>OZ020187.1:18110004-19508948 GCA_963971135.1 Stenus bimaculatus
AAAAATTGACCTGTCCGTGCGATTTTTACAAAAAAATTTTTTACGGAAGTTATGACCTTGGTTCCAAACTTTATCACCACCCTGTATAATAAAATATATTTGGTGAAGATAAAAAATAGCTATTTTCATTTTTTGAGAATTTGTTATTTGAAGATTATCTTCACCAAATATATTTTATTAACTAGGTATAAATTTACTTGTGTAGATTTCATAAAAATTTAACAAATAAAACAGTTTTTCAAATTTTTTATCGTTAAAGGAAAAAGTTACAGCAGGTTTTCTGTTATTTTATTAAAAACCGTTTTTTCCGTTAAAATCAACGTATTTTGAAATAACGTCGGTAAGAATCGACAAAAAAAATTTCGAAATAATTTATTTGTTTGGAATTTAGGAAACACAACGAATAAAACAGTTTTGAATTTTTTTAAAGAGAAATAAAAAAGTTTCAGCAAGTTTTGTGTTATTTTAATAAAAAAGATTTTTTTTTTGGAAAAAAACAATGTTTTTTTTTAATAAATTCAATAAGTCAAGAACGGTAGGTACGATTTTCAGAAAAACTGGTGAATAGGTCAAATTGATGTTTTTAATTGCGGACATTTGGAGCTACTTAAAATCTATGTAACGTCATCATATTTTTTTTAAATGGAAACCCCCAATTTTAAATAAACAAATTGAAAGGGTATCTTAACCTGGATACTCATGCAAAATTTCACTGACTTATCACCATCTGATCCGATCCGAATCAAAAATTGCAAATTAAATTGAGTCCGAAAAATGGAATAAATTCCAGAAGTCAGAGACGGTTGGATTAAAAAAAAATGGCTGGATACGTCAAATAATGTTAATAATTGCGGAGATATTACGTTATCGTTTTATAAAATCGAAACCCCCAATTTTAAGTAAACAAATTGAAAAGGTATCTAGACCTGTATACCCATGCAAAATTTTTTTGACTTATCACCACTCGTTCCGAAGATATGACCAACCAGAAAATGTAAATTAAATTGAGTCGGTAACGTGGAAGAAATTCCAGAAGTAAGGGAGGTTTGAATTTAAGCAAGAATCTCATGACGTCATCTCATTCTTTAAACGAAACCTTCAATTTTAAATAAACAAATTTTAAGAGCATACAATAAATCTAAATACCTATGTACAATTTAACAATAAAAAAATAACAATACCATATTTAAACTAATCAAAATAAAGCGTGTAAGCTAATATAGCAAATTGTATGCACATTAAATTTTAAAAACGTTGTTGAAATATCTTTTTTCTGATTAATTTCTCATTTGGTACTAAAGCGGTAAGTTTTACATTAATTAATACAATTCTTTTTGTTGTATTAATTTTTCTTTGGTTCCATTGTAGTGCTCTTGTAAAAAATGTGTTTTTTGACTGAATCCCATCGTATAGAAATCTTGATAATGATAGAGGGTACGGGGATAAGATCAGAACTCAAAATGAAATGGTTCAATTATTTGGACAGAAGTACCATGATTTTCCACTCATTTCTCAAAGCACTGTACTGACCAGATTCTGGTCAAAACATTTAAGTTTAAATTTGTAATGGACCATTTCCATAGTTACATATTTGCTCCTAATTAAAGGCCTTTAATTTTGACCAGAATTTGGCTATAAGTAGGATTGAGGCTCAATTTCGTGAAAATGGACATGTTAGATACACAAAAAGTAAAGGTCAAAGTAGACTAACTGATGAAGTTAAACTTAATGTTTTGTTAAGTGTGGAGGACAACCCTGCTCATATTTCAACTCGCCATTTAGCCCGAAAAATGACATCAGCCAAAGTTCAGCTAGGATTCTAAAAGAAGAAAAATATCCATATAAAATTCAAATGTTACAGGAATTGACTGAAGACGATTCAGACAGGAAGAGTTGAATTTTGTGACCAAATGATTCTAATTGACGGAAATGAAATCAACACAGAAAATATTCTGTTTTCGGACGAAGCAATGTTTACCTTAAATGGAACTGGATCAGAGAATCGCACACTCAATGGTCACAAAAAATCAATCAATGTCTGGTGTGGAATTATTGGTAACAGCATTATAGGTCCAAAAATGTTTGAAAATAATTTAAATGGAGAAGATATTTAGAATTTGTGCAAGAGGAACTCGTTCCAAATCTTGCCATTATGTTTCCCAATCCTCAAGAACAAAATCTATGCTAGACCTGTTCGTAATTATCTGGACCGAGTTTTTTCCAGGCAGATGGATAGGAAGAAGGGGAGCCATGGAATGCCCATCCAGGTCTCCTGACCTCCACCACATTACTTTTTTGTGGGGTTACTTAAAAAGCAAGGTTTATACGACGATGCCGGAAAATTTGCAGCAGCTAAAAGATAGAATAACACTTGAATGTGGATTAATTTCAGAAGCTATATTATATTGACAAATGTGCGAAATGCATTTTACATTCGCTTAGGGCACTGCCAACTACAAACTGGAGAACACTTTAAAAATCTACTTTGGCTAGTTCTTCTAAATAAATGTTCTTTGTTGGTAAATACATTAATGCATGATTTTTTTCTGAAAATTATTAATTTTGTGGTTTTTTTATTTAAAAAAGTACAATAAAGTTTACTATAAAATTTTTAATAACTGTGGTAAAAAACGTAAAAAAAATTTGGAAACAGTTTATTTGTTTAGATTTTATGAAATTGCAACAAATAAAACAGTTTCGATTTTTTTTAATAAAAAAATAAAAACATTACTGCAAGTTTTTTTGAAATAACTTCGGTAAAAAACGTTCATCTACATTTCGGTAGCAAAAATTGGTTTTTGGGAATTTGTAAACGAAAATTTAACAAAAAAATCGTTTCATTAAAAATAAAATTTTTACATATAAGTGAAAATATTGGAAAAACAATAATTGTATACGAAAAATTAAATCAATTTTGATTCCAATATCGATTTTTTATTTTTGTTAAAGGTGCATTTACACAAAAAAAGTGAAAAACGGATAAGAGGTATTAAAATCAAATGAAGACCATGTCCAAAAGTCAGAAAAATAAAATTTTTGATGAGTTTCTTTCTGAGTTTTTATGACGATTGAATGTGTAGTTTAATATTATGTAAAATATAAGGATAATATATTTTTACCTGTGGGCAGTCTCTAATGTAGTGGCCCTTCTGGAAGCAAAGATGGCATAAATAAGTAGGTGGTGGACGTCTTAATTGGCGCCTTCCCGTGATCGACATTTCTGCCAATTGATTGCTGATATCATGGATCGGATCATTATTGTTGTTCATATTGGATTGTACTGGATTGTAGACGCTGTAGCTATACTGGGTATTAAATGGACTCCAAGATGGTGAAACCAATTTTGGCTGAAAATGATTTCAAGAATAATTAGTGATGACTGTCTATTGATTTTTTAAATCTAAACAACTAAAATGTTCTAATTCTAGGAATAAAGATAAGGCAATTAGGAAATAGAATGTAAAATAATAAAAATGACTAATTGAACTTTTATGATAAAGGCTGTATCATTAAAAAATTAAATTGCTACTTAAAGATTTTATCATTAAAAAATATAAGTAGTTGCTACTTAAACGAGTTCGATCAGACATCATTATTGTTTTTCTTTTTTAAATAAACGAACTTCACATAAACTTTGAAAATAATTAGGAAATATATAGTCGATTACTTGCAGATAATATTGTTTTATCTCTTTGATGGACTATAAATCTAAAGCCTAATTTTCACTTAGCTTTAGTTGAGTAGAGTAGGTAACTAGTAGAGTATACTAACCTACCTTTTAGGCAAGCTACTCTATAGTCTATGTTATCCCCAGATTCTGGTCAAATCCTTTAGGTTTAAAGGCATTTAAATTTATTATATAGGTTATAACGGACAATCTCCAGCGTTACCTTAAATTTTTCTAATTGCAGGACTTTAATTTTGACCAGATTCGGTATATAAATCTCGGATGTGGATTGCAACGGGAACTTAGGTTTAAATTAAGACGTTTCTTTTTATTCTGTCTCTTTCCAAAATTTATAAAATTCGCCTACAATAGGTATAGGTCTACCATTAGAAATATTTAAGGTAACCAAAAAAATTAAATTTAAAGACTTTTAAACTTAAATGATTTGATCAGAATCTGGGTATTAGTCTTAGAAGGAGAGAATAAAAAATAACGTCTTAATTTGAGCCAAAGTCCCGTTCCAACCTATATCTGAGATTTACGCAGACTATATCCAACTAAATCTGCTAGAGTATATTAGTTAACGTTCACACGCATTTTAAAATATGAGTCTTTTAGTACAAAATTAAAACACACCTCTTATACACTCGACTATATCAAAACTGTATTCATTGGTACACGCAGTTGCGGTTGAGTAGAGTAGAGTAAAAATCGGTAGTGGGAGAAGGCAAGTGGTAGAGTTAATCTACCACCACCACCGGGCATTCCTACTCTACCAAAATCTAGTTAAATCTAGTACTCTATTCTTTAGCGATTGCGTTCTATTTTTTGGCAAAGTTACAAAAAGTCCCGCCCACTTACTCTACTAATGAAAACTGGGCTTAAAACTTTTGCGACTTTTCCTCCAAACGTTTAAGCAAAAATAAGCCTATTAGGGTATTTGACAATTTTTTTCAAAATACTTTAAATGCTACAAATGCACCTAATAATTACTAAAAAAATATCAAAAGATTTTTTTCGATGATCCGCTTAAAATAAAATCTTAAAATTTGAATTAAAGATTTCCCGCCAAAACGCTCATGACCGACATGCCCACTTAATGACGTCACAACCTATTAGTGCCAAGAAACGTCAAGGTATTTTTGCTGTATACAGGGTGGTCACTCTTACGGTGCACACCATTGGGATATTGTGAACCTTAAAACTTACAAAATTGCTTAAATTAGAAAAAAGCTGCCCCTTTTCAAACTCCTTTAGAATCTATTTAGAAATCCGAGAAATCTTGCTCTAGTCCTGAAATATCATGAAAAATCTGAAACTTCGCATTTTCGTTTTCCTTCCATATTTTTGAAATCGCTTAACTTTTTCGATTGCAATTTGGCAGTTTTACGTCATTTGACATTCTCTATGAATTCGTCTTAAGAAAAAAATTTTAGGTTAACTAGATTTCATTTATTTTAAAACAACTTTTGATTTTCTTATATTTGATTTTTATACCATTGGATAGAGAAAAAAAAATACAATTTAAATGATGTGACATACATTGTTCTTTTATTTTAGATAAAAAAAACATTGAAAAAAATATTAAATTTTTGTTTACAAAATCAAGTTGGCATAAAATAAATATCTGTTTATTTTTAAATAAAATAACAAAGTTATTCTTTTGTTATTTTATGCCAACTTGATTTTCTAAATAAATAATTAATATGTTTTTTTAATTTTTTTTAATCTAAAATAGAAGAACAATGTGTGTTACATCATTTAAATTTATTTTTTTCTCTATCCAATGGTATAAAAATCAAATATCGCGCCCATAAGAAAATCAAAAGTTGTTTTAAAATAAATGAAATGTAGTTAACCTAAAATTTTTTTCTTAAGACGAATTCATAGAGAATGTCAAATGATAAAACTGCCAAATTGCAATCGAGAAAGTTAAGCGATTACAAAAATATGGAAGGAAAACGAAAATGCGAAATTTCAGATTTTTCATGATATTTCAGGACTAGAGCAAGATATCTCTGATTTCTAAATAGATTCTAAAGGAGTTTGAAAAGGGGCAACTTTTTTCTCATTTAAGCAACTTTGTAACTCTTTAGGTTCACAAGATCCCTATTTTTATAAGTTTTATTCCTAAAATGAATTTCAACTCGAGGAAACTACACAAAAGTCTCAGAAAAGTCGAAAAAAAAATAATGTTAAAGAGAGGCTGTATTTTATGTTACTAGGTTGTGACGTCACTTGGACTTTCGTGTAGTTTCGTGTGTTTACGGTCATGTGACAAAGACAAAATATCCTAATTTACCTATTTAATTTTAACAAACTTTCGAGGGGTTTAACAAATTTTATCAAGAAAAAAGTGATGTTCATTATTATTGCAATCTAAAGCGTTTTTCAACCACATTCAAATACCCTATTGGGATTAAGCTAATTTTGTAAGTTTTGTAATTTTTAATGAGTAACTATACAGGGTGTCCCAAGATTCAGTTTACAGACCACACCTCCGTTAATTGAAGATATAAAAAAATCAAATCATCAAAAGTTTTTAATGGTATCAAATTGGCATTCCAATTCCATCCTAAAAATATTTCTGTAAAACGAATCAGTCCATTTTAATTTAATTTATACCCTTTAAGAAATTTGGGGGTTAACACCTCCCGCTCAAGGGTCTTATAAGACCGATTTCAGCACTCTCATATGTACTATAGTACGTCCTCCTCAAAACAAAAATCGACGTGTTCGGTTATTTTTTGAAAAAAAAATTGTTATTAAATAATCGACATATAAACTTTTTTATGAAACACCCTGTATATATATATATATTAGAATTGGTAGTAAGGTTAGTAGATAGTGTATAATTACCTGAACTTGGAATTGGTCATGAGTTCGCTCCATTGGTGTTAGATAAGGATACCAATTTTGGGGAGGAAATGATGATTGGAAGACTGAACTGTTGTAATCTTGTCTTTTAAAAGAATTGTTGTTATTATTGTTGTTCAGGAGGCTTGAAGATGAGAATAATGAAGCTGTTGGCGCCATTGTTTTTGCCTATAAGTACACAAAATATTTACTTTTAAGAATATCACAAAAGTAACTTAAACAATAATATTTAAAAATGTACATATACGCGAAAGTGAAAGAAAATCTTGAAATTTCTTTTTATTTAATTATTATAATTGCAATTGAATTTTCATTATAATAATATAGTATTTTTTAAGCCCAAAGCTTCCTACAAATTTTTAATCCTAGAAAACACTATTTTTAAGCCGCTCCACCATTTTGATAACTCGTTATTATCCCTTAACCTACTAAAAATTAGAAATTATCCTTTGCTTTTGAAAACATTTTATCTCTTTAGAAAGCCATTTGTGGATAACAAAAACATGATCAAGGTGTATTAATTCTTATGTGGAAAGATTTTTTCATGATAACGCTATTCAAAAAAATCTTGTACTAATGGAGTTCATAAAGTTACGATAATTTTTAAATTAAAAACTTGGAGTTATATTTAAAAAAATTGTTAAGGTACCCTAAAACTCTTGACCAATCGAGGCCTGAAACTTCAGCTTGGTTAGTTAAATGGCAACATCTTTTGGACTTTTAAAAATTAAAATTAAAAAAAAAACTATTTAATGATCGATTTAGCATTTTAGACAGGCGATTTTATAAAGAATCTTTAAAATTCTATTTCCTATGTGATTTTTCAGAAAAATTTCTTGACAATTTGAGGGTATATTTTTAATCCATTTCCAACATTTTTAAACAACTTGCGCAGATTACTATAATATGTTCGAACTTTGAGATTTTCAAAGCTTTGAACCAATTTTTTAAAATTCCAACATGATTACAGATCGCAAAATTAGAACTGATAAATAATTGATTAATAAAGTGAAGTAAGTATACATATATAGAGGTTAGACAAGGAAAACTCTAAAATCTAAAACTAAAGATTTCTTTAAAAAATCTCAAGCTATAGATATCAGTGGAATTGCCTGACATCGACCTCGAACTCGGTGATTTTTCATAGAACTTTACCGAAGAATTAATGAAAAACTGACATTTTCTCTAGTTTTGGGTATTGGACAATGTAGGATTTTTTTAACTTTTGAACGGTTATGGGTTTGATTCTGAAAATTTGTCTACGGAGGACTCAAATCGCGAACTTTCTACCAAAGGTATTTTTGATTTTGTGAAACTTCCGGTTATACGGGAAGTGGATGGCAACTTTCTTATTTTAAACGGAACACCTAGTACATTTTTGTATTTTCGCGTTCTCCATAAAAATACCATTAAATTGATCTAGCAAAGTGTGGTCTACGATTAATACTTTCGGAATTACACCCATTCGAAAAATCGCATTTTTATGCAACTTAATTTACACCGGAAGTGGAAAATTAACGAACTTAAGGTTAAACATAATTTTGTTTTAATGTTATTAACTTGATTGCAAAAGAAAATCATTTAAAATAAGGAAGTTGGGGCAGTTGGCTCCAACTTCCGGTGTAAATGAAGTTGCATAAAAATGTGATTTTCAAATGGGCGTAATTCCGAAAGTATTAATAGTAGAGCACACTACGCTAGGTCAATTTAATGGTATTTTTATGGAGAACACGAAAATGCAAAAATATACTGGGTGTTCCATTTAAAATAAGAAAGTATAACCGGAAGTTCCACAAAATCAAAAATACCTTTGTTAGAAAGTTCGCAATTAAATACTTTAGTGGACAAATTTTAAGAATCGAAAACATAACCGTTCAAAAGTTAGCAGGGGGGGGGGGGATTTTCTTGTCCGCACTGTATAAAATTGCTTTATTTAAAATAATTTTGAATTGGTTTTATATTCTTTATTTTCATTCCTAAAAAAATGGAAACAATACCCTAGAACCCATATACAGGGCGCATCATTATATGTGGGACAATTTTGGCTAATAGAAAATATGTATAAAAAAACAATAAACATGTATTTATTTCAGAACTTTTTCTAGTAAAACCTTCAATTATTTAGTTCCCTAATATACACTTGACTAATTTTCATGATTTTTTTTTGAGATTTTTTGCTTCCTTGTAAACGGTATTTAAATACATCTTTGGTGTTAAAGGCAATGGTGAATTTTTACAGGTTATTTTTCAAAATAGTGTTTTTTATCAATTTTAAGGCCGTTTTAGACGGGCACAATTTGTTACCAAAATTTTGTTCTCAAACCGAATGTGCAGTTGCATCTGAGTCGATTTGGGAACAAATATTTGGTAACAAATTAGTCCGTCTAAAACGGCTTTTAAAAGGGCCTTACTCACAAAAAGGTGTTCTAGCTTATGAGAATCCAGTAGAATACGCCGTTTAAGAGAAAAATTCTCTCGAGAATAAAATTGAAAC
Organism: Stenus bimaculatus; assembly: GCA_963971135.1. Lineage (NCBI taxonomy): Eukaryota > Metazoa > Arthropoda > Insecta > Coleoptera > Staphylinidae > Stenus > Stenus bimaculatus. Next base: position 18,119,043 of record OZ020187.1, read on the forward strand.
CAAATAAACTACCTTTTTGTGATACATGTATTTTTTTTCTTTTTTTCAGTAATGTTTTATTAAAAGAAATTTCACAGGAATATTTGTTTTAGTCTTTAAAATGAAATCAACTTTGTTGTGAAAATTTGATTCAAGAATACTATTTTAAAAAAAAAATCTTATGAAAATGTAATGATTATAAATTCTTGTTAACACCTTAAAATGCCTCTCAGAATAGCAAAAAATCTCAAAAAAAATCATGAAGTGAGTCAGGAGGGTTATTCTCGAATGTATACGACTTTTATCATTCTATCCTTGTGATTCAAATGCAAAAATAGGAGTCTGTACGATTTTGGTCGCGTGATTCGAGAATAACTCCCCAGGTGTAAATTAGTGGTACAAAAGAATGTTTTAATAAGAAGCGTTTATACTTTACGAAATGTTTTCATTATTTTGGTGTCTTCTGTCGTCTGCCCCAGTCTGGCCATTAGTAAATTTTGTACAACACAATTACGTTACACCTTGTATAATCCTTACAGATTTTTCATATATCCTTATAGGAAAATTTAGGATATTGCACAGAATTGCTTCATTGTTGTTTAAAAGGTTTAAACTTTTAATAGATACTACTTTTTACACTATACACAAATGCCATTAACTAAGATCTACAATTTACAAAACATTTGACCGAAAATTTTACAACATCTTGAGAAACGATGAGTAATGAGTAATTTTGAAAATATATGCGGTAAAACCAAAGATATTATAAAAATGAAATAAATACTGAAATCATCCTCATTTTCGGAGATAAAATATCCTATAGGAAGAAAAGCCGTGCTTAAGAAAAATACTCGTTACTTATTGGTTGATTTGCAAAATTTCCATAGAAACGTAGTTTTTCTATAGGATATTTTATCCCCGAAAATGAGATAATGTCCAGATAATAAATAATAACATATTTTCAGATTGATAAGTAACATTAATATGTTCCTCTAGAAAATGTGTTAAATTTGAAAATTTCCGTAAAAAACAATCGAAAGCAATTTTTTATGAACAGTTTCCATGGTTGCCATTAAAATATCTCCTAAAAGTTTATCTAATAATAAAGAAAATAATAACAAATCACCTGCAATTTGAGAATTTTATGTAAAAAGTAGGTGTCTTCATATTATTAAATAAATAAAATGATTAAAGTATGTTTTTTATTATTAGAATTTTGATCAAATTTAGAGCATCATTTGAAGATATATTTTAATTGTTACCATGGAAACTGATTTCATTTGAGTAGACGATTTGACGATGATTTGGGATAGCAATTAATATCACTAGTGATATTGATTTAATTTGTTTCTTATACAAATTTTCAAATTTAACACATTATCTAAAGGAACATAATTCTGTTAATTATCAATCGGAAAATGTATTATTTTTTATGATTTGTTCATGTAAAAATCCAATATGGCGGCCATAAGAAATAAAAAAGTTGAATATCGCAGTTTCGAATATAGGAGGCAAAAAAAAATTATGGACGGCATTCAACTCAGAATAGTCATCAATTTAAAGGTACCAAATTTCATTGATGTAGCGGTAATGGTTTGGAAAATATGAATTATTTTCTAAAATCAAATTTTTTAGTTTTTTGGCCATAACTTTACAATGACTTTAAAAATCTTAAATTTTCTTTCAGATTTTTAATGGCCATAAAAATGCGCAACATTTCTTTAACATAACCGACCTCTTTCACTTTAAAAGATACCAATGGTGAGCATCGAAGAAATAATCACCTCCCTGTATAGGGCATCCCTGAATAACTGTGCCAAATTTTTGGAGTGATAGAGGAAGTGAAACCAAGTATTTTTGAAATATAAAGTATTGTCCGGAAATTCTTCTTTAAAAAGTTATACCACTTTGAAATAAAGTAGTAATAAGAATATGATTTTACACTTTTCGTTAGGTGGGGGGGTAAGTCGAAATATTTATTGGCTAGTACGTATTATCCTTTTATTATTTTTGAAATCTATCTAACAATTTTTTTGTTTTTGTGTTTAATTCTTTCTGTATTTTTTTGTTATATTTTTATTCGATAATAAAGGCTGATTGATTAATAAATTCATTTTGCTACATTTTCTTATATTTTTGGAAAAATAGAACGAAAATCTTTAGAATAATAATGAGGTAGAACGAAACTTGTTAGAACTGGGGAGTGTTCAAATTGAAAAATGTTTGAATTGAAATGTGTTAGAATCAAGATTTTATAGAACTGTAAAGTGTTCGAATCGAAAAACAGCAGAACGAAAGTTGTTAGAAACTAAGAATGTTAGATCCGAAATGTATCGAGTGAAAATCGGCAGAACGAAAACAGTTGAACGAAGATTGATAGAATTTACGCCGTGCCCCTTGGCCCTTTTGTATGAGGAAATCTTGGCTTGGGCCCCAAAATATCAAGCCCCCCGCGTCGCGGGCTCTGCGGGGCCATAGCTACGCTACTGTCGCACTTACTGAAGAACTTCTTCTCAAGAATTCCTTCTCTAGATTTTCTCGAGAAATTCGTATATTTGTGACAGTCATTTCGGGAATTTATAAATTTCATGGATAATGGTATTTTGAAGTAACTGGACATGCTAATTATGATCGTGGGGCTTCGGAAAATTCTTCGTCTGTAATCGCCTCTTCATACGTCATAATATTTTCGATAAGGACTAATACAATATTTTTACATTTATTTACATAATTATGCATTCTTTACATATTATTTAATAATGAATAAATCATATAAAAATTGTTTGGGCCATTTTACGAAGGATGATGTAATGAGTCAGCAAGTTGTAAAATTATGTCCACAAAAATTGGTTTGAAAATTAAAATAATCTTAATTTTGCGGAAGAATATAAACTTTTTTTAAAATGTTAAGCAAAATCTCTCATGACAAGATTATTTTCCAAAAACGAAATTTTGCCTCGAATTTTGCATTGTATTGTATTGTATTGTATTGTAAGCCATACTTCCCATAAGACATCATATGATGTATCGGGTATTGTCACACACACAATCACAGTATTAATGACTGTGATGTGTGGCATACTGAAGTAAATCAAGAGAAAACTTTTCATGGTAATTAGGAGAATTTAAAATTTATAAATCGACTGGTATCATTACCAGAAATTTAGGACCACTTATAGAAGCACTTTTAACAATTAGACCAACTTCCACTCAAAATGGGAACAACTTTTCAACTTCTGGAAATTTCATATCAAAACTCAGAACTTGAAATTTGTTAAAATTTTATTTTAAAAGCAAAGCTAAATAACTGAGTACCTGTTTAGTTATAAAAGTTGAGTACCCGTTTAGTTTTAAAAGTTTAGAATTTTTTATACCGGGTGATTTTTATGTATATTACCAAAACCAAAGCGATCATGCCCAAATGGCAGGATAAAAAAAATGGAAATTTGGTACATATATTTTAAGATGAAAAAAAATTTTATTGCCCTGATTTTTGGGACGGCAGCCATCTTTAATTTTTTTAAATGGTAACATACAGGGTGTTCCGTAAGTAAAGCATAATAATGAAAGCGGTTGTTCAGGACACCAAAACAAGTAACTTTTGTTAATAAGCCCATATCCGGAAATTAACCATTAAGTCACTAGGTTGAGACAAAATTTTTTAAATTTAATTTACAAAAATAGCTTTATTTTCTTATTTTTGTAAATAAATGTTTGCGATTTATTGTCATGTCTTTACAATGGACCATGCACAACAGATTCTTAAAAAAAGACGACACAAATTTGGAGTGAACAACTTTAAATACGATAGTAGTAAATCAACATGGGTTTATTCTGTTGTGCTATTCTAAGATCAATTACGTTTGTTATTAAAGTTAATTAGTTTCGAAAATGGTGAATTTTTCCAAGGCGGAATTAGCTGATATGCATCTCATTTATGGGGAAGCTCTTTGTAACTCTTTGAGAGCTGCGCGCCTGTACCAGCAAAGATTTCCTCAACGTCGTCAACCGCATTATTCTATATTTGCTAGGATTCATAAACTATTCGAGAAACTGGATCTGTCGAACCTCGTAGAGCTGTTGGTCGTCCACGTTCAATTTGCACTATCCAATTTGAGGAAGAAGTGCTCAACCGTATAGAGGAAGAACCAAGCACAAGTATTCGTGCCATTGCACATAACAAGGGAGCAAGGCAAACAACTGTTTGGAGAGTTCTCCATGAACAGTTGCTACACCCTTATTCAATTCAACGTGTTCAATCGTTGAGTCCAGCAGATTATCTATCTCGAGTAAATTTTTCCCGCTGGTGGTTACAACAGCATTTGGTTCAACCTAATTTTGGCAATTTCGTGTTATTTACGGATGAAGCATGCTTCACGAGGGACGGCTTTTATAATAGCCGAAATAGTCACATTTGGGATGATGAAAATCCTCATGTTGTATCCCATCGGCGAAATCAACACCAATTTTCTATTAATATTTGGGCTGGAATTTTGGGAGACAATTTAATTGGTCCATACCTATACCACCACGTTTGAATAGTGTAATGTATCGCCATTTCTTGGAGGAAGTTTTACCTGAGCTCTTGGAGGAAGTGCCGCTTATTATTAGACAAGGTATGTGGTTTCAACACGATGGGTGTCCTCCTCATTTTTCTTTAAATTTACGCCAATTTCTGGATGAAGTTTTTCCCAACCGTTGGATTGGTCGTGACGGACCTGTTAATTGGCCTGCACGTTCCCCTGATGTCACAAGCTTAGATTTTTTCCTTTGGGGATATTTGAAAAGTCTGGTGTACGAGACGCCTGTTACTACAGAAGAACTTCTCGCAAGACTTATGGCTGCTTGTACTATTGTCCAAGACATCCCTGGGATATTCCAGAGGGTTCGAACATCTATGAACCAGCGTGCAACCTTGTGCATTGAACAAAATGGCCGAAATTTCGAACAATTTTTCTAAATTTTATTAAATAATTAACTTAATTACCTTAAATCTTTTTTATTTACCCTGACTTAATGGTTAATTTCCGAATATGGGTTTATTAACAAAAGTTGCTTTTTTGGTGTCCTGAACAACCCCTTTGATTATTATACATTACTTACGGAATACCCTGTATATCAAGTAATACATCATTGGATAGCTAATTTTTAGTACTTTATGACAGTCTATAAAATTATTATTTAAAACATAAAAGATAAATATTAATAAAATTTTTGTTATCCAACTTTAACTTTTTTGGACTGTGACAAATTAGAAAAAAACAGACTTTTCAATATTTTCCTTTCAAAATAAAAATATTTTGCCTTCAAAAAGTTTCAAGTCCCATTTTTCGTAAACTATTTATTAAACGTGACATGTAGTATATCAAAATTCTCAGAAAAAAACACTGATTCCAAATATGTGTAATTATAAAATATGGCCGCCATAAGAAAAAACAAAATTTGGATTATTTCCTGGAAATCCAGTGACTTAAGGAAACATCTGATTAGCTAGTTGAATGTCAGATAAAAAACTGCCTTTATATTGTTTTTTGATACGGCCTTTAATAAGGAAGTTACAGCCATATTTTGAAAATGGCACTTTTTGGTTTTTTCAAAATTCAACTGTTTTGTCAACGAATATTATTGGACATACACTACTTTGTCCAATAATAACAAAGATACCCATAGAGTCCAACGTCAAATCGGACACCCTGTATAGTATTATTACAAAATATAATCATATTTTTAAAATCTCGAGAAATGTAAAAAATATTTCCTGATTCTCGAGAACTAAAAAACGACGAGAAATGAGAAACCTTACTAAAGACTTTACTGGATTCTAACACTTTCGGTCTCTAACAATTTTTCAGTTCTAAAAAGTTTCGAATCCAACACATTTCGGTTCTAACACTTATCCATTCGAACACTCTCCAGTTTTAACAATTTTCGTTCTATCTCACTATAAAGATTTTCGTTCTAACAATTTATAGAGTAAGTAAACTTCATTTTAATATATTCCTCCAAATCAATTCATCTTCTTGCAGATGCAAAAATTAATTAAACATAAAAAAAACAAATGACTATTTTGTATTTTTTACTTCGTTAACAAAATTTAGGTTCTTAAAAAACGTGTTTCCGGGTTTTAAATCCACTCTTCCGAGGGAATCTACATAAAATTATAAAACTGGTGTGTGTACAATTTGGCCTTCGCCAGTTTTGGCATCTCTTCAAGACACTTGTCAAATAATTACTTACAAAATTTATATAAATAATTTGCGTGTGTTAATTCAACGCGTGCATCGGTGTTATCGCAAATGAAAGAACTCGTTAAGATTAGCCGATTACTAAATTACCGGAATAACAACCACCTTATAAAACTACGCCGTATTATTATTTCATTCTTATAATTATTATTCTCGCTTTATTACATGTATTCTTAAAATAAATTCGTCCTAGTTTTAGCACTACGATAAAACCACTTAAATTAAGTTTTATAAGAATGTAATACCAAAATGATTAATTTACAAATTATTTTTCCGTCTTTAAAAAATACTCTACTTCCGAGAAAACATTTCACCAATCAGCAGCTATTTAACTTTAACAATCAATCAAATGTACATGGATTATACTTATTATACAATATTCATTATTAAACGATTTTATGTATATTAATAAAGAGGTAATATAACATTGATCTAAAAGACATGGTTTTATTTAAATGAGAAATTTTTAAAAATTATCCTTGTTTAAATACGAGTTTCAAAAATGAGAAGAAATATCATGGAAACCTTTGTAGTTTTAGACCATCACTTCAAAAACTTTTTTCAAATTTTGAACTCTTGGTACTCTACACATGTGTGAATAAAACATGCGAAAAAGTAGATTGTTTAGTTACCAAAAATTTAAAAATATTATAACAATAAAAGCTTAAAGCAATTTAATTAAAATTATATTGGAAATGTAAACTAAACAATCATTAAAGTCAATGAATGCATTAATCATGTATGTATACATGAAGGCTTTTGACTTCGTTAATTTAAAGAAAACGAAAAACCTTACCTGTATCCTAGTTGTCATCAAATCTCCTTCTGAATTAGATCAAGTCTAATCAAAAATTTTCTTAAAAAAAATCCTGATTTAATCAAAAATTGTGGTCATATCTCCTCTTAACTGATCTTACTCGTTCCACCACTACTTCTACCAAGCTCTTCTGAATTGTTGATATTTTTTAAACTAATTATCCAGTACTGTCCAGTATTGTTACATCTTCGCGGATGCTAATTAATGGGTGCGTGTATTTTTTAAGACTGGTGCGTAATGTGTGGCTATCCCGAACGCGCTTAGCTCAAGCGAGCACAAACGTACAGAATCGGGAAGTGCTGTGGAAGGGGAAGCTCCCAACTTAAAAATAGGCCATGAGAATGCCTGGTGTTTGAATAAACTTCAAGCCTTGCTTTTTCAGCATCAGCGAGTCTTCTTGTTTTATTTTTTTGGAGATAAGGAAAACTGATGCTGAGAAAAAATTTGGAAAGGATATACTGAACAATCTACTTTAGTTAATGGAAGCTTTATAAGTTTTCAATAGACCAAAACGAAATTTGCAAAAGTCTAAAAGTTGATAAGAGTTAATAATAATATGCAACAAATTCATATTAGGGTAGTGACTTTTCTTAAATTTACCAAAAATTTTAGATCATATTTAGAGATTATAGGCGTAAATGGCGTACATTTTTTCTTTAGTTGCAGTAATCAATACGCCCAAAATTTTAACATTTTTAGAGAATGAAAAGATATCCCTTGAGGTCTTTCTTGGGTTAGTGATAAAACCAACCTTTCTTTTCTCTAATTTACTCCGATTAAATTCTGAAGCTACTTAGGTCGTGACAAGTTTGACAAGAAGATACAAAATTTCGCTCTTCATATCGTTGAAAGTTGAGGAAGTTCGAAATTCGATCCTAAGAAAGTTTGAGGGCCAGTTGCACAACTTTACTTTAAACCCTTTAGATTCAAAAATTGATAGAAATACTATAGAAAATCTGTCACTTAGAAAAATGAAGTAGCACTTAGGGATTTAAGAAATACCTAGTGGTGCAATAACCGGTCCAAGACCCAATATTTTAAAATCAAAATTTTGTCAGTTTCATTTATAAAAAGTACTGACCCTAGACCAAGAACCATTTATGTTTTTTGAGTAAAACCACTGATAAAATTGTAATTACCTGAACGGTGTCCCTTAAGCGAATAATGATAAAATTCTTAAAAAAAATAAGACTGTCTATTCTCTAGTAAAGAAATATATACCATCTACCATCCGTTGTTCTTCTATTTTATAATGATATCTAAAGGGTAGAAAATCGTGATTAATTGCGATTAATTTGATTTAAACTTTATTATTGTTGAAAAATCAATAAAGATACTTCAGATAGTTTATTGGATTTACGGATCATTTCAACAACTCATCTGGAGGCTTAATTACAACAACTCTGACCAACTCCTGTGTCCACGAAATATCTGCGCATACAAAAAACTTGTCCTCAAAAATAACCATGGGTTTGGATGGAATGCAATCCATTTTTGATAGAGATTGTGCGTCTGCATTAAGTAAGCCTCTTTGTCACATATTCAAAATCATATTCAAAATTGGAATATTTCCTAAGCACTGGAAAGTAGTAAGGATATGAAAGTGAACGTAATAATATTAACATAGAAAACTACAAACCTATTGCGATAGTTAGCAATTTCTCTAATAATAGAATCAACTTTTAGAAAAAATATATTGCATAACGTTAAATCACAACTATCAACATCTCAGCATGGATTTCTTCCTAAAAGATCAACCTGTTCAAATCTGTCTAATTTTACACAATATATATCAACAGCTTTAGATAACCAACAATAAGTGGATGTGATACACACTGATTTCAATAATCCGTTTGATTGTATTCTTCATCATCCTCTTGTAGAGAAATTACTTCTTTATGGAATAAATCGTTTGTGTTATCAAGTCGTTCCTTGAAGATGGAATTCAAATTGTAGTAATGGATGGTACTAGATCTAAGGAATATGTTGCCTATAGTGGGGTCCCTCAAGGTCTAACCTTGGACTCTTGCTCTTCATTTTATTCATTAATGATCTGCTGTTACTCCTTAATTCTAACAAATTAATTTATAATGGAATTCAGGAAGCCTTATAATACCAAACGTAGTAAGGCTTCCTGAATCCCATTATTATGTACCAAACAGCTGGAAATTTTCGTCTTGAAATTAATTTATGCCGATGATCTCAAAATCTTTAAAATAATCTCATCTGTGAATGATGCGTTAATGCTTCAGGAGGATCTTAATATTATTCTTAAATGGACTAAAGATAATTTGCTACGTCTCAATAATAATAAATGCTGTCTTGTCTCCTTTCTTGCAAAAAAAACTTAATCAACTATAATTACAGAATTGAGGATTTTTGTGTAAACATACAATCGCACTGCAAGGATTTGAGAATCAATTTTGATGATAAGCTTAATTTTGGGGGACATACAGGGTTACTGGTAAGTGGCCGTATTTCTTTGAGGAGATCCAAGCCAAGCACATTTGTCACAAATTTTATCATTACATGCATTGTCCAAATCCTCATCGAATTTTGGAAATAATTGATGGCGCAGAACAACTGAGTTGGGTTGTTTTGAAACAGATTACCTCCTGTAATTTTTTTTCCATAGAAGAAATTTACATAATTTTTGTTACATAACAGGTATTATTATTTAAACTGATAAGGTGAACCGAAATATTAGAAAAAAACTTTATACTTTTCTAAAAAATTGGAAAATAGGGATAGCAGGTAGTGAAATTAAAAAAAAAACTTAAATCCTGGAATATCTTAAAAACGATGAGGATTTGGATAATGCATGTAATGGTTAAATTTGTTGCAAATGAGCTTGTCTATCACCTCCTGAAGTAAATACGGCCACTTACCAGTCACCCTGTATAGAACAGCTTTGAAATAACTGTCTTCGTCTGTTGGGGTTTATTATTAGAAACAGTAAACTTTTCTCTTCAATTGACACACTGAAAACACTATTTAATGGCTACAATAAAAGTAAACTGGATTATTGCGCTATCATTTGGTCACCTAAGCAACTTAATCATACCAAACTTCTACAAATTTTTCAAAAGCGTTTCCTGAAATATCTTTATTACTTCAAGCGTAAAGAGTATCCAGATTTTTCTATTCCGAGCTGAGTTTAATGATAACTCTGTTGTAATCAGGCACAAGGTTATTACTACATTATACTTGTATAAGCGTATACATAACATCATAGATGACCCAGGAATGGGTCAGCAAATTGATCTTCATGTTCCACGTCTTGAAGCAAGATTCCCATTGATCTTTACCTATGAAGTCCCTAGCACGCATGTCATAGAAAAATTGAACTTAAATACCTAATTAATTTTCATTTTCTGTGTTTTCTTTGTTTATATTTTCCATGATGCAAGATATTGTACATTGATTGATTGATTTTTTGTTCATATATTTATAATAATCTGTTCAACTGTTCTAAATCTGTAATCGGACTTAGTGTCTGTTGGATGAATAAAACCTATTATTAGGATAATTATTATTATTAATCAGCTTCTAATATTTTTATTCTTTTTCATAAGAAAATTCAAAACTATCGTGACAATAACCGGCTAAAAAAATGATTAATATCGAATTCTTCTCCAGGTTCGTCAATTTTTGCCACCACCTGAAAAATATACTATAATTTTGGAAATCGCAAGAGATTAAATTTGTTTTAATTCCTTTAGTTTTAACGTTTCGCAGTTTTTTTAAAGGCCTTTGAGTCGAGTCCTTATAAATAAGCACAAATGTTGGTATCGAAATCTTTATTCGTTCCGGATGAGTTATGGCCAAAATTTCAGTTTTAGGAGAAAATTTCAACATATAACTACATGTCGAAAACTAGAGCTTAAACTTCGCCGAGAAGCTTTTACACTGGAAGATTGTATTTTTTTTGGAAAAAACTAATTGACCAATTTTGTATATTATTAATTGAATAAAGAAAGTACTAACAAAATCTATAAAATTATTATTATTTGGCCTATCTTGATGTGTAAATAAAAAATTTTCCTCTAATTTTTGCATTGAGTGAATGGTACGTTTTTCTCATTTATCTCAAGACTTTGTAAACTGCACATGGAAGATTCTTGCACCGAGCCCTTCAATTGGCCCTGATTGTTTGAAGTTAAGAATGTTCACACATTTTAAATATTTGAACCTTCTGTTTAATTTTTTTGAAAAGATTGGACTTGAAATAAACCAAAAATATTTAAAGTGCACCAGAATTTAAAAGTTATAAAAAAACTATTTAGTATATATTTATTATTTTAAAATTGTACATGTAGAAATTATTGATGCACTTTACATAATATTTATTATCATTGAGAAGAGATCAATTTCTAATAGTCAATAGTCATAAAGCATAATACATAAATTAAAGCGCTAAATAAAATATTGCTGTTTTCTCTATAAGCAATTAAATGCTAGCGCGATCGAATTGGCTATAAAAAAACAACAATAAGAAACTTTAATTCTAGGAAATATTTTATCGTGTTGAGAAATTATAACCGAAACTGTTGTTCTAAATAATCACGATTCACGATATACACATGTTTATTTTATTTTGCAGCCAACCAAAGAAAAATTCATGGATTTTACGTCATTGTAAAGATTATTAACTAATATAACAAATTAATTAATTATTACATATGAACTTTTTAAATTAAAATTATAAAATTTGTGTTCAAGAAAAGACTATATTACATTTTCTAAACATTTCCAAAAAACCAGCGATAGTCGCAAATCTCTATTTTTCATGTTTGATACACATAGTCTAAAACAGCTCAAATCTGATACAAGCTAACACAATTCTCATTTAAATTAGTTCCTATTAGACCTACTCCAATTTTAGTTTTAGACATTTGAAGGGAAGTACGGTGTATACGATGATTGTCTTATATTTTTCGAAATTTACACTCGAGCAAATCATAATATTATTGTTCGCAAACCCAAACAAGTAGACCTTTTCGAATTGTATTCCGGATATATGATTCGGGACAGCACCAATTGTATTTCAATTTAATTTCAGAAATCAGAAAGTATCAATTGTATTTCAGAATCAGTGGCGTATCTAGGAGTTGACGGGGTTGGCTCCTGACAGGGGCGCACGTATTATGGGGGTGCATGTTCGCGTCACCGGAGTAAAATCCTTGTATTTCATGACTCTTCACACCTTCTTTGGGATAATACAAGAAGTTTTTACTTTTTTGGTGGCTCTGTAATTAGATGCTAAATTTTATTACTAAAACTCGGAGTAAGTCTTGCCATCGTCGACAAAAAAGTAATTCTACATCGAGCAAAAGTGTTTCCCTTAATGATGCTTCTAAATTGTTGAAAGGCCTAACAAAATCCAAAATCTATCCAAACGGTTGTATCACCGTTTCATCTACAATACACTTTCATCGACATAGCCTTTTCATCGAATGCAATTTCATCGGCACGACCGACCTCTACATAGACACGACCATTTCATCACTAATATCGTTTTATCGACAAAGGACATGTAAAATAAACTAAATGTTGATGAAACTGTAGTCGATGAAACAATCTTGTCGAAGAATTGGTTATGTCGATAAAATTATTTGTCGATGAAACTCTGTGTCAATGAAATGTTCTTGTCGAAGAAAAGATTTGTAGATGAAAAAGTAGTGAAACGGTTGTCTATGAAAAGATAATGTCGATGAAACGTTTATGTCGATGAAAAAGTATAGTGTCGATGAAATGCCCTTGTCGATGGAAAGATAGTATCGATGAAACGTCATTGTAGATGAAACGGTTGTGTCGATGTAAAGATCATGTCAATTCAACCGTTGTCGATGAAAAGCACTGTCGATAAAATGGACTGTCGATGAAGTGGTAGCACTTCATCCAAACAATGCGCAACGAAGACATAAATTCAGTACTTAATTATGTGAAACAAACCCCTGAAATTATAGGTATTGGGTATTGAACCAAATTTTTCCAATAAAACGAAGAGAATAGTAAATGTTTTATGCTCCGAATTAGAAAGATGATGGCTATTTCTTCACCCCTGAGCCCCGAGCAAGATTTTGAGAGGAAAATCAATGCTGGGTATTATAGACTGATGATGAAAATGAAAAAGCGATATGAAACAATTGCATCTATTTCCTTAGATTTATTTTTTTATCGGGGAAATAGTTTAAAAATTAATCTTTGATTGAGTTACCTTAAAAAATGTGCTGGTGATTATGAGATTCGGTATTCGAAAGATATTGAAGACTTGGCTAATGAAATTGAAAGTTTCAAAACTCAAGCTGTGGAACTATTGATGTAATAGAGTTACCCAACTTTATTTGTTAAAGTGTATATGGTATATGCAAATATAATAATCCTTTCACTCGTGAATTTCTATTTTTGGGAAATAAAAATTTGACTGATAATCTAAATTTTAAATTTCTTATTTTTTAATAATTTTATACACAAAAAATGAATTTCCCATAAACATAATGTAAATTTAATGTGTACAATTGTGACCGCTGGGAATGAAATGGTTAAGGAGCCGAAAAAAAAGTGTTCCTTAAATCTTAAATCCTTAAGAATTTTTTTTATACTTCTAATTATAAATGAAGGTTTTGGTGCAATAGTCATCTAAATACCCAATTTTGAAAAATGGGTTTTTTGTCAGTTTCATGTAAAACAAGTGCATGTACATTACCTGGATCAAGAAACGGTTCATGTATTATGCCAAAAACCACTTTTGCTTTTTTGGTTTTGTTAGATCAAAAAAAAAAATTAATTAATTAATATTTTGTCAAAATGTTGCATTGAGTGAATGGTAGGTTTTTCTCATTTATCTCGAAACTCTATAAAATGCACAAGGAAGATTATTACATCGAAGCCTTCAATTGGCAAGTTTTTTTTATGTAAAACAACCAAAAATGGCGGCGATCCAGTTGTTTTTCTAAGGACCTTCGCAGTGATCAGAACCACAGAACAGATGTTGGTAAATTTTGGTCATATTTTTAATTAAGCAAGAGATGGCAGATAATATAGACTTTTACGGCATTATCTCAGAATTTACCTAGACAACGGCAATAAAAGTAAGCAAGTATATCCGGTATATACAGACAACTTCGAATTCCTCCTTTCATGGCTCCTGGTACCTGGTATCATGGAGCAATCATGGAGGTGATTGTGTTCGTGCAGCAAACAATCCATCATGCGGTCGCTTAGCAATGGAAGTTAGTAACTAAATTATATTTAGATTACCGTAATCTGAGGTAACTTTGGTCCTTAAAGGTAACTTTGGACCAAATTATGGAAAAAGGTAGTAACTGAAAAACACACTTAGAATATGTGTTAAATGAAAGTTGGTAACTAACAGTAGATTAAACTATCTTTTTCCAAAATTTGGACCAAAAATTACCTTTAAGGGCCAAAGTTACCTCAGTTTACGTTACCTTCTGTGGCAAAATTTACTTTGAATAAAATAAAAGAAACAACTTATTCTATTTGAAAACTAATTTATTGACTACTTCTGAAATACAAACCATACTTTCGGACCTTACATTGACGAATTATGATTATCAGATGATGCTCTCTGAAATACAATTGATGATTCTGAAATATAATTATTACCTACTTTTTGGAATCAAATTGATTTTTCTGAATGCAATTGATCAATTGTTGCTTTCTGAAATACAATGCAGTTTTTGAATTACAATTGATAATTTCTGAAATTGAATTGATCTTTTCTGAAATACAACTGGTAAAAGTTGTAATTACTACACCTTACAAAATAACCTTTGGAAAAGTAATTAGACTTTGAAGAACAGAAAATAGTTCAGAATCTCAACTATTATACTATGTATGGTATACATATACAGGGTGTTTCATTGAAAACTTCAAATGTCGTTTATTTCATAACCAATTTTTTTTTCAAAAAATTAACCGAACACGTCGATTTTTGTTTTGAGGGGGGCGCATTATAAGACCAATTTAAGCACTCTCACGTCACTCCCTTAAGCGGGGGGCATTAACCCCCTAATTTCTTAAATGGCAACAGGGGTTGAGTAATATATCATTTGAAAGCTGCTTTTAATTAGAATTCAACGGTATAAATTAAATTAAAATTGATGGATTCGTTTTAAAGAAAAAAATTAAAAACTCATTGCAATAAATAAATTTAAAAAATGTTAAATTAACCCAAAAATCTTTTTTCAATTAGCAAATTATTAAATACTGAATAAAAAATTGAAGGTAAGTTGTCCCGTTTGGTTCTCATGAATAATTTAGTATAAAATTTAAACGCAAAAGAACAATAAATAAATTTCTTTGTTATGTTATCCACATGATTTGACAGGTGTTTAAATCTAAATAAAATGTGATTTAAAAATTGAAATAATTTAATTTAGTGTATAACAAGTTTTCGAATTAAATAGATTACACTAACTTTATTACCTCCTAACCATTCAAAATGGTTTATTCTAAGGATGATCGAGTTGAGATTATTATGCTATACGGTGAAGAAAGAAGATGTGCCCTTCGAGCAGCTACTCGTTTTAATAATCTTCATCCAGATAAAAATGTATCTGCAAGATATGTTTTAGATTTGTTCAATAAATTTCTTGAAACGGGTTCAGTAGGAAATAAGAAAAGAACTGTCGACCCCCCAAATGAAGTAGAAACGTTGACTGTAGTAGACGAAACATCTCTAAATAAGCAAACTTCCATAAGAAACTTATCTACATTAACAGGACTTCAAAGTACCAAGGTTTGGAGAATTTTAAAAAATTTAAAATATCGCCCGTATAAATTTTCTTGTCATCAAGAATTAAGTGAAGATGATTTTGATCGCCAAACAGACTTTTGTGAAGTTATGTCTAATAGACTATCAAATACTCCAAACCAATTACAAAACATCTGCTTTAGTGATGAAGCAAAATTTAATTTGAGGGGTGATTTTAATAAACATAACTGTCGTTATTGGAGTACAGAAAATCCACATTGGATGCGAGAAGACACTGTCAGTATCCTGAAAAATTAAATGTTTGGCTTGGCATTTATGGGGACCATATTATAGGCCCAATATTTATTGATGGCAACTTAACAGGCGAAAAATATTTAGATATGCTGCAAAATATTATCGAACCTACAATAACACATGTCTTAGAAAATGATGATATGCTGGACGAAAATTTGATAATTTTTCAACAGGATGGTGCTCCGCCACATTATACGTTACCAGTTCGTCAATTTTTAAACAGACCCTTTCCTAGTTGGATTGGCCGTAGAGGTACTATTGAATGGCCAGCACGCTCACCTGACCTCACACCGCTGGATCATAAACGAATGTGGAAGTATTACACCAGTAATGCTACAAAATGTTCGCGCATAGTTTGAAGACCGCCTCTATTTCTGCTTGGAAAATTCTTGAAAACATTTCGAAAATTTACTTTAATTGTCTATTTAAAAATAAAATTTTTTATAACTAAAAAAAAAAAATTATTGCAAACTTTAAATTTGAGTATTACAATAGGTTTTTATTTTTTTTTCTTTAAAACGAATCGATCAATTTTAATTTAATTTATACCGTTGAATTCTAATTAAAAGCAGCTTTCAAATGATATATTACTGAACCCCTGTTGGCATTTAAGAAATTAGGGGGTTAACGCCCCCCGCTTAAGGGAGTGACTTGAGAGTGCCTAAATCGATCATATAATGCGTCCCCCTCAAAACAAAAATCGGAGTGTTCGGTTAATTATTTGAAAAAAATTTTGGTTATGAAATAAACGACATTTGAAGTTTTCAATGAAACACCCTGTATGTATACGAGCTACATAGCATACGAGTACATCTGTTTTGGTTTTCAAAAGATTAACATAGGTTCCACACTTAAAAGAAACTAGACGAAAGAACAAAATCTTAACAAAAAAAGTTTTTTTTTCATTTGACATTATTTTTCAGATAGATGAAACTTCAGTAGTTTCAGATGAAAAAAGCCTATACCCAACTGGTTGAATTATCTATTTTTTTACATCTGAGAAATTTGAACTATTTAAAATTTTGCTACAAAAAACTAAGAAAAAGCCAAAATCTTCAGTTAACACCGAATTGATTTTTAATTTTTATAATCAACTACACGATTACTGCTTATTATAATTAAATTATTGCGACACAAAATCCTATAAAGTTCTTTTGTCACCATTACGACGCCACATAGCCACAACAATGATATCTGAGTTAATTATCGGTATTGATAATTTAGTTACGTATATAATTTCACGACTTGATAAAATACTTGCTGAGAACATGCATAATGCCGATTTTGTTTTGATGTTTGTCTATACATATAACGACGATTTAAAAACAAAGAAGAGATTAAATTCTGGTGGTTTACATTTCATGTTATTTGTGTGGGAAAATCGGCAGCATTAAAATGCAAATTATTATGTAAATAATCAAATGATATAATATAATCGATAAAATTGTCAAGGTTGTAAAAATCATTAATAAGTAAAATTTATTAATTGTGAGAAAGAAAAGATATGCCGAAACTATAAAGAAAATAAAAGCTGTTAAAGAACAAAGTTCGTTAAATAAAAATTGTAGGTACTAATTAATAAATCTATTTTATTATGTCTCTTATTACATCTACAATCTAGAACGTTTCAGCTATTGTATTTGAAATTTTCAGAAATCCCAATTTTAATGATGCATTATTATGTATGTCTTTGTTGTTAATAAAGGTACAGATTCGGTTAAATATGCAGTTTTTATACTTATTTATACTCTATTTAAAATAATCAAAAATTCCGAACCGAAAAAAAAACAATAATGTATTTTTTTGAAATAGTTGATTATTTCGTTTACGGCAAAAGTTGTTCCAGGGGCGGACTTAGGCCGTGGAGGACCCTAGGCTATACAGTGGTGTAGCGAGAGAAGTGGTCAAGGGGGTCAATTATGCCCCCGGAGCCACTCATAGAGGGGCGCCAAATGGTTCCTAACCAAACAAGGTTTTCCGGAAAATTTTAATTTTTTGATATGATCGATAGTTACCGAAATTAAAATAAAACCAGTTTTTCTTCCTACTGATAAGTTTTGCCAATATGAGTTATATCATGTTGCTTCTTAGACGACGATTTTATATACAGGGTGTCTCACGGGACGTTGGACTTTTTTATTATTGGTGATACAAAGTCAATTAAATGAACAAAGTAGTAGAGATTTGTTCCTACATATTCGTTAAAAAAACATTTCTCATCGTTTTTAATTAAAAAGCAAGAAATATGGCTATAACTTTTTTATTTTGAATCGGACCAAAAATGTTTTTTTGACATTATACAGGCATTTTTTTGGGTTCAAATCAGTAAGGTAAATTAATGTATTTTTTCGCCAATGGATTGACCGCAGATGAACCATTTTTTTTTTGTAATTGCGATTATATTGGGTTTACACATTTGGAATCAGTGTTCTTTTCTGAGTAATTTTGTATACCATATCTAGTACTTAAAAAAATAAAATTTATTTTAACTAACATTGGCCTTTAAGAGATGTAAATTAAGTATAAATAACATAAGTGCAACGATATTCTCGATTTTAGGAAAGAGCTCTCCCTCTGTCGGCGAATTTGTGAAACTGTCAGGCTAGTATAAAACTTCAAGGGAAATAAAAATCAAAATAATAATTGATTTAAATAAAAAAATATAATAAGAAAGAAAATTATACAGGATGTTCCACAAAAATCATGAAAATTTATTAAATTTAAAATGGCTGTATTTCTTAAAGAGTCAAAAAAATTATTAATTCATAGGATATTTTTTGATCAGGTTTAAATTTACATCTAATAAAAATTTTTGCTGGAAAAAGTGTGACACCTTGTATGTTCTAAAAAAATTTTTCACGTAGGTGGACCCTGATTGAATCGTCATTTTTGTTTAAAAGAGTATTCTTAATTGCCAAAAAGTCAGGCTTACTTTTAATTTAATAAAAATAATACCAAATACGTCGAAATATATTTTACTTCAGACATCGATCATCGATTGTATAACATTTTACATATCGTTAAAACCAAAAAAGCAGTTTAATTGTTAAACAAATTAATACAGTGCCTATTTAAAATAATAAAGTTGCATTTTTTTAACTATTGTTGATTGTTGTAAAATATTTGACTTAAAAAGTATTTTCAGGTTTCTTCATTTGTCTTCGGGGGTCGGGGGGTCGGTCCAAATTTTTAATTATTCTAGATAGTATCTGAATGAGTATAATGTACTGCATGTCATCGCCCATTTTACCGAATTTCTAACTTTATTAATAACAAATATCCTCAGGTAAAGTAACTCAAATTGGGGCACCCTGTATAATAATTATTTTTAAGCCAATTTCTATAAAAAGTTACAGGTACTCCCGATTTATTATAAACATTTTTGGCAAATGAAATTTACTTTGAGTTTTGAATAACCACAAACTTTTACTTTTAAGAAAATAGTCGGCAAAAATTTTTGAAAAGCGTTTTTTCGCTAGTAAAAATTGATTTTTGGGCATTTGTAATCAAAATTTAAACAAAAACGCATTTTTTATCATTGTACCAGAAGTACGCCCCTAGCATAGACTATTCATGAAAAACAAAAATTCTATGAAAACTAAATTCAATTTGAAGGGAACTAAGTATCGTTTTTGTTAAATTTTTGAACACAAATGCCCAAAAATCTATTTTTACCAGTGAAAAGTACGCTTTTAAAACATTTTACCGACTATCTTCTTAAAAATCACAGGCTTTCCTAGAGTCAGCGAAACATTTTTGAAATTAAAATACATTTTGACTTCTTCTCGATTGCGCCCTTAGAAAGCAAATAATAGAAGGTACAAATTATCGATTTATTATACATACAGGGTGATCATTTGAAAACGATCCACCCTTAATAACTCTAGTATGACGAGATGTATAAAAATTCGACGAATCAGGTCAATTTTGATTTCGAGGGAGAAGCTTAATTACGTATAAAAGTAACCGCTAGATGTCTCTAGTTTTGCCATAGCCACCTTGACTTCAAAATTTTAAATGGCAACCCCTAACAATCAATACTTCTTTTTAAAGGAAATTAGAAGGACTTTAAATTGGTGTGAAAATTTTTGGAATCGGATCACCACATCAAAAGTTATAACAAAAAATGTCAGACCAGAACTACAATTTTGGGGTAAAATTTGTCCCCTATAAGTCTGCAATAATTGATACAACATATTCCTCAAACGAGAAAATGTGATGATTTAATCAAACTTATCTTTATCCAAAAATGATTCGTTGAAGCGCAATCGAATGATAAAAATCTGCAAATTTTGTTATCTTTGAGTTTCAATAGCGCCTTAGCAAACCGTTTTTGAATAGAGATAATATGGGCTAAAAAATTCAATTTTGGTCTAAAAGGTCTGACATTTTTAGTTATAACTTGTGATGTGGTGATCCGATTTCAAAATTTTGCACACCAATTTAAAGTCCTTTTAATTTCTTTTAAAATGAGGTATTGCATGTTAGGGGTTGCCATTTAAAATTTTGAAGTCAAGGTGGCTATGGCAAAAGTAGACATCTAAATCCCTCGAAATCAGAATTGACGTGATTCGTCGAATTTTTATATATCTCGTCATACTAGAGTTATTAAGGGTGGATCATTTACAAATGATCACCCTGTTTATTTATTTATATTATAATAGGAGTAATTTAAAATTCACATCAATAAATAAAAAATAAAAAAGTATGTAATAATACCTACTAATTAACTTTACATTTCCTTTTTGTGTAAGTAATTGCTTATAATTTAAAAGTACCTTTTTATCAGTGAAAGAATTCTTACTTTTAACTCTAAAACTATAAAGGATTATTAGCCCAAATTAATTTTAAATCCGATATCTAATTTTAAATAATTTATAGTGCTCTTGAAAATTTTAATATTGATTAGATATATTTTCTGAAGGAACTACATAATAAATTATATACCAGCAAGATAATCTATAACACGAACATGTTTATTGTCTACAAATTTAATAGCGTTATTGTCAATAGTACAATCAGGAGTACGGAATAGTGTAAAATTCATTAAGAAAATGTAAGTAAGACAGGAAAAATACAACTCGGCGCCATGTTTTTAGTCATTTATAAAAATTGATGAATGATAAGAAAAGTAGACAGCAATCAAGAAAATAAACTTCATCGAACGTTTATTTAAAGAATCAGTTAATAATGGATATATTGTTTGTTTTCGTTCTTTAAATTGTTTTTGAAATTTCATTGTATGTATAATATTAGTTTACAGTAAAAATCAATGATACTTTACAATCACTAGTGAATGTAATAAACATGTACTAAGTATATCTTAAAAGATCAATAAAGCATCTCACCCAGGATACTTTTTTTTACTTTTACACGTATCAATAACGATAATGAAACTTGACGATGATTTGGGATTGAGTTTAATGTATAACGAAGATGACAATGTTTGTCGTCTATGAGCTTGAATTTTCGATAGTTCAATCCAAGTTTTACTTTACTAAAAACAAATGTCTTGCGTCTCTTTACTTAAGAAGATAGTCGGTAAAATTTTTGAAAAACGTACATTTCGCTAGTAAAAATTGAATTTTGAGCGTTTGTAATCACAAATTTAACAAAAACCATACCTAGTGCCATTCAAATTGAATTTTGTTTTCATATAGAATTTTTATTTTTCATGTAGAGTCTATCATGTGAAAACTAAATTCAATTTGAATGGCACTAGGCATCGTTTTTGTAACATTTTTGATTACAAATGCCCAAAAATCAATTTTTACTAGCGAAAAGTACGCTTTTCAAACATTTCGCCGACTATCTTCTTAAGGTATGATTTATTTTATAATCACTTGTTAGTATAACACACTAATTGTAATTTCTTATAGTGCCTGATGATGCCCTAATAAAGGCGAAACTAGTAGCACATTATATTGTGTTTTATTTCTTCGTATGATAATAGTTGGGATTAGAATCATCATTATTCGTTATACGTTATTTTTAGTCCCTTTTATGATTACACTCTTCATAAAATGTTTTACCTCGTCAAACAACCATGGGTTGCAGAAAATTCATCGTGGGAAAATTCATCGCAAGTAAAATTCCACATAAGCATATTTGCACTTAACTGGACCTACGGTCTCGTTGTGTACAATTTTTACGCCACCTGCAAATATTATCTACTTTTTGCACTTGTTGCATAAAGAACTATTCTTTTCGGGAAAAATGAAATTAGCCGGTGATTCGGACAAGAATTATTTTATTGCAGATCAACTAATCATTAGCGAATGATCCACGGACGCTAAATTGATTCCAACTATTCTTTTCGTTTTCTTTTCAACATTTTAACATTTGTTTTCGTATTACTGTTGCTACCAGTTGAAAGAGGATAGTTTTAGCTATCTAATGATATTTTTTAAATCTTTACGCACATTGGTTAAAATGTAATTCAAGAATTCGTGATTTTTGACAAAAATCGGTGACCTAAAATTCAAATTGTAAGAAATATAGCTCAGTTTAAATCTAAAAATATGTTGTTTTTTATTAAACAATTTACCAAATCAGCGTCAATTCATCTATAGTTAGTTGTTTTGTATACTTTTCAAGGAATATATAATTTACAATCATCAAACATCAACTGAGAAAAGTTTCTGAATTTAAAGACAGTTTAGTTCTCTTAGAAATATCTTTCATCTCCCCTGACAACGGCTCACCTGTCCGTAATCAATACATTAATTTAAAGGTTCAAAAAAGTTTCTCAATGACTTTGTCCTGAGAAATCAATAATTATCAGAGTTTAATGTCTTATGTCAGATCTAGAACACAAAAACATACTCCACAAGGTGTAACTCGAAATTGCTTATGATTTTCATGATTTCATGTGAAACTCCATGTACCAAATATCACCCCAACTCCTTATTTTTAATTGAAAGGAAAGGAAGATGAGCCAATTTCAAAACTTTATGTAAAGAGTAGTTCAAACTTTCTATCAGAAAGTTGTTTTTATACCCCTTTTTCATACGTCTCTTTTAATATCTCTTAAATTTGGTAAACTCCAACTTTATTACAGCAAAATAGCCTAAAATTTAAATTTAACGCTACATGTATCGATGCCTATAAGACATCATCTTCAGGAGAAATTTAATGAAACGGTCAAAGAACAACTTTTAATAGATTACATTATATGGGTAAGATTCCTCCGAACCAGGATTTTTCAAAATTGCAGAGTTGAGTATAATGGTTTTTGGTTTATTTGAAATACAAAATACTTTTTTTAATAAATTTTATTTGAAAAACTTTCTATAAAATACAACACGAATAAAGTTTTGAAATATAGAAATGGATAGAGTGGTGGGAAAAAACTACTTATTTTAATTATTTCCCAAATGTCACTGTTGTCTCTCACTTTTTCTTTATTAAATGTTTATTTGCAATTAAAACAATATTTTTCTGGATCTTTAAATTGTCTGCAATAAATTCAAGAGGAGTTTCTGGACCAATTCACAATTTAGCTAGCTTCACTTTATACATATAGCTGTAGATTTAAATGAACGCGTTGTTGTAAAAAATCCTGCTAATTTCCTAGAAAAATACAAGAACCCGAATGGAATTTGCCAGATCGCATTTGACATGGACCATGAAAAACTGGAATAGGGTTCTTTGGAGCGATGAAAGTAAGATTATGTTATTTCGTTCAAATGGTAAACAGTATGTTTGGCGACCCATAACCCAGTATTATAATTATATTAATTAATATTGACGTAAGATACCAAATACCGACCATTAAACATGGGGATGGGTCTATTATGGCATGATCTATGATCAGGTTGATTTTGTCGATCTGGGTTTGTGCCAATTACGCAAGCAGAGGGCAAAATAGATCATATTCGGTGGAGAAATATTTTAGAATTTGGTTTTCTAGAATTTTCTTCAAAAGAAATACCACTGAAGTGGAGATTACAACAAAATAACGATCCAAATCGCTCTACCAAATTAGTGAAACAATGGTCTTCTCAAAAAAAATCTTTGGGGTATTTTAGATTTTCTCATTCGACAAAAAACAACAATTAGTAAATAAAAGAATATCATTTTGTCTCGCCAGTTGAACAAGATGGCCAAGGACTTGGTGGTTCGTTGAATAAACTCCATATCCAATGAAACAACATTTTTTTTGAGGAAAGCGTTGTTGATCAAAATGAACAATTACATAGTACTAGAGAAACTCCACCAGTCACGATTTACGATTTATCTTCTGTTAGTTGCCATAAGTTTTGGATCCCGGCACCACACTAGTGCTATCTAGTGCTATGTAATTGTTGCCCGGTTTTCGTAATTATTCTTTTTCCTGGTGATGAGACAAGGTCTCGAAATCGATAGCAATTTATGTCAACTTTTAAGTAAGACCTGACAAATCTTACTTAAATATTTGATGAATAAAGTTGAGTAAAGATACATCGTGATCTTCATTTCGATCAAAAATCCTTTCCACTTAACATCAACTCAACACAGCAGTGCTTCACACTTCACTTTAAAATTTTTTATTTTTCTGGCTATTCGCCATTACCTTTAAAATCAAAATTTTCTTCTAATGAACTCATTACTTGCGTAATTTAAGTTTAGCACTGAGTTCAACTCAGAGCCAACACATAACTGAACCCAAAATCATATAACAACATCATAAACACGCATAACATAAATAATAAATAATAAACATATACGAAAATTTCTTTTGTTTGTCTATTTCTTTAGATTTGTAAAGATTGAATGTAAAATACTTCCAGACTTATTAAAAGATTTCAAATACTTTTATTACTTGAAAATATGAAAGTGCAAACTACTGTTTAAAAAAGTATTTACTGTATATAAAAAGTATATACTGAATACTTATGACCGATCTCACCGGCACGACTTAAAATTTAAGAACTACTTTAATGTCTAGATTAACAAGAAAACAATACAAAATCTGTCAATTCAAAATTTAAGTACCACTTAGAGGCCTAATACCCAGATTCTGGTCAAATCATTTACGTTTAAAGGCCTTTAAATTTAAATTTGTTATATGGGTTGTAATGGACAATTTCCATGGTTACCTTATTTGTTTCTAATTAAAGGCCTTTAATTTTGACCAGAATGTGCCTATAATACCCAGATTCTGGTCAAATCATTTAAATTTAAAGGCCTTTAAATTTAAATTTGTTATATGGTTTGTAATGGACAATTTCCATGGTTACATTTTTATTTCTAATTAAAGACCTTTAATTTTGACCAGAATCTGCCTATAAGTCGTGTTGGTGAGATCGGCCATTAGAGTATTTAAAATAGAACTCTGAAATTTTAATAATGTACCGGGTGTATAAAAATGAATTAGGATCACGTTTTATCACTTATCACTTCTCCCTAAACATCTAAGTGACATTAATACTTTTATAAGAACCGATTGCACCACTTCCACTTAAAATTAAAGTGATCCTTAACATTAAAAATTAGCAGATCTTCAATAGAAAATTTGTCACTTAAAAAATTTGATTGCCCCTTTAAGGATTAAGAAGAAGTATTGCAAGTGGGTTTTAAAATCTATAAGTAACAGATTTTTCATTGAATTCCTGCCAATTTAAGAATTTAAGTGTCAGTTAAAATTTAATTGGACGTAGTTCAATTATATATTTGATTTTATTTGAAGTCATAAAAAATAAAAAAAATAAAGTGTTGACGAATTTATATACCTAAAGTACAAGGGTTAGATTAGATATAACCTGTAGAATTTAAGGGAAGGGCGTATTTAGGGGGTGGCTGAAGGGGGAAAAGCAACCAGGGACAGATTAAGTACTTCGGGGGCCCAGGGCTAAAATTTGCTTTGCTTACTACAAAACTGGTCTCATCCCAAAATATTAGCATTTACTTTTTATATTTTTTAAGTTGCAATTTAGCTTTTTGAGGCCCTAGAAATAAATCTGAATTTATTGAAAAATTTCAAGGGGAACATTAAAAAAATAAAGATTTTCTAAAAATTGCCCTAATTTACTTGTTAAAGTTAGAAAATGACTTTGATTTGGAAAAATATAACAATCTGATTAATTTAGCGGCTGATTTGAATAAATTAAAGAATTCTGAGAAATATGAAACCGAGTTTTTTGAAAGATTTTAAGGGGAACATTAAAACAAAGAGATTTTCTAAAAATTACACTTGTTAAAGTTGAAAGATGATTTTAAAAAATTTATAAAAAAATAACCTCGTGAGCTAGAATTAATTTTCCGGTTGATTTGAATAAATTAGAGAATTCTCCAAAAAAATGTCCGAGTTTGTTGAAAAATTCCAAGGGGAACATTAAAAAAACTAAGATTTTGTAAAAATTGCCTTTTTTTGTTGAAGTTGTATTAAAATCATTATTAAAAAATTATAAAGAAATAACTAAGCGAACTAGAATTAATTTTAATAAATAAATTAGAGAATTGTGCAAAAAATAAACCCAAGTTTGTTGAAAAATTCTGAGAGGAACATTAAAAAATTGAGGTTTTGTAAAAATTACACTATTTTACTTGTTGGAGCTGTGAAATATTTTTAAAAAATTTATAAAAAAATAACTAAGTGAGCAATAATTAATTTTATGGTTGATTTGAGTAAATTAGAGAATTCCGCAAATAATAAACTCGAGTCTGTTGAAAAAATTCAAAAGGAAAATTAAAAAAATATCAGATTTTGTAAAAATTGTTATATTTTACTTGTTGAAACAGTAAAATGTTTTCCAAAAATTAATAATCAAGTGAGGTAGAATTAATTTTGTGGTCGATTTGAATAAATTAGAGAATTCTGCAAAAAATAAACCCGAGTTTATTAAAAAATTCCAAGAAGAACATTAAAAAATTGAGGTTTTGTAAAAATTACACAATTTTACTTGTTGGAGCTGTGAAATATTTAAAAAAAAAAATAATAAAAAAATAACTAAGTGAGCAATAATTAATTTTGTGGTTGATTTGAGTAAATTAGAGAATTCCGCAAACAATAAACTCGAGTCTGTTGAAAAAATTCAAAAGGAAAATTAAAAAAAATCAGATTTTGTAAAAATTGGTATATTTTACTTGTTGAAACAGTAAAATGATTTTTAAAAATTAATAATCAAGTGAGGTAGAATTAATTTTGTGGTCGATTTGAATAAATTTGAGAATTCTGCAAAAAAATAAACCCGAGGTTATTAAAAAATTCCAAGAAGAACATTAAAAAAATTTTGTAAAAATTACACTATTTTACTTTTTGAAGCTGTAAAGTGATTTTTAAAAATTTATAAAAAAAATAACTAAGCAGTGCGCTAGAACTAATTTTGCGGTCGATTTAAATATACTTAAGAATTCTGCCCAGGGACGGATTGAGCACTTGGGGGATAAACCCGGGATCTACAAAACTGATCTCATCCCGAAATATTAGCAGTTATTCTTTAATTTAAAAAAAATTGTTGTGTTTTAGCTTTTTAGGGCCTCAATAAGAGAGGCGGTTTTGAACTTCAGTTAAGGGTCCCAACATTGAAAAGTTTTTTAATTCATAGAGTTTTCTGGCTTAAAAAGAGTGGTACCTTCATGAGTCTTATTTCAAAGACATGAGCGAAAATATCAAGAAAAAATTTGGATTCTTATTTATTTCTTGAAAGAATATTTTGTTAAAACAAAATAATTATTTGATGACGATCTTGAATCTTGAACAATTTTCAACATTTTCGGTGGAACATAAAATCAAAGGCCTTCCAACAATTGGGTTGTTTTGCGACCTTGACTATTGGTTTTTTTGGCGATGAAATCACGTCTACTTTCAACGATATTATTCTGATAACTTCTTTATGGGACGCACTGTATTAGAAAAAATGTAAAGTTAGGTTAAGGTAACCTGGGGGTTTTCAAAAAATTTTGAAACCTTGAAAAAATTCCGAGTTTTCATCAATAATTTTGCCCTCCCAAGACGAAATTTTAGATCTGCCCTTGATTTAACTTAGTTGATATTCCCACTATTGTTTTTAACAATTATTTACAACTTAACTAAAACCACGAATTTGGACTAATTTAAAATTAAGAGATGTATGTAGACGGAAGTCATTTAAGAGAGACATACAACCTTTTACTTACCTTTACATAATCTTATTTTTGGAAACGATATGCGATATTTTTACGTACGTAATGCAAATTGCAAAAGTCTCATCAAATCGCATTTTAGAAAGTTATTAATAGTCTTCATTAAAAACTTAAAATGAACGTAAGTACCCCCATTTGTCTCTAAATCAAAAAGAATTAGATTTATAACATAAGGAAAACTGTATTTAGATAAAAAGTTAAAAAATGTATAAAAAATACATGCATTAAAAAAACAATAAAACGAAAATTATATTTTCAAAAAAGGTTAACCAAAAAATTTCTACTACTAAAACTACAAGAAGTCATTTCAAACATAAAAAGTGACTTTACTTTTATTGTTTTATATTATACATATACAGGGTGGGCCAACGAAAACGAAACAGACGAGTTTTAAAATAGTTAATAAAAAAATTTGAAAAAACGCTCGGACAGGTCAACTTTGGTTTCGAAGGGGACATATTTTGCAATAGAAGTGATTCAATAATCCATTCACCCCTAAGCCCTATGGACACAACCTCAAAAATTTTAATAGGGATGGTGGGGTAAGTAATACCTTGTTAGAAAGATCTTTTTACTCAGAGTAACATACAAAAAAAAAAGTTAAATCGATCGATTCGTTTTAAAGATATTCAAAATTTAGCAAGTAGAGATTTCATGTCTTTTAAAATTGTGCTATGAACACCACACCTTCAATTTTAAGTGTTTTGGTAGGGTAAGTAATATCGTTTCGAGGAGGACATATTTTGCAATAGACCTGATTCAAAAATCCATTCATCCCTCGCCCTTTGGACACAACCCCTAAAAATTTAATAGGGATGGTGGGGTAAGTAATACCTCGTTAGAAAGATCTTTTTACCCAGAGTAACATGCCAAAAAAAGTTAAATCCTTCGATTCGTTTTGAAGATATTCAAAATTTAACATGTAGAGTTTTCATGCCTCTAAAATTGTGCTATGAACACCACGGCTTCAATTTTAAGTGATTTGATGGGTAAGTAATACCTCCTGGGAAAGACCTTTTAACTCAAAGTAACATACAAAAACATGTAAAACGCAATTTATTTTCATTTTCTACAAAAGAGAGATTTTAAAAAACAAATTTAAATTTATTCGAGGAATTGTTTAAAATTTTGTAACATCTGGAACAAAACAATGCAAAACATAAAACGATTTAAAACCACATTAAGATTATTTTTATCAGTTGTATTTTGTATTAGTGGTGATTTTCATCGTGTTAAAACTGTTTAAGACTAATTATTAGAAATCAACATTGAAAATTTTGTGAACTTCTGTAAAAGCTTCTGCCAGCAATGGTTTATACAATTCCAGAAAGGGTTCAATTAATCACTTTTTATTTTAAAAACGATGAGAATGCTCATCGTGCAGCTAATTTATTTAATGAACAACATCCAAACAAACATTGTAACCGAAAATACGTTCTGGAGTTGGTTGCAAAATTTAAAAATACTGGTTCTGTTGGTAATAAGAAACGCGATCCTGGTAATGTTCGTCCATCGTCCTATAAGAAATGAGGTCGTTGAAATAGGTGTTTTGGGACAAGTTGCTGCAGATCCAACTTTAAGCACAATAAAACTGGAGTCTGTGACTAACATCAGCAGAACAACCATTCGCCGAATATTGAAAGGTCTCAAATATCATCCCTATAAAATTCATTTAATTCATGAGTTAAATGAAGATGATTTTGATAGGCGACTGCAATTTTGTGAGGTGATGACGGAATGGATAATTGCTGATGAAAATTATCTTTATAATATCTGTTTTTCTGATGTGTGCACTTTTTTCTTAAACTCAACCGTTAATCGTCATAATTGTCGATATTGGTCAGATGAGAATCCTAGGGTATTTCATGAAGTTCACACTCAAACTCCTCAAAAATTGAATGTGTGGGTTGGAATTTTTGGAGACCGTCTTATTGGTCCTTATTTTCTAGATGGCAATCTAACAGGGGATATGTACTTGGATCTACTTCAAAACTTTGTTCATCCATTTCTTGACGATATTATCGAAAATGACGATCGTTATTTAGAAGACCATCTGATTTTCCAACATGACGGAGCCCCTCCTCATTACACACAGCCTCTTCGGGAATTCTTGGATACGACGTTTCATGGGCAATGGATTGGGCGTAGAGGACCTTTGGAGTAGCCGCCGCGATCTCCCGATCTTACTCCCCTTGATTTTTTCCTTTGGGGGCATTTAAAAAGTAAGATTTACGCAACGGAACCAGGATCTCTAGCAGAGTTACGACAGAGAATTATTAATGAATGCCGAGAAATTACTGCTGAAATGTTACAAAATGTAAGAATTCGCTTTGAGCAAAATTTGTACGTTTGCATGGAGGTTGATGGAACTCAATTCGAACATTTAATAAAATAATAAAAACATCCTTGAAAGTGTCGGGATCGATGGGATTCTTTAAAGTGTTAAGTTTTCTTCAAAAAGATTAGTTAAGTTTAGTTTGGTTAAATAAAAAATAATGTGCAATACTGTTTTATTTTGAATTCTTTAAAACAAACCAATCGATTTCACTTTTGTTTTTTTGTATGTTACTTGTGGTAAAAAGAACTTTCCAAGGAGGTATTACTTACCCTATCAAAAGACTTAAAATTGAAGGCGTGGTGTTCATAGCACATTTTTAAAAGGTATGAAAACTCTACTTGCTAAATTTTGAAGATCTTTAAAACGAATCGATCGATTTAATTTTTTTTTGTATGTTACTCTGGGTAAAAAGATCTTTTCAACGAGGTATTACTTACCCTACCATCCCTATTAAAATTTTAGGGGTTGTGTCCAAAGGGCGAGGGATGAATGGATTTTTGAATCAACTCTATTGCAAAGTATGTCCCTCTCGAAACGGTTTTACTTACCTTATCAAAACACTTAAAATTGAAGGTGTGGTGTTCATGGCACAATTTTAAAAGGCATGAAATCTCTACTTGCTAAATTTTGAATATCTTTAAAACGAATCGATCGATTTAACTTTTTTTTTGTATGTTACTCTGGATAAAAAGATCTTTCCAACGAGGTATTACTTACCCCACCATCCCTATTAAAATTTAAGGGGTTGTGTCCATAGGGCGCAGGGATGAATTGATTTTTGAATCAGCTCTATTGCAAAATATGTCCCCCTCGAAACTAAAGTTGACCTGTCCGAGCATTTTTTCAAATTTTTTTATTAACTATTTCAAAACTCGTCTGTTTCGTTTTCGTTGGCCCACCCTGTATTTAAATTAGTTATTCGATTATTAGTTCAATAAATGTTACCATATTTTATGCTATTCAAACAGAATTACAACCATAAAATTTTACAGTAAGCGCTACTTTGTTTTATAAATATTTCAGTAGGTAAATAAGTTAACTCGATATTAAATAATAACATAATAATTTCGTCAGCTTAGCACATTAAATAATTGATATAAATAGATTTAAGAGTATTACTAAAATGTTCGCCAACAGGTGGAAAACGTTTTGTTAACCCACAATTTTCCTACCCTTATAAATAAACCAGCGCAAAAAGTGGCGCATATTTACCGGTTTCCAAGGCAACGCATACGATCAAAACACCCCGGTTTTTAATACCCAGTTCTTGTGGGGACATAGAAATGAAATATGTCAAATTGTCGTGGGCAAAAAAACTTTCTAGTTCATTAATTTTATTTATTAGTTTTACAAATAGCTTCATGATTAGTTTTGATTTTATAACGTAATCGCAAAATGTCAGAAAGTGAAGATTCTGTGAGCAAACAAGTGCGAGTACCAAAATGGTTGGAAGAAATCGCAGAGTAATATATTCAACACAAATAAATCACAACCAATATACATTTTTAATTTTTGTAGTTCAGGAAAAACTTCACAACAACGTGATTATTTAACAGAAGGTTTTGGTGATAGTTGTTCAAACGAGATTAATTTTAATATTAAAAATAATTCATCGTGCGTTTTATTAAATTTTTTTTTTTTTTATTTGAATACATTACTATATTTTTAGAAGACCCACTTCTTCAGCGCGTTACGGTCGTCGTGCATCGATAACAAAACAATCAAGTAACTTGAATAATTTACGAAATGCTTCGAAATTGGATTACGGTTTGCCAAAAAAGCTTTCATGTGATTCTAGAACGGTTTTATCCGAGCAAGATTCATTGGAAGAGTCCTGGAAAGGACTAAAATTATTTCAGCAAGTACACAAAGGACGTCTTGATAGTGCCAAAATTTCTCCCGATCCCAGTAAAGTGTGTGGTAAGGTTATTTAAATTTAAAAAAATAAAACAGCTTTTAGAATATTTTTTGTTTTAGATTCGTTTAATTCAATATTATCTCCAGTTTCTTCAATATCATCATCAAATAACTCGGATAATGATGGTAGTTATAGTTCGTTATCTATTGAAAAATACGTGCCAACCCGAAGTCGATCAGAAATGTCATCCTACATGCCCCAATACGTAATCGACAATATTCAAAAATCCACTGAGAAAAAAGAGCTACCGCAAAACATTCTATCTGCAACAATAAACAACTTCAACAACTTCAGCAAATCACGATCATCGGAAAATATCTTTCAATTAAACCATTTTTTTTACAAAAATACAGATTTCGGTTTTCTTGATAATCCTGAGGCGAATTTAAATTCGGCAAATTTAAGTCGTAGATTGAGCGAGTATAAATTAAAAGTGGCGAAAGAAAATGAATTAAGGGCGCAGATTATAAACGAGTTGTTAACGGATAATGAGGAAATTACACAACGATCAAGGATTTTAAAATCACCTAGTTTGAATGATATCAATATTCCGAAGCAAAACAAAGGTAAAGGATCCAAATTTAAACGCCGGAATGAAAAATCAAGTGATGACAGTTTCAATGATGGACCTTTTATTATTCCTGAATTGCCTTCTGGAAAAATTTTAGTGATTGATATTTTAAGTACTTGGGGTGATAAATATTACGTAGGGTTGAATGGGATTGAAATTTTTGGAGATGATGGAAAAATTATACAAGTAAAATCAGTAAGTTATTTTTAAAAATATTTAATATTAAAGTTTAACGGGCGTAATTTTTGTAGATTAAAGCTTTTCCACCGGATGTTAATGTATTACCTGAATGCAATAATGATCCTAGAGTTGTGGTTAATCTTCTTGATGGAGTTAATAAAACTCAAGATGATGTTCACCTTTGGTTAGCACCTTTTAATAAAGGAGAATTACATACTATTATAATAGAATTTGAAAAAATAACGGTTATAACAATGATAAGGATTTGGGTAAGATTATAAATTATTTTATTACCAACATTTTAATTTTATTAATCTAGAATTATAATAAATCAAGAATTCACTCCCATAGAGGTGTTAGAGAAATCACAATGAAATTAGATGACTCGTTTATTTTTATTGGTGAAATTGCAAAAGCTTGTGGTGGTATGATAGGAGGAGTTGATGCATTTGGTGATGTAATAATTTAAAAAAAAATTAAATATCACCAAATTACAATTATTATTTTTAGACTATATTATTTACAGTTAATGATGATATTTTGGAATTAATATCTCTTCATGATCAAGCATATCCTACGCTTACATCAGCTAATTTAGATTCTCCTAAGAAGGATGATGAAAGGCCTCCAACTTCGGCGTTGGTTACAAGTGTTGGTATAAAAAATATGAACAATATGCGATACCTAAATATGTTATTTCTAGGGTGGTATTAGACCTTACACAGGTTTACCTTTAACGTCTGATGATGAAGACGAATCGTTCCTTATAGGAGCTAAAAAAATTGATATAGTTCTACTATCAAATTGGGGTTTTGCAAACATTATAGGCCTCACTGGTTTAGAAATAATTCAATTAGGTGATATTCCACTTCATGTAACTGATAATAATATAGTTGGTACCAATAAAGTACTACAAAGTCGACTTTTTAATAATGAAAACGTAACGACCGATAATAAAAATATGTGGTACACTAAATACAGCTATGGAGAACACATTACAATAACCATTATTTTTGATAACTTCACGTACATTTCAGGTTTTCCCTACAAATAATTACAAATATTTAAATATAATTTTTAAATGTATTTCAGGAATACGAATTTGGAATTACAACCCTAGTCTAGAATTAACTTACGCAGGAGTAAGCAGGATTAGAATTTTACTTGATGATAAACCAATACCTAATCGAGTATCTAAGGACGATGTTTTTATTCTAAGAAGAGCACCTGGAAATATTAATTACGATTTCGTTCAAGAAATTATATTTAGTAATAGTGATAGCATGGTCCATACCGTAGAAATGAATCCAAGTTTTATCATAACTCAAAACCAAAGAGAAGACTCTTATGAAAATCCTTGGATGCCTGAAGGTTTCGTTTTTGAAATTATAATATTTTCAACTTGGGGTGATCAGTATTATTGTGGGCTTAATGGTTTAGAATTTTTTGATGTCAAAGGAAGAAAAATTTATTTGGAAGAAAGCAGTAATAATTTTTATGCTTTTTTCGATTTTGTGTTGCATATAAAACTATTTTTTAGATATATGTGCTTATCCTGAAAGTATTAATGTGTTGCCTGATGTTAATGGTGATATGCGTACGCCTGATAAACTAATTGATAATTATAATGAATCTGATGATGGACTACATTCATGGTTAGCTCCTATAATACCAAAATGTTTAAATAGAATTTATGTGGTTTTGGATCAGCCAATCACGGTATCTGTGATAAAATTATGGAACTATTCGAAAACTCCTACAAGGGGTGTTAAGGAGTTTGAAGTTAGTAAAATAATGAAAAGATAAACGAAAGTACACTATTATTTTTAGGTTCTAGTTGATGATTTATTAATATATAATGGGATTCTAGAAAAATACTCTGAAAAATCTAGCTCTAGTAAATATGGTACCATAATATTTACCGATGATGGAAATGTTGTAGATAAGGAATGCAAAACGCTTATTAGGTATGTATAATTACAAATCAATAAGCAAATTTACAATTTATAATTTAGGACAAATAATGTAAAAAGTGATTTAACTTTATATGATGGAGGAAGAACTACAACAGGAGGATCTTTACCAAGTGCAGATCCGGCCTTAAGACCATTTACATCTGTTAGCACCCTTAATAGGGGTGGTTCGTCTCAGAGTAATTAAATTAAATTCGACTAAAAACTGAAATAAATTAGATATAGGTGCATTATATTTGTATTGGCTGTCTATGTATTAAGAAAAAATAATTTCTAAAGGTTTCTGTTATATTTTTTGTAACTAAATGTAATAAAATAAATGGCCAAAATTATTTATAAAAAGAGTTATTAAGGTACGATATTTGAATGTACACCTACAGGGTGTCCCACTTTTTATCATTGTAAAGAAAAATATTTTCTTATGAACTACTAGATATGTTTTTAAGTCCTTAGAAGTTACAGCATATTTTTAAATTTTAATTATTTTTGTTAGACATGAGACAATATGTGTACATTACATTTACAAAATAATTAATTATGAAACTTATGCGTAAGCATTTACAGAAATAATTGCTATACTATGATATTCGTAAATTAGGGGCAGTGACTAGAAGTATATCGGATGTATCGGAATTATCAGAAATAAGGAGCAACAAAAACTGAATCGATTGAAAAAGATTTTCAAAAGTTTTCCTAACCTAACCAACCCTATCCTAAATCGAATCGAACTCGTGTATGTGTAATTAAATTTTACTAAAACAAAAAAGGAAAAAGTCCATTTTTTGCGTTTTTTTTTGGAACGCCCGTAGCTCCGATTTTTAAAATCGTATCCCCACCGGGTTTGAAAACGAAGTGACAAAATCGGGCCCCTTTTCCCCACATCCTCATTTACGAGATCTAAAAGACCCGACCTTCCTAGGTCAACCCAGCGGCGATAGCGATTTTTCTTCGAAAACTCCAAAATGACACGTTTTTTTGCGGAATAACGGCGAAATCGGTAGTGCACATTTTGAAACTTGGGCCTGTATAAAAATATCGCGAATATCGTTTTCGTAAACTAGAAACATGCGAAAAATCCGTTATTTTTAACCCTTTTTAGGGCCGTTTGAAGTTGGGGTATGATTTTTAGATTTTTTTTAACGAAATTCAAAAAATCATAGCTACCAAACGACGTGACCGATTTTAACGCAACGCAGCTTATATTGTGACTAAAAGTACCCTTAATATGCAGAAAAATATTCGATTTTATCAAACCTTTCGGGCGACGTCGGGATTTTTTTTCTAAAATCGTAAAAATTATCGATAAATATCGGCGCGTCGAACAATTTTATGGAAAATGGATTTCCAAATCAGGATCACAAATCGCAAATAACTACACGTGACGTCAAAAAGAAATGTTTAAAATTTCTTGAGATTGTAAGTTCAACTCCCTAGCTTTTCAATTGACCCCACACCGATACTCCAAAGTCAAAATTGTGTTTTTTCAACCCTCCACATCCAAAATTATCGCTATAAAGCAACGACACATCGCATCGGCAAAGTAAAATATGCATGGGAAAGAGCTTTTTAAGAACTACAACTTTACGTATGTACTTTTTTCCCCTCCACCGATTTTAATGAATGATAGCTCATTAAAGGTCTTCGTGTACACTTTAACGCAAAGAAAGATTGTCTCTACCTCTTTTCATTTAGAAGTTACGACCACATAACTATTGAAAAGTTGAAGATCTACTTTTTGACTAAAAAATATTATGAAATTTGTGTGGGAGTTATTGGCTATTTGGACAATTGAAAAAACAGTTTATTAATTTAAACTTTATTTCTCCACCAACGTTTCGGTCATCTTTGTGACCTTTTTCAAGCTTAAGAATTGTTTTAAGCTTGAAAAAGGTCACAAAGATAACCGAAACGTTGCTGGAGAAATAAAGTTTAAATTAATAAACTGTTTTTCAATTGTCCAAATAGCCAATAACTCCCACTCATTACCAAGTTTTGGACGATAACCAACTTAAGTACTATGAAATTTCCAATTAATTGGAAAATAATTAATTACTTGGCCTATTAACTATTAAGACGATTTATGGCTTAAAAATACTGTCTTCGTCGAATAGCGTAAATTCGGTTTGTATGGTATTAAAAATGCGCCCTCTAGGACCGAATTTGTACTCGAAATTTACAAAAACTTTGCATTTTTTTTTCGAAAAAACTATTTGAACGATTTTCATCGAATTAAACTTAAAATACGCATATTTTTGGTCTTTATCTTCGGTATATTTTTAAGCTTGCTAATGCGAATACTTTTTGAAAAATGTAATAAAAACGAAAATTCTCGGAAAAAATCAAGGCCAAACAACATTAAAAAAATATGAAAAAAATATTTCGAATTTTTGCAAAAACGACCCCCTAAATGAAAGGTAATTTAAAGTAACTGATTAAACTTGATCACTCTTTGGGTCCCTTATTTGTTTGGCACCAGCTCGAAAATAGCTTCATTTTTGGAAAACGCCAGAAATGTAAGATTTTTTAAAATAGTTTTGTGCACAAGTTATTTTATATTCTACGAAGCTTAATTAAAAAACTTTTAATTTCTTTTGATTTAAGAAAACTCCTGGCAATATTTTAATTTGCCTATATTAATGACAAAAAATAAGCAAAAACTGTTAAAGTTATTGACAATTGACAATAATTTTGGATATTTCACGAAATAGTTATTATAACTAATTAATATAAGTACTCGGCCAATTTATGTTGCAAATGGTTTAAAATTTTCACGAAAAATTGTCCTACTTTAATATTACGCAAAAATATAGTTTTGAACTGGCCCAACTTCTAAAATGCCTTTTTGATTGACTATGATTTTTAAACAAGTACGATAAGTTCCATTATATTAACGACACGTAAACTTTTACGAATATTTAAGTGAAACTTTTACATGTTTACAGGTAAGTGCCGTAATAATCCATTTTAAGTGGAAAAAAGTTTTTAGCGTAAAGTATTTGTATTTAAAAGTCCTTTTTTATTAATTAGTGAAAATAATTTTAAAATTTTTGATTTGAAAACACGCCAAACTAGTATCTGATACTAACTTAAAAGTGATTTTCTAAATGGCAAATGTAGTGGATGATAAAAAATCTTTACTGTTTTGACTTGACTTAAATCAAAATTATAAATCTATCAGAAGAAACTAGAAATATCCTGTCGCTCGTAACGTTCGATTTCATGATTTATCACGATTTTTCGCGCTTTCTTCGATGTGCGCTTTTTTCAGTGCGCGCTTTTTTTCTGTGTGCGCTTGTTTTCTTTTTCCTGGTCACCGATTCTCCACCTTTACCTTTTGTTAAAAGCATTTGCCCTAAAAAAGGAAAATTTAGTTTCACTCCTGAAACTGTTGAAAGTAACCCTGATTCCTACAAAATTTCAGATCATATAGAGGACCACATTCAAAAAATGAAAGTTTGGACATGTTACATGTTTCTTATGAGGGTAAAGTTTATACCCCTTTTTCCAATTTTACCCAAAAACTGATTAATTCCCGATTCGCGAAGAGTCGCTATTTAAAAAAATTAAAATACGCTATAAATGTTTATTCTAACACCTGTATAAATTTTGACTTGTTTGGGGAGCGGGAAACTAATGAAAAAAATCCCGAAAATTGTATATTTTCCGGACATGGATGGCGTCAACTTTTTTATTTCCAATTTACTTACCCGATTCTTTTTCTTATATGTACAGGGTGAGTTTTTAGTGCGGCAACGGTCGATATATCTTTTATTTTAAGAGATAGAAAAAAAACTTAACCAGAAATTAGTTTTGTCTATACATGGTGTTTTGTAGTTGGAGCGCAGGCTGTCCCACCCTTTTTTTTAATGGAATACCCTGTATATTTTTTTATGTTTGCATTAACACTAAGTTAGAGAATACATCGATATGTTTTTTTGAAAATTTGAGTGCGCCCTTAATTTTTTATCGTACATTTTCTACAAAATTTATTACGTGTGGACATAGTTTTGGAAAATAATGTTGACCTTATTATGAAAACTTAAAAATCAATTTTTATGACATTTATTAGTATTAACCGTGAGGTATTTTTCGTATATTTTTTTTAGAATTATATCATAAATTGTGACAGCTACGGAGGCGTGAAATGTGAAAACTCGAGAGGGCTGTATTTTAATTTTTTTTAAATGGAACACCCTGTACTTTTTGACAAAATATTGTTCCTCTTTAAATGTTCTTTAACATTTATACGAATCATTTTTCGCTAAAATTAAAAACAACGTATTTGAAGGCATTCTAATTTTTTATTAATAAAAAATATGATGTATTTTTATCATACAAGCCAATAATTATAAAATGCTCAATATGTTCCTCATTTACTTCGCAGAAATGAACTACCAACATTTCGTAACATATTCTCTTTTACGTTTCGAAATGCTTGCCGAATGCGTATTTTCATATCATCTTTAGAAGTAGGAGGAAGTTGATACACCAAATTTTTAACATACCACCAAAGGAAAAAATCTAATTTTGTCAGGTCAGGAGATCTTGTAGGCCATAAAACAAGTCCTCCTCTTCCAATCCAACGGTCACGAAATTTGTTGTTAAGGTGTCCTCGTACAATATTGCTATAATGCGCTGGAGCGCCATCATGCTGAATCCACATCCTTCTTCTAATAATTTCCGGAATATTGTTGAGAAGCTCAGGGAATTCCTTCCGAAGAAAATTATAATAAATTTGGTCATTTAAATGTTTCTCAGAAAACTGTGGGCCATGAGGTAGTTTCCTACAATACCTCCCCAAACATTAAGTGACCATCGATGTTGGTGATCTAGAGTTCTTGTAAAGTGTGGATTTTCTGTATCATAATAATGAAAATTATGTCTATTTACAAATCTATTTTTATGAAATGTAGCCTCGTCCGTAAATAAAACATAATCAAAAAATCGGTTGTTTTGAGTTTGTTGATTTTCGGCCCATTCACAGAAGATCCTACGATTTTCAAAATCATTTTCACCAAGCTCTTGCAACGGTTGAATGTGATAGGGATGGATCTTACTTGTCCTTAAAATCTTGGATATACTCGATTGAGAAATTTCAATTTGGTCACTTAATTTTCGAGTACCAATATGCGGATCCTCAGTTACTGCCAATAATACTGACAATTCATTTTCTTCAGTACGAGCTGGTTTTTGGCGATTTGTTTTTTCATTCTGTACGTGACCTGTCCTTTCAAACCCTTCTTTTAAACGCTTAAACGTAACTTCATTTGGGTGGCTTCTTTCTGGGTACCGTTGTTTATAAATTTTTGACGCCAATAAACAATTTTGCTCACTTTCAGCTAATGCGTAAACCATTTGTATTAATTCGTTGAGGGAATAATCCATTTTTAACGAAATTAAAAACCGACTAGCTCTTACACAAAATATGAATAAATAAATGAGCTAAACATTTATAGCAATACTATAAATATTTTCAGTATTCAGTGCAAATATACAGGGTGATCCGTTCATGATTCACCAAAGGCTGGGGTTAGAAACTAGACCAAATTTAATCGACAAAAAACTCAAAAAAGTGGGGATCTAGCTTTTTTAGTTTTAGAGCTATAACCAATTGAATTTTAGGTTACACATTTTTATCACAAATCACAAAATCGCTAATTACATTTTAACCAATCTGCGCAGGAATCAAAAAAATTGTCATTAAAAAGCTAAAACCATTCTCTTTCAATAGATAATAACATTAATACAAAAACAATTGCTAAAATGTTGAAAAAAACTCATAAAGAGAAAAAAATAAAAAAATATATATTTTTTCAGTTTCTTAAATTTGCTCGTAGATAAGACCCATTACGGTTGTGTGTTTATTTAATTTTCACGCGAACCCACCTGTAAATGGCAACAGACTGCTTTCAGAATAGTTCCTCTAGAAGTAACTTCAGAAGGCTATAGTAAGAGAAAGAAAAGAGCTATGGTTTCAAACTTAAAAAAATACCACCTTAATGGGTCTTACCTTGCAAAAAAAAAATTCAAAAACCGAAATATTTTTTTTCTTTATTTTCTTTGCGATTATTTATTAATTATGTCAACCGTTTCTGTATTACTGTTGTTACCAACTGAAAGAGGATGGCTTCAGCCACAGGTTTCAGCTTTCCACTGATAATGTTGTCATTTAAAATACACCATTTGAAGCAGTGTGAAACGCGTTGATTCCTTATTAAATTGAAAAAAGGCTAGAATCGAAAATAGTCGAAACCAGTAGCACATATGCTTTTTATTTTTATTTATACTGGTAATAGGTAATAGTTGGGATTTCAATCATCGATCTCCTTTCAACGTTTATATGTTTTCGTTTTTTGGGCATTAACGCAAAACTAATAGTGATATACTTAAAGCGAATCCATATTTGTCATTGGACTAGAGATTTATTAATTGATACTAGAAATATTCAACAAAATTGGAAGAAGTTTAAAATAATACCCAGTATTAAAATAAAATTTTGAATACTAAAAAGATAAAAAGGCCCTGTCTTTCATATTGTGTACCATTTGTGTACTTAATATTGTGGGCTTCCGATGATAATATGACGTGTTACACCGTTTTTTTTTTAA
Organism: Stenus bimaculatus; assembly: GCA_963971135.1. Lineage (NCBI taxonomy): Eukaryota > Metazoa > Arthropoda > Insecta > Coleoptera > Staphylinidae > Stenus > Stenus bimaculatus. Next base: position 18,160,814 of record OZ020187.1, read on the forward strand.
ACGAACCGTCTCTGTCTATTTGAATTTATTCCATCTAGGTCTTACATTCTTACAAACTCATCCTACAATAAAATAAACCATATTATTGATTTGTACAGCACCGTAGTTTTAGAAATGTTATGAAGTTATAGGCAGCCATGCATACAACAAGGTGTGCAAACCTAAATCTTCTCTCCGAAAAATTCCCCAAACAAAGTCACGGAAGTCACTAACATTGTTTGGATTTTATTGGAAATTTTTTAACGTTTAAATTTTTGTGTATTCTTTAAATTATGCCTTGTTTTAAAACGTAAAGTGTAAAAAAGTGGACATAACATGGAACAGGATAATATTATTAACGAACAAAATGAAGAAACAGATGTAAGTAGTATTTTTAGTCCTTTCTAATGCTAAATATAACCTTTTAAAAATATTTTTATGTGTATAATAATTATGTATGTAAATAAAAATGTTATCTTCAAAGCAATTATTTAAAATTGTTAATAGGGAGTTGAAGATAGCGATAAGACTGCATCACAACCACCTGATAAAAAGGTGATCAATGATAATAAGTGCGATAACTCGGAACCTAGCAGTATTTCAGGTGAGTTGATGATAGTTTTTGAAAAAAAAAAAATGAATAACTTAACCTATTCCAGAGCACTTTTCAAGTATTAACAGTTTTGAGAACGATCGCTCATTTCAAGAAATAGAAATACGAAATGTAACAACTGATTTATCAAATTTATTGCAATCACATCCTAGTGACGTAATAAATATTTCTCAAGAAAACCGCCCATCATTGAATTCTATTAGTTTTCCCTCTGACGAGAGTGTATTATCTCATTCGGCTGTGAAAAACGTCCAAAGTATTTTAGAAGAAATTTTACATAATGAACAATTTCAATCGGGAAGTGACTCTTGTGATGCTAGCTTTAATATTTTTGAAGGTGTAAATTTAGACGACAATAGTATTAATAATTATGTTACCCATCTAAAAGATGATAGTTTAACTGAAGTTATTCAAGAAGTTAAACTGAATTCTCAATCTTTAGTTGGTAATTTAGATAATATAAAAGTAAGCGATGTAAATATGGATTCCCTTAAAGAAATGCCTAGTAATCAAAGCACATATAGCATGAATTTAAGTAATATGACTTTGACGGATTATAAGCAATTCCAAGAAGAGTTTAATAATAAGGTAAAATTTGAATTGATTAATAATATATGTAAATAATTTTTGTGGTATTACAGATAATAGAATATAAAAATGCATTGGCAATTCGTGATGATATGATTTTAAATTTAAAAGAATCTTTGGAAAAATCAATTGCTAATGAAGAAATAACTCAAAAAGTCTGTGAAAAATTAAATGAAGATATTCAGTATTTACAAAAAGAATTAATTGAAACTACAAATCAGATCAAGTCACATCAATGTGCACAACCCGAAAAGCCTGATGAAATTGTTGATTTCGAAAATATTTGCTCAGATTTTGCTCACAATCTTAATTCGGATCAAATTCTAAAATTCAATGACTTGAAAACGAAAATTAATGAATATTTATTAAAGAATAATGAAGTACTTCAGGAAGAATTTAAAAATTTGAAGGTTTGTAATAATTTTTGTAAAAAAATTTCATTAAATAAACGTATTTTCAGGAATCTATAGATCAAGAAAAATCTAAACTTTCACTTGAAGTATCACGTCTACGTGAATTATTGTGTACAATAAATTCAGGTAATCCAGATATTACTACAATACAAGAAGAACTAAGAGAAAAGTATGTTCAAGAACTGGACAAAGTAAGAAATTATTTTGAAAAGAAGTGCGCTGATATGGAAAAACAGTAAGATATTTATTTCCAATTTTAATTTTTTTGTTTTTAATTAAATCTTAATTTCAGTTATTCTGATGAAATATTTAGCCAACAAAGTAGAAAAATGTCGAATTCTAGCATGGGCTCTGAAGCTGATTTAGCTTCGGATTTAATCTTTGCACCACAACTTGGCCCTGGAGGTGATACTGGATCTCCAATTTATAAACCTAATACTGAAAATCTAAGCAAGCAAGATTTGCTTACATTAAAGTCTCAAATGGAAAAATTTGTTAAAATGGCACAAATTATCGATGATAATTTGTCTGATGCTGATTTTACACGATTAAAAGAGACTTTATTGGGGATTAATCTTAAATCTTTGTTTAAAATTGATCTTCAAAGTAAATACAATGCTGAGCTTGAGATTTTACGGGAAGATTATGAAAATCAAATAGATTTAATTAATTTGGAAAATCAAAAAAAGGTAGAGGATTTGGAAAAGGTTTATGAAGAACAAATTGAAGGATTAAAGATTGAATTACAAGAAGCAAAGGAGGTTAATTTCAATGCAATACAAGAAGTGGTGAGTCATCGTTATTTAAATTTGGGGTATATTTTATTTATTTTCATCATTTTAATATTTCCTCTTTTAACACGTTGAGTGCCATGAGAAGCCATATTTCAAGCTTTTAAGGCCCCATTCAATATTTAATCGCTTCTCATAAAAATTGTCAAAAATATATGGTTTTTCGAAAAGAGTATGTGGCCGGAAAAGTCGATTTTTTTTTACATTTGGGCACTCAACATTTTAATATGATAAAAGCGGTTTAATTTTTATTGGGAATTATTTTATGTTTTTCATATTTTAGAAGAGCGGACATAATCATTATAATACCATTTGCTTTGTGTCATTTCTTAAAAATTTTTATTTCTTTATATTAATTAGATAAATTTTGTTTAAGGCTTTAGTCGCCAAATTTGAGACTTGTGTGAAGTTAGCAATAGATTTCAACAATAACTACTTTTTTTAAAAATATGCAAAAAAAATAAAAAGTACTTCTATCGGGATATGACAAAAGAACCCCCATAAATACCCCCACCACTAAAATATATAGGTTTATAGAAGTAATAAAAACGTCAATACATGCTAAGTTCACTTTTATTTTTAAATATTTTAAAGAGTGTAACTCAAAAACAGAAAAATACCGCCACTCTATTTATTTCCACATTGTTTTTATTTCAATAAACTATGATCTAAAGAAAAAAAATCAAAATTAATGGCGATGCTAATGCTGCAGGTAAATTTGAGTTAGCGCCCACGTGGCATATTAATGATATTTGGAAATTTCAAGTGGTGTAACTCGAAAATAGAAAAATACTGCCACTCAATTTTTTTCCACATTGTTGGTATTTCAATAAACTATGATCTAAAGAAAATAAATCATAATTAAAGGTGATGCCAATGCTGTAGGTAGATTTTAGTTAGCGCCCGTGCAGCATATTAATGATATTTGGAACTTTCAAGTGGTGTAACTCGAAAACAGAAAAATACTGCCACTCAATTTTTTTTCCATATTGTTTGTATTATATTTTTTAAAATATATTGCTGAAATCTATTGCTTACTTCACACAAGTAAATTTGAGCGTTTTATTTTGAAATTCGCTTGATATTTCCGGTTTTGGTGATAATTTTTTTTTCTAGTGGAGCTGTGGCTACCAATTTCTTCGTTTTTTGTTTTCATGAGTTAAACAAAAGTTTACAAAAAAATATGAATGCTAAACTGGACCAAATATAACAGCATATCTACAAAAACACATTATCCTTCTTTAATGTCATCTCATCAACCAATATAATTTTCTGGTTTAAACAGATTTTATATGAACCAGAACAAGATTTTTAATAATTTCACGAACCGGGTGAACTATTTTTCATAATTTTGGAGTGTTCCAGTTAGCTCCGGTACATATCGTGCCATGATTTTACTTTAAAATCACATTAAAGTAATAAAATTTACTAAGAACTATTTTAACGCAGATTTTTTTATATTTTTACAAAACATAGTTTTTAAAACAACAAAATATGAAACAATAAAGAATTTTACAATTTATATTCCTAGAATTTATATGGTCACATGACTTTGGATTTGAAATGCATTAACAAGAATTTTTAATGTTAAATTTTGGTAGGATTTTGCTTTAAAAATAACTTTAAACTATTTTGTTTAAAAAACTTTGTTTTAAAGCAACAAAAAGTGCAAACAAATATGAAACAAATTCATTTCTAGAATTTACATGATTTTACACAAAAATCCGACTACAAAAATTTTAAACCATTTTTGGTGAGATAATATAAAATCGCACATGTCCCAGTCGAGCGCATACAAAATAGCCGTGTCAGAGACGGGCACGTATGTTAAGTGGTTAAATGAAAATTTTGAGAAAAGGTTTTTAAACTTTGCCTAAAATTTTTCATTTTGTATTAAAAATTGCTTTAAAATAATACAATTTATTAACAACGATTTTCAAGGTAGATCTTTGGATATTTTTACAATACATTGTAAAGTAATAAAAACTAAAAAACACAAGTAAATTAAAATCAAACGTAGTTGGATTCCTTGTTAAGTTTAAATTACATTAAACATGGGAGGTGTTGTTACAACATGCAGCATACAGAATCGAATAGAGTAATTCCAAAAAGTATAGAAGCTTTCGTTAAACCAGCGATAATATTTAAATTTTTATTTTGGGTCTAATAAGGGAATGTATGTTTATTATTGTAATATGTTTTATTGTCGAAGCATTTTTTGTTTTTTATGTGATGTAATTTTGTTAATAATGCATGTGTTTGTATTAATCTAGGCGAACTCTGGTGAATTTGAACTTGTGGACATTGTTAAAAGTTATCAAGTGCGCTTGCAAGAACAAGTAGCACTTGCTAAACATGATATTATATCTGCTCTTGTTGACCAAATCCAGGTATTAACTATTTTATATCATCTTCATTTTTAATCTATTGCACAAGCTTAACAACTACACCTAACAAACCAGAAAACACTTTACTATTTTAGTCACTTTTTTTAATTAACAAATATTATTAATTTTATTTTTGTCTAGATGTTATGTGATAATGCTTGCGAAGATTCAGAATGGCCAGATGAATTTTTGCAAATTAAAGAAAAATTATCAGAAAAGTATATCCTTGAAATTGAAAACTTAAAACAAGAACATTCAGAAGAAGTAGCAAAACTAAAGGAAGAACATATAAAATTATTAAATGGAACAGTTGAAAGAGCCAGAAGGCGAAGTTTAAAAGATGGAGAAACTTCAACCGATGCAGATATAATCAAGGAAAGGTATTATACACTTTTTATTTTGTTTATAATCAATAATGTCGTCATTTATCATGATTCTCTTCATGTTTTTGGTTTGTTTATTAATCCACCACTGTTTATTTCCTGAAATAAATAAAACGTTTAGTAGAGATTTTCTATAAATTTCTATTTATTTTGGACAAGATTAAGTTTTGTGGCTACCAATTTCTATGAATTTTTGTAAACTACAAATAGGTATAGTGACGAAAAGACCATTTATATAAATTTTTTTTGCTTATTATCGAAGTTTTTAAAATACTAAACACATCACTTAATTCTTTTCTTATTTTAAAATTTCTAAGTTCCCTTAATATATCAACTTTTTTCAGTTTATAAAGTAACAATAAATGTATGTCCTTTTTTGTCCTCCATATAATTGATTACCTAGCAAAAACGAAAATTAAAAAATATCAACTGAAATTTGGTTAATTTTACCAACGATGCTAACACTAATTAATTTATTTAAGGAACTCATTGAAGAAAACAACAAAAATGTTAAGAAATCTTGTGTCTGAACTTGTTAATTACTTCACACAATGTGAAAATGAATTAAACAATACGTTAGTAGAAGAACTGCTAAAATTATCTGATGCAGATTCTGAATCAATAAATGATTCTTTGAGTACAGCTACAACAATTGATACCAATAAACGAGTACATTTACTTCCAAATTTATCCAAATTAAAAATACCAGAAAACTGCAATTCCAGTGATTCATCTCTTGAGTTTAAAAGTGAACTCGATATGTGCTTGGCTCGATTAAAAACAGAAGCAAATGATATTTTAAAATTATCCATGAATTTTAAAGATAGGCAAGATGGTGATAAAGTGGAAGATCATACAAAGAGTTTGGAAGATAAAGTTTCATCACTGACTAGGAGATTACTTTGTGATTCGCATGCAAAGCAAGATTTGAATGCTCAATTGCAGGACGCACAGGAATTTGTTAGAGCCCTTGAAATGGAACGAGATAATTACGAAAAACAAAATGGAGAATTTATTGATAAAATACAGGTTTTGGAAAAGGAGTTGAGTAAGGCTAGGAATAAAATTAATGAATTGATCGAGGCTGGGCAGAAGGAAATAATTGCTGAAGGTTATGGGGAGAGTAGTATTTTACTAGGTGGATCAGGTAAATTTTACTAAAAAAATACTTTTATTTACTAAGTTATCATGCAGTATTGAGAAAGTATTAATAAAACTATGATCGTGTTAAAGTGACTACCAATTAGCAGTAAATACGTATAGTGTTTTCAATGGTGCACTAAAACATAGTCAATACAGTCAACTTCCCTAAGTCGAATCACCATTATTCACAGAAAAATTCGAGATGTAGAAATTCGAGTTATAGAAATTATTTTGTAAAATTAAAAACGAATATTTTTACAAACAAAATTCGAGCTAGGGAAAAATTGAACTTATAGAAGTTCGAGTTATGGAAGTTCGACTGTATTTAAAACATTGTTACATATAGCTAAGAACTAATATTGGGGTTAGTATACACCTACTCTAATTCGAGTATAGACATAAATCATGATCTAGATGGCATACTATTTCTGCTTATTTCACTTCTAATGTTTGCCACCAGATGGTGACCACAATCTTAAAAAATTTTTATTCAGTTCCCAGAACCAATTTAAATGAACTTCAAGAAAAAGCACGCACCCTTACAGCTAAATCAACATTTGAAAGTAATACTCCTTTGTTGCAACTTATCGAAGACTTCTCCAGAGAAAGCGATAGATTGATTGAGATTGAAAAGAATAATCGTGTAGACTTTACTCAACAAGTAAGTGCATTTAAGTTACCTAGTTTTTTTATTGTAATTTTTAAAGATAACCAAAAGCCTGCATTTTTTAAAATATACTAGGTAATTTCCAATCAATATAACCACATTTTTTGCTATAAAATTGTTGATGGCACTAGACTTATTTCAGTTTTCATATATTTTTCAAAAATCGAGTACTACGCTTATTAAAAAGGTAACTAGGAAAAGTGTTACGGTCCTTAGAGGATGCAACTTTCCAATAAAAACTTTTTGGTCACAAAAAATGTTATTTGATTTTTAAATTAGCTACTCCGGCAGAAAATATTGTACTAACATAAAGTTGAATAACTATCAGAAAAAAATTGTCCACTACACGCAGAATTTATTATTTATATGGATAAACTTAACAGATTTTTTTTAAATTAGTATTTTTTGACAATTAGTTTTATTATGTTAAACTTGCAATAAGTTCTAAAAATCTTCATCAACATAATCAGCATTGTCGAATAAAATTGGATTTGATTAAACGACTTGTTTTATTATTTTTAATATTAATCGTATATCACTTAATTTTACATTGCAGCTCTTGGGCGCTCTCATTTCTTTTGCAAACACTAGCACTTTAAAACATCCCTATAAAAAATCTAAAGGGTGACCGCGCTGGTTGGAAAATGATTCCTCCTCTTTCAACCAGTGACTTCTAAATTATGTATTTAGGTGTCTTCTTGCTGCTCTGGCATGATGAGGAGGAGCACAACATATAGTAGCCAGAACGCGATATTTTTCTGCATTCAAGTACAATATTACAATAACAGACTTCCAAAAATTTCAACTTCGAATATCGCTAAACTAAAACGATATGCAAATATCGGACGGCACTCTATCATATTTGTCAGGTAAGAAATTGGTATTGTGTTTGTAATTTGTTCATATTTTAATTTGATCAAACTTAAAGTCTTCTTAAACAACAACTTTTATTGATAGTTGTTTAACCTTTTTGGAGTGCTGTAAAAAGTTTAAAAATATACATAAAACAAAAAACGAAATGGGAAACCCTTTGATTATACCTTAACTTATTGCTAGCGTTGGAAAAGAATTATTATTTCAATTAGTTTTTGATTTCTGTGGAAAACGCCGCTAAGCGAACGTTTTTTTCATTTTTTGTAAACAGCCCGTTTTACTGCTGCTGTATGAGTATTTGGTTTGACCTACTAAAACAAAATAAGAAGAAATTGGTAGCCACAAGAGTCTTCTGTGTACTAAAAAAAATAGATATTAAAAAAGCTTCAATGGAAAACAAATTATGAGCAAAACTGCAAATATCGAGCAAATTTCAAAATCATGCGCTCACATTTGCCGACTATTCTCTTAAGTAATTAATTAACAAATTGAAAAAATACAAAAAGTGAAATGACTCTTCAACTATTAACAATTATATTACAATAAATATGGTTGTATTGATTAGAAATTACCTCCTCTGTTAGCTGTCTTTGTTTTATCGTCCACTTACGGCACATCCTGTATATTTCAAAAGGTTAAATTTACTGCAAATTAGCTCCTCTAATACTTTTTTAAAAAAATAAAAAAATTACTTATATTTTGCACTTCTTTATAATATACTAAAACTTTAAACAAAAATGTTGGGTAAAAATATTTCCGCAATAATTCATACTGTAAATGTTATATACATTTATTGGAAATAAATAATAATAATTATTATTATGTTCACAATATAAGATTTTTAATATCACACGCTTTATCAATTTGTTGAAATGTAAGAAAATAATAAATTTAATGTTAGACCATTTTAAACCCAAAATTTACCAAATGAAAAACAATCAAAAATTAATTAAGTTATCACGTCTGAGATTCGTTATTTCTACGTTTGGCAAAATTACATACCACGAGTCTGGCTCGTTATTCTGTCCCAATGGGTTAAAATTAGGTTTAATATCAAAATGATCTTATTTGGTAACAAGCACGTTCTTAATAAGTTACGTCTCATTGACAAAACTATGGCATCAGCACATCAAAACTTCCAACCCAAATCTGTAAAAGCCATAACAAGTGTAATACACATTGTTTCTATGATGTACAAAGCCAAACATTTTAAGACTGAAAACTAAAGTAAATTTAAATACATAAATAAATTTAACAAATAATAAATTGTAAAATTTTAACATATGTTTGAAAATAATAAATTTTATTAAGTGAATGAATCTTTGTAGAAAAACAAACCAATTTTATTATACATGATTTTATAACCAACTTTGAAAATAAATAATTTCTAATAAGTTCTATAAATTATTTTTAGAATAAAATTTTATTAATATTTATTAAACAAATTAAGTTAAACTTGATGTAGTAATAAAACTTATGTACTTTCTATTTCAAAGTAATAACAGCTATAATTATTTGTTTGTTTTTTATTTAAAAATTATCATTATTTTTATTTATTAAAATCTGTCAAAAGTGATTTTATTCTAAAAAAATGCAAAACACAACGATCAAAGAAATTAAAATGGAAGTTTTTTTATCTAAAACTTCAAACAAAGAAAACGAACATCCAAACAAGGTAACTCCCCAATATCCTAATATTTTTTTTAAATATCAAATGATTGCTACTCTATAAATTAAATTGCATATGCAATAATTTCAAGAACAGCGAAATGAACTGGATCTTTTTATTACAGATTGAAGCAGCTAAGAAAAAACTAAAAGAGACGACACATTTTTTGGAAGTACAAGCAATAGAACGTGAACAGGAAAGAGATGACACGCAAAAAGAAATTGCTACTCTTAAAGAACAGTTACGAGATCGTGATAAGGATAGAATGTGTTATGAACAGGTTAATAAAGAGGTGCGTAGATCTTTTTCATACTATTGCATGTAATACTTATAAACTTCTAGGAATGAATTTTACTATTTCTTTAATTGCTGAATACGGATACAAAAATTTAATTTTTAAACCTTCAGAGATTTATTCTAAAATAATCGTTATTTCTTTAAGAGCTTTCAAAATTTCTTTAAAAATATTTATATAAATTATTTATCTTTGTTTTACTTCTTTATTTTGCTTTGGAATGATGCAAAAAGTGTTACCCATACGTAATTATTTAATAAAAAAAAATCAAAAAACCTTATTAATTTCACTTAAAATAAAATAGGTATTGCTAAAAACGTTTCTACAAACACACAAAGAATCAATTTAAGTCATATGTACACTAAAATGATCTTAATCTTTTAAAAATTTATTACAAAGATTCAGGAAATAAAATTGTAAGCAGCTAATAAGTACTTGACTACATTTCAATTTTTTAACTTTGGTGGTTTGTAGCTTTATTCATTTTTTCAAAAATATCTACTGCGCTTATTACAAAGATAATTAGGAAAATTTTCAATAAAAGCATTTTCAGGAACAAAATTTTTTAGTTTCAAAAAATGTTGATTTTTAAATTACTTTGGCAGAAAATATTGTACTAACATAAACTTGAAAAACTATCAGAAAAAGTTGTCCACTTGATGCAGAATCTGACAATTTATAATGTATATAATCCACTTAAGAGACACCCTGTATATTTAAAAAACAGTTTTAAGAATATTTTTAGTTATTAATCTTTTTGTATCTCATCTTCAGCAATTATAAATATTTCAAATATGTAGATACTTTTAGATTAACACTTTTATTATTTATTGAATGGCATTATGGTTTTGTAATGTTTAGAATGGAGATAATCGAATTTCCCGGAAAGAGTATAAACAAATAATTATCACAGTGAGTTTTTGGTGCACTTATAAAAATGCTTTTCTTTACTATTGCGTTGCTTTAAGTAGATAATTTTCTCAGTTAACAATATTTAGGTTTATGCTTAAGGCGATAGTCGGCAAATTTGAGCGCTGAATTTTGAAATTCGCTTGACATTTGCCGTTTTGGTCATAATTTTTTTTCCAGTGGAGCTATTCTAAAATTTCTTTTTTAGGTTCACAGATGAGTCTTGTGGTTACCAATTTCTTCCTTTTTTGTTTTTGTAAGTCAAACCAAATAGTCATATATCAACAGTAAAACAGACTCTTTACAAAAAACGTTCGCTTAGTGGCGTTTTGAAAAATTCTGAAAAACTAATTGATATAATATTTTGTTTCCAACGCTAGCAATAAGTTAACGTATAAACGAAGAATGTATAGTTTAGGTTTTTGTTGTAAGTATATTTTCAAACTTTTTACAGCACTCCAAAAATTAAGTAACATTTTAAGACATTTTTGGAGTGCCGTTTTAAAGTTATAAAATATACTTACAACAAAAAACTAAACTATACAGTCTTCATTTATACTTTAACTTATTGCTAGCGTTGGAAAATAATATTATTTCAATCAGAGCCGTAACTAGTAATTTTTGGCCTTTAAGCAAGTTTATAAAATATAAAACTTAATAACTTTTTTATTTTTATAAATATTTTTACAAAATTTTCTACAATCGTGTATTGTACTATAATTTATCATTGGTACAATTTTCGCCGGAAAATTAAAAGAAAAACTTGAGAAAATCGTCGATTTCTTGAATTCAACTTTTTTTGGACTTTAGCAAGAAAAAAACTTAATAACTTTTTTATTTTTATAAATATCTTTACAAAATTTTGTACATTCGTGTATGGTACTATGAGTTATCAGTGGTACAATTTTGGCCGGAAAATTCTTAGGAAAACTTCAGAAAATCACCGATTTCTTGAATTATTTTATGATTTTTGAGACTCACCCACAAATAGCTTAAGAACTTTTTTTTTTTAAATTTACACAATTTACAATTTTGTACAAGCATGTATGGTAAAATACCGAAAATACCCAATTTCAACTTATAAAGAGTGTTTGGTTTTAAAGGGCAAATAATAGACATACTTATTTAATTTAGGTTTGTTTATATCGAGATTTTGTTATTTTTGTCCCTTTTCGGCATTTTATCATAGTTTCTTTTGTCGAATTCGACCCTTTTTAAGTCGCCCTTTTGTTCTATTCGGTTATTTAACGTTCGGTCTTTTTTATATTTGGCCTATTATCAGCCTTTTGTAGTTCGGTTTTTTCCTTTCGACCATTTGCCCACTTCGGCCTTTTATCGTTTGGCTTTTTTTCTTTTGGTCATTTTAGGCCTATTTGGATTCGGCCTTTTCGAAGAACCAGAATATAGAAAGGCAACTTATAATGGTAAAATATATAAATCTAAAAAAAAAAAATCTATTCAATGTATGATATTTTCATGGAAGTTTTGTTTTTTGTGGCACAAATTTTCTTATTTTTTATGGCGCGATATTGGGCCCCTTGGTATTATTGGCCCTTAAGTATTGCTGAACCTTTATTATATTTTTTGAAACGCCGCTAGGCGAACATTTTTTGTAAAGAGTCCGTTTTACTGCTGCCATATGACTGTTTGGTTTGACTTACAAAAACAACTAAAGAAGAAATTGGTGGCCACAAGACTCTTCTGTGTACCAAAAAAAGAAATTTTAAAAAAGTTCCAATGGAGTAAAAATTATGACCAAAACCACAAATATCAAGCGAATTTCAAAATCAAGTGCCCAAATTGCCAACCATCCTCTTAAATAAACTTATAAAAAAATATTTTAAGTAGACGCTTTTAATATTAATATAAATATTTAAAATTAAATTAATTTTAACTTTGTATATTCTATAATTGGATAAATATGGTGCTATAATTAAGCCCCAAAAAACACCTCTCTATTTTAGGCAGGTGCTATTTTTGTACTTTCTTGAGCACTCCAGTCTCCAGTATCCTTACTCATAAAGACTCTACTAAACTAAAATTTAGCACAAAGCTTTTATTTATCAAAATAAATTAATATTTAGTTGTACATAATACTTTAAAAATGTAAATTTATTTTTTCTTTTACAACAAAAATTATAACATTTTTTCCTTCTAGGTGGAACAATTGGAGAACCAAATGCGTGACATGTATAAGGTCATTGAAGAAAGGGACCAAAAATACCTGGAATTAGAAAAAGAAAAAACTGAAGCAGTTGATAAAATTTTCGATTTAAGGGACTTAATCAGAGAATTAGAATCACAAATTGAAGCTAAAACTGTAGCAGAAACTGAATTAAAAAGTATTAATACTAAATTAGAGGACATTATTAGGCAACAGCGCGAGGCCAATGATGAACTCTCAGCACAATTAGAATCTGGAGAAAATATTCTACGTTTACAAACACATATTGATAATTTAGAAGAAGAGGTTCAGAAATTACGATTAACTAATGAATTAGCTGGTAATGAAGCTGTTTTAAAACAAATACAAATACAAGTAAGCAATTTTAATTTTAACTAATATACTTGATTTATTCATAAATTAATTTTAGTTGCATGATATTGAACTAACAATTGATAAAAGCACAAGAGATCTTGAAAATTTATACTCAATTTCTGGTACGAGCTGCAGTTCACCTTCAGAAGAAATGTCTTTACGAGATCAGGTAATTTGTTATTAATCCACTGGCCGCCTCTTTATTTTTATGAAATAATTTAGATACGTCCAGTTACTCCTAATTCCACGCAAGATGAGTGCGAGGTTCCTTTACAGCAATTGGCTCGACTTAAAGAAAAGCTTATCAAACACTCTCGAGCAGAACACACTGCGATAAAGAAGATTCAAGATTTGGAAATGCAGCTCATCTCTGCTAAGCATGACCATGATGTATGTATCAAATTTTAAATAACATTTATTTATTAACCATGTAAATTAAAGGAATTACAAAGTGAAAGGGATGTTCTGCAGGAACAAGTGTCTGAACAGCTTGTGCTTATTTCGTCTTTACAAATTCGATTAGACGATCAACGCTTACGCGCTGAAAATATACAAAAACAAACAAATGCATCTTTGGAAGTCAGAATTTATGATTTAGAAAATGATTTACAAAACTTACAAGATATTTTACACGCTAAAGAAACCACTATAAAACAATTAAATAAAGTAATTGAGCAGCTCAATCAACGTCTTCAAGATCGCGAACGCGAATTAAGCTCTAACATCGATGATAACATTATTAAAGAATTACAAGAACAAATTATGAAATTAAAATCTGAAAATCAATTATTATTGGCCAAAATTGAAAGTGACGCACAGAATGCACAAGTTTTGCCAGGACTTGTAGACAATATTTTAGCTGACAAAAATCGAGATATTGAAAGTTTACGACAGAAGTTATCAGATACTGAAAAACAACTCGACACTTATATTACTTTAAATTCAGAAAAATCTGCTGATGAACGTGGAGCAATATCATTCATTAATTTAACAACACCTGATATAATGAGACATGCACATCAAAGAAGTAACCTGGAAATATCTGAAACAGATATATATCCAATTAAGGAAAATTTTGATGCAGAAATTTCTAGAATTGAAAAAGTTGGACCTAGTAATATTAATTACTCAGTTGATGCCCCTCTTGTTAAACCAAACTCTACAGAAATACAAAAATCTAGCGATAAACATGTACATTTTAATGAAAGTGGTTTACATGAGAAAGAAGCATCACCTACTAAAAACACATCACTAAATGTTTTTGAACATGAACTCAAGCAACTAAAAGTAAATTTAGCAGAAGCTAAAATGCATGTTATGGAAAAAGAAAATGCTTTACAAGAATTAAAGGATGATGGTAAAAGAAAGGATGATATGTATTTTAAGTTAGCACAAGAAAAGCGAGATATTGAAAAAATAATCGCGGATAAAAATAAGGATGTAGAGGATTTAACTTCAAAAATTCATGCTGTTAATAAAGATAATGACGAATTAAAATTGAAGATGGAAAAATTGGATTATATTAATGAAGGATTAAAAGAAATCGAAGAACAATTCCGTAAAGATTTATCAAAAAAATCAGAAGAAATTATCATGAAAGATGATTTAAATTTAAAATTGACAAAAGAATTAGAAAACGTAAAGAAACAATTTAACGAATTAAATGCAAAAACTAAAGAGATTATTTTTCAACATGAAGAAGAAATTCGTAAGTTAAAAAATTGCATAATTGATAAGGAAAAAGAAATCGGGTGCTTTGAAACTAAAGTCACTACACAAGCTGATAAAATGGATCATTATGATGATGTTGTCGCCACTAAAGATAGTGAAATTAAAATTTTGAATGATAAATTAAGTAAATATAAAAATGATTTTGAAATTTTAGAGGTAAAAATGTCCAAATTAACACAAGAAAGTGATCAATTGAAGTTTGTTAAACAAAGAAAAGAGATTGCTCAGAAAGATTTAGAAATTGTAAAACTAAAATCCACAAATGGTGATTTACGTAAAGGTTTGCAACAATTGCAAACCCAATTGAGTGAAAAGAATCAGACCATTTCACAAATAAAATCAGATTCTGAAGCCTTAAGAGCGAATTTAGCAATTAAAACAGCTAAGTTTAACCAATCAGATGACTTGCAGGAAAAGGCAGCTAACGCTCAGTCAAGAGAGAGATATTATGCAAATTCAACACCCATTGAGGAAATTTCAAACCAAGTTCGAGAACAATTGAATTACTCTTCACAACTTGATGATACAATAATCAATGCACTAAGCTCTTTAGACTATAATTCAGTAAATGATATTGAACTACTTAAAGGCGCCATTAAAAAAGAGCATAATAAGAATGTCGAGTTACTTAAAAATAAGCAAAGATTAGAGTCACAATTAAACATCTTGGAAAATAATCTTGCAGACGCTCGGGATACATTAATTGAGCTTCAGACGGTTTTAGAAAATGAGAGAAAAGCTTGCCACGAAATTAGAGTTGAAGATAATAAACTAATCGAACAGTTAAGAATTAAACTCGAATTTCAGTTACAAAATGAAAACGAGTTTGAAAAAATATTTAATGAAGAAAGACAAAAACGTGAAGAGCTTGAAAAGGAAGTGGAGAAATTGAGGATAAAATATCTCGATAATATAAGCTCCCCATCTTCAAAAACCGAATATAAAAGCTTAAAATTCGATGATCCTTTTAAAAAACAGTTTGAAGCAGCTAATGAAGAAATTTTAGTTTTAAAGAAAGATTTAAAAAGCATGAAGAAGAGTAAAGTGGAAATGGAAGCTAAACTGAAATATACCAAAGATTTATTGAATTTAAAATGTCAAGAGATCGAAACTTTACAAAAATCAAATAAAGAAGTTAATGAAGAGGTTAATACGGTTAAAGAGAAAATGATTGAAGTTAAGAATGAATTGGAACAACGCACACGAGAAGTTGAGAATAGTAGAATATTATTGGTAAGTTACGAAATATGATTTTATTTTACTTATCCTTTATTAAAAATTTTATTAATTTATCTTCACATTTATTTTACGTTTTGATTAAAAGAAATATAATATTGCAGAATGATATTGAGGAGGAAAAAATGCAGATTAAATTGAGAGTCAATTTCTTACTTGACAAAATAAAACAATTAGAAGAAAATGCAAATAGTAACGAAAGATCACTTTTGGATACAAATATTCCTGAACAGTTTTCATTCAAAATGAAGGTATGCACTTTTAAAATTTTGTATGAAATCATTTTATTTATTATATAAAACTATTTTAAGGAGTTGGGTGATTTACTCACCGATTATAAAAAAGATAATCTGGTAATGAGTGATACAATAGTTAAATTGACTGGAGAAATAAGCAGGTTAAAATCTGAAGTCGAACATTTAGAAAGTGATAATAATCTGAATCTTCCTTTTAATAATCCAGGGGCTAGAGTAAGTATATTAATTTAAATAAAAATATGACTTTTTTTATTTGTTTTTTTTTCAGGCTGAACATTTATTTAAAAAGTATCTTCAAGCAGAAAGTTTTCGAAAAGCACTTGCTTATCAGAAAAACTACTTTATTAAGTTAATAAAGTCGTATCAAGATAATTTTATTGCTGAACATAGTGTGCGGCGTGAATTAATAAAGAGAAAAAGATCATTTAAGTAATTTTTAATATTTTTTAAAGTTTTTGCAGTATTTTAATTAATATTTATTTATTAGATCAATAGCACTTGTTGTTATTTCTATACATCGAATGAAATATATGGTGACCCGTTGGAAATATGGATCTCGAGGTGAAACAATTTTAGCTATAAGAAAAAAATTTAATAACTTGCCCAATGTAGCTAGCACAACAAACTTTATGATAAACCAACCCGTTTCTAGCCAAAATTTTAATAATTTTGGATATAAAAGAGGATCAGTGGTAGGACAATTTAGTACATATGATCTGCCAAGGGCTGAAAGTCCTATTGGTAATGAAATCATAAGCCCTTGGTCCGGAAAGACACCACCTTCAAAAGATAAAAATAAAAGTGTTTCACATCAACAGTAAGTAGAGCATTTTTATACATTTTAATTTGCTAAAAATTATTGATTATCCGTGGATTGCAGCAGAAAATGAAAAGAAGGTTATACATTTTTTACTTTCATCATAGATTATTAGTATGTTAAAATTAGTGTTTTGTTAGAATTTAGAATGAGAGTAAGTTATTCAGTTAGCTCATTTTATTAAATTAAAGTTAGGTGTAATTAATCGTAGTATCATTTATTATCATAATATGCTCAGTGATTTAAAATACTGGATGTATCATAAAATAATCAAACCAGGAATCCAGTATTTTATGTTGCTACCTTGCTTGCCTCAGAACACATAGCACCAAATATGAAGTTGGAGTTAAAGAATTAGCTCAAATTTTAAAAATCTTAATAGTAATTATACAGGGTGAGTTTAAAGTAAGGAATAAAAATCATAACTATGTTATCTTTTGGAATTTTTAAAAACCGTAAAAGACGTGTCGCAGCGCCATCTAGATGTAATTAAAAAAGTTATTAACTTTCACCTTAAAGGATAGTTTAAAGTAACGCATAAAATTCATTACTACCTTGTTATTTGGAACATTCAAAAAGAGTAAGAGACATATCGTATTATTTTTGAAAAACATTATTTTGAACTTAACAAAAAAATCTCTCGTTTGACATGACGTCACTATGACGTCATCAACATTTTTTTAAAGGGATTGATATGGTTTTTATGGAATAAAACAATACCTTATTAAGAGTGTTTTACAGCAGTAAACAAAGTTAATACTAGCGCCATTAGATGTAATTTAAAAAAATTATTAAATATCACCCAAATCGATAGTTTAAAATAACGCATATAATTCTGTTGAAATAAACTTTAGTTTTTAGAAGTCCCCATAAAAAAAAGTTCAATGGCGTAAGGTCCGGCGATCTGGGGGGCCATTCCATATGACCTCTCTTTCAGGAAAATTCCTATTTAAATATTCTCTTAATTGAAAGCCAAAATAAGGTGTAGCTCCATCTTGTTGGAACCAAACAGAATTATTGGGAATAGCATTGTCTTTGGGATTAGGAAATAAAGCAGCTAAAACAGGAATTAAGCCAGTTTGAAGAAAATGTAAATAACGAGCTGCAGTAAGTGTATCTTCAAAAAAAAGGGCTAATAACTCTATTTGATAAAAAATTATTAAAAATATATTTTTTTTTAATTTCATCTAGATGGTAGTATTAACTGTTTTTTACTGTTGTAAAACACTCTTAATAACTATTGTTTTATGCCATAAAAACAATATCAATCCCTTTAAAAAATTACAAAAATTTTGATGAATTCAAAATAAAGTTTTCCAAAAATAATACGACACGTCTTTTACGGTTTTTGAAAATTCCAAAAGATAACTAGATAACGTAGTCATGATTTTTATTCCTTACTTTAAACTAATGTTTAAGGAGAAATTTAATAATTTTTTTAAAAACCGGAAGAAGGCGCTGGTATAATCTTTTGCTACCGTTGTAAAACAGTCTTAATAAGGTATTATGCAGCTGAATATATTGGGCAAACACGTAGATCTTTCTCTTCGAGAATCAAAGAACATTCTTCAGCAATTAGATTAAAGAGAGATGAAAGATCACATTTTGCTGAGCACATTAATACGAAACATAATTTTATAGAAAACAGTAATATTTTTATTTTACATACAGTAATTGATAATACATTACTAAATTATCTAGAAAATTTTAAGTAATTAGGAGTGTTAATAATGTTTCTTCTCAAAATTTAAATATTCAATTAGATTGAACTACCCAAATAATCAAAAAATAAAATAACCAGTAAAAATATGTAAATATGTCTTCAGATTCTCAAATTAAAAATAACTGACAAAATAATTTTGTCATATTTTGACGTAAAATAAGTTGCATAAGCAACTCTAATGTAATATTTAGGGCGCGTTCCACTAATGAACACTAAAGCCCACGACCGCAAAATTTTCCCGTCCCACTAACTCAAAACGTCACCATTCAACAAACGACCACAGAAACCCACGAATAAATACGGTCGTCGTGAGCTTCTTGCGGTCGCCATCGATGACGTTTTTATGCACGAAAGAAACAACCTCGGTCATATGTGGAACGACTTTGCGGTCGTCGTGAGCATTGCGAGTCTTTACTGGAACGCACCCTAAATTGGCCATATTTACGTCATTTAAAACATTGAAGTAGGGTAATCTTATAAATCTAAACGATGAATAATTTTGATGTTACAAATTTTTCCTAATGCATTTCGAGACGACAGTATTGCATCTTCAGAGGAACAAATTTTAAGTGTATTTTAAAAATCTAAAATTACAACTACAATAAAGCTTACAATTGCTAAAAATTATTAACTTACTTGAACTAGAACAACGGTAAAACATGATAAAAGGAAACGTCTCTCTCAACTCTCAACAACCCGAGCAATCTCTAACAATTGGATTACATCAATGTCATCGGACTAAAAACTTCTTGTATTATAACTTGCTTAGGAAATAAAAATCTTATGCCGTCTAACATCTTGCAAAGCGTGTTCCATAAATTATGAAACACCCTGTGTATCACATTTTATGCTTAAGGTTAACCTTAAGCAAAACTCGAATATTACATGTATTGCGTATAATGAAAGATTAGTTATTTTCTTTTAATTGCAATGTTGTAGAATGTTTGTTTTATTTTCAGAATGGGATCCAGTTCTTCCATAGGAAGAGATTTGCCAGATTTTTGTAAATATGTAGAAAGATTTAACATATTGCAAAATAGTTTAGGACTTAGTAATCGGCCAGAAACATAAATATTTTCGTAATTTTTCTTATAAGTGCCTAGTCATTTTGTACAATTAGACAGGGGCGGACTGGCCATAAGACTAATCGGGGAAACCCCGGTGGGCCGCGGCCTACGTGGGGCCGCAGGCCATTTTGTTGGAAAAATTTACAGTACATGGGGGAAATTTAGATTTTGTTTGCAAATTTCATTTTTATATGTGTTTGTATAATTCGCGCAAGTTAGGGCTGGCCATCCTGTGATCACGCATGAGGTGCCGATCTTTATGGGCGCCAAAATCTTAACGTAATATCGGATATTTTTAGTAAGTTAAGGCTCCATAATTAAGCTAAAGGAGCGCCAAATGTAATGAAATTTTTTACAAAACTTTGATTTTCTGTACGGTAAAAAGTCATTTAATACGAAGAAAGATCTTTCTACCTTCTACAGCCTCCCCTCTTGCGAAAATGCATGACCTTGAAAATTTGAAAATTTTCGCCTGCGGCGCAACTTTTATCAGATTAACGGTACAGTGCACATATTTTTAACTAATTAAATATAGAAATCTGATAATTCTGAGATAAAATCGATTTTTTTACATAGACAAAAATTATGTTTGCCTGCAAGAAATATTTTTTTAGCCCAGGGCACCAAAAAGTCTTTAAACTGCGCTGAAAATGGATGACCTTGGAAACCTTAAAAAAAATTCGCCTGCGGCGCTCTTTGGGCTTCAGTTCAACCCCCCACCCCCCCATCGAAAATGATAAAATTTAATATTTATGTAATCGAAACAAAATTTACAATATAGTCTAACCTCGGGCGTCATCGAACCTAGATACGGTTCTGTGTGGGGCGTGGGGCCGTTAAATTGTGGGGCTGTTAAATTGTGGGGCCGCTGAAATTTTCCCCGGTAACTTTTAAAGAGCCAGTCCGCCCCTGCAATTAGACCAATCTGTTAATCAAATTATGTGCCTTCGATGTTACAAGCTACGGGTGCCATCTTATTAACTGGGAATCCTACAATTTGTTTGTTTTAAGAATTTGTATTATTTATAATTTTGTGATATTCTTACTTATTTGTAAATGTACTTAAGTTTTTATATTTTTTGTGTATTTATTAAGGAGAAAGTGTAACATTTTAATAAATTAACTTATTAAATTAAAATTGGTTTTTATTAGGGCGTCCGCAAGATCCAATTTGGTCGGATACCGCATCCACATGGTCCGATCAGTCTATCCGACCGACCACCGATTCTGCGCACCTCCTATACTACAATATTAATTTAATTAGTTCAGTTTTAATACTTGCGTTGAGAGGCTATCAACAAATTAATATTATAGCTTCTATTTTAACAAAACGGCAAAAAATCGGTGTCGTCCGACCTTCGGACTGGTAAATAACAGCAAGCCTCTACACGGTCCGATCTGACCAAATTATATCCATCCGCTCGACTAAATCGAATCGTGTGGAAACCTCTTAACTCTTGTTTATTATTTATTTATGGTATTGAACTTTCAAATTCTTCAATTTGAATGGTTGCCAATAAAGTTCTATTTACATGTTAATATTTTGGGAAAACATAATTGTAGGAAACTGTTTTGGTCCACTTCAATCGACGTTCTTAAAAACCGATTTTTTCGTTCACCGCAAGATTATTTTTATTGCAAGAACCCTCGCGGACTCTACGCCTATCGAATGAAGCATTTAAATTGCAATGTGACAATTTTTGGTCCACGCGGTCCGATGTATCTTCGGATCTGACCAAATTCCATCCGATCAAATCGGATCGTGTGGAGGGCGTCTACATATCAAAATGTATTTTTCCGATCGTTTTAAAGGATTTTGTGCAAAATTTATTCAAAGTGAGAAATTTTACATTTGTGATAAGATCGCTTCTACGCAGAATTGAATGAGCTTTCCAAGATCCCGGAATTATTTCAGAATATAATTGCATAATAATTTTGTTTGAATTTGCTATTTCTTCTAGTCAATTTAAACCTAGTACCTAGTCCTTACTTAAATTTCGTGAAGGCATATTTTATTATAAACGATAGGAAGAAATATCTCAAGAAATTTTAGAGTCTAATTAACACTGGTCCAGAAAGGTAAAAAAATAATTTTATTGCCTGGGGGAAAGCCCAAAGCCGCCTAATCATGTGATGTGTTGTTTTAGTAAAAATAGAGAAAACATTTGGAGAAGGCAGGAGGTCTTTTGGAATTAATACCCTTGTATCAATTATTATTGATGATAATTTAATGATTCCTATTATTGAATTGGTATCTATAAAAATCCAGATTTTTGTCCAAATTGCTACAAATTTCTGTTACGATCTTACGTTGTTATTTCTATATTTATGACATCATTTTAGGACAAAATAAGTGTTGTCAAAATTCGATGCAGAACCAGATTAATGGCGATGTTGGCCTGAGGCTTATAAAAAGACCGAAGTAAATAATTCCAATTTTCTTTCATTAATCAGGCTGTCCCGAAAATGGCGCAAGAGTCCCCAGTACGTTATTGGGTAACTTTGGATCAACTTTTAGAAAGTTTGATCTACTGTTAGTTATCAAATAGAGTTATCGACTTGGTTCTTGTGATGGACGACAGAGGTAACAGCACTGGCTTGACTCCAATGCCAATAGCGTTGTAGTTCCATCTTTTTCCACCGCTACTGTGCTGCTCTTTCTTCACCACAATTTACACCAACAAACGCCTTGGATCCAGGGCTTACAAATTATGTTCCTGAAAACCTCCAAGAAAAAATCAAATCAACGAGAAACCTCAACAAAATATGGTATTCGGTATTCCTAGATCAACTATAACAAATAAGCTGAATGGTGACACCCCAATAAATCTGGATGCAAAAGTCCTTTGAAGAACATTTAATAAAAAATTCTGCGACTATGGTATTCCACTAGTTGAGTTAGATTTTCGAGTTTTAGTAAAAAGCTTATCCAGATGGTTATGGGTGGACAAAGTTTTTTTTAAGGAGGCATGAAAATTTGTCATTTAGAATGAGCAAAAAAGGTAAGGGCAGAAGTGAATGCAGAAGTTCTTGAAAATTAGATGGACAATCTGAAAGACGTTTTAGGGGGCATTCCAGCAACACATATGAAAACCGAAATGAGAGCCACTATTATATTCATGTTGAAAATATATGTAACTCTAGCAGGTTTCTACTTCTCTAATATGCCGTGGATAGTTTAGTAGTGATATTATTCCATACTATGTTTTCTACAGGGGTGAGAATAATTTATGGTCACGGATTATGTTTCGAAGATTTGTTCTAACAAATGAAATTTTAATCTCATTTTCCACGTTATGGTAGGAAACTTACGGTGCCAAATGTCCTAATAGGAGACAATCTATCTTCCCACATAAGTACCCACGTTTTGGAGCTGTGTGAAACTCATAATGAAAAGTTTGTGTGTCTCCCACCAAACAGCAGTCATCTTACACAACCATTAGATGTGACATTCTTTGGTCCAATTAAAAGAGCAAATATGCTTATATTCCTAAAGACGTGTTCCCAATATTGCTAATGCTCATGAATAAATTGGTTGCTGGGTTTGAAATATGTGGAATACATCCTTTGAACAAATAAAAGTTACTAGACAGACTACCCGAGAATAAAAATGTTGATCATGAATCATGACTATCGGAGATTTATTTTTGGAACAGCTCGAAAAGAAACTAGCCGAATATTTACAAACTGATGGTCCAAAGTGAAAGAAGAAGATAATAAGTACATTCGGGAAAAAGTATAACTGTTAAGGATTTATCAGAGGAAGCATAACAACAGCCATCAGTGGTGTAACAGTTTGAAAAACAAAACGGTAATAAAGTCAAGAAAACAAAATTGTCTACTCTAGCTCATGAGAAGAGGAAGGCGATGTAGAAGTTGTATTAGAGTCTGATGAAATTAGTGAAACCTTACCCCAGTTGACGGTATTTATATAAAATACATTTTAACATTAAAAAGGTCAAACAAAAAATACAAAAACATCCTGTAAAAACTTTTTTCTTCAATTGCTTTAATAAATTACAGCCTTCTTTGTTGCTTGACAGACTGTAACTAGTATTCGTACATTTTTAACGTAAATCGGTTGTGATCGGGTATACTTCGTACTCGTACGTCTAAGGAGTAGAAATGAAAATTCTACTCAAGCACTATGTATTTCTTAAGGGTATAATATTAATTTCGACATTTTTCAGGTCAAGTCTGAATTTTTGGAGGGCCTGAGGCTATAGCCTAAGTAGCCTTCATAGTAATCCGGCTCTGAGGTGGAAGTTTGTAACTCTAACGAGTTGATCTCGGAGTTACAAACTTCCACCTCTGATTCGATGGACTCCCTCGACCTATACGTCCTATATCAAAACCTTACGATGGAGCCTGGATTAGTATCTCATTTTTCACAAAATAAGGATGCAATTTACGTAATAAAACCTGTTGATTTTACCTTTATAAAAGCACCCGAATAAACGCGTTCAGCGCGAGTATAAATTATCATCAAATCAGTGTAGAACCGGGAACTTTGATCTTAGCAGACTCCAAAAAATTCAAAGGACGACGGGTTAAATGCACGTTTTTTGGTAAGAAATTCAAGGCCTTTTTTTGAACCACTCCTCATGATGTCGCAGGCCATATTACAAGGATATACTCTATTTTTTCATGAAAATGACAAAGACAAAGTAGTGTAAGTCATGTAATTCAAAAATAACCCCCAAGACTGGTATACAACTCATCCGGATTTTTGGTAAGAAATTCTAATGACTCAAGTGCCCGTTTTCACCAACGATTCCTAACACGTAGGCATTGCTTAAATGCTAGGTATTGCTTATCTATGGGTATTGCCTAGTTGCTAGGTATTTTTTATTAAATGATTAAAAATACCTAGCAACTAGGTAATAACTAGCATATAAGCAATGCCTAAATTTAGTTAGGAATCGTTGGTGAAAATGGACAGTAGACTCATATAGGAGTCGTGCGGCGTGAATGTGTTAAAAATCATTCAAGTTACAGGATTCCTTTGTAACAGGAAGGGATGTGGGCATTTGAGTAGGAAGCGCCCTCGTTCTATTTACTTAGTTACGAGTAATAAATGTATGTAGGTATGTAATAAAACGACATGTAATTTTTAATTTAGTTTAATGACGATTGCAATTTTAACAAAAAATGGAATAGCGTCTTAATTTTAGTACAAAAAAGATCACTTTAATATTTATATAAAGACAAACACGGTGAAAAATCTACCTGAGTGATGTAGAAAAATACATTTCGGCTACTTTTCAATATATAAACAAATTTAGCCATTTTAAAGGCGATTTAGTGGTATTTATATCTAGGAAACTAGTACATTCTTTGGTACGCTTAGTTTTAATTTTAATAGATATGACTAGCATAATAATATCACTCAAATAAATGAGATATTAGCTTACATGATAAAAGCCTATTTATCCGGAAATTACTGCCAATTAATAAATAAATAAATGCAAAAATTAATACTTTTGTGGATGGAAAAGTTTTGTTTTTCTCTTATTTTATGTAATAGGAACTAGCTAGAAATAAAGTATAAACAATTTGGCAATAACTTCCTAACATTAAATAATACAAATAAAAAACTGTTAGTTTCAGTCTTTGGTACATTTCAATTTCTTCAAAATTTCTATCGAAGAATATAAAGAAAAAAGAACATTTTCTCGTTGTAAAACAAATATAAATAAAGTGTATATATAGATATATACAAAATATATACATAAAACATCTTTGAGCCATGCTGCAGGACAACTCGGAAATAAAAATAAATATTTTCTTTGGGTTCCTCATTTGAACCCTCGAAGGTACTTCTTTTAAATTGATAATTAACAAATAAAGACTAACTACACTCCATAACGATTATACACGTACTGACTGTTCACTCCATCTCCCAAATTTTCCACATTGTCTACGGTTGGGTTCATTACGTTGTAAAGCACTGCAAATATTGTGCAAGCTGCATACACACCCAGTGCCACCCACCATAGAAGTTGCTCGTGCAGCTTTTGCTCGAAATTTTTTAATACTAATAATCCTATAGTCAACCCGGCTAAAGCGCCAGTGAGGTGTGCGATGTAGGAGACAGGTGGGCCCATCGCTTCAGCCGCGTATCTTGAGTAAATTGCGTAACCAACATCACAAGACGCTGAAAATAAAGATAAATTAAATAAATTACTTAAAAAATATATCAAATTATGATTGAGACTGAGAAACTTGAAAAAACTGGATTAAAAGATATGGGTGATGGAAAGTGAAAAAAAGTATTAAAGCTCGATTACTCGGCAAGGTGTTTGGCATACAAAGCCATATTAAATAACTTCCGGTCGTCTTATTGGGGTATACTATTTACATGTTTAGGTATAAAGCAGTCGAAATAATACAGTATCCTAGCTTTTTTGTAGGGCAAACACCTTCTCGTCTCTAGATGTTCAAAAATATTTACCTATCGCAAAAATCCCAAACAGCCTTAAAATTCCACATTGCATATTATTATAATTTAATAGTACATTAGCTAGGTGGGCAGCTAGAAGTGCGTAGACACCTCCAGAAGCTCCAACGAGATAGACATCGGTATCGAAGACCGAAGTTCCCAAAGAGCCGGCGATGACTCCTGCCATGTAGATGAGTGCCACCCTCGAAGATCCATGGACCATTTCTAGTGGTAGCCCTACTAGCAATTGCACAACCAAATTGAAGCCGAGATGAAGCCATCTGAAATGAAAGAATAAATAAGTAAGGATGTAATCATATTAAACTGCTTAATAAGGGGCCGCTCGTTATGGAATTTAAGCGTGTCGACGATGACGAGTGAAACAAAAGGCCAGCAGCGGCTTTCATTAAAAGACTGCACACGGCGAAAAATCTCATTTTCTACCGTCACTTGTAATTTACAGCATTTGTGCAAGTATTATTAATATGAAGAAATAAACATCCGAAAATGTAAAGATTAAATTATCTTAATTAACTTACTCACCCAGCATGTAACAGCATGTAAAGAAGAAACCTCCATAATTCGATCCTTTTATCAGGTCTGTATATTAAAACCGAGTCTCTAGGCACGGGACCGGCCGGATTTAATTCACCTGTGCTTACGGAGTAGTATATAAAAAATCCCAACTGAAACAAAAAGAAGGACGTTTTTATTTTAAATTATCATTTTTGAACGTGAGATTCACGAAGTGAAATTAGGCATGGTACAATTTTAAGCGAAAATTAGGCCGCATGCAATCACGCCATCATTTTCGAATTTTCAGGTTCAACCATGCAAAAATAACACAAAAAATATAAAATAAAAACCCTAATACATTCATTCACACTCACTATTTACTTAAAGTTTTTTAGATCGCGAGGTTATTTTCGGCCATCAATGATTTCGGAAGGTATCAATCTTCGAGCAAATAAAGAAAACGAGTTCTATTTACAGACGAGTAGCATTCTCTCAGCTTTTGTAAACATTTTCAGGTTTACCCTAATTAGATTGTTATGACTCGCTTCAAAATAACCAGATATGATGAGTTTAGCCTGGTTGGGGTGCACAAGCAAAACTAAGAGCACGTGCCCTTCCAGACCCCCACAAAATACGAGAAAAAGGACACGTGTTTCCGTAAATGTGGAAAAAGGTGTAGCTCACTAAAATTGATTGCTTCCGACTCTTTGAATGCCCAAAACAGATGTTGCTCATAGGTAAATTAATTTTAAAAATATAAATGAAGAAATAATAAATTCCTTGAATAATACATAAGTTCATTGCTAAACGAAAAGACTTCTCGAGTTTAAGGTCACTTTATTAAAACAATTAAAAGATAGTCGACGTTTCGGTGGTCAATTTCCAGCTTCTTCAGGACAACTGCAATTTACAGTCATGTTACACAACATACATACCTTGGATGTAGCATCCCTTTTCACGAATATTACAATGGAAGTAATGCAATACAAAAAAATTGGGACAATATACAAAAGTATACAAAAATATCTAAAACAGAATTGAATGATTATATAGTTTCTTCGCATATAAGGACAAAGTTTACCAACAAATAAATGGGACACAAATGGGTAACCCCATAAGTCCCGTTCTAGCCGATTTGGTCATGGATCAACTGCTAGAAGATCTCTTACCAAAACACAAATTTAAACCAGTGTTTATTTTTAAATATGTGGATGACCTCTTTTTGACGATGGAAAAACGAATGAAAGAAGAAGTGTTAGAAGTCTTTAATACATATTGCTCAAATTTACAATTGAAGAGGAGAAAAATGACACCATAGCGTTTCTGGATATGAACGTATGCAGGAACAAGGAAGGGTGTATTACCACAAAATGGTACAGAAAAGAGTCCAATAGAATGAGATGTATAAATTATAATTCCCAACATAAATTAAACATGAAAATAAATGTATTAACATCTATGCATTCTAGAGCAATGAAATTAACGAGCTTAACACACCAACAAGAAGTAAAAGAAAGGCTAGGGATGATTTTACTAAATAATAGTTACCCCAAACCCATAGTTAACAGGATGTTATGTAATAGGAACATTAATAATAACAACCAAACTACAAAAGAAAAACCGGAGAGGTTTTTTGGTATAACATATGTACAGGGTCTAGCAGAAAAATTAAAACATATTATAAAAAATGAAAAAACAGAGCTTTGTTTCAAATACAAACATGAAGTGGGTTCGTTGATAAGACCATTGAAAGCCAAAATACCGCAGAATGTGAAATCGGGATTGGTATATGAAGTAAGCTGCAAATAATGTAATGGAAAGTACATTGGCCAAACGAAAAGATATTTGGAAGTTAGGATGAAAGAACATCAGAAAAGTATTGAAAGGTCCAGAGAAAAGAAAATTGAGATCAAGAAAGTAGGATACACGTCCTTATGCTATGCAGTAGACCTGGGACATGACTTTGACTTCGAAAAAGTAATTTAGGAAAAAGGTTGATAAAGGAATCATTATGTATTAAACTTGAAGATAATAGTGTTAATGATAAGAGTGACATGAAAGAAATTAACTGTGTGTATGATTATCTTGTAAATCGTATTAAAAAATGATGTAAATAGTTTTAGAAATGATGCGCACTCTATGATATCAACATATGTATGTTCGCGAATCACGATTATGAAAGGTGTGCTGGTTTTTAGTTCCATGAATAAAATACTAATTAGTAAAATAAGAATTATAGTAGGTAGGTTTTAATTGTATAGTAGTATGTTGTGTAACATGACTGTAAATTGCAGTTGTCCTGAAGAAGGTGGAAATTGACCACCGAAACGTCGACTATCTTTTAATTGTTTTAATAAAGTGACTTTAACCTTAAGAAGTCTTTTCGTTTAACAATCAAGTACTAGGTCGAGAAAAACATACGTTCATAACATAAGTTTATGATTAAATTTCATACTACTTAATAATAAAATGCGTAATGCTGGACTCGAGTGAAGATAGCATCGTCTTTTTATCGTTTAATTTCGACACATGTCGGCTTTAGCTAACTTCAGCCCGTGAGTTTACTTTACAACTTTAGAGCTTTCCGATTGGCTGTAAGCTCCAACCTGCAGTTCAATGGTAAAGTAAAGTCACTAGTTGTGTAATGAATTTCATTAGATGCCAGAAAACGTATATGTAATAAATAACTTTACAATTAGTTGTTTGGAATTCTTGATTATTCTATTTAAGTAATTTGGTAAAAATTATTTAAGTAGAGCAGCTCAACGTGGAATTTATGCTGTAATTCCCCTATTCCGACGTAATATTCTAAATTAGGGCTAAAATGTTCCCAAAATGTGCTTCATTTATATCCAGATCTCTGGAGAGCACTTTTGTTGTAGGAACTCCATCTCCCCCGTACTTCGTTTCAATTCTCCCCCGTGCACGTGCCCCACAGCCTAATTTATGATCATTTACTCCCCCTTGGACACTAGGAAAGATATACCCAGAATTTATGTGCATTTATTTTCAAGGAAGAAATTTATATGCGCATAGGTATATAGGAGTAATAATTGTAAAACTTGATTTGTAATTAAAGCAATTTCTTAGTAGCAAAAAGCGATTTGTATATAAAATAAATCATTCATTTTTCTCCATAAAGATTCTTATCAAGTTTAATACGCTCGGCGTGTGCTTATGTGTTTTATTTGCATCTTGCGTGCAATAATATAAAACAAAATAGCTCATATAAATAACCCTGTTAAAATGTATTGCTTAGATTAAATAAATACTTGCATAAATTAGCAATTGATACTCGTTGTAGATTAACATATTTTTTTAGGATTTAAAATTGGGCGCGCCAATTTCGCTTTCGTTTATTAAATGTGTTCGTGATCACGTAACGAGCAATTTAATTACGTTAAAACAGAAGTAAGTACTCACCTCAACAAGAGTGATAATGATAATAAACAAGGGCGGGGGGCAGCAGGTGTAATGGTCTGCATAGTACTTCCGGTCTCGTTCATCCGTTAGGAATTCCTCCGCAATTATTCTGACCATTCTGCAACAAATAATTCACTATAAAATATAGACAATAAAAATTTAAAAATCAGGTTCTAATTAAAATTTAAATATATTCCTATTACCATAAATATGTGTATCTATTCCCATATTTTAGTGCAATATAATGTAAATTCCTTTTATTTGTATTTATGTATGAAATGCGGTACATACAATTTTTGCAACCTCTCAACTATAACTAACAAGCATTTCTTGGATGCTATTTCTTTGTAATGGAAACGGTATACATTTCCAATTAAATAGGAGCTATTTTAATTAATCGCTATCGATTAATTTATGCAAGTCCAGCTGGAAAACTCGCTCATTACCTCAAGACTTGAAATTTATTCCCAGCATTTCTCATTCTTTCCATTTCTTCAACACGACAAATTTCCTACAAGCCATGTGACATATACATCAACTGTCAATAAAAATCACCCACGTAAATAAAAGGGATACCATAATAAATCATTAACAAACCCTTCAAATATAATAGATCCATTTTTATACAGGATGTCCCTAAAGTAGAGCATAAGCTTTCGCTAGATTGTCGGGTATCCTTGGGATAATAAGACTGGAAGTTCTGTATGTGAAGACCATCATCAGCATAAGGAGTATATCACAATCAGTCACATTACAAACACTATTGATGAAGATGGAGAAATGAATTGGTCCTAAATTCGACCACTGATGCCGTGTACTGATCAGACAGATATAACATTTATGATGTTTTGAGGTACATCCTTCTCATCTAGGCGATTGAAAAGAATATTCGATTGAAGTCTGTGTATACTACGTCCATTTGTTTCCTAAGATTCATGACATTAGATATGGCTTGAGTGATGCTAAGTAAATACTTGGTAGTAGATCCTCTTGGCATGAATCCATGTTGGTAAGGAGCTATCTTGTCCTTTACTGAACTATACATATATTGCCCCACTAAGAAGAGATCCAAAGATTTTTGTAAAATTTATCAAATTAAATACGTGTCCCAGTAGTATTGGGACACCCTGTATTTAGGAAATCTGATAAATTATGAAATTGAAAATTTTTCAAAAAATAGAACGCAAAAGTTTTGAAGCGAGCTATTAAGTTCTACCAGGTAGGTCCTCATAATTTAGAGTGGCTTTACTTCGGTTCCTGTGAGACAAATGACAAAAGCTCATAAAATTCCTTAAAATACGTGAAAAACAGTTTCGAAGGTCTATATTTACATCACGAAGAGACTTATTACTATAATTCTTCTTAAGATAATACCACACAAAGAGTTCCTTCATAAACCTATCACCATTTGGGTTAAATAATTGCGACAGCATTGATCCTTTTATTTGAGTCCATTATTAAGCGCCGTTTTTTAATTAGTTTTCCAGGTGGCAAAGAAGACACTTTTTCTTTTGACATTTTTAGTTAAGCTGGTTAAATGCACCGGAACGGGGCGAGATTAAAGTAAAGGCAGGAAGCGGCGATATTTTCTCACCGTCTATCAGGTGAAAATAATCTAATAAAAGGAAAAAATGTGACAAGGGTTTCCAGAAATAGTCACGCTCTATAGACAAAGTTGGTGGGATGCGCCGAGGCGCTAAACTTAGGATGGACGCTCGTTAGATAAAGGAATAAAAACAAAAAGGTGGTCGGAAGAACTGATTAATGATTAAACTTAAATAGTCTATGAACCCCAGCAAAATCTGAACACACTTATATTTAAACTTGAAACACATTTATTTAAATACTTCCATTTTATAAAAATTTTTGAAAAAGGCAATTAACTCTAAATTGGATAATTCCATGGGAAAATAAAATGTTCATTATCTTTGCAAGTAATTATTTTGAAAAGCAGTAGTTGCAATTAAATTTTATTCTAATTAAAATGGGAAGAAACTAATTCCGATTAACCATAGGCCTAATAGAATTTACCCCTGATAAATGAATAACAACTCATAATAATTTTAATTGCATGTTATTTTATTGAAATACCTTACACTGCATGAAAATATAAATATTCAAAGAATGCGTGTAAATAAATTACAAAATTTCAAGAAGCATAACTGTAACATCCTGCGATATGCTCCAATAAAATCTCACATAATAAAAAATTAATATGTTAATTTTAATTCTTTAAACGCGAGGCTTTCTTTTTTTTTAATTAATTGTAATTATGATCATAATTATAATTAATATTAGCATCTTTTAAAATATTTTTTTTTCGACCCATTGTTGCATATAACCAGAAAATGTTGCCAGAAATTAAGTGGTTTAAGTCTTAATTGGTTGTATTGTTTAGACCAACATAATTAAGCTATACTTACATAAATATCATTAATAAGCTTATAATTATAGCTAAAAAATTTATAATAATTGAGTTACGTGGAAACTATAAAAAATTAGACGTGGTAAATATTCTAGATGTTTTTGTAAAGCTTAGTCCACACTGAGCAACAAAATGTTGGCAACATCGATTTTATGTTGCTAAACAATTTGTTGCCAACAGATACAGTTGCGGCCAATGTATATGGATACATGATGTAAGTGATGTTGTGCGTCCACACTATTTTATCAGTCAAGTTCTGAATTATGGACGAGAATAAGGCAGTTGTTGCTGGTGTTTATGCTGCATTTATTGTAATAGCTGCCAATTTCAAAAAACGAAAAAGAAGATATTGGCAAAGAGAATTTTTAAAAGATGGAACTTTCCTTGGCAACAAATTGATGTCTGAACAGTAGTTCAGATATCAATTTAATAATAGTAATTAAATGATGAAACTTCATTCCGCAATTTTGTCAGATTTGACAAACTGACTTTGAAGAAGTTCTTCGTTTGGTAGCTCCTCTAATATAAAAAAAGGATTGGGATTCATGCAATATGTTGGCAACAACGTCCACACTGAGCGATGTTATCCATTTAAAATGGGAAGCAGAGATACAAGCAACCAGCAACATCATTTTTTTATGTATCCATTAACATGTTGCTTGTGACGGGATACATAAACAGAAACATCACCGTCAACATGTTGCCAACAATTTTGTTGCCCAGTGTGGACTAAGCTTAAGGCTGTGTTTAGATTCCTCTCAATTACAACTATACAACATTAGTGGTAAATATATTAAAACTTAATCATAGACTGTATTGCTAAAGGTTTACTTTTGCTTTAGCGTCGAGAGGAATAGATCTATGAATTTTCAGATCCTAATTATAGGAAATGAGAGGAAACCACACGTAGCTTTTTCTAACTTATTGATTAAAGAAGTGAATTGTCTTAAAGTTTCTTACCTGCGAAAAAGCGGGGGTTCGACTAGAAGTAAGTGGAAGTCGTTTTCAGAGGAAACTTCCCTGTCGCGGTGATGAACCGCACATTTAAAGCTTCGAGATCGCTTTCCAGTCATCTGTAACAACATTCACAATTTTAAAATTTTCATTATTATGCATTCTAAAAAAAATAGTATTATTTTCAGTTTAGTTTCTAGAAGAAATTCCATCGGAAATGAGATATTTCTTTACTTAGGTACTTTAATTAAATTCTATTTGGTGTTAATTTTCCCTTCAAGTGTTGTTAGAGCTTAAAATCGCGTGATTTGATAATAAAATTGGCGCCATCGTGACTCGACAGTAGAGTCTAGGAAAGTATTGATATTCTTGTTATTCGTGATGCTTTCCTTGCAAATAGTAAAATAGTTCCTCCCCTCGGTGCATATTTTATGAACTTTTTATTGCAGTCTGCATTCAAAAGTTGCAGAAAAAACAAAAGCTGTCTTCTACACTTTTCCATTTGTATTTCAGAAAAGATCAATTCAATTTCAGAAATCATCAATTGTATTTTAGAAAGCATAAGTTGTAGTTTAGAAAAACGGATTTAATTTCGGAAAGTATCAATTGTATTTCAGAAAGAATCATTGTGTTTCATTCGAGGTAAATTTTGTCGCAGAAATTTTGAATTACCTAAATTTAATATTTTAGCTACTAAGAGTTCCTTTTCTAAAGCAGCTGCATGATCGATTGTAGTGTTATGCTGCACGAGAATATTTCAGTAATTGCTTCTAAGTAAACCAACATTTGCTCCATGGCAGCCATAACAGGAGAAATTTTAACAATACTTAGTGAATATTGACCTAAACGTAATATTTCTACTGGTGTATTACCAAAGCATATTGTTGATAAATTGTGTTTTTTTGTGGTTCATGTGGACAATCACCGCCAAAAACTCTTGGCTTCCAAAATTTTTAAAAAAAGGTCCTTTCTGAAATTAGATTGATTTTTCTGAAATACAATTGGTGTCTTCTGAAATACAAAAGATCCTTTCAGAAATACAATTGGTGATTCTGAAATACAATTGATGGTTTCTGAAATCCAATTGGACTACACCTTTACCAGTATTTTATTATTTTTAAAATTACTATCGATCAAGTAAACTACGTTGACATCACTATCGATGCATTACTGTCATCAATCAAAAAATTTTAAGTAACATTATCAGAATGTAATAGATTATTCATAACAGCTTCACCTTAAAATGACTTTAACTTTAGGATCTTTAGATATCGCGGAAAAGATATACCTCTGCTTCTGGGTAGTGACTGCAGTACTATGTTTTATTCGTCCTCAAGGTAATGAGTCAAAAAATGAAGAAGAGGGTGGTGAAAAAGATTGTACAGGACCAGACAAAATGTGTTTTCATGAACTGGATGGTCGGCCTGTCGAGTATGAATCATTTGTTCTAAAGACGACGATTGACAATAATGAAGCGATGAAAAAAGCAGCAGCTAGTAAGAGTGGAGATAGCTCATCATCTAGCAAGGGTGAAAAGAAGAAAGATGATGAAAATGCAGGTGGCGCACCAGAGGGTGGAGCTCCAGCTTAAAACCCGCTGAGGATGGATTATGGAAATCGTAGCTTAAGTAATACTGGAAGTATCATAAAAATTGTGTAAAGTAGGAAAATAAATTACATTTTAATTATAGTACATACTTCGGTTTGTAATTTAATAAATTTGTTTAATGCTATTTTAAGGAGGTTTTATGAAATACTTTAACGAGTTGTGGGGCTCCGTTGCGAAAAGGACAGTCGATAAATAAGCTGGTAAGATGGATAAGCAAATAAATCTGAGCTGAGACGTCGATTGTAGTTAATGACTTCATCGTTTAGGTGTAACATCTCCGATAAAAGGGGAAATAGATGAGTTAATGCGCCTGTAGATATATAAGCGCCATGCCGTAATGGCATTTCATAAATCAAAATACAAATTGACAAAATATTGCTTTCTGTCTGCACGAATAATAAATTATGCACTTGCTCAGATTAAACAGGCGCGCGCGACGATTATGACTGCATATGCATATGCATATTTGACAGAAATAACTACAAAATTAATTAATGTGCTTATTTAGATATAGACAAAAAAACTCCTCCAAAACAAATAACAGTGAGGTAACTTCAGCCCAAATTTTGGAAAAATATAGTTTGATCTACTGTCAGCAAATATTTTCCCAAAATTTGGGCCGAACTTACCTTAGTGATGGTACTCTAATTTTGGTAAAGAACTTTTGTAGTAATTGAGGATATTATGTCCGTTACAACTGTATCAAATCTTGTTCAACGTATGTGGATGAAAACGGTACTTCAATTCAATTCCTAAATTTATTGGAATTCGTGAGGAAAATTTGCATGTAATTACATACGTGGAGAATTTTGCTTTTGTTGCAAACTATAGCACGTGCAGCAGGAAAGAAATGAACATAAGAAATTTAAAAAGAAGCATATCGGTTCAATAATTTATTGGTCTCGTATAATTCAATATCAATAAATTATTCCACATTTCGATTTAAATTATTAATTAATGTTGTTCATAATTTAATAAATAAAGGGGGCAAGTTAGGTAGAGGCGGCTTGTAATAACTTGATGATTTACATACCGGAGTGGCAGGAATAAAGAATATAGCAAATGATACCTACATGTCGACACTGTGAGAGGCCCAAGAGAACCGCGGGAATATATCATCGAAAATAAAAGAGAGGCATTAATGCATTTATTATGCTCAGATTTATTTGTTAACAGGTTAAAACTTATTATTTGTACTATTTTATTTATCACAAAAAATAATAATAAATCACATTTCCGTGGGATAAATACTTCATCTTCCGTGTGAACTCCAAGTCCAATCTATTCTTTATTCTTCACAAATGGTTTTATGGGATTTTTTTTTTAAATAAATTTAATGATTAGGAAGGATTTTATCAAAACCAACAAAAAAATGTTGGTAGGTAAATTGAAGATTTGGGTCAATTTTGCGGTAAAAGGATATAGAGTTAATATGATTTTGTGAGGCGCCGCTAGGTGGAGGTGTCGAGATTGTGGCTAGACATACGCCTACAACGTCAGGTCAAACATCTCGGTTGAATGCTACTTAATAAAAGTGAAAAAAGTTGACAATCGCAATTTGGAAAAGCTCAATCTTCAAGTTAAACAAGTCTAATTTGATTCCACCAGAGAGTTAAAACGTGGATCTATTTAAAGACGTGTTAAAAGAGGAGACCTAGACATTCACTAAACGCATCAATTTTGCAAAGCGCATTAAACCAAAAAATTGTCTCGACGCGGTTAAAATTAGAACATTTTTGTTTCTTTTGGAAAGGAAAAAGTACCTTCTGGTTACGTGTTCTTCGAGTATGAATCATCGCATTCTTGCGCGCCTTAGCATGGGAATTGTTATCGGTATTACCTGTTACCTGTTAGTTGTCGAAATAAAAAGCCATTTGAAACTCATTTCCGCCAGTGTGGAGTCATTAATACTGAAAAGGGGAAAGTTATCGATGCTCGCGTAATTGCACTCCACTCTTCATTTTTGAAGTCATTTCATTTGTTTACTATTTAATTTTTTAATGTGGATGTGTATTTATGCGAGTGTGCATACGGCCGAGTGGTGCCGTGGGAACTTGGGGTACGCGTGGGCCATTCCATCCCACATTCGCCCACGAGCCCGCTCCCCAGCTCGTATATAACCAGCCCGTTCTGGACGGAGCATAGTGCTCACCTAGCCCATATGCATTTTAAATAGGTCTCCACTCCAAACTCCTAAAATATAATGCCACGTTACGTGTTCTTCGGCGCGAACCTCTCAATAATTTTTAATAATGCCACCCAGGTGAATTTTCGTCCTTTCCAACTCGTCGGGCCATCGACATTCGCTCCAACAACCTCCAACTATTTTGCATACTAAATGAAAGCCTTAATAACTCACAATTATATCAACTCAACCATTTTTAATACAACAACTTTATTTATTAACCTTCATTTTTCAAAAACCTTCATGGACCTTTCAGAATCGCACTTGTTTCTACGAAAATCGATTCCACTTCCAAATTGTACACAGACTAATGCTGCAATTCTGTGCAAAACCATAAGTCTTTAGCGTATGACATACCAATCTAGAGACCATTACTGATCGAATGAAAAGAGTGGACATATGGGAATCCTCCCTCCACCGCTTCTGGATTATTGATCACGAATCTTCTTCTTCTACAACGATTAATGGAACTCTGTACCTTCAAGTCACAAGTTTAGTAATGCTTTCATTAAAGGAAGGTTAGACAATTTAAACCAAGGTTTGGCCCCCTTATTCGCTAACTCTTAACGACAAGTGATCGACTCGATATTGACCGATAATCGTTATTTTAAGGGTATCTAACGACTATCGATATATTAACGACAATTTAGAGAATAAGACTATTCACGGCCTTCAAAACGACTTATACAACCGAAAAAGAAAGTCTTGAGGAAACATTTTAACTAAGACCCAAATGGTAAGTGATTTCTAAAATAGAATATGTTACAGTTTATTTCCGGAGTCTTTAAGAAACTTAAACAAAACTTCATAAACTTTATCATTAGCCTGGTGTAATAAGGAAGTATAGTCTGAAGAGACATTTATTGATATCAAAATTTTGAAGCATGACGTTTATTCTTTCTGAACGTTATCTGCAAACCCTTAAAAGATGTGATCAGTTGGAGAATTTACTACTTCTTCTATATATATAATGTTAATTATCATCACTCACTGATCTATCAACGCAGAGCCTAAACCACAT
Source organism: Stenus bimaculatus (assembly GCA_963971135.1). Lineage (NCBI taxonomy): Eukaryota > Metazoa > Arthropoda > Insecta > Coleoptera > Staphylinidae > Stenus > Stenus bimaculatus. The sequence continues at coordinate 18,199,469 of OZ020187.1, forward strand.
AGGAACTTGAAATTTTGTAGGAATATACCTTAGATACCACAACCCCTCACTAAGAAAGAATTTTTTCGAAAACCCTCTCTAAGTGGTAGAATTTTAATTGGTTTATGTTTTTGGGTCACCAATATGACCAACGTCACCTACGTGTTATGGAGAATATTACAATAAACGGTGAACAAATACCTCATCGTGTAATACCAATGAGAGGTGATGGAAATTGCCTATTCTACTCTCTTTTCTATTGTATTTATAATTCGGTAAATCGAGCTAAAGAGGTTCGTACTCAAATTATCGCCAATAGGACAGGGTTTCAACTCAACTCAAAAAAGCTTAAACCAAAATATGTGTCAAAACACCCAGAGCATCATAGACCTGGCGTTAAAAAAATCCGGAAATTGAGATATCGTTCAAACATATGCCCAAAAACATCCAGAGGTTAATAGAACTGCTGTTCAAAAATACACCCAAAAACATCCGGAGGCCGAAGTTTAATAGAATAACGTGCTGCATGTTATGATCCTTTCAACGAAAGGAGAATTGAACGAAGGGCACTTTCTTGGTTAATAAAGAGAATTTTGGGTTTTGCTATGATCCACATATAGCATATGAAGACGATTCAAATATTGTTTGTCAGTGGTGCAAGGCTCTTATTAAGTGGAAGGAAAAGGCCATCTACTATGTGCAGTAGTAAGGAAAGGTTTAATTACCTCCATTTGAAAAACTCCAATAATCATTAAGTAGCCTTTTACAATTTGTGTTAAAACAGAATTCAATAATTTTATAAAAAAAGTTACAAACACAATTCAATAATGTTATAAAAAAAGTTACTTCAGGCGTTCTATACTAGCTTGACAGTTTTACAAATTTGCCGACAGGGGGAGAGCTCTTTCCTAAAATCACGAATAACGTGATTGAAAAGTTCTCTTGGGCTGAAAACTTGCTTTCTTCTGCTGGTGAAAAATATCAAACAAAAAATAAAATGTCGAGGTCGCTTTTCTGATAGTACTTAGTATTAGAAGGACTCAACTCAAACTTTGAACTATTAAGTAATATGGCGTTAATATAGAATCCAATAATTTTCTAAATTTGATTAGAAAATATAACGGTTGCTTTTTTTTTATGCCGGTAACTTCTGTTAGTTCTATATAAATGCAAATTTGAAAAGGCATAAACTAGTCTGATTCTGCAAAACGTAGTAACAAAATTCCTCGAAAAGAAATAGTTGCTTGAAAACTTTATTGTTAATGCGTTTATAATCAACTTGAACTTCACCCGTAAATTTTTGATAAATTTTGTAAAATTAAGCTTAATATCTGCAGAATTTTGTTGCAAACCTTCCCGAAGCCGAAATATTTACTCCATGAATTCTTATATCACCAAGACATTATAGGTGGCTCCACTTACCAGGCTTATCAATAACTGTATCAGAAATGGTGTATTTCCAAACATCTTAAAAAAGCCTTGGTTACTACACTGCATAAAAACGCAATGTTGGTAATTATAGACCAATTTCCATTTTACCAGTAATATAGAAGATTTTTAAAAAGATTATAAAAAATCAACTGTTTGATTTCTTCGAAGACAATAAGCTTTCTTTAGTGGCCAATATGATTTCAGGAAAGGTCACTCCACAATGGACGCTGTTACAACGTTTGTTCAAGAGAGACTTCTTTGTTTTTAAGGAGAAATCTCATTTGTCACATTCTTGAATTTTAGCAATGCATTTGACTGTTACCTCTCTAAGTCAAACCGTATGTGTAACGGCTAATTATGTGATGGCAATATTCCTAATATTTACGTAAATAGTGCTTTTTGTTGATGACTCAACACTCAGATTTGACGACTTCAAATTGGGATTTGAGTTAAGTCAAAGAGTACAGGCAGATCTTTAGTAAAAATAGACTCAAGCTAAATGAGGACAAAACTGTTAATCTAGTGTTTTCACTGCGCAAACCTAAATTAGATATGGAAGAAGATTCAGTTAAATTTCTTAGACTTCTTCCTTAAGATAGCATAAACATGATGAATAAATTGGTCTGAAACGACAAAGACAATTTACTTATTCGTAACCTTCGCCTTTCTCTGTCTACTGAAGTATTAGAGGTACACCAAGGAGGCAGAACCAAAGTTAATGAAGTATAACGACATTCACTACTACAATACAAGAAAACAACTCTCTATTATATTCCAATAGTAGTCAGGCTTACTCGTAGTCAGAACTCTATCAGTTAAATTCTAAAAATTAAATATGTTTTCTTATCTTGGCTGAGAAGTACACCACTGTGTATATAATCCTCTTACGACTTGGAATCCAACAAAAGTGAATCTTAACATAATTTCTGATGGCCCAAATAACATCCCTTATCAAAAATATGAGATGGTTTTGGTCTCGGTTTTGGTTCTGTAACATATGCCTGGTTTGCTCAAATTGTCAAGTGCACTATGAGAATCAGAAAATATAACAGCATTTGAGACACGAAGTTCAAAGAGTGTAGTGCTGTGATTGGCCGTTATAGCCTCCACATGATTTTGAACGATGAGTGAGGATCTTCTTAATGAGACGTGATTCGTGAGCATTGCCAGATCGGTATGTCCTTACCCTTACAGGAAATATCTGTAAGGTATGTTTGATACGAACAGTTTCCGTAGTTACAAAGCATTTATGTGAAGCCCAAACTGTTGTTTGGCATCCTCGTAATAAAACTATTTTCTGAAACGATTTTATTGAAGGAAATTTATAAAAATAAGGTCATTGATGATAGCATCACTCATCACTTAAAAACATTGTTAGTAAATTAACTTCCTCATCTCACAAAATGTTGGTGAAAATAAAATCTAAATTAATGCAAAAGTTTGTGTAGATTTCCTCAACTATCGCACACTTCGTCTTCTATTGTTTCATCAGCGTAGATGAACTAGTTGGGAATTTCGCATAATTAGAGTGAAGTAATTATACTTCTGCAATGCAACTCTAAAGGAAGGATATTATTAGCACGTCAAAGTTTTCAACAAATCTTAATTTATGTAAACAATAAATTAATGGTGCATCTTTTTTGAAATTGAAAGGTTGAAAAGTAATCTCGATTAGATCACCACGTTAAGAAATTACTGCGCACGCTCTCCACTAAACTAAATTAAACTAAATGTAAATGAGGACCCAACGGGTCGGAGGAGACTTAATTAATGCGCTGGAGAATCCAACTTAATTGCACAAAATAACTAAATTAATTCAGATATACTGTAATTTAAATAACTTCCGAATGAGCTCGAATGCATGTTTTGGAGAAATATCAAAATTTTGTTATTAAAATATGTAAGGTATTTAAGAGATAATTGGTGTGAATGTTTATTCATGAATTCATCGCCAATTCGAGCAATTAAAATAAATATTAGGTAGCCACCCGTGAGAGAAAAGAGGCGGTTTCTTGGGCCCTAAGGCGTTTAAAAAAAGCAAACAAACATAACTTGTCTTTTTTCGGGGCATATTAATGCGAATTATTTATGGACGTAAATCAAACTTTTTGCGCAATTAAATCCTACTTTGTTAATAAATTTCTTACGTTGGATAAGAAGCAGCGGTCATTAAAGTAATGAGTGCGCGCGGCTATTATTAAAAAGAGAAAAAATAACGATTATTAAATATAATTGTTGCCTTTACAAAAGAACGCTGTGACCAAAAATCTCACGGAATTAAATTAACTGTTATTAGCTTTTAAACGTGATTACTTTCTTTTTATTTAATTAGGTGATGTGCTTAAGCCACTACATTTAAACACTTAATCCAAGAAAAAACACACTTTATCAATATAAAAACAAAAAACTATTCTTTACACGATTTAACATACAAAAACAAGGAAGAAATTAAACACCAATACTATAAAAAACAAAAAATATACAAGAACCAAGCATATTCTTAGATAATTTGAAGAAAAAGTCATATATAGGAGAAACAAGATGTTTACTGAAATCACGAAATTTAACAAAATTTTAGTGATTTCAATTCATTAATTGTATTTCAGAAAGGATTAATAGTATTTCAGAAAGGACCAATTGTAAAAAATGAGGAAGCCTAGAGTTTTTGGCGGTAATTGTGCACGTAAATCACAATTGACACCTACAATTCATCAAAAATGTGCTTTGGCAATTTAACATTACATCAGTAACAATATTGCGTTTAAGTCCTTATTCACCAATGTTAAACCCAATTGAAATAATCTCCTCTAAGATTAAAACAGTATTGTTAGAAGACATCTTTTGATTTTTCCTGTGGTATCATTTTTCAAGTATAATTGATTATTTCTGAAAGACATATCATACTTTTTGAAATTAAATTGACGAATTCTGATTTTCAAATGATGCTTTCTGAAATACCTTTGATGATTCTGTAATACATCTGGATAAGGTGTAGAAGAGTTATAATATCTGAAAACGTTTTTATGCCCAAATAGTATAGTAAAATTAGCACAAAAACAGCCTGAATAAGGAGAAAATTGCGGAGTTAATGAAACTCGGGTTATTTGTAGCTTAAATCATGTTCATTTAGGATGTAAAGAGTCCCCAGATGTGGGGTACCTGCTTCTGGAAAAGGGGATGAAAATGGTTTTTTCCAAATATCTCGGTTTCTATCAATCCTACGATAAAATTATTTATTATCAATCTTATAGAGCATAAAATTTCTTACAACTTTTGTTGGAAACTTTTTTTTGTAGGGTAAACTTATTTTTAGTTAAAGTAGCGCGAATGTCCTATACATAAAAAATTTGCATAATTTTGCTACATTTTCAGTCATAACTCGATAACGAAAAGATATAACGAAGTGATTCTTTTTTTGTCGTAAAGCGAACCTTGAAAGCTTTAAGAGGAGGTGTATTACATGACGGTGAAATGTATTTGAGGGGTTGATTAGACCGAAAAGTTTCAAAAATTGCGACTTTTTTAAATTTAACATTAAAAAAATTATTTTTTCGTTATTTTTTCGAAATTAAAAAAACCCTATGTATGGTCGGTTTTGGTTCTAAGAGTAGATTCAGCAGAGTTTTTAAAAATGAAAATCCGTTAAGAAATGGCGGAACGGGATCCGTCTATCCTGAAATTCAAAAATTTTACTTTATTTTAACAACCCCTTCGATTATAAAAACAAAAAATAGCCTATTAGCTCTGTAAAAGTTATTCTTTTTAAGGGAAATGAAGTAAAATTTGAAATTTTTTAAAAATTGTGGGCGCCAGTGGTACAACTGTTTCTGCGATTTTTTCAACATTTTACGTTGGATTTTTTTTCTGAAGCAAAGGGAGAAAATTTAGACGTGTCGATTTTTTTGATGATAAATATTAATGTAATAAGCAAAATAAAAAATATCGCACCATAATTTCCAACCCCTATTAAAAGTTACGAATTGTTAAAGTCCGCGTCGAAAAAGCAATAAAAACGATTGCAAATTTAAAGGCCTCAATTTAATATAAAAAAAGAAGATATCAAAAAAAGGGCTCGGATGGCCATAATAATGGGTATCTACTTTGTAAATTGAAAACCCGCTATTTTTTTGCACCTGCCGATCCTTAAATATGAGGGGTATAGTTTGAGCACTGTTGCTATCCGAAAAAACGCTAAATTTGTACACTTCGCGTCTCGGCGCCGGGGCGCCACACGGTTGCACCTGGAGACTTAAAAATGGCCACGGTCTATCCCCAGCATGTGAGAATAAAAGGAGCCAAATTTCATCGCTATCCTTTAAGACTGGACGGGGTTGCGATTGTTTAAAGTTGAGGTCAGTGTAAACGGGAAAAAAAGTAAGAAAAATCGAAGGACTTTGGAAATTTTTTTCAGTGTTAGAGTGCATTGAAAAATTTTAAATTTGAACTTCGCTTAGAATCTACACCCCTCTTCATGATGTAAGCGTAATTTTTAAAATCTGACGAAAAAAGCTACCCTTTTCGTGGCTCCGCGCAGAAAATGTCCGAATTCAGGATAAAAATACAAAATAGGTTCGGGCGGGTCAAAACTACCGTTTTCAAAATCTGGTCCTGCGATTCGGGATGAATTTCAGATACTGAGGGGATGAATTCTATTTTTCTTTCGGGGCTTAATAACTTTTTTCGGGGCTGTCCGAATACAAAATTTCAACTCTACGAAAAAAAATACCTTCTCCGTTTCAAACCCTATTTTCTTTCATCTGTAGTATGTATAGGACATTCGCGCCACTTTAACTAAAAATAAGTTCACCCTACAGAAAAAAGTTTCGAACAAAAGTTATAGGAAATTTTACGCTCTATAAGATTGATAATAAATAATTTTATCGTAGGATTGATAGAAACCGAGATATTTGAAAAAAACCCTTTCCACCCCTATAACTCCAAAAGCAGGTACCCCACAAGTTTCATTAACTCCGCAATTTTTTCCTTATTAAAACCTAATTTTACTATACTAAAATTAGTTTTTTAAAGATCATTTATGTAGTAAAAATGCTTTCAGAGTTTTTTTTAAGTTTTAGTCACTTTTCTAGAATATCTACCAAAAAACTAATAATATCAAACCGATTGATTTTGCTAAAGTGGTCCCAAAAGGGCTTTAAAATCACTTTAATTTTAATGTTGTGTGGTTTTAATTTGGATTTATTATAACTATCTTAAAAAACTAAACTTTGATTATATGATATGAAAGGCATTTCCAAAAATTATGAACCTACAATTTCAAATAAGTGCAGGGAAATACCAAAGTGGTAAGTAAATGTGATGTAATGTGAATTTCCTTGGAAACGCAGTAGGTTATTTGGAAAAATGATAATAGTAGAGACTAATCTTTCTGAGAAACTTACATTTTTTAAATTGCATAGTGATTGGTGTGGTTTATGGTAAAAAACTCGAGGAAATCACAGGAATTTCGGAATTATGTACCTGTACATAATTTTATGACTTTATGACCATGGTCTACTTGTGAACAAGTCCAGGACTCTATCAAGGCAATTTTATCAATATAAATGCAGGTACAAAAATTAATAAGGTCATAATAAGTGCGATAGGTGGCTTGCAACTATTTAATCAATCATCTCTGTTTTTATTCGCGTGACCTTTATTAAAATATTTCATGCAAGCCTTTTCTATTAATAAATAATAAAATAAATTTCCTCAGCTACTAAATGTTAAAAGGGGTGATTTATGAAATGTATGCAATAATTAATATTTGATTAGAAATAAATCATTTGCTTTTGTACAATAGCTATTTAAAAATAGATTAGGTAAAGTTATATTGACCTTTTTCTAGCCCATAAAAGGTTTGTGTTGTACAAATATCGATTTGTGGAGGTAAAACATTCGACATGCTCCGTTACGCGGTGTTTACCAAGTCACCAAAGTGACTTACTCAAAAAATAATAAAATTACTTTGAGTAGATTTTCACTAATCAGTTTCATCAATTTTAATGTCCTGCTTAGATCACAAGCTATTGCCAAACCTGATAAGTGACTAATCTCCAAATCCGCCTCACACATGATTCATATTTGTGAATAAATAATTTAAATTCCGGATCCAATTTGGAGCAACAATGAAAGTTTCAATTTGAGCAACATTGTGCAATAAAAATAAAATTACATCAGATTGAATAATTTCATCAAATTTATGCAAACCACATAAATTAGTGAGTTCACCAAAATTTTAAGAAATTTTCCAATTCTTATTTATCAATCAGCAATCTAATTTTTGTTTAGAATTTATGAATAGGTAATAATATGAATTAAAAAAGCGTTTTGTTGATGTAAAATGCAATTCCATTGTTTAATAATAGTAGTTGTTGTGAAAAAGTGCAGAATTTAATTATGAAACGTTTGTGAATAAAAAAAGCGCAGTTATTTTTAAGCATGTGTAAATAGTAAGCGTATGATGAATGAAAGCAATTTTCCATGTGCAAACACGTCGCTGGTGCGAAACAATCGGTAAATTTGTTTAATGAATAACTTAATTTATCTCGGTTATTGCACAATGTTTTGTTTGCGAACGTGTCGCCCGATTTAGTTGCAAAGATCTTTGTACTCGAAAGTTTGAGGGAAACTCCAAACTCTAATTTGTAAAGGGGATAGCAGAGTTTCCATGAATTGGTCCAGACTTGTATGAACTTGCCGGCACCAGTCTGGCACATGTCTATCCGATCGTCAGCATCAGCATCAGCATCAGCAGTGAGCACGAGGACGTTCGGGGAGTGCGGGCACAACATTGCGAGGTCGTTCCATGACCGGAGGCTATTCGTGTTTAGGAAATTCTCTACAACTTTTAAATTTTTATTCGATCAACCAAAAAACCTAATTGCGTTTTTAGAATACCTTACAAAAAGAAATCAACAAATTTACTTCCTCTGTTTTTGATTGCTTTATCAATTTTTTTGAAATCTTCAATTTTCACCCAAAATTTTGAAGAATGTTTATTTGAGCTGCTTCAGTTCATCGAGTGTATTATGTTCACCAATTTTAATATTTTGAAATGTTCCTTGTCAAATATGAAGAAATCAAAATGAAAATTTTGGGAAAACTTAGAAACTGTTAAGACTTTTTAAAAAAAATTGAAATGTTCCTAATCAAAATTAGAAGAAATCAAAATGAAAATTTTTGAAAAACTTTTATGAATAAAATAGATTATTTGGTTGAGACGGATGCAAAATCTGTAGGACCTTTAAAAAATTAATATTTGTCACCATGATGTGTAGAGTGTAGATGTTTTCTTTACAAAGGATTATTAGAAATTTTCAATACTTCCAAAAGGAACTCCATAAGGCATTATGTTATATTTGTTTCGAAAAACAAGAAGTTCGCAAAATGTCATTTTGAAAATTGTTCCATTCTTACATAAAACTAAATTTGGTTCTAACAAAGAGATTTCGTTTAGATACAGTTGGAGTACATCATGAAAATTGTAAAATTTCATTTGAAAAATGATTATTTATATCAAACTTTTAAAAAAATACTCAAATCTTTGAGTAAATTCTAAGAAAATATATTTTTTTTTGTTTTTTAAAATTTAAGGCACAAAAGTGGCCTTGAAGGTCCGAATTAAAAACTCTTAAAAAAGGAAACAGCTTTTCTGGGAAATTAAGTTAAATTTTAAGCTATTAAGCTATCCGATCGGTTCGGAATTTTTTGAATTATTTGATAGGAAAGTTCAAAAATTTCAGATAGACTTTTGAAGTTCTTACAGAAATTTTTGGATTATAACGTACAACTCTGGATAATAAAACAATTTTAAATGAACTACCAATATCAAATAAAGGAGTAATATGAGTAAATATGTTTATATATTCGAAATTAAAAAAAAAATGGCAATGAAATGGCTATTAGTATTTTTGGTTCATTAAAAAACGCGATACTAGAATTTCTTGTTAGAATCTTATCTGCAATTTTTAAGCTCTTGAATCTTAAAAAAACAGGTATAGTTTTTAAAATGTTATTTTTTGGTAAATTATTTAGATATTTTGATCAAAAAACTGAAAAAAAATGTTGAAGACTTTCATCAAATTGAAGGACAAAAAGAGTAAATGGTTTTCAAAAAGTTTACTCTAAGCAAAATTTTTAAAGCTTCGGCCTTTTTCTTAAAAATTAAATAAGTTCTTTACAGCTAATTGTACAAAAAATGGGAGTGCATCATGAAATATTGAAAAATTTACAAAAAGTTAATGTAAGGTGTTTCGAAACGAAATTTGGCAGGACAATAAAAAAACTTGAAACATTTAAAAAATTATCATTTATATAAAAATATTCAAAACTTGAATAAAATCTAATGTTTTAGTTTATTTCGCAAAACTTTAGGAACAAATGTGGCCTTGAAGACACGAATTAAAAACTTTTAAAATAGGAAACAGCTTTTTTCTGAAAAATAAGGTTGAATTTTAAGCTATCAAGCTTCCCGATCGCTTCACTATTTTTTGAGTTATTTTAAAATCAACGAAAAAACTGGAAGCCAAAAGTTTTTTGGAACTTTTGCAGTTGTATCAATGACGATTGTCAAAAGTGAGCTCTGTACAAAATTTCACCAATTTTTCTTTAGAAATATAGACGTTATGTTAAAAATTCAAAAAATTGAAGACCTGGGGGCTTATTTTTGAACGAGTCGACACGATGTCACTGACGACTTTTATCATTCTGTCCTTTTCATTTATATGAAAAGATAAGAGTCTGTTGTCTTTCTAGTCTCATCAGCGACATCGTGTCTACTGGTTCAAAAATAAGCCCCCTGAGGTGGGATTTTGTTTCTACGGTGGATTCTAAAACTCGCCAAAACGTCAAAGAGAACAATGTAAATTATGACATGACGAAATGGCGGAAAATGATGATGTTTTGGCGAGTTCATAAAACTCTCAAACAAACAAAATCGGGTCTCTATTTCGAAAATGGAGCATTTTGGCGCAAAAAATTATTTTTCCTTTTGATCTTCATATAAGTAACAGTGACATATGTTTAGAAACACCCTGTTAACCCTGTATATTGAAAATTAAAAAAAAAATGATAAATAATAATAAAAAATAATGATGGGTGATTATGAATATTCTTCTGTTGTTAAAAATGCGTTACTAGATTTTTTTGTTGGCTTCTCTGGAAGTTTTAAGCTCATAAATATTAATATAAGCCAGGTAGGTATAGCAATTAAAAAATAGTATTTTTTTGGAGAATTGTTGAGATATTTTGATCAAAAAACTGAGTAAAAATTGATGAAAGAATAAGAAGAAGACATCATTACGAATTGCTTGTTTAATAAAGAAGACTCAAAGGACTTGAAGGACAAAAAGACTAAGCGGTTTCTAAAAAAAGCTCTAAACAAAAAAGGACATTTCTTTGATTGTTTCTCAATTTTAAAATAATGTTACTCTTAAATTGGGGAGTTCTTAAAATTTACGATTATTTGGAAAATAACCTAAAAGGGACCACATTTTCCTGAGGTCATCTAAGTATCAGAATTTTCAACATATGTGTAGGGATTTTTGGAGAAGATATTTTCTGATTTTTGATCCATTACTGTATTTTTGTTAATATATATGTGTTAAGATTTATTTTACATTTAATATTTTAAATAGTTACATTTATGTTATTGACAATTTACATATCTTAAAGTCCAATGTTAGTTTGTAAAATCAAATAATTTTATTTTTTTTTAAATATGACATATGGTATACCATATTACTCAGAAAAAAATACTGATTCCGAATATGTGTAAATCCAATATGGCTGCCATAAGAAAAAAATAAGTTTGGTTCATTTCCGGTCAATCCGTTAGCGAAAAAAAATATTCATTTGTTTTACTGCATTGTACACTAAAAATTGTCTGTATTAAGTCCAAAGATTTTTTTGGTACCACCGAAAATAACAAAGTTATAGCCATATTTTTAAAATCGCATTTTCTTGTTTTTTCAAGATAGCGTTGGAACGATGCGATATTCAAATTTTTTGTAAATGAATTATTAATATTCGAAAAAATGTCTACTACTTTGTCCATTTAACCGACTTTCTATCTCCAATAATAACAAAGATACCCATACAGTCCAACGTCAAATGGGACACCCTGTATATATATGTTTACCATATTAGATATTAGTAGCGTTGTTTTTACAAACTTGAGCAAATCATATTATTTTCAGATAGAATTAAAATAAGAAGAAGACAAATTTTGTTGTTTTCTTGATCTTTTATAAACCAATAAATGTAGTCTTGAAAAACAAAAAAATTGAAACTCAACTAAAAATTATAGTTTTATTTTTATATGTATGATTTGGAGCAGAAAGAAATCATAAATAAATTAGGTCAAAAATAAAATTTTCGATTTAAGAAGTTTGATATTTTCCCAATTTAAATCCAAATGTATAAACGGTATAGGCACAGAAATTAATTTCTTTCCGATAACTTCATTATCTTAATTAGGTAAGTAGTTTTTTGTAATTTAACGAGGTTTGCAAAAAAATCATATTAATATTTAACATAATTTGCAGTTATTAAAAATAAATTAAACGTAACTAATGAACTGTAAAGTTTTTTAAAATTAAATAAGGCCGATTAATTTTAGATTAAAATTGAATTTAAGTACAGAATATTAATAATTACAAGCCATTATTATATTAAATTATAATTATTTAAAAAAAAATTAAAAAAAACCTGAATTTTGATACCATTATATTGTTCCACCCAATTATTGTAGTTTTTAGATTAATAATATTTTAAAATTGAATTTACATATATTTACAGACATTTATATAATTTTTAAAAACTTACAGTTTTTTACATTTTTGTAAACAAATATACAGGGTGATGATAAAGTTTTTAACATAATTCATAACTACCGTATTTAATTGTTTTGAGAAAATCGCTTGGACAGGTCAATTTTAGTTTTTAAAATCTCATCTCTTGGTATAATAAGAATATTAATGACGTCACTGGTGATTTAGCAATGACGTCATCAGCGATTTTTTTTAAATAGAAGGCTCCACTTTTTTTACTTATTTTTGATAGAAATTTATGTCACTTGAACAATGATATAAAAAACAATTAAATTTTAAACAAATTTTTGAATAAAAAATCTTTTTAATTCAAAAAAGGAAATTTTTATTTTAGCGAAAAAGGTTTTATAAAAATAAATTAAAATGAATTTAAAGTTAATAATAACAAAAGAAAGTAAATGTTAAATGTATTTAACAAAATGTAATAAATAGTTTAAGTGACATAAATGTCTATCAAAAATCGATGATGACGTCATTGCTAAATCACCAGTGACGTCATTAATATTTTTATTATACCAAGAGATGGGATTTTAAAAACTCAAAATTGACCTGTCCGAGCGATTTTCTCAAAAAAATTAAAAACGGCAGTTATAAATTAGGTTCCAAACTTTATCATCACCCTGTATAGTATTACACCATGGGCGTAACACGAAAGAGGTTTAAGGGATAAAATTTCCCCAAAATTACGTTTTGGTGTTTTTAAATATTTTTCTCTTAAATTCAGCAACATAATTAGTTCTCATTTCAAAATTTATTCCATTCTTCAAAATTTTACATTGGAAAAAAATTATAAAAAAATACTTATCTATACATAAAATTTTTTTGAAAACAACTACGAATTTATTCAAAACATGAAAAATATCTCATTTATATATTTTTTGATGTTTAATCCTAATTTTTATGGTGTTCAAATTTTTGAAATTTCATCATTGGTGAATGTTTTTTCTGAAATTTTGGAATTGGTTTAAGATACTGTTAGAGACCCTAGAATTTGCATGTGTGACATTAGCCCCATTTATTAGGAAAAAAAATATTTGAAATGGTCCAAATAGAAAAGTTAAAAATAAATTTTAATTAAAATAATTAGTGGTCTAATCAGAAATTTAAATTAACAAATAATTTCCCTTTTTAATTACATAATTGCAGTGTTCCAAATTCATGAAAGCAGCGATAATTACAAATTTATTCAGTAAATTAATAAATTAATTAAAATGTGAAAACCTACCCATTTTAAGCGGTCGAAAAGAAAAAAATCCAATCAGCACAGAAAAATCAATTTTATTTGGTGATTAAAAGTGCACGATGCACGATATTTAACGGTTTCGGTGTGGAGCTACGAAAGCTTGGAACACAGTTTAGAAGAGCGAACGCATGAGGGTACTAAACGTCGCCGCCAGCCGGCTTTTCTCTTATACCACTCCCCCACCTCAAATACCGTGCTGAGTCTGACAGTGCGGACTGTTTGTTTTCGCCGGCATTCGGCACTTTCTTCTTCATGTTTTTGTCTTTTGGCCGCTTGGTATATACCGGCACCGGCCTATGCGACCAATAAAAACTCACACTCCGTAAAGAGCGGGGGGCAACTGGGAGGAGTCTACTATTGTTATAGCTTTGATTTCGTCGCCTGCTAATGTTTGTTTTGATTCTTCTTCTCTTCTTTCTTTTGTTCTATCAATCCACACCGACCTTTCAAACCAATTGAATCATTACTAAATTGGTAGCATAATGAACGGAACTTTGCTATTCGGTATTCAATGAAAATTGACATTATTTGATTGTTCTTAACGTATTGTTTATTGTCTACCTTCAAAATAACCACAAAACACTCAAATCTATTATGAATTCAATAATATACAATAATAAACATTAGGGAAAGTAACGTTTTTCTTATAGGTTAACTTTAAACAATAGGACAACCATTTTCTTCATAATTGTCATAATACAAATTAATATGGAAATAAGAAGAATAGGATAAACAATATTATCCTGTTTTTCAAAGCAAGTATCCATGTAATTCGTTTGGGTTCTCGGTATTTTAGTTTACTAATTTTAAGAACAATAGGACCATTGGAGTTTAGTAAAATTGTTCGTTTTCTGATAAATTTGATTTTTGTTATTTTCTATATTCAGTATAAGTTTTGTTAGTTACCACAAAGTGGCCTGTTTTTTATTCTTAAATTATCTGAGATTAATCAATCATTTTATTAAATTTCTCTTAATTTGTCACTTTTAAGTTCTACAGCATTGAAACTCCTATACCCTATACCCAAATAGACAAATAGAAGGATAGTTGATAAAATTAATTTTTTTATGTGTTTTATTTCCTTTGGTATTGAGTATAGAGTATAGACTCTGTTTCAACTGGGACTATTTTCTGCATTAGGTCAATTCAAAATTACTGATAAATGTAAAATAAAGTAAAATTCTTGTTCTTGAGGATTTGGATAAATATTTAAATATAAATTCTTTGTATCCAACTTTATTTAAATAAAGTTGGATACAAAGAATTTATATTTTACTATATTTACTGATAAATGTACCTAATATGTTCTAAACTAAATCTTTTGTGTGAAAATCAGAGGTGGAGGACCTCAAAATTTTTGAAATAGTTGGATTCCACTAATTCTAGTAAAAAATATAAAAGTTTATTGGGATCCAGTTCCAATAAACCAAAAAAATGCTTGAAACTCAAAGTCTTTGCTTCTATAAAAATGTTTGCTATGTTTCTACCTGGAAGTAGGACAAAGAATACGCGATCGTGATTACTTTTATCCTATTTCCAGCTGGGACCAACTGTACAATGTACCACAGATAAATAGAACCAAGCCGAAGTCTGTAAGAGACAATTGCGCCAGTTAAAGCTTAAGTGACACTTACATTAAAAAAAATCAGGAATGGAATGGGAAATATATCACTTAAAATAGGATTAATTATTAACGTTTTCAGATTACTTGCAATGACATGCATCACTTTAAACTAACACGTTTCCCCGCCGTTTTGAAAACATGTTGAATATGCCAAAATTGATTCTAATTGGTTTCTAAATTAATCTTCCAATCAGAAGTAAGTATAGTGTTTTCAATTTTAAAATCGATTTCAATACTGCAGAAATAAATCTAATTTATTAGTTAAGTTCCACCCGAAATTGCAAACAGGGCCGAAGTCTACACGTTTTTTAAGGATGTGGCTATTTGCACATACAGTATGTATGAATAAATGGCTATTTGCACATACAGTATTTACGAATAAATTACTATTTGGACATACAGTATGCATGAATATATGAGCATTCAAATTACCACATGCAATACGCCGAAATATTAATTTTACTAATATTTTATTAACGGTGCACAAAAAACGGCCAAAGATGTAGCTTCGTTATTTATTATTCGATTTAAATAAGTAATATGTCAAATTAAATGGTTTGAAGAATACTACTATCAGATAATAAAGATTAATTTTATTTTTGAAAACAACAGAGGAGGAGGGAGTAACTTTTCTTTTTCAAATGGCAACATAGTTTTTCCGATTGAAAAAAATCATTAAAAAAATAATCTAAACCAATTATACCAATATTTTTTTTTTATTTTTTTTATTATGCATTATTATTTTTTTTTTAATTTAATTCAATTGTTTCTTTTTGTTTTTGAGTTTTGAATTTTTTTAAGTTTTTTAATTTATTATCAATAAGTTAAAAAATTATTAATAAATTAAAAAGTATTACAAATAAATTAAAAAATAAAACTTAAAAAAATAAATAACTAAAAACTCAAAAACAAAAAAAAATCAATTGAATTAAATTTAAAAAAAATTAATAATAATAAAAAAATTAAAAAAATAGGAAAAAAAATTTAAAAAAATTAATTTAAAAAAAATATTGGTATAATTGGTTTATATTATTTTTGTTAATTAGTGTGTTGGGATTTTGGTATTAAAGGACAGTAAATAAAAAATGTTTCTTTGTTTCTGTTTTTATCTATTTACTGTCCTTTAATACCAAAATCCCAACACACTAATTATAATTTATTTGGACGTAAAAAATTGGAGTATTTTTTCTAATGATTTTTTTCAATCGAAAAAGAAAAGTTGCCTCCTCCTTCTCTAATGTTTTCAAAAATAAAATTAATCTTTTACTATCTGATAGTAATATTCTTCAAACCATTTAATTTAACATATAACATATTAAAATCGGATAAGAAATAACGAAGCTACATCGTTGGCCGTTTTTTGTGCACCCCTCTGTATTTAAAAAAGTTTGCGTACTATGATTGGATAAAATATCTGCTAAAATTTTTACAGCATTAAAAGCCATATTAAATTTTTCCCTATCAGTCATGGGTTTACGTGTTTCATCATTCTTGGGTTCCTCTTTTTCGATAAAGTCGAGAGAAATATTTAATTTCTACATGTGGTATTACGTATTACTTCCTCTGTCATTCATGTTTTTTTTTCTTGACGCATGAAAATTACGTGGCAAAATGGAACATTATATGATAGCCAATTAGAACAGGTACAGGTTGAAGGATTTGTCGTATAAGTATCACCTTTAAAATTTACTACATCAGTATCTGTCTTTAAAATCATTTTTGATTTATAAAATTTGAATGACTCTAAAAATTTGTGTTACAATTTTAAACCAAGTGTTGTTAATTTGGTTGATATCAAGATAATTTCTAATTTCTGGATCAAGATCCATAATTTTGAAAACTTTTCTTGAAGTCTCGGAAATACTTTTGTATATACCATACACATGCATACTGTATGTGCAAATAGCCAATTATTCGTACATACTGTATGTGCAAATAGCCATTTATTCGGACATACTGTATGTGCAAATAGCTACATCCATTTTTAATATAATGTGCTTGCTTAGAAACATTGAAAAAAAGAATTTCCTCAATAATTCATTATTTATGTCATAAATCTAATCCATGGACTTCATTATAGTATTTACAGTTAACAGTTCCAGTTTCCAATTAGTAGTTTTAGTTGCCTTTTTGGAATATCCACATGTGGTAAATACGAAAATATATAAGCTGGCATGAACTAAATTATAAATATGCTTAAAAATAGCTAATTGAAGAAGGTCATATTTAATTTTATTTTCCATACTGTAACTGTAACTAAATGGATCTAAAAACAATAACATAAGAAATTACTGAAAAACTTCAAAATATTGAAGTGTAGATTTCAGTTAATGGGATTTTGAATAAGAATCTATATACATTAAGAGCTAAAAAATAATTGAAATAATAAAAATTATCCGCATGTCAAACTAATTCCACAAGTTATTAACATTATACCAATTATTATTAAAATACACAGGTTGTCCCGCATATTCTTGAATGATGTCGTATCCCACTTTAACAATTTATCCTTGTCATTCAAATGCAAAAATAAGAATCTTCCCTTGTCATGTCGTATACGACATTTTATCGATTGATTCAAGGAGACATATGCTCGAATCACTCGCCACGATGTCGTATACGATTTTCATCCCTTTCATCATTTTATCCTGAACAAATGCAGAAATAATTGTGTCCTTGTCCTGTCGTATAGGACATCATATTCAGTGGTTCCAACATAACCCCCGGAGTGCTATTCTCAATTCCAATTCCAAATTAGCGTCTGAAAATATCGTGTATGGTTTGGACTCTTAAACATCACATGCCAATAATGGCGCTTGTCCATCGCTCGTCATTCTCTACTCGAATGATCCAGTTGTAAAATGTCGAAGTCACCAATTTGTATTTTAGAAGATTCTTTTGCTATCACAACCAAAACAAACTCAAACTGAATTGTGATGTATTTTATAATATTTAATTTTATGTATACAATACAGGTAAACATTTTTTCTGGTTCTAATTTCTAATGGCTCAATTAAGGCTAAATTTAAAGTATTCATGGCAATATATTTAACAAGTAATAAAAAGTAGTGAATAACATGACAAATACTTTCTATCTCCAATAATAACAAAGATACCCAGGGAGTCCAACGTCAAATGGGACACCCTGTTTAGCATTATAAAAATCAAGCAAAATTTTCTATAAATAAATCTCGTTAAAATTAACATTTTTAAAATAATATTAAAATAATTTGACACCGTAAAGCCCCAAAAAAAATACAATAAGTTTCAAAAATATAAAAGTTATTAGCCAAAACGTAAATAATATTTCCAAGTTAACCTCAAATTCTTTAAAGAATACAGGGAAAATGATATATGTTATTTTGCTATTTATCACGACTTACAATACATATATAAAAAATATACACAATTTCGTATCGATTTTATAAGTTTGTTAATGTTGAAAGTTATAAGATATGTGAAAATAAATTTTTCATTTTTTTCGTATATTTTAGGGGGGTGCAATTGCACCCCCCTGCACCCCCTTGGCTACGCCTATGATAGTTCATAGTTTATAAGCTATAAATATTTAATTCTACAAAAATGTAAAACTGAGACTGAGACCAACTGACAATTTAAAAAATAAAGCTTTAGGTTTTATTATTTAATAACATTTTAAAATGGATAAGGCCAGAAATAAAGACAAAAATATAGGTACCCACTAAATAAGTAGATTATTACAGGGGCGTTTACAGCCAACTGGCTTAGGAGGAGTAATTTAAAAAAAATATTGAAATATTGGTAATTTTTAAGAATAAAAATAAATAAGCGAAGAAGAAATTCTTAGGGGGTTCATCTTAATTATTGAATGTTAAAATTTTTGTGATTGTTTTATATTTTTGGTGGTGATTTTTTTGGATAAAAATGGGAAATAAAGAGATCCTATAAATATAGGTAAATAGGTAGTGTCAAATTTGGTTAAATTAGCAAATTTTAATCAATTTATTTCTAATTAACTAGAAGCTGTGGGCTGTATACTAATTACTGTCCATTTTCTGTCAGTCTGCGAAGTTAACAAACTTGATATGATTATGAAGTTCTCAAGATCAAAATATAAATATTTTAAAATAAGTAACTATTTTTCTGAAATTTTCCAAATTTAAAAAATCCATATAAAAATATTTGTATTTTAAACAAATAATAAATGATGTAATGATGACAGGAACCTAGTTTCCCTAGCGCCTCAAACGCTTCTTTATTAAAGAAAAGTAAAAGTACAACTAAAATTTCAAATTTCTATAAACGCCGGCAGTGGCAAGGCTACGCCCCAATTTGGGGACTACCAATTAACAGTATAAAAATTAAAAATACACAATAAAATCAACGATTTTTTCTTAAAGGGGCAAATTTAAAATGTATAAACTTTATTATTTTGTAAATTATAATTTTTCGACTTAAGGTTTTTCAACAAAATTACAAAATATTCACCATAGAACGTTTTATTCTCTAATTTTGTAAGCTGTTGTATTTGGAATTTCAATTTACAAGAATAGTACAGGGTGTCCAAAGAAGTTAAATTCCAAACTTGGACTCTACATATCTCGATCAATTAGTGAAGATGATTTTTTAAACTATTTTTCTTGGGATCCTGAAGGGTCCCCAACAACGTACTGGAGAAGTTATCTGCTATTTTTGGGACACCCTGTATAGAGATGGGATTCATTATGCATATTTAAAAAGAAATATAAATATGTAATAAAATCAATTCTCTTTAGTGTCATTTTATTTCGAAAAATAAATAGAAATATTTAAATACATATGTATTACTAAATACAGGATAAATTGAAAAGGAAGAATATGCACACTAAAGAATTAATATAGCAAATACCTACTCATATTTTCGTTTTATTTAATGGACAGTGGATAGTTTTAATAAGTTGCTTACTTTTGGTATAAGAAAGGTGTTAGTGGAATCCGGTTCTAAAGTTTGGTCGTTTATTTTTGCAACACTCTACATTTTAGTATAAGTGGAAAAAATTGGCAAACGTTAATTTAATTGGTTTAAAGTTTAACTTTTTGGATTTTGCCCTAAATGCACTTAGCTTACTTATACAGGGTATATCATAATTTATAGGACAAAATTTGCTAGCGGGTGGAGGACATCAAAAAAGTTCGAATGAACATATATCACATTTCGATTCCTAGAGGAGCTTATAGCTCCTTAAAGGTGTTGTCCAAAAATTGGTTTTTGGTCAATTATTTCAGAAAATTTCCTAGTAAAATGCGTTCAAATTTGGTATGGCATCCAACAGACACCTGACTCATTTTTATGATTTTTTTTTTAAATTTATTGGTTGCTTGTTTTTAAGTGGTATTTTAAGACATGGTTGGTGGTAAAAATAATATGACTTTTTAAGGATTAAAATTTTTTTATATTTTTTGTCAAAATGGTATTTTATAATCAATTTTATACAAAAAAGGTTCAAGATTCTCTTTATACAAATTCGCTAAAATGAGAACGGTTGAAGATAAAAGCACTGGTAACTTTTTAAGGTTTGATATTTTTTAATATTTTTTTGTAAAATTAGTATTCGTCAATTAATTTTACACGAAAATAGTACTCTTATACGAATTAGCTAGATTGCGGTTTAAGAAAAGAATTAACTTAAAGAAATGAACCAAATTCTAAAATTGCGTATCATATGGGTTTCGAACACAATAAATTATTCGTTTTCCATTTTATTGTATAAAAAGTGTTCAAAATGAACATCTTCTACTCGAATGGAGGCCAGCGGTCGTCGTCTCATAGACCATCGAATCCTATCAAAAATACCTTGCTGAATTCTTTGAAATGCCTCTTGTATGCTTTGACGAAGTATGTCAATTCTGAAAATAGGAGTGTAATGAACAAATTATTTTAAGTGATTCCACAAGTAAAAATCCATTGGATTTAAATCTGGTGGCTGGCCAGGCTCTGGGTCCTTTCATCCAAAAAGTTCTTGGTTACTCGACTAAAAAGTGGCGGTGCATCATCATGCACAAACTATATGCGTTGCACAATGTTTAGGGGTACTTATTTTCATCAGCCCAAATGTGAGTATTGTGAAAATTAAATTCCCCCTTTCTGGTGAATACACAGCTTCATCAGTAAATAATACAGCGGACAAGAACGGCGCATCAGCAACTAACCTTTCATGAAACCAGCTACAGAACTCAACTCTTAGAGGAAAATCCTCTTCCTGAAATACCTGTACTCTTTGAAGATGATACGGGTAAAGAAGTTTCCACTCTAAATGTTTATATTTTGTACCAGGTATAGACTGGATATAAGCCCAAATTCAGTGATTTTTGACTGAAACTAATTTCGGAACCGATTTGAGAATTTTACATCGCTAAACCATCATTTTTTGAGGGCAGAAAACCAGAAGATTCTCCAGTAAGACGCACCCGGTATTTCAATCAATGGGTCAAGGATAAAAAACGCAAAGAAGATGTTATGATATCAGCCATTCCGAAAATTCGAAAATAGTCCAAAAATAAGGAAGGACACTAGATTTATGTGTGTTGAATGTGATGTTCCATTGTGTATTTACCCATGTTTTGAAGGATACCACACCAAAAAAATCCTAAATTTTCTATCATGTATTCAACATTTTCTTGTGCTTCAAGAAACCAGACTTTCTAAAGTTATTAAATCCATTTTTTAATTTTTTAGTTATACGTGTGTAATGGCCGTATGCAAATGTAATTTTTGCTCCTTTTTATGCTGGAACACTGCCTCAAGTAATATTTTCAATATTTTAATGACAAACTTCTAAAAACCCATGTTACTGCATTTAAAAATTTTCACTAGTTTTGCAAGAACGGAGGAACAACTCAAATTGGAATTTGGCTCTCTGGAATAATTTAGGTACATTTTACTGAGACTTTCTCTTAGTGTCCACAAGATACATCACAGCAGCTAATCATATAGTCACATGTCCAAAAATTTATTGAAATCTTTCTTCAATATACAGTCATACATACCAATTTTGTTTTTGTCATTGCGAGAATTTGGTCATAATATGTATACTTATTTTAATTATTTCTGAAAATAAATGAAAGGTATTTTAATTTTTGATTAACAAACATTTATTATAAAAATATTTTACATTCTCAAAATATTTCAACCGTCATTTTCTCGAAATGCATTTTTTCAGTTGTGACACTCTTGTCGCAAATGTGCGATATGTAGTTGTTTTTCTTATTTCCTGAACATTCCTCTAAATGATCATAATCCATTTAAAAAGTCTGCTCCTCATTTGTTTTGTACTGATGTTAAAATTTTCATCAATGTGCTGTCTCCTCAAGTTCCGAAGTTCAGATAGTGCTGGTTGGTCTTTGGTCTTCCAAGATTCATTACACGTGTTTTAAGAGATCCTGAAGTTCTAAGTCGTTCATACATTCGTTGAAAGGTTTTCTTGTTTGGAAGAGATCTATTTGGAAAATGTTCTGAGTACTGAGTACAGTTGTCTGGTCTTGCCTTCTTAGCACTACATTGGGCGAGTTCATACATCAAATGCATGTTTGTCATTTCTTCGTTTGAATAATGCATAACTATAAGCCTTAACTTTTATTCAAAATTAAATTTTTAAAATCCTTGTATCTTATATTGTTCTACCACCAGCTCTGTCTTAAAATACCACTTACAAGCGAGCAAAAATTCTCAAAAAAATCATAATAAACTGTCAGCTGTATGTTAGACGCTTTACCAAATTTGAATGCATTACTAAGAACCACTCCCAAATAATTGACCAAAAAGCTCTTTTACGTTAACACCTATAAAGAGCTAATAGCTCCTCTAGGAAGCGAAATTGGACATATGTTTATTTAAACTTTTTTCATTTTTTAATGTCCTCTACCCGTTACCTGCTACCCGCTGGCAAATTTTGTCCCACATCTTATTATTAAACATGTATTATTTACAGTTGATTTTAGATTTCGATGAGATTAGTACTTCTCACTTATGTTTTAAAGCGATAACTACGAAATCTTTAGCTCCAATTCAGTACCTCACTCCTTGAATAAAAGCTCACTTCCCCTTTTGCGCCCTCAATTATTCTCATTTCATAAATCCCGCTATATCCGCTAATTCACAAAAGCATTTATGTATTACAAAGAACATCCTTATTGCCTCCCCCAGGCCAGAGCCCGATAAAATGCAATTCGCGGCGTGTGCCTACGAAGAAACCTGATAGCGAGCTTCCTGAATCGACGCTTCCGTCCAAACACCAAACACACCCTGCACCCTCAAAGCTTTACCTCACAAGCTTCTCCTTCGGTATGCAAATATTTAAAAGGCACACCTGCCCTGTCTTTGAGGGCCTGTCGCGGACGTGTAGACAGAGGGCACGTGCCCCTAAACAAACATGCACGAGTGTGTTTCATGCACATTTTTTCTAAGAGCCAGCAGTTCTTCGAAGAATTAGTTGTGCTAATTTTGGAACAACGTGAGGTGTTACCTCGATTTACAACGACCTATTGGTATTCTATACCTTCGAGCTACAAAACGATTCAAATATATACACGTAAATTCAACGAAAACTTATTACTTATCACATGCTTTACATTTTAATAGCATAACAACGTTTATTTCAGATATAAAAAATTCATATAATTGTTTTATTTATTTATAGAATTTATTACTTACATTCTAAATATTTCAGGCTTTTGATGAAACAATCATTTCCTAGAATAGTAATCAAAAGGTCTTTTATTATCCAAAAAATAAGGAATAACTAAAAATATATAATGATCAGAATTTTATTTCTCAATTCAACTGAGAAACAGTTTTTAAAATTTTAAATCATTTTAAATCCAGAGCAAGCCAGAATCTAGAGAAAAGCGACTAGAAAACCTGCCCCGAAGGAAAGAAAAAATCACAACAGATAAATTAAATATAGTGTACATCCCAACGTGAACGAGCAATTTCAATTCCTAGGTAGTCTACTTTAGATCGTTTTTTGAACAATCAAATACAGAAGCAACTGGTCAACATAAAAAAATAAAAAATAATTTTTAAAAATTGTTACTTGCCCTTAAATAACAAGTTACTAAAATTTAAACATTTCATGGAACTCATTTCATTTCAAAGATTTTTTTAAATGTTTATTCTTTGGGTAAGTGTTAAATTTTATTAAAATAAACTCTTGCATAGATAAGTTGTTTAATGTGAAAGAAATCCTCAAAGATAATAATGGGCTTTCATCAAAAGTATTGCTTCTTTTAGATTCAAGATAATGCTCCAAATCACCTAGCAGAATGTTCAAAGGAGAATAAGAGTTTGCTCTATTTTTTTGTACTGACTTGTAGATTTCAACATTTCTGAAAAAATCAATTCAAACTCATTCTGATGAATTTAGAACTGAACAATAAAAACAGTAAAATTTACCAAAATTTCAAATCAAGAGCACAATCGAATCCATGGTGAAGCGAAGAAGAAATTTGCCTCGGAGGTGAGGTAAACATCACAAAGACAAAACATAAATTAAATATAAGATTATGAATTGGTTCAGGCATATCAAAAAGGGACCAAGCGACATTTTTAGAAAAATGGTATTATGGCACCAAACAACACAGTTGAGTAGGTGTGGAAATAAATGTACTTTTCCTTATATGGTTCAACCATATAATAATAATTCCTTATTATTATTATATGGTTCAACCATATAAGGAAAAGTACATTTATTTCCACACCTATACATTTATCTTTATAATGGATCACTCAAATCTTCTACAACATAGTTGAAGTCCAGAAATATTCTGGTTCCATATAGTATTGATGTAGAGTAATTCTTTGTTCCGATTGATATAACTTTGGAAAAAAAACTTTGATTTATAAACATTGAATGGTAAATAAAATTTTTCGACAAAAAAGGCTAAAGTATTTTTTTCCAAAATTTGAAGTAATGTTCAAAAAATTAAAATATATTCCGTATTAAATACTTTGGTTTTTAAAAGAAATTCCAACACTTTTTCAAAAATGTTTAAAATAAATTGGAACGTTATTTATATGTTCTGGGATCCCAGTACATATTAATCATTTGTGGCCATATTGTTGTTGAAAATACGTTATCTATTTTCCATTTTTTTTCTATAATTCGTTAGAAATTATAACTTATTGGTGGTTGGTGATGGGTGTTAGGACAATTTTTCTAAATTTTGAATAAGGACATCAACTTCTTATATTTCTGATATAATTTTAGTAAAAGTAATTTATAAATTTATGTTAATGGAAGATTTTGTTTAAAGATTTTTCATTGGTTATTCTTGCCTTTTTCATTTTCGGTAGAAAAGCTTTTGGTTCCATTTTTTAGGAGTAGCTGTACCTGCCATCATTTGTGCAATCATATATGTATTTTAATTTTTTTTAAACTAAAATAAGATGCTGGTGTACATTCAGAAATTTGAAATGAATCTGTTTATTAGATGATTAGGTGTTGTTTATTGGACTGACAGAGCTTTTATGATTTGAACTTTTGGGAGTTTTTGAGATTTTTTTAAATTTTTACCTGATTTAAATTTTAAGAGGCCTGAATTTGGAAAAGTTTTAGTTTATGAGGTGTTTTGATACGAACATTTTGAAATATGAAAAATTTATTATTGATCCTGTTTGTAGATATTACGTGGGTATCCAATCAATAATTTTCAAAAAAACTGAAATTTTTTTATGTTTTTGCTTACACAATGATCAAAAAATAAAAGTGAAATCCATGTAATAATATAGGTTAATTTACATACATTAAATTTTTTTTTCAAATACACGAAAAAGACAAAATAGATGAAGTAGGAATAATTAGAACATTTTTACCCTATATTTTTCTGATTTTTAGTTTTCCCCGATTTGAAAGTCCTATTTTTTTGGGTAAATCAGAAGCGTCAGCAAATAGAAATTTATGGTGCAATTCTGTGCAAAATTGAAAGACCCTAAGTTTGTTATATGGGTTAAAATGGTTTAAATAATCAATTCCAGAAGTAGTCAAAGAATCGAAATAAATGACAACCTGTTTCGACATAATGATTATCTTATCAGTGTTACACACTTCCTTCCTTTCATTTGATCATTTTTTGGAATTGAAAAGATAAATCGTTTAAATTGAACTCTTAGTTTGAATATGATCAAAAATTTTGTGTCAATTAATTTTTATACATTGAAATCATATTTTCTAAAAAAATAGTCATTATTGAAAATACCTAATGGTTACTTAAAATTTCTAGTAAAAACGACAACAAAAATTGTTGTCAAAATTGTTTTTTACTTTTACTAAGATCAGAAATCATAATTTAATTCCAACTCTACCTAATAAAGGTGCCATTCTGTGCAAAACTGTTAAGTCCTCAAAAATAATGTCTCTAAGGTTTGTTCGTTTGTTGTATTTTTTGTAATGGACTTACAGATAAGTCTGCTTGTAAAGACTTACAGTTTTGCACAGAATTGCCTCTTTACTTAATATATTAATAATAAACTCTAATTTCGACATTCCCACCAGGATGATCAATTAATGATGGTTTAGGAGATTTGGCATTTTATTTTTGATGTTGTAACCAACATATAATGCTAGTACAAACAATTATATCACAAAAAGGGTTGTTTTTGATTAAAGCTCTTACTGAAAATATCTGTAAGGTAACCATAAAAGCATCAATTACAACCCATTTAAGAAACCTTACAGATTTTTCCTTCATAAACATTAGAGAATTCATTAGATAGTTTATAGTCATATACGAGTGTGTATATGGAGAATCCTGCTTCCTGCTAGTGAAAATAGATTTTTTGTGCAGAAACCGACAAGGTCCTTTGTTCAAAACTTTATGGAGACCAAGATACACTAGTTAGTTAAATTAATAAAATATGTCATTTCTCTTAAAAAATTTGGTTTCCACAAATCACCTCTTAGATCCATAAATGTGAAAATTTTTAACCCGGAAGAAACCTCATATTTTGAGTTACTCATAACTACTTAGATATAATTATCTTAAATTTTAAACTGCTTATAATTTTCTAAAGACCACAATAGTTGTTCGATAGTAGTTTTGGAAGATAAAGGTATTTGTACCTATGGAAGATATTGAAAGTGTTAAAGAATTTTTTTCGTGAAAGAAAACGAAAAATTTGATTATAGTAATTAAGTTGGGGTCTTTCAACTTTAAGAAGGCCGTTGTGTTGTCTAATAACACCACCGAAATCATGCAAATTTGCGCGAAGAAAACGATGAACGTGGCCTTTGGCGAACGCGTGCTCGGAATAATCCTGGCCAAAAAGGGTACGCGATGGCAACCAAAAGGCTCACGAAAGAAACGTTATGTTTCGTGAACGTTTACAGGGCGTTTAACCCAAAAAAATGAACCTGTTATTACTGATATAGGATAATAACAAAATTGTTAGCAATAGTTGGACGGGTTCGAAGCCTGAAATGCTTCTGCATACGATTTTTATACCTACTACAATTATGAAAAGTTAATTGATGATAATGGGTGGATAGATTTACGGCGATAACAATAATTAACTAAATTGCAATACACCTTTTTAAAAAGAGTAAAAATTTTCGTAGCAGACACGAGTCTTAAATTGCAACCCTTATTAATCCTTAATTATCGATAATTGGGCATTATATGCTTAAAATAATTAATTTTAATTCCCATGCTGACATTAACCTCGGCTTTATTATACATTAAATATGAATAAAAATGTAACACATTAACAAGACGTTTCTTCAGGTTTTAATTTCAGTTCAGTAATTATATAACTCGTCGTATATCCGGTAAAGCAAGTGCAGAAGTTCATTGTCTCTACAGGGCCGCTCATTAACGAGTGCACTGATTTGGTTATTGTTAACTTCATATATTGGTGAACCGGAAACTCTGAAAGGATGCTACGCACGCTTCCTGCCACGAGCCATTTTCTTTCAGCTTCATTTTTAATTCACCTCGTGTTAATTAATTTAATTTAATTAAGATAATAAGTACCACCTCAAATGAATACAAAATTACTTTCACTAAATTAATTCCTCATATTGTCAAAATTATATGAGCATGATTGAAATTTATAATACCTTAATACCAAATATACATATATTTGATTATAACGTAAGACCATTTTTTATCAGGGATATCCTCAAAAAGGAAATCAGCAAAACCTCACTAGTTTCATTTTAATTTGAGAATAAATATCAAAAAATTATTATAAATTATGTTTGTTTTATTTTGAAACTGAACTTCAACATTCGTGCCATCTTAACAAATGGCGGCAATGATTCAATTTTACATCTGTATTCTAAGTATCTAAGATAGTTAGTAAGAGGCCTTATTCTTGAACCACTCTAAACGAGGATTATCATTCCGACCTTTTTATATTAGAGTGAATCAAGAAAAAGATTATAACCTTGTTTGTTTTTAAAACTAAGATTAATTCTAAATTTTTAACAAACTGTATTTAATAATAAGCTAGCTATATTTTCAAAATTTGTCAAACTTCTTCTATGAAAATCAAATATTTGGATAAAAATTTGGGAACTCAGGATAATGATGTGATTATCTTGTCTGAAACTTGGTTAACCTCTGATATAAATAGTAAAGAGCTAACTATAGGTTTAATAAATTACGAAGTCTACTGTAGAGACCGTGATCACTTGATTTCTGGTAAATTCTAGTGTAGAAATCTATATTGAGCATTAAGAAAATGTTGAGCGGTTGGCTTTAGAGATTTTAAACATTTTCCTAATATTTAGTGGTTTCCAAAGGACTAAACTCTGTGTCTAATGTAAATAACGTTATTTTAGATCTAGGGTAACGCCAAGGTAACGTTGGGTCATTGTGATGTCCATCACTCTGCACGAATCTTTGAAATACCTTCTGTTATGGATAATGCGATTTTTAACAAGGAAGAAATATGTTATAACTTCAATAAAACAGACTTCGCTTTTCTTTCCCAGGCACTGTTAGATAATAATTGGGATGAATTATTAAACAATTCTGATATAGATTCTTTCTTGACGATTTTTTATGATGTTCTAAATTCTAAATTATTTCTTTGATATACTTGTGGTTTGATAACGAATTCTTGTGTTGGAAAAAAGAAAGGCATAGGTATGTAAATTAACAAGGGAAAAAAATTTTCCCTTGTTAATAACATAACGATCCTTTCAATGGACATACATTCATTTTATAAAATATAGGTATGTAAAGTACAAATCCTCTGAGTCTTCTATGAAATATTTGCTAGTTTGTGGGACAAATATAAGAACCATTCGCAAAATTTTTATAACGATTACATAACTTAGATCTATTTTTTTAAATTAGACCAAGTCTAATGTCTTTATCAATGACATAATCTGATGGTAATGTAACACTATCTCCTTATGAGATTGTTAATCTTGCTAAAATCCTATAAAAATGTAAATTTTGTCATGGCTCATTCTAGGCAACAGTATTACGTCCGAGATATCTGACTATTCAATTAATATTTTTATAGGAATTAATATGGTGTTTGAAAAATTAAATACTGTGCATTTCATCTTTCAAGACTGTTGTAACTTGAGTTTTTAAAATCGGGTACATTTCCTGAACCCTGAAAATTTTTCTTTATTACAACACTTTAAAAAACAGTTTTGTATGAAAGAATTTGCGTTTGAAAGTTCTTTTAAAAAATAAACGAAGTCTGTGGTTATTTTTGAATATAATGAATCAGAAAATAGTCATTCAAAAAGAGACTCAAAAAATATTCTTTTTGTTAACCGGTTTTAAGACCAATATCGATCTTGAATGCAATTCCTAAATTATTCGAATCAGTCATTACTGACTACCTGCAGAATGGATATCGCAATATTCTATCAGATAAGCAGCATGGATTTTTTGGGTAGATATGTTGTAGGCATAATGAAATATTCGGCATTTTGTCAAAATGCCTAGGTAATTTATAAAAACCCGGCAAAATGAGTAAGCCAGTGACTTTCTCGTGTTTTGACTAGGAAAATTAAAAAATGCCGGCAGAATTAAAGTGCCATAAAACATATTTCGTTATGCCTGCTCATTTTTATACATTGTACAATTTGTCTAGCATAATATAGTCAAAACAGAAAGTACCTGCAATTCTGGTACTAAATGATGTAAAAATGTGCGGGTTTGAAAAATAAAAAATCTGTGTTTTTCCAAATGGATGACTATAGATATTTTTTTAATAAGAGTTACATACTTTCTTTGATGTTCAAAATGCCTGAAAATAAGCAGGCATAACGAAATTTTTATTCTGCCGGCATTTTATGATTTGACTAGTCAAAGCACGAAAAAGTCACTTGGTTACCCATTTTGCCGGCTTTTTACAAATTACCTAGGATTTTGTCAAATACCTAATACAGGGTGAGCTAAAATGATTGTGGTCAATTCAAATTTCCTGCCTAAAAATCTGGGGAATTTGTTCGCTTCAAGTTCATAGTAAACCAAAATCATGTCAAAATTATAACAAAGTAACTAGACTACACAAAAGCAGAGGTGTAGGTCGAATTTTTAACGTTTTGTCAATCCTTTGGATTTTTGTATTTAGTTATTGTGCCTTCTGTTTCATAAACAACAGTTTTTATTAAGACTAATTTGCGTAAATCTGTGTTTTGTGTTTGCATCTGCCTAGAAAATGAAGGTCATAATTGTCAACATTTGATATTTGTTGTAAAATTCGAGAGGTAACCATATGTTTTTCTTTTATTTTCAAGGACACAAAACTTTAATAATTAACTTAAATTTGTATATTTGTTAAGAATTCTTGATTTGTTATGATTATTATATTCATTTTGAAAAAAATATTTGCTACGCCATTGGATTACTAGGGGGTTTTCTTTTTAAATTTGGTTGCCTACATATCAAACCACAATCATTTTAGCTCACCCTGTATTATATTATGCTTACGATAGATATACCACAAACAATTTGTTAAATTATGCGGAATATATATCTAAAGCCTTGGAAGAGGGTCTCCAGATCGATGCCATTTATACTGACATTTCTAAAGATTTTGATGTTTTAAATCATACACTGCCTTTAGAGAAATTAACATCCCAGTATGGCATCGTTAAGCCCTGATTCTCGTGGATACCTAGTTAGCTAATCAACAGGACCCAATTTGTTAAGGTTAAGAGTTTCATCTCTAAATAAAAAATGTCCAATTAATGCACCCCAAACGTTCTCACTTGATTTCCTTGCTCTTCTCTTTATAGTTAAATGATGTAGATGTTATAGAACATTGTCAAGTGTTGGTGACGATTTGAAAATATACTCTACAGCTGAAGAACTCTCAAAATGTTCAAGCCTATCTCAGTAATTTATATAATTGGTGTGAACGTAATTTCGTGATTTTTAATGATAAGAAATGTAAGGTTTTGAGATTTTTTTAGAAAAAAGAAATTATTTAAGTAGTATTGATTCTTTTAATACTCAATTACCTATGGTATTTATTTTCTGTGATCTTGGTGAAATTTTTGACTCCAAACTAACATTCATAGATCTTATATACTCCACAGTAGCCAAGGCTAGACTATTACTGATTTGAATGGAATTAAAATTTTATACACATCGTATGTTAGGTCTCATTTTGAATACACTAGGAAATTTGTACTGGATTTTCCGGGACTGTACCGGATTCGGGTTCTGTGTCCCTCACAAGTAACCGTCCCGAAAAATGTTCCGGATCAGTAAGCATCCTGTAAAATATATATTTTTCCTTGAAGTTTTGAATTTAATTAATTGAAGAGAATTAAACATTTTTTAATTAATTAAAGAGAATTTATCATTTATTTTTAAACAATATGACTTTTTATTTAAGAAAATTCGTTACTTTGGTTTGTAGTTTCAATAAATTTTCGACATATTTTGTCACAACACCCTCTACCACACCCCAAAGTGCAGGATTTCAGCAAAATATCGAGGGTATTCCAAAGTATATCTATTCTTCATTCTTCGGAAGCAAAAGCTAAGACAAAAAGAACTGAAATTAATACTATGGCAGAAAATCCTGAACTTAGTCGAAGTGTCAATAAGGATTAAAAAATCATGATTTTTCTAAATCTTTCGATATGGTACTATGAGGAAAACTAAACTCTTTCCCGCAAGGACTAAATCGAAGTGTGAAGACTGAAGAGAAAAAAGAAGTCGTCTATCCCATGGATGCCTGGAGGAGAAACTTCACACCATCTAGTAAGTACTTAAATGCAACGTCATAGTATTTCGGCCATCCTTGGGAAGCAAAAGCTAACTGAAGAAGAGCTGAAAACAATACTGAAGACGAAAATCCTGAACTTCATTGACGTACCAAAGAATATTTTGATATGAAACTTTGAACGTCTTCGATGTAGGACAATAGTAGCACCTCATCTTCCATTTTTTGGATTTTTGGACTTATTTTTAGTTTAACTTTCAATTTGTTGTTTTGACTATTAATTTTTGAGATTGGTGATTTTTTAAGAGAATGTGATTTTTTTATTTTATTTATTTTATTAGTTTTGTAGTTTCAATAAACTTTGCATATATTTTTGGCATTTGGCACAATACCCTCTGAAGTCCTACAAAACAAAAATGGTCAAGTTTCTGCGAATGATTGCTTATAAGCTTACGATTCCATCTAATGACATTAGCTATACATATGTCTTATCTATGTTAAAAGTAGAAACACTCCTTTACGAAGTGAAATTAACTCCTACATATCTGAGGAATAAACCAACGTTCTTAGTAGATCTTCACCGTACTGAGGATTGAAAAAAATCCACTGCAGGCTTTGTAGTCTGGGTTATAATTACTTTGGATATAGATATTTTTAATGTTAGTATTATTGAGTCTATATTGCTCCATTGGATAGTGGCTTGGTTTATATCCTTATTGTTGTTCAAATTTTATCACAAAATAAATGTGAAATCCATATAATACTATTCGAGTCAGCGGTTAATTTACATATATTTTCAATATTTTTTTTTCAATTTTTTAACTTTTTTATCTTTAATTATATGATTCGAGATTCGAAACCCACAAGGTATCTATAAACAGAGCGAATAATAAAATTTTTGTACGTCAAAAGACTAAACAATATTTCCTAAATAGATAATAAAATAGGTGTTGAACTACTTTATTTTAATTTTAGGGGAACCCTTTAACCTTTAACGTTTAATCCAGACTATTAATCTAAGTGCTCCGAAAAAAACCAGGGTGTTTATATAAAATGTTGTTGGGCGCCTTTTGGAAATATGATTTCGGTGGTTGAATTGGAGCACGCGCCCCCAACAGATGCTACCTTGGGGATCAAATAACCCATAACCACCTGGAGTTTTGAAAACACCTTAAGTTTTTGCGTCTCCCTTTGTCGCATGGTCGTGGATGAGGGGTGGATAGGGATGAAGTCTCTGGTCAACTAAATTTTGAGGGAGAGACGCAGACGCGCTCAGCACATGTCGCATTAACCTATTTCGATACTATTGACAGCTTTTGTGCGTGAGTTCGATAGCTGTTTTCAATACGCGCCATGTGTTTATTCCCTTTGTATCTTCAGAAGCCGCCCTTACACCAAAACTGTATTTTTTACAAGATCCCCCAAGCCATTTCATTATCATCATTTATAAAAACCTCCATCTAATTTAAAGACACCAACAATTTTTATAAAATTTAGATTTGTTTGAGTTTTTGTAATGTCTAGTTAGTTGTTGGTTTATAGTAGTGAACAGTAATGTGGTATTCAAAGAATTTCGCAAGCGACCAGTGATGTGACATTTTATTCAAATCGGGCCTTAATATGCTTTGAATTCCACAGCGTTATTGCATAAACAGATCATTAATTCTGCCGAGATCAAATTTTAATGCCCATTTTACAACATTAATAAAATTTGCGTATTGATATACATAAAACGATAAACTGCTATTGCACTAGCATGCACTTAATACTAAATACAGTGAGTAGTATGTTTATGTAGAAAATAGAAGAATGTGGTTATTGTTGCTTTAAAATCCATGAAATTTATTTACTCCGGCGTAAAATCATTTAAAAATCTTCACCTTATTGTGTATTTTGGAAGGCCGAGGTAATCCTAAATTTGTATTCAGTAGAGTTAACTCGAAATAAGCACGTAAAGCAGAAAAAAAGGTGAAGGAATTTTTATTATATGGCTTTAATTTTAAATTGTAATTTTATTTAAAAATAATGGACATTTTTTTGCCTTTTAATGGCTATTTTTTGCCAATCCCTTCCTAAAAAAGGGAACCTTAAATTTTAAACCAAAATTATGCCAAAATGTCACCCAAGATAAAATATGGAATATATTTGAATAGAAAACTTCTTTGTAGGTACCATATTTCAATTCATAGTACATCTTTCGTTTTACTACTAATCCACTTTTTAGGATGTAAGAAGTTTAAAAAATGCATGAAATGACAAGTTTGTTTTTATTCATATTATTGACTTACTTGATTTAGGTCTAACGTCTAACATGATTATAAACTTTCATCTTGAAATATAGTTAGTACAGATAAGTAAATCGTAAATCGGGCCAGGTGTTTTGAAAAATGTAAATAATTAGAGCATTTTAAGTGGGAGTAAGAGTTAAGGAATAATAATTATAATTTCCACAGCTGGTTTTTCACTTAACCATGTGATTTTTATCTTTTCTGTGAGCTTTTTAGTTTACTTAGTTTTTAATGAAACTGTAATTTAAAATAAAAAATATTCCAACGTGAATTCACTTTATAATGACTTCGCGTTACGCAACATGAACACCCTCGCATTAGTGTTGCAATCTACGCGATCGTTGGAGGGTAAAAAAAATTAACTAAAATTTGTGGTCATAAAGTATAAAAAGATCTCTCTTCAACTTCAACTTTTCGCGAATAATGTGAACATTATTCATCTCTCCCGTTAATAAACGCCTGCGTGTTTAATCGACTAATCGTTAATTGATTATTCTTGCATTAAAATTAAAAACATTCCCCACGGTACTACAATTATAAAGGTGTGAAATTAAAAAGATGACAATAAATTATGTTTAATGAGTGATTTATTGATGTTCATTGCAAACATTAATTTTCACAAATCACGAGTCCGGAAGAAAAGTGACTCAAAAATCATCATTTTCCTGGGCAACGATAAACACATTAGTATAAATTTAAATCTTAAAGATTGAAAACCAAAAATAGTGAAAATTTTCAAATATTTTTTTGGTTGTAATACTTCTATTATTCTATGGGATTACAAAAGTAATTATTATCTTTTGAATATACCATTTAATTTAAACACTAATTTTTGAGTGCCGCCTTTGGTGGATCATGTGGATAAAACAAATAAGGTTTAACCTAATTTTTGGTGATGAAACATCCTACAAAACATCACCTTTCTAGAATTTATAGAAAACAATCAATGGAGAAGAGAGTTTTTCTTTATAGGTCAATTAATCCCTGAAAATACCTTACTGCGTTTGGGGGATGAAATGTAAAATATTGAAAAAAATTACATCAGAAGAGGTCTGATCCTCATATTTTGTTACCGTATTGGAAAATTATGTGGTCATGGAATATTAGATATTAATTATTGGTTAGATTCATTAATTTTTTTTAGAAATCTGGAATTCATTTTTTTTGTGTAGGATAATCCCATTTTAGGGATTATCCAATGGTAATTTTTATTGTATTAAAAAAATTAAAAAGATCATGTAAAATAGTCATTGATTGTTTTGGAGGATTTTCGTAGAAAAGTACCGTTTTCCTTAAAGGATATTTATTAAGTGAAATTAAGGTATATGAAAAATTACTAAAATTAATAATAAACAATGAATACAGATTTTTATTATATTGTATAATAATGGAATTAATCGAAAAATGTAGATCAATTATTTTGTCCGCTAAAATATCCCAACATTGTCCAATACCCAAAACTAGAGAAAATGTCAGTTTTTCATTAATTCTTGGGTAAATTTCTATGAAAAATCACCGAGTTAGAGGTCGATGTCAGGCAATTCCACTGATATCTATAACTTGACATTTTTTTAGGAAATCTTTAGAGTATTAGAGTCTTCCTTGTCTAACCTAATCTACTCAAGGTTACCAAAGGACATTCAATTTATGCTTAAAAATAATACTGCTATAATTTCATTACACAGAGTTATGATAACCTCACAAAATCGAAATAAATGTTATTTTCTTTTAAATATCAACAACTTAAGTTGAAGACAGATCCTCTTATCATTAATTTAAAAGTTTTAGCAATAATCATGTCCTCTCATACGGGTTGATGTATGGCAAAAAATAAATAATTTTTTTACGGAATGTAGAAGAAATAAAATCTTTCCAGAACACATTACAATCATTATAAAATGCAATTAATATTTTACCACACAACAACCCTTACACGAGGATGGCTTCCAACATCATGCAGAACTTCTATAGATCGGAAAGCATGCAAGGGTTTAGTACCCGCTTTTCTTTGTTATTATGGGGTAAATATTCTCTTCTCCAAAAGGCATGCTGTATGAAATCGGAGACCAAAAACTGTCAGGAGCTCCCGGTCTATATGTTTGGGTTAAATTTTAAGAGAAAAATGTAGTCAATAATTCCGCATGCATTTTCCTGGACGGTTTTCAAAGTCGGTTAAACATCTCAAATTCTGCACTCTTGCACAAAATTTTACTTTACCCAAGGACTCCAACTTTTTAAAAAATCAAGCGAAAATTTGTACCATTTAGGTACTTGTATGAGAAGTTTCATTTTGAGACAAAAGTCAAATGAAAATATACAGGGTAACCCCAAATGAACGCATAAGCAGTAAGAAGCCCGTTACGTTAATAAGAAGATTGATAGTTTATTTTAAAAGTTCAGAGTTTTAACAAAAAAATGTAATTTTCATCAGAATTATGATTCTTGTAGAAAATAACATCATCGCCAGATTTACTTTCTTGACAATTGAAACTAAGACATTTTCATATACAAGCTGGAAGGTTAGGACCATGTGATGTAGTAAATTTTTAAAAACAGTTTGCGAATTAATATAAAAATTAAAACTTGTTTTAACAAATTTCACATGAGGAGCAACTATTTTATGATCAAAGTTTAAGTAAAGAATTTCGGAACTAAATTAGCAGAATTATCTAAAGATACAGTGGTTTCTGCATCCAAATACATATTATTAGGAATTCTGGTAATTTGCTTTTTGTCATTGATAAATTACCAGAAATGTTTAAATTTAATTTATTTTGAATATTATCAATATATTTATCATAGAGTTCTTTGCAAAGTGTCTTACAACTGCTTTTTATTGTTTTGCAACTGAGATAATCGTTTAAATTATGGGTATTTCAGAGCTGGATTAAATGCGTTGTTGGCCCGAGGCTAATAAAAATAAGGGCTAAAATAAATAATCCCAATTTTGGTTTTATTAATATAATAATAAATATATAGGGTTTTCCGAAAATGGTGCAATTGCTTTCCAGTACGTTAATGGGGGCTTCAGGGATTTAAAAAAAAATGTTGTGAATTCAATTTCCTTTTTAGCATGAATTTTGAAAACCAGCTAGTTTTCCTGTAAAGTTTGGCTTCTGTTATCCTGTTCGTTGAGTCTATGGTCTTGTTGGTACATTTTCGGTGTAAATTGGTCACAATTGGGTATTGGGTATACCTTGTACGTCCTAGGAGTAGAAATGCAAATTCTACTCAAGCGCTGTATATTATTTTAAATGTATAATATGAATCTCGACATTTTTCAGAAAGGCTGGATTTTTGAAGGGCTGAATTTCTGGAAGTCCTGAGGCTCATTAGCTTTCATGATAATCCGGCCCTGGATATTTTATATTTAGAATGAGCACATTCTTTATCGATAGTTAAATTTTATGAATTCGGAATTGAACCATTTTGGAAAATCATTTACAATAATTTCTCTTTATAACAATATCATTATTTTAGTTGTGTAAATATTATGGCAAAAATTATCTACATAAACACATTCTTTAAAAATATTATCCCAATCAACAATCAATCTATGATAACTGACGTACTACCACTTTATCGCCAGTCCACTTCATCGACAACGGCTTTATCGATACGGTCGTTTCATAGTTTATCGACACTACCTTTTCATCGATAAATCATTTCTTCGACAAGGACGTAAAGGACGTTTCATCGACATTATTTTTATATGGAGACAAGCGTTTCATCGACATTACAGGCTGTGTAAAGCTAGGATGTGGATGGCAACGGACTCTGGTTCAAATTACGACGTTACTTTTTATTCTGATTCCT
Organism: Stenus bimaculatus; assembly: GCA_963971135.1. Taxonomy (NCBI): domain Eukaryota; kingdom Metazoa; phylum Arthropoda; class Insecta; order Coleoptera; family Staphylinidae; genus Stenus; species Stenus bimaculatus. Next base: position 18,237,840 of record OZ020187.1, read on the forward strand.
TCTAACATTTATAAAAGTCAAGTACAATATACTCTCGTTAATTGTTTTAGTGTTAGAAGGAGACACGATAAATGGTAACGTCTTAATTTGAACCAAAGTCCGGTCGCCATCCACATCCTAGCTTTGCACAGCCTTTATCTTTTCATCGACAACCGTTTCATCGACAAACCTTTTCTGCGACAAGGCCATTTCACCGAAAACAATTTTAATGAGATTACCAATTCTTCGATAGTGTCGTCAATGAAGAGCTAGTGTCCATGAACCGGTTGTCGATGAAACGGTTGTTGATGAAAATGTAGTGTCGACGAAATGGTTGCCTAAGAAAAGTCAATGTAGATGAAACGTCTGCTTTGATGACTTGGCCATGTCGATAACGTGTGCCGATGAAACGGTCGTGTCGATGAAATTGAATTCGATGAAAAGTCTATGTCGATGAAAATGTATTGTCGCTGAAACCAGTGGCGTAGCGAAGGTGGGTGTCATGGGGTGTCAGGTGTGAGAACACCCCCTATGCGCAGCATGCTACTATGTAATCCAATTTATAAAAAGGGTGTCTGGTATACTACTTTGTTCGAAATGGAATATTTCAGCTTCACGAAAAATTTACTTCTCGTGCAGAAATCTGAGCAGCGTTGGGTAACTCTTAGACTAGCATATAAAGCGTATACATATACTCTACTATTCTAATGGAATAGAAAGAGATGGATGTTTGCTGTTTGAGAAAAACACACCAAATGTAATAATTATTAGAAACGCAAAAGTACTAGATGAAAAAATCCTTCCTCCTTCCTGATACTAACAACGAAGAAAACAAAATTAGTTCTGAGGACGTAATTAAGACTATATAAAATGACATAGCCAATTATAAAAGTGTAATGAGAAAATAGAAAATAGTTTACGCACTCGAAAATTTGTGGCTTCCTGACGATTCTTTCCAACTTAACACTCCCCATGAAAGCAAACTGCCGATGCCACTAGATGAAAAGGTATGCTAGCGTGATAACTTTAAGTTAATATGATTAAAATTGGCATTGAAAAAATAATATTTAAAGAATTCACAATTTATAGTGTCAATAACTTTAATCAATTTCAAGTCCACTATTCACTAAAATGATGATATATGATTCCAAGCATCTGATCATTAGCGATGTCTACTGACTAAGCTCCAGAAAAGTTCAACGTTCATTGGGTATGGAATATTCACTTCAGAAAGATTAAGAAAAGCATAACGGTCTACCAATGTCTTAACAGCAGGAACAGCAGCACAATAATTAACATCAACTTCCAATTCGGTATGAGTCCAAGTATCTTCTGGAAGATTGTAATTAATACTTATGCGAAGGGATAAAGTTTTCAGTGACCTCATCAACGCCCGCTCAATGAGATTCAAAACCATTATTGAAAATAGTTTTGGTCCCCTCAAAAATTCTAGTTTTCAATGTTACATTTTAATCAAAGAAGATGATCCAATATTATGTTTCTTTAAAATGGATTATAGGAACAATTTCGGGAGATGTTATTATGATCTACTAAATTCTTCATTTGAAGAAGCAAATGTGTGCTTTGGTACAAATATGAATTGGTATACATAAGTTGGTTTATATCTTGAAAAGGCGAATATTTGTTTTGTCTGTAGAGTCTGCAGGTCTTATTAAAATGAAACTTTATGGAGGTGAATATCCAAGGTTGATTTGCTTACAGGGGAAGATTTCTCTCTTATATCGTCTGCCACCTGTCGCTAGCACGTGCTTCCACCTGGCTTTGAGCCACGTGTGCAGGGCAAACTCACTTCGATCCCTCTTCCAAGGCCTGCTACCATCAGCAGCAGACGCGGAACAATTACGCGATAAAATCCAAAAATGTTTGAAAACGGTACGTGTGTAGCAATCAAATATTAAATGATTCTATTTATTACAATAAAATAACAAATACAACTGACACTTAATTAAATAACCATAATAATAATTCTCCTTAGTTACCTAAGTGTACTTGATTTTTATTGACCCCCAATAATACTCCCCCCCAGAGAGCGAAGTACAACGATAGGGAAAATAAAAATAAGTACATAACTTGATAAAAGGAGTGTAAATAATAATATAAAATGATACAATTATTTTAAAAATCAAACAAAATTAATAGATGAAGTTCTAAATAACAATTTAACAAAATATACAATTATTAAAATTTCAATTAAAAGAAACACGTTTAACGGCCGTAAAAGACAGAACATGTTCCACTAGAGCTGGCTTGATCCTGTCCAATGATACATGATCTTCTCGTCCATCAGAAAATAAAACTTTAAAAAATTTTGGAAAACGTTCCAACACTTTATAAGGACCAACATAAGGTGATTGTAATGTTCCTTTAATTTTGTCATCTCGAATGTAGACATGTGAACATGTGTGTAAAGCATCTGGTGTATATGACTTCCTGCAACCAACACGAGGAGGTTTGTATTTACAATGTTTGAAAAATTCTCTTAAATTGATTATGTAATCATTATTAGGAGTGTGAGGCACATCTGAAATTGAGTTGTCAAAATATTGACCAGGAAGTCTTAAAGTTGTTCCATAAACTAATTCAGCTGAAGTACAATTTAAATCTTGTTTCAAGGTGTTCCGTAAACTAAGTAACACAAGAGGTAAAATAGTAACCCAATGTTTAGCATCCTTATAAGTGGTTAGAGCTACTTTTAATTGACGGTGAAAACGTTCTATTAAACCATTTGAGGAAGGATGATAAGCTGTTGTTCTAATAGACTTGATACCAAACAATTCAACAAATTGTCGATATAAAGTAGACAAAAATTGTGCCCCCCTATCAGAAGTCACAGTTAAAGGAATTCCAAAACGAGAAACCCAACCAGAAGTGAACGCTTTGACAATAGAAACTGCAGAAGTATCTTTTAAAGGAAAAACTTCCGGCCAACGAGTAAATCTGTCAATACAGGTAAGCATATAAGAATTTCCTTCGCAAGATGGTAATTTTACTAAATCAATATGAACATTTGTAAAACGACCACTTGGAATTGGAAATGTAGAAACTGGAGTTTTAGTATGTCTGAATACTTTGTTAGACTGACAAGAGGAACAATTGTTTACATAAGTTTTAATGTCCGTATTCATTTTAGGCCAAACGAAAGATTTTCTAATTAAATCACGTGATGCTTTAATGCCTGGATGCGTCAAAGAATGTAAAGAATCGAAAACTTTTTTACGTAGTTTAACAGGTATAAGAGGACGTTTAATGCCTGAAGAAATATCACACCACAAACAGTGTTTAGAATTCGGCAATGTTTCAGCAATTAGCTTTAACGAATTGGATTTACTTTTAATAAAAAATTGTAACTCTTTATCTAAAAACTGCTCTTCAGCTATTGTACTAAAATCTACAACATTTATTAAAGAAGATATAGTAGAATCGTCATTCTTAAACTCAATTCTTGATAAAGCATCCGCAACAACATTGGCATTACCTTTAATATGATTAATATTTGAAGTAAATTGAGTAATGAAATCAAGATGTCTATTCTCGCGCGGATTATGAGAACCTGAACAATTTTTAATTGCAAAGATAATTGGTTTGTGATCAGTAAAAATCGTGAAATCACGACCTTCTAAGAAAAAACGAAAATGTTTAATTGCACAATAAATAGCCAAAAGTTCTCGTCCAAAAGTGCTATACTTTGTTTCAGTATTACTAAACTTTTTGGAGAAAAATGCTATTGGTTGAAATTTTTTATCAACCTCTTGTTGTAAACAGGCTCCCATAGCCACATCAGAAGCATCAACTAACAAACTGATATTTGTATTAGCTATTGGATGAGTTAATAAAGTAACCTTAGCAAATGCCTCTTTGATAGAATTAAAAGATCGGATATGCGAAGAATTGAATTCTACAGGATGACTTTTACTTACAGAATGATTAATTAAAGCATTTAAGGGTCGAAGTAATTGAGCGCAATGAGGAATAAATCTGTTATAAAAATTAATCATTCCAAGAAATAAACGAAGTTCGCTTTGAGACGTAGGTTGAGGAAATTGTGTTATCGCTTCAACCTTGGTTTTTAATGGAAATATACCTCTAAAATCCACTTTATGACCAAGAAATTCAATTTCTGTTTTGGCAAATTGGCATTTTTCTAAGTTAATTAAAATTCCGTATTTAGATAAACGTTCGAAAATTATTTTAATATGCTCATAATGTGTTTTTAAAGAGGAACTAAAAATCAAAATATCATCCAGATATGAAAAACAAAAATCTATATTAAACAACACTTCACTCATGAACCTTTGGAAGGTTTGAGCAGCATTTCTTAAACCAAAGGGCATCTTAAGGTATTCAAATAAACCAAAAGGAGTTGTGATTGCTGTTTTGGATATAGAATTTTTCTCAATAGGAATTTGGTGATAAGCTTTTTTTAAATCCAATTTAGAAAAAAAATTTAGCACCAGCTACTTTTGAATTAAAATCATGCAAATGTGGTAATGGATAACGATCAGGTTGTGTTATAAAGTTTAAAGCCCGATAATCTCCACAAGGTCTCCAAGAAGAATCTTTCTTAGAGACCATATGAAGAGGAGATGACCAGTTACTATTTGATCGACGAATAACACCTTGTAAAAGTAAATCATCAAATTCAGCTTTGGCAGCTGATAAACGATCAGGAGCAAGTCTTCTACATTTAGAAAAGACTGGAGGGCCAGTAGTCTGAATGTGATGAGTAATATTATGTTTAACCGGAACTGAATTAGTTGAAGGAACAATTACGGATGGAAAACATTTAAAGATTTTTTCAATATTTGGATCAGATTCAGTAAAATGTGCCACATGTGACTTTTCATTAAGTAGTAAACGTTTGTTACGCAAATCAACTAATAGATTATAATGATGGAGAAAATCAGCACCAATAATTGAACATGATACGGCTGTTATTAAAAAAGTCCATTTAAAAGGCTTATGTTGGTCTAAATAAATTGTAAAGGAACGCTCACCTAAAACTTTGAGAGATGTGCCATTGATAGCGCGTAGATCAGTAGTGCACGATGCAGGTTGAAAGGTATTAACGAAACGACTTCCAATAATGCTCCTATCAGCACCGGTGTCGACCAAAAACTTCAAATTTGATTTCGAATCAGTAATATGGAAAGTGTGACTTTTTGAAAATTGACAGTCAGCGAAAGATGTCACAATTTTCCGCCGACAACTTAGTTTTCCGAAAATCTACACGGAGAAATGCATCGATGAGCCTTGTCACCAAACTTCTTATGAAACCAGCAAATACCATCTCGTAACCGACTTTGAGAAGAAGATCTGGAAGTTCTGGAGTTTCGATGAATCAAATTCGATGTACTATTTGTAGAAGGAGAACTGGAACGTGACCAGGCTTGTGAAGAACTATTCCTTGAAGTGGGAGAAACATTCCTCGAACGTGACGATGTCAAATTTATAAGTAAAGCTTTGATATCATCTAGTGTAGTACTTGGAGTTGATTTGATACCAGAAACAACATTACAAGATGTGTTTGAAACGGTCATAATATTATCTGCGAGTTTTGCTAAACCTTCTAAGGGTGTGTCAGGAGATGCAGCTAAAATGCGTTGAACATGGACAGGAAGTCGTTGAAGAAAGAGTTCTTTTAAAATAGTTTCGTCCATAACTTTGTCACCGAGTAAATTCTTCATAGCCCGCAATAATTCGGTAGGTTGACGATCACCAAGTTCTTCTGCTGACATGAGCCGATGAAGTTTCGCTTTTTCATTTATGGACGTGCGGGAAATCAATGCCTCTTTAAGAACGTCATAGGGATTGTTGACAGGAGGATTCAAAATTATATCCTTGACTAAAATAGCCGCTTCAGGAGCTATTGCCGAAACCAGATGGTGATATTTGAGTTGTTGGTTAGTTATCCTTTGGACGGTGAAGGTTGAATCAACTTGAGACAACCAAAGTAACACATCTGTGGACCAATAGGTGGGCAATTTAACCGAAATAGCACCAATTTTTTCATCTACGTGCGGTTCTGCCATGATCACGTCGGGGTCACCAAATTGTAGCAATCAAATATTAAATGATTCTATTTATTACAATAAAATAACAAATACAACTGACACTTAATTAAATAACCATAATAATAATTCTCCTTAGTTACCTAAGTGTACTTGATTTTTATTGACCCCCAATACGTGTATGGTTATGGTGTATAGCTGGCGCGCGTGTATGCGGAGGTCCCTATCAGAAGTTAATTAGTTGGAATGATAATGGGCCGGGCTGGGGCCATAGATGAACCGACGGTGTGCGTTCAACCATCGCCGGCTGCCTCATGCGATATTCAGAGGCAGAGGCAGGTGTTCTTACAGCGCTCCTTGCTCCTCCAAAGCAATCTAGCTGATGGATGGTCGACTTTCAGCCGCTCGTGCTTCAACTACAAACTTACAATTTTATATTTATTATTTGTTTTCCTAACGATTATTATCTTCCCAGTTAATATAAATTCACTGCAACCTGCAACTCTAAACGGCCCATTATCCTTTTTAGAAATTATAACCCAACCAATCTTTTAAACGTAAATATCCTCAGAAAGAGGATTTAAAGAAGAATGACCATTAAATGAGATCAGTTAAGTCCTTTTGGCTTGTTTGAACTTTAAAGTCAGCAAGTCAGTACTGTATTGAAACCAGGTTTAAAGTTGATCACAAATAAAAATATTTGCAAATTTGTAGTGAGGAGGTCTTTATGAAAGTATGGTTAGGTTAGGTTAGTTTTCTTAAGAATTCGAAGGGCATTTTGATGTAAAGTGTAGTAGTTTTTCTTCTTTGTCAGGATGGTTAATTTGGTATTCTATATAGATGTTTTTCTTGCAGAGCAATGATTTTGGTTGGCACAAAGGAGATATAATATGCATTTTATAATCCGTAAAGGAAAGGTTGTTTCGGCATTTTTGGTTAAGGTCAGCGGCTCGCGGTGTTGTGATGAGAGCCGCACATTTATTTGTATTCATAACATGAGAGTGTAGGGTGCAGCACGTTTGTCACTCGTTATCTGAAGATCGGCGCCTCGGCCAGACGGCCCCAAAGTGCCATAACATAGGCGCGCACCTCGGCCCAGAGGACGAGATCGGCCGGCCCTGGCCCTGGCCCCGGCCCCGGCGCTAGTCCAAATATCCAAAACAAAGATACACACACGAACGCACATTCTCCTCGACGTTTACATCACCCATCACCCAGCACACTCCCAAAACCTATTAACAACATTCATTCCCAAAAAAAGAATAATACTCCTCAAGAATGAAAAAGGTAAAAGTATTATTATAAATTGTCGGGAAAATTATTTCAACACAACATTATGAATAATGGGAATATCTTAAATATTTACAAGTTTTTCCTTTTTTATCATTAAATTAAAATTTTTTCAACAATCCAATTTAAATTCAAATAGTTTTGTTTTACTAAAAAAATTATCATTTCCATGTCATAAGAAGGTGAGATAATTTTATGCATAACCGTCTATTGTGTGTGTATCAGACGTGGATGTAGATGGTTTGTGGATGGCATAGAAAGTGCGCTTCCGTCGGAAGTGCTTCTTCTCGGCTTGTTGGTGCTGTCTCTGAGTTTGTAAAATTTAATGCAGCTTGAAAAAATTAAAAAAAACGAGCTTCTTTATGGCGTAAAATTATGCAACAATATTTAAAGTTGGAGCCCGGGTTGTTATTACAGAGAAATTTAAAGCGGCGTGTCGACATAAATTATAGGCGTTTGGGATAGCCCTCCAATTAAATGGGTTCGCTATTAGTTTTAATCTAGACCGACTCACCGAAAATTGCTTAAATTCCATTGTAACGTATTGGTTTACACTTACCTTAAAAATTGAACAGATTAAATTAAATTATAAATGGAATGTTACAAGACACGCCATACATGATTACATTTTTTAATACCTTCCTAAATTATGAGTACTACACTTCATTACAATACTCAAATATTTAATTAGATGGTAATAAATAAAATTGATGTATACAGGGCGTTTAATGAAAAACTTAAAAAATTGTTAACTTTAAAAAGGAAGTCAGAAACCCCAATTTTTGCATGTATTTGTAACTAAATTTAATTCCGCTTATTGCATTTTAAACACATAAAAAACTTGGTAAGGTATGTCATATCAAGTGTCAAGTGTGTTTTTGGGGCAAGTGTTAAAGTGCATTATTACATTCAGAATGCCGCAATCCGGAGTAATTAAAATATGTCACTTAACAATTTTGGTCATTTTGAGAAAAAATAGCATATTTTTGGCTCATATGCAGTTGCAGTACTCGCCAAAAAAAGTTTCACTTTGCTCCTACTAAAACAATATACAGGGTGTTCTAATTTGAGTTGCATTGCATGACTATCTTTTTATTAATAACGTTGCAGATTCGGTTAAATGGTCAAATTTTGTAGTTCTTTTCTCATTTAGGTGCCATCAAAAACAATAAAAAATTCCGAGCCAGATAAATGAAAAATCCGAAAAATTAAATATTACAAAGACGAATTTACAAACATGACAAACTCGGTTTTCAAAATATCAATATCAACCATCTTATTTTAAATGGACACCATATTGGACTTTCCAACTTATAAATTGCATTATTTTTCTGCTTCTACAATCAATTACAATCTAAGTTTAAAATAACACACTATGAAATATTTGACATTATTTGAAGTAAGCCATAACTTTTTGACATGTTTTAGTGATTGGAAAATGGCAACATTTCCACTAACTAAATAAACAATATGACATGTTTTGGATTTATATCCTATACAGGGTGTATCTAAAATGGTGGTCACGGCTTCGTGTGCTTATACTACAAGTAAAAATAAGTCAAAAAGTCCATATAAACATTTGTCCAAAACTCAACTGTTACCGAGATACAGGGTGTTGAAATTTCTTTTTATTTTTACTTTTTATTTATTTTCTCTGGATCGGTTAAATGAAAATTTATAAAATTTTAGGGGTAAGCACTTATCATAGCTAGCCACTTTGGCTATTATTTTTGTCTTCATTTTGCAATCCACTGGCGTAGAAACGGATCAAGGTGCACACTTTTTTGAATTTATTTGGTACGCCACGCCATTGCAAGATTTTACAATTTTATTAAAATTTTTTAAACCTTCATTCATTTTACCACAAAAAAGTTCACCTATTAAATGTTGATAGGATTAGTGGCATTTTAGTAATCTTGCGTTTTATAATCCAGTACCTTTGTTAACATCAAACGAATTTTCAAAATTTGAAACAATTTAACTTCAAATAAATATTAGAATTAAAAAGTCCTAATATAACAATTTTTCGGTATTTTAAATAAAAAACATCTCAGAAACACCCAATTTTAAATTTTAGAAAATTGCTCAAAATGCACCCCCCCCCCCCCTTATTCATTTGTTTATAAAATTTAAAATAGTGTTTCTGGCTTGTTCATTTATTTAAAACACCAACTAGAAGTCATATTAAGAGTTATCAATTTAAATTTTGTTTGTTTAATTTAAATTTCTTCAAAATTTTGAAAATTAGTTTGATTTTAGCAAGTTCATTGGACGATAAAATTGGAAATTTCAGAAATACCACTAATCCTATCAAAATTAAACAAGTGTACTTTTTTATGGTAAATTAAATGGAGATTTTAAAAATCCAAACAAAATCGTAAAATTTTGCATTGGCGTACCAAAAAAATTTAAAAAATGGGATACCTTGACCCGTTTCTACGCCACTTGATTTTTAAATTTAGACAAAAGTAATAGCCAAAGGTGGCTATCCACGAGAAATAATCACCCCTAAAATTTTATTAATTTTCATTCACCCAATCCAGAGAAAATAAATAAAAAGTAAAACTAAAAAGAAATTTCAACACCCTGTATCTCTGAAACAGTTGAGTTTTGGACAAATGTTTATATGGACTTTTTGTCTTATTTTTACTTCTAGTATAAGCACACGAAGGCGTGACCACAATTTTAGAAACACCCTGTACAATTGGCGATTCAAATTAATTTTTCCTACTAAAAATGACGTCAGAACTAGGTCAGTGCAAAGCGCGTAACCTTGTTGACAACTGAAAGTTATGTGGCAACCTTGACAATGTGATAATAACTAACCTAATTCTGACGTTATACCATTAGTGGCGCCTTCGGGAGACTTCCTAGATTGAAAATCCAATAATATAAAGTGACAGCTCGAATCGTCATTTGTTTAAGGTTGGGGATATTTGTTTAGTTTGTGAGGTGTTTTGATAGAAATATTTTGATGTACAAAAATTTTATTATTCGCTCTGTTTATAGATGTCGTAGGCATAATGGAATATTCGGCATTTTGTCAAAATGCCTAGGTAATTTATAAAAACCTGGTAAAATGGGTAAGCTAGTGACTTCTCGTGTTTTGACCAGGCAAATCATAAAATGTCGTCAGAACACAAATTTCGTTATCCCTGCTTATTTTTAGGCATTTTAAAATGTGCCTAACATATAACATAGTCAAAACAGAAATGCACGTGCAAATCTGGAACTAAAGTGTGCAGTAAAAAAAGATGTGTTTGTTTTGACAATAAAAATCTGTGTTCTTCGTTCTTCAAAATGTTATGAAAGTATGACTTTTCCCAATAAATATTTTTTAAATATTTCCTTTGATGTTCAATTTCTTTTAGCTTTACTTGTGTTTGGTGTAAATGGGTTTATTTATTTTCATGGTACGTACGTTTTGACTAATCGTCCATTCTAGGCAAATCATAAAATGCCTGAAAATAAGGAGGCATAATGAAATTTTTATTCTGACGCTTTAGTTCTGCCGGTATTTTATGATTTGCCTAGTCACGACACTTGCTTAGCCATCTTTTTATAAATTACCTAGGCATTTTGACAAAATGCCTAATATTAAGATTATTCCTAAATGAATGTTTTTGGTAACAAAGTAAGCTAATTTGGCTCCAAATAAAACGTTCTATTTTTCTTCAAACCACCAAAAATATGTTAACTAAAAGTTTACTATTTTATTTAAAATAATGCTTCGATCCAAATAAACATTTTCACATGCCTCACAAAAATTTAATGTTGGGGTAGGTGCGGATGTAAGCATTGGAGAAAGTGCAAGTAATTTAAAATTTAAGGTGGCAATGAGAATAGAGAAACGTAAATATAAGGTCCTTAGAAAGTAATGAATGAAATTCTGAAAAAGAAAATGACGATTTTGATTCCTTCAGGTAAATAATTGCTCAGTAGCAGGAAGATAACTTGAAAATTGTTCAGTCTCGGTATTTGTCATACAATTTCCAAAGATTTAGAAACGAAAGAATCATTAATATCTAGGATGTAGAAATATACCTCAAATTTTGGTCTGCACTTGCCTCAACTAACTGGACTAACATTGCTTGTTGTTTGTTGAAATGTCAATAATTTTGGATAAATCTGCAACTTTTTTATTGACAAGTTATAACTTAGTTTCAGTGGCGATCAGCTGGGTATTTAGTTTAGTATAGATGCCACGCCATCCATCAATTAATATGGGAAATAAATAAAAATTTAAAATTTTGGTGTTAACTTTTGAAATTTTTAAGGAAATTATTAAAATCTAAAACTTGGAAAATATTTAAACAATGAAATCATAAAAAAAAACTTAGAACTTACTAATTAAACAAAAGTTTTATACTACATACAGGGTGTCCCAAAATTCAACCGACAACGATTAACTGGAGACTGGAGATAGTTAAACTTAAATATCAGTTGATATGACCTTATTTATCTATATCCAAAAATCCACCTCTGAGCAGTTATAAGCCTCCAAAGTTGATTTTTTAAAATTGATTTTTTTATTGCAGCCAATGCAGTAAAGATTTTTTAATGAAATTTTGTATACGTGCATAAAATAAAACATAAAACAGTCAAAAAGGTATTTAAATTTTTTATTTTATTACGAATTTTGCGTAGGTTGTGCCGCTTTTGAATAAATTTAAAAAAATAATTTGGAAAACGGTAAGAATTTAGTCCTTTCCATGGTAACATGCTACAGTTTCAACATAAACTGATAACTTTGAGGTCTTAATTTTAATAATTAACTTCACTTTTAAGGAATATGCTAACTAGCCATTAACATCGAGTAAATGCAATGGGTTGTTTGAACTTTAAAAAAGTATTTTATTAAAAATGTTTGATGAGTGGCCTAACTTACCTACCGTTTTTTTAATTTTGTTCAAAAACGACTAAGGTTACGAAAAACTCAAAAGGGACAGAAAACCTTCGTTTTGCAGTTTTTTACATGAAAAAATAATTTTTAATTAGAATTTTTAAATACTTAAAAAGTTTTTGACTGTTTTGTGTTTTCTTCTTCCATCCAACACCATTTACCAAAGTTGAGGATTAGTCAAATTTTTACCAGTTAAGCGCCCAGTATTCAAAAGTACGTATACAAAATTTCCTTAAAAAATCTTTACTGCTTTGGCTGTAATAAAAAAATCTATTTTAAAAAATCAACTTTGGAGGCTTATAACTGCTCAGGGATGTATTTTTGGATATAGATAAATAGGAAATAGGGTCATATCAACTTATTTTCAGATCTACTATCTCGAGTTGATCGTTGTCGGTCGAATTTTGGGACACCCTGTACATATTTGGAAAGCGATTTAAATGAGTTTTCACCCAAAAAAAGAATAAATTAGTTATCACTTTTGGTTTTTTAGTTCTGAAAAAAAATGTGTAAAATCTCACTTTCGAGTCAAATTTAGTCCAGAAATTTTAGATTTTTCGGAAAAAGTTAATTTTTCGGAAACTGTATGCGGTACATCTTTCTGGTATAAAATTTTGTACCTATTTGGAAATGACTTTTCAGCCGAAAAATGAATCACTTTGTTATTTTTGAGTTCTGGGTTCTGGACAAAAATGTCTAAAATCCAACTTTTAAATCAATATGTAGAAATTATTAGTAACCGACCGATTTTCACCAAATATTTATTATAATACATCTAGGTTCTATATGTTTCTTTTATAAAATTTTGGTGTTGATAACTTTTCTTGAAAAACCTACAGGGGATAAATTAAATTAATATAAATCTTGATAAAGCCGCCGTCATGAGGTGAAATTGGCCTCTCCCCTCTTTGGGCACGCCCCTGCTTGGTTTTGTAGAAAAAAAAATTAAAATTACGCAAGAACACAAAAAATTTCTTTGATTTTTAAATTTAGTAAAATAATGAGGAAAAAGCCTTGGAGAACTTTTATAAAACAAAAGTGTATTCTTATAATTTTACGAAATTCCATTAAATTTAATGATTGTAAGGTACGAATAAGAAGATTATCACCTAATCTGGCTTAATTAAAAAAATAATGATTCTTTTTTGTGTGAACCTAAATTAAAGGCGTTGATAGGTTGTTAATTTGAATGGAGTTTTTTGCACAAAAGCAGCTCAGTCGGTGTAGGTGGTCTGTTTAAAGAATAAAATTCGTCTCACTTTATGGTCATTTCGTGATTTGTAAAATATTTCTATTGGTGTGTGTAAATATAATAGAGACCTTTGCGCCTTTCGCAAGCCTTAAAAAGGATCAAGCCAAGACGAACGCAATTAGCACGTTGTTACATTATTCGCGCTTCGAACCATTCAAAATACGATTTGTTTATACGCACGAATTACTCCTTTCGTATAAAAAACAAATGAGAAATTAAATAACAAAAAATATCAACAAACTAAATATAGAATTAAATGATTCACTCAATAAAATTATCCTTTTTTCTTAAAAAACTCCTTTTTACCTAACATAAAAATACTTTAATTATATTGTTAAAGTAAAACGTGGGAAAATTTGTTAAAAGGTGAAAACAAGTTTTTGTGTCTATAAAATTCAAATTAGAAATGGGCAAGGAAGAAGCAAGTCGCACGTTCGCATTGTAGCTCCAACAATGTGCACGCAGGTCATAAAACCGGCCCTAATGCGACGATTTTGGGAAAACACGCGTAAATGCTATGAAGGTAAACCAAAAAAAATGGACAAATAAGTCCTGGTGGGAAATAATCCACGAAGACTTTCGTCAGGTGCATTACCATCCCTTAATAATCTCTTACCTTTAAAACCAAGCACGAATTTCATTAGAATTTCTTACAAGTCATTTTTTTTACTCAAATTGGGAGTTTTAGCCACTCTCTTCTTCAAATTGCTTCATGATACAAAGATTATAAATTTTTTCATTTGAAATTCAGGTATTTACTTTTTTTAGTTTTATTTCAACAAATTTCTCAATAAAGAAAAATGTAATAGTATAAAGTGGAAATGACTTTATAAGAGCAATTTCCTAAAAGGAGAATATAGTGGTTTAGTTCTGCAGTCATAAAAGCTAGTACGAACAACATTTTTGTATAATTTTGTTTGTAGATAATTTAGAAGTCATTTCTTTAATTCCTACCACAAGGAAAAAAAATTGGAGAATGTACAAAAAAAATATAATGATCTAAAAGTACCTGAAATTTGGACCCCTCTAATTAATTTTGTGCTAGGTTGCAGAAGGTAACTCTTTGGCAGGATGTAGCCTAATCAATTTAGACTATAAATCTGAAAAAAAATTGAAAATTTAACAAGGGAAACTTGAGTTATGACTGCAGAACTAATGCTCGATTTCATGATTTTTCACAATTTTTCCTCCCAAACTCGCGCGCCTTCTAGGGATTCGCATTAATTATCAGTTGATAATTTGCAAAGAAGCTCCAGAAAAATGGGATGGATTTTCAATTCCTTGTTATTATCCCCAACGGAAAATTTACCGCGGGCGTCTAGGAAGATGCTCTTATAAGTCCTTATCATACATATTTAACCTATTTGTATACAGAGTGTCCCAGCACTGCCAAGAAGCAACATTACTCTAAAATGAAAAAGATATCGACATGTGATTTTCGACAGAATATTAGGCGCAAAATATTTTAATAATATATCAGATGCCCATTCCAATATGGCGGACCAAAGTTACACATTTTTAAATGTAACATCCAGTATCTTACCTAAGACATTTTTGAACTCCTTATCAAAAAACAATAATACTTTGTATAAATTTTTATTGGTCAACCTTCCCGCGTTTTTCTGATATTTGCCAATTAATCGAAAAAAATATAGATTTTTGTAAAATCACTACTCTAAAACAAATGACAATTTTGGTTAAAAATTTTGACGAAAAAATTCCATTTTGCCGACTACAAATATTAAGTCTATGGACAAATGAACGTTTGATATTATTGAAAATATCCAATGTGATGCGATTGAATTGCTAGTCTTTTTCGGTCTTTCATGCCATAAAGTGTTGTGGGTTGAGTCATGATCCACTAAACATTTTACATGGTACCAAAGAAAAATATCTATTGGGGTTAAGTCGGGAGATCTGGACGATCAATTTACAGGCCCATTTCTGCCAATCCAGTATCCAAGTAGACTATTATTTAAATATTATCTAACAATCCGATGAAAGTGAACAGGGGCTCCATCTTGCTGAAACCATATGTCTCTTCTTGTCACTAAGCTAACATTTTCTAAAAATAATAAATAATGGTATAAAAAAACTCTTAATCTCTTAACTCGTGGTAGATTACCCCAGTTAGGGTTCTATCAAAAAAGTGAGGGCCATTAATATGTTACCTTCCTCCCAAAACCTTTAAGGATCATTTATTTTGATGATCAATATTGTGCACCGAGTGCGGGCTTTCCGTTGAATAATGCCTGTTGACAGGTCTATTGTTTTTGAAGATAGCTTCGTCACTAAACAATTTTTTTATTAAAGTTACGTCCGCGATCATCATGTTTTGTATCAAAACAGAAAAATCCATTATCTTCTCGAAGTTATTACCATACAGTGTACAATTCAATATAATATCCATATATACCTTTAAATTATATTGAACATACAAGATCTCCCATCAAAAATGGGATGTAACCACTCATACGACAATAAATAAATATCTGGGAAAGTCCTGAAGAAGGAAGCAACAAAACTTCCGAAACGTCGAATTCCTAAGAAATGTATTTAATAAAATTCTTCGAAAAGGCGATTGTTTTATTTAATCATAAACAAATTCACGAACACGAACTTCCTCAACATCCATATTACCGAAACCGATGTTTTTTCAAAATGCAGTTGACTGAAGATTTTGAAACATCAGTCTGGCCGGATATGTACTACTCAACAGATTTTCAACCATCAATAAAATATCCAGAACAGAATTGCCCGAATTTTCAAAACACTCCATCAATTTTCTCATTGTTTCATTTTTTGGTTATTTGGTGTTTGGATAACGTGCTTTATAAATTCTGATAGCCAGAAGAGGATTTTTTTCCGCTTCACTAAACACTTTACGCCATATTTACCATTTCTTCTTTAAAGAAGTTCATTATTTTGGTTTAGCTATAATCAAAAGTATAAAAAAGAGCTTAAAAACAAAATTCAACAAAATAAGGGGTTCCTTTATCACTCAGTTGTTAAATTTTGAAAGCATACTGAGACTTAGAAAAACAAAATTGGAGTCTGGATTTTATTTGTGTTGTAAAACAACAAAAACTATTATTATTGTGCTAAAACAGCATTATTAAAAAGCAAAATAGAGGAATACAAAAAAAATTTTGGGCAAATTTAAAAAAAAATCTTTAACAAAAGTGATCAAAAGCGCCATTTTGACTATTTTTCACATTTTTTCATGTTTGGATATTAATATCTCCTAAATTTACATGCCACCATACAAACATTGTACATATTAATAGAAAGCTTGTATAAAATGCGATCGATTGATATACAGGGTGTTCCATTTAAAAATTTCGTTTAATTAGTCAATTTACGTTACATGTTACAACATCATGTCTCAACTCTACTGTATTTTGTATCTCCAGGTAAAAATATTTTACAGAATTAAACATGTGAATTTGTTGAAAGCATTTTTTTTGGAAATTTCACTTTTATATTCTTTATCTAAATTGGTTTGGTGCTAATTATGTTTGGAACCGAATTTTGGTTTAATTTTTATAAGTATCCTTTGGTTTCTAAAATATTTCTTTCTAAAATAAGTTTTTAATAAAATTAGGATTAAAAATAATTGTGACCACCTGTTATTTAAAAAAGCTGTATATTTAAGGAAAAATGCTTATAATACTTGGGTATTTCTTTATGTTGCGATTTGTAAACTTAGTGTAGTGCCCACAATAATAAGCTGGGAATCTCGTAATCTTAAAGAGCCACAATGAAGTTTAATGCCATTAGAATTTTACGTGCGGCCGATCAGGCCCATGGCAGTCCTTTATCTGCGACCCAAATGCAAGCAAATCCGTTTTGCAAATCACCATTGTCCTCAATTCATGCATGCTACAAGAACGCACGGACATTTTGACATTTTACTTTAAATCTGTGTCATTTGGGCCTTTGAATTATTTACTAACAAGTGTATTAGGGGGCTTGCCACTGGACAAAGAATAAAGAAAATGTTTTCGATGGATTTATCGTGAAGGGAGAGCTTTTTATTCAAGGAATTTACCCTCCCTTCAATTGACCCAATTTTTAATTCAAATGAAATCAGTGACTTTTGTTTGAAGCCTATGTTTGATCTGATTTGATCAACAATCATACAAAAGCGAAGTTTTACCGGGGTTAATACTAAAAGCCCTTTAAAAGCCACTGGGGTGCATAAAGGACCTTTGGTTTATAAAACAACCGCGACAATGCAAATAATAGGGGTACGTTTAAAAGTACGTTTGATTGTTTAATTTTGTTGAATGATTCAATAAGTGGTTAACATTTCAGTAATACAATTCCAAATAATACACTACAAATAGAAATATTTAAGATATACCATATCATTTCCAAATCCATACGTTATGGATCAAATCCAAGTAAAACCTTTCAATTAAAAATTTTTATTTAAATCAGACATAATACCAATTTATCTTGTGTACAATGAGTATGTAAAAAAATAATTTGTATAATATTTTATTGTTGAAGAAACGTTTTATTCCAAATTTTTGGTTTACAAATGATTTTTGATCTAATGCATGTTTATGGTTTTCAAAGTGGTTCTAATCTTTTTAACCCATGCAAGTGTTTTGGATGCAATATAATATGTATATAAATGAAATCCAGGAAGCCTTTTGTAGATTTTGGTTGATTCATGGAAAACTTGTATGTCTAGCAGTGTGGACTTCTTGAATTTTTTAAACTTCTAGGAAAATTCATTTATACAGTTAGAGTTTCGTCATAAAAGGTGCCGAAAAGTGAGTCAAAAATCGGGCTGGCTCTGTTAATAAATCCTGCGATGATATTAATATTTGAAACACGTCATGGAAACGGTTTTTTGAGCTGTTCGTCGCAGCAGTTTGCTGTTGCTGGCTAAAAAATTCAAAAAGTCCCAGCATAACTGCATAATTTTATGAGTGGCCCCGATTAAAATTTCAGCTCTCGTTCGCGTACGCGCGTAAAGACATTGTTGGCTGTTGAGTAAAAAAAAATCCAATAAAATAAACGCGGATTTGCTTGAAATAATTGCTATAAATAAGAGATAATTAAATTTTAAGGCGTGCATAATTGTTTCCATTATCTACTGGGGGATAATTCGGCGGTCGTTCCTCATATTAAATTATAAACCAATTTAAAAACCAATAGAGTTGCGGTAAAATATTTGGGAGCTATTATACCTCCATCGGTACCCGACTTCTGAACCGGAGAGCGCGGGGTTGAAAAAGTGTTAATAAATTCGGTAACCATTAAATCTTTTCTGGTATTTAAGGGGGGCGTAGCCCACCTTTAAAGTGTAATTAGCAATTTGAATATTAATGACGGCATTTTAATGAGAGTTTTGTCTGAGGGAACAAAGAATTTCGGCTATGCCTCTCTTCTTATTATTCCAGAGATGAGAGCTAGTAGTTTTGGATCAAAACATATAACTTATCGTTATTAAAGACAATATATCATATCAGACTCAACTATAAAATTCTTCATAACGGAAAGTTTTTCTAATTTCCAGAAATACCTTTAAACCGTTTAGGATATTAATAAATATTTTTACATTTTAAAACATAATTCACTTTAGCGAATTAATGCGCCATTTTATAAAAATGACCAAGAACAACTATCAACATAATATAATGTAAGTGCAGGGTACTTAATTGAAAACATTAAAGCGGCTTATTTGGTAATCAAGTTTTTCTGAAAAACATTATATTTAATGAACGCCTTTAGGTTGTAAGTGGAACATTTTAGAATTGAAATCAAGAAATTCTATAAAATTACTTTATTTTCATTTAGTACTTTTGGCGATTTTTATCAGAATCGAAATAGAGGAAGTAGGATGGGGTTTTCAAAGATAAACGTTCAATGCAGTATGATCAATTAAGCTTTCATAGTGAAAAAATCGTTTTTTGGATTTTTATTTTTTTTTCCAAATCGTTTGATTTCTCTATCTCCATTTCCTTCATTCGTGCCAACATTATATCTCTACTACTCTCTTAGTAACTTTTTCAAAACAGCTTATCTACTGGAGGTTTTCCCAAAGCTTCGAAATACAGATTTATTACTCCCATACACAGGGTGAGTCGGGAGGAGTGCATCAAACTACGGTAGTATATCTACACCTTAATATAAGAAAAAAAAATTAAAATGTTGTTATCCAATTATTATTATTAGTTTTCGACTTATGGCGTTTAAAAAATTAAAGTTGGCAATTCTTGCATAAATTTTCTTGGATAATGGATTGTTCCCAGTGGTTTTAACTGACCCTCAAGGTCCTTAGACCATCCTTCTTTTGATATTTGTTTGTGGAGCTAGTAACAAATTGAGTTTATAAAGAAAAGGTTGACGACATGCACCAATTCGGTGTATTTAGAATGCTGTAGCTCGAATAAAAGGAAAATAATAAGAATTTAGAAGAGCAATGGCTCTTTATAGAAACGCTCAAGGCACGTGGGAACATTTTTGAAAATATTCTTAATCTACTTAAATTTTTAAATCGCTATAACTCGAAAACTAATGAAAATTGGACAACAGCATGGTTTTTTATTCTATATTAACGTGTAGGAGTTTTTACCCAAATTGTTCAGCAAGCCTTAGAGTTTGAGAGTCGGTTTCAGGTTGATACCATATACATTGATTTCTCTAAGGTTTTCCATAATCTGTTAATATTCAAAATAAGAAAAATTGGAGTTCATGGAAGGATCTTGGACTTCCTTTATAATTATCTAGTGCACAAAGTCCAAATTATGAAGTTGAATCGATTTTACTCTCGGTCTTTTGAGGTGTCCCGCAGGGTACTCATCTAGGACCACTCCTATTTTTGTTGTTTCTCAACGACATAGCCTACTATTTTGTATCCTCCAAATTTCTATTGTTTGCTGAGGATCTAAAGATTTTCTTTACTATTAAAAACGTTCTTGATATTCTTGTACTACAAACTAAAAGAAGACCTAAATAGACTCTGTAATTGGTGTTTAAAAAACTGCATCCAATTAAATTTCGAAAAATGCAAGAAAGTCACCTTTTCTAGAATCCCAAATTCCATATTATCTGTAGGTATATACCCTACTTGGTCCAATTTCGAAGTCACTTGGGTCTTACTAAAGAAACAAAATTGGCTTTTACTGAACACTACAATCACATTTCAAATAAAGCACTTAAATTTTTGGGTTTCTTAAAAAGAAATCCAGCAGAGTTGAAAAATCTGAGCTCCCTCAAAATAATATTACTTTCTTTCTGTAGAAGTATTCTGGAGTGTCTCTCTCATCTCTCAGATAACATTCATATCAAAAAGTTAATTACAATGAATACCCGATAACCAAATTGAGAACTAAAATTAACATCTCCAGTCTTGAGACCCATAGATCTGCATATGATCTGATATTTCTACATAAAATATTATCATTTACAATTGACCATCCAAAACTTAAAAAATCCCCACTTGCGAGGTTAATTACTGCAGGTAATGACTGTAACCTGGAATTCTTTAATGTCTTCCTAAGTAATCTCAAACGTCAACTTTAGGTCCTTTATAATTATTGATAACTACTAATTATTTGATGTTGATAGTTTGCGAATAATAAGTTTTTTTGATAATTTGAGATAGTTATATGCAAATATAGCATACAGTATTTCATATTATATTATTTTTATATTATGAAGAGCGTTAATTATTAAATAAATAAAATTAACATTATCTCTGTGGTTTTGCTAAAAGCAAATTTAGTTTTAAAGGTTCCCCAGTAGCACCTTCATTTTGTAACTTTGATGGAATGACCCAAATTCAGGAAGATATACATGGTTTTTCGTTTCGTGGTTCTCCCAACGTCAGGGTTGGAAATTAGAGCAAAGTTAATCGAGGAAAAGGAACAAATTAGAAACCTACCTTTTTTAGTTTTGGAGCTACATCGGTTTCAATTCTAGGTTATCGACTTTTGTCAAAAATCAGTACATCGCTAATAATAATTTAACCAATGTTCGTAGAGATATAAAATGGATGAAAAATCATCCTCTTTCAATTGGTAACAATAGTAATATAGAACAGAACGATAAAATGTTGGGAAAAATATCGCAAATAAAAAAATCAGTTTTTAAAAATTAGATAAGATCCATTGAGGTTGGGTTATTAAGTTTCAAAAACTTCTTGCTATAAAGCACCTAGACCTTCTATTAGCATACCGTTTTCCATCAGGTGTTACTCACAGCCTACACAGGATTACCTAGCATTCAGTTAACTCCAAAAACCATTAGAAAAAGTTTCCAAAGTCTTTTTTTCAATTATTTTTTTTTGTTACCAATTGAAGGAGAATGGTTTTAGATTTCTAAAGATATACTGATTTATAACAAAAATAGGACACCTAAAATTCAAAATGTTGTAGCTTCACATCCAAAAAAGTAGATTCTTACTATTTCCGTTTTTTGTCAATTAAATTTTCTCTAGTTTTTAAACCCTGACGTTAGGAAACCACGAAAGGACGTATTAGTACTTAGTACTAGTACCAATTCACAATTAGGTGGGCAAAGCACAGAACATACTGCGAAAATGATTATTAAAATCCTATCCGAAACTGTGAGGACTATGTCCATAGTGGCATTAGAGGATGTTTCAGATTTTCATAAGCCTACAACATCCAAGAACAGATTTTGCTTCCAGAATTTTTGAGAAACTTTTCCCTATTTTTGGTTAGCTTTAAGCAACATCACATCACCAAATTGGAAAGGGTTTTAGAAAATAGGATTCTGAAGACAAGGTATGTATAAAAATTTTTCTGAATTGTTATAACCTATAAACTGCTTAAGAGAATCAAAAACTGTAAGGATGTTAGCAATTTTGAGAAGAGTAATAAAAAAACACAGAATTTTTAAGAAAACAGAACCCAAAATTCCTAGTACACAATCGGAAGATACCTACAGATTTGTTGCAGAAGAACTAACTGTCTTGTAAAGTTATTGGAGAAAGTAGATTGCGTCAAAAATTTTTAAATTTCTAAAATTGCTCTATCTTAAGATTCAATTTACCTTGTTTCGATTGATGTCACTATTCTTTGGTGACTTTTTGTAAATAGGTTAAAGAAAACTATTTGGGTTTGAAATTTTCTCATTGGAACGTTCAACTTTAACGTAATTCATTAAGTTAATCCCATTAATTCCATTGAGTAAACATTTTAATTTTTTAATGAACTTGGAGACGTGTAGGCGCCTTTTTCATTATTATAAAAAAACTCGACAGTGGCCGGAAGTTAAAAGCAACAAGCTGAATGAACAACATCCGGTCGCTTGTACTCAATGAACATTACCGATGCAACAACGCCAACACACGAAGTGTTAATATTATAATCACTTCTTGGCGACACACCAATTTAAAAACTCTTGTTACAAAATCAATTCCCGGATATTAACAACATTGCACTGCCCACTGCAACAATAAAATTAATAAACTGCGCCCGTGCACTTAAACTATTTAACACTCTTTCGGATGAACACCTTTAATACTTTGAATATTTATACTTGCTATTAATACGCAGGACTGCGCCTTCGAGGCTAATAAATTAATAGGTTATTTACACACTTAACGAAATGCTTAAGATAACTCTTGAGAAACTAATAAATTAAGTAGATTTATTACTTATTACAAATTGCCCACAGTTCAAAAACTGACGGATTTTTTTTCCAATATAAATAGTTCAATAATTTTAATTTTATTTCATAAGTAATTAGTACCAATTAATACGATAATTACACCAATCGATATCGTTTTCATAGCTGCAATGCAATAACGGAAAAGTCCTACTAAGAATTTATTTATATATTCAGGCAAAGCGTAGGATTATATTCTAAAATTATCATCCAATATTTTGTTTGGTTTTATCAAATAAAACACCAAAGAAGTGACGATTGCAGTAGTAGTCAGTAGTGAAAAGGTTTTTTTAAGGTTTAAGAATCGATTGTAAAATGGGGAGTGTGAACAGCTAACTGCCAAGGGAACGGAAAACTTTTAGGACTTCAGTTTTTCAATTGCATGTAAATCAAAACAACGCATTGTGTAAAATATGAGAAACAAATAATAAGTGCAGACAATAAAAAGTTTAGTGGGGATCCCAGAATATTCCATCAGTAGGGTTTATTAGATAGGTCAAAAAAGCTTATAATTTATTAATATGGGAAATAAATAATAATGTAAAATTTTGGGGTTAACTTTTGGAGTTTTCAAGAAAATTACTAAAATCTAAAACATGTAAAATATTTAAATAATTTATTCTTCAAAAACTTTTTTTGAAAAGGGCTTCAAATAAGTTTTCAGTCAAAAAAAGATAAATTTTGTTAACACTTTTTGTTTTTGAGTTCGGAACAAAAATGTGTAAAGGCTGTTTTAGACGGGCTCATTTCTTACAACAAATCTTACGTAAGATTTGTTCTAAGAAATTTATTTTACAAATAAAATAGAGCAGGTTCTATTTTGGCCACAATTTTGACACAAATTGAGTTTATGTTAAAATTTCCAGTTTTATACGACCACAAATTTCTTATAACAAATCTTACATAAGATTTGTTGTAAGAAATGTGCCCGTCTAAAACAGCCTTAAAGTCTCACTTTCGAACCAAATTTGGTCCAGAAATTTTAGACTTTTCAGAAAATAGTTTATTTCTCGAAAACTATACGGGCTATAAAAATGGCCAAGAGCTTTGTCTAACAGCTAAAAATTTAAGGAATTATTCTTCCATTCATTTAAAAATATTTGAAAGTCTTCAAATAAACTTTCGATTTTAGGTCACAGATTGTTGACGAAAATCTGTAGATCGCTAAAACTAATTTAACCAATGTTCATAAACATTTAAAAAAATTACCAATAACAGGCAAAAACCATCCTCTTTTAAATGGTAACAATAGTTATATAGAACTCGTTGATAAAATTTTCGAAAAAAATATCAGTGTTTGAAATTTTTCTCCAAGATAAGATCCATTACACTTGTGTCTTTTTAAGTTTCCAAAACTTCTTCCTATAAAACACTGTAGCTTCAAAACTAAAAAAATAGATCCTTGACATTTTCGTTTTTTATGAATTAAATTTGCTCTAGTTTTTAACCCTGACGTTGGAAAACCAAAAGAGTGGAGCATCATGAATGGATAGTTGATTATCGATTAAAGTCCAAGGACATTACTATAGGTTCCAAATTTTGATATGTGCAAATCATAAAACTTACTGCGAATATTATATTTCTACCCACTATCTCCATAGTGGCAGAAGAGGGCGGTTCAGATTGTCATAAGTTGCAGAGGGTCATATTCTTGAACCACTAGAATCAATTCTGTCCATTTCTTTAATGCAAAAATAAGGTCTGTTCTTGTCATCTCGTATATGACATCATATCGAGTTCCAGAATTTTCAGGAGCTTATGAACTGTTTTTAGTAAGCTTTAGGCAACATCACATCACCAAAAGGAACTTAATGTAGATCTAATATCTAATATTAAAAATTGAAAAGGTTTTTTTAAAATAGGATTCTGAAGGCAAAGTAATATTTATTATAAAAAAATTGCTGAAGTGTTGTAACCTATAAACTGTTTAAGAGAATCAAAAACTCTAAGGTTGTTAGACAATCTGAGATTATTACTAAAAGAGCCACGGCAATTTTAAGAAAACAATCAGAAAACCAAAAATTTTACATAAGACCTCGTACAGTTGGTCTCAGCTGGAAGTAGGACAAAAGTAATCACGATCGCGTATTCTTTGTCCTACTTCCAGCTGGGAGCAACTTTACATAAGCTGTACCTACCCATAGGTTTGTTGTAGAAAACCTGTTTTAATGTGTGAAAGTAGAATATGTAAAAAGTTTTTCTAAAATTGCTTCATCTAATGATTCAAATTACCATGTTTGGAATTATGTCACTCTCAGCTGGGAACTACTTGTAAATGTTTTATATTTTTAATAGGGCTTTAAATAGGGTTTTAGCTGAAAAAATAATAATTATGTTATCACTTTTTTTGAGTTATGATAAAAAATATGTAAAATCTCACTTTCGAGTCACATTTAGTCCAGAAATTGTCAGAAAATAGTTCATTTCTCGAATAGTATACGGGATATAAAAATGGCTATTGAGGAAAAATATAAGGAATGAATTGTTCTTTCTGAATATTCTAATAAAATGTTCAAAAGTCTTCAAATAAACCTTCCAGGTCCGGATTTGTCCCCAAATATTAGCAAATATTTTACGATTTCATTATGGGAAAACTAGCAAATATTTTACGATTTTATTGTAGGAAATCTAATCGAACGATTTACACCAAATATTTTTTAAATATATCTAGGTACTATAGCTTTCTAAAATAAAATTTTGGTGTTGATAACTTTAGTAGTTCTCCAGAAAACTATTGAAATCTTAAAGTTGGAAAATATTTAAATAATAAATTCTTAAAAAAAACTTTAAACTCTATTTTATATGTTTTTGGAAGGGGCTTTAGATGAATTTTCAGCTAAAAAAATAATTTTATTATCACTTTTCGTTTTTGAGTTCTTGTAAAAAATTTGTAAAATTCGACTTTCAAGTAAAATTTAGTCCAGAAATTTTAGATATTTCAGAAAAAAGTTCATTACTCGAAAGCTATACGGGATACAAAAACGTTTAAGGGCTTAAAATTTAAAGAATGAATTGTTCTGTACGATCATTTCAATAAAATGTTTAAAAATCTTTAAATAAACTTTCCCGGGCCGGACTTGTGCCCAAAGTTTAGATAATATTTTGCGGCTTTATTATAGAAAAACGAATTGACCGATTTTCACCAAATAGTTTTGAAAATATATCTACACCTTTTCCAATTGTATTTCAGAAAAGATCAATTCGATTTAAGAATAGTCAATTGTATTTCAGAAAGGAAAGGACTAATTATAAAAAAATGAGGAAGTCAAGAGTTTTTGGCGGTGATTGTGCAAAAATGTGCTTTCGAAAATTAAATTTAAATGTTAACATTACACCAGAACACCAGACTTAGGTCCTTATTCACCTGTTTTAAACCCAATTGAAATAATCTGCCAAAAACTCTTGGCTTCCTAAATATTTAAAAAAAGGTATTTTCTAAAATTAAATTAATTTTTCTGAAATACAATTGATCTTTTCTGAAATACAATTGATCTTTTCTGAATTACAATTGATGATTTCTGAAAATGAATTGATTATTCTGAAATACAATTGATAGTTTCTGAAATTAAATTGATTTTTCTGAAACACAATTGATGCTTTCTAAAATACAATTGACTATTCTAAATTACAATTGATGATTTCGGAAATTGAATTGATCTTTTCTGAAATACAATTGGAAAAGGTGTAGATGCTACATGTGTCTTCTTTAAAATTTTGGTATTGATAACTTTTATAGTTTATAAAAAAAAATGATTAAAATCTAAAATTTGGAAAATTTTTAAACAACGAAATCTTAAAAAAAAACTTTAAATTTACTAATTAAACTAAAATTTTATGTTTTATTTGGAAAAGGCTTTATGTATGCTTTTAACAAAAAAATGAAACATTTTGTTTCAAAGTCAAATATGTTCCTAAAATATTAGCCTTTTTATAAGAAGGTTGTTTTCTCGAAAAATATACAGGGTACGTATAAATTAAATTAATTAGGTTAAATCTTGAAAAGGGGGTAATCAGTTAATATATCTTGTAAGGGGGTGAAATCACTCTCCGACCCCCTTTGGGTACGCCATTGAAAAAGTTTACCAGAAACAGTTTTTCAATTTCTTGAAAAATAAATAGAAAAGTAAAATTCAAATTGTAACACGTTTATGAAATTAAGAGAAACAGGTTTATTTATGCTCAAAGATTTAAGATTTATGATTTTTGGAAAATTATAGGACTTATGCACCCGATTTTAGGAAATGGTAAATCATAAATTTTAAATCTTAAATTTTATGTTTTAAATCTCTAAGCATAAATGGACTCATTAAAGTCTATTTATGCTCAGAAATTTAATTCTAAAATCTTATATCATAAATCTTATATCATAAATCTTAAGTCTTAAATCTGTGAGCATAAATAGAGCTTTATATTTTAGTATTTTTGAAATGCAAGGTTTTTGGTAGTTGAAGAGATTAAAATAAAAATATCTTAAATAAAATTGACTAGATAAATTTCGAGTTAGATGATAATCCTATTAAGAAATTCTGGAACCAGTAAATTTATATACAGGGTGAACAAACGAATCAGACGAGTTTTGAAATAGTTAAAAAAAAAAATTGAAAAAATGCTCGGACAGGTCAACTTTAGTTTCGAGGGGGACATATTTTGCAATAGAGCTGGATGGACACAACCCCTTAAATTTTAATAGGGATGGTGGAGTAAGTAATACCTCGTTGGAAAAATCTTTTTATCCAGAGTAACATACAAAAAAACAAGTTAAATCGATCGATTCGTTTTAAAGATATTCAAAATTTAGCAAGTAGAGTTTTCATACCTTTTAAAATTGTGCTATGAACACCACGCCTTCAATTTTAAGTCTTTTGATAGGGTAAGTAATACCTCCTTGGAAAGTTCTTTTTACCACAAGTAACATGCAAAAAAACAAAAATGAAATCGATTGGTTTGTTTTAAAGAATTCAAAATAAAACAGTATTGCACATTATTTTTTATTTAACCAAACTAAACTTAACTAATCTTTTTGAAGAAAACTTAACACTTTATAGAATCCCATCGATCCCGACACTTTCAAGGATGTTTTTATTATTTTATTAAATGTTGGAATTGAGTTCCACCAACCTCCATTCAAACGTACAAATTTTGCTCAACGCGAATTCTTACATTTTGTAACATTTCAGCAGTAATTTCTCGGCATTCATTAATAATTCTCTGTCGTATCTCTGCTAGAGATCCTGGTTCCGTTGCGTAAATCTTACTTTTTAAATGCCCCCAAAGGAAAAAATAAAGGAGAGTAAGATCGGAAGATCGCGGCGGCCACTCCAAAGGTCCTCTACGCCCAATCCATTGCCCAGGAAACGTCGTATCCAAGAATTCCCTAACAGGCCGTGTGTAATGAGGAAGGGCTCCGTCTAGTTGGAAAATCAGATGGTCTTCTAAATAACGATCGTCATTTTCGATAATATCGTCAAGAAATGGATGAACAAAGTTTTAAAGTAGATCCAAGTACATATCCCCTGTTAGATTGCCTTCTAGAAAATAAGGACCAATAAAACGGTCTCCAAAAATTCCAACCCACACATTCAATTTTTGAGGAGTTTGAGTGTGAACTTCATGAAATACCCTAGGATTCTCATCTGACCAATATCGACAATTATGACGATTAACGGTTGAGTTTAAGAAAAAAGTGCACTCATCAGAAAAACAGATATTATAAAGATAATTTTCATCAGCAATTATCCGTTCCGTCATCATCTCACAAAATTGCAGTCGCCTATCAAAATCATCTTCATTTAACTCATGAATTAAATGAATTTTATAGGGATGATATTTGTGACCTTTCAATATTCGGCGAATGGTTGTTCTGCTGATGTTAGTCACAGTCTCCAGTTTTCTTGTGCTTAAAGTTGGATCTGCAGCAACTTGTCCCAAAACACCTAATTCAGCGACCTCATTTCTTATTGGACGAACATTACCAGGATCGCGTTTCTTATTACCAACAGAACCAGTATTTTTAAATTTTGCAACCAACTCCAGAACGTATTTTCGGTTACAATGTTTGTTTGGATGTTGTTCATTAAATAAATTAGCTGCACGATGAGCATTCTCATCGTTTTTAAAATAAAAAGTGATTAATTCAACCCTTTCTGGAAATGTATAAACCATTGCTAGAAGAAGCTTTTACAGAAGTTCACAAAATTTTAAATGTTGATTTCTAATAATTAGTCATAAACAGTTTTAACACGATGAAAATCACCACTAATACAAAATACAACTGATAAAAAGAATCTCAATGTGGTTATAAATCGTTTTATGTTTTGCATTGTTTTGTTCCAGATGTTATTAAATTTAAATTTGTTTTTTAAAATCTCTCTTTTGTAGAAAATGAAAATAAATTGCGTTTTACATGTTTTTGTATGTTACTTTGGGTTAAAAGATCTTTCCCAGGAGGTATTACTTACCCTATCAAATCACTTAAAATTGAAGCCGTGGTGTTCATAGCACAATTTTAAAGGCATGAAAACTCTTCATGTTAAATTTTGAATATCTTCAAAACGAATCGAAGGATTTAACTTTTTTTTTGGCATGTTACTCTGGGTAAAAAGATCTTTCTAACGAGGTATTACTTACCCCACCATCCCTATTAAATTTTTAGGGGTTGTGTCCAAAGGGCGAGGGATGAATGGATTTTTGAATCAGGTCTATTGCAAAATATGTCCCCCTCGAAACGATATTACTTACCCTATCAAAACACTTAAAATTGAAGGCGTGGTGTTCATAGCACAATTTTAAAAGACATGAAATCTCTACTTGCTAAATTTTGAATATCTTTAAAACGAATCGATCGATTTAACTTTTTTTTTTGTATATTACTCTGAGTAAAAAGATCTTTCTAACAAGGTATTACTTACCCCACCATCTCTATTAAAATTTTAGTGGTTGTGTCCATAGGGCACAGGGGTGAATGAATTTTTGAATCACTTCTATTGCAAAATATGTCCCCCTCGAAACCAAAGTTGACCTGTCCGAGCGTTTTTTGAAAATTTTTTATTAACTATTTTAAAACTCGTCTGTTTAGTTTTCGTTGGCCCACCCTGTATATAAATTTGAAAATGTACGCATTTGTACATAAAATGGACAATAATTAAATTTTACATTTCCACCAATGAAATTGAATTGGTACTTACATAATTTATTTATGCAGCAGCATATTTGGAAATATTAAGATTCTTTAAAAAGGAAGTATATAAACTGCAGAAAAGTTATAATTATTGTGTATTAAATTTAAAGCTTTTGCTTCCTAACCAAAGTTAGTAAAGCCATCATTACAGTCCATAAAATTAATTCGAAACCATCAAAGAAATTTCATAAGAGGTTTAAAGTCGAGGTTTAAGTTTACACTTATTTAAAACCGCTGCATAAAAATTAATATGCATATTATACATTAAAAGCTAAGTTTAAAAATGCACGCGAGATAATTAATTGGGTTGTATCTTATCTAGAATAACTATATTAATCTAAATAAATGAAGAAGTATTTTTATTCTAGATTATTATTGCTGACACTAACTTTAAAGACCTCTTTGAGGATGAAACCGAAATGCCCACACAAAATGCATAAAACTTGATAATTACCAGTTCGACCATTACACGAGGCTCGGATCCTGAACTACCAATTCAATAATCATAACAATTATCACCTTTATTGGCCATTTCAAGATTATACCTTTAAGGCGGAAAGGAATTGATTAAAGCGTAGATTAAAACGGTCTAGACCATTTCGCGGGCTTCGTACACGGTAATATTGATGGAGAAATTTAATGTTAATTGCACTAAAAATAAATGGCTCCGTCTCCTTTTATTATTCTAATAATAACCACCGTAACACTAAAAACACCAGTTTTCGTTTCTTTTGCGATATCTACGACTTCATTAAAAAAATATAAAAACAAGATACGGGTACTTTTTTGGTAAAAATTAATCCATTTTATGTTGTATAAAAAATTAATTGGTCATATTCATTTTTACTGTAAGACGAAAGTACAATCTCAAGATTTTAAAGCAGAAAATTCAGTAGCGACATTTAATTTTTTAATTTAAAATAAAAATGGTGTTATAATCTTTAATCTTAAATAATGTAGTGATAAAAAGTGTGGTACTTCATTCAGTGGTCACAATATAAAAAATTATAATGAATCTTAATCTTTATGAAATGTATCAAGGAATGTTTTTCAGTTTAAATAATTGAGAATGGTTGAATACAATTAAAGTAATTTGTTTGGTTTGTAGGTTTGGGTGGCCGTAATTATATTTTTCACTTTAAAAACAAGACATTAATTATGTGATTCTAATTTTTTGGACCCGTCTTGCGGTCAAAGAAACGGAGGCCGCTCTTTGTGAGTTTTTAATATTGATGCATGTAAGTAAATAGATGAGATTAGAGGTGAGGATTAAAGGGGATGCCGAAAATGTGCGCAATTTCCTTTTGACTTTCGCACGTTGTTTGTTAGGTGCGACCACCTACAATGAGGAGGCCATTAGGGGCGCTCCATTATATTATTAAAGGAGCACGTCTTTATTTAAAAAGTCACCGACTCTTACAAATAATGGATTAGGCGTTTTTTATTGCCCCAACGCTCCTGTTGACACTAAAAAATATGTTTCGGTATGCATCTACCTGATGAATAATGGCAGCTTTGAGGAATATATCTACTGGAAAATTACTTTAAATTTTATAAAAATATTTGCTTACAAAAAAGACAAACCCAAGAAACAGGTCCAGTTTTAATAATAACCAATTATTTTCTCTAAAAGGTCAAGGTTGAACAATGACAAAAATAAACTAATCGATTCTTAAAATTATTTTACAAATAGCTTACCTCTTTTTTATACAATTTTGAAATAATTAAAGTCAAAATACTTAAAAGATTTTGTTTAAAACTTTTGACAATATTTAAAAACCGACTGGGAAATATTGTCAAATGGAAGTATTTTTTTAGATAATAGATAATAGAAAGAATATTTTCAATCCTGGAGACCATTTTCTCCATAATATCTTCATAATATACCTATACACATTTAAAGGCAATAGCACATTAAAGGCCTTATCCTAATTTTCGGAGATAAATTATCCTGTAAGAAGAAAAGCGTGGTCTCCCGAAACACTTGTATTTTATTGGTTGGTTTGGCAAAATTCCATCGACAGGTGGTGTTTTCCGATTTTCTTAGAGGATATATTTTATCCCTGGAATTTGGAATTAGAGACAGGCGTTCTTGTGTTCGATCCTCATTTTCGAGGATAAATTATCCTATAGGAAAAAAGGCGTGTTGAATCAAAATACTTTTGACTCCTTGGTTGTTTTAGAAAATTTCCACAAAAACGTGTGGTATTTCCTATAGATTATTTTATACCTGAAAATGAGGATGAGAGTTCAATGCCCTTATTTTCGGAGATACAATATTCTACAGAAAAATAGCTCCTTTCTATGCAAATTTCCCAAAACAACCAATAAGTAACAATGGGTCTTTCCACAGTAAAATATTTTTCAATGAATTGTATGCTATGCATAGCTCTTAAAAAACCTAATTTAATGGGCTGGTTTGTTTTTTAATTAGGGCACCAAAAAAATTTAAATATATTTACTTAGAAATTTTGTTCAAAAAAGCGGCAACGTTGGAGGTGTTCCCGTCGTGTGTCCTCGTGTGCAGTCGTCTCTATTAACTCTACCAGCTCTAGAGCCTGTGATCGGTGATAACAGATTGCAAATGTCAGACTTATTTCCTTGTTGGTTAGCTTGTGTAACCGTTATCTGCCAACACAGAGTTTATAGAGCTTTTGAACATTATGACGTCACGAATTCACGAATTCATAAATTCAAATTTTTAGCTCTTACACAAAAGATATCAAAAAATTGATTGGATTTATTTTATTTATTTTATTTCCTTAATTTTTATTTTATCTTTATCTTTAAGACTAAATAAAAATTAAAAAATTGTGGAAAGGTCCATTATTTTGTTGAAAAATTAAATTTATTAAGGCCTTTTTAGACGGGCTAAAATGAGTCGATTTGGGAACAATTATTTGATTCAGTTTCCTCTTACCGCCGCTCAAAGTAATTTAAACCAATGAAATGCTAGATTTTGAATGCAAACTATCAAATTTTGGCAACTGAAAAATGGTCTGTGAATTTTGTCACTTAATTTTTTCATTTAGCGCAATCTATAATATAATAATCTTTTTGAGCTTTCAAAATTTAGCATTAAGTTTATTTTTCCACGACTATTGAATAAACGATATATTACATCTGAATTTTTTGAAAATAAATGAAATTCATTACTAAATTTTTCGGACCGCGTGTCCAATCACAAAGCTTCAGTATTGCCAACCCATTGGGTAATGAGCAATGGATTATGTGTAATTTCATTAATCACTGGGTAACCTATTGGGTAATGAGCAATGGATTTTGGGTAATTTCAACCACAGAATATAATGTTCATAGAAGAAATCAAGAAATGTTGAAATGATGTTGAATAATGTCAAAAATTTAGTAATCAATTTCATTACTTGGCAAGAAATCTAACGTAATGTATCGTTTATTCAGTCGTGGTAAAAAATAATTATTATTTGTATAAACGTCAAAAGTTAATTTAATATACTCATATCTATTAAAGGACTATTTATGCTCAAAGATTTATGACTGTTAGATTTTTGGAAAATTATAGTTCTTATGCACCCGGTTTTAAGAAATGGTAAATCCTAAATTTTATATCTTAAATCTTGGGTCTTAAATCTCTGAGCATAAATCTTAAGTCATAAGTCTTAAATCGTTTCTAAGAACAACAAAAAGAAGGCTACCAAAAATGTTGCCAAATTTAAGGTAAAATCGTGACGTCACGATTTTAAAAAACTTTTTTAAATACTTTGGTTTATAGGCTATTCGATTAAAAAATGAATTAGTACTTTACAATAAGATCCTAATGAGCTACTTATATCATAAAAATTACACAAATATATTTTATCGTGTAGTATAGGCCCAATAAATTATAATGTCAAAAAACTGAAGAATGCAAAAATGTTCACAAAGTTAGTTTTAATAAAACCAGAAGATTCAAAGTTAGTAACTACGCATTTATAACTTCTTTTGGGAAGTTTTTTTTATAGAAGGCGGTCATTTGGAAATTCAAATGCTCCAGAAGTTTTTCAAAAACTTATAATGAAGATAGTAGTCATGAAAATATAATTATTCATACTGATGCTCTATTCTTGTAATTGAAGAAAATTGCGAAGAGCACAACAAAACTTTAAATTTTGTTTTTCAGTATTTACAAAATCAAGGAATTTCATCGAATAAAATGTGAATTTGGAAAGAAGAGTATAACGTATTGGGATATGAGATTAGTGAGGGAAGTATTAAAACAAATCACAAAAGTATAGAAGCATTATTAAATTATGTACAGTTGCTCCCAGCTGGAACTAGGACAAAAGTAATCACGGTCGCATATTCTTTGTCCTACTTCCAGCTGGGAGCAACTTTACAACTGAAAAACAAAAAAGTTGTAAGAAGATTTTTGGGTCTATTTGCCTATTTAACAAAATATTTTGATTATTAATAAAAAATGATACTATTTTTGTATGGAATGAAAAGTAGGTACAAAAATTTTTGAAGAATAACTTATTACCAAAATGCCTTATTTGACTCCATACAATATTTCATACGAAACAAGAGCCTTTTGAAATTCGGGCAGTGTTAGAACGGAAACAATCACAAGGAATTTGAAAACAGTATATTATTGTTCAAAAATACTCAATGAAGTCCAAGTTGGCTATTATTTGGGCTTGTGAAAGATTACAACAGTTTTTATTGGAAAGATATTTTTTAATACATACCTCTTCTTACCATATTGATAAGCCTATTGGAGAATTAACAACTCGATTTCAACGATTTCGTATGAGAACGACAAAATTTATGTATGATGTTAAGTATGTTCCAGGAAAGGAATTTAATGTGCCTGTGATGCTCTTAGTAGGTCTCCATTGTTACAAACAAGTTGTAAAAATATTCTTGAAGACAACATATGTATTGCACAAATAAAGGTGTTTAGTTGAGTAGGAAATGTACCAGAAGAACAAATTGGAAAAGTTCAAAACTGCAATGAAACTTTAAAATGTATACTGCCAATATTTGGCCAGATAAAAACAAACTTAATTTTGAATTATCGTGATGTTATCAATATAAACATGAAATATCTATTGATTATAATGTTCAGAGATATAATAATAGTACCAGTTAAATTTAGGAAGAAATTCTTATCTCCAATTGAGATTGGTCATATGGGAATAATAAAATGTAAAGATGGTGGCCTTCAATTGGAACATCTGTTAAAGATATGGCAGTAAATTGCAATGTGTGATTAAAATCAATAATAAGACGAGAACCACTTCCTCCAATAAATATAACGTTTATCCCTTGGCATACTCTGGGAGTAGATTTGTTAGATTTGGAAGAACATACATATTTGCTGATTCAAGACTATTGTTCTTTATATCCAGAAATAGTAAGATTAAGAAGTAAAGCAATTATAGATTATATAAAAGAAATCTGTAGTAGTTTTGGTATATCAGGTTTATGTTAGAAGTGGTAACGGTAAACAATTTGA
This sequence comes from Stenus bimaculatus, assembly GCA_963971135.1. NCBI lineage: Eukaryota > Metazoa > Arthropoda > Insecta > Coleoptera > Staphylinidae > Stenus > Stenus bimaculatus. The sequence continues at coordinate 18,273,600 of OZ020187.1, forward strand.
TTCCTATGAATTTGGAACATTTCCAAAGGAATATAATTTTAATTGGATTTCTAGTTGTCCCATTTATCCTAAATCAAATGGTCTGATTGAGTTCGGTGTAAAGTCAATAAAGAAGTCAGAATCAGAGGATGTCCTACTTGCATATGGAAATATCCCCACTTCTTATGGATTTTCCCCATCTATTTTTCCTATAGGATATTTTATTCCTCAAAATGAGTATACGGGTCCTAGAATAAAATATGGGAATTTGCAAATTATATTTTATCCTTGAAAATTAATAACGAGTTCTTGGAAATAAATCACAATTTTTAAATTCGATCATTCTTAAATGCTCCAATGAGTTCCTCTAAACTCGAAGGATCAGATCTAATGTTCAATCTACAAAATGTCAAAATAAATATGGTCCTAAATACTAAAAGCTTAAGAATGTTTAATGTTTAGGATCTTGCTAGCTTGAAATAAAGATTGTATAGTCAATATCACTAATTTGAGTCCTGAAGAAATTCCTAACTTCGAAAATAATAAAGCAAAAACTTCAAAAGAATTTATATTTTAAGATAACATTACAGCAAGAATTTTTAGATTTCAAAATGGGTTAATTGTATCTAGATGTGTCAATCAATTTTCGACTCAAGGTGTAAACAGACGGTGTCTGAAGAGTTTCCACTGCTTAAAACTATAATTCATAAGCTAAAGATAATCTTTTAGAAAAAATGAAATTTGTAAATTTGGCTATACTTTATTTGAGTTTTGCAATGATTTTACATACAATTAAAATAAGTCAAAAGATTGATTAGGTTGTGTTATTTTAATCAAAGGTAATAAAATAATAGGAAATCTTAGAAAACATATTTTTATTCAAAGGAGGTAATAATTAGACATTGGTAAAGATCATTGGAATTCTTGTAGGATGTTCTCAAGATATGTTATCAAAAGAATGCGATTAAAATTGTATCGGACATTTACATGATGTGCAAGGCAAAAGAGTTGACGTAGCTGGCGCCCAACATGCAACAACAGTAATTTATTTAATGAATTTTCTTTCGCCAAGAAGAAACGGTACGTAGACGTGATGTGTGCGTCAATAATTCCAATCAAGCCTTTTAAATTGCTAATGCCATAATTGCAGCCCGGTGTTAATCGCGGTAAGAGTTGATTTATAAGAGAGCGCTAGCATTGTCTTTTATCGCCTAATTAATTTTTTATTCCTCTTAAATTTAGTACGTTATCTCCGAGGATCGACCAGAGTGCACATGACATATGGTCGGAGTAAATCAACTATAGGTGATCAAGTCTGATCGAGGGATGGTTGTATAGGCGCCATGTTGTGCCGCCAGCGCCTCTGGTGTGATACTTTGATTTATCACTCGTCGTTCCGACTATCCAATCCACTATCTCTTTTGGATAGTTTCACTATTTCAATCCTCGTATATCTCCCAACAAATAAACTTCGTAAAGTCAAGTAGAGGCGAGAGAATTCGATCTAACCTTGCGAGTATAGGTGTATAGGGAATAGAATTGTAGTAAGAAGTACTGAGTAAATATTTTTGTAAATTTGTTGAAAGGTAATTTTTAATAAAGTCGTTTAAGGTGATAAAAGATCAGGTAGAAGTTCAGTTGCTATGCGTTTAGGACCATTGGGAACTGCGATGTGAACATTATTCAGTGTCAGAGCGTGAAGAAAAATCGGTGCTGCGGCAAAAACCAACCCCAAAACATTTACCTACCACATAAAAGACGTGCTTAATCTGGATCCTCGGGCACAAAAAAGTCCATGTCCGAAATAAAAAAGGGCTTTCGTGTGCGCGACCCGCACTTTCTCACGGCCACTCGGCATGAGTCAGTCGGGCGCGGACCGTCAGACAATGAATATATAAAATAATCATTTAGTCGGGCAACGCAAACGTGGGCGGCAATGTGTGTGTTCTGGCCGAGCCCATCGAAAAAACACACCAACTACTTAATTCTTACCAACGCCACGCTGCTTTTCCTGAATAAACTAACTGTGCGTTCGCCCCCTCTAATCCACAACCACAATACACCCACCCTCGATCTTAACAATAAAAAATGTTTATGTTTAAACGTTCATGCACCTCGAGTGACAAACCCTCTACTTCATTCCTATTTTAACCGATTTTTAAGAACAACACCAACGAATTTCATCTCTCCACAAATCTCTATCTCAGTTGAAGAAGCCAATTTTTCAGGAAAGCTGAGTTACGAAAATTATTTCACATAATTTAATGAAAACAGTTTAGTTTCAGGACTAAATATATTCAACACTCTTAGGTGATAGGAGAAATAGCATGTATGCAAGCAAAATTCTTGTTTTCTTTTGGCTTAAGTAAATTTCCATAGAAAATGGAAGTTTATTCTACATAAAATATTTTATCTCCAAAAAGCTAAAAGAAGATAGAGTTCCTAAGTTGGACATTTGTAAGATCAATGGATTTTATTTATCTTATAATAATAATAAATTATTTATTGGTCAAATATTTGCCAAAAGAAGCAGGATTAACAAAATATCGAGATGATGCTGTTTTTCCTCAAGTCCTTGTAAGGATAAATAGGAATTATATGTATGCATAATATAAAAAATTATAGTGAATTAGTAATTAATTTAAGATTTAACATTTATTACTTATCATTTGAGAATAGTGTAGTATTAGTATTTATGCACCCAGATTTAAGAGTTAACCTAAAAACAGAAAAGACGCTTATCTTTCCTTGAATTCTTATAATTTTTTGTTGTAAGTTTTTATAATGTTTGGGTTTAAATACTATATTAAATTAAAATTAAAATCAAAAACAGGGAATTTTAGTTAAATTTAATTTAACGCATGTGCAGTTTACTTAAAATTTATCATTTAAGAAATAAGAGTTAAATTTAACCAACTCTTATAAAATAAAGAATTTTTTAATAGACTATGAATCAATATGAAATAAAAGACTCAGATTTTTTCACAAGTGGAAAATTATATAGTAATTTACCGCAAACATGGATTCGCAGATTTGCTACCACAATACATCGTTTGTTTTTGGGACCAGAAAGTTTTATTAACGTTTAAAATAAGACTATGTTTTCTAGACTTTTCGATTAACTTGAAATTTGCAATGACGCTAAACATATTTCTCGTATAAATTGAAAACAATAGCGATCCTAAAATGGATCCTTGTGGTATATTCGAGGATGTTGTCCTAACTGAGGAAGTTTAACCAGCATATTAAATTCTCTGTCTTCTTTCCAAAAGGAATGATCGAATCAGTTCAATTGCTGAATGATAGAAGACGGTACAGCCTAAAAGAATCAAGTATTTGATTGTGAGTATTTATTTTGCCTTGCATTTGTTGAAACTATAATACATGAAAAGGCAGAAAACATGTATAGTTAATTGGAAGTGAGATGAAAATTGTTAATTGTTACTACAGGGTGTCACAAATGTAATCACTCTATTGGAAGATGCTTTTGTTTTTGCAAGTGGCATCATCTGTTATCGTGACTTTGGTATTTGTAAAGAAGACAACTGTAAAGTACATATCAACAAATTATACTTTTCAAGAACGTGGAATAATTGTGTTCCGGTCGCTTGATTTCTCCTTTTGGTAATTTGCATTGCCCCGCAAGATCACCCGATTTTACCACTCTTCCAGTGGCGGAGTATCGCACATAATCGCGCAAGAGGCGCTTGCCTGTGGTCTCCTAATTGAAACGGCCTCAAAAGAACTGAAAAAACCTATGCAGTTACATTTATTTTTCAATTTTTACCAGTCATGGTTTTAGAAAACTTCTATTCAAATAAATCATAAACCTAACAAAGGAATTATACAATTTCCTTTCCAGTTCCAGGCAACAAGACTTTAAAGATTCTCTTACTTGAAATTCTTGAGACTGAATGAACCGGTTATACATATACAGGGTGTCCCAAAAAGAAGTACTCAGAAGAAAATCCTAGAAAATAGACGAGCTTTCATCGACAAGAAAACTAATAGTCAGGGTCGGAACGGCCCAGCTTTTTTGACAGAAAATGTCGTTAATTCAAAATACTGTTATAGTTCATAAACTATTTGATCAATTTAAATGAAATAAATAAATGAAAAAATATTCTTCTTTCAAAAATTTATGATAATTTACTTTCTTGATATTTTCGCTGACAGGTACCATTTTTTGACCAAATAGTTTATGAGCTATATCAGAATTTCAAATTAAGGACATTTTCGGTGAGAACAACATTTAAATCGTCAACTTTCTATGATTTTCTTCTGAGCACTTCTTTTTGAGACACCCTCTATAATTTTGTTTTTTCTTTATTTTTAACTTTTGGGTATTTTTCACAAACGTGCATCTAATTCCATGGTATTTTTTTGAATAAGGGAATACAGAGGTGACTGGAAATGTTTGACCTTACCATTTTTAAAAAATTCACCTCTACGGGCACGACCGAATTGTCTCCCCAAAACTAAAATATACCTGCTCACCAAAATGTTTCCCGTGAAGGCCAGGTAGAGGTAAAAGTGCCGAATAGCGCATTTCCATGCAAATTCAGTGGCTACAAAATTTTACTAAAATTTCTATTTATTAGCAAAAAAATAACTAAATTAGAAAGTATATTTTAAAAAAAATTTCCGCATCAAAACGTAACAAACTCTACCCAAACCTAACCTAACCCGACCACCACAGAGAGTATTTTAAAAAACAATATCCTAACCGAATCACCTAAAATTACGGGAGACAATCCGGTCCATGGATGGAGACAATCCGGTCCCATTTAAAACCACCTGAATTTACGGGAGACAGTTCGGTTCGTCCCGCCTCTACGGCGCTATATCAGGAGGCTGCAGCTATAGCATTCTTCACAATAACGTCACAAACTCAAATTTTGCACTTGTAAGTTTCCCTTAAACAAACCTCTGAAACTGATGTCAACTGAAAAAGTCATTTTTTATTTTAATTAAAAAAAAAATAGCGACTTAAAAATCAGGTTGCGCCTCAGGTCTCTAAATGGCTTAATCCGCCAGTGGCTCCAGATTTCTTTCTTTGGGGTTATTGGAAGTCTCGCGTTTATGTGAACAATTGAAGAAGAAATACTAAATCCATCACCTGAAGTATTGAGAAAAATAATGGAAAATGTACTAAAACGGGTTCAAATGTGAATTAACTCTGGCTGCGACCACTTAGTCGATATTATTTTCTCGGTTTAAAAGGAAAATTTGTAAAGGTCCAAATAAACATTATTCAGAAACAGAACCGATTTTTTTTTCATTTACTAAAAAAGTCATAATGGTACTATAATCTACCATCTGCAGATAAGAGATATAAAACGGTCACAAATGGAGCATGGATGCAACATTAAATTTGTCACCACAGAAAACTTATGAAACAATCTGTACACAACTCACATCACTAAAAACCGGAAAAATAAGCTTAAAAAATTTTAAAAAAGGCATCTAAAAAAGCACAAAATTTTGCTTAAAAAGGCATTAAAATCTAAAAAAAGGCATATAAAAGGCACCAAAATTTAAAAAAGCTTACAATATGAAAAAATACCCTATCTTTCCGCCACGGTTTGACTTACCCACACGCATTTTTGGACCAATCAGAAAGCTGGATTTCAACTCCGACACGGTATTTTAGTTAACCTTGCAATATAGAGGTGGCGCTTCATGTAAAGACATGTCAGAAATACCAAAAATAACCTTATCAAATTTTCGTAAAATTAAAAAGTCATTTAAAAAGTATACATAGTATTCTACTCGCGGGAAAATAGCCGTTATTCACTCAGACCTCTTACGCAATTTCGGTCTTCGTGAATAATGTCTAAAATTTCTCGCTCGTTCAATAATATACTATTATTTGAGAATTGAATACAAAATTTACACAAGAAAAACAGTTTTTATAATACAAGAACAAGAAAGAAAAAGAATAGCAGTAAGAAGAGAACGGCAAATAGAAGAAAACTATTCTTTGTTGAATGAGTTAATAATTATGTACTGTTCAAGATGTTCTGAAGTAAAATTTCTTCTTTTGTCGCTTAAAATATTTTTATATGCTGAAAAACTTCTTTCAACATCTACGCTAGTTATTGGCGTATATTTAAAGGAATCTATTGGAATATAAATTTCAAAGTCATTCACTCTTACACCAATAATAATTATTTTAGTAACAACGAACAATTTTTTTAATAAAATTTTCAAAAATAACACAAATACGCATAAAAATTAAAAATAGGCACTAAATAAGCATGAAAATTTAAAATAAGCGCAAAAGATAAAAAAAGGCATTAAAAAATCGTCAAAAATAGAGTTTTTTTTAAATTCATACAATTTTATACAAGAAAAAAGTTAATGCTTACAATATTGGGAAAAAGAATAATTCTTAAAATCCGAACTCTACACATCACAATCCAGTTGTAGTTGTACTCAGTCGGCATGCAGACATCTACGTCTGGAGAAATTTATGGTGCAACTGTTACAGGACCCCTATCCTCATTTTCGGTTTCGGTTTCTATGGAAATTTTCCAAAATAACCGATGAGTAACGAGTATTTTGCTTGACCACGCCTTTTTGCCTAAAGGATATTTTGTCCCCGAAAATGAGGATAAATCTATAAGTATTACCTTACAGATATTTCCTATAGAAGCTTACAGTTTTGCTCTGAATTGCACCATTAGAAAATCCTTGTTTTCATGAGCAAACCAAAAAAATTTTATTAAAAAATAAATATTCGTTCGAAAAGGCTTATTATTTTCTTCTACTTATATTATAAAACGAACACGAATCGCAGTAATATATGATCAAACCCATAATTAACCCACATAGGTCTTAGTTTTGTTAAGTTATTACGTGATTTATACTGCAATTCTGTGCAAATTCATAAGTCCTTACAGGAAAAATTCTGTACGGTTTGTTATATGAGTTGTAATGGATAGTTTCCATGCTTTCCTTATAGATATTTCCTATTACGGCTTACAGATTTTTGAGCAATTCTAATCACATCTGTAAGTTTTTGCGGGGAAAATCTGTATGGTTTGTTATATGGGTTGTAATGTACGGTTTCCAGGGTTTACAGAATCGACCTATCAGATAGAATCGATCTACAATTTACAAGAATACATAATAATCATTAAATAAGCTTTTCTATTGACTCAATCGAAGGTCTTGAAATTCGGATACCCCACCAGAAATTTGATTCAAGCTTTCTATATTGTTCTACTATTTCTGATAAAGCCTGTGATTGATTATTTTTCCTAGGCGTAGTCTTATAATAAATCTGATCAGCTAAGAAAGATAGCAGAATGTTATCAAAAATGCTATGAAGTAAATGATTACAAATTACAAATCATGTTCAGTATCTATTAAAAATCAAGCGACAAACCTTAAAGACAAATTACCATTTCGATAAATTTTGAACGTCTTGGTATTAGTCAGAAGTTTCAATCTTGTCTGGTTTTGGTTCATATTGTTTCTGACGTATTTTAAAAGTAATGTTTTAAATGATGCTTCCATCTTCTTCAATCTCGGACTAAATTACTACTTTCGCAAAAGAAGATAAAAAAAATGTCTACCTAGGGGAGCAACTTCGAAATGATATTATTTAAGTCGAGTAACTGACCTTTGCTATTTAGAAATAGACATGAGCTTGCGTTACAGGGTTAGCAATTTTCTAAAAGCAAAAAAAACTACTTTCGGCTGCTCCGATTCCTCCGAATTTACAATCCCGGTTGTAAACATATTGAAATTTTTCCCTTCCATGTCTTAGCAGGTACAAATTAAACATACATTATATACCTTATTGTTAAGTCGAAAAGGTTCAATTTTGCTTTAGCATTTGGAGGTTATCATTTTTGGACCCTAATTATCCCGAGGAGATTGCAAAAATGAAAGGATGAATCATTACTACTTACTACTAGCTGGGATACATAGATGAGGGATATTTTGTGTTATGTCATCAGCGATTGATGTGAAGTACAAATTAAAATGAATTTAAGTCACAAGAAAATACATTCTTATTTTAATCTCATGTTTTGAGTTGATTAGTTTCCAAAGAGGCCTGGGATGATTTTTCGATGCAGATATATACTCGTCATTGTGTTTGATTTCAGCTTCTTTGATTTTTGCACGATATATAGAACGGAATAGATTTCTATAAGTTTTTAAGTCTTGATTAACACTATTTCGGCACTATTCGTTTAGAAGTATTAGCTGTTCACTTATATTTTTAAGGTCTTCATTGAACCACTTTACACAATTATTATATTATGATGGATTTTTAGAATTTTCAGTAGAAAACCAATTACGACAGTATCTTGTATTAAACATAGAAGACGATTAACTTTATCCTTTCAGTAAATTTGTTTATTGTCAATAAAGCTGATGACACATGTATTTAGTTTCTGGTAGATATTGTAGTAGTCTACTTTTGTAATAGGTATATTGCAATTTGGCCTTGCAGGTGGAAGCTGATCGGAAAACCAAAGTAGTACCAGTGTACTCGAAGATTCTATGTTTGTAAATACATTATCCAAACAGTGGTTTAGGCGTGTTGAAAATTTAACCAATTTAGATAGGCCAAAAACTAGTCATTAAATTACATAAAGCACTGCTCTTAACTCTTAACATCCATAGATCTTCTTGAAAACGCAAGGGAATAATAAGATCTTATGAAAATAAAACTTGCTGAGTGATATTAAATAAAAAGTGTATAATTTGTAGTTGAGTTAGTAAAAAAAAATTGTAAAAAAAACTTGATATTTGCGGTTTTAAAGATCATAGGACACCGATCGTAGTGCAGCTGTTGTTCTTGAGCTTTAATATTTGGTCATTATACCGAATGATTTAACTCAGAATTTTCACGATTCACTAATGACAGAGGGACGGGTCAAGGGACAGGTAGCGTGCGATGATTAAGGCAACCACCCGCGAACAAGCATCGCTTCTGAGTGCGTTCCGTTTGAAACATTTTAATGATTTAATTTAAGTTTTAAAAGGTACAAAGCTGCGTTTAGTAGCGGCTTAATTAAACGGCAAGCGAGAAGAAATCCTAGAAACAATAAATCATGCGAATCTGTTTTTAATTAAAATGATACACAAACGGCGCAAGTAATCTATTTATAATTTACTGTTTTAATAAACAATGACCAGTCATCCTGAACGGAATCAAGTGGTACTGCGTACAACTGCGTGGAAAATAACGAATCACGTCGCTCCAATTGACTTATGAGGAATTTAACTAATTAAAGCAGGAATTATTTATTAAAATATACTTAGTTATCTTATTGTTGTTTTGAACACGCAGTAGAGTGTCGAGGACAGTAATTTATCGCAGCGCACAAAAAGCTCCGGTGGGTCGTTCAGGTGAGGAGTCCCAAATAAAATTCGAAAAATTCCAACCCCTTATCTGAAATGATATCAGTTACGCTTGGTGGGCCGGCTCTATCCTAATTAGATTAAGGTTGTCACAATTTAAGAAATAATTGACTGGTTTAAATCCGAGCGGTTACGAGGACCGAAGGGTCCCAAGATAAGACAATGTTAGTTTATAAGCCTTGTCAGGGGAATTAAGACGTTTAGGACCGCTTTGACATTATTGAACGAGGTGCAGCCTGACAAAGATTACTTGCTTCCAACAGACCCACTTCAACACCTTTTTATTCTTATATTATCACAAATATCATAATCAAATAAATAGAAAAATACAACATTTATACTTTCGTCGCAATTATTTTTTGCAACAAAGCATGGGCATAACAAATAAGCTCATTTGGTTTTAATTACATATTGTATTGCAAGTAAAGTTTTTTCAAGAAAAGCTCTTGAAATTTTATTATGAAAAAGTTCAAAATGTCCAAATTCCAAAAATATAAGGGACCTAAAAGTAATTCTTGATAAAGTTAAAGTACGTAAAGTTCTCAATACAAGTAGCATACTTAATTTTGCTTCATGTTGGTATAGTAATGTCCTGTAGTAATAAAAACGGCGGATTAGGGTTGAGGACTACAAAACAACAGCAACTCTTTACCAATTTATTTTTGCGACTAGTTTCGGTCGAATTTCGATACCAAAAAAATAGTTTCTTTTGTTTTTCACTCAAAATAAACTAAAATCATTTTATAATTACCTCCTGAAAATTATAGGTGAGTATTGGTCAATATAAAGTAGTAATCAATGGTTAATACGTTGTTCATCGTAATTATAAAATGATTTTATTTTATTTGAGAGTGAACTAATAGCTTTTATATAAGAAATTAAACAAAGGAAAATATTCTCTAAAGAATTTTACATGTAAAGTTGCTCCCAACTGGAAGAAGGACAAAGAATATACGATCGTGATTACTTTTGTCCTACTTCCAGCTGGGACCAACTGTACACTATACGATGTTCTTATTTTGAGTGATTTAACTTAATTGTGAATTGTATTCTTTCTGCAGCTTAAGAAAGGTCGAAATTCGACCAAAACTAGTCGCGAAAATAAATTGGTAAAGAGTTGCTATAATTTTTGGTGTCCCCAACCTCAACCTAATTTTGCCTGAAAATCAGAAAAAAATATGAAAATCGGAGAAGACGAACTTGAGATATTTGGGCATAGGCAAGGTACATAATTTTCTTTTTGGTGGTTTATTACGATTTTTCTTCCAAAACTATTGCGCGCTCTAGTGATCCTCATTATTTATAAGCGATTGGCTGATAATTTGCAACGAAGCTACATTTACTTAGCTGGGATGAATTTTCTGTACCGTCGTAGGATTTCCCACGAAAAATTTGTCGCGAGCACCTAAAAAGATTGGACTAGAAAGCAAAAGGCACTAAGTCCAAAAAATGAATTTGCGAAATTTCAATTTTAAAGACTAACAGCTTTCGAAAAAGTGTTTTTTAAATTAGGAAGGTACACTCCAATTAATCTAGAATCTATTAATCTAGCTTCTACACCTTTTCAAATTGTATTTCAGAAAAGATCAATTCAATTTCAGAATAGTCAATTCAATTTCAGAAATCATCAATTGTAATTCATAAAAGATCAATTGTACTTCAGATAGCATCAATTGTATTTCAGAAAAATTAATTTAATTTTAGAAAATACCTTTTGTAAAATATTGAGGGAGCCAAGAGTTTTTATTCGATAATTTCAATTGGGTTTAACATTGGTGAATTAGGACCTGAACCTGGTCTTACTGGTGTTACTGGTGTAATGTTAAATTTCAAAAGCACACTTTTGATAAAATAATCTTTTCTGAAATACAATTTAGTATTCTGAAATCGAATTGATCTTTTCTGAAATACAATTCGAAAAGGTGTAGATGCGTAATCAAAACGAATTAATTTTTACAATAGTTAAATAGTGAACAAAAATATATTAACTATTTTGGACATAGTGCCTTTGCTTGCTGGCCCACGATATGTGTGTCATTTGAGTTTAAATATGTATATAGCATTAAACACAGAGATGTAATTTCTGTACTAAACCCTAGTAAAAGTTATGACATTTTTAACATCAGTACAGATATCATTAAGATCATAAAAGCTATTTTAGTCTCACCTTTAATTAAATTAATAAATCAGTGCATACAATCCTCAACATTTCCAAACATTCTTAAGGTGGTCCCCATTTATAAGAAAGGTGACTAAAGTGACCAATATCGTTATTACATACAATGTCTAAAATACTGAAAAATATATTATCAGAACAAATTTCGGATTATTTGGAAAACAATTAACTATTTTCGGAAAAACAATTTGGTTTTCGAACAAAAAAGTCAACCAAATACTCTGAACTGGAGTTTGTTAAAGATTGTATTCGGGTTTTTGAAGAGGGAAACTTTTTAAGTGCTAACTTTTTGCATCTTTCAAAGACCTTTGATTGCATCTCTCATATAACACTATATTCATATAATCTTAGTCCTAAGAAAATAACATTTAATGATAATTATGCAGAAGTTAATTGTAATTGTTCAGAAGTTAGATAATGGTGGTGCCTAGGACCATTGTTATTCTTAATTTTTATAAATGACTTGCCATCAGCACTTTTGCCATCGACGATATGCATATGCTGATAATACAACTTTTTCCAACATTGCTGAAGCTGAAAAACACAGCCAAGAGACGTGATCAAGGGCTGAAGACTAGTTTAATGCCAATGGTCTAACAACTTCTAAACAAAGATAAAACATCAAACATCATTTTTCCTTTGCCAAATAATGATTATTATTCTAATGATAATGTTAAATTTCTGCGTAAAGTTGCTCCCAGCTGTAAGTAGGACAAAGAATATGCGATCGTGATTACTTTTGTCCTACTTCCAGCTGGGACCAACTGTACACTATAAGATTTTCTTATTTTGAGTGATTTAACTTAATTGTGAATTGTATTCTTTCTGCAGCTTGAGAAAGGTCGAAATTCGAACAAAACTAGTCGCGAAAATAAATTTGTAAAGAGTTGCTATAATGTTTGTTGTCCTCAACCTCAACCTAATTTTGCGTGAAAATCAGAAAAAAATATTAAAATCGGAGAAGACGAACTTGAGATATTTGGGCATAGGTATGGTAGATAATGCTCTTTTTGGTGGTTTATTACAATTTTTCTTCCCAAACTATTGCGCGCTCTAGCGGGCCTCATTATTTATAAGCGAATGGCTGATAATTTGCAACGAAGCTACATTTACGTAGCTGGGATGAATTTTCTGTACCCTCGTAGGATTTCCCACGAAAAATTTGTCGCGAGCACCTAAAAAGATTGGACTAGCAAACAAAAGGCACTAAGTCCAAAAAATGAATTTGCGAAATTTCAATTTTAAAGACTAATAGCATTCGAAAAAGTGTTTTTTAAATTAGAAAGGTACACTCCAATTAATCTAGAATCTATTAATCTAGCTTCTACACCTTTTCAAATTGTATTTCAGAAAAGATCAATTCAATTTCAGAATAGTCAATTCAATTTCAGAAATCATCAATTGTAATTCATAAAAGATTAATTGTACTTCAGATAGCATCCATTGTATTTCAGAAAAATTAATTTTATTTTAGAAAATACCTTTTGTAAAATATTGAGGGAGCCAAGAGTTTTTATTCGATAATTTCAATTGGGTTTAACATTGGTGAATAAGGACCTGAACCTGGTCTTACTGGTGTAATGTTAAATTTCAAAAGCACACTTTTGATAAAATGTGTGCTGTTGTGGTTCACGTGTACAATCACCGCCAAAAACTGTTAACTTCCTCATTTTTTATAATTGGTCCTTTCTGAAATTAATTTGATTTTTCTGAAATACAATTGATGCTTTCGGAAATACAATTGATCTTTTCTGAAATACAATTGACTATTCTGAAATACAATTGATACTTTCTGAAATTGAATTGATTATTCTGAAATACAATTGATGCTTTCTGAAATACGATTGACTATTCTGAAATCGAATTAATCTTTTCTGAAATACAATTGACTATTCTGAAATCGAATTGATCTTTTCTGAAATACTATTCGAAAAGGTGTAGATGCGTAATCAAAACGAATTAATTTTTACAATAGTTAAATAGTGAACAAAAATATATTAACTATTTTGGACTTAGTGCCTTTGCTTGCTGGCTCACGATATGTGTGTCATTTGAGTTTAAATATGTATCTAGCATTAAAGTCAGAGGTGTAATTTCTGCACTAAACCCTAGTAAAAGTTATGACATTTTTAACATAAGTACAGATATCATTAATACCATAAAAGCTACTTTAGTCTCAGCTTTAACTAAAATAATCAGTGCATACAATCCTCAATATTTCTAAACATTCTTAAGGTGGTCCCCATTTATAAGAAAGGTGACAAAAGTGACCAATATCGTTATTACATACAATGTCTAAAATACTGAAAAATATATTATCAGAACAACTTTCGGATTATTTGGAACTATTTTCGGAAAAACAATTTGGTCGAACAAAAAAGTCAACCTAATACTCTAAACTGGAGTTTGTTAAAGATTGTATTCAGGTTTTTGAAGAGGGAAAGTTTTTAAGTGCTCACTTTTTGCATCTTTCAAAGACCTTTGATTGCGTCTCTCATATTACACTATATTCATATAATCTTAGTCCTAAGAAAACAACATTTAATGACAATTATGTAGAAGTTAATTGTAATTGTTCAGAAGTCAGATAATGGTGGTGCTTAGGACCATTGTTATTCTTAATTTTTATAAATGACTTGCCATCAGCACTTTTGCCATCGACGATATGCATATGCTGATAATACAACTTTTTCCAACATTGCTGAAGCTGAAAAACACAGCCAAGAGACGTGATCAAGGGCTGAAGACTAGTTTAATGCCAATGGTCTAACAACTTCTAAACAAAGATAAAACATCAAACATCATTTTTACTTTGCCAAATAATGATTATTATTCTAATGATAATGTTAAATTTCTGCGTATTCACTTGGATAATTAAATAATTTGGAATGTTCATGTTGAGAAATTAGAGCTAATATCTTTGCTGCGAAACTTAAAAAACTCAGTAGCCATTAGACATTAGAGTATTTATAGATGTGCCGCTCTGCCAACAGCAATAAAATACTTTGGGTTAGTCAATTATTAATAACCAAAAATTTAAGAAATTCTTCTCATTTCTCATTATTGATTGTTTTATATTAAATTATTGCCTATTATACCTAATATTCAAATGCAAATTTTTTAATTAATTACTTCACTTTAGATTTATTTTTAATTTCCACTGAATTTTTCACTCGTTTAATTTCCTACTTTTATCAAATTTTTCCTTAAAGTTTTTATAATGGGTTTAGAATAATTTTGTTGAATTCGCTTTATCTAACGATCTAACTTTTAACGAAGTTAAATTGTGTGTATATTATTTATTTCTTAAAAATCAAAGGTGTGGGTAAGAAAATTTAACTGTTCAAAATCTCCCACATGAAGATGCAAGCACGGTGGCATCTGCAACTACCAACTACCCCCACAATAGCCTTCCAAAACTATTCCATTCCCCGTCTACAAAACTGGACCTTCGGATTGTACCCCACACAAGTGTTGTTGGGAGCACTTTGTCGGCGCACGTCTCTTTTTCAAAAAAATTCTACGCCGGTTTCAAAAGCACGCATTCCGAAATAGATTTGATATTAAATGGAGAGGCTGCCACCGCTTCTTTTGTGTGTTTTTACTACGAGAGGGTGGAAAGGAATTTCACGTTGACAATTTAACAAATGAAAATGTTGGACGTGTTATTTCTCGCCAATTGGATGTGATTTATTACTCATTTATCATATTTTAAAGAAACAAAAGCTATAATATAAAAAATTAGTTAAATAACGAATTGCCTAAAAAGAATAATTAGCCACGAGCTAAAAACTAATAAAGATAGGATCCAAAAAAGCTATGACTTTTGAAAACAAATTTAAATAGACAACTTCGTATATTTTATTTAATAATAAATAGTTTTAGTAATATAAAAAACATTAACTATACAAGGTCAGTTTTTAGTGCGAAATTTATGTATGCGCATAACCAGAAATTATTTTTGTCTATACTGGGTGTTTCGTAACTGGAGCGCAAGCTATTCTAATTTTTATTTTAAATGGAACACGATGTATATTTTTTCATATTTGTATTATAACTTAAAGAATACAACAACATTTTTTGTTTTTTGAAAATTTGAACGCGCACTTAATTTTTTTCGGGGATTTTCTATAAAATTTATCAAAAATGATTTGTATAAAAGTTAAAGAACACTTAAAGAGGAACAATATTTTGTAAAAAAATTCAGGGTGTTCCATTAAAAAAATTAAAATACATCCTATCTAGTTTTCATATTTCACGCCTCCATAATTGCCACCATTTATAATAAAATTCGAAAAAAAATGTACTAAAAATATATCAAAATCCATATTACAAAATGACATAAAAATTGTTTTTTAAATCTTTATAATAAAGCCAGTATACATTTCTAAAAATATGTCTAAATTTATAGAAAATTTCCGATAAAAAATTAAGGGCACACTCCAAGTTTCAAAAAAATATCGTTGTATTCTTTAACTTAATGTTAATGCAAATATCAAAAAATATATCGGGTGTTGCATTAAAAAAAAGATGGAATAGACTCCAGTTACGAAACACCCAGTGTACAACATATAACTTTCAATAAGAATATTTCATTAATATTAAATGATACAGTAATTCTAAGAGAGACGAATTGGGAATTTTAACTACCAATAGATGACTCTGTTAACCCTCTGTGGTAAATTAATGAACTTTTGAAACCAGTATTGAAGATTAAATTCGTCCTAAGTGGTTATCTACAAAGTCTTTAATAAGTATTCTTCTAATTTTTATTCAAAAGTTACTACTGCCGTTTTATACTAGCTTTACTGTTTCATAGAGAGCTCCTTTCTAAAATCGCGAATACCAATCTAGTTGAAATAATGTTTAAAGCATTTATTTATCGTTCTTTGTAAAAATTTCTTGAAATTATTTGAACAATTTCCCCATAGTAATGTTATATCTTAAATTTGAAAAAATATGAATGAATTTTTAACCAATTGTTTTAAAGAACATATTTGTTGTATTTATAGAAAATATTTTTGAAATTTTGTTGTTTTTTAAATTTATATTTTTAGCTAAAAATTATAAAATCTACTTTTATTCCGAATCGAATAAGCACCAGACCGACATCACCTTTTCTGTAGAACATTGATCAAGGATTATTTTAGTACTTTTAAAATTATTAAAAACGTAAAGAAAAAATATATGATTAAAAAAATCCCCTCACCCACATGTAACGCCCCTGAAAATATTTATATATTGGCCATAAATATGTATCTTTATGTGAAAAAGCTATCGCCAAAATTTCAAATTATTACCTCTTGTATTATATTTTATTATTGTTGATTATTCGTGTCCGTTAATTATTAAATTAAAGAAAAAATTTGTAGCTTTTTCGGACAAAGAAAAAAAAAGACATTAAATCAATTATATTAATATACAATATTATTATTTTTTAAAATTATAAAGACATCGATTATGTATATTATTTTGATGTACAAAATAAGCTCAAGATTTTTTAATAACTGAAAACAACTTTAAATAGGTAATTTCTCTTAAAATATTAATAATATATGTTTCTAGTTAAATGATATTTATATTTTAGCCTTGAAAAAGAAGCTAACCAGCTTCGAAACGTTGGCGTTTTAAGAATTGTTTTTTAATAAAGTTTGTCCGAAAAAGCTACAAATTTTTTCTTTAATTATATTTTATTAACAAAAAATTTTTTTTGAATTTTTTAAGGAAGTATTTCCGGGACAATACTTTATAAGTTAAAAATGCTTAGTTTCAATTCCTCTATAAACCCAAAAGATTTGTCACACTTCTTCAGGGACATCCTGTAGAAATGGTCCTAGAATAATACGAGGAACGATTTTTTGTATATAATTTATCACTTAAAAATATATTTATGATTGTCATATTAGGTCTGTTTGTTAAATATGATGCAATTAATTTTTAAGCAATTTTGTGATTGATCCAAGAATTCCAGAAGTAAATTGTGATCTACTGTATCAAATGCTTTTGTTAAATCAATTGAAACTCTTGCTATATATTTATTTGAGTTAAGAGTTAAGTTGATCATTAAATAAAGTCCATAATATTTATTCTCGCTGATTGAGTGCAAGGTTTTTCTTGAACTCCAAAATGTCTCTGAACAAATATTCATTAATTTTTCTAATATTTTTGAAATCGTATTCAATACTGAAATCGGTCTGTAATTTTCAATATTTAATTTAGAACTATTTTTATATACTGGAGTTATTCTTGAAAACGTTAGCACTTCAGGAAATATACCATTTTCTAATATGATATTAAAAATATAACAAAGTGGAGTAAGAAGTACATCTTTTAAATTTTTAATATCATATAGTTATATACCATCTATTCCAGGAGCAGTGTAGTTTTTTAAAGAATAATATTCCATATTCTTTTATAATCACCATCACATTTTTCATTTTTTTTTTATATTTTACCCAAATTTTGGCGCACCCAAAATTCTGGTACGTGTCTATAGGCAAATCTGCCGCTGCTTTTCAAGAATTGTTGTTAATATCAACTATTTTAATCCACGTTATGGTTTTCTTCATTGTCATATCTTTGCTTTCTTGACTTCTATTATCTACCTACTCCAAATCTAACAATTCTAATTATTTGACTTTTATGACCATTTAATCTTTTGTGTGAAGGATTTTAATCGATTATTCTTAATGTTCATTTTTCGCACAGTTAATATTAATATTTAATTAGTTGCGTGATGAAGAGTTATCTTTTTTTCCTCCTTTTTAATTAGTAGTTCGTGACGTTCTCACGTTAAATATATAAAAGGAACTTATTTTATCTCAGGATATTAAAAATTTTATTTATAAGACATTTTAAGAAATTAAAGAAGTAGACACGTTACATTATCTAAAGCAATTTATGGGTTTTTTAGAGAAAATGGATGATTGGTTTTCTTACTTATATCTATTAAATGCTATAAGTATTCTTGTTTTTTTTTAGTTTGAAGGTTTACGTCATAGAAAAATGGGTTTGGTAGTGAATTTATTTACAAAATCTTTATCTGAAGTTTCGAAAAGCTAACAATTACTTAGCGCATATCCTTGATATTGCCTCTAAAGATGATATTTATCCGAAACACGTAAAGCTGATATTTATTATTATTTTAAAATTTAATCCTGGTCTCTAGAGACACTAATTAGGTCATCCAGATTTACTTGTAAATTTAATATAATTTTAATATGATTTTTTATTATATTACTTTTTTAGATGGTTTTATCACTTTTATGTTGAATATTTAAATACTATTGAACTGTGGTGGTCCGTAGCAGCCATCAGGGAGGTTTGTACGGCCAATCCATCCTCGTCTTTGTTTTGTCTTTATTTTTTTCGGTCCGGCGGTGATGATTAGGAGTCGCTGTCAGTTCCTACTTTAGCGAAGCCTATAATCAGTAACAGCCGAAACACAATTATTTACCTCTGGCTAAATGGTTTGTCTTGTTTAGTTTAGGTAAATATGCTTTTGTTTGCTTGTTAACTTTACACGCTGAGCGCCGTTCTAAAATTGAACTGCGGGAGGTCAGAGGCGACAAAAGACCACTAAAACCGACACCGAAGGTCCAGATAAAATATTCCAATAATTTAAACCTGATTTTTATTGGGCAATATACCAAATATAAAAATAAGATCTTAAATACTCATAATAATTAATCTTCTTAGATTTAATTTTAATTGAAAACATTTGCTCCTTATATTGATTGAGTAGGAAATTTGGAAATTTGGGTATTTCCGTTTATTTTGAACAACCCGTTTGCCGTTTGCCACCACCCATAAACAAGATGATATGTGATTTTTAAAATACTTTCTTCAAAGTACAACTACATGGGCCTTAATTATAATGGAAGACTAAGACCACATCCTACTTTTTTTAAATGTTGGACAATTTTGAAGGAAATTTTGATTTTCGGAAATATCTTGCAACAATTGTGGCCTTTTGTAGTACGGTTTGATTAAATCATATTTTTGGTGGATTACAAAAAACTTGAGCAAGCACTGACAAACCAGCACAATCCGAACCTGTTATAATATGAATTGAAGAAGCAAACGTTTTTAACTATTTATTCAATCACTACTAACTGATGACAATACTAGACAATACTTATTTGTTTATCATAACTACATAAAACTACTTGATAATTAGTTTATCTTCCAACATTCCCCCTTAAACTAATTTATTTGAACTAGTCCAAAATTTCTTCTACATAATTCATGTTTTAGAAATGTCACACTTTTGGTTAAACTATCTGCTACCGTTTCCTTCGTTGATATTGGTTTGATATTAATTAACTTTTCATTTACAGCATCTTTAATAAAATGGTGTTTAACATCAATATGCTTCGTCCTACTATGATATGAATTGGATTTCGTCAACTCAATTGCACTTCGATTGTCACAATAAATGTCAATGTCACTGCCAATTGGTTATAGCCATTTCATCTCCAAAAGCTTTTTCTACAGTTAATGGATCATTTACTTTATTTTCAACTGCAGAATATACCAAATAATCATTTAACTTGCTTGGCATTTTTGAAATTCGTTTTGAAGTAATTATTTCTGCATTTTCTTGAAAAATGTTACAATAATTTTCATCTTCATTTTCTTCAATTACTTGGTCATTTCCAGCATTGTTTTCAATATTATTTTCTATTTCTTTTGAAATATCTACATCATTTTGATTATCAAAACTATCAATAAATTGAATTTGTTCTGAAATCTCTTTGCCATCTTTTACATTATTTTTAAATAAAATGTTTTCATTGAAAACATCTCTGCTTTTAATAATTTTTTGAGTTTTCATGTTAAATAATCTGTACCCTTTACTGGTTTCACAATAACCCATAAATATACATGATTCAGATTTCGAATCCAATTTCTGCCTTTTTTGTTTTGGTATGTGACTCATAGCTTGACATCCAAAAATTTTTAAATAATTCAAATTAACCCTTTTCTTACTCCAAACTTCTTCTGGAATTTGATTATTTATTCCTTTTGCAGGGGATCTATTAATTATATAAACAGCAGTATTTACAGCTTCTGCCCAAAACTTCTTTTCTAAACCTGCATCTAATAACATACAACGTGCTTTTTCAATAATGGTTCTATTCATTCTTTCCGCTAATCCATTTTGCTGAGGAGTATACTGAATTGTAGTTTGATGACAAATTCCTTCTTTGCTAAATATAATTTAAAATCTCTATTTACATATTCTTTTCCATTGTCAGATCTTAAGATTTTAATTTTCTTATTAGTGCTTCTTTCAATAAAATTCTTAAAATCTTGAAAAGAACTTCTAACTTGTGACTTACTTTCCAAAAAATATACAAATGTTTTTCTGGAAAAATTATCTATCAATGTAAACATATATTTGGAACCTCCTAATGACTCGTTTTCCATTGGTCCACACAAGTCTGAATGCACCAGTTCCAAAATTTCAGTTGTTTGCGAACTTGATTTAACAAATGGTAAGCGAGTTTGCTTTCCTTTAAGACAAGTTTCACAAAAATCTGCATGATCTTTAAAATCAATGTTCTTCAGATAACCACACTTTTGCAATAATTGCAAATTATTTATATTCATATGACCCATTCTTCTATGCCAAATTTCATAAACATTTTTATTATTAAACATCAAATTATTTTGAATTCTGACATAATTCAAACAAAACATGTCATCTTTTAGAACAGCTAATGCTAAAACTTCATTTTTCTTCATAATTCTGCATCTATCTTTTTCAAAAATTACCTTACACCCATTTTTCACCATTTCACTTACAGAAAGTAAGTTTGTTGAAATGTTTGGTACATACATGACATTTTTCACTTTAATAGTCTCAAGCCAATTTTTACCATTAATACAAATGTAAACATCACCCTGACCAGGAATTGTTAATCTTTCATTGTTTGCAACGATTATTTCATTATTAGTTATTGGATGGAAATTCACTAACCATTCCTTATTCATTGTCATATGAGTTGAAGCACCAGAGTCAATAAACCACTTAAAACAATTATTATTCTTATTAGTATTTTCAATAGCTGATGTACAAAATCCTTTAAAATTAGAATGTTGATAATTCTGATTTTGCTTAGTTTTAAATTTTTTAGGTTTTGGACAATTAAATGATTTATGACCAAAATCATTACAATTAAAACATCTAGAATCTTTATTCTTTCCATAATTTTTAAAATTGTTTTTGTTATATGTTTTTCCATAAAATACAGCTTCATTATCAGCTTTCTTGCCACATTTTTCATTTTTGATTTCTTGTAATAATTTCGTTTTAATTAAATCTCCTGTAATATTCATTCCACAATTTTCGAGACCCATTATCATTGGCTTATATTCATCAGGAAGACCAGCTAATAATATACAACCGATCCATTCCTCATTTACTTTTAAACCAACTCCATTTAATTTATGTGCCGCAGAAATTATTATATTGACATACTCGTCAATATTTGAATTTTCTAATTTTGTTGACAATAATGTCTTTAGGAGACTAATTTTACGAGTAAGGCCAGAATCTTCAAAAGCCTTTACCAAATTATCCCAAGCTTCTTTTGCTGTTTTGGTTTCTTCAATATGCACATAATTTACTGTTTCCACAGACAATATAATTTTTGCTCTTGCTTTCACATTTTTCTTTTCATCTTTGTCTTCACCAGTTATACAATTCCATAAATCTTCATGTTCCAAATAAGTTTTCATAGCAAACTTCCAACTGTTAAAATTTACTCTTCCTCTCAATTTATCAATCATAGGTACACCCTGGGACATTTTATAATCTTTAATTATAAAATCTTCTGTATATATTAAGAACTTTTAATATATAATTTGTCCTGGGCCCATAACCTGTTATAATATGAATTGAAGAAGCAAAAGTTTTTAACTATTTATTCAATCACTACTAACTGATGACAATACTAGACAATACTTATTTGTTTATCATAACTACATAAAACTACTTGATAATTAGTTTATCTTCCAACAGAACCAATCTTGGAAGCTTGTGGCGTTTGGAAAATCAAAAAAGAGTAAGCTTTAACCCACCGGGCACCGGGTATTGGGTTAACAGGTACGAAATAGATTGCACAAATTTGGTATCACACGTTCGCTTCTGCTTGTTCGTGCTCGTTTGGTTTCGTGAATTTTATCGTTGAAATGGTAGGTTTACATATGTTTTGGGTGCACACTTGTTTATGTTCGCACGGTCTGGAGGAGGATCATAAACGAGGCTTTATGACTTCGATTTTACCTACATCAACTCTTCATTTTTAATCTCACCGATTTGGCGTGATGAATCTAACAAATCAAACAATAAAGCGAGCGGATACTTTGATGGTGTTTAAATTTAAAACACGGCGTGAAGCGGGAACGTTAAGCTATTTGAATACGGTAAATAAGAAGAAATGTGGCTCAGTGCCGACGACAGCATAATTTCATATTAGCTCAATTCATCTTGCATTAGTTATCACTTGGGTTAAATCTACTAAAACATTCTGATAAATGCTCGCTAGCAGCTAGCAGCACATTTTCCCACAAACTTAACGGCCCATTTAGAGCACACAAATGTCTTTTTACATGTATAATTACCGCTTACTTAAGCTGCACTATCAAATTTCTAATCCGTGTGATAATTATTCAGAAAATGTGAGGATTTATTTTAAATGAGATTTAATTAATTTTTCTTCACAAGTCCCATGGGACGGGTTAGATCAGTATATTACACCCCCGCGGGGTGTGCACCTCTTGGGTCGAACCCTGCCGCGGTCGAGACCTATAAATTATCTGTCTACTTATCACACTTATTAAGTAGCTATCTCTATTCTATATAACCTAACCACTCGCATTCTTGAGGTATCATAAACATCTTCCATATATCAAATATTAAGTCATAAAAACTGATACAATGTTTGCTGAAATTAACGTAGATACGACATGTTTTCAATTTATCAGATTAGACTGCACTAATTAAAAACTACTAACTTGACTTTTATTATTCCACATATTTCCTAGAAAATTATAGTATAACCTCTGTCAAAAATATAAAATGCATTAGGATAATTTATTACTTTTCTAATAAGCAATTCGAGAACTTACAATAAATTTATCAAAGTATACAAAGTAAATCGTGGTCTTTATACCATGGCAGTGACCGATCAATTTTATGAAAATCGAAAATCTAGTTGTACCGTGCATGAGGTGAATATTCTTTAAAACAGTGATAATAAATACTTACTGAGTTATTCTACATAATTCATTTAACAACTTATACTAATTATTCAATACCAAAACAAAAATTTTCCAAAATGCTGAATTGGTCATCAGCTTTGATGATTTTGTTGCATTTTTTAAGAAGAAGTTTTACTTATTAAACTTTTAATAATAAAAGAGAATAATTGTAACTACCAAATATCAAATGCCATGATTACTTATGATGTTAAAGCATCATCTTCAATATCCAGTTATCAATGATATGGATGTGAAAATTGCTAAAAATATGTACAATCACCTTCAAGATTTATCTTCGTTTACAATTAAATAGACTATAGACTTCCTTACGAATGCATATTTTACATTTACCAATTATATCAGAACAATATGAACAATATCAGTTATGCTGATGAGTGTATAAGTCCTATACTTGCATAAAAGTATATTTAATTTTTGTAGATTTCTTTTGTAATACTACTACTATTTATTATCAAAAATACAATATTTTGCAAAATTTAAAAATGAATCACTTACCACATTCACAAAATCTTGGAAAGTGATTGCGGCTGTTGTGGCATTCCTGGCTTTCTCCAAAAGAACTTCGCGTTTTCCGGTGTTGATTCTTTCCCGAAATTCTGGGCTTTCTTCAATTGCAGTTACAAAATCGCGCCATGGGATTTCTCCAAACCCCTCAGGATCAAACTTTAAAAAAATAAAAAAAATTAAAATGTATAATTAAATTTTCGTTATTTCAAGATAACCAATATTATAAGTTGCTTTTGAAAAACTTCCATTTTTTATGTATGCAACTTAACTGTACTAAAATACATGCTAAGAGTGTAGCATAAATATGAAGTAAAGTGGATAATGCACTAAAGTCATTAGACTAATTACCAAGTATAGTTTTTTTTATTTGCTTTATAAGTCTTAATAGAAGACAAAAAGAAGAGAATAATAAATTTCTTGAAATCTCAATATAAAATTAAAGTAAAGCTTTTCTGTCTTTCTTTGTGCTCTTGGTTCTATTGAATCTAAAAGAATCTACAAGCAAAAAACCGAAAATAAAATATTAAAACATACAGGGCGAGTTTAAAGTAACGCATGAAAATCATAACATTCTCATTTTTTGGAATTTTTAAAAACGGGGAAAGAAGGGCCAGATTAACCCATAGACAAAATAGATATACCGGGTGGAAATGAAACTAGGGCCACCCCTGGCATTTCTTTATTTATGGAAATAAAAAATTAAAATTTTAGTATATTATATGATCTAAGAAAACAAATCTTATGGATCGAATAAATTTTTAATTTTACTTCCGGTTTATCAGGAAATGGCATCCACTTTCTTATTTTAAATATAACCCCCTGATTTTTTCTACGTAAAATCAAACATTGGTTAATTTTAAGTATGTTTATGACAAAAAAATATTTTTTTTCAAAACTTTAAGAAAAAAATTTGAATTTTTTTTTGGTAAAAAATTTGAGTAAAACCTACAAAAACTATTTTTAAACATACATATGGGATATCAGAGTAACCGGAAAAAAAACCCTCTATTTAATTAGGGGGTGGCCTTTATATCATCCCATTTAAAAAAGTAAAGATATTTCCAAAAAACGCTTCTTGAAAATTAAAAAAAATAATATCTCAAGAACGGTGAAATAAATTTTATAAATTACAATTTATTTTACGTATTTGTATTATTTAAAAATAGTTTTAGTAGGTTTTACTCAAATTTTTTACCAAAAAAAATTCAACATTTTTTCTTTAAGTTTTGAAAAAAAAAATTTTTTTTGCCATAAACATACTTAAAACTAACCAATGTTTGATTTTACGTAGAAAAAATCAGGGGGTTACATTTAAAATAAGAAAGTGGGTGCCATTTCCTGATAAACCGGAAGTAAAATGAAAGATTTATTCGATCCATAAAATGTGTTTTCTTAGATCATATAAGATACTAAAATTCTAATTTTTTATTTTCATAAATAAAGAAATGCCAGGGGTAGCCCTAGTTTCATTTCCACCCGGTATGACAAACCAGCACAATGCGAACCTGATATAATATGAATTGAAGCAGCAAAAGTTTTTAACTATTTATTCAATCACTACTAACTGATGACAATACTAGACAATACTTATTTGTTTATCATAACTACATAAAACTACTTGATAATTAGTTTATCTTCCAACATTCCCCCTTAAACTAATTTATTTGAACTATTAACATTGCAGTCCAAAATTTCTTCTACAAAATTCATGTTTTAGAAATGTCACACTTTTGGTTAAACTATCTGCTACCGTTTCCTTCGTTGATATTGGTTTGATATTAATTAACTTTTCATTTACAGCATCTTTAATAAAATGGTGTTTAACATCAATATGCTTCGTCCTACTATGATATGAATTGGATTTCGTCAACTCAATTGCACTTCGATTGTCAAAATAAATGTCAATATCACTGCCAACTTTATTGGTTATAGCCAATTCATCTCCAAAAGCTTTTTCTACAGTTAATGGATCATTTAGTTTATTTTCAACTGCAGAATATATCAAATAATCATTTAACTTCGCATTTTTGAAATTCGTTTTGAAGTAATTATTTCTGCATTTCCATTTAAATCACTTTTATCATCAATTACTGCATTTTCTTGAAATTTGTTACAATAATTTTCATCTTCGTTTTCTTCAATTACTTGGTCATTTCCAGCATTGTTTTCAATATTATTTTCTATTTCTTTTGAAATATCTACATCATTTTGATTATCAAAACTGTCAATAAATTGAATTTGTTCTGAAATCTCTTTGCCATCTTTTACATTATTTTTAAATAAAATGTTTTCATTGAAAACAACATCTCTGCTTTTAATAATTTTTTGAGTTTTCATGTTAAATAATCTGTACCCTTTACTGTTTTCACAATAACCCATAAATATACATGTATACATGATTCAGATTTCGAATCCAATTTCTGCCTTTTCTGTTTTGGTATGTGACTCATAGCTTGACATCCATAAAAAAATTGAGTAAAACCTACAAAAACTAGTTTTAAACATACATATGGGATATCACAGTAACCGGAAAAAAACCCTCTATTTAATTAGGGGGTGGCCTTTATATCATCCCATTTAAAAAAGTAAAGATATTTCCAAAAAACGCTTCTTGAAAATTAAAAAAAATAATATCTCAAGAACGGTGAAATAAATTTTATAAATTACAATTTATTTTACGTATTTGTATTATTTAAAAATAGTTTTAGTAGGTTTTACTCAAATTTTTTACCGAAAAAAATTCAACATTTTTTCTTTAAGTTTTGAAAAAAAAATTTTTTTTTGTCATAAACATACTTAAAACTAACCAATGTTTGATTATACGTAGAAAAAATCAGGGGGTTACATTTAAAATAAGAAAGTGGGTACCATTTCCTGATAAACCGGAAGTAAAATGAAAGATATTCGATCCATAAAATTTGTTTTCTTAGATCATATAAGATACTAAAATACTAATTTTTTATTTTCATAAATAAAGAAATGCCAGGGGTGGCCCAAGTTTCATTTCCACCCGGTATGTCTTGGGCCCGCATATTACAGAAAGCCCGGAAAATTGCCGATTTTCTTACGAAAAAAAATTGGTGAAAGTTTGTACTTCATACACCCACCCCCCTCCCCCCTTACGAGAAAGGGCCCGGAGAGAAAAATGTCTAGGGCTCCAAAAGAGGCTAATCCGGCCCTGAGTGAAAGACGTGTCGCATTGTTTTTAAGAAACTTTATTTTGAACTCAACAAAAAAAAAATCGGTTGACGTCATCAATCTTTTTTTAAATGAATTGTTATGGTTTTCATATCATAAAACAATACCATATTAAGAGTGTTTTACCACGGTACCAAAATGCCATCTAGATGTCATTAAAAAATTATTTAATTTCACATTAAAGGATATAGGATAACGCATAAAGTTCATAACTACTATCTACCTTAGTTTTTAGAATTAAAAAAAATGGTAAAAGTCGTTTCGCACTGTTTTTGAAAAACTTTATTTTGAACTCAACAAAAAAAATCTCGGTTGACGTGACGTTACTACGACGTCATCAATTTTTTTTTAAATAGATTGATATGGTTTTTATACCATAAAACAATACCTTAGTAAGATTGTTTTACAATGGTACCAAAAAGTTTATACTAGCGCCATCTAGATGTATTTAAAAAAATTATAAAATTTTCCCGTAAACGACAGTTTACTTTAAAGTAACGCATAAAAATCATAACCACCTTATTTTTTCGAATTTTCAAAAACCGCAAAAGATATGTCGCCTAGTTTTTGAAAAATGAAGAGCAATTTACTAAACGGGAAATATAGTGGTTTAGTTCTGCAGTCATAAAAGCTAGTACGAACAACATTTTTGTATAATTTTTTTTATTAGGTAATTTAAAAGTCATTTCTTTAATTCCGGCCAGAAGGAAAAAAATTTGAAGAATGTACAAAACAAATATAATGATCTAAAAGTACCTTAACTTTGGACCCCTCTAATTAATTTTGTGGTAGGTTGCAGAAGGTAACTCTCTGGCAGGATGTAGCCTAATCTATTTAGATTATAAATCTGAAAAAAATTGAAAATCTAACAAGGGAAACTTGAGTTATGACTGCAAAACTAATGCTCGATTTCATGATTTTTCAAAAATTTTCCTCCCAAACTCGCGCGCCCTTTAGGGATTCGCATTAATTACCAGTTATTTGGTCATAATTGCAAAGAATTTCCAGAAAAGTGGGATGGATTTTCTATTCCCTGTTATTATCTCCAACGGAAAATTTATCGCGGGTGTTTAGGAAGATGCTCTTAAGAAAACTTTTTGGTACTGTTGTAAAACAATCTTACTAAGGTAGATGTAAAAATCATATCATTCTATTTAAAAAATAAATTGATGACGTCGTAGTGACGTCATGCCAACCGATACATTTTTTTGTCGAGTTTAAAAAAGTTTTTCAAAAACAGTGCGATACGTCTTTTACCGTTTTTTAAAATTCCAAAAAATAAGGTAGTTATGAATTTTATGCGTTACTTAAAACTATCCCATGAGGTGAAATTTAATATTTTTTTATTGACATCTAGATGGCATTAGTATAAAGTTTTTGTTACCATTATAAAGCACTTTTAATAAGGTATTGTTTTACGATATAAAAACCATATCAATCCATTTAAAAAAAATTGATGACGTCATAGTGACGTCATACCAACCGAAATTTTTTTTCTTGAGTTCAAAATAAAGTTTTTTTAAAAACAATGCAACACGTCTTTTACCGTTTTTGAAAATTCCAAAAAATAAGGTAGTTATGATTTTTATGCGTTACTTTAAACTCACCCTGTATATTGTAGGTATACTTTTTCCAGTTTCCAGTTGTATTTCAGAAAACATTACTTCAGTGATTCAGAGACATGAATTGTATTTCAAATAGTAATGTTGTGCAAATATGCAAAATTTATAGTTTTTTTATTGTTTATTACCTTATACAGGAATATAAGAAAATTTGTGTTATTATTTTATAAATCTTTTCTTAGTGATCACCTTGTATTATGATGTACAGGGTGGTGATAAAGTTTGGAACAAAATCGTAACTGCCGTATTTAATTTTTTTGAGAAAATCACTCGGAAACGTCAATTTTTGTTTTTAAAATTCCATTTTTTGATATAAAAAAATATTAATGACGTCACTGTTGATTTAGCAATGAGGTCATCATCGATTTTTTTAAATGAAAACACTCAATTTTTTTACTGGACTTTGATAGACATTTATGTCATTTAAACGATGATTGTTTTATAATTATTTGATAGTTACAAAATATATACAGGGTTGGGTTCAAAAATAAAATGTATAAATTAAAATTTTAATCTAGAAGCTTTAATTTAATGTACGGTATTTCGCAAATTAAAAATTCATACATTTTTTTTTTCGTTTTAAGTTTTAAGAGTCCATTTTTTTGCATCCTTGCTAGATTTAAACAGAAATAATTTCGTTTCAATAATTTGAGCAACCTTGTAAGTATAAATTATTTTTTTAACCTTGATGGTAACAAACAACAAAATTATTTTAAAATTCCATTGTATTACTAGGTATACATTTATTTAAAGAATTTAAAGAAAACACCTTTAAATAACTATTTTAAAAATGTTTTTGTACAGAAATCATGAAGTGTTTGGTATTTGTAGTTTTCGCTTGCAGTAAGTAATTTTTTCTAATAAAAAATATAGAAGTAGTAAAAGAAATTGAATGTTTAACGAAAGTAAATCTTTTTTTCAGTATTATTGACTTCTGCTTTGGGTCAAGATGATCCACATTGCAATGAAGGATGCACAATGGAATTTAAACCGGTTTGTACTGAAGATTGCAAAGGAGTAAAGAAACAATTTAGTAATTCCTGTGAAATGGAGGTGTATAATTGCAAAAATCCTGGAGATAGTAAGAAACATATTATTTAAATCATAAACAACATGAATCAATTGATTTTGTTTCAGCTTTTAACGTAGTTAACGAAGGTCCTTGTCCTAAGGAATAATCAACCAATATTAGTTATGATGAAATTAACAAGAGAAACGTTATATTATTGCCTGTCTTAATATACATATGTGCAGTACCCGAAACTGTTTTTTTTTTAATTTTACTAATCCTTAATTTTATTAACCAAGCGCATTTATGTAATCAGCAGGCCGAAATCCATAAACCTAGCCTATTAATACATGAAATTCTAATATTTTTGAAAAAAAATATTTTTTTTGAAATTTTCGTATAGGAAAAGGCCTAAAAATATAGAAAATTAATTTCTTTGGATTTTATAGCAAACTATACCTACTGGTCGTAGCCCAAATTTTTTTATTTCTCTGTAATCAGCAGACCGAAATTTATAAACCTGACATATTAGTTATATGAAATTTGAACATATTTGAAAATTTTGAAATTTTCGAAATTATACAATATTTCAAAACGCTGTATCTTGATAAGTACGCGTTGGATGGCGCTAATTTTGCTTGAATTGTTATCAGCGAACCTAAATCTTTCGGAAAAAATTAAAACTGTATAGACTACTGAATTTTCTAGATGTCAGTATAAAAAGAATGTCCATTTTTCTAGAAAAACTTCAAACTATCGGTATTAAATTTCGGTATGTCGAGTTATCGGGAAAATACGTTTTTCGACGTCAAATCGGCGCGGGTCCAAATTTCAAAAACTCGGTCTCGAAATATAAGGGAATTTTTGTTTTATAATCGTATCGGAATGGATTTTTAAGCGAGGGGAAGGCTTTCAAAAGCTCTCCCGAAACAGTCGATTATTTCGGCGGTTTTTTTCGAGCGTCGAGAAAATGAGGCCCAAACGAATTCAAAAATTAAAAATCGCTACACGTGACCTTTAAAAGGAATCTTTAAACGAGGTCGGTTTGAAGTTTTGAAATCTCTATCTTTTCATTTGGCGTTACGTCGACCCAGCAAAGTTGAAATTGTGATTTTTCAACCCCTCGCGTCCAAAATTTAAGATTTTAACGAGTGATGGCTCCTTTTAAACTAGTTATTTCCTAAATTTATAATACTTTAAACAACCTTCTAAATAAGTATAAAATGTGCAAAATAATATTTAACAACGAATTTATTTTAAAAATCCTTCGAATGTGTCTAACACACATACCTAATTCATTTAAAGAATTTTAAAAAGTTTATCAGATATGAAAAAACCAGCTATAAATATCGCTTTTGGGAATATGTTTTTACATACAAATCATGAAGTATTTTATATTTGCGGTTATCTGTTGCAGTAAGTACTTTTTTTCATATTTTCCTAAACATTAATTTTAAAAAAATTTCAATATTTTTAAAAACTGATTTAAAAAATACATATATTTTGAGTGTGTTCAAAATTTACGAAATATGCCTTGCATTTTTATCAAACTACAGCCATATTTTATAAATAGCATTTACTTTTATAATTCCATGGTTTAACTAACTTTTAAGGCTAAACTTCTATAGGACGATTAAAATTATAAGTCCAAAAAATAGGTCATACTTTTAATATTTTTTTTTGCCATTTCCGAACGATGAAAAGTATACTCCTACTTTGTAAGGTTTAATGCGATCTTTCGAATCTTCAAGTTTTATATGATAAACAACGTTTTATACGAAAACAATTTTAATTTATATTTTTGAGTTGCAAAAATTTTTAAAAAAATGCATACTGCTTTATTTTAATTGATCCAGCTGAATATACCTTCAAAATTTCCTTAAAAATAAAAACCTTTTTTTTTTCAAATGGTTAAAACCATAATTTTTATTGTAGATTCGTAGTCTATAAAAAAATAAAAACCAACTTTTATTTGAAACTTTTTTAGAAAATGTCAATTTTTCATGGTATTCTCCAAAATTAAAAGAAATTTTGGGATTTTCAATAAGGTTTTAGTAGAAAACTAAGTTTTTTTAAAGAAAAATTCAATCAATTAAAATGGGGTACCCTATATTTTGTTAAGAATTGCATGAATACACAAGTAGCAAAGTGTAGAAAATTAAAAAAAATAAACGTAATAGATAAATCAATAACAAAAAATTGCTTAATTATTAAAATATAAAAAAAGACTAAATCCACTTTCAAAAAAGCTAAATCAAACACATAAATATTTCTACTTGGTAATAATTAAATATTATATATATTATAGTGTTTTTGACGAAACACAATGCAGTAAAATTTGCACCAAGGAATATATCCGGGTTTGTGCTGAAGATAGCAAAGGAGTCAAGAAAGAATTTAGTAATGCCTGTCTATTGAAATTGTATAATTGAGAGAATCTTGAAGATAGTAAGAAAAATAACATTTAAATCATACACAAAACATGAGTAACTATTTTATTTCGTTTCAGCTTTCAGTGCAATCAATCAAGACCATTGTCCTAAAGAATCATAAACCAACACTATTAATCATGAAAAAATTAAAATACTAGTATTTCAGAAACTACAAATTATATTTCAGATTATCAGAATTATGTAGGTAATCCATTTCAGCAAGAAATTTTACTTGGAATGAAACCAATGAATTTCTTTCTGAAATTCAATTGACTGCTTCTGAAATTCAAATCATGCTTTCTGAAATAAAGTTGACGTATTCTGATTTTCAAATGATGCTTTCTCAAATACAATTTATGATACCGAAAAAGAATTGATGCTTTCTGAAATAACCAATTGATCCTTTCTGAAATACCCAATTAATCCGTTCTGAAATACAATTGATCCTTTCTGAAATACAATTCATGCTTTCTAAAATTAAGTGGGTAGTCAGCAAATTTAAGCGGTTGAATTTAAAATTTCGTCGATACTTAAGGTGCTTTTACACATGAAGACTTTTTCGTTAATCCCCCGATTACACATAACGCAGAACGAGCTTGAACAATGACCGAACAATGGAAATAAGCTGCTTATGACCTCCTGGCCGATCACGATTTTTGATGGATTTTGGCAAAGGATTTTGGTGTCAGAAATTGGTTTATAGTGCCATAAAACTCGACGAAATAGTAAATATTTCAACTTGCACTCATTGAATCTTGCACTATTTTTTATGCTTAAATATTGTATGTTACACTTTTAGCAAATAATAAATGTTTATCAAGTAAAATACAAGTGTATCATGTGTATGTATCATGTGTATGTACAGGGTGAGCTAAAATGATTGTGGTTTGATATATAGGCAAACAAATACGCAGGTTGGAACAACTGAAATCTTAAAAAGAAAATCTCCTAGTAATCCAATGGGGTAGCAACATTTTTTTCCAAAGTCTCTAATTTCACAGAAAATGTCAAATATTAAAAATGTTTTTCTTCACTTTCCAGGTAGATGCTAAAACAAAACAAAGATTTGCGCAAATTAATTTTGATAAAAACTGACGTTTATGAAATAGAAGGCACAATAACGAAATCTAAAATCTGAAGTTTTGACACAACGTTTAAAAATTAAACCTACGCCTCTGCTTTTGTGAAGTCTAGTGACTTTGTTTTGATTTTGACAGGATTTTGTGTTACTATGAACTTGAAGCATATAAATTCCCTAGATTTTTAGGCGGGAAATTTGAATTGACCACAATCATTTTAGCTCACCCTGTAGGTAAATTTAATACACGTAAATAATGTTTACTTGTTTTCCCGACATAATCTACAATCCAATTTGGCGTTTTCTCTTTCAACTAGTGAAGAAGAATAATCTCGACATTTTTCTTAATGCCATTAATTTCTTTTTAAATACTTCATCTGTTTTCAAATCGGAGTTAAATGGAATTACCTGACCCTCATTGAAAATAACCAAACCGCGATGATCTATCGTATGATTTACCCTTCAATAAATAAACAGCTTATTCCAATTATTCAAGCTCGTTCCGCGTTATGTGTAAACGGGGGATTAACGAAAACTCTTCATGTGTAAAGGCAGCTTTACACTTTTATAATAATTATCATAACCTTTTTCTGCTGTAGCTTTTTTAAATTTTCTTTTTTCGGTGTACTAATAGTATATTGTTTTATTAGGAGCCACAAAAAGTTCTTTTACTCCGAATAAAATATGCTATTTTTTCTTCAAACGTCGAAATTTTGAAAATAGTAATATGTATAATAAATAATTTTAAAATTTGACATTTAATTTACATACAACATACAATAAAATGTTAGTGTATATTGGGTTGCCTAAAATTCATTTCTACTCTACCATTTTATTCCTTGTCAGTGCAAAGTAGTAATTTCTACTCCTAGGCAGTACAAAATGACCATAGCATCAACGAACGTGATATTTTAAGGCCTGTCAAACGTCACAGAAGACGTTTGAAGAAAAAAGATTTTGTGGCTGTTATTTTTTGCATATTTTGTCTGTGTGGGGTAAACCAAACAGTTATAATGGATCAACAAAGAGAGCATTTTGTAAAAATTGCGCCCTTTTGGTTGTTTTTGAAAATTTGATAAAACAAAATGGGACAACGCATATTATTCTTTGTGCCGCTTTAAAGAAAATGCTTAAAATGAAAACTTGTGCTATCATTTTTTGTTTTATGTTTTTTTGTTGTATTTTTATAACATAATTTTTCCTTTAAATTTTGTGTGTTTTTCAAATCTCAACAAATACTTAATAAAAGCTCTTAAAACAAAACAGGAACGCACAAGTTTTCGTTTTAAGCATTTTTTTCAAAGTAACACAAAAAAGAATATATTATCCCTTTTTGTTTTAAAGATTTTTTAATACTGTCAAAAGCGTGCAACTTTTACGAAGTACTCTCTATGTTGTACCGCTAAAATTGGTTGGTTTACCCAACAAAGAATTTACAATAAATGATAGTTTCAAAACTTTGTAATGCACGAAAAAAAGAAATATTAAAAGAAACTTGTGTAGAAAATTTGTTATGACCAAAGATGCCACTTTCGGATTTCAAAATAAACTTATTAGATTTTCCGACCATCCTCTTTAATAAATTAATTGTTCTTCAAAGGTTTAAAGTATATCCTTATGTGACTTTTGGCAGGATTTAACAAGTCATTTATTCATTTATACAGTGCGGTCATAAAGTAAATCCCCCCCCCCCTGCTAACTTTTGAACGGTTATGCTTTTGATTCTGAAAATTTGTTTACTGAGGAATCTAATTGCGAACTTTCTAATAAAGGTATTTTTGATTTTGTGGAACTTCCGGTTATACCGGAAGTGGATGGCAACTTTCTTATTTTAAATGGAACACTCGGTATATTTTTGCATTTTAGTGTTCTCCATAAAAATACCATTAAATTGACCTAGCATAATTTGGTCTACGATTAGTACTTTCGGAATTACGCCCATTTGAAAATCGCATTTTTATGCAACTTCATTTACACCAGAAGTTGGACCCAAGTGCCCAAAGTTCCTTATTTTAAATGATTTTTTTGCGATTAAGTTAATAACATTAAATTTAAACAAAATTTTTATCCAAGAGATTTCCTCTAGATTTTATTACTGTCAAAACGTGGAAGGTGGTTATGTTAATCAGCAAAATTAACGAACTTACTATTAAACATAATTTTGTTTAAATTTAATATTATTAACTTAATTGCAAAATATTTCATTGAAAATAACGAAGTTGCATAAAAATACGATTTTCAAATGGGTGTAATTCCGAAAGTATTAATCGTGGACCACACTATGCTAGGTCAATTTAATGGTATTTTTATGGAGAACACGAAAATGCAAAAATATACCGGGTGTTCCATTTAAAATAAGAAAGTTGCCATCCACTTCTGCTATAACCGGAAGTTCCACAAAATCAAAAATACCTTTATTAGAAAATTCGCAATTAGATTCCTCAGTAAACAAATTTTCAGAATCAAAAGCATAACCGTTCAAAAGTTAGCAGGGGGGGATTTACTTTACGACCGCACTGTATGTTACTTGACTCGAGGGTCATATTCGTGCATTTCCGAAGTAAATCGGTTACAATCGGGTATACTTTGCATTGACCCTTGTAATTGTAAAATCCTTATTAGAAAGGCGGAGTAGAAATGCATTTTAGGCAACCCAGTATACACTAACATTGTATTGAGTATTGTACGTAAATAATCGCATGTATCCGCGGGACTCGCAAAGCTCGTTCCGCAAACCGCAAACCTACATGCTCGCCATAAAAAGTACTTCTTTTACTCCTAATAAAACAATATACTATTATCTGAAATCCAATTGATAATATTAAAATATAATAATAAATATACTTTCTGAAATTAAATTGATTTATCTAAAACACAGTTATTTTGACTTCATAAGTTTTTAAGGAGTTTGAGCACACACCTACCAACCATAAGCAGAAATATCATTACATTTAGAATGGTCAAGATCCCAAAAATTGTAAGAGGTAAGAATACAGGAAAAAGTTACTTACCTTGTCAAAAAACTGCCGCCATTGCTGAAAAACAAACAAAATATAATTATTGAATACTGAAAATGAAAAATAAGTAAATACATAATATGAACTAAAAACTAGGTACTACTTTCATACCAGATTCTCTATTCCCTATTCTTTATATTGAAAAGAACGCGTTTCTGAAAATAAATCTAAATTTATCATATACTTTTTAAATACTAAATACTTATGCAAATTTCGCCAATTGCTAAAATAATTGAGTAATCCTTGGTCTAGGTGTGAACTTAATTTAGAAATGCCAAACAGTTACAATTTCGTCAACCCTGGGTATTGTGAATTTTGAAAGTTCTGAGAATTGTTAATATTCTCTTCGCCAATGTGGAATTATTTAATAAATGAATTAAAATTGTTATTAAAATACTTTTACATTTTGGTTCAATAGGTTTGTTCATGCATTCCAGCACGGAAGATGGAAGAAGAAGTTTGGGCAATATTTTATATTGTTTATTGTTAATAAGAAGTCAATCACTTCAGTACAAAAATTTGAAATCAGAACATAAATAATCGCATCAATCAAATAAAGATCGCGCAATAAACCATTGGAAAATATTTATATTTCCTATTGCAGAACCAGAGGCGTAACTAGTAATTTTTGGCCCTTATAAGCAAGTTTATAAAATAGGCCCCCCTAAATTGATTGAATTCGGGACAAACATTATCTGTGAAATATTTTGAAACAAACGGTCGAAATTTAAAACAGAATAAAATCTCCTTAATAATAAAAATATATTTTATGATTTTGGACACAAAATCGTAAATAAACCAAAAGACCGACATTGACAAAAGAACCAAAGAAACGAGGGCGAGAAAGATAAATGGACGAATTGGAGAAAGAGAGGGAAGATAAAAGAGCAAATTACACGAAAACCCGACGAGTTCAAAGAGCCAAAAGAAAATAAGCGAATTACAAAACTCATTTTTTATCAGTGTTACAATTTTCGGCGAAAAATCCAAAGAAATCTTCAGAAAATCGTCGATTTCTTGAATTATTTTATATTTTAACCACGTTTTTGGGACTTTGGTTGGATAAAACTGAATTACTATTTTATTTGTATAAATATTTTTACAAAATTTTCTAGAATCGTGTGTGGCATTATTATTTATCATTGGTACAATTTTTGCCGGAAAATTCCAAGAAAAACTTGAGAAAATCGTCGATTTCTCGAATTATTTTGTATTTTATTCAGCTTTTTTTAATTCATTTGGAAAAAACTTAATAACTTTTTTATTTTTACCAAATTTTGTTTTGTACCATCGTGTATGGTACTATCATTTATTAGTGCTACAATTTTCGGCGGAAAATTCCAAGAAAAACTTGAGAAAATCGTCGATTTCTTGAATTATTTTGTATTTTATTCACCTTTTTGGGACTTTAGTTGGAAAAAACTTAATAACTTTTTTATTTTTATAAACATTTTTATAAAATTTTGTACAATCGTGTATAGTACTATTATTTATCAGTTGCAGATTTTTTGACGAAAAATTCCAAGGAAACCCTTAAAAAATCGTTGAATTATTTTATGATTTTTGAAACTTTCAGCCACAAATAACTGTGTTGTTATTAAAAGAAAATACACAATATTGTACAAGCATATATGGTAAAATGCAAAAAGAATAAAGCTAAACAAACCCACAATCTCACTTAATAAAGAGTTTGGTTTTATAATAACATAATATAGTTATTTAATTTAATCTAAGTTTTTTTATAAAATATATTTTCGGCTTTTTTATATTGACATTTTGTAATTTTTGTGCTTTTCGGCATTTTATCATAGATCATAGTGTCTTTTGTGGAATTCGACCATTTTTCAGTAGGCCTTTTGTTCTATTCGGCTATTTAAAGTTCGGCCATTTTTCCAAGTCGGCGTTTTATCGTTTGGCTTTTTTTTATTTCGGTCATTTTGTTTCGGCCTTTTTAAAGAGCCAGAACGAACAAAAAAGTAACTTATAATGTTAAAATATAAAAATAAAAAAATTGTATTCAATGTATGATATTTTCATGATAGTTTCGTTGTTTACGTTCAAATTAAACTCTGATCCGTTTTCGAAATTGTAACTCTCCCCTCCCTCGTTTCCATGGCGGAATTACCAATAAAAAGGCAATAGCTTTAGACTCTTCCAATTTGGTTAAAAAATGGCGGAGTTATTAACGTTTTTTGAAAAAGTTTTAATTAAAATGATTAAGAATATCGGTTAGCAGAGTACTGACTCTAAAAAGGCGACCTAGTGGGGGCAATGGAGCGGCGTGACCCCCTTTTTTGAGATTCAAAATTCATGATACTAAGTATACAGGGTGTCCCGTAAGTGGACGATAAAACGAAATGAGTTGACAGATAAGGTAATTTCCAATTTAAATAACCATATTTTTTGTTATAAAATTGTTGATGGTTCAAGAGTTATTTCAGTTTTTGTATTTTTTCAGTAAGCGCGTACTGGGTTCATTAAATAATTGATATCAAAAAAAAAATATTTTGCGAAAACTTTTTGTTCGTATAAAATTTTAGTTTGTTTTAAAGTCACCCTGACAGAAAATAATGTAAGATGGTGCTCCTCCCCATTATGCCGTGGAGCGTGGAGGTGAAACGACACCTAAACATACATTTTCGAATTGGAAGAGGAGGTACTATTCACTGGCCAGCGCGATCACCTGACCTAAATCCTTTGGACTTTCTTTTGGGGGCGATATTTTAAAGAATTGGTTTACACAACGGAAAATAATACCGACCAAGAGCTGCGAAAAAAAAATAAGGCGAGCAATGTAATTATTAAAAATAATGAACGAGCATTTCGGTTAATCAAAACCAATTTTATCCGTCCTTGCCGATTATGTGTAACGGCACATGGAGCTCATTTTGAACACTTTTTGAAAATTTTTGGTAATAAAAATCATGATTAGACTCGTTTTGTTTAATTTTTAACCATAACTCAAAAGTAGTACAATTATTTTTTAGCAAAAATACGAATTACTTCTCATAAAAAATCAATAAAAAAAACGGTTGGATTTGCCTTTATGCGTTATACGTTATACCATTTCTGATTCTACGTGAAATGGACAACTTTTTCTAATAGTGGTTCAACTTTATGTTAGCACATTATTTTCTGTCAAGGTAACTTTAAAAACAACTAAAATTTTATACGAACAAAAAGTTATCTCAAAATATTTTTTTTGTTTGATAAAAGATAAATGAGTTTATAAAAGTGCTCTTATTGAAAAGGTGGACCCTTTGAGGTTCATAATGATAATTAAAAACAATCAAACAACTCATAGTATTTTCTTAATCAATTATTTAATGAACATAGTACGCGCTTACTGAAAAAATACAGAAACTGAAATAACTCTTGAACCATCAATAATTTCATAAGAAAAAATATGGTTATTTAAATTGGAAGTTACCTTCTCTATCAGCTCATTTCGTTTTATCGTCCACTTACGGGACACCCTGTATAAGTATCCAAATTTACTGCACATGTAATTATTTTTTAAATACCAACATTTTTCAAAAATTTAAACGTTACAATGTGATGTCTATAAAAATAGGACTTTAATAAATAATTAATTTCTTATTTATTACAAAAGACGAAAATAATAAAAATGTATACAGGGTGTCGCAAAATTCAACTGACACCGAGGTTAACTGGAGAATGTTCCACTTTTTCTAGCAACTTTTTTTAAGTATTTAAGTCATTCTGAACTAAAAATTTCCTATGAACTAATATTTTTTTGAACTATTTAAAAACTTACACCATTTCTAAATTTGTAAAGTATTCAGATTTTTGTAGAACGTGTGTATAATTTTTTTACTTATATTTTTTAAATTTAATTCAATTTCATACTTTGAATTTGACTCTGCCCAATTGCTTATTTTGAATTGATAGGAACATTTTTATTTTTTAATTTCCCTTACTAAAATGAATCTGGTTGGGCTTGAAGTTAAAGAACAATCCAAAGCATGCATACTTGATTTAAATAAAAAAAAATCATAATAAAATGGAATTTATAGAGAGTGTACTACTAAGAGTTTGAAATTGCTTAACTTTAATGTCAGATAACAGATAATATGAAATTTTTGTTCAAAACTCAAAACCACGTTTTTACTGTCAAATGCTGAAAAAATAGCGAACGCCCTGCATACATTTTTCTTTTAATTTAAAAATATATAATGCCAAAAAAGGCGCCTTGAACTGGATTTGGGTGTCAGGGGGTGAAGACCCACTGCCCATCAGATAGATTAGATTAATGTTTAGGACCATTTTAATGTCCAAATCTGTACAACATTATAAGTAAGACTTACACTTTTATACTTACATCATGAAGTAATTCTCGTCTAATTTCAGCTTCGTCTTGTTCACTGGTAAGATCAGTGTGATCAGTGTCGTAGTGATCCAAATTATCCCTTGATTGTCCAAAAGAGGCGAGTGATCCAGTTATAGTTGCTATAGGTCCTGGTTCAATTCCAGATTCGTCAGATTGAGCGGTCGAAAAAGCTCGAATCACATGGGTTGTAGATGGCGAAAGACGATGGGGCCAAGCAGCATGTGATAGCATTTTGAAAAACTTTCCAGACGGTGCTCATCAATATAAATGATTTTAATATCGCAAGATTTATTTATTTTATAAGTAACTTTTTTTATGTATAAAAATATCTTTACTATAAATACTTTATTTATTTTTTTTAATAAAATATGTTTTTTCTTTTATTGTATATTAATGGCAGTTATTGTTCCTTTATCAGTAATATTTATTGTATATGTTTTCATTCAGCATTTTTTTCAATTCCCTAAAACAATTTTTAATTAAATTACTCCATTAATATTTAAGATATCATAAATAATAATATTAATAACAAATAAAACAATGTAATAAATGTTTTTAAATTAAATTGGTGACATTTTACCAACTTGGACAATTTAAATAAGCATGTTTCATGTCATTGAGAAATTACACCGTTTGGAGTAAAAAATCAGAAAAATTTGAAAATTGTTTTTATTTTAATTAATATATTACCTTCAATGGCCAAAACTAAAATTTAAAACCAACTTAAAAAAAAGGAAGTATTAATTACAAAAATATAATTTTTGTCATAAAAATTAACTCACCATCAATTCCTTAATCAAAAATAATAAATATTCCATGCTCAAATCCGATTATGCGCCAAAACATAACCCTTAAACATTAAAACAACACATTTTTCATAATAACTCTCCACATTTCACGCTTTCTAAAAATTTTCTTCATTTTTAAAACTGAAACTTCGTTGCTAAAACTATTTTCTTTGACTGTGGTGTAGGGTTGTAATTAAATTAACATGTTTTGTAGAAATTTGAACTTTTGTTTAACCTGTCGTGCAAGCGCTTTCCACATTTTCCACGAGTGTCTTGCGTGTAGGAAAATTCAAGTGGAATGTGCTGTGGCTGTTCGTGCGCACGTTTCATCGATTTTCATTGTAGCCGACCAGTGAGTTTTTCTTAAATTAGTAATGAGTAATATGACCTTTATTTCGGGGGTGCGATTGTCAGAAGTGACTCATATAGCGGGGGTGGTGTTCATAAATTACACCCCTCGCATTGCTTTACATTTAACTAGATGAATATTTAAAATCTGGGTTATGAGAATATTAAGGAATAAATTCCATAGATTTAATAACTGCAGGTTTTCCCTATAAAATATTTTCCTTTGAATGCTTAATTCATATTCAATTATTTAAAAATGAAGCTTTTAAAATTATAGGCAACCAAGAAATCCTCAAGCACTGGGTTTTATTTTACAAAATATTTTTTGTAAATTAAAAATTTATTATTTTTATAATATTAAACAAAAATGTATTAATTAGGTAATAATTTAAACTTACCTTTTTTGATTTCCCAGAAGAATAAAAAATTGTAAATCAATAGAAAATAGATTTTATGTGGTTTTAATTTAATTTTTATTGATAATGATCACGTAATATTTAGAAGATGTATGTACATTCTGTATGATACCATTCAAAAACATACTTAAGCTATGATAGCTTTAACAACTAACAACTATATTTTTTATAAACTATTGCAAAAGAATGCTTAACCTGAGATCTTTATATTTTAAATTAAAATAAAAAATATGTAGTAAAATTTTTTTATTTAACAAAAAATAATT
Source organism: Stenus bimaculatus (assembly GCA_963971135.1). Classification (NCBI taxonomy): domain Eukaryota; kingdom Metazoa; phylum Arthropoda; class Insecta; order Coleoptera; family Staphylinidae; genus Stenus; species Stenus bimaculatus. Next base: position 18,316,462 of record OZ020187.1, read on the forward strand.
CACTAAATAAAAGAAATTATAAAAAATACCATGAATCGAGAATTAACATACCTAGACATTACAAAAATTATTATAAATAAAATAATAAATAAATAGGAAAAGATGATGAGTGCAAAACATGCTGCTAATTAAAGAACTAGTAAATTAATTTATTGTTCATTTCAACCACCAAAACTAAAATCAAGATTTTGCCTGAGAAACCATGTTGGTAATTCTATTTATATCCATGTTCAATGCGCTTGATAAAAGAGAAACGACACTCTTAACATCAGTGTTTTCAAAATCTGAAACTATAAAATTAATTATTAATAAGTAAAATAAAATTCATATAAAATACCTTCCGAGGTGATTTCTTTTTCCAACTTTAATTTTTCCTGAGTAAGATCCCACATGCCTTCTTCAATTGTATCTTTTGATATTAACCTGTGCACAGTAACAGGTTTTGTTTGCCCCATTCTATGACATCTATCCTCAGCTTGTTTATCATTGTATGGATTGAAATCAATATCATGAATTATTACAGTATCAGCTGCTGTTAAATTAATACCTAAACCACCAGCACGTGTACTTAATAAAAATATAAAAATGCTAGAATCTTCTGTGAATTCATCAATTAATTGTTGTCTATAATAAAAGAATAAAATAATTTTAATTAGATTTAAAAGAACGTTACTAATCTTACCTAATTGTAACAGGAGTACTACCATCTAATCGCAAAAAGGAATGATTTCGTATACTTAAATATTCCTCAAGGATATTAAGCATTATCACATATTGACTGAAAATTAAAACCCTGTGTCCACCATTCTTTAGTTCTTCTAATTTCTTATCAAGATATAAAAACTTCCCAGACACAGTAATTAAATTATCAGGTAAAATAAATTTCTTTAAACACTGAAAATCAAAATCTTTAAACTAATGTTCATAAAATAAAAGAATCTAACTTACAGTATATTCTTTACACATGGTGTGAATTTCAAAATCGGACATACAAGCCAAATCATCAACTATATATTTTTCAACAGTGTCTTTATAATCGGGATCAGCTGCTAGACGTTTCGCTAATTGTGGCAAGTCTTCATATTGGTAATGATATCTTAAGAGTAATGGATGATTTGCTAATTTACGCAAGTCAGACATCATAGTCATGCCACTGATACCACCTTCAGCAACCTACATAAAAGTGAATTTATTATTTATATTTATTTAAATAAAAGTTCTAAAAAGTTTTAATATCTTTGTCTAGTTGTGGGGTAGTTTTGATTTCTTCCATTCTGTATGTTTTTTGTTTAGGGTGCTAAATCCAAATCTGAGGTTTGCTAAAAACAATTCGTGATTTCCTTATAACTCCGAAACTATCGACGTTTCGTAAATAACCTCCCTATTCAAAATAAAAGTGCATAACATTTCCTACAGATCTCACAGTTTAGGTTTTTTTCCGATGAACCATTCGTGCTTAAGCGCTAGTTGATAATCTGTTTGCCTAATAAAACGAGGAGAGGAGTAGTTTAGTTTTATGGGAGGGAAAATTCTAAAATCCTATTTTAAAATTTCGAGTTGCATTTTAAAGAGGGATCTAAGAGGCGTACGAATTTTAAATTCTTCCAACCACACCAGCACTCTAAAAAAAATCCAGAAAATGGAGGACTTATTTGCGGCCGTCGGCGGCGTCAACTTTAAAAAATTGCCGCTCCGCCAAGTTTTAAAGGGAAACGAAGAAATTTGACCCCGTTTCTCACCTCCTGAGGATAGACCAGAACAATTTTTAAGTCTCCAAACGCAACCCCTTGGCGTCACGGCGTTTGGATATGTGTGCAATTTTAGTGTTTTTTAGGTCGAAAAATTACCTTTTCGGCCATCATCTCAAAATCTACCAATGCAAAAAATCGCGTTTTTAAAAAAATACCGGTTGTCGAATTTTTATAAAAAGTCATTTGGTAGTTTTACCTGGATGTTTTCCGGAAGTTATAAAAAAGGGCAATTTTATAGATTTCGATGTGCTCTATTCGAATTTCAACTTTGCCACCTCGTACCTTTGCCGCTCGCGCCGCCATATTGGAAAAATGGCGCATAAAAGCAGTTTTTTGAAGATATCTCTTTTCTGACTCATTTTACGTTAAAAACATTTATATTTAAAATTAAACCACAGAAAATTTCCTACAATTTATACTGTGGGCCCCAGTGGTAGAAACCTCAAGGTGGTGTGGAAATGAGGTTTTTACCAAAGCGCATTTTAACGTTAGCCAAAACTATTGATTTTGCAAAAAAGGTTATGACATAAATTGTAGGAAATGTTCTCTAGTTTAATTTCGAATATAAATGTTTTTATTGTAAAATGAGTCGGAAAGGAGATATTGTCAAAAATGCTTTTAGGCGCCATTTTTCCAATATGGCGGTGCGAGCGGCAAAGATACGAGGTAACCCCCTTTTTTTACTCCCAATGACTGGACTAAAAACTAAACTGAACTCAAACAAAAATCTTATATTACAAATAATATCTATACTCATTTCCTAAGAAAATATGGTTTTAAAAAACGTAAAATATCCTCTAAACGGTGGCCAAGTCTTGTTTTTATTTTGGACACAATACTGCCTGAAATTGAAAATACTCGGTCACTAGTTACTGAGCTCGATTTTATTGTTTTCAGGGCTCTAAATTAGAGGGTACTATTTTCCGTACTTTTTTGTTCCCGAGAAACGGGAAACCTCAAATAATAATTCCCGGGAATCCCGAGAAACGGGAAATCTGAAATAATAATTCCCGGGAATCCCGAGAAAATTAATGTTTTGACGAAAAAACTGAAAAAGTAGTTAAAAGTAAAATAAAATTGAAACACTTTTTCTCAAAATAATCAAGAAAAACAAAAAACTTAACAATAAAACGTAATTATTATCAAAATAAACCTAAAAAATATTTTTTTATTACATATTAAATGTAGGTGAAGGAGATTCTTCATAAGAAAACTCAGTTTACAGTATCTTTATAATTTTAAATATAAAAATATAAACTCAGATGGTTATTTACTCAAAAAATTACATTTTAAAAAGAAAAAAAATAAGGGATTGGTTGTTAATATCTTTTTTAGCAGAAAAATTGAGGTAGGCTATAGTCATTAAATCATTTAGCAACTTTTGTGTATTGTTATAAATTATCACTTTCCATTTCAACATCAACACTGTCGTCTTCAATCTCTATATCATGTTAAATCGAGGGGTACGAGGTACGACACGCGAGAAAATCCTTGTACACGCTTAAGGAAGTCAGGGGTAGTCTCAAGGAAGTCCCGGGAAGTTCGACGAAGTCCCGGCAAGTCCGAGGAAGTCCCAAACAAATTTGGAAAACAGATAATTTCCGAACTTTTGCGAAACATGCACGTGCATCAAATATAATGCGACATTCATTTATTTGTATCGTTGGTTCTGTAAAATTTCATCCATTTTCGGATATGAATAAATTAATAATACAATGTAAATTGGGTAAATTTCCGTTATTTATTAATGTAGAGCATGTGTTAACAGATGTGAAACGCTAAAGCCTCATTTTCACGGTGATAGTACTATCATGAAAGCACTGTCATACTATCACCGTGAAATCGAGGCTTAAATTCATTTGCACAACTATTACGTTTGTGACGTCATTTCATGGTTTCGGACCCGACCGCAAGAGGAAGATCGCTTAGCTTGAATTGCGAATGGACCTTTCCCAGGAGAAACGGATTTTAATCATTTTTTCGTCATGGATAGCCCTTTAGGAAATAATTACATAGGCTAATTATTTTTTTAATTGTATCAATATATATTTTCTTTAATTTTAAAGTTTGAATTCGTGACGTCACAAATTCTATTTTGCCCGGCAGCGCTGTAATATTTTACGAACTTTCACGATCGGCACCGTAGCTTATTTCCAATGTCATTTATAATTTATAACACTATAAAAAGTCGACTCGTAATCGTTAATAAAACCAACGGAAACGACTGCAGCCGACGAAACCTACCACAGAATAAGAAAATTATAGACAACCTGCAGCGTTGTCAGATGTAAAAAGAGAAGTTGTGACGTCACAGAAATTAAAATTTAATTTTTTTACTTTTATAAAAAAGATATCAAAAAACTGATTGAATATGAAGTGTTCAGTTAGGCTTGATCTTTATAATAATACAGTGAACATTCGATGTAGTCACCTTGACTGACAACAAAATTTAAAAAAAGTTGCCTTTATAAAATGTTGATTATATCAAGATTAGTCAAAATTTAAAAAAAAATTTTCACATTTTTTGAAATTGTTGATTTATCCACATCAAATTCAACACACAGTGTTTTTATTTTCGTCCCTTTTCGATTTCACGTAAAATATTAAACTTTTGTTCAATGAATGTCTCTTGTTTTTTCTTCATCTTTATTAGGGTCAATAAAGGTGTGTTTGGCTAGCGACGATTTGGACGACGAAATCACCGAGCGTAATATTTTGCTTAGCAACGTGTCGTTTACGCTGCCACTTTGCCGCATGTTGCTAAGCATTGCTCTCGGCGATTTCGGGCGCGTTCCACTAAAGGCTCGCAATGCCCACGACGACCGCAAAGTCGTTCCACATAAGACCGCGGTTGTTTCTTTAGTGCATAAAAACGTCATCGATGGCGACCGCAAGAAGCTCACAACGACCGTATTTATTCGTGGGTTTCTGTGGTCATTTGTTGAATGGTGACGTTTTGAGATAGTGGAACGGGAAAATTTTGCGGTCGTGGGCTTTAGTGTTCATTAGTGGAACGCGCCCAATGTCGTCCAAATCGTCGCTAGCAAAACACTCCTTTAGGGTTGAAAAGATTATTTTATCGATTGTCAGATAAAAATAACCACAACGGCTTATGAAAACACTTATTTTTTCAAAAGTGACTATATTAAACAACACAAAACTAAAACTGTTTACTATATCAGGGGATGCTTATACCAAAAGACTCTTTTATCAATAGTGACTCTATCGAATGTTCACTGTACTAAAATTAAAAAAATCGGGGAAAGGCCCATTGTCGAGTATGTAGGTTTACGGGACGAGCTTTGCGACTTTGCAAAGTTTTCCGCTTGACATTTTCCGTCGTCCGCGAACAGAAAAATGACTTTTTAAAGTCTGTCAAGCGTCACAGAATTCTGTATACTTTATTGAAGAACAAAATATCTTTCTACGATCTTGCAAAAACTGGGCTTCTTATGATCAGAACCATTACTTAGTGCAAAAAACCAGTAAGTAAGTAATCCACTTTCTACACTTGTTGCACAAATAACTATTTTCTACAATACCTATGAAAAGTGATGTTTGTCGCTTTCATTTGAATACGCAAAGTTTAAGTTTCGGACAACATCGGAATGAGCTGCCTGGAGCGAGCGGCAAAGACTTTGTTACTCATTCCTATTGGAGATTAGAGACAAGCGGCAAAGTTCATTAATAGTAGAAGCGGCTGCGACACTAGGTCAGTTGCGATGAGCACAACTTTCAAATGCTGCTGCCGCCATTATCTTCACTATTTGGGAAAGGCAGCATTGGTTTTTCCTACACAGAAAATGATGATCTTTCAGATAACGTTTGAATTTCTATGAAGTTCGATGATACTAGAAAATCGAATTTGTGCGATCTCTTATTTTCCTGATGCCACTGTTAAGCGTTCTCACGGGGACTGTCAGCACCGCTTAGGCATATTATTGATTTCGACAAATTTTTTGAATTGGTAGAATAAATGTTGTGTGCATTTAGAACGCATTTGGTGTTTGCCGATTTCAAGAAATTTCCGCGGCTACAATTTCTCTCAATTCTCAATCGGCATTTCCTTATACTGATCTAGTTTCTCCTTAAATTTAAATCATACATTTCTAAGCATTTATTGATATATTTATCGTCGACCATATTGAATCTTGAATATTTTTTAGTACAGAAACAACATTTTTTTACATTTAGATTCCAAAAACTGCGATTATAGCGGTAATAAACTTGAGCTGGTCCATTCCCATATTTTTAAATCAATTTTATAACTTTTTAAGGAAGTATTTCTGGACAATACTTTAATGCTCGTTTTCACCAACGATTCTTAAAACTTGGGCATTAGAATCGTTAATGAAAACGGGCATTACACGCACATATCTGAGCAAATACGATAGCGCGGCAATGTTTTTTCTCCTGTCTGTTTCTGCGTCGCACCAAACAGATAGAAAATGTTTAGTTTTAACCCCTCTATCACCCCCCAAAAAGCTTGGCACTGCTATTGAGTGACACCCTGTATTTATTAAAAATGTTTTAAGAATTATGCTAATATCATTTTAACCAATAAAATGCCAAAAAATACAAACGAGGATGTCACGGAAAGTCCGAGGAGGTCCGGGAAAGTTCCTGAAAGTCCCGGGAAGTCCTAGGAAGTTCGAGGAAGTCCCGGGAAGTACATTACAGCATGAAGTCCTTGTAAAAAATTTTATACTGTGTCATACCCCTCGTGTAAAATGGAGGGATTGATTAAAAAAATGATTTTTTAATTAATCTAAATTTTTGGTTTTCTTATTCGTTGCCTCGAATATAGAAAATTCTGCTCTCATTGTTTTTGGTCTTGTGAGTTTTTCTTCAGGGTCTTCAAGAAACTTATGAATTGATTTTTCCATGGCTTCTTTTAAAGCATTACTCTGATGAGTATTTTCCTCGATTTTGTCTTCATCCGAATTAGTTTCCATTGTCCATACAGGAATTTGGAAACATTTTAAACAATACCTTTCCAGATAACTCAATAATTTCAGTTTTTGAAGCTAGGAGAATACACTAGATTTCTTTGCTGACCTAGAAATGTTCAGTAGATTTTGCAAATACAGCAAAAGAGTTACTAATTCAATTTCAATTCTTTCTTGAATCCATTCTTCTAAAGTGTTTAATAATTTCAAACTTATTTCAGTGTTTAAATTTTTTAGCTCATTTAGCAGAAATTCTAACAAACCGCTCACGCATATGGTTTTTTGAATTTTGAAAAAAATAACGAAAACATTTTTTATTATAGCTCTTAAAAAAGTGGCAATTTTTAAGAGTTTAGGTCTAATAAACCTCTCAAATTTCTTTCCACCCCTACGTTAAGCACCTTTCCTAGAATATTTCAAGTTCCACTTTACGACAGAAAAAGAATCACTTTGCTATCTCTTTTCGTTTCCGAGCTATGATTGAAAATGTAGCTAAAATAAGCTAAAAGTGGGTTTTGCGAAGACAGCCGAAATACGTCAAATTTCAAATGGCGCTTGAACCCAAACGATTCGTCGGAGAAAAAACGTAAATAGCAGAATTTTTAGGAAATTTTATACGTACCTCAGATTCGGATTCAGCACCCCAACATACATATAAAATGGAATACATTCAAACTACCACCTGTGGGTTCTTTTCAGCACAAATTGACTACATTAGTTGTACCTATTTAAATCTCAAAATATTCTAATTCTAATAATTAATTTGACACTTCAAGTTTTTCCTAAAGATTAGTTTATTTGCAATAAATTGAGTACTTACATTTTTGCCAGTATTCTGAAAATCAGTAACCAATTGATGATATTGTTCATCTTGTGTAGGAGCCATTGAAATTTTTAGCATGTGGTCAGTTTTTTTGGGTAAATCTTGTAAAACATCTTTCTTAAGCCGCCTTAAAACAAATGGTTTCATGATTTGTTTTGCTTGTTCGATTTGATCTTTCTCAAATGTAGGAATGTCTTCATTTTCTTTATCTTTCTTCTACAAAAATTGGATCATTAGAATCAATTAAATTTAAAGGTTGAAATATGTAGGCTCCCTACTTACACTATTTTTTTGGAACAAACTTTTTAGATCCTCTGTTTTTTCAGAAAATATATTAGGCATCACAAAAATTAAAAGTGACATTAATTCCAGTAAATTATTTTGAAGAGGAGTTCCTGTCAGAAGCAGGCGTTTGGAGGCCTGAAAATAAATGTAGTAAATCCCAGTTAAAAACTGTTTTTTTTCTTTAATCTACCTTAATTCTTGCTAATGTTTCAAATCGTTGCGTATTCATATTTTTTAACATATGAGCCTCATCAAAAACAACATAATGCATGGGAGTAACTCTAAACATTTTACGTTCCTCGGGACTGCTGCTCACCATAGCGTATGTTGTTAAAATAACATCAAAGTCCCTATGTTTACCTTCTGAGAACATTATTCTATAACCACGTCTCTCATCTGCATTACCATAGTATAAAAGTACTCGCAATTCCGGACACCAACGAACGAACTCGTTTTGCCAATTTTCTTTAAAAATATTAATGAATTAAAGGCTATAATTACCATGACATTATCTTTACCTAAAGTAGAAGCAGGTACAACAACTAAATGCGTAGTTTTAGCAGCTTTTATTTCTTTTAAATAAGCTAAAAATGCAATAACTTGAACAGTTTTTCCTAACCCCATTTCATCAGCCAATATTCCATTAACACCCTCTTGAAATAGAACTATTAACCAATTCAAACCAACCATTTGATAATTAGTAAGCCTCATTCTAAAAAAGGAATATGCAACATGGAAATACTGAATAATTAATAAAGTACTTACGTAGGCGTTAAATTACTTGGTTGTAGTTTAATATTATTAGCATTTTTTACAACATGTTCTAAATGATTAGCTATATTCGTACATTTTCTCATTAATTGCTTTATGTTATTTCTTGTAATTAAAACTCGTTGAGCTGCATTTAAAAGATCAGTATTTAAATTTTTGTTTGATTGGAGTTTATCCACCTACAAGCATAAACAATGAACTACAATTAGGAACACAAGGAAGATACTAAAATATTATAATATTTAATGAAGGAAATATATTTTTTTTCATTCGTATATTGTAAATATTATTTTACCAAATCAATCCATCCTTCAAATGGTCTACAAGCAACTATTGCATCAACTTTTTTCTTTGAACAATTTGCCATCAAAGATAACTCATTAGGAGTTGAATCCTGTAAAAAATCTAAAACTCTTTTCTTATCACCGGTGAGCTCATTAGTTATTTCAACATCAGAGTCTTCATCACTAAAAATATAAAAACGATTCATTTGACAATTATAAATTTTGTCAATAAAGTGGTTTTTACCTGTCAAATACTTTATTAGCTTTATACTCTTCATAAGAGCTATCACAGCCATCATCATCACGAGCTACCTTTCGTCTTTTATCTTAAAAAACATCGAAAGTTGTAATATTAATTCATTAATTACACATATTTATATTGTCAGAGTTTTTATTTTTTTTCTGGAGATTGAAAGTTTACGGAATCGTAGATCTAAATTGCACTCTGGTGCCAGGCATGTAGCTAATTTTTTAATCTTTACCAGTTTTAAGTTTTAAGCTAAATTAGTAATAAAATTTAGAAATCAATAGTATCCAAAATTTAATCCAAATTCAGGATACCTTGCATTTTTTTCAATTGTAATACTAAAACAAGAATAAGGGCTACCTTGAATATCGGATAAGATTAAAGAAAACATACTTCTGTAAAAAAAAATTGTTAGGTAAAAGTCGCATAAAATGGCGCTGGGCGCGAATTTATACTTTTTCCCAATTTTTAAGAAATTCGGCTATATTTGATCTATTTGTTTTAATTTAAAATACATCTTAATATTGATTTCTTAAAAGGCAAATACAGTAATTTACAGGAACAAAAGTGGGATGATTTTTTTTATCCCTTCTTAGGATCTCAGGATTCTAGAAAGAATCGCGTAAAGGCCTATTCAGGGTGGGAGCGTCGCATCGCGTTTGCGTTGCTTTAGCGTTGCGGTCGCGTTGTTGCATTCAGAGTCTTCTAAAGGTCGAATGAGCGTCGCCTTCAGAACTTAGTATTTAAAATGCCTCCAAATAAAGCAGTTCGGTTGATGTTATTACTCGAAACGCCGTATTATACCAGTAAACAATTTTAAAAGAAAGCAGGTGTACATCCTATAAACAGGGATATTTATTTGGTGAATTCCACTACTTGTATCCGGAGTTGAGAAAATATCCAGATCGATTTTTCACGTATTTAAGAATGTGTGTACGTACATTTGATCACTTATTGGAAAAAACTAGTAATCGCTTAGAAAAATGTGCAATCAATTTTGTGAAGAATCGACTAATTTCACCAGCTGAAAGACTAGTTATTACTATAAAGCCTAGTGTCCACTTGAGACTAAATAGTCTCGAGACTAAACTCACAAATGTATACGGGCCTGAGAGCTCTCTCCGAGACAAGTCGGTGCTGATCTCTGATACCGTACATGTCGCAAATGGAAATGTTAATTTCTGCTCTCGTGAACAAGTCTCCACTTTTCTAGTTTGGTTGGAAAAGCCGAGACCACATGTCGAGACTTTTTCAATATAAATGTTTTGTATTTATAAAAATGAGTGTACGAGAGTGGACAGATGCGGAAGTTTTCCAATTAATTCACCTTTATGAGGAACATGAATTTTTGTGGAACTCATTTACGAGTGTTGAACAAACTCCCAATTCATGTCTTCGATCCACCCATTTTCTAATCCAATACTTTCTTTTTACTTTTCGTTTTTGTACAATTTTGAAGGCAACTAGAAAAGCTAGAACCTGACGTGATTCCATATGTATTCAGAAATAAAATTAAAAACATATAAATTTCCGACCAAGTCAATCAGCGGACTGCGTATGGTTGAATCTCAAGTCGATACGGAATTTTCCTGGTCTCAAGTCGACACGGAATTTTCCTGGTCTCGAGACTAAAGCTACTTTCGAGTCTTCGACAACTATCTCGATACCGCAAGTGATCTCAAATGGACAGTACCCTGAGACCAATCTCGAGACTATCTCTCGAGATTTCATCTCAAATGGACCCTTACCTTTAGGTAAGACAAAATTTAATTATGACCATAACTTTAATATATTAAATAAAACAATATATTTTAAATATATTTATATGTATTTATTCAGATGAACATATGAATTTATTTACATTAATGGGGTGATTCTGAACAAAAATGCAAAATAACATTTTCGGTGTTAAAATAATATCTACCAAAATAATAATACTACATTAACATATAGTCGATCAAAATAATATATTGTATTGATGTACAATGTATTTTATCACCGAAAATGTTATTTTAGATAACCGTTAAGTTACAGTAAAGTTTACAGTGAGCGCGTTCCAGTAATGATTACTAAAGCCCACGACCACGACCGCAAAATTTTCCCGTTCCACTAGCTCAAAAGGTAACCATTCAACAAACAACCACAGAAACCCACGAATAAATACGGTCATTGTGAGCTTCTTGCAATCGCCATCGATGCACGAAAGAAAAAATCGCGGTCTTATGTAGAACGACTTTGCGGTTGTCGTGGGCTTTAGTGTTCATTACTGGAACGCGCCCAGAATAGCGTTTTTTAACATCAGGGTGACTGTCAAACTTAACATCGCTGTTACGGCTAACATGTTTTGTTCAGAATTACCCCATAAATTATATTCTAGAAAATGAGGTTAATGTAGTCAAATTATTTTCTCCGGAGGCAACAGTTTCCATGGACTGTAATTCATCAAGGATTACTTGTTGTATATTATTTCTCACTTTTAGTCTTTGAATTAAACTAAACTTTTCCATATATGGAATTAAACTTAAAAAAAAGTAGTTCTTCACTTTCGTTTTTTTCTTCATCATTGCTTAGACTTTGAGCCAAGAGCTGAATTTTTTTATTTTCTATGTCAAGAAACTTTTCGTCTCTTACATCACGGAGTCTTCTTTTATCTCGCCGTGTACAAGATGAAGATGCAGTAGATGGTAGTGTTGATGCACTAGAAGATGGTCTTGAAAGATCAACTGGTTGTAATTCAGAAGGCGATGGAGAAGTAGGGTCCATCAAAATGGATTCATCGTCTTCCTCGTAATTTTATGTCGCGGGCTCAGATAAATTTCCTTCTTTATCAGCTGGAGTCATGACATCTTTTAGGAACATCATCATTTCAAAATATGGCCAAGTCGATTTAAAATCGCTTGCTCCATCTCCTGAACGCATTATTGGAATTTTTTAATTCACGGCGAAATTTATCCTTTTTGTTCTTCCATTTAGAAGCTACTGTATCCTCTAAAAATTTATTATATATATACCCAGATTCTGGTCAAATCATTTAAGTTTAAAGGCCTTTAAATTTAAATTTGTTATATGGGTTGTAATGAACAATTTCCATGGTTAGATAGATTATTTGTGTCTAATTAAAGGCCTTTAATTTTGACCAGAATCTGCCTGTTAGTCACGTATACCTATAAATATTTAACTATTTTGTTTTTGGTTTATAGGTTCTTGACAACAGGGACCACTTACCATATAATCATTTGGCACATGAATTTAGGGTTGGAACTTCAACTGTTTCAGTAATAGTTAACGAAACTTGTACAGTTATTTGGGAAGAATTATTGGAAGACTACATGCCAATTCCAACCCAACAACGTTTAGAGCAAATCATAGAAGAATATAATACTATATGAAAGTTTCCTAATTGTTTCGGTTCAATTGACGGAAAGCACTGCCAGATAAAATGCCCACTTAATTCAGGAACGAGATGTACTTTAATTACTTAAAATATTTTTCTCTGGGATTGCAAGGCGTCGCAGATGCCAAGAAAAAATTTATTACTATCGGAAGTTGGTTCGCGAGTATCTGAAAGTGATGCCGGAGTTTTTGGGTCTTCAACACTCAATTTGTTAGAGTCTGATCGTTTCAACGTACCTCCGAACCAAGCACTACCTAATTCCAATATTATTTTAACAAACGTTTTAATAGGAGATGAAGCATATCCTTTAAAAAATTATCTTATGAGGCCATATCCCCGTCCGAGAAATGGAATTTTAAGTAACGAAAAAAAAAATATTTAACGATCGCTTATCGTGTGCTCGAAAATGTATTGAAAATGCTTTCGGTATACTCTACCAAAAGTTCCGCATTTTTGATACTAACATCTTGTTAAAAGAAGAAACAGCTTGCATACGCATACTTCACAATCTAATAAGGGATTTAGATGGTGATGATGACGTGAATTACATTGAAGTTGTCAATAAATCAGTTGAACAGGCAGTGCCGACAGATTTAGGGCGCGTTCCACCAAAGACTCGCAAAGCACACGACGACCGCAAAGTCGTTCTACATAAGACCGCGATTTTTTCTTTCGTGCATCGATGGCGACCGCAAGAAGCTCACAACGACCGTATTTATTCCTGGGTTTCTGTGGATGTTTGTTGAATGGTGAAGTTTTGAGCTAGTGGAACGGGAAAATTTTGCGGTCGTGGGCTTTAGTTTTCATTAGTGGAACGCGGCCATAAACGAATCAAATAGAAGAAACAACAGAGCATCTAATTTGTCAATAAACATTCGTAATTCATTCAAAGATTACTTCTATAATAATGGCGCATTATATAGATGTAGATAAAAATTTATTATTAGTTAATAAATAAAAAAAAATATTTTGACATTTTGGGGCCCAAGCCGACCAATTTTCGATTTTTACATACAAAGGGCCTATTTTTTTACCTAGCAGTTGGTGGGGGGCGAAGTTTGACGCTACGCTACTGGACAATACACAGATCACGATTTAATAATTTCATAATTAAAAAAATCGGCTATCAAAACATAAAAATGGCAATTCCAGGTTTTTAAACTTCTTTCTATTGCGGGTATCGATTAGTTCTTTGATCAAAATATGATAATTTTATACCTACATATACCTACAGGTGTAAATAAATAAAAATATATACTTACTTGACGTATTCAAAATTTCGCCTCCTTCGGCATATAACTTATCCCTCAAACTTCAAATTTTTGTAACCTGGTAACTTTTTGTTCCTCAGGGCAGGTCTACTATCTATTTCCGAAATTAAAATTTCAGATTCGTCGGAACTCATGATTTTATTGACGAAACTACTGCACTACAGGCTGGCTGAAGCAGATTGAACCCGTCGGCGTCGCTTGACGCTTAGCTGATGCTGAACGGACGCAAAACGCAACGCTGCGCAAACGCTTCCACTGTGAACGGTCGTATTTAAGTACATTGGTTTGATCAGTTTCTGACGCTGCGCTCGACGCGACACTCCCACCCCGAATAGGCCTTTATATGCTATTTTTTGTTTTTATACTCGAAGGGGTTGGGAAATAAAGCATAATTTAAGGGTGGGCAGCTCCCGTTCGGCCATTTATTTAACGGATTTTCATTTTTAGAAACTGCTGAAAATGTAGCAAAATTAAGCAAAATCTCCATTTGAAGGCAAAATTTCGGTCTGAAATTGTTCACTTTCCACAAAATAATTAATATCTCTTGTTTTAGACGTCAAATAGCAACCCCCTAAAATTTTTTATGAGTATAACAGTGTCGTCCCATAATTTTATGGGACGACACTGTTATTCTCATATACAGGGTGTCCCATTTGACGTTGGACTGTATGGGTATCTTTATTATTGGAGATAGAAAGTCGATTAAATGGACAAAGTAGTAAAGATTTTTTCGAATAATAATAATACATTTACAAAAAATTTGAATATCGCATCGTTCCAACGCTATCTTGAAAAAACTAGAAAATGCAATTTTCAAAATATGGCTATAACTTTGTTATTTTCGGTGGTACCAAAAATGCAGTAAAACAAATGAATATTTTTTTTCGCCAACGGATTGACCGGAAATGAAACAAACTTATTTTTTTCTTATGGCAGCCATATTGGATTTACACATATTCGGAATTAGTGTATTTTTCTGAGTAATTTGATATATCATATGTAATATTTTAAGAAAAATAGAAATAATTTTATTTTACTAACCAAAAATGGCCTTGAATAGATGTAAACTGTCAATACATATGTGTTAAGATTTATTTTACATTTAATATTTTAAATAGTTACATTTATGTTATTGACAATTTACATCTCTTAAAGTCCAATGTTAGTTTGTAAAATCAAATAATTTTATTTTTTTTTAAATATGACATATGGTATACCAAATTACTCAGAAAAAAATACTAATTCCGAATATGTGTAAATCCAATATGGGTGCCATAAGAAAAAAATAAGTTTGCTTCGTTTCCGGTCAATCCATTAGCGAAAAAAAATATTCATTTGATTTACTGCATTGAATACAAAAAATTGTATTACGTCAAAAAACTTTTTTGGTACCACAGAAAATAAAGAAGTTGTAGCCATATTTTAAAAATCGCATTTTCATGTTTTTTCAAGATAGCGTTGGAACAATGCGATATTCAAATTTTTTGTAAATGAATTATTAATATTCGGAAAAATTTCTACTACTTTGTCCATTTAACCGACTTTCTATCTCCAATAATAACACAGATACCCATACAGTCCAACGTCAAATGGGACACCCTGTATACGTACAAAATTGTAAATAAATATTTTATAACCAAAGACTTTTATGTTTTCTATTGTTATACATAGGGCACAGTATAAATAACTACCAGTAGCGACACTCTCCCGTGTCTAACCTAGTACCATTTCTATGGTGCGTATCTGGTACCATTGAGTTTAGAACTGCAAATTACAAATGGTGACATTTCTCTATGATCAAAATAATTTTAAAGGCGTCGCTATTTGAATTTAAATACCGTAATTAATGTAATAATTGATGAAAACTGTATATTATTACATTTAAGCTTGTCAAAATCATTAAAAACTTCCATTTTAATCAAAACTTTGCAAATGTATGTTACATTTTTATGGTTAGAAAAAGTGACGTAAATTTAAATTTGCCGCGTGCGTATCTGAGTATACATATATATATCGTCAAGGTCACCAAAAATTGTCCCTTCAAATAACATGTAATTTGCATGAAGTGTCGCTACTGGTAGTTACCTATACTGTGCATAGGGTGCCTTCCGAGTGGAGCATATGTAGCCTGCTATGCGTTCCGTGTGGCGCATTTGCAGCATACGGTAGGTTTCAAGGTCGTGCATTTCATACATACCGTGCACTACCTCTTGAGGTGATGCTCTGTATGCAAGCATGCGCACTGCACACTTGCTATTTCTTCATTCTATTTCTTCACCTCTTACATTTTAGTTGAGGGTTGTAGGTGGTTGTTACTTGAATTTTTAGGTTCCATTTTTATAATTTTTAACTGTTCGCGATTTGGGAAATGTTTTTTTGTTAACTGCTACTAATAAAAACTACAAGCAATAAACAGCTGACGATTGACAGTTCAAAATTTCAAAAAGCGTTCCGAGTGAATTTCCTGCATATGCGTGCATTTCACTCGGAACGCAACATACGCATATGCAGAATATGTTCCACTCGGAAGGCACCCATAGACAGGACTTGACAGGACAACCTGTCATTTTTTTGTGTATCACTGGCAGCCATTTTAAAGTTGACCTGTGTTTTTCTTTATTTTACAAATTACCAGATACTACATAAAACTAATGCGATGGACTACGATACTATCGGTTATTACTTAATTGAATGATAAAAGTTATATGTCCAAAGTGAGCTCATTAGCAGATAAAATTTTGAACTAAAATCACCTATTTTAAGGTTATGTCAAGCGTGTCCGGACTATGCATAGAATAATATAGATGGAAGGGGCAAATTGTGAAAATCGCAGTAAATAAAGTGAGATAGAGCTAAGGGGGGCAAATACAATTTTAAAAGTTGCGTTGAGGTATAGTTTATGTGCATGTTTTATACTCAAATCGCATTTGGTGTTATTTTTTGCTTATTAAATGTTATTAGATTAATTAATGTGATATTTAATTTTAACCGTTTACTGTTTAACTCATGTAAGTACGTATTTATCAGTAATATTAAGAAAATCTAGCTTATTTTTGATTCTAAAATTTGTTGTACTTCACTTAAATTGTTAGAAAACTTGGCCTACAAAATGTTTATAATGAATGTTGTGAGTAATTATGTTGTGTTTTAGGTTTTAGTTTTACATAAAATGGCCTTTTCACAAGTAAATTCATTAGGAAAATATAGATAAAAACTTTAAAAGTTAACCCTGCTGCGTCCATCGGGTCATTTTTTACCCAAAATTTCATTCCTTATACATATAAACCTGACACGAAAGATGCAGGAGGATTAAGTATAAATCGGTTTATTAAAATTGGGCAAGCAAATAAGATATTTAATAATTATTCATATTTTACGGGCGGATCGGCTATTAACTAATTCTCGAATTAAAACATGTTTTGGTTCCAACCACCACTCCAACTTTAATTGAATTTTACTTTCAAAAAGCTTTTTTATACTAGAAGTAAGTGCATCCGGTCTATAATTCTCGATGACACCAGGATTCCTTCCAGGTTTTAAGATAGGATAAATTTGGACTGACCGCCAATCATTAAGAACCTCAGAGCCACCCAAAAAATTATTGAAAAATTCAACAAAGAAGGAAATAACAGATTCTGGGAAATGAGAGATCATTGAATTACTTATGTTGTTCTTAGTAGACCTCAAGTTCGTTAGATTACTAACAGCAAAGAGGAATTCGGATCTATCAATTTTAGCAGTAACTCGGTACCAGAACGTGAAGAGTCCCAAGCAAGATAAGAATAATTCTCCACAAAAGGACACAGGGGACGATTCTGTACTTAATGACGTACAAAATTGACTGATTTCTATAATTTTTTAAAAGCCACCCTTCGAAGTTTAGAACATTCAGACCAAGAGAAATCCCACTAAGGAGACATACTCCATACTCCCCTATTAGCTGCAGAACCACTACTAGCAGGAAGCTTCTGCTCCTGACTTTAGATATCAAGACAATTGCATCCTTATACGAAACTGGAATTTAATGTAGTAAAAGTGTTCCAAAAATTTTTAATTAACTTGTTATTGTAATACTTAGTTTGAATTTATAAAATTTTTCTTTTCTTTTTGGTATTATTTTATTTACAAGTAAACAATTTGACAAAGATTAGCGATACCACTCATTGATTTATTTCATCTTGCGATATTATTTTATTTATTTAATGAAAATTTGTGTATGTATTGTATGTTTGGAGCCGATGTCTATTTAGTGATGTGTTAGTTATACAGAATATTGTATACCACATTACTAGTATATGAAAAAATTAAATTTAAAGTAAAGTTTTTGGTTACGGATATGAAAACCTGTATTTTATAAAATAAAATTAAGGTAAATATGAATAAATTAAATAGTTGTACAAAAATTGTAACAAACATTGATTTATGTGTAAAATAAAACATGAAAAGTCTCTAAAAACGAAAATATTTTAAAGGTGCATAGCTTTCTGCAGTTAAATATTAAAAATAGAAGAAAATAAATTAATAGTTCTAAGTTATATCATCAATTTATTAAATTATTTAAATGAAATAATCGATTCATTTAAAAAAATTGCATCTAAAAAGTCCCAAGAAGCTAAATAAAAGCGAATTATTTACATGTGTTCTTATGGGAAAATTATTAATTTGCCCCCCTACCCGAATGTTTCCGATCATTTCTGATGTTATGTCGACTTTACACAAACATCGAATGACAGCAGATATGCTCCTTCCATCTACAGTGCGGACATA
This sequence comes from Stenus bimaculatus, assembly GCA_963971135.1. Classification (NCBI taxonomy): domain Eukaryota; kingdom Metazoa; phylum Arthropoda; class Insecta; order Coleoptera; family Staphylinidae; genus Stenus; species Stenus bimaculatus. Next base: position 18,335,004 of record OZ020187.1, read on the forward strand.
AAGAAAATCCCCCCCTGCTAACTTTTGAACGATTATGTTTTTGATTCTTAAAATTTGTCCACTTAAGTATTTAATTGCGAACTTTCTAATAAAGGTATTTTTGATTTTGTGGAACTTCCGGTTATACCGGAAGTGGATGACAACTTTCTTATTTTAAATGGAACACCCAGATTATTTTTGTATTTTCGTGTTCTCCATAAAAATACCATTATATTGACCTAGCGTAGTGTGCTCTACTATTAATACTTTCGGAATTACGCCCATTTGAAAATCACATTTTTATGCAACTTCATTTACACCGGGAGTTGGAGCCAACTGCCCCAACTTCCTTATTTTAAATGATTTTCCTTTGCAATTAAGTTAATAACATTAAATTTAAACAAAATTATGTTTAACCTTAAGTTCGTTAATTTTTCACTTCCGGTGTAAATGAAGTTGCATAAAAATGCGATTTTTCGAATGGGCGTAATTCCGAAAGTATTAATCGTAGACCACACTATGCTAGGTCAATTTAATGGTATTTTTATAAAGAACACGAAAATGCAAAAATGTACTGGGTGTTCCATTTAAAATAAGAAAGTCGCCATCCACTTCCGGTATAACTGAAAGTTCCACAAAATCAAAAATATACCTTTGTTGGAAAGTTCGCAATTTGAATCCTCCGTAGACAAATTTTCAGAATCAAAAATATAACCGTTCAAAAGTTAGCAGGGGGGGATTTACTTTATGTCCGCACTGTATATTAGTTCTATGGGTCTATGTATAAAAATAGAAAACATAGAAGTCTTTATTTATAACATTTGAACTACTTTTTATCTTAGTAATTAGATCAGTTTCACCCTATTTTCTTTCATCGTTAGTATGTATAGGACATTCGAGCCACTTTAACTAAAAATAAGTTCACCCTACAAAAAAAAATTTCAAACAAAAGTTGTAGGAAATTTTATGCTCTACAAGATTGATAATAAATAATTTTATCATAGGATTGATAAAAACCGAGATATTTGGAAAAACCCATTTTCATCCCCCTTTCCACCCCTATAACTCCAGAAGCAGGTACTCCACAACTCGGGACTCTTTAGATTGTAAATGTATATGATTTAAGTTACAAATAAGCCGAGTTTCATTAACTCAGCAATTTTTTCCTTATTCGGGCTGTTTTTGTGCTAATTTTACTGTACTAGATAGGTTGTGGTTCGGACAGTCGAGGCCCTGCTGTATCTTGTTTTTTATAATGCATTTCAAAATGCCACCTACCACTTTGCTACCTCTGCCTTATTGGATACAATTTTGGAATATTATTTTAGAAAATTTGCCGAATATTATAGATATTTTAATTTATTAAAGGAATCACAGAATTTTGAAACTTACGCTTTCCTGATTTTGGAGGTTTACTATTAGAAGACCTTGTTTCAGACCAATCTCGCTTTACCGAAACCATGTAATTCTTCTTCGCAGGTATATCCGTCTTCTGCCAGGTTTTATAATCAATAATTTCTGCATTATTTCCACCATTAGCTTGTAATTCCGCAATAGCTCTATCCAAATTAAAATCTACTCTTGATAAAACATCGTATATAACCTATTACATAATACATTAGAATTACAAAAAATCCAACGAGATAATATTCTTACAAGAGAGGTAATTGATGGAAATGTTTTAATGAGGTACCGTACTTGTCTTTCACGCTCAAGCACCTTCTCCGATTTTTTGTTTGAACTGGGCCCTTGATGATAGTGATGATTCTGTGTTCGTTCAGGTTGTGGAATTTGCTTATGGACACCATTTGTTTGAACATCAATGTCAGAATCTGAATCCGAATCTGAAAGTTGAACTATTCGACGTCGTGTAGTGGAGGAAGTTTGAGAAGATGCTTTTGCTGTAATTATTACAAGCTGTTTGTTACTTTACAAAACTACATAATATTTCTACAAAAGACTAATAATTATTAACTGCAAAGCATTTACATAACAAAGAATTGAAAGACAATTCATTCAATAAAAGCAAAGCATAGCAGGCATATTTAATTATAATTACATAAATAATCTATTTTTTTATAAAATATAGATTACTTACAGTCATTTAAAGTTCCATTTGTGGAACCATGTGAAAATACTGGTTTCTTTTGCTTTCTAAAGTCACGAAGATTGGGCAAATCATCACACATTATATTAAAAGTTTATAAATGGAGTGAAGTCAAATTTCAGGGTAAATTATTTACCATGACAGCCCAAGAAAAACGGTAAAAATCAGGAAGCCCGAGGTTTTACAAACTAGCGGTCTTCTTTAAAAATGGCTTCTCGACAAAATTGACGTAAAAAGGTTAAGCCGCCAAAAAAAGTTTGTTACAAAAAAAGTCTTAAAAAAAAGGTTATTTTTTATATGTATTAAAATGTTTTAAATTTAAAAAAAATATACTTAAAAAAATTCTTATGCATACCGTATTTTTCAATTTCCATTGTTTGGAGTAAAAATGAGCAAACTGGAGCAAACAGAAGCTAAAAGCAGCTAAAAGAAAAGTGCCGTGAAATGTGAAACATGCGGCACGTGTTTTTCAATGCCGGAGAGATAAGCGACGTTGTCAAATATCACACAATTTTCAGGGTAATAAGGGTAATATTTTAAGTTCGTTTCTTATTCAAAAGTTTTTTTCTTCAAACGTCATTAAAGTACAGAAATTAAATTTCTACTCCGCTTATTCCGCAACCCAATAGACATGTCGTATTGAAATTAAACAATGTTAATTATAATTAACATTAAATTATAATTTAAAAAAGTAGAAATGAATTTTAGGCAACCCAATATACACTAACATGTATTGTGTGTTGTATGTAAATTAAATGTCAAATTTTAAAATTATTTGTTATATTACTATTTTAAAAATTTCGACGTTTGAAGAAAAAATAGCATGTTTTATTCGGAGTAAAAGAACTTTTTGTGGCTCGCATGTATCCGCAAACCTACATGCTCGCCATAAAAAGTACTTATTTTACTCCTAATAAAACAATACAGGGTGCTGGAAAATTCGCGGACCAACGCAATGGTGCGATGTTGAGGAACTCTTAGAGAACAAGGGAAAAATAATTAAAAAATTCTTTGTTGATTTAGCTCGAAGTTATGGAAAGTTAAACTTTCAATTTTTTAATCTTTTAATTTGCAATATTCCCATATTTATGCTTTGGTATGACATGTAAATTATGTAGAAATGCAAAGATATTTAGCCTTGTCCATCCTACTTAAGAATGGTATTGTTAAACGTGCTATTTTACATTTTAAATATTTGAATTTTGCACATAAATAAACATGTCAACGTTGTAGCTTAATTACAAATAGGTACAACTGTCAGTGTCAAACTGATCTGACTTGTCACACGAATTTGTCAAAAAAAGTAGTAAAATGTATAGTAACAATGAATATGCTGATATGTTTTTAATATTGGGCGAATGTAGAAATAATGCTACAGGAGCTTCCAGGCTATATGAAGAGAGATATGTTGGGAGAAGACATCCGAATAAAAATGTATTTAGAAGATTGGAACAAAGAGTAAGAGAAACCGGTAGCTTCCTATTAATAGGAACAGATCGTGGTCGAGGAAGAAATGTGAGAAATCCAGAAATGGAAGACAATATTCTTCAGTGCGTCGAAGAAGACCCTACACGAAGCACCAGAGGAATTGCAGACGAATTAGGTGCTGATAGAAAATTAGTTTGGGACGTTTTGAAACAAGAACAGTACCATCTATATCATTACTGCAAGGTACACGAATTGTTACCTCAAGATTACAATCACCGACTAATTTATTGTAATTGGTTACTTAGATAAGTTGACGAGGATCGAAATTTTACGTCAAGGGTGATTTGGACTGACGAGGCAAATTTCAGTAGGGATGGAATGTTTAACCAACATAATAATCACTATTATGCTACAAGCAATCCATACCTTACACATGAAAGACATGTTTTAGTGTAAATGTTTGGGCCGGAATATTAGGGAATCGATTAGTTGGACCTTTCATAATACCAGATCGATTGGGAGGAGAAAATTTCCTTCAATTTTTAGAAAACCAATTAGATAATTTCGTGGATAATATCCCACTAGCAGTAGCACGTAACACCTGGTTACAATTAGATGGTGCCCCAGCGCATTACGCGCTACAGGTGAGGGGCTGGTTAAATCAAAATTTTCCTGGCAGATGGATTGGTCGCGGAGGTCCCATTGCTTGGCCTCCAAGAAGTCCTGATTTGACCCCTCTCGATTTTTTTTTCTGGTCATTTGTAAAAAAATACGTGTATTGTACTAAAGTCCACAATGTGGAGGAACTTACTAACCGTATTTACCAGGCTGCACAATTAGTTAATGCTGCCATGCTAGATCGAGTCCAAAATAATATTGTAAGAAGAGCTGAGATTTGTTTAGATGCAGAAGGACGTAATTTTGAGCAGTTCCTTTAGTTTAATTTATTATTGTCGTTATCTGTTATTTGTTTGTATATTGTTTATTGTGTTCGCTTTAGCAATACTTTAAATTTTCTGAATCGCGTAGTTTCTCTTGTTATTAGTTCGAACTTTTTGTTAGTAATCCTTTAAGTTTGCAGGTTTGTGTATTATTTAAAGTAAGTTTTTTAAATGTTTTTAGTTATTTATGCATGCCATTGGTTGTTATGGAAAAATTAAATACAAACGAATTACACCTGATCATGGCATTTTAATTTAAATAACTAAAATTAACACAGAGTTGCCAAATTTAAGATTTTAAAAACACATATATCTTCGAGGTAAAGCAACAAAGAATTTTTAAATTATTTTCCCCTTGTTCTCTAAGAGTTCCTCAACATCGCACCATTGTGTTGGTCCGCGAATTTTCCAGCACCCTGTATACTATTTAAGTTCGAGTCTCACTGCACGCCTTCCTTTTAATCCTTTTATAGTGGTTCTGCATACTGATACTGGTTAAGTGCAACTGATTATAATTTTCTCACATACCTCACTATACCTTATTTTTTAACTAGGAGAAGTGATTTAAATTTCCCGCGCTATAATGCCAAAAATTAACGTCCCTGATTGGTTAAAAGTAAGCAAGATTTACACCGGATAATTATTTTGGATGATTTTTGACATATAACCTCAAAATATTAATCATAAAATTTGAATTACTAATGTATTTACATGTATAAATATGTATATGATATGTATTCAGTGCAAAGAAATGGGGAATTTAATTATGTTTCTGTGCATATTTTATCATTAAAAGCCAAAATAAGCTAAAGTTCCTGTCAAAATCTGTTTGGTTATTTTTCTAGTAACTTTTATAGTGTAAGTTGTCCTTTTCTGTCACTCCTCCTAGTTAAAAAATAAAGTATAGTACGTAGCTATCAATTAGCGTGTTAATCGCAAGATTATTACGTTAATCTTTTTTTTTTGTTGATCGTATATTTATAGATGTCATTACTGTGACATTGTATACGCGAAATCAACATGTAAAAACCGACTTTACGTGATGATTTACTTTACATTACGATTGCAGTATAGACAAAAAAATTACAAATGACAAGAAAGAAAACACGGCTAACTATTATTTTTAACGATTATTTCTATCTTATCTGAGTTCTGATGAAGCCAAATTTTTACACATTTTTAACTTCGATTAATTAGTAAAATAAACTGTACCACTGTACTATTTAATTTTTATAATTTCAAATGGAAAACATTACTTACTTTGGTTATCGGTAGATGGCGCTGTGTTGATATATAACGTGAAATTAATTAATAATTTTTATTAATATAATTGTATAATTATTGCTTTCAATTATAATAATAATTAAAATATAATTTATTATAAATCTCTCAGCTGGAAGTAGGACAAAGAATACGCGATCGTGATTTCTTTTCTCCTACTTCCAGCTGAGACCAACTGTACTGATACATACGTTCGTTTTGAACCGTAAAGTAAAATATTGAAACCAACTCGTTGGTTAATTAGGCGTTTAATAAACTCAACAATTTCATTTATTAAACGCCTTTATTAACCAACATGTTGGTTAAACTACTATAAACTAAAAAGTTTGTGTGGCTTTATACAGGGTGAGCTAAAATGATTGTTGTTTGAAATGTAGGCAACCGAATATACAATTTAAAAAGAAAACCCCCTAGTAACCCAATGGCATAGCAAATATTTTTTCCAAAATGAATATAATAATCATAGAGAATTCTAAACAAATATACAAATTTAAATTATTTATTAAGGTTTTGTGTTTTTGAAAATAAAAAACGTAGAATTGGTTCTCGAATTTTATAACAAACATAACAAAATAACTGAATGTAGTTATTTTTTAGATTTGAAAAGCTATTTTAAAATTAAGGGTTTATCACCCTTTTTAGTACTTTTAAGTGTTATAGGTAACATAATAATTAAAGTAGGTATCTAAATAATATGGACGGTTAAGAGGATACTCGGTGAAATGTGTCACTCCGCATTTCGTCCGCCAAAGTATTGAAAAATGGTGATTTTTCAAAGCATTTGGTGAGATTATTAGTTGTGTTTTTTTTACATACTTTGCTCGAGCAAATATGAGCAAATCATATTCTGTCTCATTTTCTCCTATAGAACTAAAAGGAGAAGGAAGTAATTTGCTCGAGCAAATCAGTCATATTTTGGTAAAAGAAACACACCTACTAATTGAGTTAAATGAAAACTTTTAATTGCATTAGAAAGAACGTTTATTGTGTTAGTACGATAGAAGACGCTTTTTACTATTCTTTTACTTAAAATTGTGCTAAAAAGGTCTAAAAAATAGCATATTTTTGCACATTTCAAGATTTTTTTTACAATTTTCTCGAAAACGGTGCCCTCTACCGAGTTGGTATTGGGAATTTTTTTTTTTTTTTTTTTTTTTTTGCGCCGATTTAATTTTTATTGGTTTTAGTAACTGCGCCTGTGTTTAGATCAAGTTTTTTGTGTTTAAAAATTGTGTTTATCTTTTATTGACCAGCGTGTGTTATTTCTTACTTGCATAATTGCATAAATACATTGTTTTGGGGTAAGTTAATAAATTACAGCCTGTAAAAATTATTATTATTTTAATATGTAATAATAAACCCAAGGAAACTGATTTATAACTGCACGGAAATAAATTCTACAAAAACAGGTTATGTCAAGGTAGACCTTTTCTAGCTTCAGCAAAAAACTCCCAGAGGGCATATCCCAAGCCGAAATTCCCAATAGGATGAGTAACTTTTTTATTAAAATTAAAAATGTAACAATATTATGAGAAAAAAAATTATTTTAAGCTAACCATAAAAAAGTTAACAAAAAGGTTAACAACAAACATCCCTATAACTACCCTTTAAAAGCTTGCAAAAAATCTAAAAAAAATCATGAAATCATATCTGATGTGTACTAAGATTCGTACCAAATTTTAAATCTTTACAATAAACAGTCTTTAAATAAACAAAGTAAAACCTCTTTTTGGTCACCATCTTTATTGGACTCTAGCTCCCTTAGGAAGCGAAATCGGACATATGTTTATAGGAAGTTTTTTTTCTTAAAATTAGTTCTAGATTCGCCTCTTAAATTTTCCCGCTTTATTTCTGGACACCCTGTATAATTCTCTAGCTAATATAAAATTTATAATGGCCGATCTCACCGACACAACTTAAAATTTAAGAACTACTTTAATGTCTAAATTGACAGGAACACAATACAAAATCTGTCAATTCAAAATTTAAGTAATACTTACAGGTCTAAGTCGTGTCGGTGAGATCGGCCATAAAATAATAAAATTCTAATAAATAAATAAAATAAAAAAGTTATGGTAATATGGAATAAAAATAATACATGATAAGATTAATTAAAACATTCTTCTTGCTTTAATTTGAGCAAATATTTTAACCAAATCCAAAAATTTACTTTCGTAGTATATTACTTTTTATTATTATTAAATAATTTGATTTTGCTAATTTTGGCCACCTCTTTATTTCGAGAACCCTTTGTCGTACATTGATGAGAAAATAAAATTATCACCACGGTGAACCTAAAGAATCTTTTGGAGTAATTCGTAATTTCCAAAGCAAACCGGAAGTACCCGAAACCGGAAGTAATTTTGGAATTTTAAATGGCAACCTAGATCGAGTGTGGTATTGTTGGAAAGGTCTTTTAAAAAGAAATTACTTTTATTTAAATATTTTTTTAATATCTTGCATAATTAACTAATTAAACGAAAAAACAAAAGCAAACAAGTGACTAATGGTTTCTTAAATTATGGAAAAATTGAAACACTACCATCATCCTCAATGGGTAAGGGTAGAGGCAATTACGATTTTTTAAAAAGAAACTTGTATTTTTTGCATTTTTTACTTTGCTTGTTATAAATAATTTAGGTTATGTATTTTCGTTTATTCAAAAAATAAAAAAAAAAGTTGATTATTTTTAACGAATTAAGCGATAAATGCAAAAACGAGTTTCTATTTAAAAAAATTTCTCTCACCCATTTACGGATGATGGTAACGTTTTAATTTTTTCATAATTAAAAAATCAATGGTCACTTGTTTGCATATTTCTTTTTCGTTTAATTTGTTAATTATGCAAGATATTATAAAAATATTTTAATAAAAGTTCTTTCTTTTTAAAAGACCTTTCCAACAATACCATACTCGACCTAGGTTGCCGTTTAAAATTCCAAAGCTACTTCCGGTTTCGAGTACTTCCGGTTTGTTTTGGAAATTAAGAATTACACCAAAATCAATGTGCGACAAAGGGTTCTCGAAATAAAGAGGTGGTACGGGTGGTCTGGGACACCCTGTATAACTAGTCATGTGATAAATCATACAGCGTAAAGTAGGCTTTAGATGTTTTTGAGTGGATTTAAAAGTATTTGGTGGCAACGCCGCAAGCTTATGAGTGGGAGAAATTATTAGCTAAATACACACCACTTGTAATTTGAAACGTAAGTGTATTTTTTACTCTTAAATAATTTAGTTTCGTGAAAGCTAGTTCTGTGGTCGGTCAATCTTTGGCAAAATTTTGTTGCCGAAATTCATTAGAATCCTAAAAAATGGCTAGTATTGTGAAAAATATCCGTGTATTAACGAAACAGCCTTTGATTTTGCGCTCATTTTCATCAAGACCTATCACCTTTGCCGTACAAAAATGTTTAAACACGAGGCATCCTGTGCTAGATAACAATCGTCTCTTATTATCAAATCAGGTAATTATCGTTACACAAATCGAAATCTTGCATGTAATATAAAAATAACTTTAATTTACCGTTACTGTTTGATATGTTAATTCGTAACAAAATATTATAAATTTAAATTTATTATTACATAATTTCCTAACCTTAAAATTCTTTGACTGCCATTGAGTTTTTCAATAATGTATCTTTTACTTTGATGTAGATACAGCTACGCTTGTGTTCTTCAGAAGTTAAAACAAAACCAACTGAAGCTGAAATAAAAGAGCGTGTTCTCAAAGTTTGCGCTTCATATGATAAAGTTACTGCTGATAAGGTATTTACATTTTTTTTTGTTACTTACAGAGACTCGTTTTGCCACTAGAGCGACGTTACAGTGACAAGCCACCCCTCACCTTAAAACTTATTGGTGAGAGAGTTCTTTTGGTACTTAAACTTTACGACAAAGTCGACCCAGTAAAGGTACGATCATATTTATAATTCTGACTTTAATTAATTCAAATTGCAAATAGACTTGCAACTATAGTTCGACTCTAATGGTAAAATACTCTTAATTTTAAAGCACTACTTTTTTTTAAATTTTAAGCGTCATTAAGGCCTGCAATATCTACTTCCTAACAAAGTTCGTATTAGTTATTACGTTATATAAATATTTTCCTTAGCAACATCTATTATAATAGTACCTAATAACTAATAGGAACTTTATTAGGAGGTGAATATCGCAGACCTTAATACATTTTAAGTGTTCATGTTCATGTGATTATATTTCGAATTTTATTTTTAGCTTACATTGGATTCAAATTTTATGACGGATTTAGGATTAGATTCTTTAGATCATGTTGAAGTTATAATGGCAATGGAAGACGAATTCGGTTTCGAAATTCCTGACGTCGATGCTGAGAGATTATTAAAGCCTGCTGATATTGTGCGATATGTAGCTGATAAAGAAGATATATATGAATAAATTCAATAGTTCAGCAGATAAATATAGATTTTTAATTTTTCCCGTTACTAAAAACTCAGTTTTCTTTAACGAATGTTTGGGTTGTACACAATGTAAGTTTTTAGAAATAAATAATTGTTTAAATTAATTAGCAAGGTTTTCATTTAAAGTACATTGAAATTAACAGAATCATTATATTTTTTAATACCCTTATATTATGCCCACATCAATTAACATTTAAATGCAGTCAGTTGGGAACTAATTTTTTAATAGTTTTAATTATAGACCGAGAGCTAGTGAACTTTTTGGGAAGGTTATTTCTACACTAGCGTTTCAAATTAAAAATTTGAAAGTTAATAATTTTTGGTTGTATTATAAAGAAATAAGAAAAAAATTTAAAAAAAATCAAGGGTCTACGACTTTTTGTTAAAAAGTTATGAATTTTTATATAAAATATGGCATTCTGATAAATGAGTAAAGGTGTATTTTGAAAAATTCATATTTCGCTTAATAACTATAATTAAAAAATAAAAATTCGTACAGATAAGTTTCTAGAAATTACTGATATTAAAATATTAAATTTTTTTAAATTTAATTATTTCTTGAGATACATTACCTAAAAAAAATTGATTTTTTTGAGTTTTTGGGGAGTAAAATTTTTTTTAGGGGGTGTAGAGGGCAAATGACCCCCTATACATTGCATCCATTTTCTATTATCTTTCATTTGCGAGGTCGATTTTGAAAAATAGGCTTGAAATTTTTAATGGAAATCGGTTTTTATTTTTTTTCTCGAAAATTATAAGTTATCGGTTTCAAATTTTTACCGAAAGTAAACACCGTGAATAGACGCATTTTAAAAAATATTTGGTTAAAATCGGTTAAATAGCTTTTTTGTAAAAAATTCGCAAAATGTTGACAAAATTTTGGTACAAACACGGTTCTGGATTTTAACCCGAAAATTAAAATTTTCACGGAATTTGGTGGAAGAGGTGATGGTGCTATTAAACGTCTCGGTGGTGAAAATAGTTTCCAAAATATTAATTATTTCGTGAAAAGTGAAAAATTTCAGACCGAAATTTTAACTCCAAACGGAAATTTTGCTTATTTTAGCTACATTTTCGGTGGAATTAAAGAGCTTTTAGGGTAGGTGCAATTAGTGGGGGTCGAATGGAATTTGAGGGACCGAAACACGTAAAAAATTGGGACTTTTTTAAGTGAGATTTAAAAAAAATATTTTTATTGTTTTTTTCAAAATTTAAAAAAACCTATGCGTGGGTGATTTTGCATCGATGGGTACATTCAATTAAGCTTTTAAAATTAAAAATCGGTAAAGAAATAGCCCGACAAGAGCCATTTGGCCCTAAAATTAAAGTTTTGAGGTAATTTACGCATAACTTTCCAACCCCTTCGAGTATAAAAACAAAAAATAGCCTATGGCATGTAAACATTATTCCTTTTGAGGGAAATGAAGTTAAATTTGAACTTTTTTTTTAAACTGTGGGCGTCAGTAGTACAACCGTCCGGCCGCGTTTAGCGCGATTTTTTGAACATTTTACGTTCGTTTTTTTTCTGAACCTCCTCAGGGTCACAATTTAGCATTGTTGATTTTTTTTACTCATAAATATTAATACATTGACCAAAATAAAAAATATTCGACCTTAATAGCCGACCCCTATCAAAAGTTACGAATTTTCAAAGTCGGCGTCGAAAAAGCCCTAATTTCAAACTACAAATTTGAGGGCGCCAAAGGTACAGAAAAAATTGAGATATCAAAAAAAGCGCTCTTTTCCTGATGTAGCGTGGTATGTAGATGGCAAATCAAAAAACCGCGATTTTTTTTCACCTGCTGATCTTCTATTCGAAACCGCACAGTTTTAGCACTTTTGGCGCCCGAGAAAACGCTAAATTTGTACACTCGGTGTGCCGGCACCGCGACGCCCCACCGTCGCACCGGGAGACTTAAAACCGGTTGAGGTTCTTGCATTTATTACGTTCTGCGTTCTGCCTTGGGTTTCGACTGGAATTTTGTTCTGCCTTTTTGGATATATATTTTTTATAGTTAGTGAACTAACTATAAAAACTGTAAATATTACATATACAGGGTGACCCAGTCATATGCCCACGGTCTATAGCTTCTTGCTTCTTTGCTATAAAACATATCGACTTGCGGTTTTCACCAACATATAGGTACATGCATGCCCCACAATTTAAAAATATTTTCGATATATACAGGGTGTCCCATCATGGCCTACTGAACCAAAGTTTTATACCCAGTATATTATGACATTTTTGGATTCCTTACCAAAAAATAATTATACTTTGTATAAACTTTTATGGGTCTATCATCACTCGTTTTGCTGATATTTGCCATTTAAGCCAAAAAAAGATCAATTTTTGAAAAATCACTACTCTAAAATAGAAGAACATGTTGGATTGAAATTTTGTCAAAAAATTTTCAACATCGTCTAGTCTACAACTATCATGTCAAATTTAAGTTTGTGATATTTTTTTATCAGGGTGCCTTATAAAACGTAAATTGAACAGTTACACGAAATTTTTAAATGGAACACCCTGTATATTTTAACGTCAGTTGATGGCATTTTTTACAAGCTTTCTATTGATATGTTTGTATGGTCGCTTATCAATGGTTTAGGAGATATTAATATCCAAACTGAGAAACAGTGAAAATACACAAAATAGCACTCTTGGTGAATTTTTTTCAGGATTTTTTCTAATTTGCCTAAAACTTATTTGTGTCTTTCTCTATTTTGCTTTTTTAATAATGTTTTTATACTACAAAGCAGTTTTTCTTGCTTTACAACACAAATAAAATCGAAACTTGCAATTATCAATTTTGGTTTTCTAAATTTCAGTATGTTTTGAAAATTTAACAACTGATGTTTCCAAGGAAACCCCTATTTTGTTGAATTTCGTTTTTACGCTCTCTTCTGATAGCTAGAAGCGGATTTCTTTCAGCTTCACCAAGCGCTTACAGCATATTTGCCATTTCTTCTTTAGAAGAGTTCACTATATCGGTTTAGTTATTGCCAAAAGTACAGAAAAAGGCGTTAAAACAAAACTCAACAAAATAAGGGTTTCCTTGGTAACATCAGTTGCTAAATTTTCAAAGCATACTGAGACTTAGAAAACCAAAATTGATAATTGCAAATTTCGATTTTATTTTTGTTATAAAACAACAAAAACTACTATTGAAATAAAACAACATTATAAAAAAATCCTCAACAAAATTCATCAAGAGCACTATTTTGTCTATTTTTCACTGTTTCTGAGTTTGGATATTAATATCTCCTAAACCTTTGATAAGCGACCATACAAACATTATATCAATAGATAGCTTGTAAAAAATGCCATCGATTGATGTTAAAATATACAGGGTGTTCCATTTGAAAATATCGTTTAATTGTTCAATTTGCGTTTCATAAGGCACTCTGATAAAAAATATCACAAACTTAAATTTGACATGATAGTTGTAGACTAGACGATGTTGAAAAAATTTGACAAAATTTCAAGCCAAAATGTTCATCTGTTTTAGAGCAGTGATTTTTCAAAAATTGATCTTTTTATGGCTTAAATAGCAAATATCAGCAAAACGAGTGATGATAGACCCATAAAAATTTATACAAAGTATAATTATTTTTTATAAGAAATCTAAAAATATCATAATATACTCGAACAATTTTTGTAAATTTTATTAAATAATTAACTTAATTACCTTAAATCTTTTTTATTTACCCTGGCTTAATGGTTAATTTCCGAATATGGGTTTATTAACAAAAGTTGCTTGTTTTGGTGTCCTGAACAACCCCTTTCATTATTATGCATTACTTACGGAACACCCTGTATACAGGGTGAGTCGAAATTAAACCGCCAAAATTTTTAGGCAGATTCTACGACTAATTTTAAGATAAAAACTTTAAATTAACTTATGTCCGATTTTGCTTCCTAAGGGAGCTGCAGCCCTTCAAAGGTGTTGAGGAAAAGAAAGGTTATAAAAATTAAAAATACCCTTAATTTAATTAAAATATCCAAAATAATCAAATAAAGACATAGATTTTATTTATTAGCTACCTAATAATAAAAGACGTGTATTGTAGAAAAAAGTAGATACTTAACGTGCCGTAAAATATCGTTAAAACGACCAGCGCGTGATTATGTGCATTTTTCTCTAAAATGGTGCATTCTACAGAGTTCGTACAAGAATACCTTTTTTATCTGAAATTGTTTGGCCAACATTATTTTGAAAAAAAAATCTTAAAAAATGAACCCCTAAAAAGTTATCACAGTTTTTATTACCATCCCTCTCCAAAACTACCCCTTAGAAGCATGCAAAATAATTCAAAATAATCATGGAAATATATTCAAAGCTTATTATGATTCACACCAAATTTGAAGTTTCTACTACAAAGCGTTTTCAAATAAACCTACACATCCTTCTTTTTTACACCATCTTTGAAGGGCTGTAGCTTCCTTAGAAAGCGAAATCGGACATATGTTAATTTGAATCTTAAAATTAGTCGTAGAATTTTGGCGGTTTAATTTCGACTCACCCTGTATAGTTTAGAATAACACACATACTTTGTCGTTTTATTTATATTATAAAAACATATGTAATCGTTATAAGCCCTCAGGGTTCTTTGATTATAATAAAAGTTCTAATAAATAAAAAAAAATACAATCTTGAAATGTTATAATAGACAATCCGTCAATATTTCAACTCTGCAGAAATAACTTGAATTTGTACTTCCTTTAACAAGTGTTAATTACCCCTAATAACGACTGGAGATGGCGAGGCAGAATTGCAATTTCGTTACATGTGTTGTTCATACAACATTAAAATAAGTTAATTTACTGCAGAAATAACCTTCCCAAAAAGTTCAATAGCTCTTAGACTATTAGGAAAGTTGATTTTTTAACTAAATTTTTAATATTTCTTTTTTTGGTGCATTCAAAAGTCTTGGAGCTATTGTTTGATTAGGTTTTGTCTTTTTGAGGTAAACCAAACAATTTTAAGGGAGAAATATTTCTTAAAAATTGCGATTTTTTTAGTAGGTATCTTTTTGTTTTATGTTCGTTTATTATTTTTTTATGGAGATTAGAAAAATAAGTAAATTTAAAAGCAATTTTTCCAAATTCGTGATAAAGAAATCGAATACCCAACTTTGTCCCTTCATATCTCGGTTAATTGGCCAAGAGTTTTTTTTTTTAATTATTTTTCTAGGTATCCCTGATGGGTCCCCAAGAAAGTAGGGTATACAAGAGTTCTGGGACAATCTGTATGGTATTCTTAAATCAAATTTACATAAAAAAGTTGCTCTTGTGAAGTGGTTCTAATGGTAACCCATGGTAACCATACCAATTTAAAAAATTAACCTGAAAATTATAAAAAAAATTGTGTGAAATTGTTTAAAATAGCACAAAAATTAGAAAACACTATTTTGAGAAAAAACCTGTAAAAATTTACCATTGTGTTTTAAAATACCATTTAAAAGGAAGCAAAAAATATTGAAATTTGTCTAATTTATATTGGGTGGTGAACCAAATTTGAAGGCTTTAATAAAAATTGTTCTGAAATTTCAGACCAAAGACCACTTTTTATCAGTCTAGTGTCAGCATCCCGTTTTTCTTTCTGTTTCGGTGTTTTCTCTCTATTGGCCAAAGAAGAATTTTTGATATTTAAAAGGTTTAAATTACTAACATTTTCCCAGTGGCGGACTAAAAGGTATAAAATAATGCGCCACGCAAGATTGTCATTCCAAGCTTTTCTGCATGTTTCCAGAAATTATTTCTTTAAATTTCAAAACAGTACTGGAAATTTTAATAGAACATGATTAAAAAATACCTAGTCTTAAAATAATTTAAATTTGATTTTTTTGCAATTTATTTTTTGAGTTAAATTATTCTTCGTAAACATTTTAAAAGTTAGGGAAAAAATTAATAACATTTTTTTTTAATTAAAAATTATAAAGTTTTCAAAAAAGGATGCAAACAATCTCCATATTGTAACCAATCCTTTTCAAAATATTTAGAAAAAAAATGAAGTCATAGTATGCAGGTTGGAATTCATTTAGGTGATAAAGCATATCCAAAGTTAGAATGCGGATGGCAGCAGGAATCTTGGTTCAAATCAAGACGATACATTTTATTCTGTCTCGTTCTAACATTAATAAAATCAGTTGAGATAAACGAGCGCACAAGAAGCGTGTAGTGGAAGTAAGAGACGCGTTACGGTCAGAATGCATCTCACACAAATGCTGTAGTTGAAACGAGACGGGTATAGTCTTCTTAATCCTGCGTTCCTGCTCCAATAGAATAGAATATAATGATGAAAGTCGTATACGACATCGTGTTGAATGGTTCAAAAACATGACCCCAGGTCGGTTTTTCTCGAATCACACGACACTATGCCGTACACGATTTTTATCATTCTATCCTTGTAATTTAAATGCAAAAATAAGAGTGAGTCCTTGTCATGGCGTATACGAAATCTTGTCGTGTGATTCGAGAATAACCATAAACCATACAATGACTTTGATGAAATTGTATTGTAAATAGCATAACAAATCTAGACACTTAACAATACAGTCAGTGGCACGTTATGCTTTTATGTTAAGAAGGATTTTATTACAGTCGAACACGGTTATAACGATCATCAAGGGATGGCGAATTTTACTCGTTATAAAACCGTTAATCGTTATAACCGTAAAAAGGTTAAGATTGACTTGCTATTATTCTAATTCGAAATATACAGGGTGTTTCAAGAGTCGGTATTAATCCGATTCTTCACTTTGTCCAATTTCAAAAGAAAAAATAAGTCTTGAAACACTTTTTTTATTCCATTTAATTTTAAATTTACCAGCATTTATTGAAATCAGCCAAAATAAATCTTATGCAACATTCAAATCATTCAAATTTAGGGCGCGTTCCACTAAAGACTCGCAATGCCCACAACGACCGCAAAGTCGTTCCACATGAGACCACGGTTGTTTCTTTCGTGCATAAAAACGTCATCGATGGCGACCGCAAGAAGCTCAAAACGACCGTATTTATTCGTGGGTTTCTGTGATCGTTTGTTGAATGGTGACGTTTTGAGCTAGTGGAATGGGAAAATTTTGCGGTCGTGGTCGTGGGCTTTAGTGTACATTAGTGGAACGCGCCCTTAATAGTACAAATTAATTTTAAGTTTACATCAAAAAAATTTTATACAAAATTTGTTTACAAATGCTATCATTTATTATGTCATCGTTTAATACTCAGAATCTGGTCAAAATTAATGGGGTGATTCTGAACAAAAATGTTAGCCTTAACAGCGATGTTAAATTTGTCAAAAAAAACGCTATTTTTTAAACTTTGCTGTAACTTAAGGGCCATGTAAAATAACATTTTCGGTGTTAAAATACATTGTACATCAATGTAATGTTATTATTTTGATGGATTATACATTAATGCACTATTATTATTTTGATTGATGTTATTTAAACACCGAAAATGAAATTTTACATAGCCGTTAAGTTACAGTAAAATTCACAGAATAGCGTTTTTTTGACATTAGGGCAACTGTCAAATTTAACAGCGCTGTTACGGATAACATTTTTTTGTTCAGAATCACCCCATTAAGGTCTTTAATTAGAAACAAATACATAAACAAATAAGGTAACCATGGAAATTGTCCATTACAACCCATATAGCAATTTAAATTTATACCCCTATTCTGTAACCACACGAATCTAAATTCGCATGCGAAAAAAGAGTGGAAAAATGTCAATAATAAAGTGTAAGATAAAGACAGAACATAATTCTCTCGGCCGAAAAAGTTACAGAATAGGTATCTTAAAGGTCTTTAAACTTAAATGATTTTCATCTAAAAAAATCGATGATGACGTCATTGCTAAATCATCAGTGACGTCATTATAATTTTTTTATACCGAGAGAAGGCATTTTTAAAACTAAAATTGTCCTGTCCCAGCGTTTTTCTCAAAAAATTAAATAAGGCAGTTATGAGTTATCTATGGTTATGAGTTATGAACTATGTTCCAAAGTGTAGAACCCAAACAAATTTTCAAAATAGTGCATGTAGGGGCTCCCATTTCTGATCACAAATGAATTTCTTAGTAGAAACAAACAGAAAATTGTTCTAAATCGGACTCAAAAAATGAAATATTATATTAGCTCCATTTTGAGATTTCTTTAATTATACAGGGTGTCCCAAAATTCGACGAACAACGATTAACTGGAGATAGTAGACTTAAAAATAAGTTGATATGACCCTATTTATCTATATCCAAAAATGCATCCCTTACAGTTATAAGCCTCCAAAGTTGATTTTTTAAAATAGAATTTTTTTTATTGCAGCCAAAGCAGTAAAGATTTTTTAATGATATTTTGTATACGTGCATTTGAATAATGAACGTTCAATTGGTAAATATTTAGCTAATCCTCGACTTTTGTAAATGGTGTTGGATGAAAGAAGAAGACATAATCGAACTTCTTAGGTTAAGTATCTAAAAAATTTATGTAAAAATCATTTTTTATGTGGAAAACTGCGAAACGAAGATTTTTTGTCCCTTATAAATTATTCGTACGGTAAGTCGTTTTTGAATAAAATTAAAAAAAGATACTTAACATACATTTTTAATAAAATACTTTTTAAGCTCAAAAAACATATTGCATTTACTTGATATTAATTGCATATTGGCATATTCTCTAAACCTGAATTTAAATATTACAATTAAGTAATTTTATTTCAAAGTTATCAGTTTATATTGAAATAATTGTAGCTTGTTGTCATGGAAACGACAAAATTTTTACAGTTTCCCAAATTATTTTTTTTTAAATTTATTCACAATCTACGTAAAATTCACAAGAGACAAAAAAAAATTCATTTGAATTTCTTCACAAAAGTAAATAATTTTTAAATAAAATTTTTAAATACCTAAAAAGTTTTTGACTCTGTTCTCTGTTTTATGTCTTCTTCTTCCCTCAAACACTATTTACAAAAGTTAACCAAATTTTTACCAATTGAACGTTCACGATTCAAATGTACGTATACAAAATTTCATTAAAAAATCTTTACTAAAGCAACCAAAGCGTCTGCAATAACAAAAATTTTATTTTAAAAAATCAACTTTTGAGGATTATAACCTGTGATTATAACTCTTCAGGGGTGCATTTTTGTATAAATCAATTTTGTCATATTGACTTATTTTTTGGAGTATCTTCAGTTAAGCGTTGTCGGTCGAATTTTGCGACACCCTGTATTTCAGTTTAAAATAAAATAGTAAAATTGTACCTTGAATATCTAAACGAAGAAATATATTACCAGTCTTGTATCCGATAACAATTTGGTAGTGTTTGATGTCTAGAAAAGCTCCAAGCAACCAACATTTAATTTCATAAATAATGAACGAAGGAGTTGTTTTTAAATATTCATTAAGGATAACGTACATACATGATGATCCTTACCTCTAAGATGTGTACTATTCAGTACTATTTGTTCTCTTGTTTTTCAGTCATGCAGAATAAATGGTGTCAGGTTTAAATAAAATACAAGCTATAATTTTTGACATACACTTTATTGAAATATGTTGTTAATACCTAACGATCCCTTATATTTACCGTGAAGACTGCTTATTTTCTTTGTTTTTGTCTTTAATCTTGCATTTGCTAAGGCATCTAAAAAATTCTAAGGTTTAATCGAAACCCATTAAAATATACAAAGCGATTCATGTGCAAGTATCAGAAAACTTGATAAATTTAAATATTTACAGCTCTGAAAATAAACGGAAAAACTTGTTTTATGATACTCGCTTAGGACACTCACAAATAATTTGTAAAAAACGACGCGAATTTGATTATTTTTTATAACAGAAATAACGAAAAATAAAACAAATTCGCGTTTACATAAATTAGGCCAATAATATTGCTAATTTTAAATGGTAACTAATTTAATATAAGTCAATATAAAAAGGGTGAAGCTTTAAATTTATATGAATATATATTTATATATTTGTTTGTAAAATTTATGTAATTAAAAATAACTAGGCACACTAGGTCATAGCAAATATTACTTACATAAGAGTCACACAATAATGGCAATAGAAACAAATGTTTTATATATTTCTTTTTCTTAGTGATTGCATTTGTTTGCTAAATTTTGTGACTCAACGTACATCACGTTAACGCACGTTAAGATATATGTATATATATATATTTTTTTACATGGTACATACATGTATATTTATATTCCAGATTGATTAATCGTTAAAATTATTCGCAGGATGAATTGATGTTACATTAAATTTAGTTTCGGCACCACTTTATACTATATTTATAAGCTTATGAATATCATACATGAAAAGCGATGAAGATTTTTTAACTAAATAAGCGTAACTATAATTCAAAGCTATAATATAGGTAGGTGGTTATTTAATTATAAATAATTTTTATAAATAAATTTATAAAAAAATTCATTAAGTTTAATTTTAACTTGCTCAATAATTTGTAATACAATTAATTAATGTTTTAATTATTATTTAATGAAAATATTTTTTAATCAAATTTATGTTAATAATTTTGTTAATACATATGCTTTAATAATTTATCATCTGGAATATAATTTTAATAATGCATTTTATAACATTTTAGATTATCTGAAATGTTTTCTACTTACAAACAGCTTTTTAGCCAGCATTTTGTTTCCACTGTGTATTTTATATAACTTAATTATAAATTAAAAATAAGTTCATCATTAAAACATTTATTATACATATATTATTATAACATTGCGCATGTTTAACTTGAAACATGATTTAAAAATAAAATGCATTTCTTCTGATATGTCGTTATATTGACACATTTTTACATTATTTTTTGTAAATCTAGATTTAAATTCTAATTACAGAGTTACACTATGTTAACATTGGAAGCAATTACATTTGCTTATAGCGATTTTTATATTTAAACATTTACTTGTGAAGCAAGATTTATTCTCGAAAGGTTTTTGGAGTAATATTTTTACACATATGTTTTGTATTTTATGAAATTAAACTTTTTAATAAATTATAAATATGCAGGAATATAAAAATAATAAATGTACAATTATTTTTTTACAATTAGTCGCTTTGGATTAAATAGATATATAATTTTTGTTTAAACATTGTTTATTTAGTGTATTTTTTATTACAACATTATTTTTAATTTATTAATATAAAAATAACACAGTGGAGCGCAAATACATCTACTTTCAATTCCATGTAGGTACTTAAGGTACTTTTATTTCGTTGTTGGTTACTCTTTTAATTATCGAGCGAAAATTAAATGTGATATTTTGAAAATTAAACTTGAAAACTTTTAAATATTTCAATTATTCAGAAATTAATTTAAGGAATTCCAATTTCAATAAATTTCTTTAAGTTTAGTTTTATACTCAACATTTTTTTATATTCATACCTGCTAAACCAATATAGCTTTGAATTTAAGCACATCAAAAGCTTCGTATTTTTTAGTTATTTCTCTGCATAAATTAAGCTTTTGAAATATTGGTGTATGTTGAGTATAAAGCCAAACTATAATAATTTTGTCAACCCAACCAAAAAAGATCAAGATAAACATTTTAGATAGTTTGTATTAGTTCCAAGATAAAAGAGCAATTTACTTAAAACATGATACTTGAGTCTTTTATTGCATTTTTAAAAATTTTTAATCTCTATAAAATTTTATGAAGATGTGGCGTAAAACGCTGTAAGTGACGCAAATGTCTATTCCTATAGTTTACAAAAATCTCATTTTGAAACTAACCCCATGTCATCACTAATCTCAAAAAAATAAAGCCCTTCATTAGACAAAATCTGTTTCATTTCGTGTTAGGAGAACCTTTAGGGTTCATACAATGACGGTGGATTCTTTTATAAAAATGTTAACAGGAGGAGAGAACTAGGAACGTTAACCTTGTTCCAGAAATTTAGTAGGTCATAAAAGTTTTAGGACGCGCGTCTGCTTTCCGCCAGTGAATTTTGTTGCATCTCGTAATGTCGGTTACGCCGTAAAGCGTTCGAGTGAAATGAAACATCAAATTTAACGTGTTGGGAAAAAATTATACAGGCATGCCAGTTTGTAAATTAGAAAATTTGCATACTAAAGGGGTGCGATTTAGTACGTTTATTTTATTATCAACAGATGTCATTAATATTTATAGAGATTTAAAACACATTAATCATGGCTAATGTTTAGTTTAAATTTAAACCACCTTTGTTCCTTTTAATTAAAACGATAACGAATATTTACGAGTATATAGTCCAGTTAAAGTATCTCCAGAAAAAAACTGGCATGTCGCCAACATATTACTAAGGTTAAGGTTTACGGAACTACTATCGCTTGATCGCACTATTACAAATCTCTTTGAAAACTATATTTATCATTTAGTTATTTTAGGAAACCTATACCAATCCTTTTTACAATTTTTCAAGAAATTTGGTTATATGTTCATTCTTGGATGTTAATCTGAAATAAGTTTGTAAGATTTAAAAGTTTTCAGGTGAATTCTCAATTGGTTCTATTTGAAATATTGTAAAGTGGTGAGTAACCTACATCGTATTTTAGTGAAATAAAATTGAGTACATAAATAGACATTTATTGTCCGAGCTGTGATGGACTCAGAACGATACCACTGTGCGTTTCTCGTTTATTATCATGTTCATCTTTTTTATTTTGCGAATTTGTACACTCGGGTACTTCGGCTAATCGTTCAAGCACCACACTCAAACTAGTTTCAACTTGGTCCTCTACACCAGTCACTTTTCTCTCACCGGTGTTCACAGGTTCGCGAGCCCTCGTATGTTTGGACTTCTTCTCGCATTCCACCTCGATAACGGTCTCCGATTCGAAGCTTGAAATACTCTGGAGTTCGTAATTAACGTCTAAATTTTCTAGCTCTATCAATGAATCTTCACGAGAAAGCCTCCTCTCTTTCAGTTCAAGAATGTCATCATCAGGTACCGTGATGATGGGAATTGGAGCCCGTGTCATCTTCGATTCCGGCTGGATGAGCTCTACGTGCTCCTCTTGGAAGTTACCCGTACTTGTACTAGGAATTGGATTACTTTGGTTGCCCGTCACTATAGACACTTTCTTTTTGTGTTTTTCGTGTGGCACCATTTCTGTTCGTCTGTGCGCGCTGCGATCGCGGGTCAAGGGGTATCTGCTCGAACTGTGAGGGCATACGTTTTTTAACCGAGTCTTTTTACGTTTCCGCAAACAGTTTGAAGGACACGCGCACAGTAGGACTCTTATCAAACAACACAAAAGACCGCATGCTATCAGCGTTGGACCTATCATTCGAAGTTCCAGAGTCTTAAAACCCTTTTCACCTGTTCCAACGAAGAATATCACACTTCCTATAGCAGTCGTTCCTAGGCCAACGTATAGAAGGGCATTTGCAGCTGCGCTTTGGTGATAGACATCGAAGAAATCTTCCTCTTCACTACTACCACCGTATGTTGTATCATGAATCTAAAAAAATAAAAAATATTTAGGCCTTATATTTTTTGCAACTTTTTAATTTTCATTTCATTTCAAGAATTGGCCGTAGTGCACTAACTTACATTTAGATCCTAATCTATAGATAAAAACATAAGGTTATAATGGAATGACCACCACAATCACCTGACTCGATATCGTAATTTTATAAGGAGAATATTTGAAAACCAAAATTTACTAATTGAATCTTACTATTCAGAAGTTTTTCGTCAAAATGATTTCAATGCAATAACCATTAAAACTAGATATTGTACAAAGTATTTGCAAATACTTTAAAAACCATTTCTATTTCTGCATTGAAAACAAAAAAATCTGAAATGGTTGCTTAGTAGTTTAAAAAAAATGTTGGTTTATTGTTCTGAAAATTTAATACATACATGAGAATAGAGATTTGAAAACTTCTTGTATACAGGGGGATTCTAAATCGTCTGTACAAAATGATACCACATAACCCTGATATCAAAATAAGCCGAATTAATCAAACTTATCTGTATCCAAAAGTGGTTCGTTAAGGTACTACAGACTATCAATATTCTTAAAAATATTTAGATTTTTTTAAATTACTAATAATCGATTTAAGCCATAGGCATACAATTTGGTATGTGATTTGTAATGGAAAAAGGTTTATCTACATAAGGTGTTTTTACATTTGGACATTATGTAACTGATCAATAGTTCACCGATTTTTAAAATATATTGTAACTTTTTAATGGCTATACAAAAAACCATAAAACTTTATTTGTACAGGGTCCGACAGAAAGATCGGACGGTTTTCAAAAAATCATAAAATCATTAATTTTTCAAAAAAAGAATTATTAGCAGATTCTGTTGTTTTTTCTATTCATAGCATTTGAGAAAATCAAGTGTGGAAAATCACATCTCTCGTGTGGTGGCTACGATCAGCGATACACTTCTGGATGCGTTCCTTGAAGTTTGCTGCATCCACTCTTTCCAACATTCGTCGGTCAATTTGGGCGGCTTCTACGCGAATCGCTTCCTTTATTTCTTCCAGTGTTCCGAACAGTGTGCAAACTCAAGGAATGCATCCAGAAGTGTATCGCTGATCGTGGCCACCACATGTGATTTTCCACACTTGATTTTCTCAAATGCTATGAAAAGAAGAACCAGAATCTGCTTTTTGGAAAAATTAACGATTTTATGATTTTTTGAAAACTTTCCGACGTCCGACCTTTCTGCCCGACCCTGTAGTTAAATAGTGTAATTATAACTGTTTTGCCTCCTATCCTATTGCTCTATCTATCTTAATTTAGGCAGAAAAAAAAATTCCTTTGGCGCACAACATAACCTCATTTTTTCTTACAAAATGTTCGCCAAAAGGTCTGTACATACAACACTACATATTCTTAAAACCAAAATAAGACGATTAAACTTTTTGGTATTGCGTTTTCTCCATAACTTCTTGGTGTGTGATTTTTCTTCACCCCGAAATCCAAATATGATGGCTGATTACTGCTGGAGCATTCAGAATAATACTCCTGAGTCGGTTCATGCAAGAAAATCCCATAAAAAAAGTTTTGTTCAAAGTAGTTTTATGTGATAAAAGATTTTAGCTTCAAAACGGATATATTTTTGTAAAAATTCATTTTCTTCATATCTCAATATCTAGAGCTGCTATTGCAAAATGGACTTCAAATTTAAAATCATTGAGACAAATACATTAAGAATTGGGTATAATAATAAATTTCAGGCAACAAGACCACTGTTTACCAGTGTAGTTGTTGGCATTATTGAGAATTAGAATACGAAAAATGACGCTATATTGACATAAATTTTGTAAAAAATGGTGGATGGTGAGTACAGGTTTTGTTGTGCTTTGAGTTTTTATTCGTTTTAGTAATTGCTGTAGCTTTGATAGCATTTTTGTTGACTAAAAAAATTGTATAAAAGTAAACTTATAATAATAATAATTTATGTATGACTACGTTTAACTCCAGCAGGCCAAGTCAGTTTGAATTCGGGCTTGATTTGACCTTTTACATGTACTTCAAATGGTAGAGGTCAAGCCAAGCCGAATTTAAGCTGGGTTGAGTTGCTCGAGATAAACGTAGTCTATAATCATAGCGTAATCACAGTATAAATAACTACCAGTAGCGACACTCTCCCGTGTCTAACCTAGTACCATTTCTATGGTGCGTGTCTGGTACCATTGAGTTTAGAACTGCAAATTACAAATGGTGACATTTCTCTATGATCAAAATAATTTTAAAACCGTCATCATTTGAATTTAAATACCGCAAATAATGTAATAATTGATGAAAACTGTATATTATTACATTTAAACTTGTCAAAATCATTAAAAACTTCAATTTTTATCAAAACTTTGCAAATGTATGTTACATTTTTATTGGTAGAAAAAGTGACGTAAATTTAAATTTGCCGCGTGCGTATCTGAGTATACATATATATATCGTCAAGGTCACCAAAAATTGTCCCTTCAAATAACATGTAATTTGCATGAAGTGTCGCTACTGGTAGTTGCCTATACTGTGGCGTAACACGATCCGGATTGGATTGAATAGCAATTGACTCAGTCCGCATTTTTTCGAAATAGACACGTCGGATTGGATGCGCTCTTTGGATTGACTTCAATTATCCAATCCTATAAAATCGTGGGATTGGACTTTATAATCGCGATCGAATGAAAACTTGTAACGACAAAAACGCGATTGATTTGGCAGTTACTAGAAAATTATTTTGTCATTTAGCACCACAAACTGTTTCTCAAAATCGGGTGCAAAAATTCTATAATTTTCTAAAGTCATAAATCTTAAAAGTCTTAAATCTTTGAGCATAAATAATAGACCTTTATTCTTCTGAAAAGTAGTTTTAGACGTTAGAAATAAATTGTAAGTTTGTAAACTAGCCTAACCACTGACTTCAAGAAAATTCAAAACAATAGAGCACATACCACAACATAGCATTATACAAGGGAGAGGAAGTCCATAGACTAACAAAAATGAACGCAAAAACTGTTTTTAGTAATTTTATTTCTCTTTAGTTTGTAACTAGGATTAACCTAGAATTAAAAAATCCAATGCAGTCCAAATGAGACGAGGTGTTTACATGATTAAATAATCCCGTATTTAGTCCAATCACAATCACAATCCAATCCCGCGAGATATACTTAGTCTATGTATAATTTTTGTGTGGGTACTTATATCAATTTTTAGTCTCCAAAAATGCTATAAATGCTAATGCAGTTACTAAAGCCAGTAAAAACTTAAAGAACAACAAAACCGTTACTCGCCTTCCTCCATTTTGTTACAAAATTTATGTCAAATTAGCGTCATCTGTAGGCTATCGAAATTCCTAGTAAGTTACATTAAAACTTCTTCTATTAATTCTTTTATTCTGAAAATATCTGTGTTTTGGTATAAATCTGCCGTGCTTAAGAAAAGCGGTATCTCCGGGAGATAATCTCCCCTAACTAAAAGTTCACAAAAAACAGGTAAAAGTCTTTTAGTCTGCATGCTAACTATAACAAATCATTAAATTGTTGTATTTGAGTCCTTGTCCCCAGAATGGTGCCAACTAGAATTTTTCCATTGTTGTGAATATAAGTGTTATAATTGATGGAGTTGCTGATTATTCTGAAGTGGAACGATATATATCCATTTTTTTAAATTAATTTCGTTAATGTGGTGTTGGAAGTTTTTGTTGATGTCTACGTGCAGTTCAAGATATGTAGTTTTTTCTGTGTTTTGGATCCATTAATTTGAACGCTTTCTTGTGGGAATTTAACTTTTTATTGTCAATTAATATATAGGTATATTTGTTTTCGTTCATGTTGAATTTATTTTTTTTGCGTCCTGTTTTTAATTTAACTACATAGTGATGACATCATTGTTTATCTGTATCAGTATTTTCTCTACATTTCCTTTGTAAAATATAGCGGTATCATATCATATCTGCTTACAACGTTATCTTTCCTTCTATTTCAATTGAGTTAATGTCGATGCATAATAGGAATAACATTGGTCCTAGAAATGACTAAAAAATTATATAAAAGTAAAATAATATTAATTTATAATCATTGCGTAACTCGATCCGTATTGGATTGAATAGCAATTGCCCCAGTCGGCATTTGTTTCGAAATAGACACGTCTGATTGGATTTAGCTTTTTGGATTGACTTCAATTATCCAATCAAATATGGTATGCTTATGGTAGATTGTTTATTCTTACACATTGTTGTCGTCCTTTGTTGTATGTTTCCGGGATATTAAAGAATATATTAATTATGTTTCTTTTCCCTTCAATTTTAGTAGAAGTATGTCTTAATGTATAATGTCGAAGGCCTTCTTAAAGTCCACGAAGAGGCATCGTATTTTTTTTCCTTTCTCAAGAATTTCGTTAACATATTCCATCAATTTTTTTATTGCTGTTTGTGAGTTTTTTGTTGTAGGAACACGTTTTCGTTATTGAAGTTCGAAGTTGTAATTTATTGTTTCAAGATAATTCATAAGTCTGCTGTGATTTTTTTTTCGAAGAATAGCCGTATATTTTAGATGTACTTCAAATGGTAGAGGATAGGTTAGGTTAAGCCGAATTCAAGCTGGGTCGAATTCTTCGAGATAAACGTAGTCATTGTTTATTCTTAAAAATTGTTGTCGTCCTTTGATGTATGTTTCCAGGATATCAAAGAATGTATTAGTTATTTTTCACTTCAATTTTAGTAGAAGTATGTCTTAATGTATAATATCAAAGGACTTCTTAAAATCCAACAAGAGGAATCGTATCTTCTTTCCTTTATCAAGATTCATTTACATATTTCAATCATTTTTTATTTCTGTTTTTGTTGTAGGAACCCCTTTTCTTTATTGAAATTGTAATTTATTGTTTCAAGATAATTGACAAGTCAGTTCGATTTTTTCGAAGATTTTTGAGAAGGTTGTGACTACTGGTCTGTATTTTTTTGGTTTTGACCCAAGTTTTCTGGCACTTCTACGAAGTATTGGTTGTATTCCATTAATTTTCCATTTTTTTTAGGCTAGTAACTTTATTTTGGGGTTTCTTCGATTTTATTAATTCTTGTATAATTTTCAACTACACCTTTGCACACCCCTGCAGTGGCATTTTTGTTAATTTTATTTCAATTTTAAATATTATTCATGGTCGATGAAGGCTGTAGTATTTTTGGACAAAGATAAAATCGTTTAAATTGTCTTATTTCAATATCGGATTAGGTAATACCTATTTCTTGTACAGACCTTTTATCAAATATTATTTTCTCTTAAAGTAAAGTAAAATACCTTTTTCATGTATAAATTCATATACCAAATTTTATTCCTATTATTTAAACTAATTCTTAGTTTGGTTAAATCATCTTACTTTGATTTAAGGAGGTTTTAGTATCATTTTGTAGAGACACCCTTTAGGTGATGCAAATAAACTAACAGAAAAAAATACTTCTAAATTTCACATTATTGATACAGTTTTAAGAAAAGAATCTTTACAATTTTTAGGGTATTTTACAAGAAGAAGAAGAAGAATAGTTTGCTCTATTTTTGATGGTTAAACTTTAAAAACGTTTTATATTTAGGTCTAAGTTCTAGAAGTGATGGGGAAGCATAAAATTTTCCAATTAAAAGAGATATGATGAAAGATACAAATGTTCACCTCATATGATTTATCTTTCCAATTTATTATTTATTATTTTTGGGCATTAGGGTGTAGTGGTGAAGCTTTGTACTTACCATAATTACCAATTTTTCTTGAGAATTTGGCAAGCGAGAAATGGGGGGAGATTGATTGAAACCTTTATTCGTTTCATCGTCACGTAAGGCTGACGATGTTCAGTATACCTCTTTAAAATATGTGATTACAAATCAATACTCCTCTGGAAATCACTTGAGATAAATTCTCTTACGAAAAAAGTGTAGGAAAATACGAAATAGGAAGTTGTGAATTTTTAAGATAAGGAACGGTGCACAAATCTACCGTTGAAAATTTCCTGAATATTAAACCTCAAAGGTACAAAGTTTCTATACTTTCAACGATTTACTAAGCAAGATAAGGGCAGAAAAGTTCTAATTCAATCTATTTCAGAAATATACAGATATTACATCGTAATATAAAATCAGTATTTGTAATTCTAAATGCAAAATTATGGCGAACGCGCCGGGCATTTTCAATTGCCTTTGATTAATTCGATAATTATTTCAATATTACCACAATGTTATAATAATATAATTTTACATGATTAGTGAAAGTTCTTCGAGCTTAAATAAAAGTTGTAAGCTTATTGACGTTGAGACCAATTAACTGTAGAAATAGAATTCTTTTTGTGAGCAATTAATCTTAAAATCGGCGCCTGGTGAAGTAAATCGATCGAAATAATCGGGAATAAAAGAACATCGGTTCTTTGATGGATTGATGGAGAGAAAAGAGAATATTTAAAAGGTGGTACTTGAGGGCATGGATGTAAAATCATCAATATTATTTTATTTCAAGGCGATGAGCAAAGGAAATTAATACGTCGAAACGTTGCCGAGGCGAGGGAGAGAAATAACGTTTCCAAAAACTTGTTGCTGGGTATAAGCGAGCATTTGATTAATTTCTCTCAAACCTAAAGGCGATGTAATTTATTTCTAAGCCAGCACCACCAGAACGGAAAATGTTAAATATTTTTTATTCCTATTCTTAAAAGAAATTGTGTTTGCTTAGACGGGAGGCGATTTTAATTTTCACACCCTATTTGGTTATTTTTAAATTTAAAATCAATGATTTATTATTTTTGCGGTGGTAATAAATTATTATAATATGACAGGAAAATATGTAGAGCGCACTAATGCGATTTTAAAAGTGGCTCTTGATTGTTATTATATTGAAGGTGGTCAATTTCAAGAACGAAATGTGAAACATGAAACGATTAATCGATCCACTTTTATTCAACAATTGTGTGTATATTGGTTTTGCTGACTATAATTATTATTAGGTACTTTTATTTATGCATTACTGAAAATGAAAACACCAAGAATTTTTTTGTGTCGATAAATATATGTTGGGGTTCCTATTTATTTTATTATTAAGGTAATATATTTCAGATATGATTAACATTAACAAGCAAATGTGTCGAAGCGAATGACAATATATTTAGATTGATTTAGTGTGGGTTTATCTTTATATAGATCGTAATTAGTAACTATTATAGCATAATTCTTATCACCAAGCAATGTGGGCTATGACTAGTATTGTATATAATAATGGTCTCTTACTACTGACAGAAATTGTCACTGCATAAAAGGT
Source organism: Stenus bimaculatus (assembly GCA_963971135.1). NCBI lineage: Eukaryota > Metazoa > Arthropoda > Insecta > Coleoptera > Staphylinidae > Stenus > Stenus bimaculatus. Next base: position 18,365,954 of record OZ020187.1, read on the forward strand.
TTTACTGATGCAGTATAATTATATTACTTGGATTTTACAACCGCAATTACCCAACGAATTTTAATATCAAGAGCTTAAATTTACTGACTAAATTATAGCACCGTAAAATTAAGGAGCAAACATGCAAAACTTGTTAAATACATCTTAAGTCATTTCGATTTTATGATGGTTATGATCCAAGTTAGTTAATACAAAAATTTAAGTTTAGTTTGATGGGGGACATTTTTTGCATTGCTGGACTCTCAAGGAATGCTCCACCGCATCTAAAATTTTGGTTCTGATGCTACAACAGTTCCAAAAAAAAGTATACCCTGGTGAAAATCTTCTGTACGCCGTGGAAGTGACTCTGATCTCGACCCGTGAATCGTGCACACAACGTTTATGTTTAAAATGGAGTTATTTATTGTGCCGGGATGCTATTGAAGAGTTTCTCCCACTCCAATTGAAGATCTTGATGCAATAACTGGCCCAATTCTAAAAATTGTGGAAATTTATTCAGATAAGAACACATTTCCAAAAGTGAAATCGCCAAAAAATGGACTTGGGCGGTTATTGTACTAAGGTTTTGTCGGCTAGCTCTAGAATTTGAAAAGACCATGGAGTATATTTATTTATGCTTAGTAAAAATAGTAAATAATACCAGTTTTGTCCATATCTATTAAGATTGCATGAAAGTTTGTTCCTGACCCAAGATCCAAGGACAGTAAAACAGCTCCTCTTCAAGAAGTATGGAGACGATTTGGTAATTGCTGCCAACAAATCAATAGTTGTTTGTCTCAAGAATGTTGGTCATAATATTCTCACCGATAGCTGATAGGAAAACAAAAAAGTGGATTCCTAAAGATGAAAGGAACACACTCGGAAAAAGAAAGACACGCCGAAAAATGTACCCTTTCAAAATTCAATTATTCACGAATAGAAATTTATTAAAATTTTCGACATTATATGAGCCAAAAAACTAATTGAGGAATTTTACTACCAATCATGGTCCATAATTTTTTATTACTTTTAAATTATTAAAGAATTGGGAGAAATATATATTAACAGTTAACAGATGAAGAATTTTTCAATTATTATTGTTAGTTTAAATCATTAGAAAGTGCAAATTTTATGCTGTGGTTAAAAGTACAACATAGTGCTGTACGAACTTCATATTTTTTAAAGTTCGAACTTTTCATTCGAAAGTTCGAACTTTGAAATAGTTCGAACTGTTCGAACATTGCAAAAGTTCGAAAAAAGATCGGGATCGGAGAAAGTTCGAGTTCGCAAAAAGTTCGGGTTCGGAAAAAGTTCGAGTTCGCAAAATGTTCGAGTTCGGAAAAAGTTCGGGTACGGAAAAACTTCGGGTTCGGAAAAAGTTCGAGTTCGGAAAAGTTCGGGTTCGAAAAACGTTCGGGTTCGATTATGAAAAAAGTTAGGGTTTGAAAAGATTGAATTGAAACCAGTTTAAACTAGATACAATGCGATATATCGCATTGTATCTAGTTATAACTAAGTATAATTGTAGAATTAATGTTTTCTCAAAGTCGAACTTAAATGGGAAATATTAGTTAAGTCATTAACAGTGGCGATCCCAGAGGGGGTCGGAGGGTAATTTCACCCCCTGACAAGATGTATTCATATTAACCTATGGCGCCTTTTTCAAGATTTAAATTAATTAACCAATTATTAAAATTAATATCATATTGATTACAGTCATACAAAGAATATAAATTTTTCTTCGATATTTGAAAAATGGCAGTATTTTTTAGCTATTAATAACATGAACTAAGTATTAAGTATACATATAAATATATACAGGGTGTCCCATAATAACTGTGCCATTTTTTTGGGGGTGATAGAGGATGCAAAACTATAATACTTTGAAATTTTAATACATAAGCAAAAGCGTTCTTATCTAAAGCAACATTCTGGAGAACATTTGTGGACAAATTGATTTCTTTTTCCAACCTCTGCTATTCAATATTTTTATAACAAATTATTTTTAATAGGTAATATATTTTTTAATTATGTTAAAAACAAAAACAAAAAATTTAAAAAAGTTTGATGATTTTTTCAGATTTGTATATTTTTATTTATATGTTTTTTTTTAGTTGAAAAAAATAAATTTGTCAAATGACGTCATCATATTTTATTTAAATAAAAACTCACAATTTTAAAGAAACGAATTGAAAGGACCTTTAACCTGGATACTTATGTAAAATGCAAATAACTTGTGGCCAAATAACAACAACAACAAAATTAAAATATTAACAATAAACATTTTGACAATAATATAAACAAAAAAGTAAATAGTTTTAAATTATTACCAATAAGGATAAAAGCAACTCATTTAAATAATAAATTAAGTACTTTTTATTTATTTACATATTCTTTAAATTTATATTTAAAATTTAGTTTCTGTAATTTAAAATATTTTTTTATTTCAAATAATTATTTAATACTCTCCAGTTACAATAGAGGAATAGAGAATAGAGTAAAATAGGTTGAGTTAAAACTTCATCGACTTCGAACTTAGCGAAGTTCGAACTTTATCGAGTTCGAACTTTATAGAGTTCGAACTTTATCGAGTTCAAACTATATCGAATTCGAACTTTATCGAGTTCGAACGTTATTGAGTTCGAACTTAAGAAAGTTCGAACTTTTACCATTATGTCAAACGGGTACGAACAGTTCGAACTGATTAGTTTTTAAAGTTCGAACCAAGTTCGAACCTTAAAAAGTTCGGGTTCGGTGAACAGAACTAGTACAACATAACCTCAGCCAGATATCCGTCACCTAGTTCTAGCAACGCATTAAAAATTTCCATAATCCATTGCTCTTTACCCATTGAATAATGAAATGCAGGTTTGAGATTGATCCGCACATGTTGGATAATAACAAAAATTTAGTAATAAATTTCATTACTTTTCAAAGAACTCAAACCTTTATTCAATAGTAGTGGAAAAAGTTTATTTCAACTATTTGAACAAACTTACCGAACCTAACTTATAACCTACAAATTCGTCTTTAAGTTGTGTTTACAAGATAATAATACACTTTGGTTGGGTGTTCTTTTTGGGTCGCGGTTTTAGTATGCGTTTATTTTTCGTTTTCCCCCTTTTGTGGTCACCCTTGTATAACTTTGTAGTCATATCAGTTGTCTAGTCTTGATTTTTTATACCCTCTTTTTTTACTTATTAGATTAGTGCATACTTGCACACAATATTTTTGTCAAAACTACTTGTCAACCTTCTTAAAGTGATTTACAAGCCAGTAAAAATTTTGCTTTTACAAATTCTTGAAAATTCAGTGCTCTATACTTTCTGCTGAGTTGGACAAGGGAAAATATTGAAAAAAATCCTGCATTTTAAAATTTATAATTTTTCGAAAAATTGATAAAAATGAAATATGGCAATAATGTAAAAATATAAATAACTTTAAGCTAGAAGGTACTTATTGATAATTATATTTTTTGGTGGGAATCCACATTCCACAGTCTTAATAATTTATGTTGAGTATTCTCGAGGAAATCTGAGTATGAGGTATGAGGTCTGGTAAGGTGACCATATAATTGAAGCATATTCCAGATATGAGCGACCATAGGAAAAGAAAAGTCCCTTAAAATAGTTCACATCTGAAAAGTCCTTCGTACTACGGTTTATGAAACCTAATATTCTCTCGGCTTTAGCACCGACCTGATGGTCGATAAACCTTTGCTCTGCATCATAAATGACACCCAAGTCCCTGATCTTATTTACAACAACTAGTTCTTCACCATTTATACGATAATTCCCTGGATTAAACGTTTCCTACTGAAAGTTAATGTCTTGCATTTACTAATGTTTAGAATCATACCATTCACTGCACACCAATTGGAGAAACTGTTGAGATCTGCCTGAATTGCAAAATATTTTCAAATCAACATTGGAATAAACAAAAGGGAGCCAAGATAGGAGCCTTGAGGGGTACCAGAAGTAACCTTGATATCATGAGATAAAGATTTTTATAAATTGAACTCTATTTATTAAGTATGATTCCAACCAGGTTAAAAGGCGACCCGAGATACTATTCTGCTGTTCAAATTTCACCAGTCGGTGATTCATAATATCGAAGGCCTTAGAAAAATCGGTATAATATATCGAATCAACTTGCTTACCAAGGGCAGAGGATGTATAATCAGAGTATAGGAACGAGTTGGTAGTGGTAGATCTGTCCTTGGAAAACCCATGTTGTTTGTTGGAGATAATTACATAGTAAGCTATCAAGATAATTACACACTAGTAATTCAAAAAGTTTGGGAATTTCTGAAAGAATAGATATCGATCTGTAATTAGCGCAACTAATGATCTATCGCCTGATTTAAAGACAAGAGTTAAGTATGCATTTTTTCATCAATCGGGAAAAGTACCAGAAGTAAGTGACTTATTGAAAATAATCCATAGTGACCTAGTTAAAGCAAATTCACAACTCTTTAAAAATGCTGGGAGTGTAAGATCCCGACCAGCGGAGAATTTATGTTTCAGCCCTAGGGCTACTAACTTTTCGAGCACATCGGCGATAGAAATATTAGGTATACTTATCATGTTGTCAAAGTTCGATTTGCACTAACATTAATATGGTTAATTGAGTAATATTAGCAAAAATATTGAGAAAAAGATCTGTTGGATTATCGGTTATACCTCCATTCCTATAGTAAGAATCCTTCTACATAATATGGTGCATGCGCCGGGCATTCCGAACTCGCTCTTATATCCTCATTACTATATTTCTTTCGAATTATCTAGTTTCAATGAATATCAGTGTGCACCACGACTGAAAAGAAAAGGATTGACTGGGAATTGGAGCAAAGGTTGAAATCCACAGATGTGATCGTTAAGCGTTTAAATTCCACAAAGTCAGAGCTATATGACAAAAACTGCAACGGTTGCTCTAATTCGACTTGTATTACAGTAACATATCGTTTAACCGCAATTAGATTCAGAACAGTAGATTTATCATAATTACCGTGAAGTAAAAATTAACATTTTTAGTGGTAGTTGCATTATGTATTAATAACATAAAAATATACCCTTTTTCGAAAAACTTAATGAATAAGTTTATAAAAAATATACTTACTCGATTCCTTTTCATCCATCTGTGATGTGCTTCGCTTTGTTTGAGACGGTGTTGCCGCGCTTCCTCCGAGAGAGAGCAGCGCCTCCCTCTCTCTCTTTCCTGCCATGCTGTACGCCCTTGAGAGCACTGAAGAAAATAAAAGTTAATAAAAAGAATAAAAATTATTGTTCAAATATTAAGTAAAATAAAAATCAATCTTTGTACATATTAATTATTAATAAAGTTATTTTTAACATTAAAAGTCAATTTTAAACACTAATCGTAATTCTTTAGACCAACAGTTAAATGGATTTAACATTTCCAATGTCTGTATTTAATAATTTTCATAAACATTTTTATAATGGGATTTGAAGAGATTAAAGGATTCATTTTAAAAGCCTATAAGCTTAGGTCATTTATTGTTATGGTCACGACCTGCTTTTCTAGAGCTTAAATAATGGCAAAAAAACATTATCATACTTTTTTATTCAGATAATATGTAGGTATACAGGGTCACATAATTTAAAAAAATAAATCCGTTTTTAAAAGGAAAATTTAAAAATGCGGTTTTAATTATTTTAAAATAACCAGTTTCACACTTCGACTTAGGAATAAATCATTTATGATTAACAATTACTTTGTTTCTCGAACGTTGGTAAGAATAAAATGCACGTTCGTTCTGATATATTTTAATACCCAGTTTCGTTATGAAATAGTTTGCCCAAAATACAAGAGATGACGCCACAATTGTTTTGACAACTTGCACTTCTAACTCTGTATCTTAAAGTAACTTTCGCGAGTTGGATTTATCATTAAACGGATATTTAGTTAGAACAAGTTGTACAAATATGCGATGTGGATTTTTTTTAACAAAGTCGGTATTTCAGGATAAAAACACTTTTGTAGTACCCATAGGAATTTTGGCTCAAGCCAAGGGCTAAATCCGCCCCTGCTTTCGTAATTTTTTTATGGATAAATGCTTTTATCCTAAGTTTTTATTTTGCTGCATTATTTTAATATGAGTTTTAATAATGGCATAAAATTTTAATTTAATTTTCTTATTTAATAGAAAGACTCGTATATTAAAATTTTCTTTTAAAGCTCTATGGGTTCAAAAAGGCTTTATGCATAAATATAAATAGTTTCCTTTTTTATTAGTAGGATTTATTACGATATTAAGTCCGTTGAAAATCATAAAAAAATGACTGATTACTTTTCATCTTTTCCGAAATTAATTTATGCGTTGAAAGTTTATAAAAGAAGCGCTCCCTTTGAAAATATCATATAAAATCCATTTATACTTCATCTACATAAATATTTTATCTTTTATGAAAGGCTTTATTATATAGATTACTGCAATTTCAGGTTTTTGTAATGTCATACAACTTAATCAATATAAATACACAGAATGGGATTGACTTAACTTTAAAGAAACTAATTAAAACTGCATTTAATAAATTAATAATTTAAATTGAAAACTACTACTAGAATTATGTTTTAATACCCTGAGAACAAAAAAATGGGGTTTAAAAAATATTAATTCTTATTCATGCCAGGATTATTTAAATAAATTTTCATTAATTAATTATAATTGAAATTGTATATACTTTTTATGATCTTAATTTATGTTCCTAACACAATTGATATAAAAGCTTGAATGACAAATGAGTTGGATAGTGTATTATTTAATTAAATTGTTATCAAATTAATAATTTATCTGACGATCGATTTTGCTCCCAGTGTTAGTTTAATTAAACAAAACACCTTTTGTTACACTATTTAGCCCGCACCTAATTAATTATTTTTGTTGATTGGTAAATTTAATTAGTTTCATTAAAGAATTAACTTATTTGACAAATGGCGTAATTTTGAATTCAAATATTTACTAAAATTTTTTTGGAAGTAAAATTAAAATATTTGATTTACATTTCATTTTGCAGGCAATTTAAGCGCTTTTATCGTGCAACTGGCTACTAAATTACATTTCTGCAGTATATATGACGAATATTTTGTATGCACGAGTATACCAATTTGAATTTAAATTAGAAAGACCGTGACGCGGTTTCTAAATTAATGCGTTTTGCAAATTTCGAGTGCGTGTTTCTCTAGCGCCATCTAGTTGTTTCTTCTACCTTTCACTGCAATTATTCCACCTTTAATTAAATTAGACTCTGAGGTGTAGGCAAAGCCGGATTACACTGGATTAATTTCAGACACGCGTTTTATAAATAATTTATTTTAATTATTACAAAGTCTGCGCTAAATTATGAAAATTAAAAATAATAACGGAATAAAAGAAGCTCTGAAAAACAGGGTTGGGCACTTATATGGATATAAATCGAAAAACGCTGGTAAAAAAATTAATTTTCCTACAAACCGTTTTTAATCAGCCCAAATTGCATGTTTGTTCTCATTAATTATTTATGAAATTTTCTATTGCAAATATGTAAGCAGCAGAAACTGAGATTAACTCGGGTTTGAATATACTAGTTATCAATTCAAATAACCCAATCTTCAACTTAATGCTAATAAAACTAAGCTACTCGTCTTTGGACCGAAGACTAAAAGGTTACTTGTCGAACAAAACATGAACTTGAACTTGAGTAGCAAAAACTGTTTGACACGGAATTACGATTACGAGGGACGGACGATGCGTTTCGTGCTTATTAGCATTCATCAGCATATACTTGTGTCCTTTCCAATAAAAGGATCGGACGCATTGTTGATTTCTACACTTTAAACTCTAGCTTATAAAGCACTATCGGTAACATTCCACTGAGTAGAAAAAAGCAGACATCTAACATGCCCAATAAAGGCTTGCGTAGACCTATACTAAAACTAGATGGCTCTTCTAATTTTTAAAATAAGTGGAGTCATCTATTAGTGTAGACCGATACCAACAACTTTAGATGACCTCGTTCCTTAAAAAATCCAATGTCCACACACACACACAACACACAACATAAGAAACAAAGAACAAATCTACATTCCACTTAATAGATTGAAAGGAAAGGAAATTTTGGACTTTGGACTGAAGCCGTTCAAGAAGCTGCCAAATGAGTGGAGAGACCTATCCCTACCAAAGTTGACAGCAACATTAAATACTCGTTTTAAGGCAAATGTATTTTATTCCATCCAGGAGTTCTTTAATAGCAAACGTGATAAAAATTTTGGTATTCGTTCCTATATGTATATTTCAAATTTCTTTCTGTTTAGTCCTTTTATATTGTATATTGTAAATGTTAACATCACCAAATTGTATTATTATTTTACAAGTACAATATCATTATCTTATATATCATGAAGTATGTATCTTCCACAAATAATTTGATTCTTGTACCATGATTAGGTTCAAAGACATGAATCACACTCTAGAAAAGGGTAGACAAAGAGTCTCACAAATCTAAGGGAGCGGTTTTTTCGACAACAAGTTTTGAGAAACAGAAAATGCACAAGAAGGGAGCTCAATAAAAAAATCGAAATAGTTAGAAATGTTAGGATTTCCGCTCTAACTGTCAAAACAAGACTAAAGGTAGCAGAGTTAGACAGTAGGAAGCCTAGAATTGTAAAGCTGCTCAAGCTGTACATAGAGTACAACGATTAACTAGAAATCATTAGAATTGGACTATCGATAACTGGAGGCCAGTTTTATTTACCCATGAAACCAGAGTAAGCTTGAAATCTCCAGGTGACCGTGATAGAGTGTATCGAAAACTTGAAGAAAGATTTGGTGCATGTATGTACTCTCTCCAACGGAATCGTTTGGTGGAGGGTCTAGAATCTTTTATGGAGGAATTTGTTTAGATGCTCATACAGAGTTAATCCCCATTCATCCAAGGGCAATGAATGCTCAGTTGTATCCGGGAAATATTATTCAGGACCATAACGTGCATTTTGCGGAATTTGTAGAAGATCATTTCAATTTAATGCAAGGTAAGACTGAAATCAATAGATACCATGACATTTCCAAGTGGATTTGAAACCTTTCAGCCATTATACAGGGTGATTTTTACGAGACAAGCTGTCTTATTATTATTTTAAATTTATTTTTTGATTTTATTTGTGCAAGAATAATTCTTTTTCTTATTTTTATCATAATGTAAGTTTAAGAAAATATTTTTATGTGGATAATTTTATTTTAATATTGTAGCTAAAAATAAAGTTGGATTTAAGAAATTTTAAGGAGGATTGAATTAAAATTTAATTATTTTTATTTCATATTTTATTTTATTTTTTTACTTCTCTGTGTATCCAACACACTTGTTCCTGTGGTGCTACTACCAATGAGGATGGACTTCATGGATTAAGCTGTCGATTTAGTGCAGGAAGATTTTCTCGACACCATGAAGTTAATGATACTATTAAAAGAGCATCTTCCGCAAATATTTCTTCCATTTTGGAGCCCTTAGGAACAAGCAGATATGATGGAAAAAGGCCTAATGGAATGAGGAGTTGCGGGAAACCTGCAGTTTGGGATTTTTCTTGTGTCGATACCATGGCTTCTTCTCAGTTATCAGGTATTTCAATTTCATCAGGAGCTGCATCGTTAACTGGAGAAATGATTAAAATTTCTAAATACAAAAATCTTGAAAAAAATTTCACTTTTTTCCCAGTTAGCATCGAAACTTTTGGTGTTTGGGGTCTTCTTGGTTTACGATTTATTAGTGAAATAGGAAAACGGTTAGCAAATGTTACCAATAAAGAACCAAGATCCACATCTTTTCTAATACAGCGTATTAGTCTGTCTTGGCTGCGCTTCCTAAAGGAAAATCCTTTGATGAACTTTTCTCAATTCCATAATCCGATGTTCAGAATAATTTGTCTTCCTATGGCTTGTCCTCCTCGAAGAAAGAAGATGTTTGTAATTTGTAATCAACATCAAAAGAACATCTCAATTGGTGATGCCGAAGTTAAAGACCAGGTTGAGGAATCACCTGAAAATGAAGAAAGGACGTGGACGTTAACCAAAGTCCGCTCCTGCAGAAAAAAAGGAACCAGCTAAAAGAGGAAGACCTGGTAAAAGGGCAACCTCTGATGATAAGGAATAAAAAGAAGTAGAAGCTCTCGAGCGTGGTATGAAGAAAGCAACTAAAAAGACTGAACCAGAGACTGAAGATGACAAAGAAGAAGAAGTCAAAGAAAAGAAAGAAGATGCTGAAGAAAGGCCTAGACGTGGCAATCGCGAACAAAAAATCAACTACAATGAAAATACTGGTAGCTTTCGAAGATGATTTTTTTAACTTATATTTTATATTAAGCTGTAATCATTTAACCATGTAATTTGTTACACGTGAATAATATATTTCTTAATTTTATAATTAATTTCAATTAAAAATTTAAATTTTGGATTTGTTTTCATTAATTTATATAAGTGACCAACTTTGCATATTTATGTAAGTAAGGGCTATTTAATTTTAATAACAGTTTGAACAGGGTTGGTATTCAAATAAACTCGATAATAACATATCATAAATATGTATTTTATAAAACACTTTACAACAGTATGTATACAGGCACAAATAATTAATAAACCTTTAAAACTCGTGCATTAAATAAAGTTTGCACGAGTAAAATCAATAAATTATAATTCTAAAAAGAAATTTATTGTAAATTATAAAGCAAAGAGAAATATTCCCTATTCGTTAGCAATTTTCTATTTCCTGCATTAAATAGCCCTAAAGTTTGCATTATTGAAATAAAATAAATATTCTAAACCGAATTTTAAATTAAAACCTTCCGCTTAACCAAATCGATTTCCTTAGCAATTACGAGAATCCATTTGGAAAATCAGGTGCTTGTGTCCCTAATTACAGTAGCTACACGTACACATGTCAGTCTGCTTGCGTGCGTAAATTATTCTACGTATTTTTTATTTTGTATTTATTTATTAGAGATGAACACGAGGAATTTATCCTCAAAACAGTTTTACCTACTTTATCACTTTTGCTCCGACCTCCGACACGCCTCATTACTAAAGTGACAAAAACACGCACTAAAAGTGCCTGCCTGCCATTAATTTGTGTGTTTGGTCTGAAAAATTAATTAAAACTTTTAACGAATAGATGGATTAGTTTTAAGATTTAATTAACAAGTTTTTCACAAAAATTGTCTTTTTTGGATATATTCATTTAATACTGTTCACAGATCTATTTTAAATGAAAAAGTTTAATTCTACATGTGAGTTTTAAACAAAATTACTTAATGATTTCTGATAAAATCAGAAATATTAACTATAATTTTAATTCTGACTTGAATTTTTAGAATCAAGTCGGATTTCGTCTCATTTATGGAGGAATATTGCTATTCTACAGATGTTAGTACTAGTACTAATAGTGAACATTTTTCTTTGCTATAAAGAATAAAATAACTGTAGGACATCCGCATATAAGTAATATTATTAAAAAAAGAAAGCTAGATCCTGGAGGAACACCCCGCGTTATATGAATTTTATCTAATTGTTATATGTTTGAGAATGTGATAATAATTCTAAATGTAATTTGCAAAACTGAAAACCAATATATTTAAGCAAAGACAACAATACATCAAGATTTAGAGAATCAGAAGTATGTGGAAAATAAGAGTGAGAAAACTTAAAGTGTATTTATCATTTGAATGTTATTAGTGATATTTGACAGAAAACTCGATTGCATCGCAGGCATAATATTGGTTTCACTTTGGCGAAGACTGCTTTAGTTGGAAACAAATTTCTCCAAAAATTATCGAAAGAGTGGAAATTTCAATGGGGTTGATAGTATTATATGTCACCCCTTAAAAATATAACAGGACAAAAATATTTGGATATTTTGTAAATCCACTTCATAGTTATGCTTGTTTTAATGGAAGATCTTTCTTTATAAGAAAATGTATTTGACCTGATGTCAGAAAGCTGTTTAGTTTATTCTTTCTTTGATATTGGTTGGGAATAAGGCATTCTTTCAAGAATTTGGATACATACTTTTACTTAAACATACTAATCACATAGTCTCTGTTAAAACCGAAGAAATGGCAACTACTGTTCTTGCGTTGTCCTAAACCGGAATTATTCTACAAGAGAATTAGCAGAACAATTAGATATAAGATATACTCTGATAAATAGAAATCAAGAATTGAATCGAATCGAAAAGGTGCTGACGTCGCTCTCATACATTTTATTAATGAAATCTCCCCATCCTTTTTTAACGTTTTAAAACGATTTGATGCTAACTTTTCCATTTATCATAGTGCGGCGACAGAACTTCTGTACAAAGACTTCATTTAGTTCAAGGTTTACAACAAATAAAATACCAAAGAAGTTTACATCACACTTCTGGAAGTTATGATACACGAGTATTCAAACTTTCTAAATCTAATCTTTTGGAGCGATGAGTCACATTTACATAATATGTATTGTTATTCTAAATCGTCATGTAGTACATACGCCGATTAAATTCCTTTTGAAACCTCTAACATAACACATAACAGTCGCCTCTCTGGATTGTTAATTTCTGCCACATCAACCGAATGCGTATTGTTTTTCTACGCCCAATATTCATACACAAAAAGTTGTCTTGCTTACGCATTTTTAACTGAAAAAGAAAATGAGCAAAACAGTTTGCTTTTCTTCATTCGGTGTCCAGCCATTTATTCGGCGGATAAACTATACCTAATTATCGTTATTGGTTTCAGGAAAATTTGACTCGAGGAAATATTATTCAAAGAATCTGGGATGTCAATGTATGGGGGGGGGGGGGCTTATTTAATGTTAGGATTATATGTCACCCCTTAAAAAAATAACAGGACAAAAATATTTGGATATTTTGGAAATCCACTTTATAGTTATGCTTGATTTAATGGAAGGAAGGAAAGTAAACTCATTTTAAAATACGTCAAGTATTTAATAATATTTTTCCTAACAAACTAACTAACCTAACCTAACATGGTGTTCTCCTAATAGATAACAGTTCGAAAAACACCTGTAAATTAATCAGGCAAAATACGAAGTATGATATACCACCGTTTTCAGAATAAAATGAAGATAGAGTCAACAATGTCTTGAGGATGAATTCAAAAGCCATATTTGATGCCATTTAAAATACTTTTTGTTTTCCTTTCATACATTTTCATATAACTGAGAAATAAAATCTGCGCCACACCCTGTATATTGTTTCAAATATTATTCAAGACTTTAGTACATCGAGAGCTTTTAGAATAACTAGTTAGTATTTATGCTTAATAATTAATTTTCATGAACTTTGACCTTTAAATTGGTTATTGAATCTTGAAGCTTTGAATTTAAAAGTCGCAGTTCTCAATTTGTTGAATATTATGTAATAAATTAAATCATTAATTACTAATTAGCAATTAACGAAGATCTAAATTATCAGAAAAATAATTGTAAAAAGGTGCGAAGCTCGATGTAGGCCATTAGTCATTAAAAATTTAAACAAATAAATTAAAGTCAATTTATCAACTTTACTTGTAGTAAATTTTGACCTTAACACGCTATTTATTTTGTAGTAATTTTATTCTCCGAAACTTAGGAAACATAACTACAAACTACCAAGGTAAAGGTCATTACAAAAGTAGTGCATAATGGGGCGTTGGAAATTTCAAGCCTTTGTCGAATTACTGTTTGGTTTAAAAATATAAAAATTACTGATGTAAAAACACGAAAGTTGGAAATTATATAAGGGTGTTATTTTTGCACACTCGGAAATGTTGTTTTTTAGATTTAGATAAAATTTTAAAACACGTTATTTTTCGTTTTTATTGGACCAAAATTGTACGGTAGTTTAATATAAATACCCAAAACCCAACATTTTAAATTATCGCTTTGGAAAATAATTAGGATTTTTTATATTTTTATCGATTATTTTTACAAGTTGTTTGCTTAAAAAGTGTTGATTTATGCGAAGTAATGGCATATAGCTTAAATTTCCCATCTCCAACTTCCAACTTCAACGTTTCTTATAATAATAGAAACGATTTTCAGTTTCTCGTCTTACATTCTGGAGGATTTGTAAACCAAACTTTATTCCGCTTATGAAACTGAATGGTGAAGATTGAAGAGTTGTAAGTGCCTCTTGAATTTTAAATGATTACATAAAATATTTGAAAATAGAATCAGGCGCCCTAGGTAGCCTTTGGTATTTTTATACTTGCATTTTGCTTACTTTTGGTACAATGATAAAAAATGCGTTACGTAAGCTCCTATCATACACTATACATGAAAAACAAAAATTCTATATGAAAACTAAATTCAATTTGAAGGGCAAAAATTAAAAATTTATCAAAAACGATGCCTAGGTGTTTGTTAAATTTTTGATTACAAATGCCCAAAAAACATTTCTACTAGTGAAAAGTACGCTTTTCAAAAACATCTTCTTAGTAATATTTGAAACCAGGTTTATAATTTGCGTATTTTCGAACGAGTCAACTATTATTTTAAAAATTCATCTTTTCTTGCAAAGATATTTTTAATGCAAAATTGTCCTTGGGTACGTTTTTTGTATTTTTTGTTTAAATGAGACAGAAGCCTGTCACCATGGCAAAACATAGACAACAAACGATTTATCCGTATACGAAAACAATTGTTTATCTTTCAGCTTTTAGAAGTACACCTCTGGGACATCCAAATCGCATGTTTGGTGTGATTACCCCTACAAAAATTGAACACATTCGAAATTGGGTCATAGGTAGTGTAGTGGTGTTATGTAATTATTACACCAAACATGCGATTTGAAGTCCCAGGTTCGAACCTGGCCAAGGACAATTTTGTATTAAAAACATGTTTGTATTTATAAATATCATCCTTTTATAAAGAAGAACATCTTTTTATGAAAATACTATGGATTGACCGGATTTTAACAGATTTAAAATTAATCTTAAGACAAACCAATTTTAAGGAATACAAAATTCCATTCCTGAATCTCACACGAGTGAATGTTAATCTCACCTTCGTCGAGCGCATGCTTCAAAACCTCAACCTCAACTGTGAATCTTGATTCGGATAGTTCAGACCAAGTGAATTTGGATTCGACAGTGAGATTGAGATTCACTTTGGGAGATTTCACGAATCCACGTCCAAATTCACTTGGTCTGAACGGGTGAGATTCAGGAATCCAGTTTCTGAAGGTCATATGATCATAGAGTGTAGCTAAGACACCAATAACCCAGAAAGTAACTAATACCAGGTGGTTCAGGTTTAAAGACAAGTTATTGTAAAAATTCATTTAAGAGAGTTTCTGATGTTAAGATGCAAGAGTTTGGTAAGTGAAAAATCAAGCTGAATATAAAACTACCTCTTTTCTTATTTTTAACACTCTTTATTAGTATTCTAAATTTTCAAAGTTATCAATACTGTGAGTTTTATTTAAGAAATGTAAGTAGTCTACGTTTTCATCAATGTTTTCCATAAACAAAAAAAAATTAATTTTCATTTTAAACATGTGAGCCCTTCGGTAAATCCTTATCAATTTCCGCTATTCCCATTTCCTACATCGTTTTTTCATATTTTTAGATACTTTTTATGTGATTTTTAACCTACTTTTACACACTTTGCAGTGACAATTTTTGATGACTTTCGATTAACAATCAAATCAGCCAATTTTATCTGTGATGTCGACGAATTTTAATGTATTTTTAATGTGTTTTCAAAAATGGCTGATTTCCAAATTTAGATTAACCCTTTCCAAGTAAGTTGATGATGTTTTAATAGATAAAAAATTTTATACTTGTTTTTTTTAGCTTGATCAATTTTATTTTTAAAATTTTGTACTAAGATTGCCGAAACTATTAACCTTTGTTTTCATCAGTATGGCTTCAACAATTTTTCAGTTGATTATTTAAGTTTTACTCTTTGTAGTTATGTTGCTCTTATATACAGGGTGTCCCGTAAATGGCGGATAAGCTCTCCGGTACGTTGTTAGGGAACCTTCTGGGATCCTCAGAAAAATTGTAAAAAAATCTTCTTGATAATTGACTGAGATATGAAAAGTTGAAGTTGAGAATTCAACTTCGTTATTATCATGAATTATCGAAAAAAGCAATTTTACCTGTAAAGATCTGTGTCGCTTTTATTGTTTAGTATTAAATTTAATTTAAATTGTGCTTTATTAACATCACAATTAAATATTTAAAATTGAAAAATACCTGAAATAATTCTAAAAAACGAATCTGGCAACAGTGTATAAAAACTAATTATTTGTAAAAAATCTGACAATTTTTGACAAATTGATTTGCCATATCATAATTTTAAAGTGTTTTTTCAATTTTTAACGTATTCAAGTTTCTGTTTTGTTCATTTTTATTAGTTTTTATAGTTTTTGTTATTTTGAGTTCAATTTAGTATTATTTTCGTTATTCTTATTATTTTAGTTCCGTTTTTTTACCTTTTTAATATTTAATAATAAAAATAAACCATATACAGTAACCAGGAATACAGGGATATGTTGAAGATATTGGGCGAATGCCACGATAATTCTATGGAAGCTTCGAGGGTGTATGCTGAATGGTATCCTGCTAGAAGACATCCAAATAACAATGTAATTCGGAGGGTAGACCAAAGATGTGGAGAAACCGGAATGCTAGCACCAGTCACTGGTCCAGATCGTGGTCGTCCACGATACGTGATGACTCCCGAGATGCAGGAACAAATCTTCAATGCATTGGAAGCAGATCCAAGAAGCAGCACTAGGAGTATTTCAAACGAATTAGGGGTATCAAAAAGTTCCGTTAACAGGTTCCTTCTAAGTGAAGGCTATCATGCATATCACTTCACCAAAGTTCAAGCCCTATCACCAAATGACTTCCCAATTAGAGAAAATTACTGTAACTGGTTACTGGAACAAATAGAAGCAGATGTTACTTTTACTTCCCGTGTTTTGTGGACAGACGAAGCCACTTTTTCGAGAGATGGATTTTTTAACCAACACAATAGCCATTACTATGCCATTGAAAATCCGGAATTAACGCACGTGAAAAATAACCAAGTACGTTTTAGTGTGAATGTGTGGGCTGGAATAATTGGGAATCATTTAGTGGGCCCAATAATATTACCACAACGATTAAATGGTGAAAACTTTTTAAACTTTTTATTAAATGACCTAGAAGAACGTCTCGATGGTCTTCCTCTAGCTACCATTAGAATATGTGGATACAGTTAGATGGTGCTCCTCCACATTTTGCGTTGCCAGTAAGGCAATGGTTGGACGCAGAATATCCGGGAAGATGGATAGGTCGCAACGGACATGTTTCTTGGCCGCCAAGAAGTCCAGATCTGACGCCGCTGGATTTCTTTTTGTGGGGTCATATCAAGGCTCTTGTATACCGGACTCCCGTTCTTAATGAAGAAGATTTAATAAATCGGATCCGAAATGCAGCACAAACTGTAACTCCTCAAATGTTACAACGGGTTCAACAAAATATTAGACAACGTGCACTTTGTCTGGAGGTGCAGGGGCAACATTTTGAACACCTCTTATATGTTTAAAATAATTTCTGTAACCCTTATTGTTAAAAATTTTAGTTTCCTTGATTTCTTTGATTTAGTGAAACTGAAAACCTCACTTTCTGTTACTATTTCATTCATTGTGTTTTTAATATAAAAAGTTTTGTTCCTCTCAATTTTTTTTATTGAATTGAACTTGTTTTGTACACATATAACATATAAAATACCTTTTCATCAGTCAATTTGAAAAAAAATAGTTACATATGTCAGATATGTTTCAGATATTGTTAAAGGTAAAGGTGTATCCTTCACCTTTAATTATAAACCTGGCACCCATGTTGCCAAATGTACCTTTTGGTTTTTAGTCAATAACACAAGAAAGAAGGTTCATAGAATTTTTTTAATATTTTTCTAAGGATCCCTGAAGGGTACCCTACATCGTACTGGAGAGCTTATCCGCCATTTACGGGACACCCTGTATTTATAGTTAATCGTTGCCTGATGATGCCAATGAGGCGAAACATGTAGCAGTAATTCATGTGATAATACAGAGTTGGATACATCCTGAAAATTTAAATATATCTATCAATGAGATTTGATGAAATTGTTCTCTAGAATTATCAATTATCACTCTGCAGCAATTTTAATGAATTTGAGTTTGCATCACTTTTTCCACTCTAAAAGATAAAAGCATCACTTTAATCTTGTAAATCAAATATATTTGTTCAAAGTATTTGTATGGTATTTTTTGAGTATTCCTTAAATGTTAAGAATTATTTTAAGTGTCATGTAAATATACTAGATGGAAGTGCTATAAAATACTAAAAGCTCATGTACTGTAATCAAATTCAACCGGGCGTATTTTATAACAGGTGCTCTATTCTATTACCTCATCGATTTAAGCGGTTGTTAAAAAAGAATGAAATAATTAAGTTTTAAACGTATGCAATTTATTACTTCTAAAATTAAAAATTAGAAGCAACCCCAAAGTGTTTATTACCTCGTTTTAGCTTAATTATTCACTTGTGTTGTACAAAGGAAACATAAAATTAATCAATACAAAAAAGGAATTAATTAATTTTTAAATAATCCCGCAGGTAATAATTAAAATAAAAACATAAAAAAGCTTCCCTAAAAAGCTTTTGATGCAAATTTGTAGTTAGCGTTACTAATAAATATAAAATTATAGTTTTGCGTTTTAGTTGAGAATTTCGTGATATATAAAAATTTTCCTGTTCACGTAATAATAAACTGAAAAGAGGAATCGGGTTAGCGTCACCACGCGAATAAATAACGAAATCTATAATTCCGTTCCGATATTTATTTATGTGTTGTCACGCGCGAAAATAATTTTTCCACCGACGAACTGGGAATGTATCAACAGGTAGAGTGTATCATGTTCGTAAGTCTCGTGAAAATGGGAAAATTGAGGTGGGGTCCAGAGTGCCGGAGTGCGTGGGAGGCTCCGGCTGTCCTGGCAACCTCGTTTCTAGGACAGCAATAAATGGACGCCTCAACTCGGATTTATTAACGTATACTCGCTAAAAGCTCTATATATATTTTCTCCTAGGAATTAATTCGATTTAAATTTAAAATGAGCTGTCTACTGACAAAAAATACAATTTCGAACAATTGTTATAGCTACCAAACTCCCTTAGGGATTAAGGACTGCTTCAAAATAATTATTTGACCCAAATACTAATAACGGTATAATATGTAATTAACGGGCCTTCCCAAACACACATACCTTAAATCTTTTGAAAAAAGTATGCAAAGAGCATGATATTTTCTTCTTGTGAAAATTAAGTTTTTAGAATTTATCTCTTCTTCAGATAATAATAATAAGAATGTAGTGCATTACTTGTGTCATATGTGGGTACATAATTAGATGGCAATTCTTGTAGAATATGCATGGGTTTTAGACTGGGTAATTCTGTATGTGCTCAACATATTTTTTCTTGGGTTTCAGTTGATGAAGATCTTAAACTTAAGCTGCAAATTCAGTACAGGAAGATTTTCTAGACATCATGAAGTTAATGATTTAATTAAAATAGCTCTGAGTTCTTCTGGTATTTCTTCTATTTTGGAACAATTAGAAACGAGGAGAGATGATGGGAAAAGACGGAATGACCATGGAGTATGGGAAAATCTTTGATATAGGAGTTTACTTGTGTTGACACAATGACTCCATCACATTTAAAATATTTACCTTGTTCCACTGACGCAGTTGCTTTTATTGGAGAGAAATAAATTGATCCAAATGTAGTAAAATTTCAAGGAATTTTATTTTCCCTTGGATTACAATTTACCAAAGTTTGAAGAAGAAAAATACAAAAATTTTATCAAAGATCCAAGATCAACATATTAATTCAACGCATTAGCATAGCAATACAAAGAAGCAATGCCTGCTTCTGCTTCCTTCAGGAAATTCTATAGAAGACGTTTTCTTGATTCCCTCACAAGTTTCACCCCAAGTTTCTTCTGTGCCCATTGATTTAAGAACTGTATCAAGTTTAAATTGTTTTTACTAATGGTAAAAAATGACCTCTGGAATGGAATGAGTTTTAATAAAATTATTTACGCAAGTGATGAAAGAATTGTGGTCAGGGCCTGGATTTCTGAATTTCATCCGAGTGAATGTTAATCTCACCTTCCCGGAGCGCATGCGTCAAAATCTCACCCGTGAATTCGCCTGGTTCAAGAGAATCCAAGAGGAAGGTGAGATTAAGATTTACTGTGTGACAGATTCTTCAGAATGTATAGTTAATACATCATCATTAAAATTGCAAAATTAACATTTTGCACCACGTTTTATGGATAGTTCATAGCAGGATACTCAAGGATTTGTAAGATATTTATTAGAAGGTTTATGCGAAGATGTCAATAGGATTGTTACCAAACCAACGCCTATTAATGCCCAAATTAATTCAGTAATTGATATTGATTTTTGGGATAGGGTTTTAAGATTTAATAAGAGAAAATTCCAGTCTAATAGATATATTTGTGGATCAATTGGAGTCAACACTTAAATGTACACAATGTGGTAACTGCTCAGTAACTTTTGATTTATTCCTATGCCTCATAAAACAGGGCGAATACAACTTTCTCAGTGTCTCGACAGTTTTACCAGTGAAGAAATATTGGATACCGATGAGAGGCCTATCTCCTAAAAATGCAACTACGAAGAAAAAGTCCTTTAAGATCTATAAGTTTCCTAAAATTTTTGTCATTCATATGAAAGAAGGAACAATTATTAATTAAGTGTGAGGCATATGTTTTATTTTTTAAGTTGGCAGGGAGGGAATTGCAATGATGACTATTCAACTCACAAGTGATTATTTTTTGTGATAAGTAAAACGTCAAAAATATCAGCGATTATTTTGTGACGTTAATGTCAAATTTCAATAAGTTTGAAGTTGGCTGTCAAATTTTCCCCAAAAAGTGAAAAATGTTCGTTAAATAGTCATATGTAATATCACGAGTGGTCAAATTTGAGTAGAATATTTTTCACTGTCATTACCACGAATGTCATTTGGGGTTAAGTTTTAATTTTTAATCACTTGTGAGTTGAATAGTCCCTTAAATATGCACTCTTGTTCAAATTATAAGTCGAATATTTTTCATACATTACCACTCATGTCATTTGGGGTTAAAAATTAAAACTTAATCCCAAATGACATTCGTGGTAATGACAGTGAAAAATATTCAACTTAAATTTGACCACCCGTGATATTACATATGAATATTTTTTTTAATTTTGTTTATTTTTTATTTTGTGTTTACAATTGTTCTTTTTCTATTTTATAAGATTTATCTGCATTATTTAATATTATGTGTTGTTATATTTATATAGGATATTCATGATAATGCAGTAAAATAATTAAACAAGAATAACTAATCACGTAGCTTTTTTAAACGCACGATAGATCCGGGTATCATGTTGTATTATATTAGGTCAGGTGTTTCTTACAATTCCGTCCGTAGACCGTAGACCAAGGAATCCCTAGAGTTTTTACACAATATCCCTCACTGTTGCAGTCTACTGAATTTGATTATATTTAAACAGTTTATAAAGAAGAGACCTATTGTAAATATTATACAATCATCTCTATTGAATTTTTAATAATACTAAATGACAAAAGTTTACAACTGTAATTGAATAAAAATTACATTATAATATTTGTGCATGTTGTATCAAATGGTCAAAACACGAACTTCTAATAACGATCTACGTTATAAATACTGACGTAGTAGAAGATTTTCATGGTCACTGAGAATTTACCCCTTCCAGCCTTCATAACGTAGCTAGCTTCACAACGACAAAGTTTATAATTTGCCTCCAGCAGCCTTATTTTTGAACCAGTCGACACGATATCGACTACGACTTTTATCATTCTGTCCTTTTTATTTACATGAAAAAATAAGAGTCTGTCCTTGTAGTCTCGTCGACGACACTATATCGACCGGTCCAAGAATAAGCCACCAGGCGTATTTTGATTTACGAGACTTATCTTACATTCGGAAGAATTACCATTTATCTTCAAAATTAAAATTTCTTAATGAAGAAGTAAAGTCTGCAGTTAACGATCACAATGTGCCCGATGATAAAAAAGTGGAAACTAATTGACCTTTCCCCGATTTTTTAATTTTTGTTTCATTAAATAGACGAAGTTTAACTAAGTTTTAATATGTAGATACTTTTTTATATCGTTTGTGTAAGCGCTAAAAAACTAAAATTTAAAATATCGTGACGTCATAGTTTCGAATAGGCGACCTGGCAACGTTGGTGCATTCCCCCGTTGTCTCACCCTCCGCAAAGGCCAACAAATTATTCTGGCAGCTGACAGTTATAATATTTATTCATATTTTATTTGTAAATAAAAGGTTAAAATAATTTCAAAAAGCAAAGACTTCTATGTTTTCTGTTGTTATAACAATAGAAAACACAGAAGTGATTAAATCATAGAATAAAGACGCCAAAAACGTGTCGGAAATTATGAAACATACAAAATGGCATCCTAAATTTAAAAAGAACGTTTATATTCAACGTTACCAAAATCACAGGGATGACATCACGAATTTAAAAATATTAAAATAAAAAACTTTCCGCTGCATTAATTAATAAGTGATTAGGTACATTAGAATCATCTCCCTTAGACCTATGTATAAAACAAAAATCATTGAAATATATTCTTCTTGAGAAAGGCAAATCGGGCAAAAAATAAAGGATGCATATCAAGGTGAACTGATTAAATTACTATTCAACCTTTTTTTACTTTGTAGGTTAATATTGAGAAAGTAAATACAGTCAAAGAAACGCTCGATGCATTGGTTTGCAAAAATCAAGTGTTACTAGTTCGAAAATAAATGAGGAGGTTGAAGCATCACAGCTACTTGCTATTGAAGATTGATGTACCAAGATTATTAAGGAACTAGAATTTCCATTTGACCTAAAAATTTATTCAAAATTACTATCTTCGAACGATAATTAGTAAATGATCAATAGCTGCTTAAAAACTTACTAAAATCATTTTAAAAAAATATAATTTTAAAACTGAAAGCATCCTCTTTCCATTGGTAACAATGATAAAACACAATTCGTTTATCAAGTATTAAAAAAAAAATCAAAAAGAAAAAAAATCCATAAAAAATTGTTTTTTTAGCAGTTTTTGAAGATTTTCTCCAAGATATGACCTATTAAGGGCGTGTTTTTTTTAATTTTCTAAAAATTCATTAAATTCTCTAGAAATTGTGAAAATTTTTAAAACCCTAACTCTTTTTATGCACTCACTAGAGCCTTGTAAACTTACTCCTATGAGAATTGATTCTAAGCATAGTTAGTTAAAATTGAGGTGCGCCTTCATTTTTGTTATTATTTAATAATACAAAAGCCATCAAAATTTAACTTTTGCTTATAAAAATTGATTATTAATCATTTACTGATTTATGGCAAAAACAGGGTATGCCAAATTCAAACACCTGTAACTTTCAAACCATAACTCTTGATAAAATTTGCTCAACTTTCTAACCTTAACGTTTGGTGAACCACGAACGGGACACCTTGTATGGTAATCGAGTTCCCTACTTACTATTCTGTAGAAGAAGTGGTAGAGTGTGAAACAATAATACCATTTTAAAATAATTAATTTTTGTTAAATATCCAATAGTGGTAGATGTTTTAAAATATATATTTTTTGGAAACTCTGTCTAAATAATTTGAATTACGCTTCGAAAAATCATTCGATGATCATTTAAAACTACTATTTTAAGTAATTTTCATAAAAATAGAGGAAAACTTCGTAGATAGAAAATCGTTTATTCCTAATTTAAATCTGCACAATTCTAAAAAAATGAAATTGTTGTATTAGGAATTTAAAATGTATTTGTAATTGCAAGAAAAGTTTTCGAAGATCCCCTAGTTCCCAAGGAAAATAGATCATTCATCACTTTAAAAACTTAGACAACAAGTCTAGAAGGGAGTTTAGATTTATTTCAAACAAAATAATCATTTTTACTTGGTGATATTTATGTAGTCTATAAAATGTTTGAACAAATGTATTTAAGAGAAAAAGAGAAGTTGAGAATTTTGAACCAAGCAATGAACTAGGTCCAAACGCAAGTGGGGAAACCCATGGAAATCTTTCAGTTGGCCTGGCCAGTTTTGGACTTTGGGGGACACTGTAAAGTTAATATGAAAGAAAATAGGATATTTTACGTTGTGCGATTATATTTTAAACTAAGTATACCATATACTGAGTGGTGAATTATAGTGGGTCAAGAAAGTATTCGTTCCTTCCAAGTAATATCTTTAATTTCATGAAATCTTCGGATGTCCATTTTGAAGAGAGAGGTATTTTCCAAACACCATATAATATCTTTAAAGTTATAAAAAATGATTTTTTTTTTGTTTTTTTTACAATTTAGTAAACAGAAACCAGAAACCATGGATACTACTAGTAATAGTTAAATAATTTTATAAAGAACTGTAAACACATAATAAGTTAATAAACTAATTACAAGGTTTAATTAATTATATTATCATTAACAATTTTCTTTATTTTTACTTTGCTTGTACAAGAGGAAATATGAATTAAAATACAGTGGGTCAAAAAAGTATTCGTACACTTAAAAAAGGAATCCTTTTTTCCAACTTTATTTAATTTAGTTCGTTACTTGTTCTACTCGTTTTGTTTATTTGAAATAACTATCTTGAATAATTTTAGTCTAAATGTACTAATACACCCTATTTTGTACGTAATTTTTCAGTTTCAAGGCAAGTTTTAATACTGATAATGATATATTTTGCTTGATGTACTTACAGATATTATTTTGGTCAATTTTTAAACTTTATTTTACATCTGTTGTATTTTTACATATTTTAAATAAGAATTAACAAAAAGAATGTATAAATGGTAACACTCTTTAACTTTCTATTATTTGAGCTGATTTCTGTTTACTAAATTGTTAAAAAAAACAAAATTTTTTTTATAAGTTTAAAGGTATTACTTGGAAGGAACGAATATTTTCTTGATCCACTGTAATTCACCACACTGTATATGGTGTACTTAGTTAAAAATATAATCGCACAACGCAAAATTAAATAAAGTTTGGAGCTTTAGAAGAGTGCCTGTAGCAATTGATGTATTGAAAAGGTTTGATTGGAAACGCTCAGAAGTGAAAATTGAAAAATTTCATTGGAAAGGTGTTAGAAACACTTCGTTTTGGTTTTAATATAGGTTTCTATTTATAAAAGTCTGGAGGCAGGTACTCTAGGTTCATAGAAGTAATCATATATGTATATTTTCTTCACGTTTGAATTAAAATAAAAAATTTAAGCTATATGTTACAAGTAATAATAACTAATATTTAGATATGATAAACTGCATTAAAAATGTATTTATTAATTACAATTTAAACATGTTGAAGATTTATAGAATCGATTTTTAGTGCCAATTACTGTGGTGATTAAAAAAACATAATGTAGTTGTTGTGACTGACACCAATTATTAATGGATTTGCCTTATTTTAATATTTATAAAATAAATAACCTTTATTAAAATATCAATGTCAATAGATTAGTAAAGTAATAAATTTATGAACCCACATTTTGAACAAAAACATAATGAAGATATTTACTTAATATTTATAGACCGAAATAGGTACTTAACCACATTCTAACCACATTCTTCATTATGCTTTATCTACTTGCATACTATAATGTCACCTTTTCACGGCACGTGTTTCAATTTGAGGCCCATAACGAAATCACCATGTAACTCAAATTTGAACATAATAGTTATTTAACTTATAAGATTCGTAACGTCAATAATTATGGTTCAAGTCGTGAAGATTTTCTAAAAGGTCGCATAGTATTTCAAATATGGTCCTATAATGCTACTCAAAGTTAGTAAGACTGTCAATAAAATTTATTTAATTTGAATTTCTTCATGATTTATGCAAGCAGACAAAGTTTGGTATGTATTGGGATCATAACTAATCATTATGGTGCACGTTGACTGCTAAACTTCTCGACTAGTACCATACATGATGACTGATTCTTGGAGCTCAACAATAAGATCTAGCTTTAAAATTCAGGACCTTGTATACAGGGTGTCCCGCAATAACGTGGACAGACATAGTAGAATGTGTTTATCACCTCAAATTAAGATGACAAGTTCCTCTAACACTTTGCCCAAAAATGCTTCACTGCAAAGTTACACCCAGTTAAAGTTCACTTTTCAAAAAATAAAAATCCACATAACTTTTCTTCCTATGAAGCTATCTTGATAAAAACCGCTATCGCGGGCTAATTTTTAGTGCTTTATGATATGGTATTCTAGTTTTGCAATTTCTCATTCATTTACTACCAGTTCACCTAAACTTAGAATCTAAGATTTGCCACAACTTTGTCTGTTGTTACTTTTTTTGCAATTTTAACTGATTTTCTTATAAAATAAATAATTTACTATAAAAAAGGTATACTTGTTAAATCCAATCGTTTTCGAGATAATCTGAATTAAAATTTCGAAATAATAATAAAAATGTTTTATTGCTAAATCAAGTATACTATTCCCTAAATACCATTTTTATAAAAATGTATGATTGAATATAATTTTAGAAGATGATTGAAAAATACAAAAGAGCGGCTCTATTGTTGTGATAAAATCCTAAAAACATTTTAATTTCTTTAAAAATATTAATTGTTAATGTCGGCCTACTTGATTTAATAAAAAAATTACAATAAATTATGAAACTTTAATTGAGATTATCTTTAAAATGATATTTATCGATTTTTAACAGGTATACCTTTTTCATAGTAAATTATCTATCTTATGAGAAAATAAGTTGAAATTGCAAAAAAAGTTATGGTAAAACTTAAATTCTAAGTTTAGGTTAACTGATAGCAAATGAATGCGAGATGGCAAAACTACAATACCAAATTATAAAGAACTAAAAAATAGCCCTCTATAGCGATTTTTATCAAATTACCTTCATAGAGAAAAAAGTTGTGGGGGTTTTTATTTTTTGAAATGTGAACTACTTTAACTGGCTGTAACTTTGCCGGGAAGCATTTTTAGGCAATGGGTTGGAGGAACTTAATTTGAGGTGATAAACCTGTTGTACGATATTACGGGCCACCCTGTATAATACGAGCAAATAAGTGGTTATTACGGGCACTGTTAATAATGATTGGAAATTATTCAGAATGCCCATTTTTATTTAATTTTACAAATTGGAATATACAATAGTTCAGATATGGTACTTATTAAAATGATTTGAAAATCTCTTAAGGATAAAGTAGATTTGTATCGTGGAAGACCAATATGAGTATTCTGTGGATTACGCCAAACTTTCCAGGAACTCAACACTAAAATACAATGATTTTGCAAATAGTCACAATGAATGGGAAGGAATATTTAATATTTATGTTCATAGTGATAACAGAGAAAAAGGAAATTCTAGAACGAGAAGATACAGAAATCCAAAAATTTAAAAGTGTTTTGCTGAACCAAGTGAACGAAAATCATCCGAAAAAGGTCAAAAAATTTCTGGTTGGTGATATCACAGTATTTGTGATTTCTTATTTAATAATTATACGGATCTTTCAGTGGACAGCTAGAAATTACTGGGGTGGATTAATAAAAGAGATGGAAAAGTTTGCAAACGAGTGTGCAGATTGTCAGGGGTGAAAAGGTTGTTTTCGTTTTGATAAAAATTATTACAACCATTTCCAGCATCAACGCCATTGACTTTTATCTACTTATTGGACTTTTTAGAAGAGGCAAACTTGGAAATATGATGATTATTGGAGACAAGATGGGTGAAATCACAATCCGTACGAGATGGAAAGGAGAATCAGTAGCAAATATCATACAAGGAACAATTGTCACACTGTATGGAGCCCCAAGAATAACATTTTCCGTTTCGAACTTGAATAATAATTGTTGTGAATTATGCAATGGAAATTAAAGTTCTTGGGGCCGAGTGCGGAACAAATGGCGGCGTGAGTAGGGTATAAATACACAAAAACCGACTGTTTTGAATAACCGGTTTTAAAATTACAATTCTCTAAAAAAGATTTTAACCGGGTTTATATAAAAAAAAGTAAAATCCGTAGAAAATATTTTGTTTAATATTTATACAGGGTGTCCCCAAATTAGCGCCCAAGGTGTCCGTTTCGTTGTTGGGGGAAAAATGAATAACCAAAAATGAAATGGAAATTTGGCAACACTTAATAAAACCTGAATTAACCTACACTAGGTGCAGAGTAATCAAAGCCCAAAAGAACTTTAAAAATAAAAAAAAATAAAAACAATTTAAAAAACTTATCTATTTTAATAGATAACGAAATTAATATTTAAAATTCAAATAAAACGACATTAGTGCCAAATTAATTTTCACAATATTGTTCCCACAAAAAAAGACTTATGTTATTTTTCTTAATAGATTGGAACTTTTTACTATTCCTTTTAATTAATAATAGTATAAAAGTTAAATATTTTTTTAACCATTTATTTGAAAGTGGTATTGTTTGGGACATGTATGATTTCAAAAATATTTACTTTAAAAATATTTTTTTTACTATTTTTTTTTCATTAATTAACAAAGAGTCCCCAACGTAACGGAGAGATGGGCGCCAATTTGAGGACATCTGGTATAAAATAATTATTAAAAAATGAATTTTTATCAGTGAGTCGAACCGGTACCGAACCAAAAACCGTAAACTGAAAACATAACAGGAATTACTAACCGAACCGAAAATGTAACCGTAACGCAAAAAAAGGGGTTCTAAAATAGAAACTGAAACCGGAACGAAATATTAACGGTTAATTTCGGTTTGAACAAAATAATGAATAACGAATAATAAGGGCATAAACTTTTTGGTTTTTTAAAACGATAATTTAATTAACTATTTTTAATCAATTTCTTCAAAATCATATTTTCAGTTTCTACGGTTAAAACCACACCATACCGAAAATAAACAGAAACTGTACCGAACCATAACTAATGGTACAATTCTGTGCAAAGCTCTCTGTATCTGTATCTCCAAGGTAACCTTGGAAACCTTCATTTATAACCTAAATAACAAACCGTAAAGATTATTCCTTTAAGGACTTACAGGTTTGCACAGAATTGCACCATAAACCCCACCGAATCATAACTAAATAAATTTCCGTTCGACTCTCTGATTTTTACATATTAATTTGAATTTTTTAAAAGCGGGTTTCTTAATTTGAAAACCGGTTTTCGAATGTGACTTTATTTTAAAAACTGGCTTTTTAAAGTCGTCAAACCCTTGGCGTGACATCAGGGGCTTTCCAAGTAAATTTTAATACTCTCGAGTGAGATACTATAAACTATCCAAATTAATGGTGCAATTCTGTACAGATCTGTAAGTCCCTACAGGATGAATCTGTAAGGGTTGCTATATGAGTTCTAATGGACGGTTTCTATAGTTACCTTAATACAGATACTTCCTGTAAGGGTTTACAGATTTTCCCAGTATCGAACTATAAAATGGCACTTGTAACGAGGTAAAGGAGTTCTTCGGAGCAGTTCATCCCTACCCACCTGGAGACCTTGAACATACTCGAGTAGTTCGGAGCTACTCTGTACTGGTCTGGATTACTCAGAGGCCATATCATAAGCGGGTTAGTTGCTATAGAGTATTCACCCAAGAAATAGGATTTCCAACCTAACTGACGCTGAATCAAATCAGCGACGCTGAATTTTCCTACTGGTGCTGGAAACTTGTAGTAGGGATCCCCTCTACATTCTTCTACGAACAGCTGGTAATGAAAGTTAAATGAAGTGGACGCAAGTGGACGGCTCGAACGACGTACTTTGACTGATAAATTTCAGTTTAAGCCACGCCTTCTTTCTAGACACGACATACGTTAACAGTAGTACTCTTCCTATGATTATAAATATAAGGTACCTCATCGGAAGATGTGTTTTTTTCTTAGCTCAACATCCGTTCACGAGAAAGTTTCCGTGCTTATGGGTTTTAAATGTAAAAAAGAGTTAGCGTAACAGTTTGCTTGTCTAGCTATAGTCCACACGACACCTATTTATAGGGTGAATACTCTATACATGAGTGGTTATATCACTAAATCCCAGGTTGTTCCTCGCTATTTTAGTCGACGCTATTTTTTAGTAGCTGCTATTAGGCTGTTACACACAAATGACGTTTGATCATGGTCCACAACTTTTAGAAAATGTAGTTCTTAAAAATTGCGTCACCTGCTTTGA
Source organism: Stenus bimaculatus (assembly GCA_963971135.1). Taxonomy (NCBI): domain Eukaryota; kingdom Metazoa; phylum Arthropoda; class Insecta; order Coleoptera; family Staphylinidae; genus Stenus; species Stenus bimaculatus. The sequence goes on from OZ020187.1 coordinate 18,396,210, forward strand.
TTAAAAATGGAAACACCATAATAATATACTTAATATCATATATCATATATATCATCATAGTTTATCTGCAATCGTTTAAAATCTGACGTATAAATTATTAATCTGATTTTAAAATCTACGATAATATAGTATAACAACTTTCAATATCAATTAAAAATGAGGTACTATTTATGTATTAGATTCAATTTTAAAATTTAAAACTATACTCCCAAATGTACCCTTCCCCTAAAAATTATTTGAAAGCTTTAAAAATTTATCCTACAAAATTGGAGATACCCTGCAGAGTTTTTAGAATTTCCTCTTTTTTAAAAAGTGTATTTTATCTAACTATTACAGGTTCATGAAAATACATATATAAGTATAACTGGATAAAAGGTTTAGTGCAGTGGACTAACTTATAACTGATATGTTGGTTTACAGTGTTGATACATACCGAAATTGCAGGTGGATATTGTGGAAATGGTGCGATTTCTTTGGTAGCAACATGGCTGGGAAGATCGTATTTCCCTCTGCGGAGGTTTTTCTTACGATGACGCTGCTTCTCTCTGATTAGTAGCGCCGCCTGCATTCCTGCCGAAGCTGCGGTGCTCATCCAGCGGTTAAAATCCCGCTTTTAAAGCATCCGTCATCAAACCATTCAACGAAAAAGTGAGCAAAAACAAAACTTGCCCTCATCTTAGGCCTTGGTTAGTACTTTACTGAAGAGCAACATTTAGTGTATATCTGGTGTTGAAGAGTTCGTTGGTGTTTAAATGGACAAAGATGCGAAATCATTCGTATATAATGATATGTCTAACCCTCCAAGTAGTTTGAGTTAGCTAATTTAATTAAAGTGTATACGTATCAAAATAGTTTTTTGAGGAGTTTTGAGTAAATATATTATAAGGTGTATAATAAATACTCTCTTCTAAATAGTGTGTATAATATAATAAGCGAAGGCAGATGTTTGATTTTTCAAAAGTGACCCTAATTAGTAGTAGTAAATCCAAGTTATTTTTGATATGTTGGTTTTGGTCTGAATGGTCCCAATGCTCTCTTTCTTCAGTGGCGTCACGTACGGTTTAGGTTTGATTTTTCTTATTCGGGTCTTTAATTATTTCGTGTGTGTAAATGTGCTACGCTCTGGTGTCTATCCTGGATCGAAACTGTTTCTCATTTTGTCCAGTGTAATTTGAAAAGTTTCACTTCATTACCATTTCTTGCTTCGTTTTATTTTACACAGGCACATATTGTTTAGTAAATGTAATTAGTTTCCCATTTTAGTTATCACTAAATGCACAATAAAAGTTAAATTAACTTAATCACAACTAATATCAGCATTTTAATATTGGATCATTTCAAAATACTAATAAAATTATGAATGAATGAAGAGTGAAATAAATCCTTGGAGATGATATATTTGCCGATTTAATAAAATATTTGGTTTTTTATTGTAGCAAAAAAAATTGAGCGACGGTTTTTTCAATTCAAGCCAGCGATTGTAGAAATAAAAAAGATTTACGCCCTAACCCACTTTTATTACTTACATATCCAGCAATAAATATTCCCATATTTATAATTTGTATACATGGTTTTTTTATGAACATAAATTTAAAAAATTATTATTACAAAATGTAAAATACACACCACGCTTTTTATTTCCCCTTTTACATTTGCATAAAAATTGCAATTAATTTATGAAATAAAATATTACGCTTTTGATTAAGTGAACAAGTAGAAAATTTTCGTTTAGGTTTTTTTAATAAGATAAAGTAGGTGTTCTTAGTAAAGTGTGATAAATAATTTAGCATTTACCTTTAATCTTGCTTTTAGCACTTTGAATAATTAATCATGTATATGCTAATGAGAACCGAAGCAGCGAAGTTTTAATCTTTTAATGATAACATTCAGGCGATGTAATTAATGAATTTTTGTATGAAGCCACAAATCTGATAGTTGTTTTTCTAAACATAATTGTTACTGATTAAAAATGGAATGACAGAAAAAAATGCCAAATGCAATTATTCTAATATTATGTTATTCCTTCTATTTAATAACATACAGGGTGTCTTTAGAAAGATATTAGCCCTAAATAACATCAGTTTCATGAGATTTGGTAGAAGAGATTAATTTTCTTTAGAAGGGGGAAACTTAATGGTGAACAAAAGTTTAACCAATATATCATGCCTTTTTGCTCCAACCCATGACTTTAAAATTTTAAATTGTAGCCCCTCACTTGTAACACTTCATTTTAAAGGATTTTAATAGCAGAATATTGTGGGATATTTAATTTTAAAGTCTGAGTATCTCTTGAACTGGTCTTGTTTTAAATGAAAAGGGAAAGGGTGAAAAAATACTGAACGAGGCGACGCAAATTGAAATTCTAGGGCATTTTGGGATAGATCTTAATAACTCTAATAGTAATTTGATGCTTTACAGTAAATATTTCATATGGCTCAGTTCAAAAAGTACTAAAAATAAACAATTTTCATTCCATTAAGATGCATCTAGTTTATGAATAGATAGAAATAATTCCAAAATCCGATATTTATTCGCAATATTTGCTTTAATGATGAATGTACATTTTATTTAAACGATTTTATCAACAGACATAACACTGGAATAATGAAAATCCTCATGTAACTCCTGAAATTCACACGCAGTTTCCTCAAAAAAATCAATGCTGGGCTAGAATTTTATGAGATGCTATAATAGGACCAATATTTATGGAAGGAAATTTAAATCGAGAACGATGTTTAAACGCATCATTGCCAGTATAACGATTCTTTTATGAGATGAAGAAGAAAAATTGTTTCTTGACTAAGAAAATTTGGACTTTTAACAAGGCAAAATACCACCACATTATGTTTTATCGGTAAGAAAGCGGTTAAGAGGATAGTCGGCAAATTTGAGCGCTTCATTTTGAAATTCGCTTGATATTTACGGTTTTGGTCATAACTTTTGTTCCAGTGGAACTTTCTTAAAATAAGTTTGAAAATATACTTAAAACAAAAATTTATTGCTAGCGTTGGAAAAAATATAGTTTTAATTAAAATTTTACTGCTGCCGTATGACTATTTGGTTTGACTTACAAAAAAGGTACAATTGGAGCTACAAGACTCTTCTGTGTACCAAAACAAGAAATTTTAGAAAAGCCCCAAATGGAAAAAAGTTACGACCAAAACCGCAATTATCAATTTCAAAATCAACCACTCAAATTTGCCGACTATCCTCTTCAATGGCCGATTTGCAGGAAGATGGATCGGACGAAGAGGTCCGATAGAATGGCCAGCATGGTCTCCCGATCTTTCTTTGGGGACATTTAAAAACAATTGTATTCAAAACACCACCTGAAAGAAATAAGAAATAGAATAAATGATGGTTCTAGTGACATGTCTCGAAAAACATTTGCAAAAGTAGCAAAATAGACTGTATTGTTTTATGCAAAGAAATGATGCACTTTTTATTATTATTACAAGGTACACCTTTTTTTTAATAATTTGTAATTTTGCTAACTGTTTCTTTTGATTGTACTACGTTTAATTCCTGAAAGATACATTAGGCAACCTTTAACTAAAAATAACTGGGAAAATGCAGAAGTCAAATTATCAAGTCAGTCGTTTAAAAGATCTTTTTACTTTATAATCTGAGTTTCCTGACTAATCATTTCAGCAATATTATAAAAAAATCAAATAATACGAGTAAAGCAACTGGGTTAACTAAATACAGATAGTGGCCTAATTGTAAATCCCAAGGACATTAATAATACAGGGTGTTCCGTTCGAGGTTCACCAAACGTCGGGGTTAGAAACTATAGTATATTTAATCGAGAAAAAACAAAAAAGTGGGGGTCTATCTTTTTTCGTTTTAGAGCTACATAGTTTTGAATTTTATATCACCGATTTTTGTCAGAAATCACAAAAACGCTAATAACATTTTAACCAAACTGCATAGGGATTAAAAAAAAATATCATTAGTTAGCCAAAACCATCCTCTTTTAATATTTTTATCGGTTTTTGAATTTTTTTCCAAAATAAGACCCATTAGGGTTGTATTTTTTTAAGTTTTCTTAAATTTCTTCATATTCTTAACAAATCAAGTAAAAATTGAAATCGTAGTTCTTTTACTTTACTTACTATAGGCTTCTGAAGTTACTCCTACAAGAAGCATTCTGAGGTTAGTCTGATAACATCGGAAGGTGGATAGACGTGAAATTGTTATAAAACGCTTGGAATTTCATCAGAAGTCACTTATAGCCTAATTGACAAACTATGCACCCCTTTTGACAAACCGTACATCCTACTTAGAAAGTATGCTCAGTACTACTTTTCCTAGAAGTAACTTCAAAATTCAAAAGGCTTTAGTAAGTAAAGAAAAAGAGCAACTTTTTTGTAAAAGGTTGGTGTGATCCATTATAAGGAAATGATTACTTTGGTGGTTGAATAAAACGTACTTCCTTATATTCACCAAATATTATTTTATTTTCTCACTTTACCGGTTTCGGCCTGGGTCATTATCAGAAGTGTACTACAAAAAATTGTTTTACACAAAAATAGGTACAGAATAGTCACAATAGTCTAGTTATTTTTAAGAATGTTTCAATATTTTAAAAAAGTAGAAAAAAGTTTAAAAAATTTTCTATAAAAATTCTTCAAAAAGTTAAAAAAGTTAATTTTTTCTTAAAGTTGAAAGAAGTTAAAATTTTTGAAGAAATTGAAAAGTTAAAAATTGAAAGAGTTAAAAAGTTAAAAAATTAAATTTATCTAGTCTAGTTTTTAAAAGATTGTGACGTTATATAATAAAATGTTTTTGTAAAAATTTACAATATAATACAAAGAAGAAGGGTAAGAGTGACAAAATACCACAAGTCAATTCGGAAAACACCTCATAGAAAACAATTATAACTTAAGCAAAAAAAACATAAAACTTTTACATAACCAGAAGAAGAGTCTAAAGATGGATTTACTTGAAATTTATGAAATCACCAACCTCAATAATGACAAAAACTTTAGATGTCTTAATGAACAGTTAAATCTCAACTTTAAACCCCTTTACAGGTATTTGAAAAAAGATCAGATCGCGCCTTCCATATGTCACAACACCATCTAATAAATTAAAAATACCTCACTCATGTCATGTGACAACATCTTCCTAAAACCTAAAATCACAAAATATCCCCTGTCATCGACCATCATTCCTCATCACCGCACCATTCCTTCTTAAATTTAGCTCCATCGTTTTGTTTTTTTTAATCGAATTTTTTCATACATCACCATTTTTAAGTTAAATTTCAAGGTGTTTTTTAACACCTACCAAATTTGATGGATCATCCCTCGTAACCTACAAGACAAACACCAAGCACGTGCTCAACCATGATGGTCAATATAATGATTAAAATTAATCCTATTTTTTGATTTCTGACGGTAATTTAAGACTGTACTCTTACCCTTCTTCTTTGTATTATACAGGGTGTTTCGTAAGTAATGCATAATAATGAAAGGGGTTGTTCAGGACACCAAAACAAGCAACTTTTGTTAATAAATCCATATCCGGAAATTAACCATTAAGTCACTAGGTTGAGACAAAATTTTTTAAATTTAGTTTACAAAAATAGCTTTATTTTCTTTTTTTTGTAAATAAATGTTTGCGATTTATTGTCATGTCTTTACAATGGACCGTGCACAACAGATTTTTAAAAACACACGACACAAATTTGGAGTGATCAACTTTAAATACGATAGTAGTAAATCAACATCGGTTTATTCTGTTGTGCTATTCTAAGATCAATTACGTTTGTTATTAAAGTTAATTACTTTCGAAAATGGTGAATTTTTCAAATGCGGAATTAGCTGATATGCATCTCATTTATGGGGAAGCTCTTTGTAACTCTTTGAGAGCTGCGCGCCTGTACCAGCAAAGATTTCCTCAACGTCGTCAACCGGATTATTCTTTTTTTGCTAGGATTCATAATCGTATTAGAGAAACTGGATCTGTCGAACCTCGTAGAGCTGTTGGTCGTCCACGTTCTATTCGCACTATTCAATTATTCGTGCCATTGCACATAACATGGGAGCAAGGCAAACAACTGTTTGGAGAGTTCACCATGAACAGTTGCTACACCCTTATTCAATTCAACGTGTTCAATCGTTGAGTCCAGCAGATTATCCATCTCGAGTAAATTTTTCCCGCTGGTGGTTACAACAGCATTTGGTTCAACCTAATTTTGGCAGTTTCGTGTTATTTACGGATAAAGCATGCTTCACGAGGGACGGCTTTTATAATAGCCGAAATAGTCACATTTGGGATGATGAAAATCCTCATGTTGTATCCCGTCGGCGAAATCAACACCAATTTTCTATTAATATTTGGGCTGGAATTTTGGGAGACAATTTAATTGGTCCATACCTACTACCACCACGTTTGAATGGTGTAATTTATCGCCATTTCTTGGAGGAAGTTTTACCTGAGCTCTTGGAGGAAGTGCCGCTTATTATTAGACAAGGTATGTGGTTTCAACACGATGGGTGTCCTCCTAATTTTTCTTTAAATGTACGCCAGTTTCTGGATGAAGTTTTTCCCAACCGTTGGATTGGTCGTGGCGGACCTGTTAATTGGCCTGCACGTTTCCCTGATCTCACAAGCTTAGATTTTTTCCTTTGGGGATATTTGAAAATTCTGGTGTACGAGACGCCTGTTACTACAGAAGAAGAACTTCTCGCAAGACTTATGGCTGCTTGTACCATTGCCCAAGACATCCCTGGGATATTCCAGAGGGTTCGAACATCTATGAACCAGCGTGCAACCTTGTGCCTTGAACAAAATGGCCGAAATTTCGAACAATTTTTGTAAATTTTATTAAATAATTAACTTAATTACCTTAAATATTTTTTATTTACCCTGGCTTAATGGTTAATTTCCGAATATGGGTTTATTAACAAAAGTTGCTTGTTTTGGTGTCCTGAACAACCCCTTTCATTATTATGCATTACTTACGTCTCAATTTTTTAAAAATTTGACTAGATAAATTTAATTTTTTAACTTTTCAACTCCTTCAATTTTTTCAAAATTTTTTAACTTTTTTCCCTTTTGAAGAATTTTTATAAAAAAAAATCATTTTTTAACCTTTAGCGAACGAATACCGTCATACTCGCGACATGTAATACAATTTTTTGTAATACACTTCTGATGATGGCCCAGTGAGAAAATAAAATAAATTTGGTTAATATAAGGATAAGTACGTTTTATTCAACCACCAAAGTAAATCAAAGAGCTAGAGTTCGAATATTTTTCCTGGTTGATTAAGAATTTGAACAAGTTTCAGAAAATTAAAAGAAAGATAACCGTAAAGGTGTTGTCTTGGAAAAAAATTTCAAAAACTGAAAAAAAAATATTTTTATTTATTTTTTTTTAATTCCTATGCACTATGGTTAAAAATTTATTAGCGTTTTTCTGATTTTTGACAAAAATCGGTGACCTAAAATTCAAAACGCTATAGCTCCTAAACTAAAAAAGATAGACCTCCCCTTTTTTTGTTTTTTCTGGATTAAATTTACTGTAGTTTCCAACCCTGACGTTTGGTGAACCACAAACGGAACACCCCGTATATTATTCTTCACCAATTTGATTTAACTCCAAAAGAAGATTTAAAAAATATACAAAAACATCTTATAAAATTACGATTAAAAGTTCTTCAAATAGTAAGGAACTCTTTGAATATACGGAAAACGGGATGTTGAAAGTTTTTAATCGATTGAAAAATACACCTAGTAGTGGTACTGACGGTATTCCAGCTACTATATTAAAACAGTATAAAAATGAACCAGTAGGTACAATAAGTTTTCTGGTAAACCAATCATTTAACTCAGGCATTGAAAATATCTGTTGTAACTCCAATTTTAAAAAAAGGTAGCTGTACTAGTATTTCCAACTATCGACCAATATCAATCTCTCCCTCTTTGTCAAAATATTTTTTAATATTGTGTGTTGAACCGTTTAGATAACTACCTATAAAAGAATAATGTTATAAGAAAGTCTCAGTATGGTTTTTTTAGAAATAAGTCATCATCTACTGCAGTTTTAGACTTAATTAATGAAAAGCAACTTCCTGTTGGTATTTTTTGCGACTTAAGCCGCGCGTTCGATTGTGAGCCACATGAGCGTCTTCTTGAAAAAAAATTAGAACTATATTGAATCCGGGGAAATGTTTTAAATTGGTTTGGAACATATTTATCTAACATAAGTCAATTTGTTAAAATTGTTTACAAAACATCAGGCTCTCATGAGGTACACAAATCGACGATATTACCTGTTAGTCTTGGTATACCACAGGAGTCATTATTAGGTCCTAAATTGCTTGCTATACTTAAACTTTAATGATACATGTTAGCAGAATTCTTCATAACAATTTATGCTGATGGTACTTTATGAATTGGACATGGTAGTACAGAGTACAGAAACAAATTGTAATAAGATTTTATTTAGATTAGGTGATAATAGCTTTTATTTGAATCTTCAAAAAACATGAGCTTTGTTTTTTAAATTAAAGAACAAACACTTTAATGGTATAAATCTTAGTATTAACTCAATCGACGTTAAATTATTGGAAGTAACTCGCTTTCTGGGTATAAATATATCGGCTAACTTTGATTGGATGTATCACAGTGAAAAGTTAAGTAATAGTTTGCATAATAAAGTATAAGATCAGATCTCATGTTGATGTTTTGGACATGCATGCCTTAGAGCAGCTTTATTTCTCTGAAATACAGTCTAGACTGATGTTTGGATTGTTATTGTGGGGAACTTCTGCAAGTTGAAAAGTTTATTTATTATGCAAAAAAGAGTGGTGAAGTGTCTGGCTAAGGTATCATCAAGGGAGTATTGCACCCCATTGTTTAAAAATTTAGCCATACTATAGCCTTGTCTTCTATTATTGGAAATGAAATTTGTAATTTGAGCGATGAATTTTATATATTCATGTGTACTTGTGACTGTCCAATACTAGTTTCTGTAGTCTGAGGATTTAAAAAAATATTATTAATTTATTATTATCCTATTTGAAAAGATAAGAAGCTAAAATTTGATTAATATCTCATTATATTAATAATTTGGACCACTAGTAACTAACTTTTGGTTTTGAGCCAACTTTTATACGTCATTAAGATTCCCCCTCCCAAAGAAAATTAACCTGTTTAACTGAATAAATCTCATCAAACTGAAGTTATTTAGGGTGGATCGTTTTCAAATGATCACCCTGTATAAGGCTAAATTTATAAAGAATTGATTTCCATTTATAATTTATAACCTGACAAATGAAAGCGCTGTTTGAATCACTTCCTTAAAAAAACTTAAGGGTTTGAACTTACATTTGAGCTTATTTAAATTTTAAGCGTTCCTTGGATTTTAAATGAAATTGAATCGAACAGCCTTTTAAAAGTTTTAGTTGCATTGTAAATATAACAAAAAAATATCAAACAGGAGTCAGGAATTGTAAATTCAATAACGCTTGTTATACTTTTTGAAGTATATTTTAACGTGTCTTTCTTCTTGTTGAATAATGCAACAAAGTATTCTTATCAAATAAAATGCATGTTCTTGTTAGGTGAATAAAAATGTATATCTTCCGAAATCTTCCATTTCCTTCACAAGGTTTGACGACAATTTGTAATAAAAACTTTTTATATACAATAAAGTTTGTACACTATTTTTATCCTTGCGATGAATGCTGTGTATAAATAATATACGCTTGAAAATCTCGACAACACGAAAGTAAATAATAAACAAACCATTCCAAAATGGGTCGCAATTAAATTAATTCGCCTAAAGGATATAATAAATACGACTAGTAATTAACAAGTATAAAATCTGTAAATTTACGCGCGGCATACTGTGGTCTTGTAATTACGTTATATCACGAATTTAGTTTTCGTTTTATGTGGCGATTTGATATTCATAGGATAAAGCACATTAATAGGAAAGCAGGGGAATTTCACCCTTGGCGCTCTTGACCTTTCCAACCCCGAGGAACGCGTTCATTAAGTGCAATTAAAGGAATTTTAAGATAAAAAGTTTCTTATTCGTTTTTAGATGTTAATTTGGCGGTTTTATTGACAAAGCGGCGACAGAATTTATTCTACTTTCAGTTTACTTTAGCGCGATTTTTTATTATTTCAAAGAAATTACGTTCTCTGGGGATAAATAGAATTTACTTTGCCTCCTTTCGATTCATGCACCATTTATAAGGGAAGGTTTATAGGGCGAAAGAATTTTATACCCAAATAATAACAAGGACGTAACAGTTTTCTTTGCAGAGTACAGCAAAAAAGCTTCAAAGAGAAAAATTATTTTCGTAGAGAATTTTCAAGGACATAATGTATCTAGGGATTATAATTTAAAACTGTATAATTTTAGAAAATGTCTAGAATCCCGAAAGGGCGCGGTTTAATATAAATACAGGTAAACGTCGTTTTGCGCCGGTTCGATTTACAAATCTAGTTAGATGCAACTGTAGATTGCGCAGTTGCATCTTTGGTCGGTTTGGGAACAACATTTTGGTATCAAATTGTGCCCGTCTAAAACGGCCCATCTAAACGGCGTAAAACGACTTTTACCTCTACTTTATAAAATTAACCATTTTTAGGCTAAGCGGGGGTGCTGGTTTGCTAGATTATCATTCGATAGGTTCATGTATCAAATCCTCGACTTTCAATTTATTCTATTTTTTTTTGGTTTTTTTATGAGGTGAATTTTGCAGGAATATGACGATATAATATATCTTAAAATACTAAATGAGGTTGTGTTTCCATAAAATCTCACCCATGAGGAATTTCAACTTTTTTGAACTCGTTCTGGATTTTAGGCACGTCCATAATTGCATTCTAATTAGTCTTATACAATATTTTTGAAAATGTTGTCTTTTGTTACTGGTTACACTGAAGAACTATTTTTTTAATTATTATTTGGGATAAATATTTACTTTACCACCATGAATTTGAATGATACCACAGTGTAAAATGATGATTGATTTTCCGAAAAAGAAAATTGGAGAACAGAAAAAAATTTCAATATAAAGCCAGGACTAAAATTCGTGTAGTTTAGCCCGAGTAGAGTTGTTTTGACGTAAAGAAACCTTTTGCAATTTATTTTACTAAATATTTATCACGTTTTCATGCATTTTTGAGAACGTATTAATAACTCTAACCTTGATTCCCATTGGCTTCCCAAATAAATCTTCCAATCTGAAGTAAGTATAGCTTTTAATACTGCATGAAAACGTAGTAATTAAAAACATTTATTTTAAAATTATACTAATTGATTTGAGTTTTGGCACATTGTTTAGTATTTAGGCGAAAGGAAGATATACAGTGTGATTCAGACCACCCTTGCGCCAGCCAACCTTATATTTTGAAAACAATGTATTTCGGAAATTAAAAAGTACATCAATGGATTCTTTAAGTTTATTTTGGTAATAAAAAATATAATGCTATCTATGTGCAAGTAAGCATTTCAAAATATAAAGCTGCGTTTCCACCAAAGCAACATCGAGGAACTTTTGTGTTTCTGTTGCTTGTTTCCAAAAAGTTCCATAAAATTCCTAAATGTTTCTCGTTGTTTCCGAAACAAATGCCGACTGTTTCTTCTTGTCGACGGTTTCCATTTCGAGCGGTAAACTTCAAAAGGAAATCGGCAACAAAAGGAAACTAAAATAAGTTTCTTCTTGTCGCCGTCTCAGTGGAAACGAACTAGGAACATAAATTTGTTGCTTTGCTTTACTTGTTTTGTTTAGTATCTGCGCGGTGCTAGATTATACGTATCACGTATCAAGTTTATAATTACAATAAAATAATAATTATTATAATATACATATAGGGTGGTGATAAAGTTTGGAACCAAGGTCATAACTTCCGTAAAAATTTTTTTTCTAAAAATCGCTCGGACAGGTCAATTTTTGTTTTAAAAATGCCATCTTTTGGAATGAAAAAAATATTCATGACGTCACTGATAACTTCACTATGACGTCATCATCAATTTTTTTAAATGGAAACCCCTACTTTTTTTACACATTTTTCATAGACCTTTTTATCATATTAATGATCACATAAAAATATTTAAAAAAATTTCAACCATTTTTGAAAAAAAAAATAAATTTACTCAAAAAAAAAATTATTAATTCTCAATGAAAATATGGCAAGAAAAATAAATTAAACTAATTTTTAGTTTAAAAATAACAAATTATTATTGAAAATATTCGAATTGTTCTTCTTTACACAATTGGAATTTTCTTAAAACTAATTTTAAATAACTTTTAATGAAAAAGGTAATTAAAATAAAATGTTTGAGTAATAATGAACTTTAAATAAAATTGTAATTTATTATAAATTTGAAAAAGCTTTTGATATTCAAAATTTATTGAAATAAAAATTGCCTTTATAAAAGTGCTTTAGTTGACGTTATTTTGTATGGCAAATTAAATTTTAAATCCATTTACCAATGCTTGAATAGCTTACTACGTTTGTTTAATAATCAACAATTATTAAGTTTTGCGAAATTAAAAATGCCTCGTTTTAATTATGGTAGGATACGGCGATAGAAAAAGAACCCATGGGGAAGCTTGTGCTTTGTTTAATGAGTAATATCCAAATAGACCGCAAATCTCAAGATCTACAGTAAGTAAGTTAGTTACCAAATTTGCAGAAACAGGATCTGTAGGAGATTTGCCTCCACAAGGACGGCCTCAAGTGAATGAAGAAACCAAATTAAATTTATTACTTGCGATTGAATAAAATCCCAATATTTCAACAAGAGATATTTCAAGAAATAATAATGTGGATCATTCCTATGTCGCAAAATTATTAAAAGAGGAAAAGTATCACCCATACAAAATAAACTCATACAAGAGTTAAATGAAGATGATCCCGATCGCCGACTGCAATTTTGTGAAGAAATGATGGCGCGATGTGATCAAAATCCAAATTTTTTAAGTAGTATAATTTTCTCCGATGAAGCTACCTTTCAATTGAATGGATCAGTGAATCGACATAATTGTAGGTATTGGTCACAGGAAAATGCTCATTGGGCCGTAGAATCCCATAGGTAAGACAGGGAAAGTTAAATGTATGGGTGGGAATGATTGGCAGACGTTTTATAGGACCTTACTTTTTTAATGAAAACCTTACTGCCGAAAGATACTTGAATTTTTTGCGGACTGATTTGCTACCAGTTTTACTTCGTATTTTCCCCAATTATGAAAATCGCAACATTCTAACCAAAACATTTGGTTTCAACAAGATGGGGCTCCTCCACTCTTTGGCAGGGCGGTGCGAGAATTCCGTAACACCACGTTTCCCAACAAATGGATAGGTCGGAGGGGACCAATTGAGTGGCCTCCGCGATCTCCCTACCTAACGCCCTTAGATTTTTTTTGTGGGGACATTTAAAATCAAAAGTTTATTTCAATAGACCTAATAATTTACAAGAATTGGAGCTTAGAATTAGGACGGAATTGCAACAAATTGACGAAGAAGCTATTAACAATAGTATTCAGAGTGTCTACACTCGAATGGGACAACGCCAAATGGTCAATGGGGAACAATTTGAACATTTTCGTTAAAATTTGTTACTTGTAAATTAAAAATTTACTTTTTTTTTGTAATATTTTCATTGAGAATTAATAATTTTTTTTTTGAGTAAATTAATTTTTTTTTCAAAAATGGTTAAAATTTTTTAAATATTTTTATGTGATCATTAATATGATAAAAAGGTCTATGAAAAATGTGTAAAAAAAGTAGGGGTTTCCATTTAAAAAAATTGATGATGACGTCATAGTGAAGTTATCAGTGACGTCATGAATACTTTTTTCATTCCAAAAAATGGCATTTTTAAAACAAAAATTGACCTGTCAGAGCGAGTTTTACAAAAAAATTTTTTACGGAAGTTATGACCTTGGTTCCAAACTTTATCACCACCCTGTTTAATAATCAATATAACTAATAGAAATTCTAAACAAATACATCAACGACTGGTAAGAATCGCCTGTTGCAAGGAATCGCAAAGTAAGAAGCAATCGTTCCATTGGGGAAATAGCTGGCCTAAAATTTGTATCTTCTCTTTGAATACGTGGAGCAATCTGACACAATAGTCATTCTATGTCAGAATTGGATAATCTTAAAAAATGTTGAACACTTCCATTTTTTATTTTTCCAGAGGTAATATCGTCTACTTTGAGGTTGCTAAGCAGGCGTATGCTACCATGATTTTGCCTTTCTTGAAGGCTCAGTTCTACCCAAAATTTGTGACGTCTTTTATTTTGTTTTTTTCTAGACAACACAATGTAGGCTGCCGCCGCTAGCGCAATTTCTTCATCTTGGTCCATGTTTCACCACTTCACAATACACCAAATTTAGCTCGGTTAACTCGGCGACATCCGACATCGACCACCAGTGGAAACACTGTGTTGCGCGCTTCTTATTTGCCTGAAACAACGTGCGACTACTGACGATTTAGTTGCGTTAGTGGAAACAATAAGTTTATTAATGTTTCTTAAAGTTTCTTTTTGAACCAACAAGAAGAAACAAAACGAAACAAAAAGTTCCTCAATGTTGCTTTGGTGGAAACGTAGCTTAAGGCTGTCACGGGTGGTCTGAAACTCTCTGTATATCAAAAAATGATGTTGGGATTGTTTAAACTAGTACTGTGCGAACTTTAAGTTTTGGTAAGTTCCATCTTTCCATTCAAAAGTTCGAACTTCAAAAAAGTTCGAGAGATCGAAAATTTATGTGACGTTATCGTATAACGCTCTCGAGATGTGTCATATTTTATTTAAATGAAAGGCCACAATTTTAGCTAAATGAATTGAAAGGATGTCTATACTTGGATAAATTGACGAATCTCTAGTCGTACCGAAGATCTGCTCAATTGATTTCGAATTTCACCGAGTTCGAACTTTATCGAGCTCCAACTTTATCGAACTTATGAAAGTTTGAACTATTATTTATTATTCTGTCGAACTATAAGGAATAGGTTCGAATAGTTCGAACCTCAAAAAGTTTTGTTTCGGTGAACAGAACAACTTTTAACCCATTCCAGTTACTAATGTATGTCTCTTTTCAAAACTCAAGAAAGCATATTATGACCTGTTACAGGTACAGGTTTCTTATAAACAATTGGTTTGTATAAACTAATTTATGGGAAAATTCCAGAATTTCCTTTCGACCCAGGTATTTTTAGAGTTCACAATTCTAGAATTTATGAGCAATTTCCTAAACGGAAAATAAGTGGTTTAGTTCTGCAGTCACAAAACCTAGTAGGAACAACATTTTTGTATAATTTTTTTTGTAGATGATTTAGAAGTCATTTCTTTAATTTCTGCCAGAAGGAAAAAAAAATTGGAGAATGTACAAAAAAAATATAATGATCTAAAAGTGCCTTAACTTTGGACCCCTCTAATTAATTTTGTGCAAGGTTGCAGAAGGTAACTCTCTGGCAGGATGTAGCCTAATTAATTTAGATTATAAATCTGAAAAAAAAATGAAAATCTAACGAGGGAAACTTGAGTTATGGGTGCAGAACTAATGCTCGATTTCATGATTTTTCACAATTTTTCCTCTCAAACTCGCGCGCCCTTTAGGGATTCGCATTAATTATCCGTTATTTGGTCATAATTTGCAAAGAAGCTCCAGAAAAGTGGGATAGATTTTCTATTCCTTGTTATTATCTCCAACGGAAAATTTATCGCGGGTGTCTAGGAGCTCTTAAGAGCGTTTTCAAAATGCATTTTTAAAGGTTAAAGTAGTAGAGCTCCTAAAAATTGATTCATAAAGTTATAGAGGTCATTCGAAATCGTATAGAACAAAGTACTACTAAAGTGTGGCAAAGCTTTTTACTCAAATAGATCTTTTGAGATTTCCAAGAAGTGCTGAAAGTTACAATAATAGAGTTACGGGTAGAATAATGTAATTATTTTTTAGCACTCTTGAAAACCATAATAAAATACTCGGTCTAATATTATTTTAGATTTAGATTATTTAGATTTCAAGTTTTACTACTTCTTTCCAAGAATATCTAGAATTGACTAGGCAAAGTCCAAAGTTTTAAGTTTCTACCATTGATCAGACATGCTAGTCAATCCAAGAATCGAATGAAACCTACTTAGTCAAAGGTCAAAACTTTTTTTTACTTCGTGGTTTGCCCAAGGTGATTGGTCAATCCTCAGAATTGACTACAAAGAGCTAGGATTC
Organism: Stenus bimaculatus; assembly: GCA_963971135.1. Classification (NCBI taxonomy): domain Eukaryota; kingdom Metazoa; phylum Arthropoda; class Insecta; order Coleoptera; family Staphylinidae; genus Stenus; species Stenus bimaculatus. The sequence continues at coordinate 18,412,421 of OZ020187.1, forward strand.
ACTATGCTTCGGCCTTTGACCTTAATCAATTAATCAATCAAAAATCCACATATGTATTATATTTTTAGAAACTAGAAACGGTTTTCGGTCCTTCTGAGAAAAATTTTCTTTGAAATTGAAAAAAGGCGTTTTTTTACATATTTTATATTATGTATATTTGTAAACGGATATACAAACTAAAATATAAAAGATACATTACTCCCAAAACCTCTCGGAAATTAATATGTATTCCCCATCTCGCATTCATTAGCTTAACAAGAGTTGTTTTAATGGCTCTTTTCGTTTTGGGGTAACAATCCAAGTGTCAAAAACTAGAGTGTTAGTTTTTGGCAGAAATTTCAATTTGAAATGGACGGTTCGCAAAATAAATAATTTTGGGAAAACTGCTCCATATATTGTAATGGAATTGTAATGGGTTCTCTTTTGCCAAAAATCCAAAATCCGGATTTTTTGAGGAAAAACAAGTTCACCCACGATGGAAAACATTTTATTTTGGTAAAGCCTATACGAGAACAAAACAAAACTGGAATATGGAAAAACAATTTAACCATTAACGGGTGACGTCAATTAGGATCAAATTATCTTGATCTTAAAGGAGTAATTTTGCTTGGGTCATGATGACCGGACCTCACCACTTACGGGTTATGCATTCGTTATTTTATTATTTATTTTGATTTATTTACTTCAAAATAGTGTCTCTTTTTGAATTCATTTTTATTATAATCCTTTATTTTACATTTATATCAAGAGATGCTTTGTTTATTTATTATGACTATAAATATTGAAAAGTCCTGAAGAAGAGAACAACCATTATTCCCAACACGTCGACACCAATAAATTTTTATTAATTAATATATTTGTTCGATAGAGGCTACAATACTTTTAATAACTCAAAAATTATCAATAGATTTTCGATTTTTTTCAAAATGGATGCTCAAGTTTTTATAGGGTGTTTCCAAACGGGAACACGTTGCGCATCGAAATATTGTCCGATTGATATATCGAAAAGTTGCTGTACCGAAAATTGCTGGATCGAATATTGCTGGATCGAGAAATTACTGGGTCAAAGTGTTGCCCGTTCGAAATATTGCTGCGTCGAAATATCGCTGGATCGAAACATCGCTGTGCCGAAACATTGCTGGGTTGAATGTCATTGTATCGAAAAATGGAGGGGGTAAAGGAGAGCTGCTGCACGCGTCCACCTTTGTACCCCGTCTCTGCTAAACCTTAATGCGTAGCCCCTCCCATTTCTCGATGCAGTGATTTTCGATCCAGCAATATTTCGGCGCAGCGATGTTTCGATGCAGCAATATTTCAAACCAGCAACCTTTCAAACGGACAAACTTTCGATGTAGCGCGATACGATACAGTAATATTTAGGCCTAACGATTTTCGGTGCAGAAATTTTCGATGCAGCGACTTTTCGATCCAGTAACTTTTCGACCGGGCAATGTTTCGATGATGCAAAATTCGACCCAACGAGGGTCACCCTTCCAAACATGGGTTCCTTACTTCAGGAGTAGATCTTAGACCTATTCGAATATAAAAAGTAAGATTTTTTTTGCAAAGTGCTACATTTTCGAAATACACGGTATAAAAGACTTTGACTTCTTTTTGTGATTAGAAGATGAGACAAATTTTTTTATTAAATAATTGTTCTAAATGTGCACCAATAAACGCTGGAGCATAATGAAACAGATATGATTATTTTCATTTAATGAAATATTCGTGATTTTTAAAAATGGTATTAAAAAATTTAACGGGAGAAAACATTTTAAGGACTACGTAAAGAAGTCAAAAATTGAACTTATATTTTACAGTGGTACCAAATAAAAAAATGGGGAGGAGGGTAAAAATTTTGTTCTTACTTTTTATCTTCAAATCTATTCCTGAAGTTAGGGACACATGTTTAGAAATACCCTGTATTGGTAAGTACTGCAGCGATAGTCCATAATTTATTTTCCAAAATAGTTTTATGTATGTATTTCACAAAATAATTACTTTTGGCTTATCAATCGGTTAGTAGGTTAAAGTTTGTTGATGCAATCTGTTTGCAAGCAAAATGTCTTAATGTTGGTTTTCAAGGAGCAAAATACTACGGTGCACCAAAAATCTATTATTCGTTTTTATTTACTAAAGTTCGTTACTATTCTACATATTTTGATATAATCTATTCAATTAATTTGAAAAATATTGCATGCTATCAATCAAAAAAATTATACTAAAATATCTATGAATCTAGTAAAGTGCTAATATGAATTGGGTCAAAATGTACCTCAGAGAAAGGATAATCCAGACTACCAAACACACTCCTATCATACTCAGCATAAAAAGCAGGATTATTCTCCCATCCCTTATCCTTAATCTCAAAATTGCACATGTGATGGCATCTGTCGAGGACTCCAGTTCCACCCTCTCCCTTCTCCATTTCTTCCACTTGCCTGACGAAGCTGCATCGCCGTTCAAGCGTCTTATCTCCATCTTCAGGGATCAAAATTTGCGGCAAGTGCGAGGTCAAGGAAGGTGATCGTGCAGGAAGATGGTTGTGGACCAGTGGGCAATGTTCTAGACCTTGATGGGATTCCTTTCTGCCCAGATGGTTCTGAACGGGGATGCAGATGGAAGGGCTCTCGCGGATGCGAGCGCGAGGTTCTTTGAGGTTATGGTAGGAAGTGCTGTGCCGGCGATCGTGATGTTGCTGAGGCGGTTTGAGGGCATTACGAGCCGGTAACCTTGATGGTACTGTATCATCATCAGTGTAATTGTGATATTGGCCTGGTCGTGGTGGTTTAGGAATGAGATCTTTATGGGCTTTTTTAGCAGCAGCTTGTTTGTTGAGGCGTTGTCTTTGACGAGCCTGGCGACTCGCCAAAGATGCACCACCAGCAGCTGCGTACATCTCAACAACACGAGCTCATCGAAAAAGTTTTATATTATATTTATACCCTGATTTTAAATTTCTTAAAAATATCAAAAAGTTTAGTTTATAAATATAGGTATTAAAAAATTAGGTAATTTGTGCGTTTTTAAAAAAGTTATAAGTACAAGTAAACCAAATTAAAATAATTTGTACTTAATACTTATTTTTAATATTTATATTTACAAGACATACATTAATCAACAAATTGATTGTTTTTATGCTTTAAACATGTTTATATCTTGATTGAAAATTTAACAATTAAATGATTGTACTTTATGTTAATTGATTTAAATTCTTTTTTAAATAAGTTTATAAATTAAAAGAAACACAACCTTTTTTGATTTAATAAGAATATTAGTGATAATAATAACAATAATAATAAATTCGGCACCTAAATAATAGGCTCATTTATTTCTTTAAATCTATATTTGATATATAATATTGTCATTTCTTTTAGTTTAGTAGTAATACATTTATATCATATATATTTATATGTATGTATAATATATATAATCACCTAATAAAGCAAAAAATATATTTTATTATTTTATATATTATTAACAATTTAAATTACAAAAAATATTCGCACTCTATTATCCCGCTTTTTCCCAAATTAAGACACAACGAATATATTGCTTTTATATTTTCTACACATATATTTTTGAATCTGAACACATCTATATAAATTTACCTAAAACTTTTTCGACGAAAATATGTCGTGTTAATTAAGTCGTAATAAAAGTAAAATTAAAAATAAAAATCCCCTCCGACTTTACTAAAGCCACATTTTTTATTATTTCTTTTTATTGCCTACATCATGATCGCCTGCTGTTGTTTTTTTGGGGGGACTTGGTGACTTACATGGATGGTCTCGTGAGGCGGCAAGGGTGGAAGTTGAGGCGGTTTCGGGTGCTTGAGTCGAGGGTGGAAATTGCACGCTCGTTTGCCATGATGGTGTCTGAAATAAACACAACTTTTTCGCTATAAAGGAGAATTTTAACCACGCTCATTGCATTAAGAAAAACGTGCTTTAATCTAAGAAACTCAGCAGGATGGAATTAAAACAAAGTTACGAAAAAAATAACACGTGCAGTAAAACATGCAAAGGCGTGTGTAACAGTTGGAAATTAACGTTTTGCTGTAAAAATAAACATTAAAGTTGCGTTTTATGAAGCTATTAATTACGACCTCCTGCTTTAATTAGCAATTTTATAAACATTTGGCGTAGGTAAATTTTAATTAAAAAAATTTAGTAATGTTTACATCATGTTCCAATTTTTTATTAATTTAATAACGACTTAATAAAGTTGATTCAAGTTTACTAATCTAGTAATTATAAACTATGCTCTAGTTTCCATTCCAATTCGAATTAAATTAACTGATAAGAGAACTTTTAGGAAATCATCCCCAGCTGACTCGTTTAAAGCTTCTGACATACTCATACTCCTCATTTAGTTGAGTTTTAGGAAAATATCGCGAAAGAGTAGGTCACCACTCCCTGTAAAAGTTCGATTTTTACTTTTCTAGCATATCTAAATTACAGTAAAATCATGAAGTAATTTAATCACAAATTCCATGTAATTAAAAAAATTGGATGGATACAATTGTTCCCAATCCCTCATGATACTTTGCGTTTACTAGGATTTTACACCGCGCCCTTGGGAAAGCTTATTACATCAGGGTGGTGATAAAGTTTAGAACCAAGGTCATAATTTCCGTAAAAATTTTTTTTGTAAAAATCGATCGGACAGGTCCATTTTTGTTTTAAAAATGCCATCTTTTGAAATGAAAAAAATATTCATGACGTCACTGATAACTTCACTATGACGTCATCATCAATTTTTTTAAATGGAAACCCATACTTTTTTTACACATTTTTCATAGACCTTTTTATCATATTACTGATCACATAAAAATATTTAAAAAAATTTCAACCATTTTTGAAAAAAAAAAATAAATTTACTAAAAAAAAAAATTATTAATTCTCAATGAAAATATGGCAAGAAAAATAAATTAAACTAATTGTTAGTTTAAAAATAACAAATTATTATTGAAAATATTCGATTTGTTCTTCTTTACACAATTGGAATTTTCTTAAAACTAATTTTAAATAACTTTTAATGAAAAAGGTAATTAAAATAAAATGTTTGAGTAATAATAAACTTTAAATAAAATTGTAATTTATTATAAATTTGAAAAAGCTTTTGATATTCAAAATTTATTGAAATAAAAATTGCCTTTATAAAAGTGCTTTAGTTGACGTTATTTTGTATGGCAAATAAAATTTTAAATCCATTTACCAATGCTTGAATAGATTACTTTGGTTTGTTTAATAATAATCAACAATTATTAAGTTTTGCGAAATTAAAAATGCCTCGTTTAACCGAACGCGAAAGAATCGAAATTTTAATTATGGTAGGATACGGCGATAGAAAAAGAACCCATGGGGAAGCTTGTGCTTTGTTTAATGAGCAATATCCAAATAGACCGCAAATTTCAAGATCTACAGTTAGTTACCAAATTTGCAGAAACAGGATCTGTAGGAGATTTGCCTCGACAAGGACGGCCTCAAGTGAATGAAGAAACCAAATTAAATTTATTACTTGCGATTGAAGAAAATCCCAATATTTCAACAAGAGATATTTCAAGAAATAATAATGTGGATCATTCCTATGTCGCAAAATTATTAAAAAAGGAAAAGTATCACCCATACAAAATAAAACTCATACAAGAGTTAAATGAAGATGATCCTGATAGCCGACTGCAATTTTGTGAAATGATGGCGCGATGTGATCAAAATCCAAATTTTTTAAGTAGTATAATTTTCTCAGATGAAGCTACCTTTCAATTGAATGGATCAGTGAATCGACATAATTGTAGGTATTGGTCACAGGAAAATCCTCATTGGGCCGTAGAATCCCATAGTCAAAGACAGGGAAAGTTAAATGTATGGGTGGGAATGATTGGCAGACGTTTTATAGGACCTTACTTTTTTAATGAAAACCTTACTGCCGAAAGATACTTGAATTTTTTGCGGACTGATTTGCTACCAGTTTTACTTCGTATTTTCCCCAATTATGAAAATCGCAACATTCCTAACCAAAACATTTGGTTTCAACAAGATGGGGCTCCTCCACACTTTGGCAGGGCGGTGCGAGAATTCCTTAACACCACGTTTCCCAACAAATGGATAGGTCGTAGGGGACCAATTGAGTGGCCTCCGCGATCTCCCGACCTAACGCCCTTAGATTTTTTTTGTGGGGACATTTAAAATCAAAAGTTTATTTCAATAGACCTAATAATTTACAAGAATTGGAGCTTAGAATTAGGGCGGAATTGCAACAAATTGACGAAGAAGCTATTAACAATAGTATTCAGAGTGTCTACACTCGAATGGGACAATGCCAAATGGTCAATGGGGAACAATTTGAACATTTTCGTTAAAATTTGTTACTTGTAAATTAAAAATTTACTTTTTTTTTGTAATATTTTCATTGAGAATTAATAATTTTTTTTTTGAGTAAATTTATTTTTTTTTCCAAAAATGGTTGAAATTTTTTTAAATATTTTTATGTGATCATTAATATGATAAAAAGGTCTATGAAAAATGTGTAAAAAAAGTAGGGGTTTTCATTTAAAAAAATTGATGATGACGTCATAGTGAAGTTATCAGTGACGTCATAAATATTTTTTTCATTCCAAAAGATGGCATTTTTAAAACAAAAATTAAACTGTCGGAGCGATTTTTACCAAAAAATTTTTTACGGAAGTTATGACCTTGGTTCCAAACTTTATCACCACCCTGTATAAAAAGCTAAAGAAAGTCAAAATTTAAATATTGTGAATTAGTGAGATGTGACGAAATTATTCGCCCAAGAAAATAAACAGTTATTTCGCGTTTATTATCCGGAAATTCAAAACGTTTAGCTCAAAATCATTATTCAGGCTTTATTCCTGAAACGCAAATTAAATTAGTCTCATTAAAAAGTGGGAAGGTTTGGATTATAGGTGCACAAACGTTCGATGCATTTAGGTCACGTAAAAGTTTTTAAATTCATCAAAAATTCTGCTTTAAAAAGTTATGCTATAGTCAGGGACGCGTTACCGACTAGGCAAAGTAGGTAATTGCCTAGGACCAAAAAATGGGTCCAGAATTCGATGTATTTTTTTCAATAGATTATTATTTATAAATTCCCAAAACTAAGCCAAACTTGGGTACTTGCCTGGAGACCAGAAGATTTAGGAGCCCCTTTTCAAGATTAATTTTTGGGTTAAAAGTATAATTTTTTTTTTGCACTTTCTATATATAATGAGCTAGTTTAGTCCTTATTGATAGAGACTAAAACGTCACATTTCCTGTCTCTTGTCAAATTTTACTTTACTCCTTGCCTTGTCATTACTTTACTCCCGCCCACGTCATTTGTCATCACTTTACTCCCCCTCACGTCACTTGTCATTAAAAATTAAAATTAGTCATAATCTTGTAATTTGTCTGAATTTGCCGCGAAATCACAATCGTTGCAAACTTCAGTCTAGTCTAAACACCACCAATATATTGAGTGAATTCTAACCTCTAATAAATTTATTTGGTTTGGTTTGGAACGGAACTTGATTTTTATTCTGGGGTCGGGGATTGTATTATGTACGGTTTATTATTTTATAGATTGATACTAAATTTTAAATTTAAAGGTGTTTTAAGTGTACAGAGAATCGATTCAATCAAGTAGTTAGATCTGTAAATGTGGCAAAATCTTTTAAACTTGGTAAACTTTATTCCTGCATCAAAACTTACCTACTTTATTTATTGTGAAGTTAATTATTATTTTTTTAAATTTATAAAATCAATTACAATAATTATAATATTAATCTACAATTATCTATATTTTATGAAAGTTGCTGTATAAATCATTATGACGGGCGAATAAAAATAGCCGTCGCCGTCCGATGACAACCGATATTAGTCACAGCGATAGCCATATAATTAAATTATTGTGGAAACTTTTACCTATTAAAAAAGTGCAAAAAATTCTATATGCACCGAGGTAGTAAAGTGAATTTAATCCCTCCTCTGATTGTTTCCCTCGGCTTTGCCTCGGGAAACAAAACATTGTCGGGATTAAAATCAGTCACTTTACTACCTAGGTGCATAAATAACTATTTAATATTCGACAAAATAAAAATATAACGTAACACTGAATTATTTCCATGGTCCAATAATATAGTTACTTGGTTGGTTTTGGATTTTCTTAGAATCTAGAAAGGCTTTTATTTCTAAAATTTTGAGAAAACATTTAATTTGAAATTTAATGACAAAAAAAGAAAAGTGTTAAAAACATAAATGTTTATTTAAAATTCAAAGTTTTGAGACAGGAGAAACATAAAAAAAATCTATACTAGACAATACAATTGATAGCACAGTTTTTTAAAGGGCCCCTTAAATTATAATTGCCTATGCCCCAAAAAGGTTTTGACACGGCTCTGGCTACAATGATCATCAACGAAAGTGTTCCTACTTTTATCAGAATGAAATCAATTGTAGCACCAAATTTTAAAAATGTAAGGAAATCAGTAATTGACAAATTAGGCCCTAAAAGGTCTCAATTGTGAAAAAATTAGAAACTGGTGAAATTGGGTACAGTTGTTCATTTAACCATTATTAATAACATACTAATAGTCCCTAACAACGCCCAAACAACTGTGAACGCCTAAGCAACTAGGCTCATTAGCAACTAGGCTTATATGTAAGTGAGCGCCTGATCAACTAGGCTTATTAGTGAGCGCCTAAGCAACTAGGTTTATTTTATAGAGCGCCCAAGCAACTAGGTTTATTTTCTGGAGTGCCTAAGAAACTAGGCTATAATCTGGGTTTTTTCATTGAGTGAGCAAACAACTAGGCTATCGTCACTACGATTGATTAAAAATATTAGTTGGAACATTTAGACGATGAAACAGATATTAATTTAAAACGATTAAAACCTAAAGATTACATTAATTTAAAATATTTTTGACTAGATTTATCACAGTTGTCGTACGAGATCACAGTGTATATTGTAGGCTATGTTGATCACATAATTCTGTGAATTTTTTTTCTAAAAATGCATCGTTTTAGAGTTATTAGTGAAAAACTGAAAAAAGTCCGAAAGTTTTTGGGATATCCCAAATAGAGCACAAGCAGAAAATCATCAATAAACCCTGTTTACCTGCATTATTGCAATACTGCTATTTCTTGTATAGCCTCTCTACGTTTTACATGAACCTACATGGACTTATTCCTTATTCGCTATCTTGTCATTCTTTACTACACTTAATTAAAGTAAGTAAACCTTTCAGTCCTATCCTAACAACTTCTTCTACACAATCAATTGTATTTTCACGTACCACACTACCTGAACCAAAGTTCACTTTCAAGCTGACTCGCCTTGCCTTATATTATGCATCATACAGTAAGCCACGACGATTTTTTAGTGGGCGTAACTTCTAATGACACATGTTTCTTAGAGGGGGAAACAATGGATTTATCGCATGTGCCAAAAATGATCAACTGGTCAATTTTCCGAAGTATTTTCGAAGTACTATAATTTACCTAAAGATATCTGGAAAAAGTAACTTTTATGAAAAAAAATAATAAGAAACCGTTTTTTATAGAAAAATCAATACCCAGATTCTGTTCAAATCATTTAAGTTTAAAGGCCTTTAAATTTAAATTCGTTATATGGGTTGTAATGAACAATTTCCATGGTTACCTTATTTGTTTCTAATTAAAGGTCTTTAATTTTGACCAGAATCAGTCTATATAGCTCTTTTTAATTTAAAATATTTGTATCATATAATTGAAATACAAGAATTAAAGGCGAACAAGTTAACAGAATCAAATCGAAAATCAGCTTGTTACTAATTTTTTCACAATTAAATCCTAATTTTCCTGTCCTATAAATTTATGATAGAAAAAAATTATTTCAAAACAATTCATAATATTTTTGCTTAAAATTCTTTACAGTTATTTCCTTAAAATAATTACGAAAAGATTTGGAAGGTTCCACATGAAATTGGGATGGACTGGTCCGGTGGGATTTAGGCCTACGAGTTGTTTGTACAGAGAAATTAAATTATGCAGAGTATTTTCACAAACTAGAAATACCAGAAAAAGGTTTCGACTCAATTTTAGTTTCTTACAAAAGAGTTAAACTTAAAGCAGATTTTTCGGCTACATGTATTTTCCGCTCAGCAATAAACTAAAAATTAGTGCTTTGTACTAATTCCTCTCAGGGATAATTATGGTCTATAAATTCATAGATTTATTCCGCTCAATGCTAAAGGAAAACTGAACGTAATCGTTTTAGTCTACTTTTATCAAGAAACTTTAATACACCATCAATCCTGGTTAGATACAATTGCAAATTAAAATTGCATTTAAAATGCAATAAGGTCTATTCTTAATTTATACTTGCTAACACCTTGGGAGGAATCAACCCAAAGGATTAGGTTAGTTTTAATATATTTACAATTTACAACTGTGGTTGTAACTTGACTGGATACGAAACACAGACGAAATGTCGATAACTTTCTTGGTTTTGTTTGGCAGGTAGATATAATAATTATATACATATAGCGTGTCCCAAAATGATTGGGGATGAATTTGGCAACTGTGTATAAAAATTGCAACTGTGTATGAAAATTGCCGAGATAATTTGACATTCTACGGTCAGGTCATTAGCATGCCATAACCTCTTGCTTTGTTCAGTTGTGTTTTACAGAATTTCGCTTAATTCTTATTAAAAATCAACAGTTTTTTTTTTCTAAATTAAACGAATTTAAATATGCTTCCAAATGTTCTTGAAAATATGAAATTTTATTGTAGATAAATATACACTTTTTCCCTTTTATTCAGGCCCCTTGCCAACCTATTAAATGTGGCGACACTGAAAAAGTACATTCTGCTACATAAATTTTCATACACAGTTGCCAAATTCATCCCCAATCATTTTAGGACACCCTATAGTACAGGAGCGAAAATAGTTATATAAAACTAATTTTAAGAAAAAAAACTTCTTATAAACTTCTTTTAGTTAAAAAAATTGTCTTTTTTCGCGCCCCCCTTTGACTTTCATCCTGGGCAAGTGCTCCACTCGCTCGACCCTAGATCCGGCTCTGCTGTCGATAAATATGTACTGTCGATGAAACGGTTTTCGATGATAACGTAACGTCGATGAAACATCTCTGTCGATTAAATAGTAATGCCGATGAAACGTCCTTATCGATAAAAAGGTGTGCCGATGAAAAAGTAGTATCTATAAAACAGTTGCTGATGAAAATTAAGGTTCGATGAAATATCTATGTCCGGTGTTGATGGAAAAGTAGAGTCGATGAAACGTCCTTGATAATGAAAAGGTCTGTTGTTGATCATATTGCATTCTATGTAATGAATTTAAGCGATTTTTAATGGCTTCTTTAGTTGGTTACTGGTTAACCAAAAGTTAGGGCGAATAATGAAAGAGCAAATCGTGGACCCTACTACGATTCAAATTTCGGTAAACCACGCTTAAATCTAGAACTAAACGATCTATGATGTAAAAATTTAGTTATTCGAATGCGGTTGTCGAAATATGACAGACCAAACTATGAACCAAGAACCAAAGCTATTTGAAATAGCCTTTTGTTGATGAAAATGTATGGATGAAATGCAATACAATCCTAAAAAAGCGCCTTCCCGGAATTTTAAAGCCCAAAAATTTTATCATGTCCCAATTTGCTTCTAGAATTTATTGTATTTTTTGTGGTTTGTGAGGCTTTTGTTTTAAATATTGAAAAATTCCTTTGATTTCCTAAACTAACTTTAATACAATACTCTTCCTCCATAATATGTTGAGTATGCAAATGTCATGACAAATCAAAATGATCAAAGTTTAAGTTAATTTTTTGAGTAGATATATTTTTTAAAATTTAAGTATTTGAAAATACTATAAATAAACACGGTATTTTTTTGATCGATTAGTTCATTAATGATTGTTAAAAGTCTTTGGGAAAATAATTTTCCTTCGATTAGATTAGAAAATTACGAAAAGTTTTTAAATTGGAACTAATTTAATATTTGATATTCTTGAAGCTAATGCATTATATCTCTCTTGGAAGAGAAATCAATCAATTAACAATGCCCTGGAAGAATTATTTTAATGAAAATCCCGTATACGAAAAAATATAATGTAATAATACAGTAATACTGCAGAAAGCTAAGAAAATCCAAATAATCCAGTTGGAGCTTGAACTTTTTTAATTAGTAATTCGTGCTTTTAATGTTCCACTCGATCATCGGTCATGACTAGATTTTATTTCAGTGCGTGAATTACAATTTAATTAAGCAGCTAATACCTTGAATTAATTATTACCCCAGATAACCCCGATTAATCATTTTAGGCTAATTACTCCCGAACAAACAAAAAATTACGTATAAACTTGGATGTAAAGAGAGTCTATCCTTTAAACAAGCCTGGTTGCTCTCATTAGACTAATTAATTCAGCCTAATTAACAAGATTTATTTTTTAACTTTACAAAGGGGTTTTTACTGCACATAAGAGCTTTTAAATGTTTTAAACGACTCTCCAGCTTAAAAACTCCTCTGCGTATAAAGATATTATTTTATTGTTTATTTAATAAATTAAAATCAAGAAGCGGAAATTCGTGAAAGAGATTTTGTGAAAATATTTTGCTGAACATCATTCTTGATGCATCGCGGAAACTTCGTATTCGAATACTTTGTGTCAACATCAAGTTAAATTTGATAGCACGATTTAAATTAAGATTAAATTACATTAAACCTTGTAAACAAACGAACTTTTGATTACTTCAGTACGTGCAAAATCTTGTATTTTATTTCCTAATTAAGATGAAGGCTTAAATTACTTAGAAATAAAAGAGCTTTCTTATCTTACAAAATTGCTTTGGGAAGTCAAGTAACGGAAAAGTGTAATAACGTAAGGGAGGGATTATTTTCTACTAGATATTTGAACGAAGCTTTAATTTTAAATTATTGAACTTACTCTAAAATGAATGTAGCCAGACGGTGGACGTTAATTTGTTAAACTATGTGAGCCGGATTATTCGAAATATTGGATAAATGGATTAATTTTATTGATATATCATAAAATACAAGGTGTAAAATTGTGAAGGTCAGTATCGACAAGATTGAAACTACACGAAATATCACGTATCAGTGGCATATTTCCAATTTATCGTTTTCCATTGAAACTTGTTGTGCTGATATAGCAATTTTATAGCAGTAATTTGGAGAAAGTTCTGCTTCCTCAGCTAAATCATTAATATATGATTGACCAGGAAAATTCTCAAATTGATTAAGTTAAATTTTTACATAGTAATGCTTGGGATTTTTAATTATTGTGTCTACTTAAGTCTAGAAATTAAAAATCAATTCAGTACTTTGTTAATTGTGTTGAATCATTTTCAAATGAAAGTATTTTCCTTGCGTGCTTTTTGAGGTGTGCTTAAATTTGGGTTTGTTTTAAATTAATTTAAAGTAGCTGTTTTTGGCGTGTTATCAATAAATATTCATGATGTTACCAGTCCAAACTTCATAAATAGGCTTCATTTATTTTAAATGATTATTAACGGTTGAAACATGAAATCATAAAGTCAATAAATAGCGTGCATTCAAGCAACCAGAAAATCAGAGTACGCAATTAAAAGGCTCTAAAATTAATTACACAACATCGCTTTTAAATGAAATATTTACTTCCTTGGGAAATTAACGTTTCAATGGTATTTCGCGTAATGTACAACAATAACAACTTTATTTATAAATATTTTAAATTAAACCCGCCTACAGTACATGTTAAAATTTATTTATAAAATGTTCATAATTTATTCAAATATAATTCAAGTATAATTTTAGTGATATACTTTTTGATATAATTTTATATTATACAGGTAGGTGTTATACGGGGTGTCTGTAAAAGGTCTCTTTAAAAACAATTTCAAAATTGTAACTTCGAAGCTATACCGGGTGGAAATGAAAACCGGGTCACCTCGATAACTTTTTTATTTATGAATAAAAAAATTTGAAATTTGGCTATGTTCTATGGTTCAAAAAAACAAATTTTATGTGTATTTTTTATTTTCGAAATCACTTCCTGTTTCACCGGAAGCACCATTAACTTTGTTTTTTTAAATGTAACATCCCATATTTTTATTCATGGCTTAAAATACTTTTAAAAAAGAAGTATTTTTGAGATATTAGTTTTTATTTTTTTTGTAAAAAAAATTTTATTCAAAAAAAAAGAAATGGTTTTCAAAGTCGGTAAAAAGTACCAAAACTAATTCTAAATAATTCAAAAAGCTAATTAAATATTTATTACCTCAGAAGAGAATTCGCCCAAGTTTTGCTAAACTTTCAGGCGTTTATAATACTATAATATAGAGTCGTTAATTTTATAGGACAATAAAAATTCTTATATTCTTACAAAACCAAAATAACTAATTTAAGGGTAGTTCACAAGATTAATATAAATTCGCAAACTAAAGTCTGTTCCAGGTTATTCTACATTTTCATTTCCTTTAAAATTATAAGTTTTTTATTCCATTTTTATCACGTTAATTATTTATAATTTAAATAAAGAGAGATTATAAAAGATTCCAAAGATAATAAGAATGGGGTTGCTATCGCTATCCCAAGATTTACTCACCTCGACGGTGCGGTTTAATCGCCTAAAGTCTAAATATAATTAGCTTTGCGAAGCAATTATAAATCCTAGGATCCTATTAGAAAAGGGATTGAATAAAATATGATAGTGGTCGTAGTTAAGAAGAGATTTTAACAGCCTAAGATCTTCAAATTAAAAAGAGTATGATTTTAAATATTTAAAAAATATATCAAATTTATTGTGCTAATTATTAAAAAAATATTACTAATAGGTACTAAAAAGTCTGTTATCAAGGAACCAACAAGTCATTAAAAAGTACATAAGCCTTATTATTATGCTTTTGGTAGAATTGCTTGTAACTCGCGAATCATTCATTCGTGCTTTTGAACAGGGAGGGACCCAATATCCGGTGTAGGTTGTATTTTGCAAGATGTTCAGTAGAGTAATTTATTATATCTAGACCTTCTAGAAGAAAACAACTGGTATGTTCAATTGAATCCTATTGGCGATTTTGGAGATCAGATACGACCTCTGGTGTGCTCTGGTGGTCATTTAATAAAGCTAGTAGTGGAGTAATAAATAAAAATCAATTCATGTAAAATTTTTAGTCACAAAAAATGCCATAAACGCTAGTGAAGTTACTAAAACCCATAAAATCTAAAAACACAATAAAGCCTATATTCGCCTTCCTACATTTAGTTCAAAAATTTAAGTCAAAATAGTGACGGAATCAAAATTCCCAATATAACCTCAAATATTATTGGAACCAGGCAATTGTAGGGGACCATGAAGAATAAGTCAAATTTCAATAAAACTCTTTTTAAAAAACGTTCGCTTAGCGGCGCTTTCCCCAAAAATAAGAAACTAAATAAAATTATATTTTTTGTCCAACGCTAGCACTAAGTTAAGGTATAAACGAAGAGTTTGACGTTGCGTTTTTTTGATTCAAGTATACTTTTAAACATTTTACAGCATCCCAAAAATTAAGCAAAATTTTAAGAAATTTTTGGACAGCTGTAAAAAGTTTAAAAATATACTTATCCCCAAGTTATTTCCTGTATTACACGGTTCAATAAATGATCAGAATTTGGATAAATTGATCAAGAATTGAAAAGTAAAAAAAATCCATTACATTTTGAATTGTTTCTTTAATTTTCTTCACTTTTGTTCACTTTGTAAGTACTGACTTTAAAATATTATAATTTTTATAGTAATGATAGTAATCTTTGGAAGTAATGTCACCGTGATACTTCTGAAGATTAATTTCTAACTTGGATCTTGAACAAGTGATTTGCAACTGTTGCAACTTTGCAACCCTTGAACTCTTCAAACAGACCCACCTCAAGATCTCAAAACTATTTTATTTTTGAAATTAAATATTAAATGTTTTGTAAGTATCCATTAGATGTACAGATGTACAGAAACATAAATAAATATTCATCATGTAATTATATTTTTTTCTTGTCGTTGAAATAGCTAAAAGTTAAAGTGAAGAAAAATGTTTACTTTTTATTAAATATTCTAAACTACAACATTTATTAAAAAGGAAATCTTAAATATATTTTCAGATATTTGTAAGAATTTATTTCGCTATTTGTCAAAAATGCATCGGAACCCTACGAGGGGCGCGTTCCAGTAATGAACACTAAAGCCCACGACCACGACCGCAAAATTTTCCCGTTCCACTAGCTCAAAAGGTCACCATTCAACAAACAACCACATAAATCCACGAATAAATACGGTCGTTGTGAGCTTCTAGCGGTCGCCATCGATGCACGAAAGAAAAAATCGCGGTCTTATGTAGAACGACTTTGCGGTCGTCGTGGGCTTTAGTGTTCATTACTGGAACGCGCCCGAGATGGCGTTATTTTTGCAGACCGAAAATTTTGTATCTCAGTTACCTATCTATTTTAACTATGGCAACTACTCCTAAACAAAAATAAATGGTTTAAACGTCCAGCGATTTCACGTGATTTGACGTCATATTGAAGTATTTGTTAAAACGTGGACTATATTCATGTGATTAACTTCACTACTTCTTTAGTGAAATCAAGAAATAAATTACAAAGTTAAAGAAAAATGAGTAGTTCCTATGAAATATCATGGATAACATGGTTTTGTGCTTTACGTGGGAATGAATTTTTCTGTGAAATTGACGAGGAATATATTCGAGATACATTCAACCTGACTGGACTCAGCGATGTAGTGCCAAACTACTGGCAAGCACTGTATATGATTTTGGATTTAGAGCCAGATGAAGATATGGATGAAGGTCAAGCTAGAAGTGAACTAATCGAACAATCTGCTGAGAATTTATATGGCCTTATACATGCAAGGTACATTCTAACAAATAGAGGTGTTACGGAAATGCTCTTGAAGTATAAAATGGG
Organism: Stenus bimaculatus; assembly: GCA_963971135.1. NCBI lineage: Eukaryota > Metazoa > Arthropoda > Insecta > Coleoptera > Staphylinidae > Stenus > Stenus bimaculatus. Next base: position 18,429,383 of record OZ020187.1, read on the forward strand.
CGAATTCGGCCATTGTCCTAGAGTTTATTGCAAATCGCAGTCATTGCTGCCCCAAGGGTTATCTGATTATCCTTCACGTGCTATGGTTAAACTTTACTGCCCGAAGTGCATGGACTTGTATGTACCAAAATCTTCCAAGTATCACCAGGTCGACGGAGCTTTTTTTGGAACAGGATTTCCTCACATGTTTTTTATGGTTTTCCCGGAATATAGACCTAAAATGAACACTGACAAATTTGTTCCAAAATTGTTTGGCTTCAAGATTCATCCAACGGCTTATGATATTCAGAATGAAGCTGCAAATAAGTTTGCAAATAAGGTTGATGAACGAGGAAGTGGTGAAATTAATTAATAAAAACGCTGAAGAATTTAGTGTAACCCTATTAACTGTTTGTTTGTTTTTATAATTCCGTTTTGTAATTCCTAAACTTAATAAAGAACAGTTCATTTTATGAATTCTTTGCTTCTTAGATTTAGTAGTGCAATTTTCGAAAAAATCTCTCTTGAAGGGGGTACAATGTATTTCCTAATAATACCAAGTATTCTAGTTATCTCAGAAATTTATAAATAGTAAGTTTAAATTTATCAAGTATCGTAACAGATCAAAAATTTGGAACTATAATTTTTGACACTATTAAGTTGGTTATGTTAAACCTATTAGGATTTAATAAAGTCAAAGAGGAAATTAATTCATATCGTATTAGTTTAGATCATTTTGAAAAACAGGCCTTTTAAAATTCATTAAATATGAAAGTAACAAAATTTGCAGTTCCAATTAATACAAATTTCATATGTAGTGAAGGGGTTCAGTTAGATTTAGAGGATACATTTAATAATAATTTTTATTTGGATTCAAACAGTACTTTAAATGTTCAAAATTTAAGCGATCATGAAAATAACTTGACAAATTTTGTCAAATTTACTACATCGAGAACATGTACTCTAAAGTCTATCTGGATATTCGAACAGTTTCAGAACTAAATCCTGAAAAAACGTTTTATGCGTGCAATAGACTAATTAAGTTTGTTTGTTCAGGAACCAAATCACTTTATAGTGCAGGAGCTGACCGCACTAAAGTCTCCCTCATGGAATATAGGGGGATTTTCTGTTGAGATGGTAGTTTTTTATGTGCCATCTTTCTTATGTTCTGAAACTTGACCGAAGTATTAAAAAATGACCACTTCCAGTACTTCTTTTTGAGCTGTTTGTCCCTAATAATAAGTGTTAAGCAAATTGTTAAAAAATGTGCTGCCACCCCAAAACCTGACAAGAGCCGAGGCGCAACCCGAAAGCCGGAAGCATTTTCAGAAATAGGCAATCACTTTAACAAGACAAGTAAAAGTGGTTGCTTATTTTTGAAAATGATTTTTATTTTTACGAGACGTCAATAAAACTGGTTGCTTATTTTTGAAAATGATTTCCACTTTTACGAAATGTCAGTAAAAGTGGTTGCCAATTTATGAAATTCATTCCCACTTTCGGGTTGATGCCTCGCATATGCCTCGCATATGCCTCGCATATGCCTCGGTTCCTGTCAAGTTTGGGGGTGGCAACACATTTTTTTTATCAATTTGCTTAACACTCTTCATCGACTGCCACAATTGTTGAGCCATATGTTATGAGTTATAACAGTTTAAAAAGAGGTACCGGAAGCCGGTAGTGGTCATTTTTTAAGACTTAGTTCAAGTTTCAGAACATAAAAAAGATGACACACTCTTGTAAATGTACTCAATTTCATACCATATTCCATACAATGACTAAGGTAGAGCGTGGGGCATGTTTTTTAAAGTGGTTTCCCTAGAGGCCTAATCCACTAGCCTCTAAGAGACCGACGATTTATACATTTCATAAATGCAACCAGAAAGATGTTTAATATTCAGTGATGTCGAGCATAACGAAGAAACCATATTACGGAAGCATATTTTCACACATTCCCAACACTATTAGCTTCAGGTTTTACTATCAAGTAATGGCATCAGGTCCATTTGGGCTTAAGTTAGTATTGAAAGATACGAAACATTTCCTTTCAATTGCATCTTAAAATCTACAGAAAACGTACCATACTACTAAGTAGTATTAAACATCATGTAGCAAGCAACGGATCAGTCATCTCCATTGCACAGTATGGAGTGAACTTAGGCAGGTGGTATCTGCTGCTCAGAGTGTACCAATTACTAAAAGATTTTATTAATTTACTGTAGGTACCTAGACGGAATGGATACTCGTATCAAGTGTTCAAAGTCATACTGGTTAACAATAAGTTGAAGAAGAAATCTAATTAAATAATTGCCATCTTTCATATAGGAAGACATATAGGCATATGCTATTTTTATTTGGTATGTTCCAAGGATCCGATCTTGAAAATTGTCTTCTGATAAAATATTGGAAAATATTGGAGTTCTTGAAATTTATCTAAAACCGGCCATTGTAGATATCCTCGAGTTAAGTTTTCCTCTATTACCCGGTTCAATAAATGATCAGAATTTGGATAAATTAATCAGGTATTGAAAAGTAAAAAAAATCCATTATATTTTGAGTTGTTTCTTTAATTTTCTTCACTTTTGTTCACTTTGTAAGTAGTAACTTTAAAAAATTATAATTTTTATAGTAGCCTTTGGAAGTAATGACACCGTCATACTTCTGTTTTTAACTACGCTTTTATTTTTGGGCTTTTCGGTGTGTGTTTTTGTGTTAGAGTTTTAAGTATTATAGCCTGATATACAACCAATAGTGAATTTTTACCAAGATTAATTTCTAATTTTTATCTTGAATAAGTGTTTGGCAACTGTTGTAAAAATAAAGTATCTCAAGTACCCTTGAACTCTTCATGCAGCACCTCCTCAATAACTCAAAACTATTTTATTTTTGAAATTAAATATTAAATGTTTTGTAAGTATCCATAAGATGTACAGATGTACAGAAACATAAATATTAACCATGTAATTATATTTTTTTCTTTTCGTTCAAATAGTTAAAAGTTAAAGTGCAGAAAAATGTTTACTTTTTATTAAATATTCTAAACTACAATATTTATTAAAAACGAAATCTTAAATATATTTTCAAAATGTTTGTAAGAGCTACTTATCAAAAATGCATCGGAACACTACGAGAGGGCGTTATTTTTGTCTGAAAATATTATATCTCAGTTAGCTATCTATTTCATCTATGACAAATGACAACTACACCTAAACAAAAATGTAGCGATTTGACGCAATATTGGAGTATTTATTAAAACGTGGAAAATATTCATGTGATTAACTTCACTACTTCTTTAGTGAATAAATCAAGAAATAAATTAGAAAGTTAAAGAAAAATGAGTAGTTCCGATGAAATGTCATGGATAACGTGGTTTTGTGCTTTGCGTGGGAATGAATTTTTCTGTGAAGTTGACGATGATTATATTCAAGATAGATTCAACCTGACTGGACTTAACGAGATAGTGCCACACTACAGGCAAGCAATGGATATGATTTTGGATTTAGAGCCAGATGAGGATATGGATGAAGGTCAACCTAGAAGTGAAGTAATCGAACAATCAGCTGAGATTTTATATGGCCTTATACATGCAAGGTACATTCTAACAAATAGAGGTGTTGGGGAAATGCTCTCGAAGTATCAAACGGGCGAATTCGGCCATTGTCCTAGAGTTTATTGCGAATCGCAGTCATTGCTGCCCCAAGGGTTATCTGATATCCCTGGACAAGCTATGGTTAAACTTTACTGCCCGAAATGCATGGACTTGTATGTACCTAAATCTTCCAAGTATCACCAGCTCGACGGAGCTTTTTTTGGAACAGGATTTCCTCACATGCTTTTTATGGTTTACCCGGAATATAGACCTAAAACGAACAATGACAAATTTGTTCCAACATTGTTTGGCTTCAAGATTCATCAATCGGCTTATGATATTCAGAATAACGCTGCAAATAAGTTTAAGGTTGATGCACGAGCGAGTAGTGGAATTAATTCATTAAAACACTAAAGTATTTGGTGTAACTCTAATATTAACTGTTTGTTTTTTTATAATTCCGTTTTGAAATTCCGAAACTTAATAAAGAATAGTTCATTTTATGAAATCTTTGGTTCTTAGATTTAGTAGTTTTTCCTAAAATCTCTTTTGAAGGAGGTTCATTTTTGAAACCTTACTAATTTAATAATTAGGCAAACTAACCCTACCTACAGATATTAATAGAAACACCCTGTATAGTACGTAACGTGACGTAACCACTGACTGATAATTTTATAATTAATTTACTACAAGACTTCAATACAGGATTAGAGTTCAGAGTTTAATGGCCCTAGGCGTGGTGCGCTAATTCGAATGCCCAGTCAAATTAAAATATGCGAAGAAAGTACGTTGGATGGAATTAATTTTGAGGATTATAGTGCAGTTATAAAGAAAATGTTGGAAGACTAAGTAATTTCAAAGTTGTAAACTAATTTAAGTGTATTAAATTCAAAACCAATTATATAAAAAGACGACATTTACATTTAAATTTTAAGTAAAACTTACTATATTTGATGATTACATACACCCATAATAACTGTGTTAGTAATACAAACTGAATGAAATGAAGGGATTATTAGAATATCCAATGAATAAATTATCTTCCCAATTTCCAACCACACACACTTTCCACCTTACTACATTCACACTTTTTTTCATGTTATTCCCTATTACGTTTCTATCTTTATAAACACATCTATTGAAACTGACACAATTGGAAAGCTTTATAGATAAATTAAATGTAGTAAATGAAATTATTGCTTTCAGTTCCGCTACTTTAGTAATACTACTATTAAATTTGCTGACTATAACGTGAATTTTACGAAGTTTGTGTAATGAAAATTTTTGTAGCTGAAGTAAAGCAGTAGAAAAATAGGGAATAAACGAGCTCATGTTTGTGCTATTAAATTGCAATAACCCAGTTTAAGTAAGTGGAGTAAGCCACAATAAGTGCTCCAGAATGAATCAATAAAGCAGGTGTAGCTTCGTATAAATATTAATATTGTCGCTTGAAGCCAGAGCAACTGTACGCGTCACAATAAACAATCGAAATCCATTAGGATATTTTATTTGTCATTAGTCGCCCTTTGTCCATGTCGATCATTCATAAAACGTAATAAGTTGTCCTCGCTTCACTCAAAACTTTTCACTCTTTTATATTCAGGTTATCAATGTATGCTTTCCCATAATTTTTATCTTTCAAAGCACTCAAGATCTATAACGAGCATATAGCTTTTTACAAAAGTCTACTGAAGTATAAAATAAGACGCTCTTCTGCATCAATTCCAGCTCTTGCTATTCCATCAATAAGTCAGATTTCTAGTGGTTTTACCATCTCCATGGGATTTTTAGGACTGAATAAAGTCCAGACTTGCTATCGTTTAGTGATTGATTATAACCGTTTATTTTAAAAATTGATTTTAGGGTCGAGTAATTTTAACACGGCCAGCGTTAATTTACCACAGGCCACAGGTGTGAAAGGTTAAGTTAGATTAATCTACTCAAACCTAAAATACAAAAAAACGCTTAAACAAATTAAAAGGAAAATTAACTTATTTAAATAAATAACTTTGTAATGGAAATTGTGATTTCTAGTTCTTTAGATTTATGAAAAATAAAAATAATAATGGGATCTTCCAATTATTAACAAAATTAGCAGGTAAATCCGAATCTAGATCCAATTTCGTCTGTTGGATATCTCTTATTTAGATAACAACACTTTAAGAATTTCTGGGCCATTACGAGTTGATGTAGAACTATATTTTTTTTATATTTGTCATTGTGGAAGTGAATATAATGATTTTGGGCATAATGGTTTTATTTGTAAGAAAAGTAAAGGTCGTTATATGCGCCATACTAGTATCAATTAACATTGAGATAACTCTTACACGGTTATTATCTTAAATCAGCAAATATTAATGTTTTCTTGGAACCTCCTGGACTAGCAAAGGCAAATAAAAAAGACCAAATGGAATGACATTAGTGTCCTCATCCTTATAAATTTGGAAAATTATTAGACTGGTTATCATAATTAAAACCATTTATTAATCAAATTTAAAAAAATGACATATCTGGAGAAGAAGATCAAATAGTATCGAAATACAAAGAAGCTGCTTCTATATTAAATATGCTTCCATTATCTAGAGGGCTGGATGATTTTTTTTTAATTCTAAATAGAGAATACATTAAAATAATAATCACTTCATTTCATTCAGTTTGTATTATTAACATAGTTATTATTGATGTATGTAATCATCAAACAAGTTTTACTTAAAATTTAAATGTAAATGTTGTCTTTTTATATGTATAATTAGTTTTGAGTTTAATGCACATAAATTATATTACAAGTTTTGGGTTACTTAGACTTTCACACTTTCTTTATAACTGTACTTTCATATAATCCTCAAAATTAATTCCTTCCAACGTACAGTCTTCGCATATTTTAATTTGACTGGGCATTTGGATTAGGAAACCACGCCTAGATCCATTAAACTTTGAACTCTAATCCTGTATCGAAGCATGCAGTGAATTAATTCTAAAATTATCCTTCAGTATTTACCTATTATACAGGGTGTTTTTATAGGTATGACTATGTTTAATATAATGCAAGGTTTCAAAAATAATCTCCTGCAAATTTTTGTATTTAGTAAAGCTTAGAATTATTTTCTATAATACTATCATTATTAATGAATATAAAAAGTAGAAAAATTTTCAAAAAACCTTGTAATTTATCCAGAGATTTTAACATCATTTTTCTTTTCCAAACTTACAAAAATAATGAGGTATTTCAATTGTTACCAAAATTTATGAAAATTTCTTATCATCCTCAACAATAAGAGACCAAAGGCCTTATTTTCGAAACGGTCCACACGATGTTGCATACCAATTTCATCATTCTGTCCTTGTCAGTTTCATGAAAAGTAAGATTGCCATTTTTTATAAGTCTGATTAAAATTCTTATATTTTAAATAATAAAAATATACTTGTAAATTCATAGGGAATACACTAAAAGAAAATATAGAAAATGAATTCGAAAATATTCCAAATAAAAGATTTTCAAGCTAAAATTTTACCATTGGTACCTAATGAAGGTAGTTCTGTCATAAATATCATCAACAATGTTACAGTAAAAGGTCAAAAAGTAATAACAATAGTTCTGAATACTGATGATGGAGATAATACAAACCAGGAATAATTCAAGATAACAACAACATCACTAATTTCTAAAAATTCAACTGATGTCGAAAGTTCTTGGAGAATTGGAATACGAAACTTTTATTATTCCGCCAAACAAGAAGAATTCCATCGCTAATACAACCTCCTGTTGATATGCCTTCAAGGCTTTCATTTGAAAAACCCTTCAAACATGAACTTCAATGGGAGGAAGTTAAAGGCAATACAAAAGCTACACATAATCGAACAAAAGGGCTAAAATGGTACACAGATGGGTCCCAAAACCGATCAAGGCATCGGAGCAAGGTACATACTATATAGATCAATGGGGAATTTGTGCTCGGTTTTCCACGCATAAATACACCCAATAGCGGTCTGCTTCCAAGAGAACATAAGGAGGGACTATAGTTATAGTGAAATGCATATTTTCATGGACAGCCAGGCCGCTATAAAGGAGATAACATTGCACCAAATCAAATCCAAACAAATCTGGAGCTGCCTCGAAGACCTTAAACTGGCAATTAACAACAAGGTCACCCTTGCATGGATACCAGGGCACAACGGGATAAAAGGCAATAATGAGAAAGCAGACGCCATTGGCAAAGGCTGGTGCTGAAGAAAACTATACTGGCCATAGACCAGAAATAGGAATTACTAAAACAACTGCCAGGGAGTCAGTCAACGAGTGGATAAAACTAAGACACCACGAACGATGGGCTCAAAGAAAATTATGGGTAATCCGTCTCACAAACTTGCTATTCACCTCAGCAGGGGGCAACTTAAAGCAGTAACAGAACTGATAACAGGACATTCACTGCGACATCTACATAAAATGGGCGACAATACTAGCTAAAGTCAAAAAACCATATGGCGTTGAACCGAACAAAAATAATGGTTTAAGTCTTATGCGATTTGAGTAAGATGGCATGGTACAGACCAATTATTTAAAATAACTACAAAATTAAAAATTCAGCACGCTGTTACCCTGCCACATGCAGGATTTATAGGTTAATGAGATGGCTGACCGGAAATCAACCAAGTCAAAACATCAAAATTCAATCCAGAGAAGAATGAAGAAATGCAACCAATTGAACATTAACATTTTTAAATTTGGGATTTAATAAACTTTTAAAAATTTCGAGATTTTCAAAATAATTTAAATTAAAAGTATTAGAGATTATGTGCAACAATTCAACATTCTTCACTAGATCAAAATGGTGATCGTTCGACAGAATATGTTCAGCAAAGTTTGACTTATTTGGTTGACTCAACCTGATTGCAGCATTATGCTCATTAAACCTGGTAATAAATTGTCTACGAGTTTGTCCAACATACTCAGCACTGCAGGAATCACAATTAAGCCTATAAATGCCACTTTCAGTTGTAGGGTGGTCTTTATGCTTATTATTCTTGACGACACTCAAAGAACTGAGACATTTTACTTTCAATACCTCAAGATACAGGACTTTTTCAATTTTCTCAGTACCTCCACCTGTGATGGTTGTTTTTCCTCCAGAAGGTCTAGATATGATAAATTAGTCTACCGAACATCATACAACATCTTTGATATAATTTAATGCTCTGAGTAGCCACAGTGGCATAACTTACACTGCTTATTATCTATACGTTTGCTGAAAGACATGGCATGAATTTATTCCACTCCTATTGGTTCTTTATACTTTAAGTGAAATAGCTCCTTCGAATATTAGGCTTTCAGTTGCCAATATGAGGGAAAAGAAGTATTAACTAACTGATTACAGACACCCTTTAGACTAGATCTAGACTAAAATCGATGAAAAGTTTTATTTCATCTGTTAAACCTCTGGTTGTTTAATATTAGATTCTATTGATAAAGAATTAAACATTTCTGGAAAAAAAGAACTTCCTCCAGACTTTGATGAAAAATAGTTAATTTGGAAAACTCTAAATAGATTACGATCTAATAGGAAGATTCTGGTCAAAATTAAAGACCTTTATACCCAGATTCTGGTCAAATCATTTATGTTTAAAGGCCTTTAAATTTAAATTTGTTGTATGGGTTGTAATGGCCAATTTACATAGTTACCTTATTTGTAAGTGGAAATTTACAAATTATGAACCATTTACTAATATGTGAAAAATTAAATCAACCTTGTTCAGATTTGGATCTGGCAAAAGCTTCACCTACTGCAATTGAATGTGCTACTGTTTGGTCGTTGGACATCTACTGTATAATATTTATATTATGTATTATTATTACGATGGACACGAAATAAATAAATTATTCACGGGGTACAAAAATTTCTAAAAAGAGAACACAATTAGCAATGAGGTTTAGTGCTCTTTTGAGTTTACTGTTTAAAAATTAAAGTACATGAACAATTTGAAATCAACACATCAAATTTAAAACTCTAGTTTTTAGTACCAAATTTACTTTAATAGTTTTAACTATATACAGAATTTTAATTAAAGAAAAGCATTAAGTTTATCTTTGTCATTCCAGAGACTTTAATAAACAAAAAAGTTTATGTAGAAACACTTTATGCATTAGAAAAAAGGGTTGAAACCATTTGAAAGGCATAAAAGAGTAATAGCAAAACATCGCTTCGATTATATCCTAGATTTCTATTTATCAATAGAAAGGCTTTTCTCCATTCTCAATAAATTGCAGCTGTATAAGCAAATCGATATATTTTTGTTTTCGCCTAGCTAAATCTTCCGTAATGGAATGGAAATGTTTTAAATGTAAATATCCAAAATTGTTTATATCACTAAAAAATGTTTAAATTGTGTTTTCTGCGTGTTTTTCCTAACTGGCATTGAAAATTTCCTTCGTGTCAAGTTTGCACGCGTGCTATAAGTTCGCTAACCTAGTAGTTATTATAATGATGTTTCTGTAATGTTATTTTAATTTTATTTCTGTATTTATTTTGAATAAAATGTAGATATGAAATTTTGATGTGAAAGTTCTAATATAAGTGAGGTTATCATTTATTACGTGACTAATATAACATGGGTGGAAAGCAAGTTCTAAAGGTAAATTTTTTATTATTATTATTTCAATTTTAATTGTTAATTTCGTTTTACTGCGAAGATAAAATCTTTTGAAATAAAAACTTAATAGCTTAAAACTACACCCACCTAATGAACTTTAGTATTTTTAAGGTTTATTTTTTTTTCGAAATTTATTGTCTGGAACGGGATTTTTTTCCGCAGATTTTACACAGTATGTTAATTTTTTGGTAATTTACTTATTATTTTATTTTTATTTTCAACGACCTTATATTCCGAAGTATACAAACATCAAAGGTTTAGATCAATAAAAAAACAAAAATTAATTATTCGGTTAGAAGTTTTTTATTTATGAAAATATAAAATTGAAATTTTACTATGTTATGTGGACTAACAAAAAATATTTATTGAACTGAACAAAATTTAAATGTAACACACTAGTTTTTAAGACATATCATTCTTAAACATTGGAACTTAAAATATGTTCCTGAAAATATTCTTTTTTAAACTGAAAAAATTAATTAATACATATTAAGCTTTGAAATAAAGAACAAATGTTGACAATAATGAGTTTTTAATTTCAAAGCTTAATATTAATTAATTCATTTTTAGATGGATTTTACACACATAAAATCTGAATTTTTTTTGTTTAATAAATAAACTTGAGGTTATATACTAATGGGGGAATGCCTCACAATCGTGACATTATTAAAAATTAAGATATTTGCAAAAAACCCACTTTAAAATTACAAAATTTAATACCTTAAAAACGGCCAAATGAATTTCATTAATTATAATTTATTTTATACAGGGTGTCCCGAAATTAAGCGGCCAAACTTTAGGAGACGATTCTACAACTAATTTTAAGAAAAAACTTCCTATAAACATGTGTCCGATTTCGCTTCCTAAGAGAGCTACAGCCCTTTAAATATTGTGACTAAAACTAGGTTTTTTGTCATTTATTCGAAAACGGTTTGTAATAAAGATTTGAAATTTGATGTGAAGACTAATACGTTTAAGATATAATTTCTCAATTTTTTTCAGATTTTTTGAAAGCTTTCAAAAAATTTTAGAGCTTTCAAGAAATCTGAAAAAAATTGAGAAATTGTATCTTAAACGTATTAGTCTTCACACCAAGTTTCAAAACTTTATTACTAACCGTTTTCAAATAAATGACAAAAAACCTAGTTTTAGTCACAATATTTAAAGGGCTGTAGCTCTCTTAGGAAGCGAAATCGGACACATGTTTATAGGAAGTTTTTTTCTTAAAATTAGTTGTAGAATCGCCTCCTTAAGTTTGGCTGCTTAATTTCGGGACACCCTGTATATTTGTATTATTTTAAGGCAGTCTGAGTAGGTTCTATTGATTTGTTTACCAAAAAAAATCCATTTTTATAAGTATAAAAAAAAGTCTTTTGTCATAAACAAATAACACAGTAAAATTTCAAATATTTATTTTCGTAAATAAAGAAATGACAGGGGTGGCTCTATTTTCTTTATTTTGGTGTCCTCTACCCACTGGAAAATTTTGTCTTACTTATTGTGATCTAATGTTTGTAGAATTGTTTTAAAGTTGGAACTTTTACATATTTTAAGTTCACGCAGCTCTAATCAACGAATAAGGGGTGCCGCGGGATGTTTTTTCGGGGTGAAATGGACACAATCTTGCAAAAATATCCATTTAAAATTCGCTGAAACCTAAATTGGGGCTGTACAATTTAAAAAAATGCCAAACTAAGAAATTAGCAATTAAGTTTATTTATGGAAATTTTTTCCATGGGCGATTATTTAAGTAGAAGCACAAAGGAATACAAATGAAGCACTAAAAATGTAACCTAATTTATTTATTTCTTAAATGTTAACTTAATTTTCTGTTTTATTTGAATTTTTGTTATAAAATGCCTTTTATTTTTTATAAACGTTTTAATTATAATTTTTCTTGAAAATTAAAAATTGTATTAAAGCATGACTTACATTTTTATTCATTGTTCCTACGTTTGAATTTTTTTACCAATATTCAAGGAGTTAGGTTTGTGGCATTTCTACTTAGTTTCGCATTTTTTTATAGCATTTCGAGGAAATTTTCCTTTTTATTGGTCGTATAATGCAAAGACAGTTTATACCTTCCACTTTATTTCGTATCAAAAAGTAGTATTTATTTTTCTTTTCTTTTCACGTATATCTTTTATACTCTTTGATATCAATTTATATACGGTTTGTTAGTTTGTTTATTATTTTACAATCATACTTGCATAATTTATTACTCCCAATAATCCCTAAAGTTATAAGTTTATTTGACACGTGTATACAGAGTGGTTCATTTAATATGAATAATGAAAACATCGTTTAAAAAAAAATTTTTAGTTACTTAGTCGAAGGTATTTTTCACCTGGATGACTTATTCGTGGTTATTCTAACCCAACTCATTTTTTTTTTCAAGTGGAATCCCATATTTTTAATATATTCTGAATCTAGAGAAAACTAATTAAATCCATTAAAAATCTGAGATGGTGTTAGAGTTACCAGGTGAAAAATAATTACCCATTCGCTGTTTTCAAATTAAACCATTTTTACTTGAATTTCTTTCAACAACTTTTGGTTAGAAATAATCCAACTCTTCAGGTTAAATAGACCACCCTGTATGTGGTCCATATAATTCTAATTTTAATTTTTGAAATGACCAGGCTATAATTTTTTAAACAATAAAGTGTACGGCAACCTACAATTTTAATAGGCTGTACCTACATAATGTATGTAAAAATTAATGTTGTTTCAAACCATTAAATTTTATATTTTCGCTTTATACTAAATTTTAGTATAGTTTCAGTTATTACACAAAAATTTGCTAATAATTTTTAAATAGAATTTTGCATTGATTCATCCTGATTCTTATGAATATTTTGTGTGCAGTATTATAAAAAAGTAGAGCAAAGTTTATTTTTTTAAATTATATTTCACAATATTAATTAATAAGTAAAAATAATATTGCACAATAAATAGTTTTTCTCAAATATATTGTAAGATGAAAAATGCTTAAAAAATAAATAATTGGGCTGGAAAAAGTAGAGCAACGTTTAGAAATTTCGCATTTATTCTTAAAAAATACAGAAATTGAAAGGTAAACCATTATTTTGTCAAATAAACATCAAGATATATTTTTTCAATTTTTGGTAGTGATATCGGGAATTGCATTTTCATATGTAATATCACGAAATTTGAGTCGAATATTTTTCACTTTCATTACCACGAATGTCATTTGGGGTAAAATTTTAATATTTTTTTTTGCAAAAATTAGTTTATAAAACGAAGTCTGCCACTGTTAAAAACAAAAATTCGATGGCAGACCAATTTTTATAGATAGAGGAGATCTTAAACTTCATTTTTAAAAAAGAAAACAAAAGGTGTTATGTGACGTTTTTTTGTTGAAAAAAATTACTTATAGAAAGAGGCTGCCAGATATTAATTAATAAAAATTATCAGGCAGACCAAGTTTTTCTAAAATCATGTATTCTTTTCAACGAATAGTGTAAATTTCAATTAGGTGTTTTATCATGTAAAATCATTTAATTTTTGTCAATTTAAAAAACGTAGTCTGCCTGGCTTAAAAGAAATTTTACATGATAATTTTATCATTTTCACGTATTTAATTTTTGGTCTTTTATGAGGTACGGATTAGTGTCATGGGAGCTTGGACTAATTGGATTTTAAAATTTTGCAGAAATAGCTTGATTTGCGAGTTCCATCCCGCTTTTTTTTATTTAATTGTATTTAAACTTGTTTTTTAACTTTATCTATGACATGTCATAAATAAATATTTAAAACATGAAAAAACACATTTAAATTTTTTTTTTTGAAATTTAGTATGTCAAAGAATATATTTTAGAGCTTACATTAATAGTGCTTTTTTCCAAATCAATTTAAATAAAAAAGAACTGGGAAGGAAGTCGCAAAACATTGCAGATTCCCCAACCTTAAAATATTTTGTTTTGTCACAAATCATTGCTGTTCCGCCTTTAACGTGAATTCCTTAGATTTAGACTTTCTGAACATGGAACTATAAACTTATCCAATTTATTTCGGTACCTACTATATGGAAATTTTTCCGATGAATTATTCTGATCATAAAACCCAAAAAGTTTCTCTGTATCATCAAAGATCATGTTTCTCTATCTTTAATAGTGCTTGGGTGCTTTTCTGGTTTTTGGATGGATGCCATTCTTGGAAAAAATGATAAAACGGATCGGATTTCTTTCAAAAAGACACTGACCAGAAATGTATTCTGAAGTTCTTATAGCAAGGATATTTCTATATTAATCCAATTGTAGCATGTAGAGATATTTGAGTAACGCGATAAAACGAACACAAATCTAAATAAATTATTTGAAGTGCTTCAAAATTTCAAAATGAAATAGGTGTAATATTATTTAACAACGCATCTCCAAAACATGTGCTAATATTTTAAAAAACAATGGTTATTTGACATAATATTATTTTACCCATTAATTTTTAATTTTTCTTGGATTAATAAAATATTTCTAGATATTACCCTAATTTTTTTCATCCCAATTGTTTAATTATTACATAATACATGCAATAATTTATTTTAATTTAATATAATATTTAAAAAATAATAAATAGTTACTGAAATAATAATAATTTAAAAAAATTAATATTGCTGTACTTTTTTACCAATACTGTATTTATTTTATTAAATTTTGTTATTTACAAAGTCTGTTCTATATGTATAAATAAAATATTTATAATACGGTATTTAATTAAAAATAAATTACCAAAAAAAATAATTTGCATTATGATATTTTAGAATTATAAACGCAAATGTAACGTTAAATAGCTGAACAAATCGTAATTTATCTTCATGATGAGGGCAGAAGCCAAATTTACAACCCTTAACGTCTACTTGAAACCAGACCGAAAATTACCAAGTGATAATTATGCCAGGAGATAAGAAGAGTAGTGAAGAATTGCTGTCTCGACTACATCAATTCAAAATTCGTTATTTTTTAACATATAGTCGGACATTGATACTCAACTTAATTTATAAATTTCAGTGTCACAAAATTTGTCTCCAGTTTTCTAGTAAACACCTTAATTGGGAAAAAATTACCATTGCCCTAGATTTACATGATATTAATTTTTAGGAAGGTACAAAACTAAACATTATTATTACTGAACATCAAAGATGATTCTTTATCCACGATTTTATACCTTAATCATTTGCTAAAAACTTTAGTCTTGTCCAAAATTTGTACATTTGTCGTCAGAACTTTCAAGATATGGAATCTTTATAATATAGTAGGTACTAGGACCTATAAATTTGAAGAAGGAAATAAAGATATACTAAATTATTCCATAGGGTCGAAAAATGTAAAGATGGTTATTATAACCATAATTATTTCCAAAATTTTTTTAAAATTTTAATTAATTTTTTTACTAATGTTATTAAATTTATTTTATACCAAATAAAATATATTTTTTTGTATGATTTATTTATATATATTTTTATATTTTTTTTTATTTTGTGTAAGCTGGAATATGGCCTAATTTTTCCAGAGTTCCAATATAACTCGGAATTAAATTAACTCATCCATAAAAATAGACAGCATGGCTTTGAATTGATCGTCCAATTAACCGTTTAATTAAAAACTCCTAGGATTTACTACATCAGTTCATTTCTATGTCAGTACAACGCCGAGTTACTTGTTGATATCACATCCCACACAATCACTTTCCATTAATTTACGAACAAAAAAACAACTAAAAAACTCAAAAGTTGGCGCGGAAATCTTGGAGAATATAGTCTGTGTGTGGCTAAAAGGGGGTGCACTTAAATTAAATGTAATAATGGGTGTAAAATCTACGGATCCGTTTCATTAAAAGTGGTGTCTATTCTAACAGGACGCGACGAGGAAACTAACTGGCGGCGGCTAGTGCATGCTGCCGCCGCCGGGGGCAGCACAGTTACGAAATTTTCCGAATCCCACCGACTCCAAGGGGCATATCTAACAGGTGGGGGCGGAAAATTAGCGACGAAAATGATAAAAAATAATAAATTGGAATACCGATTGAATTATTTTACTTTGATGACAAATCGATGCACTCATCAGTAGTGAATATATTATTTGTACAATTTAATTCCCTGCTAGAAAATATTGACCTATAAAATATTAAAAAATATTCTGTAGCAAATATTTTTGAAAACGATCCACCCTAAATAACTATAGTTTAATGAGATGTATACAAATTCGGTAAAACTTGTTAATTTTCCATAGGAGGACCTATGCCCCATATGTCTTCCCTTTTGCCCCAGTCAGGAGTTTAACATTTTAGATTGCACCGTCACACTTCTGTCACCTCATTTTATAAGATTTGAAAAGCATAATATAGTGATATTTTTAATTTTTAAATCTGATCCCTTCATGCCAACTTATAACCAAAAGTTAGTTATTAGAGGTCCAAATTACTAAAATTAAATATAATGAAAAGTATGTCAAATTTTAGCTTCTAAAATTGACTTAATTCCATCAATTGTTCAAAATGTGCACAATTTATTTGCATACAATAATACAGTCTATTTCCTCATTTCTAACTTTTGCAAATGTTTGTCGAGATATTTCCCTACAACCTACAATCATCATTTAACCTCTTTCTCATGTCTTAAATACTTTCAGGTGGTATTTTGAGTAGGGGAAAAACTGGGTAACTAAGATTTGATTGCAATTTGAGAGAGTTTGAAAGAAATATCACCATTATTTGTCAGTTTGTACATTTATTTAATTATTTCTCTACAAAGAAACTAAAGTTAAACTTATCGAAATTAATAATTGGACTATCAAAAATTATGATGCAATTCTGTACAAATCTGTAAGTCACTACAGGAAAAATCTGTAGGGTTTGTTATATGGGTTGTAATGGGCGGTTTACAAGGTTAACTTACAGATATTTCCCATAAGGGCGTACAGATTGGTACAGAATCGAACCATTAGTGACTGCAAAAAATGGAAAATTTCCCATTCTGCCCCACCTCCGGGGTAGAATGGGAAATGAGACCGGGCCACAATGGGGGTACTAATTATTGGCACAGTGTCCATTTTTTAGAAATGCCAGGTATCCCATTTATAAGTTGAAAAGGGTTCTTGATAGAAATGAAGATGAATCTTTACTCAACTTTATTGATCACATACATTTAAGTAAGATCTGACAAATCTTCAGTGCATCATACTTCACTTTATCCCATTTCTCTAATGCTTGGTACATAACATCCTTAAACCAGGAATGTCGGTTAGTTCCTCTGATATATGTATGTACCATCTGCAGATGACATAAAAAGTGTCTAATAAAGTATTATTAGGGGCGAAACGGGTAAGGTTTTTGAAAACGCGAGAATTGTGGTCGTTACCTTTTTTGGACTTAAGTTATCATTAGACTTTAAGTTATTTAAAATTGAGTTCAAACAAACATATAATGTAAAGTTCCGAAGAAACAATAGTGTATAGTGGAATAACCTTGGTGCCGCAGAGCAAAAGTTAGAAATTGTTAGCTTTTTCTTCAACCTTCAGTAAAATCCAAACTAAGCGCACAGCACTGCGAACTGCTGCAAACCGAACGTTGTGCGCGAAGCTCGCGTGTTTCCGTCGCCTGTAGCGAGCACCCCACCACTTTCCCCTTCCACTACAATCGTTTTTAAGTGTCCGCAAAGAAAGAAATCCAATTGCGAAAGATCGGGACACCGTACTGACCATTCTTTCGGACCTTTCCGCCCGATTCAACTCCGAAAACATAAATTCCACTGCTATAGACACACTCAAAACGGTGCGTTTATGGGAATAAACGAACTATTTTGAGTGCGTTTATAGATTTCTTATAAACGCAAAATAGAATATATTCATTAATCTACTTGCATACAATAATGTCGCCTTTACGTGTATCAATTTGAATGACATAATGACGTTCTTTATCTGTTTAAGGCTTGTAAGGAAGTTACCATAGTAACGATTTCATTATAGGCACCAAATCATAAAAAACGCCCATAATGAATACTTTATGGCCTCCAAATTATTGACACTAAGCTGTCAATAAATTTTAATTTATATGATTTTTTCATGATCGTAATCAATCATTATGGTTCAGGTCGTGTTAGCAGCTTCGACCTTCGTCTCGGTTGACATTACATTTGATATGACATAAATAACTACCTTTGAAGAAGCGTTTAACATGTTCATGTTTTTGGATGAATATAGACAGAATTACGGAGACTCTGCCGATATGTTTAATGATCATTATTTTAACCAACCTACGAAATCTCACATGGCATTTCTACGTTTAAGGAATAGATGTTTGCGAAATGGATGCGTTGAAATTAAGACAGGAATAATTAATGAAGAAAACACAACAAATGATTAAGCGTTTATTTATTTATATGGTAACGATTTCCTTAATTGTATAAATTTTTGTAATTGGATTCGTTAACAAATTGCTTTGAATCCATTATTTATTTCGCATATGACGTTTTCTGAAGACTGATGTGAAGCTTATTTTCAAATATTGGAGAAGTCAACAGACATAACATGTACTACTGGTCTGATACAAACCCGCACTGGAAGAGAACTGTTTTTATCAACATCTATGGACAATAAATGTTTGGTACGGAATTGTTCACAAATATTGGAACCTATTTTTTTGAAGGTCATTTAACTGGTCGCATATACGCACACTTTTTGATAAATGATTTTAGAGAGTTACTAGAAGATGTAGCAAGATAATGTTCCGCACTTTGCAATGGATCAAGACAAGCAACGAAGGAAATGTTTCCTGAAATGTGGATAGGTCGAAGAGGAGGACCAGCTAATTGGTGAGCTTGTTGGCCAGACCTTATATGTTTGGATTTTTTCCTCTGTGGATTTATTATAGAACTTGTATTGAAAACACCACCAACAACCAGAGAAGATATGAAAATTAGAATAAACCGAGGCGGTACAGACATTACTCCTCTAATGTTATCCAATATGTGAGTGGTATTTTTTCTGTTCGTAGTTTTTAATTTAACAAATAATTAACCTAAAAATTTCAAATATTAGGAAATACTATTTTAGTATTTGAGATAAAAATTCGTAAAATTGTAAGTGTGTTATTGTTCTACAATCTTTTGTAATACCCAGTAAAATCTATACAGTGCAATTTGATAACATGGGGTGAATAAATACTGTCGTTACGTAGCGATCTAGGTTATGACTACGGGAGGGAGTAAATCCTCTGTAGCCATGATTTACTTTCACCAGTGGTTATAACGTAGATCGCTATGAAAGGAGAGTGTTTATACTTTGTCCCCAGGATGACCTGCAGAAGTTTTTCGTCACACATAAAAAGTTTTATAATACATGACATTGCATTTAATAGTGCATGAATATTAAAATAAGAAGTAAGTAGAATTTTTGTAATATGAATTTAGTTTTTATACCAGTTTTACGGCATCTGTAAAAAAATTCTTATATTTAGAATTATCTCAAAATAATCATAAAAGGAAAAAAAAACATGAAGAATAAACATTTTTTATAAAGCACTTGTATGTAGAGCGTAGGTAAACTTCTAAAAATAGTACAAACACGCCCGATCTTGAAATACCTGCTTTTATGTTTATTTAAAAATAGATTGCATTAGATAAATTATTTTGGATAAAAATTGTAATAATATAATTAGTTTTTACTGAATTTATTTTAAATAAATAAATTATTATAAATTAATTTGGGCCGTTATTTCGTGTATGGATTTTTAAATTTGAAATTTCCAGCAGTCCTTTGTTGTTATTGTAGAATTATTGATGTGGCTTGATTCGGCGCAGCCTTGAGGAGGAATGTAAAAATCAATCCCGTGGGTGTGAGTCTCGATGTCTTTCGTTTCTGTATCAATGCTGCAAAAATGTAATAAAGAAAGCGATGGTGGGAAAATTGAAACGGGAACGTTTTCAGTCGTTGGCACTTACTTAAGGTTCCATTTTCATCTGACTGCTCTTTCATGCCAACCACCGGTTAATGGACCTGTTGCTTGGTAAAACAGCAGGGGATGCAGCCTTCAATGGGGATTCTGTTTCGATATGTTTACCAAGACACTTTTATTTTCTTAATATTACAAGAATGCAATTTATAACAAAAAGAAAAACTTATTGTTGTGGAAAATTATGTCATATCTCATTCTTGCAAGAAAATGTCTTTCATCGCTCTTCCAAGAAAATGTACTTACTATCTATTTTACAGTTTTTCTTTCTCTGTACATACTTTCAATTTGTTATCGTTTGTAAAAATATATCTTTGTAGTATTATTTACAAAAAGCTTTAAATACAACCAAATTTTTGAAGTATCAAATTTGTACCATTCTCTATACTTATGCAATATAATTGCTAAAAAAGCATAATATGTATAAATAAAATCCTTATATAGTTTTACTGTTTTATCAAGTAAATGTTTGAAAATCAACATAAATGTTACTATAATATTATATTTATTGGGTCACACTTCGAATAGAGAAGGATTGTGGTCGGATGAATATTTTGAAGTGGGAAGTAAATTCCAGTCTCTAGACTCCAGATATTGCGGGTGTAAATGACAACTTGATGGATGATAGAAAACGGAATTTTGACCGCGCATATTAGCAAGTCTGAATTGACTCCCAAACAATGATGTAAGGGTTTAAGTTCATTTGTTAAACCAATGTCATTAATCCTACATGATCTATTTGGAAATTAAATTATATCACAATGTGTTTAAGCATGACCTATTATATCAAAAATTAACTTTTATCTAATACATAATTTCTAAATAGAAAATAGTTTTAAAAGTAAAATGAAGTCTTGACGATGATTTGGGAGAGTAATTAATGAGAGTAAAGGTGAAAGTTTTATATTTTATTGCAGTGCGATTCGTTTTGCCTACATAAGGGTATCATCAGGCACATTAACAATTCATATCTACCTAACGAGACATGCATTTCAATCGGAAGCCCCTTTAAAAAGTTACGTGAAGGAGCAAATAGGTAAAGTTGCTCCCAGCTCGAAGTAGGACAAAGAATACGCGATCGTGATTACTTTTGTCCTACTTCCAGCTGGGACCACCTGTACACCCAAATAACTTTTTTCGAAATTATCCGATCGCTGCCAAATTTCAGTATGACGCACAGTGGGAAAAAGCCCGAAAACGTGGCCAAAAGTCCAAAATTTTACTTTTGATTTTGGAATTTTATTGGAGGTTTTTAGTTAAATATTTTTGCATATAACGTGACCATAGGCACCCTCGGATATAATTAATTAAAATGCGTCTTTCGCGGCCATCCCTAATGTCGCGCTCGCTCTCGCGATTGCTCTCCATTTAACTGTCCACTGTGTGTTTCGTAGTTGTCCGAATTTTATTTTGAAAAATGGAGTTTGTTTTTAATCGTATGTATATTTTAACTACATGCTTAAAATTTATTAAAATTCGTTTCTTAATATCGAAATGTAGCATGTAAAATATGCATTTTTTGTGATCCTGTTCTAATAAATAAAAAGTTAAAATGGAAAAAGTTAAAATTCCCATGGTTTCCCACTCTAAAATCAATTTCTTCATGTTCTTTAAAGCCTCCTTTAAATGCCTATTAAGTTTCACCGACACCTAACGCCATATTTTTGTTTTATTTAATATTTTGTGTGCACGGCGCACAGTGGGAAAAATGCCAGAAAACGTGCCCAAAACTACTTATTGTTTTTCAATTTTTATGAAAATTGGCAAAGACATATTTTTGTGGTCACTGATCACTGGTCACAAAATGGCGGATCCAAAATAACCACATACTGATTTTTTGCACTATAAACCATTTTTTAATAAAAAATTTCGGTCATTTTGGATCCGCCATTTAGTTTTTTTAGAAAAAATGTCGAATTCGAAATTAGCGAACCTAAAAGCCCTTACATACTGATTTTGAGCACTATAAACCATTTTTTAATAAAAAAAGTCGGACATTTTGGATCCGCCTTTTTGTTTTTTTTTAGAAAAAAATCTCAAATTCGAAATCAGTGACCTCAAAAATATGTCTTTACTAATTTTCATAAAAATTGAAAAACAAAAAGTAGTTTTGGCCACGTTTTCGGGCTTTTTTTCCACTGGGTGACGTGCAGAATCGAAAACTGAACGTTTACTCAACTTTTGCTCACCTCGATCTCTTGAAACGGCCGAGTTATCGCCATTTTCATTTTTAGACGTCAAATCGACGAGGCTTGTTATCCGGGTATTTCTCGTTGGCTCAAATATTAGAAACGGTCGTATCTTCAAGGGGAATATTTTTACCAAATTTTAATCTTTTTGGACAAAAGGAATACGTGTTGATATTTTCGCGCATTTTCTAATCTCATTTGGACATTTGGAGTAGGTATCGTTTTTTGGAGATTTTATAAGGAAATTCAAAAATTCATAATTTCTACAAGACTTGACCGATTTTTGCATTTGGTCAAAAATTAAAATTTTTTTAAATGTCCACATTTTTATTTGGCATCACGTCGACCCTCCAAGTCAAAATTGCATTTTTTCGACAATAATTATCGGTAATCTTCGTCCAAATGCAAAAATTGGTTAAGTCTTGTAGAAGCTGTGAATTTTCGAATTTCCTTTATACCGATATAAGGTATGAAACAACGGATCGTCGAAAGAAAATATGCATTGGAAACGGCTTTTTAAGCGCTTAGACTTCATGAGAAGAGTTTTCTGAAATTCGAAAAAATCAAAATTTCAACTCGGCTCAAAACTTGGTAACAAGTTACGATTTAGAAAAAAAATACCCCTCTTTGCCCAATCAAAATTTAAATTACCTTACCTTATTTTAAAGATCACGTTGAGCGCTTCCATTTAAAAAAGATTTGTTTCGATATCTCTTTTCCTTCTGAAGATAAGACTCAAAAACCGCTGAAAATTAGAAAACGTCGCTTCTTGACAAAGAAACTCCTGTGAAATTTTTGGTTTATCGGAAAATAATTAATTTTGAAAGAAACTACTTGGCCGATCGAGACGGGCTAAAATATGCAGGATCGTTTTCTATCTTAAAGAACGACACAGCGGGTTCTGATCTCACGAAAGCTGCGCCCTCTAGAGCCTAATTTGTACTCAAAATTTACAAAAACTTTGGATTTTTTTCATAAGGACTATTTAGCCGATTTTTGTTGAACATGACTTAAAATACTTTCATTCTGGGTCTTTGTATTCGGTAAAAATTTCAACTCACATTTTTCAATACTTTATTAAAAATTAAATAATAACGAAATTTCAGAAAAAAA
The DNA here is from genome assembly GCA_963971135.1 of Stenus bimaculatus. NCBI lineage: Eukaryota > Metazoa > Arthropoda > Insecta > Coleoptera > Staphylinidae > Stenus > Stenus bimaculatus. The sequence continues at coordinate 18,452,864 of OZ020187.1, forward strand.
ATTCAAGCCAACGAAAACAATGAAATTTTTTCTCAATTTTAGCTTTATTCCGTTTGATGTACTTATGTGTAATATATAAATAACTCATTATCGGAACTTTATTGTTTTTACTTTGTTGTGTTGTGATTACATTGAAAAACGTTTCGACCACGTCGTGGTTATCATCAGTTTCTTCATAATTGTTATAAAGTGAAGCATATACATATGTATAATCCCAAAACTTTTTTATACATAGACGCTTCACTTTATAACAATTATGAAGAAACTGATGATGATCACGACGTGGTCAAAACGTTTTTCAATCACAACAAAATGAAATGAATAAAGTTACAATAATTATACCAAATAATTAGACCACATGAAAATTTTTATTTTGGAATTTTTGAAATTAAAAAATGATTAAAATTCACCACTTCAGGTCTCTTATTTTTTTGCCACCATTCTGAAAGTTCTACAATTTAGGAAAATGCATGGGATGAAAATTATTTTAATCCTTTGCAGTTATTTTAACTTTTCATAGCTTATTTAGGCAGAAAGATTCATACCGACATCTTTATTTGTTTTGGAGTTATGAGCCGAAATGTTTCGGACACTCGAAAATGTCACTTTTCACAAATAAAAAAATAGTTTAGAATGTTTCCATAAACGATAATTAAAAACTGATTAATATTGACCATACTGTTCCCTTTTAGGTCTCCTACTATTTCAATGAGACTACTCCAAAAGGTGCTAAAATTTTGGAAATTGCACAAGGCAAAATACATTTATTACCGCATTTATGACACATATTAATTCCTTCCATACAAGTTTTTGCCAAAAAAATTGATAGAAAAATCTCGTAAAAAAATATTTCTTGAAAACTATCTTATATGATCGAATGTGCGACGATTAATGACTCAAACTTCCCCTTTTCAGAGGCAAAATTGTAAATTATTATAAGTCGTACCCAAAACACGCACAACAGGGCTGGATTTGTACTCAAAATTTTTAAAAACTCAATATAAATGAAATTTCTGGAAAAGAATCAAGCCCATTGCCTTCAAAAATTATTATTTTTATTTCGAATTTTTGCAGTTTCCACTTTAGGTCCCCTTTTTCTTTGCCACCAGCTTGAAATGCGGCAAAATTTGGAAATCGCACACTTTTTAAATTTTATTAACCCCTTTAGCTTGAAGCTTTTTTAACGCTTCATTGTTTATTCCGAATCCCAATTAGTCCTCTTAGATACGCTCAAATATTTGTCCCGAAAACTTTATTCGTTCTGGAGTTATGGGCTAATATTTCAGTTTTAGGAAGAAATTTTAATAGGAAAATTCAAAAATTTTACAAAAAAATCAATATCTGAAAAACGATCGTAACGCTTTAGAGCTTAAATTTAACAAGGAAACGTTACCTCTCGCAAATCACAAAATTTTATTTGGATGGAAATACTGTCATACTTTATTCTAAAATTTCTATTTATTTTCTAGTGATTATATGCACAGCTTATTTTATCAAAAGTAACGACAAAATAAGCTGTGTTACCTGACATATGATTTTTGCAAAAATGTGTTTTCTTACTTTTTTATAACCCTAATAAGCTTATGGTTTTTGGCCAGAGAGAACAATATTGTCTTGATGATAAAATAAGCTGTGCATGTAGATACGAAAAGTTGTTGGAGCATGAAAACAATTCGGAAAAAAAGCAGAATTTATGTGGTTTTTCCAATTTATATCAACGCCAACCATAAAAATGAGCAGCACCCCCAAATTTCAAAAACAAAAACCAGGAAGTTGGGCTACTTTTTTCTGTATCTTAATCTACAAATTCCTGGAGTTTGCGTATTAAAAGTATAATGGAAATCTTTCTTCTTCATCTGTCAGGAGTCGCTACATAAGGTTTTTCATCTGATAGCTAAAATTATGTATATTTATTTTTATAGTTTTAAAGGAATACAGGGTGTTTCGTTTGTGGTTCACCAAACGTCAGGGTTAGAAACTACAATATTTTTTTTGAACAAAAAACATAAAAGTAGGGGTCTTTCTGTTTTAGTTACAGCGTTTTGAAATTTAAGTCTCTGCTTTGCTAAGTGAAAGATACGGGGTTTCAAAAAATTCCCTGGTTTGTTGAGAATATGAAGAAATTTCAGAAAACTTAAAAAACAGCCTTAATGAAACTCATTTTGAAGAAATTTTTCAAAAAGTGGAAAACAACATATTATGTACTCCTTTTTTCTAAGTTATTGGCGATTTTTTGACTTCTGTCAAAAATAGGTGACTATAAAGGTTGTGTTTTTTTACCAATTTTACTCGAGTAAATATGAACAATCATATTCTGTCTCATTTTCTCCTATAGAACTAAAAAGAGAAAAAAGTGATTTACTCGTTCATTCAAATTTTGTTAAAAAAAACTTATTTATAAATGTAAATTTGTTCTAGTTTCCAGGTTTGACATTTAATGAGCCACGAACGGAACACTCTGGATTTATGGAAAAAACTTCTTTTAAATTTATAATTAGTAATTATCACGTAATAAACTGGAAAAGCAAATGTTTATGTTCTAAATTATATTAACATCTTTCCTTTTATTGTGGTTAGAATAAAAATTATGAATTTAATTAGGAAGGTTTGTACTAAAATATAATTTAACATACACAAAGAAAGATTGTGTTTGTAGGCTTAGGACATCAAAGGAAACATTAAACTTTTGAAGTTGTAATTAGAAACTTGTACAAAACGAATTTTAGTAATTCAACGACTGATTTCCTAGCACCGCTGGTAATTACGTCACTCCAATGAGAATATCCAATTTCCCAACCTGACAATCAATGATAATTACTAAACCAAGAGAAAAAACACAAATTAAGAGAATTAAAAAATCTCATTAATCCACTTTTTACTATAATTTTTATTGCGGTGGTCTATTTTTTAGATTTAGTATTTAATATTTCAGTAATTTGATTCAGAAGTTGATACGAGCTTCTTTTTAACTCAATGTGGTAGTTTATTATAAAGTTCGCGCACGTGCGGGTGTCACGTGTTTGGAAAGGAGGACACTTGCAGCTAAAAGCGGTCTAGGGCAATAAAAAGTGGAGAAGTAAAAAAACTGAGAATCTGAAAGGAAAACTGGCTTATTTTTATTTGAAGCGAGTTAGTACGAGAAATTCGTCCTTTGTCTCAAATAGCAAGGATACTCGTCGTCTTCTCAATAAGCCGCCTTGTCGAGTGCGCCCTCCAAACACTTTGTTTCAGGAAACGACGCCGGAAATTATTATTATTTCACATCGTTGCAAACAAAATCGAGCAAATAAATTTTACATCAGATAGATGAACAAAAAGTGGATTTGAAAGGAAGCACTAGAACGAACTCTTCAGTTTAATAAGCTTGTGTTTGCCTAATGAAATTTATTTATTTTCTTGAGAATCTACAGAAGCATTCATCTAATTTGTATAAAATGGTTGTTGGATGTACCAATTAGGAGCTACATTTTCCTAAATTAAGTTTTATTAAATACCCGTTATTCCATTATATATTTTCCTTTCGAAAAACTCTTGCAAAATTCAATAAACTCCGAATTAGGGACAGGAACTGTTATGGAGATTAAACACCCACATCTATAATTTAAAAACGCACGAAGCGACCCTTATTTTCGGCCGTAAATTATTCCTAAGGAAAAAAGACGTAATCAATCATGATCTTTGGTCTTTCTTAGTTATTTTCGTAACTTCTTATGTTTTTCATATATTTCATTTTATTTTTAAAAATAGAACCTCTATCCTCATTGTCACGTATATGTATAATTTTTCACAATAAAAACCGTCTTATGGAAAACACTAAATAACGAATGTTTTGATTCTACACATTTTTTGCTACTAGTAGAGAAAATACACACTCTTGTTTACGGGAACACGTTGTTGCATCGAAATTTGCTGCATCGAAATATTGTCCGATCGAAATATTACTGGATCGAAAATTGTTGGGTCGAATCATTACTGGGTCGAATTGTTGCCCGTTCGGAATTTTGCTGGATCGAAATATTGCTGCGTCGAAATATCGCTGGATCGAAACATCGCTGCACCGCAACATTGCTGGGTCGAATATCGTTGCATCGAAAAATGCAGGGGGTAAACCAGAGCTGCTTCACGCGTCAACCATTGTACCGCGTCTCAGCTAAGCCGTAATGCGTACCCCCTCCCCTTTATCTATGCAGTGATTTTCGATCCAGCAATGTTTCGGCGCAGTGATGTTTCGGTCCAGTGATGTTTCGATGCAGCAATATTTCGAACCAGCAACCTTTAGAACGGACAGACTTTCGATGAAGCGCGATTCGATCCAATAATATTTCGACCCAACGATTTTCGGTCCAGAAATTTTCGATGCAGCGAGGGTTCCATCCAGTAACTTTTCGACCGGGCAATGTTTTGATGATGCGAATTTCGACCCAGCAATTGTATTTAATTGGGCACTCGACAGGGCGGCTTATTGAGAAAAAAACGAGTTTCCTTGCTATTTGAGACAAAGGATGAATTTCTCGTACTAACTCGCTTCAAATAAAAATACTCTTAAAGATTCGGTATAATATCCGGTCATTTTTTTTAATCCATTTTTTTCTGGAAAAAGTATCCCCGGGGTCGTATGGTGTAGTACAGAGCATAATGATTTATTATACATATATTAACTTAATCTATGGTTTCTATCAAAAAAGAGGGGAAAACGTTGCTGGAGCGAAAGTTGCTGCATCGAAATATTGTCCTATCGAAATATTACTGATTTTTTGAAATTTTTCGATATAGTGCTATTTGCCATACTAAACTCTTTCTTGCAAGGATTAAATCGAAGTCATAGGATTAACTAATAACTGGACACTGTGAAGAGAAAAAAGTCCTCTATTCCATGGATGCCATGGTATTTCAAAGAACAGCCATCTTTGGGAAGCAAAAGCTACCTGAAGAAGGGCTGAAAACAATACTGAAGAAGAAAATCCTGAATTTCTTTGACGTTTTCTTTGCAATTTTCCGATATAAAACTTTCAAGGTTTTGGCAGGGTAATAAAAGCACCTCATTTTCAATTTTTTAAATTTATTATTTTTTTTGTTCTTTGGTGAAACAATGTAATTTTTTAATTTAATTTAAGAGAATTTGATGTTTTATTTCCGTAGTTTCAATAAATTACGCATATATATTTTTGAGACAATACCCTCCGAAGTCTCATGTCCCCGATTTCAGCAAAACAAGAACCTACATACTACAGAAGTATTAACCAGCAGTAGATTATTGGTACAACAAGCAAATATTTGGACAGGCAAATACTGAAGATACTTGTCAAAAACTAAACGGTGCATGAATAAAATTGAAATAAAGTGACAAAATGGTAAAATTTTTTTGGTGGAAATTGTAAATTATGAGTAGCTATACATATAATAGAACATTAGATATAGATGTTACCGTTAAAATCCGTAATCAGCTGTAACCTGTCAAAACTAGAAGTAACGAAAGACGTTTGTTAAAAATAGTTTTAACTAGGTAAAACACGAGAAACGCCTTAAGCTACTTCTAGTTTTGACTAGATAAAACTAGTTTTCACTGATTTTGGGTTTTAACGGTAACCTAGATATATAAGATATCAAAAAATGCTATAATTTTTGAATTGCTAATAATTTCCGTTTTAAGTTAGTTTTAAAACATATTTAAGGTTCTAAAAGAAAAATTATATAGGTTGTAATAACTGGAAATGTTGTAAGAGAAGCATCTTTCAAAAGTTTCTGGTTATGTTTCGGGATACTTAGCATATCTTTACGCCTAACATTCAAACTATGTACCTCGATACGGAAGCTCATACGAATATACATACAGGGTGCGAGGAAGTAACATTACAATGAAAAAAGATATCGACATGCGGTGTTCGATAGAATATACAATACTTTTAAGCGCATATTTTAAAAATATTTTAACAATATACCGGGTGTCCATTTCAAGATGGCGGATCAAAGTTCTGTTTTTGTAAATCGAACTCCCAGCATATTATGACATTTTTCGATTCCTTATTAAAAATTAATTACACTTTGTAAAAAATTTTATGGGTCTATCTTCACTCGTTTTGCCGATTTTTGCCATTTAAGCCTAAAAAGACCCATTTTTGAAAAATCACTCTTCTAAAACAGATGAACATTTTTGGTTGAAATTTTGTCAAAACAATTACAACATCATCTAGTCTATAACTATCATGTCAAATTTAAGTTTGCGATAATTTTTTATCGGGGTGCTTTATGAAACGCAAGTTGTACAATTAAACAAAATTTTCAAATGGAACACCCTGTATATTTTAAAATCTTTCGATGGCTATCTTTATAAGCTTTCTACTGATATAATGGTTGTATGGTCGCATGTCAATGGTTTAGGAGATATTAATATCCAAACTGAGATTCAGTGAAAAATAGACAAAATAGCGCTATTGGTGAATTTTGTTGAAGATTTTTTTAATTTGCCTAATATTTATTTCTGTCTTTCTCTATTTTGCTTTTTTATAATGTTGTTTTATTACAATAGTTGTTTTTTACTTTAAACACAAATAAAGTCGAAACTCTCAATTATCAATTTTGGTTTTCTAAGTGTCAGTATGCTTTGAACATTTAGCAACTGATGTCACCAAGGGAACCCTTATTTTGTTGAATTTTGTTTTAACGCCCTTTATGTACTTTTGATAATAACTAAACCTAAATAGTGAATTCTTCTAAAGAAGAAATGGCTTGGTGAAGCTGAAAGAAATCTAGCTATCAGAAGAGGGCGTAAAAACGAAATTCAACAAAAGGGCTTTCCTTGGTAACATTAGTTGTGAAATTTTCAAAACATACTGAGATTTAGGAAACCAAAATTGATAATTGCAAGTTTCGATTTTATATGTGGTGTAAAGTAAAAAACTGCTATTGTAATAAAACAACATTATTAGAAAAGCAAAATAGAGAAAGACACAAATAAGTTTTAGGCAAATTAAAAAAAACATAAAAAAAATTTACCAAGAGTGATATTTTGTCTATCTTTCACTGTTTCTCAGTTTGGATATTAATATCTCCTAAACCATTGATAAGCGACCATTCAAACATTATATCAATAGAAAGCTTGTAAAAAATGCCATCGATTGATGTTAAAATATACTATCACTAACTTAAATTTGACATGATAGTTGTAGACTAGACGATGTTGAAAAATTTTTGACAAAATTTCAACCCAAAATGTTCATTTGTTTTAGAGCTTTGATTTTTCAAAAATGGATATTTTATTAGCTTAATGGCTAATATCAGCAAAACGAGTAATGATAGACTAATAAAAGTTAATACAAAGTATAATTTTTTTTTATAAGGAATCCAAAAATGTCAAATATACTGGGTGTTCCATTTTAAAAAACATAAGTTTGGTCCGCGATCTTGGAATGGACACTCGGTATATTACTAAAATATTTTAAAAATGTGCGCTTAAAGATATTGTATATTCTATCGAAAACCGCATGTCTATATCTTTTTTCATGTTATTTCCTCAGATCGCTGGGACACCCTGTATACAGTAAATTGGACATTTTGTTGCAATAAATTTATAATAGAAATAACCAGAGTGTCGATTTTTCATATTAAATCACTCAAGCTCATTTTTCTTGTGGGAGATTCTGTCAAACAAAGTTGTGGTAGAGCTGGTCATAATAATTAAAGTTCGAGACCAGGAGAGCCTTACACAAGGCAATTTTATTTCCCTATTAATGTACAAAGATTTTAGGGAACTGAATGACTTCTGAATTAAAAGTGATGTGTTTTCCCTAATCCCCAAATCTGTAACAAGAAGGACGCCTAGGTATATTATCCACCAGTTGTTTTTATAAAATTTCAGCAGCTCTGGATCATCTCCCATGGTTAAGAAAAACTTCATCAATGTCGTTTTAATCCTGGCGCAATTTAATATTTTATTTAATGCACTCCTAAATATTGGACTAATGTATATTTGATATATGAAAATTATAAACAACTGTTTATGCGATATTCTTTTAAACGAAAATATATAAAAAAAATCGAAAAGGACTTTTTATTTTGGATTTTAGTTTTATTTGTTACTCGTTACTATTAGGTGTGATTTCTAAAAGTCAGAGCTTACCCTTAGGTAGAGTGATGGGGAGGTCAAGGGATCTTACCATTCTCTCTATTTAAGAACGGCTTTAGTGGAAATATACGAGGAACGAATAAAAATTCATCGTTATCATTTCTAATTTGTACATTAGGTTTCAGAACTAACGACTAACTGACCTAATTTTATAAAGTTAATATCATATGAGTTACTTTTTTTCATATTTCGCCTTTTAGCGGGTGCGCATGTTGACTTTCTTTGGAACACGAGAGTGTTTCTAAAAACGTTTTAAAACGGAGGTGTGCCTTGACTTTACCCACGGATTTGGATTTTAGAACGCACCCCAGAATTTTAAAACTTATTTAAGGTGAATGCGCCGGGCATGTACCCGCAGGCTAGGGTCAAGTAGTATTAAACTCTTACCGGCTAAATAAATAGTTTAGCTTTTGATGTACAAAGATTTTAGGGTACTGAATGACTTCATAATAAAAAGTGAGTTTTTCGTAAACCCCAAATCCGTATTAGATTTTAAAATTTATTTATGGCGGACGCGCCGGGCATATACCGGCATGCTTGGATCAAATGGTAGTAAACTTTCACCGGTTAAATATTAGTTTGCCTTTCGAACGGAATTAATTTTATAGATGATTATCGAAAAATGCTGATATCAATGACTCTTAAGGATTCAAGATGTGTGTGCTCTTGAATAAAACTTGGTATAGAGTAATTGAACTTAAACAAGAGATCACGAGTACTTTAAGTCAGGACTTGATTAATTAAAACTTCATACTCCATTGCAACGGCCGCTTAATCCGAGCTTACTTTGATCCTCATAATTGCTCTTTGCGTTCTTTGTTTTTCCAGTAAAATGTTTGCTCGTTTTTTGCTTTAAAACTACATCAACTATACAATAATTTGATGTAATAATTTTTAATTTTGTTGAAATATATGAAAAACATTTGTATTACGTAATATACCTACATGCATGTATAGAATTTTATTCACGTTACAAATATTGAAATAATATGAACTACAATTTCCCTTTTTGCATTACTAAACCACAATTTATCTATAGTTGCAACTGAAAGCCATCAATTGTTTACAATAAATAGGCATTTTACTTCTGACATTAATGTTCCAAATTTTCAAATCCACTTTGATAAAGGTTAAAATAAATTTCGATATGTTGTACGTGTCCATTGATAATCCAATTTAATAACGATTTGTTATTTTCCTGGATGACTTTAGTATTCCTCTTGTGTAACCTACTTTTAATCCATTTAATTCAGGCGAACAATAAATCTAATTACCTCTGACTTTTAGAAGATCAACTTTTCCTCTAGTTTCCAACTGCCTTGCTCTGTTTACGTTCTAAATTTGATAACAAAAATTCCAGAGTGCTAGCACGATTTATTTCTATCAGTGCGAAACCGATGTTTTCCATCCATCTGGATCTAAAGATGGAGATGGACGAGCTTCACCAACCGACACATGCCTCGTATTTTCTGATATATCACCCAATGCACAAATCCAATAAAAATCGTATTATTTAGAAATAATGAATGAGATAATTTAATTATATTGATTTATTTCGTAATGTGAATTTTTAAACGGTTTTTAAGCTAGAATTTATTTCTATATCCCCAATTTATAACACGCAAAGCAAATACGTTCTTATTGAGCATTTTTTATATCTACAAGAATAAATCGGAAATGAGAATATTTTTCCGCTGACCCGACTACATTACCATTTATTTTGATCGATTGAGAACAGCTGGCCAACTACAAAACCATATTATTCGCACGATCGTTAGGTCAGCCAACATGTACAAAAATACTTCTGACCTTCCAACCCAACATAATTCTGCATCGCTCAATTTTTTGTCAACAAATTATATACAGGTCGAAATTGCAAGCTCTATATTAAAGCACGTCACGCAGGTATTTTTAAAAATAAAAAACTGCACAAGGAAATTAATTAAATTGTTTCAAAAGCATAAACAGGATTTAATTAAAAGCCGATTAATCATGCAAAGTGCAAACAGTAATCCAGAGTTAAGTACTTACGTGATTTCAGGGATGGGTTTGTTGATAATAAAATCCGATCTGAAAATAAAATAAAATAAAATATCAATTTTCTTTGCTCCTAATGACGTTTGATTAAAATGAACGACAATAATGTATTATGAATTTTACTTGATACTCTTTATACAGGGTGTCCCAGCGCTACGAGGAAGTAATATTACTGTAAAATGAAAAAATATACCGATATACAGTTTTCGAATGAATATACAATGCTTGTAGGCATAAATATTTTAAAAATATACCAGGTGCGATTCTAAGGTGGCGGACCAAAAGTTACCTTTTTTTAAATGGAACACCCAGTATATCATGACTTTTTGGATTTTTTTATTGGTCTCTTTTCACTCACTTAGCTGATATTTTCCAAGTAAGCGAAAAAAGATCCATTATTGAAAAATCACTGCCCTTAAGCAAACGACGATTTCGAGTTGAAATTTTAACAAAAAAATTTCAATTTCTAGTTTATAGCTATTACGTATATCAAATTTAAATTCGTGATAAGCTTTTATCGGCATGAGGGGTCTACCCCAAAAGGCCGAATCCCTAGAGACCGAAGGACAAAAGACCTTCCGGTCAAAGACCGAAGGAAAATGGCCGATGAAGAGAAAAGGCTGATAAATGTTACACCAAATTTGAACAGTATAATGTAAGCTGTTTGGAAATAATTATGTAAACTCACTTTTTGGCAGCATATTTAAAGGGCCGTAACTCCGTAATAAAGAAAGTTTTCCTAAGATGCTTTTTGTCAATCGGCTTATTTTCACCTCTAATATCGCCTTTTAAAAACATAACGGGTGAACCATAAATACCTTGTATAGTTAAAATTGTTTTTGTTTTGAATTAGGTATTTAGTTTTTTTAGTTACTTTACTAATGTCAAAATATAAAATCGATTGCAAATTTTGGTGATATTTTAACACTCAAGTTGGACCTAACAACCCTTCTTGATGGTTATTGTCATTAATAAAAGTTGAGTCAAAATACATCGAGATCTTGTGTTTTTTGATCTTCCTTTTTCCAATTAACACTAACTCAACACATCTGTGCTTCCGTTTTTACTCATAAAATTAATAATTAGCAAGAAATTATTTGTCTTATTCGCCTTATAACTTTCTTATTTAAAGATGTTAATACACAAGATATTGAGTTTTACGTCCTGGCAAACAAAGTATCAACTTAAAAATCACCATGTACATGGTAAGGGTGACTCACCCAACCCGAAAGATGAAAATATTTCCGAATATTTCGACCTTTTGTTATTCGATCTTTTCTTCTTCGGCCTTTTGTCGTAGTCAGCAATTTTTCCATGTCGGTATTTTGTCATTCGGCATTTTTTCTTTCGGCCTTTTGTCCAAATCGGTCTTTTGTTGTTGAAGTTAAAATGTACAAGTTGTTCCATTTAAAAATTTTGCTGGAATGGTCAATTTGCGTTCTATTAGGCAGCCCGATAAAAGCTTTTCAAAAATTTAAATTTGACATGATAGTTTTGTAAACTAGACATTGAATTTTGTTGTAAATATTTCAACCCACTATTATCATCTGTTTTAGAACAGGATTTTTCAAAAATGGCTCTATTTTGGCTTAAATGCAATTATCAGCAAATCGAGTGAAGACACCCATAAAAGGTTATATAAAGTATGAATATTTTTTGACAAGGAATCCAAAAATTTTATAATATATTGGGTGTTATATTTAAAAATAACGTAATTTTGGTCCGCCATCTTGGAATGTACATCCAGTATAATATTAAAATATTTTTAGAGAGTGCACTTAAAAGAATTGTATATTCTGTCGATATATTTTTTCATTTTAGAGTTGTTACTTCCTCGTAGCGCTGGGACACCCTGTATGTATCATGTATTATAAATATGATACCAATTGAAGTACGGCTTATATAAATTCATATTTTCAAAAGAGTGGTTTTCCTTATCGTCTGAGACGAGCTTTGAGTTAAGAACCATAATATATTTATTGATCGTCTTAAATATTATAAGCAAGATTCCTTGTATGAGATCTGTATACCGAAATTGGGTATTTTCCCATTCCAATTTCGTATAAATATTAGGCCACGTTTTTGTATTCGCTGGTAGAACGTAAATTTATAAAACATTTTCGTTGAGCGGAAGCAGTAGGAAAATAATTTTAAAGTCTACCTTATTCCAGGCCCGGACACAAAAAATATTTTGGAAAAAATATTTAAAGCTATACAAGAAGTTTCGTATGTTTTGTATTTTTACACAATTGAGAAGAATTTACATAAGATTTGAATATGTGAAAATGTTTTTGGAAAAGTAAATAATCGCAATGGAAAATATTAAAATTGATGTAAATTGAATTTAATATCTCGAAAGTTAAGAAATGTTCATATAAATAGGTGCTTGAAATAAAATGGAATTTCTCATATTTGCTACATTGTATTTTCTTATAACCAAAAAATACTTCAAGAATAACTTTTAGATCTCCAACTTTACTATTTTGTGCACAAATCCAATTTTCCACCCCAGGTACTTCCGCTTGCTTCAACATGAGATAATAATTTTTACGACGCATTTTACATTTTTTGAGGTATTAATATTAACTGGGTTAATTCCATTTTTTTATTCAAGCTAGATGTTTCGAAAGGTTAAATTGCGTTCTGAATTACGTGTTCGGTCGACCGCAGATGGCGCTAATGTATTTCGGGTTGAGGCTGTGCACGATTATGGCGTTGACATTTTTAATTGTGAAATACCACCGAGTAGGACCTTGGGGATACCGCTCGCTGGTATTTCTAATATCTGGTTCCCGGAGGGAGATCAATACGAGATGAATTGAGTCGGGATAAACTGCATCCGGAAAACGCCACTACCGGATACAAATAGATTGATTTGTGATAGTTCCCAACTAGTTTTATTATAATTTACCAATTCTGGGGCAATTAACTACCCTTTATTCATTATGTAACAGTGAAGGCTCAGATTTATGTAAACAAAAATACCTAGCACGCAAGAAAACGGAAACAAATGTTTGCACATTTCGTAAAAGTAATAACAAAATCAGCTTTTAGTGCTTCTCGTATTAGGTAATACCTATTCTTTATAGAATTAAAATCCTTTCAATTTTTTCTAGGATATAACGTACATTGAGAATAGGAAGCTGTAGTCATTTAAGAAATAAAGATGGTATTGTATCACAAAAGAAATTAATGGGATCCAAGAATTGTCTGAAATAATCTCAAAAAAAAGGTCCATTACACTATGAATAGTGAATATGGTCTTTTGAAAATAATTCCTCCACGTATTACAGGAAAGTTCAAAAATTTGTAAACAACTGTGTCATCCAATAAATAGGTGTGTAGATAAGCAACCTGTTTTGCTCACTCTCTTTTGCATTTAAAAATCCGTAAGCACGGCAACTTTCTCATGAACGGATGTGGAACTAAGAAAAATTATACGCTTTCGGTTGCGGTAACGGAAATTTACACTCATAGAGAGGCGATTAAAACTAACGTATGTCTGACCTAGAAAGAAGGCGTGGCGTAAAACGAATCAGTCGTAGTACGGCGATCGAGTCACTTAGATTACATTGCTCGTTGGAAAATGTAGTGGGTGTACGTACTTCCAGGACTTCTACAACTTTCCAGCAGTAGTGAGAAATCTTTTTTATTGAATGAATTCACTATAGTAAGCTGTGAATCCAGTATGCATGCTCTAGAGAACATTTCATGAATAAGGTTGAGCTTACTTATTATTAAAGCTTTAACCACAAATTATTTACTTAGTGGTATAATAATATATGTATTTTACCCTAGAAGTGTTTTTAATAGAAATTTCAGCTTCACACAATAATTAATTCTTTTTATCTCCGGAATACAATTGGAGTTGGAAGTACATACAATAAAACCTTTTAAATATTTTAAACTATTCTCTGCAGTTTACTAAATCTGAAAAGTACATTCATTTTAGCGATTCGCACTGCGATAAAATTACGAAAGTTAATAATAAGCATGAAAAATGTTTTATTTGTGGTTAGTCAATAACGAAAAGTTTTGGTATGGTTCTTCAAACTTTAAGGCACGTGGAAATTTTTTTTTTTTTTAATATAATGCCTTTTTAGACCTTCTTTTAAAGGAAGTGAAATAGTGTGAAACCATAATGTTCTACTAGTAAATAATTGAGGATACATTTATAAACTCGATTAGGGTAAGTTTAATGTTTCAAAAGGAATTTCCAAACAGAATTTGATTTTATAATTAATACCCCTGAGCCGGCCCTGTGTTAGCTTCATATGCTGATTAGGTATAATTTATTTAGAGCTGCGGCAAAATTGAAATTTCGAGGTGGATATTAATACTAAACGAGTCGCTTCAGGTGAATAATAAATAGTTAATGATTAATTTAATAAATGGTGAAAGACTAGGTTTTGGTGTACAGTGCATAGTTACTAATTAAATATTAATTCTATTGATTCTTTAACATTTGATGCTAGGTTAAGAAATTTTATAGTAATATGTCGTTACTATACTAAAAAAGTGATTTTTAATTTTTGAATATTCTTGTAAGGTTAGTTGGAGCAAGTGCACAGGGCCGCAGTAAGGAAATATGGCGGTAGGGAGAAAGACATTACACGCTAACCCCCCTCCCCCCACTTTAATAATATAAAACTTTATTTTACTTATTTTTTCTTCCAAAAATGACGTTTCAATTAGGTTCGTGCAAAGCGTGTAACCTCGGTGACAAGTGAAAGTTAAGTGGCAAATTTGACAACGTGATAGTAACTAACCTAATTCTGACGTCATCCCATGGGTTATGGATTTGACCGTAAGAGGAAGATCCGTTGGTGGTTTACCAACGTCAGGGTTGGAAACTAGAGCTAAATTAATCGACAATAAACTACAGCGTTTTTGAATTAGGTCACCGATTTTTGTCAACATTCAGAAGATGCTAATAATAATTTAATTGAATTTTATCCACACCCTTCTTCACCAATAATTTAATCAATGTGAGTAGAATTAAAAATAAAAATAGTAATAATAAAATAGTTGAATAAACGTTCATAAAAAAAGTCGCAAAGAAGAAAAAACAATATATATTTTTTTAATTTTTTTTTAATTTCTCCTTAACAATACCCGGGAACCCGTATAGCTCTTTTTCTCCACTTACAATAGTTTTTTGAAGTTACTCCTTCAGGAAGTATCGTCGGTTACCATTTACCACCGATGGATGGACACGCGTGAAACTGTTATAAAAAAATGAAAAATTATGGACCCTTTTGAAAAATTTTAGTATATGAAGAAAAATAGCTGCGTTTTCAAAAATTTTCCTGGATTGAAGATAAAGAGTTTTCGAAAACTCAAAATAACATATCTTGGAGAAAATTTTCAAAAACTGAAAAAAATACTGTCAACTGAGGTAACTTTGGCAATTTTTATCCCAAATCTTGGAAAAACATAGTTTGATCTATGCTAACATAATAACTTTCATTTAACACATATTCTAAGTATTTTAATTTCATTTAGTATCAGAATACTGACTGATAACAGAAGATTAAACTATCCTTTTTCCAAGATTTGGGCCCAAGTTACACTGAAGAGCTAAAGTTACTCCAGTTGACGGTATTCTTTTTCAGTTTTTGAACATTTTCTCCAAGATTTGATTCGTTAAGGTTGTGTTTTTTTAAGTTAACTATTTTTGTACTTCTGCTGTTATTAATTAAAAGAGGATGGTTTTAGCTTTCTAAGTACATTTTTTTAAATACGTTGGCGATGGTTAAAATATTAACGATTTTGTAATTATTAACAAAAATCGGTTACCTATAAGTCAAAACGCTATAACTTCAACCCTAAAAAAGATAGACCCTTACTTCTCTTTTGTTTTTCTCGATAAAAATTGATGTAGTTTCTAACTCTGACATTTGGTAAACCACGAACAGAACACCTTACATATTTGTTCCACAAAAAATATCAAAACATATTTTTACTAGCTTTATTTTACTAAAAGATCTGTCCCTAGTTGCTGAGATATAATTAGCAAGATTTTCTTTAAATAATTGATGCAAGTACTAAGGTCCGTATTTAGTTGTTTTTCGCAAATAGGTACTTTAAATGTAGAATCTAGGCGGACTTGTGTTTTAAAATTAACGGGAAAAATAATAAAAAATGCGCTTGAGGTAATTTCTTTTTATACATAGATGAATAGAAATCTCCTGAAATTGGGCAAAGTCTTATAAAAACCAATCGGTGATTTTTTTTGCAATTTTAAAGACTACAGATTTTTTTGACAGTATAATATTCTTTTATAAATAAGCCGTTTTTCATGTGTGTTAAATGTTAAATGTTAAATTAAAAAAAAAATTCAATTTTCCAAGATAATTTTTGACATTTACCAAAATACCACAAATTGCTTACACTCAGTTACATATTAGTGAAAGCTGGGCCTGATTCTACTGATTCTTAATTGTTCAGTTGGTAATTTGAGTCTGTTCCAAGCGAATCACCAAATATTACAGCCAGTCCAGTCCGCCCTTGGTGGACTCGATTTTTATCAAATTTGTGCTTAATCACTTAATCATAGATAATTTCAAATTTTAGTAAAATTCTTTATAATTTTCAATAAGTAGTAAACAGTTCTGTTTTTACATAGTTTGCTCCAGAAAATCTGAGCAAATCACTTCCTCAATTGCTTAGATTACTTTGGCCTACTCAACTGAATTAAACAAACTGCATCTACAGTAAAGAGCGATTAAATACGCCCCCTGTGGCGAATTTATGAACTAAAAGACATTTGGACGCAATACTTAATATTTAAAATAATTTAATACATCTTTAGTTCATAAAACTGATACAGAGGGCGAATAGCGATATCTCTTTGTAATCGAAATTATCAATAAATACATAACTCATCGATCCGGAAGAAAAATGATAAAAGGAGTCCATGTAATCTCGTCGACGACACGATCTCGACCGGCCCAAGAATTAGCCCCCAGAAGGAGGGGGGGGGGGGCTATCTTAAATAATAATGTTTACATTTAAGCCTTAATAAATTAAAATCAGATATCGTTAAAATTTTAATTAAATTTTGTTTGTAATACTTCCATTATTTGATAGCATATCAAAAGAACCCTTCGTTTCTGCCTTACTACGACCATGCAACTCCACCCACAAATTTTAATAGTTCATCTTTGAAAATTAACATGGAAATTATATTATTTAGCAGTTACCTACTTATAACAATTAAAACGACATTCGAAAATATTCTTGAATTTTAATTAGTTTTGAAATTTTCTACATTTTCTACAATGCCCTAGAATTTGGGGCAAGAGCATATGTACCCCTTAATTTTATATACAGGGTAAATCATTTAATTTGAGACCAGTAAATATTTAACAAAACTAAATAACTTACCCAAAAAAGAATCTATCTATATTTTTGTGTAGAACCAAAACAATCTTCGTAAAGAAATTTTTGAAAATAAAAATCAGTCAAATACAAAAATAGTTTAAGCAAAAGTAATTTATTTTTTTCAGTATATTTAGAAACTGCTAAGAAAATTATAGGTAACACAAAGGTGAAAGGTGGCCCTTGACCAAAGTACAAATTTTATTTAAAATTCTTTTCTCTAAACCTTTTAGCTTCATAGATTAGACTAAAGTTAAATGGCTCACCCTATATATTACAATGATAAATTGTAAGGGTCAAGAGCAATTGCACCACAATTTGCAGTATTAGGTATAATGCATACCCATTTCTTATTAAACCTGCGAGAACATTTCTAAAGTGGTTTAAAGATGTATGTTTTTTTATTATGACAAATGATGTCAACACCTTACTGCTATTAAATATTTTTCTATTTCATAAGAATATTCTCACCCAAAAAATACCCAACTCATCTTACATTAGTTGAATAAATAAAAAGTTAGTTTTTGCGAAGATATCTTTCCAACAAAATAGTGAAAAACTGGTTTAAGATTTTTAAGATGGTTTAAGATCAAGAAAATTATGATTTTTTTAGAATTTTAGCTATTTTACATAAAAGTTAATGACAAAAACTGATCTCTTCCTTCGTGATGTTATTATTCATATTTAAACTATTTGGTGATGTTTATTTTTCCTTTTCTAACTTATCCTTATAAATTTCACTCGTTTTATCATTATCTCTTTTAATTTTGATTATTTCGTCATCTTCATCTTCATCTTTACGCTTTTCTTTTTGATTTTAAATTTTAGAACTTTTGTTCTTATTCTTTCGTAAACTTTCACACATGCTCACTGAAGTCTGAAGCTCGATACGGGAAATAGTTTGGATTTTTTCCTATTCTTCTTTTTTATTCTATTCCTGTCTGGGATTACTGTATGAGTTTTTTAGATGTTTCACCATGAGAATAAGAATTCTTTACAAAAAATGACAACAACGATAATCCCATTGCATTTTTCTCCAAAATGACCATCAAACATAGGTGTGAGTACTAGATAACACCCTTCTTATACTTTGAAATACAAACCTCCCTTTTTGGACCATTAATTACTTTCCTCGACGTTGAAAACTCCGTATAATTCTCAGATTGATTCAAAATTAGAGTCTTGGGTGGAGCATTTAAGTGCTTTCCGCTTAAATACTTCTCTAAAACATTTAACTAAGCCTTCGTTTTAAACTGATCCATCTTTTTATCATGTTCCTTTTGCAATATCTCAAGTTTTCTCGGATCTACTCCTAAATAAACATGAATACCTTTTTCATAAGCCTGCCAAACACACAACTAAGCCTACCAATGCTAATTTATATATTACCAGTAAATTTAACATAATTTCGTCTGCATGATCATCCTCCTTTATGGGATTAGGATTTTTGTGAATTGACCTTATTTTTGGGCCATAATTTCGATCAAGATTTCGTAATATTTAACAGTGACTTCATGAATATGAAGAATGCTTACAGGAATCCTTTGTTTGCAACTTTCGTCCTTGATATGTCAATTTCTTCAACACATTTATTGTGATCTTTATCTTCTTTCTCATCGTAAGCATTTAGTTTTTCAATACGCATAGCAAGTAATACAGACTTTTTTACCTGGAGAATGAAATCTGAGAACTCATCATTTGTAAGTGCTCGTATCAGATTTGCTTACTTCGGCAAGAGAAGGTTGATACTACAAGTGACATGACTAACTTGGTAAAGCATTTTTATATCCCAAGATTGTACTACATTTTTTTGTAACAATAAATAACCAACCATTTTCAAAATACATAACCAGCAATAGTTTCTATATAGGAATGCACCAACAATGGCTAATTTATAGTCAAAACAGATATGTAAAAATGAACAAATTTTAGTAGTGAGATTTTGTATTAAGTTAAGAGATAAATAAAATGAATTAAAAATAAACAGTTAAAACCTTTCCTAGTGAAGCTTTTGTACTACAAATAGTTCAAAAGGTTTGATTGAAGTCGCATTAAACTATTCAAAGAAGCCCTTAATAATTTAACTAAAGACGAGCTGGTTTAAGGACTTGGATCTATCTTTGCGTTTGAATAAATTATTGCCTCTTTAAATAGTTTTCTTAGTGCAACCAAAATCAGTTTTTAACTATTTAGATACTTCGTGGACTACATCGTTAGAAATTTCCACATTGAAACTATTTCATGTTTATAAAATGTCAGGTATTTGAAACTTCTATGAAGAAATATTTGCTTTTTGGAAAAAAGGAAATAAAATTATGTTTTTTTTTAAACAAGGAAAACTAACCAATTTTTGAGAAATCCTAATTTTATGTTTTTGAAAATTTATTATAACTAACTACAACAAAGAAAAATTAAATAAGAAATTTTAGTAATGAGTTTTAAATCGTAATTTTTTTTTAATTAAAATTTTCCTAATAGTGTTAACGGGAGAATTGAAACTACTAAATAATTTAGGAATATTGTATATTTTTCTGAAGGAATTATTTAAGCCTTTATACAGAGGCTTTGGTTTTTTGAATTTGTAACGCTTTGTTTAATATTAAATTAAGTATCACATAAACCTTATCAATTTAAAATTAAAATTTTGCCATAAAATCAAACTTTACACCTTCTTTTATTTACTGTTTTATTAGTCGGCGTAAATCAGCGTAAAAAAATCTTAACAACGTAATAAAAGTAGGTAGATGTCGCTATTTGTTTATGATAATAGTCCTCCATAAAATTGGATTATGGAAGTGATTTCGCTGAAAGCGTCCTCGATATCCATGTGAATTCGTTTAAAGGATTTAGGAGAAAAGGGATACGGAAAACGCGCAGGATAGGTTTCTGCGCACGACGGGAGGTGAAATGTTTTTCCATTTTCCAGCTACTCCCTGTGACATCTGGTGCCTGAAAGTTTTAACACCTAAAAGTCGGTCGGTAAGGAAAACTCACGTCATTTGCACGAACCCTGCAAAGTGAAATCATTATCGATTTTCATTGGCCTAGAATTAAATACTACATGATACTACATTGTTTATACTAAAATACTGAAAATTTTATAATAAAAAATTGGATATTTTTAAATTAACTTATATAGAGTTACATAATCACCATTCTTAAAAAAACCTCGATGAAGTAAAATTTAAACGTTTTTAATTTTTGAATTATTAAAAAATCTAAATATTTTTTCTAGAATCTTCTCTTTTTGGTGTATTTTATGGCTAATTTTTATACCCATTTTATGTTTTATAATTTTATAACTCATTAATTATTTACTGAAGAAGCACTTTAATATGACAAATCAAAATAAAGAGGAAAAGTTAAATATAACGAGTAAAGGGGTAGCCTCAAGGGTAAAAAACACGTTTTCCTTTGTACATTCTCAATGGGGAAAAGCATTTTATTGAATGAATTTTATAATGTATACAAGCCTTTAGCGTCTATCGTTTTAGTCTTTAAAATATGAGATAATATTTTAAAATTCTTCCTCTACTATCTCCACGAAGTTAACCTAATCCTTCGTTTCTTTGCAGAATATTTATTATGTAAATACTTTCAAAAATGAAATAGTACTTTACTGTACACCCACAGATTTTTAATATTATGAGGAAATCTCAACGGCTACATGGCTTACTTAACATGCAATACCTGGGAATTCATGTAAATTTTTATGAAGTACTAAGGTTTTCCAAAGAAGTCTTTAAAAGCTGACTTTATTAAACTATTCAACGCGATGTTTGGAGATTAAATCTTTAGGCCTCAGATTAAAGTATTCTGAACATCGCAACTCTTATCTTTAAGATAAATTTTAAAGAGGGTTTGGTCTTTTTAGTATCTACCAAAAGTAATACATTTTTTAATATTATTCTTACAACACATTGATACCAATAATATGTCAAGTAATTCATTGTTTGATATGTTATACAGGGTGGCCCAACTATGAGTTCCCACCCAGGTTATTTTGCAAACAAATAATTTAAATTTCTGAAACCGGTCAATTTTCATTTGGTGGGGGGACCAATTTTTAAGGTGACGCAAAGGACAACCTCACCCAGTTATGCAGGGAAACTACCCCTTCAGAAATCTTAAATGGCAATAGTGGTCAAATGATACATCATTGCAAAGCTCCTATTATTCTCTATACAGCTGTCATGGTTTTTTTTTTAATTTGATGAAATATTTGAGAACTTATAGCATTTTCACGTTAGACATAAACGTAAAACACGTTTTTAACAGGTAACATGGGTTAAAAACGCTTTTAAAGCTTGATTTTGTTAAAAGTTACAATAAAAATAAACACAACCATACATTGGTCCCCCACTAAATAACAATTGATAAGTTTCAGGCTATTTTTCAAAAATGACTTGATTTTAAAACAACCTGAGTGGGAACTAAAACTATTTTGAAAAAAGACTCTGAAACCGGCCAATCCTTATTAGATGGGGAATCAAAGTATGGTTGAAATTATTTTTAACAAAATCGAGCTTTAAAGGCCTTTTTAGCCCATGTCACCTGTTAAAAACACGTTTTACATGTCTAACGTAAAAATGCAATAACTTCTCAAATATTCCACCAAATTAAAAAAAAAATATGACAGCTGTATAGAGTATAGAGAATAGTAGGAGCTTTACAATGATGTATCACTCGACCCCTATTCCCATTTAAGATTTCTGAAGGGATAGTTTCCCTGAATAACTGGGTGAGGGGTTGTTCCTTGCGTTACCATAAAAATTGGTCCCCCACCAAATAAAAAACTTATTTGTTTTCAAAATAACCTGGGTGGGAACTCTTAGTTGGGCCACCCTGTATAATGATTTTGAGAAGGCAGATATTGTAATAATGCAAAGAAAAGTTTTGAGAAAATTATCTACTCCTTTTCCAAATGCATTTCAGAAAAGATCAATTCAATTTCAGAAATCAATTGTAATTCAGTGACTTGAATTATATTTCAGAAAGCATTTATTGTACAATCGAATTAATTGTCAGTAATTTTGGTTATTTTCATAGGAAGAAAATGCAAAAATGTTGCCAATAAAGTTATATTTACACAATATTTTTTTAGTACAATAGCAACAGGAATCTGCCCACTTTTTTGCATTCGACTGTATTTCAGATACGTTACTTTAATTTCAGAACGCATTAATTGTACTTCATCATCAATTGTATTTTAGAAAGGGTCAATTGTATTTCAGAAAACATTAATTGTTGTATTTCACGAAAATCAATATAATTTTAGAAAGAACCGATTGTAAAAAAATGAGGAAGCCAAAAATGTTTGAACTGCAACAAACACATACAATTCATCAAAAATGTTCTTTGGTAATTTTACAATTCTACACTTCCTTATTCATCAATGTTAAACCCAATTTTCTTATCATGGTTCTTGGTATATAGAGCAAATTTTGGTTTGCTCGTGCAGCCCAAAATACTAAAATCGATCATGCAGCTGCTTTAGCAATGGACGACATGGCTGTAAGTGGGTTATCCAATGAAATACAATGGTTCTTTCTGAAATACAATTCATTTCTTCTGAAATAGAAGTCTGAAATTAAATTGGCAAATTCTGATTTTCAAATTATGCTCTCTAAAATGCAATTGATACTTTCTGAAATACAATTGTTGCTTTCTAAAATACAATTGATGCTTTTTAAAATACAATTGATGCTTTCTAAAATACAATTCACGTTTCTGAATTACAATTGATCAAATTGAATTGATCTTTTCTGAAATACAACTGGAAAGGGTGTAGTGAAGATAAATCATGTGACCGAGATGGTCAAGGGTCGTTTCCATTTGTTGGAATAATACCGCGTGAATTAAGTGAATAAGAGCTATACCTACTTCAATTTTAAAATGTATTAATAAAATTCAGTTCAAAAATATTTTGCTAGCTTAAAATTTACATCAGAGTAAATATTTAAATTTTCCCACTTTTGTGGGAAGGAGTAAAGTTTCCTATATCACTTGTATGAGAAAATAAAAAAGCGTTGCATATTTCAAAAAGTATTAAAATCGCATTACGGGACCCGCAATATTTTATCTAGTAGAACCCGTAAATAAAATGGGAGAAAGAAAGGATTCACGAGGGGATGCATCGCTGAGAGCCCACGCGCGATTTAACCCCGTAACCTACATTACACCCCCTTACAAGACCCGGAACATGTGCTCCGCGTTGGAAATTCCTGGTGAGAATAATTTCGAGCCGTCTGCAAGATATCCTTTTGTCAGATAATTATCCAGAGAGCTTTCATACATGCCACCTTGATTTCAACAAAATGGATTTCAGCAAATTATAAACCCGTTTAGTTATTTAAACGTTCCACATAATCTTCAACTATGTTTGTCATTATACTTTTTTATAAATGTTCTAGTGGGTACATTCATGTTTCTCCACAAATTAAATTTTAAACTTTACAACGCTTGCAATTTTCAGAGGCGGAATTGCGTAAACACTCCCCCGGGTGGCATTAAACGCTAACGTCAACTTAATGTAGCGTAATTACATAAAAATAAGCCATTGTCGTCTTACTTTGACGGCTCTCCTAATTGAATCAAGCACCAAAGTGTGCCCTCCAGTGGCCAATTGCCACGAAAGCAACGATATGAGCGGTTCTACAACAAAGGAGGAGAATTTTAAAATTTCATAAATCGACAGCGAACCCTACTGGCTTATTCGCTAATTTGAGCCATAAATATAAATGAGAAGGGATGTTAATTTATTATAGCACCACTAACCCAATTCACTCATACCTTTATTAGGGATAATGTAACCTTTATCGATCAACCTTCAACAGTGTTATGTGTTGTATATATTTTTGAGTTGATTTGAAAAACGTGCTTTACCTTCCTTAAGTTATTTATGTTCAAAGTCACAAGTAACTATTTATTAATCAAGTTAAATAATATAGTATCATAAATAATAACCTATTTCCTATAATCTTCCTAAAATTAAGAAAGTACTAATAGTTATTATACTGGAATTTAATAGAGGATAAAAGGACTCACTCAATTCCTTAACTTAACCAATTTTTAGAAAATATTAAAATATAAGTGCAGTAATAATTTACTGGAAGCAGTTGTTTGAGGAAAAGGTCAAAGCAGCTGCTTTGCAAAAAAAGGAGCCATGACCTGACACCGTTGGATAGTTACTCAATTGTATTGGCGTGTGCGACCTTCTGGGGAGATTAAATAACAATGGTGTAAATAAATTAGCAATGAGCTGTGGGACTTTTCCTTTAGGCTATAAAATACTTCTTGTAATCGCTTGGGACTATTCTTCCTTCGGTTAATAGAGAAATCAGGTAATGTTTAAACTTCCGGAACGTAATCTTTTTGTTATAATTTTTTGCAATGTTTGTCTTTGTGGAGTAAAACTTGCGTCTTTTTAAATGTTTACTTGCAAAGCAAATCCCCAAAAACTACAACTTTTATACTCGATTTTTTAAGTTTATTTAAAAAAGGATACCGTAGATTGTGTTTTTTAGTTTAGGACTACATAATGAATTTTGACACTCGTCCAAAATTGATCGAATTTATGGCTCTCTTAAAAATCACCCTATCATGGAAACTCAGATGGTATTTTCATATTTGCAAAAAAATTGTTATACCCCAAAACATTATATTTGCATTGTTCTGCTCACAAATTAAATTTAGCCATTAACGTCCTTAATTCAGTAAATGAAATATTAAGAAGAAACAAGATAGTCTTTAAAATACAAAAGCATGAGAATATTTTGTGAGAACTTTATAGGCATTGTTCAAGCATTGGACAAATTACCAAATGCTGAAGATGCCAATAATAGGGCAACTAAAACAAAAGCTTATCAATTACTAGCAGCTACGTCAACACCAAATTTTATAGCATCTCTTTTTATAATTTCAAAATATTCAGCTATTCTAGAACCTCTTGCAAATAAGCTTCAAGGCATTTCAGTCGATTTATTTACTGCTCATAATCGCATTAAGGTTTAATTACTATTTTCAAACAACATAGATCTGACAATGATACATTTAAAGACATATTCAAAGAAATAGTTAAACCTGCAGAATCCCATGACATTGAAATTAAAATTAATAGAAAAACATCCAAAAAAATCAATAGAAGTAATTACTCTTCAGATAATGCGGAAGAATTTCAATATATAATAATTATATGGATTCTTTATTAATGGGACTGGAAGAAAGATTTTGTGACAAGAACAAAAATTCGTATTACTTATTTTATCTACATCCCATTAATATAACAAAACTTAGAAAAGTTGAATACACCAATTATTACAGACGCCCATGGCAATGTTTTGCAATTATGTATACTTAATCAGATGTCATTTAAAATAATTAAAAACTCCTAATCATTCCAAAGATATACGGAAAAAACTTTTTTCACATTCAAAGCCTTTCGTTAGAATACGGTTACGTATTTTACCGAAACTACTAAAAGCGCAACTATCCATGAAAAGACTAGTGGATCAATGATCTTTATATCTCGAAGAAGTATAAAACATAAATTAGACAATCGGGCTATTAAATTATATGTGTAAGTATCTTCCTCTTAATAATGGATCTAGAACCCAGAATAATTTAAATACTCCTATACTAGAATTCTCTAGTTATTCTCATCATACCACATTAAAAACACTATCATAGAATTATTATACCAACCCATTCTGAAACTTCTTATCATCTAAATATGAACTTCGATTTCCCTTAAATTGTTTTTAAATTTACTTTTAAAAAGCTCTTAAGGCGATAGAAAGTCAAATGTGACGATATATATTAGTTTCTAATACCCGCAAGTTAACAGACTATATTTACTCCTAAAATAATGTCCCAGACAATGGAAAAAAGATTTATTATTAATAAACAACTCCCCTAAACTATGAGGCGAAATCAGTAATTTTTACATAAAAAATTACTAAAACCTGTCTTACAAATAACCATCTCTTAGTCGTATCTTTAAATATATTTATAAATTTCAAAGTACATTGTTCAAATAATACATAAATCTAGGCACGTACAGAAACAGATATTACAAAGAAAAAATATTAACTCCGAAATAAAGTCTAAAGTGGAGCATATTTTTGGATACTTTAGGAATACTTCGGGACAAAATAAAGAAAAGGGGTTTCTATAAAGGCCTAGTATACAATCCGCTCTTTCATTAGCAATTAAAAATTTTGATTTTGCTCCATTATTAACAAAATAGGAAGGTTATTGAAAACACCTAAATTTGATACCAATTATTTTGACTCTCTATCGCCTAGAATTGAATAGTACAGTGTATACCTACTAGCTTCCATTTTAACCAAGCTAGTCAATTTTATTGAATTTGCTAGAATGTATCCAATGTTGTGAAAATTAAATAGAGACCTTTGAGCTGGGAAAACAATAAGAGAACTTATAATGGAAAGCAGGTCTTCATTTTATCAGACAATCAGGCTAAACTTCTCACTTTTAAATCTTCAGGAGCCGTTCAGAAACGTAGTGAGAGGGCACACTGTACTGTGGGAAGTGTGTTATTTCGTTATTTCCGGAATGCAATCGGAGTGTTGATATTCCTGAACTATTTTGGGTAAACGTAAGATGTACTTTATAACCTAAAGTAACAAAACCATACACAGAGACATTGAAACAAGTGAATCTGAATATATTTTTGTTATTGCGCAAAGAGCAACAAACCTTGCAACATTGAATGAGTTAAGTTGTCTCTAAACAGAATTGCCACAAGACTACTCAAAGAACACACGACTGTAAAAAAATAAGAAATTTTGGAGACCTTTTTTGCAGGCCATGCATCAGAAAGGAACCAGAAAGTACAAGGCACATTTTTAGAAAATCTGATGCTCTGGGGCGAGAGATTCAGAGCATTTATCGGAAGTCATAACCAAAAACTGTTGCTACTGGCCCAGTGAAAGACAGGGCAAATCATCACAAACAAGGGGGGTTATCCTCAAATTACTTGACAAGATATCGTGTATGCAGTGGCGCGTTACCATATAGGCAAAATAGGCATTTGCTTAAACCTAAGGCTTCAAACAAGGGAGGGGTCACCAAATAAACTGTTTTCCTCAATTTTTTATTACAGTCGAACTAGATTATAACGAGCACGGATATAACAAATTCACAAATATAACGAGCAAATGCGTATGCATATTGTGGTTCCAATGAATTTTAATACAAAAATTCTCACGGTTAATACAACCCGTTTCACGGATATACCGAGTAAATACTTTTATATTATATTTAGGTAAATGAATGGTCAGTTATATCGGACAATTCTTTATTCACAATTGGTTTATACAAAAGGCTGACGTTTCGCCCTCAACGAGGGCTTCTTCAGAGCTACAAAAAACATGAATATACATATACGAAAACTGCATGGTACAAGATTTAATAAATAGTACATTACATTATGACTAGATTGATTTTAATTTTTTTTTTTTTTTTTTTATATAACACGTTTAACAATCACACCTACCTATTATAAATCCCAATCTTTGGTCAACAAATATATCAGTATAAACTGATTCTCAACTGTTTTATTATTGCAAACATTAATTAATTGAAATTTTACTATTTTAGGAAACAATATACTTAATTTTACTTTAAACCTCATGGGCTGATTAGAGGTTAGGAACATACATGTACTTTCAATGTTAGGTATAGATGGCGCTATAATACAATTTGACTTAAAACACTTTAAACCAAGTGGAACTAAATTTAATATACAGAATGATCTATTAACTGATTTTTGTATTGTTGATAATAAGCGAATAAATAGGACTAAGATTTTCAGTATCCGTTTTGTAATTTACACACTTATTGGTCTTGATAAAAAACGTTTCGCTAATTAGCCTTTTACTATAATTGTGTTCTGTGTCTAATATCTTTACGTTTTCGAATTTGAAGTCATGGTCATGATCTTTATGGTGTTTGGTTAGAGCAGTGATACCTTCGCTTTGTTTATGTTGATTCTTCGGATCACAACTTGTTTTATGTTGCTGTATTCTTTTCTTCAAATATTGTTTTGTTTGGTCCACATACATTTGATCGCAACCTCCACAAGGAATTGAATAGATGACGTGAGTTCTATTCTTCTGTTTTAATTTTATCTTTTAGACTAGAATAGATCTTATTGACACTCATCCAATTATACAAGGCTAGTTTAACATTTGTCTTATCAAACACTTTCTTGAGTTTGTTTGTTACATTAGGAACGTTTATACACCTACTATATCTAATATTATCAATAGCCGGATTTCTCTTATATGATGATTCACTGTTGGTACTATATAATACTCTATTGATCAGTTTCTTTGGGTAATGATTACGAGTAAGTATGTTAGTTATTATGTTAAAGTTCTCCTTATGAAACTTGTTTTCACTTAAAGTTAAGACTCTATTTTTGAATTCCTTGATAACTGCTACCTTTTGTGTCATATGGTGTTGTGACAAATAACTTATGCATCGATTGGCATATGTTGGTTTCCGATACCAATTGTGTGACACTGTGTTGTCCATATTCCTTATTAAAAGGATATCCAAGAATGGCAGTGTATTATTGTTCTCATTCTCTACTGTAAACTGCATCCTAGTATGTAAGTTATTGAACACATCTAGGGTATAATCTATTTTATCTTTAGGTAGTGTTATGATTATGTCATCCACATAATATTTACAAACAGGGACTTCGAATGGTAATTTTCTTAATGCCATTCCTATAATTCTCTCCATGACTAGTTCCGCCATGATGGGCGAGGCAGGGTTGCCCATAGCTGTTCCATCCTTTTGTTTGTAGAAAGTATTATCATAGCTAAAATAACTCGATTCAAAAATGAACTCTACTATTTCAATGAAATTATTTTGACTGATGGTCGTGTATGTCTTTATGAGTTCCCAATCAGATTTGATAATATCTGTTACTAAACTTTTAGGTATATTTGTAAATAGTGACTTAACGTCAAATGATGCCAAAACATATACCGGTGGTAATGTTAATTCTTTGAAAGTATCTATCACTTGGGATGAATTGATGAGTTTATATTTAAATGTTAATGTATATGGACTAATAGCAATATGGATTAGTTTGGCAATATTCACCGACGGTGTTTGAATGCACGATACCACCGGCCACCGGCCTTAAGGGCACATTTGGCTTATGCAGTTTTGCCAACCCAGATATTTTGGGAAAGGTTCCATTGTGTGATACTAGTTGTTTGGCACTGAATTTGCTTATGTCTCCATCATCAATTAGTTTTTTGATTAATTTTTGTTAATTAATGTATGCAATAATAAAACAGTTGAGAATTCAGTTTATACTGATATATTTGTTGACCAAAGATTGGGATTTATAATAGGTAGGTGTGATTGTTAAACGTGTTATATAAAAAAAAAAAAAAAATTAAAATCAATCTAGTCATAATGTAATGTACTATTTATTAAATCTTGTACCATGCAGTTTTCGTATATGTATATTCATGTTTTTTGTAGCTCTGAAGAAGCCCTCGTTGAGGACGAAACGTCAGCCTTTTGTATAAACCAATTGTGAATATATTATATTTTTTTGGTTTCAATATTCATATTTTGTCTAAGTACTACTGCCATAATTTGTCAAAATTTGAGTCAAATACCTTCTTCATCTTCCTTGGTCTGTGGCATGAGGACCTGTTGACCAATCACGAGTATAATTATGATTTAATAAGCAAAATATATATCATTAAAAAGGTACATGTTAAAAAAATTAAAAATAATCCTTAAATATTTTAGCGTGTATTCAGCGACCGTGATGAAAAATTTAGAGACGTCGTTAACGTTAAACACGCGATTAAACAATATTTCTTCATAAGAAATATTTTCTTAAAGACGTTATTAACTTTAATGACGTCTCTAAAATTTTCATCACGGTCGCTGAATACATGCTAATGTATTTCGAAAATTGAGCTTTTTAACAAATATATGTACATATGTAAATTATGTATATATTCTTAATTTTTCTTTTGAAATTAAAAAAAAAATAGATTCTAGAGTTACCGACTCTTCGTTTGAAACACCATGTATATTTTGAATTAGAATAGTAGCAGGGAAAAACCTTTGCACTGTTATAACGAGCAAAATTCGATTGATGCATGATGCTCGTTATAACCGAATTCGACTATAAATTCTTAAAAATATCAATATTTTGGAGACTCAAAATTCAAAATTACCTAAGGCCTCATAAAGGCATAACACGCCACTGCGTGTATGACATGAAAAGGAAAGTCATATACTGGTACTCTACTCTACCAACTGCGTTTTGTTTGGTAGAGTTATAAAGATAGTCTTCAAAATTACTCTACTAATTAAAGCTAGGTTTTATGGATTAAAGTAAATGTTTGCAATTTGCCTAATAATTCAATTTTTCTTTTTATTTTACTTGGTATTCAATAGTATATATAAAGTTGCTCCCAGCTGGAAATAGGACAAAGAATACGTGATCGTGATTACTTTTGTCCTACTTCCAGCTAGGAGCAACTGTACACTGTTTTATTAGGAGGAATACAGGAACTTTTTATGGCGAGCATGTAGGTTCAAGGACGATCCAATCCCATGGATTCGCACAAGCCAGAAAAAGCTCTTTTTCTCCGAATATAACATGCTATTTTTTCTTGAAACGCCAATATTTATTACAATTACTCGAATTATAATAATAACTTTCCTTAAGACGGCGATAAAGTAACCTTTTTTCATCTAAGCATGAAAAGTAGCCCCGATCTACGTCGGAAATAAACGAAAATGACCATACACTACACTACTAGATTACTGGACCAGTAGAGAAATGAATTGTTACAATCTGTAAAGCTTTGAAGAAGATTGTACTTTATTGAGGTTTGAAGAAAAACAATATTCTGCACGTAGGAATGTGTTATTATATTAAAATGTGATATCAGATTCTAGGAAGCGTAATACTTTAAATTAAAGTAGGCAGTAAAATCAATAAGTTTCAAGAAATGTTTCCCCAAAAAACATTGAATTTTACAAATGTTGCAGTAGTATCTAATAAGTAAACAAATATTTATTTAAGTTTTTTAACTTCTAATGTGTATGTGTAGTATTTTTATAATGCCCAGTCCAATCTAAAACACTTTTAAATTTGAAAAAATTCATAAATATATATACTATAATTAAATTGATGAAAATTGAAAGCTCGTAAAGTGAAAGGAAAATATTAGTGGATACAAAGAAAATTTTTCATTCTCAAATTCGCCTTTCAAACAGCGAGACAAAAAATAAATAAAAAGTCTTGTGATGATATATTTCGAATAAGGAAAGTGTAGACCTAAATGGTTAAATGTCACCTTTTGAAAAATCTATTTGAGTTATAAAACAATTTATATTATAAAGCTTATGTGACGTAAAAATAAAATTACATGCAATGTTTGCTTAAAATAGCAAAAAATGATTAATACGAAAGATTATTTAATAAGATTTAAGTTAAGTTAATTATATATTATTTTAACTTTTTTTATAACTAAACGAAGAATTATTAGAAAACAAATTTTAATTTATTTAAAAAGTATAAATAATAAAAATAAATTTGACATAAAAACGCCTAATAAAAATATTAGAGCAAGTAATTGGGTTTATAATGTTTGATTAGATAACATTTTTCATAAATATTTTAGTAATATCAATCAAATTAATTGAAGCTTTAGAAGTATACTTTTAAGTTATTACCACCTTATTTAATAAAGGTGAAATTCAAAAAAGAAGAAAGTCATATTACTTCATTGAAGGAGAAATCGCAAAATTCATTAAAAATTGAAAACAACTTTTTTGTAAAAATATCCACTTTTCATTCTTTATTAAAAAGTTATTAAGTATCGATTTTACGTAAAAATGATAGGTAAATCAATAAACAAAATTGCCTTTAAAATATTTGAGTTTTAAATTAAAAATTTAATTCAGGAAAGAAGGGTTATGCCTTCATTTTATCGTTTTAAATTAAAAGAATATTGATATGAAAAAATTCAAATAATTATCGCGGAAATTACAATTAAATTTATTATATTTCATTGTTTATCTTCCGCTTTTTAATTTCTTGATTAATATGTACTGGATACATTTTAATTAATTATATAGTTTAAAGGTGGGTTTAACAATTTGCATATTAATCAATTTAAATCAACGTTGTTTTAATAATTCACGGTTTTAATTAAAAGTGTGATAATTTCATGATTTTTTTGTCGGGTAAGAATATAAATTAAGGGAATTATCACAAGCGAACTATATTTCAGTGAAAGAATTAAGACTCAGAAAGTTCTTGTAAGTATTATTTAATATCTTAAGTGTACCTCTTAAGATATCATTTTTAGTATTACTATTACTAGGAACTTACCCAATGTAAGTTTTAACAAAAAATATGGTTTGGTAGTTTTTTTATCAAAGTTTTTAAATAAGTTTACCTATAAATTAATCAAATTTATGTGATAGTATGTGAAACTATTTAAATGCTAATTAACATTTTTTATCAATTACCATTCTATTTAAACAGTTTTTTTTTTTAATAAAAATATGATATACGGCACATTTTTATAAAATATTTGGAACTGAATTTATGGACAAGATATTTCTATAAAAATAAAAGGCATGCAACATTGTGTAATGTACTATTTTATTAGAGGTATCTTTTTTACAACAGTTGCAACGCATAAAATTTTATGAAAACATTTTTTGTAATAGATAAAATATGAAACCGTTTAAATAAATACATTTTTAATTATGAAATTTTTTTATGTTTGCTCTAACAATAGAAATTTTTAATAAAAACTATTTTTAATAAAATCCCAAAACCATTTTTAGTATTATGAAAGTTTTAAATATTTGCTCATGTGTAATTAACCTCTTGAGGTAGTTTTAAAAAAGATACATTTTATAAAAATCATTAATTTAATTGCAATTTTAATTAAAAATTTTATAATTGAAACTACAAAGAAAAACATCGTGTGACATAACTTTAATCGTCTTTGAATTATGCATGTAAGTGCAATTAACTTAATGATCCAATTTAGAAAAAGTTAAGTGAGTAAATATTTTACTTAAATTATTTTATTTAAATCGAAATTACGTATATGGTTATTAAAATTTATACAAACATTTTTGAAACATATTTACATTAATACGAGTAAATTGGAAATTTTTAATAATATTCAATTTATTTTACCTCATGGGAAATTATATTTGTCACGAAAAAGTTTCATTTAATTAAAGTGAAAATTAATATAAGCCATATTATGTATAATTTTATATTTTCATATTAATTTAGAATTCAATGATAATTTCATAAATTTATTAATAAAAAGTAAATATTTTGTATTCCTTTAATTTCAATTCATTTCAGTAAATACGGTGCTTAAACTGTATTTTATGCGTTAGTTAATATACAGGGTGTCCCTTTCGTGGTAGATAAAACTTCATGATTAGAATGTCAACAAATTTTATCGTATAAAATACTAGAGTCTTTCTTTTATAGTTTTGAAGTAGTTACCTATTTTTGCCACACATCATTATTAACAATTTAACCAAGTTGTGTAAAGATTTAAAAATATATAACTAAAAAGCTAAAACAAGCTCCTTTCAGTAAGTAAAACAAAACAACAATTGGCAATATGTTAAATTATAAGATCACAAATATAAGTATATAAAAATAATATATTTTTAAAATTTTCTGGTAATTTCTGAATTAATTAAGGGAGTATTTTTTTTTCTTGTCTTCTAAAACAAAATTGTTATCGCTACATATAATGAAAATTTCAAGTCCTTGGTTATTTTACTTTACTTACTAAATCATTCTCAAATGTACCCTTTCAACTTGTAATTATATGTTTCTAAATTTTATTAAACTTTTTTATTAATTTTGTAACATACTTCAATTGGATTCAGTTAAAATAATTTTTGTTTTTTGAACTGTTTAATAGGTATTCTAATTTTTTGGTTCATGTTACAATACTTTTTCCTAGTTCCAGTAAGTTTTATATTTTTTATATTTCTAGACCTTTTTTACTTTGTAGTTATTAGTGTTTTGACTAATTTGTATGTTTTTTTTAGTTTATAAAAAATATAATAGCATCTCTGAAGATGAAGCTCTGCTGCTTCGAAATGCATTAGATTTACTAAAAAAAAGTTTTTTATGAATGAGTAACAACTGTATTTTTCTCGTTTGGTATTATAAGGCTCGATCACTTGATTTATGGTTCATCATTACACATTGGTGTTAAGAAAGAATACTGTTACAGATTTTGAAAGGGAGTTTAAGTAGATTAATTATAGATTAAAGGAGGTAGGGAAGGAGTGGTCAATTATCCGGGAAGAAATTCTCAGCCTTCGGAAAATCAGTTTGAAATCAGGTTAGCCCATGTTTAGAACCGACTTCAAGGATTTGTTTTGGTAGATGAGAAGACAAAGGACGCGAAGATTAAGGTCAGGATAGGCGAGTGTCTGACGAGATGTCTTTAAATATCCAAATATTCAAACTCACGAGAACGATGAGCTTTTCTTTTCAGTTGTGTTAACCACAATCTTCTGTTAAGGGAGATGATTCAAAAAAGGAGGACTGTAATGCAAGGATCCCCAAGGAGATGGATTATTCAGTGACTGTAGGGCACATCTCTAAATCTATACCGGTTTGTAAATGGGGTGTACCGTTTGAGAATGTCCCTCAACCTTATTAATTTTTGGAGTGTTTAGAAGTGGTGCGGGATGCTTCAGGTCTAGGAAAACCACAACTTTTCACCAGTGCGGTTGATTTGTTCATGGTATATGGCTAAGAGATCTTCCATTCTCAGTTGGGACGCATTAGTGGCGGCATTGAAGGAGGAATTGCTGCCTTCAGATGTCCAGATTATGATGATTGCATATGAGAGGAAATTCGAAGCAAAAAGCAGCAGATAAAGGAGTAAGTGGGGTTCAATAAAATATGAGATAAACCTCTTGCTGATGTTCTCCTATCATATATTCGAAAATGACGTAAAATTCCCTCTTGGTGTTGGTGAGGGTAGTTAGTGTAGAGTACACTGTGTCGAAAGTTCGAATATAGTTGTGCAGTATGGCATAGACTCAAGGTGATGACGATTGAAGGAGCACCACGATCTAAAACCTAATCATACCATTCACAAGAAGGCACCTACGTTTCCATCATTTTGGAAAAATGAATTTGTGGCGAGGAATCCAATAGTATTCAACAGTCTCTTCGATCTAGTCATGAAAGGTTTTGCTTCAGAGGTGGATTTAAATGGAAAATGAGTAGTAATTGCCCAAGGTGTTCAAAAAACTGACTTTCAGAGAGCGTTCTCCAGGTCAACTACTCCCTTATTTATTTACCAGGTTCTACAGTAAGAAACGTAGTCCTTTCTAAGTGGAATGGGACAAGTGGTTCCAGGTGGTTAAATTATATATGTCACCCTCATAGTTGTCTCCTATTTTTTCTGTGGTTCAAGGGGATAACCGTCCTTTTCTGAAGATCTTTGGACAAGAAGTTTTTCTTTTTGTCGATTGCTAAGTGGTGAAGGAAAACTATGTCGAGAACCTTCAGCAATTACACGGAGAACGGTTCCTTTAGGGAGGTCATCGTTGTTGTGAAAATACCGCCAGATATGTTCCTAGGTATGTCCTCAATAAGCTTGCCTTAACTGCCACTGGTAGGGAACATGATTCATCCGGAGGTTATCTGCAGACACTTACTAAGCCGTCATTTCGAGATTGAACAATATTAAGGTGCTCTTCATCAAACCAAATGGTTAGCCACGCTATCGACACTGGGGACGTCAATCCTTTTCCCCTAAGGTCTTTAAATACTTCACCCAACCTCCAGGAGTTTATGTCTAAAGACATAGATTAAATGTTGGAACAAGGGGTTATTCGGCTATCTAAGAGGTCATGGAGTCCTCCGCTTCTTCTAATCAAAAAGGCAAACGGCTGTTATAGATATTGCTTTGATAGTGGTAAAATTAATAGGATTTCGAAACGAGAAGCTTATCCTCTGCCACGTCTAGATGTGATTCTCAAGAAGTTTCATAACGCGAGGTATATTTCCAGATTTAAAATATGTCTCTTGGTAGATTCCCTTGGATCCTTGGTCGAATGAAAAAACTGTCTTGTCAGTACCAGTGAAAGGGCACTATGAATTTGTAGTAATGCCGTTGGGCCTCCATAACGCAGCCTAGACCCTACAACGCTTCATAGATTTTGTTTTTGGTCCTGTCCTAATACCGAATGCATTTGTAGACTTAGACAACATTATTATAGTTAATGGAGTAGATTGACCGAAGCCGGTTTACCGGTTAACATGGAGAAATGTTGGCGAAAACTTCTTTGAGTTTCAATATTACACGATTTCAATTGCTTTATTATTACTAATTAAAAGAGGCTGTTTTTTGCTTTCTAGTGATAAAACTTTCAAATTTCTACTCACAATTGCTAAATTGCTATTACTGACGTACTGCTGTGTGGCAAAAATAGGTGACCATCAATTCAAATCACTGTAGCACCAAAAATATAAAGGCTGCTTTTTTGATTGTTTGACAATAAAATGTGTATTGCTTTCTAATTTTGAAGGTTTATGTACCAAGAACGGAACACCCTGTAGAAAAACCTAGATTTTAGGCGAAATATTAAATTCTTTAAACATAAGAACATTACTCATGTAAATTAGTACAGGTGCACGGTGCACTAGCTATTAATTTTGTAAATTAGCCTGTATGGATTTACTCTGCATTATAAACCATTTAGCTACTTAATGCACTATTTTATAGACTAATGACATTTTTTTGTATGTTTTGTACTAAAAGTATTAAAACTAAATTGCAGCAATAATTTTTATGAAATCAAGTAATAAGGTAATCTTCAGAAACCTTTTATGGTTAATTAATACAATACAACTTCATTAATATCTTTTTTTAAATAATATAAAATCTTTCATTTTTGCATAATATTGAAGATAAAAACTTATTACTTTTATATTTATAGCGAACTTTTGAAAAGTTTTGAAAAGACATGACAAATGCATTTTAATATTTATTAAATTTTAAATAAAAACTTACTTTATTATTAAAAAGTACATATATCAAAATTAGAATAAATTTTAATTTATTACTTTTTTATTTTAGAAATATGAGTAAAGTTTTAGTACTTGGCTTATTATTTATTCTTGCTTCTTATTGTATTGAAGACATAAAGGCGCAATTATTAAATCTTAATGGAACTTGCCCGGAATTTATATGCGATTTTATACCTTGCCCACGTAACCGAGATTGTGGACCCAATGAAGTAGAAACCACTTCTTACTGCAAATGTTGCAAATATTGTGTCAGAAAAATACGTAAGTATTTAAAAATTATACTAAAAAAGCAACAAAATAGTGAAAGTATCAACAGAGTTTTTACTTTTTACAAGGAAGCATTTTGTTTCATTAAGAGTAAAAGTGATTCTTTTTGTGCCAACTTTTGTAAAGCGAACAAAAAGTCACTTTCCACCTAATGGGTTAAGTATTCAATTTTTTCTAAATATACCAAAAAAGATTACTAAAAGATTAATGATTTAAAAAATACTTTTATAGTAAAACACTCCCAGTAAAACATTATTTCCAAAATATTCTTAGAAAACCCGTTTCATTAACCTAATTTACACAAATTAAATATAGAAAATCAATATTACTAAATGTACACAATGAGTACATTCTGGATGAAAATTTCCTGTAAAAGCTTGCACACATAATTAATGTTTTCTCTCGCCCAAAACTCTATTGCAGGTTAAAATTTTATAATAAAATTTTAGATACTCTAAGTAACACGTATTTATTTTTTTAGCACCTGGAGGATGGTGTTTGGAGTCTCTGAATTTCCAATTGTATGGAGTTTGCGCCCCGGGAACGAAATGTATCAATTTCACATGTGCAGCTGCTCCACCAGCCACCCCCTAGCCAGAGATCTAAATTAATTACAATTTTAGATTTCCTATTAATAGAAACGTAAATTAATATTAAAATATGAATTATTAGCTATAATTTATGTTCGAATTTGTTATAAAAATAATTATGATTAGCTTTCGATTAACATCATTACTATAATACTATCATATAATTTCTTATTTTATTATTTATATAAAAGTGTTTTTTTAATAAATAATATTTTATATTCTATTTTATTTCCGTATTATTTATTACTTAATGATATCTATTTTGTGCACAAATCAATGATATAAGAAAGCTGAGATTATACAATCCTTCAGGTAAAAAATCTAGGAATGTTCTTGATGTTTACAAACTTCTACTTATTGCTTAGCTACTCTTTGACGGTTTTAGTGTTAGATGTTCGTTGTAAGCTTGGTATTAAAGTAAAGACCTGAATCTTTTGCTTCGATCCATCTATCGTCTTTATGATGTTTGGAGGGTTTCAGATTGGTTAAGGAAGGGAAAAACTTATTTTTAAACCACTTTTCAGCAAGGAACAATTTGTCTTTACTCCAGCAATGATTTATATCCTAAAAAGCGTATTTTGTATAGTTTATCATTTTTATTGATTACAATGTATGTACATATTATACTTTAATGAATTGTTCATCTATAACAACGAAACTATTTCCCAATCCCTTTGTAGAGTGTTTGATGTTTAAGTGCTACTTAAGTTGTTTAAAGTAGTTAACAGTCAATTCCATAAACTGGGTTAAATACTAAAGTTTTAATAGTGTTTTATGAAATAGCTAAAATTTTAAAGGAAATGATTTAATGTTACATAAGATTATAATATGAAAGGTTAAAAGCAAAATATTTAGGCTATTAATTCTAAACAAATTTTTACAATAGATTTTAATGTAAATAATAAGGTACAGTAAAAAATCGTAAAATGTAATATAGTATTAATCTAACTGTAACTGCGATAATTCTAATTATTGTACCTGACGTTAGAAGCAAAAAAACTTCTAAAAAATATTTTGAAATTTGTATAAAAAATGTTTAGTTTCTCGTATTTTTAATGGAAATTCCTCAGATTCAAAAGGGTATTTTTATATTACAAAATTATTAAGTTTATAAAACGAGAAACGGCCATTCGAGAAAATATTGTGAGATAAAGAGGAAGTTTGTAAAATATTTTATCGGTTTCGAAGGTCCAGAACTAGATATGCAGAAAATAAAATTAAAGCCTTTTATGAAATAAACATTTTTATTATTTTAATCAACACAAGAAATAAAATAAATGTGATACTTCAAAGAACTAGAAAACCATCCCCAGGCATTAATGAAATATCTAAACCTCTATCGTAACTTTTTTGGATATCCAGATATGTTGAAGTTATCAAAATCGATAAAATGAAAGGATCTAGAACAGACACCTGTAACTATAGGAATATATGTTTGCAAAATCAATTTGCAAAGACTTACGAGCTTCAATGCCAGATTAAATATGTTCTTAAAAAACATAAGTTGGTATACAATTTTCATTATGGTTTCAGACAACAAAAATCAACAACTGCAGCTATTGAACAAGCAAGCAACTTCATCTATGATAACTTAAATTTAATGCAAGAAACTACCGGGATTTCTTTGATTTAACACAAGCATAAGATGCAGTAAATCATAATTTCGGTGGTTAAAATCGTACCTAACTAACAGGTATCAGTTGGTTATGATTGATCAAAACAATTCAACACCACACGGAGAATAAGAATTGGTGTTCCTCAGAGGTCGGTTCTGGGTACCTTATTGTTCATCATCTACATAAACATATAAAATATTTCACGCATAACACCAGATGACACAATTGTTTGACTCATTTTTTTAATATCTGGAAATGATCACGAAGAATTGGTAAAAAGGACGAATAAATCTTCTCAACAGTTCAATGAATGGTGCATAAATAATAGGCTAATAGTAGTTAATTTAAAGATATTAAGTTTCCTGATGAAATTTCTACCTATGAATGTGAAACTAGTGTTGAGTCCCCTAGTGAAGATTGGGAAAGATTCCATTAAATTAGTGGAAACCATTAAAATTTTAAGAATAATGCTGGACTCAAAACTAACATGGGAGGAGCATGTAGATATGTACTTTCACACACGTCATGTCGAAAATTATTTAGGAAGTTTATAATTTTCACTCGCTGCCTCTTTACATCATGGTTTTTATTATAATATAAAGAAATATGAAAATGATTTTAGAAAAACACAGTTACCATACCAAAGGTAACAATAAACTACACCAAGGTTTTTCTCCATTAACAGTGGGACAAAACTTATAAAAAATCATTATTATTATTATTAAACTTAACCATAATCTGTATAAATCCTTTCTTAAAAAGTATTTGAGAACTTTTTGAATGCGTGTTGCTGCTTCATCGATAATCCATTTCATCAACATTGCTTTTCGTAGACAACAGATTCATCGTTCATTGACATGACCTTTTCATCCTCAAACCTTTTTATCGAGAAAGACGTTTCATCGAAAAACTTTTCATCGACATTATCTTTACATCGACATTATCTTTTTGTAGAAATAACCTTTTCATCGACAACGTATTTTTATTGAAAGTCTTTTAATCTACTAAAGTTTTTTCATCATGACCGTTTCATTAACAAAGACGCGTTTCAAAAAAATGTACATTCAAATATTTATTAATTATTTATCAGATTAATGACGCCTTTGTCGATTAAACAGTAGTATCGATGAAAAGGGAGTATCGTTTAAACTTTAGTAAATTAAAAGGCTGTCGATGAAACGACATTGTCGAAGAAATGGCATTGCCGATGAAAATATAGTGTCGATGAAACGTCCTTGTCGAAGAAGATTTCGATGAAATGGGAAATGTTAATGTTGATGAAATGTTTGTGTCGTTGAAAAACTATTGCCATTAAGAACATCTGTCGATGTAACGATCTATTGATGATATTGTATTCGATGTAAAGTTTATGTCGATGAAAGTGTACTGTTGATGAATGGGTATTGTCGATGAAACAGTATACAACCCTTTGACAATATTTCTTGAATTATCAATCAGGTGAAATACATCTTTGTCTATGAAAAGTTAGTGTGGATGAAATAAAAAGATTGTCGATGAATCGACATTGTTATAGAATTTGTTTGTCAATTAAATGGTAATATGTGCTTCAATCAGCATCCTCAAGGAAAAGCTTTTTCGATGAAAAGGTTATGTCGATGAAAGTATACAGGGTGTACCACTTTTTTTCCAACAAAAAAATTTCTTAGATAGTAAATGTCATTCTGAACAAAAATTTTCCTGTGAACTATTATGTATTTTCGACTACTTAAAAAGTTACATCAATTTTAAAATTTCAAAAGTTTAATGATTTTTGTGGGACACCCTATATAAATTTCATTTATTTTAAATACAGCCAATAATGTTCAAAAAAAGAATTTGGCAAAGAAAAAATCCAAACAATAATTGATTTAAATAAAAAAATATAATAAGAAAGAATATTATACAGGGTGTTCCACAAAAGTCATGAAAATTTATCAATTTTAAAATTTTTAAGGAGTCAAAAAACATAATAGTTATAGGAAAATTTTTGTTTAGAATGATATTTACTATCTAAAAAAAATTGTCAATAAAATGGTATCTTTAATCCATTGAGGGTATTTTTTAATAGATAATCTTGTTGAAATTTTGTAAAGTAAGCTAATGGGACATTACAGTTTTACCTTCTTGTCCCATGTTTATCCCAATTTATTCAAAATTTTAAAATTACCAATAATTTCATCATCAAAAATCTACGGGCCAAATGTAAGCTATAATTATTAAATACGTTGACACTCATAATATTAAAAGACTTTTGAGTCAGAGATAAATTACCTTTCTCAGGTAACAAGACATGAAAATGATGAGTATCGTATGAATGGAAGACCCTTTTGTTATGCTTTGTAGTGATGATAAAGATATTACATGAAGCTCTTATTGAAGATACATCCCATAATGCGCTTCTGTTCCAACAAGACTGCTTCCAAATTTGGAGAACTGGCCTATAAGTGTATTCCATAAAGCAATCTGAATTTGACTTCGACAAAATATATTTTTGTTAAACATTCCACATGCAAACAGTTTTTTAGGAGACGGAATTTGTAGCAAATCGAGTAAAGTTTCGAAATAAGACTATAGGTGTGATCCTCCCGGTTGAGGGTATTTGAATCCTAAAAAATTAACGGATCCAGAGTTAACCGACTGTAGTAAGTAATTCTTTCGTTTTGGTTTTATTTTTAATAAACTATTCTAGCTCAGAATGAGGTATTGATGGCATCGCCTGCCACAGTCTCGCCGACTTATACAGACCTGTCATTAGCGTACATTGTTACAGAATAGTTTTGAAGATAAAGTAGGAGGTCTTCGATGTATGTATAAAGTGAATAGAATAAGGCCTAAAATCGAATCCCGTGGGTTATTTAACTCATTTCCTTTTCTTGTCAAGTGAGTTATATCTCAATAAACTGAGTTCTATCCTTTAAAAAGGACCGAAATAATTTGCAGTATTTTCATAAATGCTATAGGCATGGAGCTTTTCCTCAGATTACAAAATATCTCGACTGTAAATTGACCATTATCTACATTTCTAATAACTTCCTCATAGAAACTGATAAGAGCTGTTTGAGTTGACATATTAGGTCTAAACCATGTAGACAGTTGCTTAAGATATCAGATTTAGTAAGAAAACGTTCTAACCTAACCAAAATGACATAGTCAAAAACCTTCGCTATTGAATAGGACCGCGAAGTTGGGCGATAGTTGCCAAATCCTTAGGATTTCCATTTTTAAAAATAGACTTCACAGAAGAATATTTTAAAGCGTTGGGAAAAATTCCAGGGGCCAAGCTTCTGGCCAACGAGTGAATCTAAGGATTCCTGTCAGGTAATACCTCTGGGTTTGAACTAATGAAAGAGGTACAATAATATCCAAATGAACTTGTTGAAAACGCGGTGTCGCCATAAAAAACTCACCTAGTTGACAATAGGTTAAACAAAATTTTCTACACTAGGACGAGCTATAGCGTTAATTCCCTTTTAGATTATGTAGTGTATCAAAAACTTGACGATGAAGAGTTAAGATTACAAAAGGTCGGAGGCGTGAGTTGAACTATCACAATAAAGTTGAAAATTACTTCCAGGAACATCAACATTTTGCAGTTTTAAAGATGAGTCACTTGTAATGTTTACCTCACTATCATTTTCTTGCTCTAGTGCAAGTAAATGAAGATCTAACGTGGTTGGAAACCATTTATGTTCTGATATCTGTTGAAAAATGAGCAATGATTGATTTGAAGAGGTGGTAATATTTCTCGTTTTACGTATGTTAAGTGGTTTATTATCCGTGTAATATATTACACAATGATGATATACGGAGGGTAATTCCTTGTAATGAACAGGTCAATCGTTTTGGCGTGGAATTAATTTCTTTGAAAACAATGCGAGAGGTTGCCAAACTGGCTCCTACTCCTACAGCTACATTGGAAGCATCGGTGAACAAACCATGAGATGATTTTAAATTAGGATGAGCAAGAAGAGTTGCTTC
Organism: Stenus bimaculatus; assembly: GCA_963971135.1. Lineage (NCBI taxonomy): Eukaryota > Metazoa > Arthropoda > Insecta > Coleoptera > Staphylinidae > Stenus > Stenus bimaculatus. The sequence goes on from OZ020187.1 coordinate 18,496,988, forward strand.
TGATAAACGTTCTTTCCAAAGTTCAAATGCTTGTTCCTATTCAGGTGTCCAAACTATATATTTAAATGGAGTGCACCAATTACGGAATGAAGTGGTGCTTGGTATTTTGCGGCTAAAGGCAGAAATCGTCGAACAAATAAATAACTTCAAGAAAACGACAAAGATCACGTGTTGTTTTAGGAAGTCTGTAATTCTTTAGAAGTTCTATTCTTTAAGGTAAAGGTTGCGTACCAAAAGATAAAACAGATTCTGCTCCAAATATACTTTTAGAAATATGATTCATCAAGTTTTGCAAATATTGCACGTAAATTAACTTTATGCTCTTCATAATTTTGTTTGTCCTGCGTTACGAAGTCATAAATGGAAATTTTTAAACGAGATTGTTGAGTGACGTAAATTTCGAGGAGAACTACTTGTGTTGGTGATGTGATATGTGATCAGCTAAAATATCATTTACCATTTAATGATTACTTTCAATAATTATCCACTATTAAGAAGACACCTATAATATTGTTTATAAATCGATTATTCCTGCAGTTTGGAAGTAAATTAAAATGGGCAAGAAAGTCGACTCCAATAATAGGTAATTCGACGCCGGCAAGTTTCATGAAAATTGTACCATATGTTTTAATACTAGCATTAACTCCACTAAGATCAAAACCAGTATTTCCAAGAAAAAAATTATTAAAAGTTTTTAGAAAACAACATAAATCAGAACCAGTGTCTATTAAAAAATTCTGTTTCGAATTACCATCAATTATGATGAGATGGCAAGATTTATGACAGTCAATAGCCGCCGTTATTTACTGCCATTGGTGATTGTCGAATTAGGCAACATGATTCTGCTAACTTTTGAACGGTTATGTTTTTGATTCTGAAAATTTGTCTACGGAGGAATCTAATTGCGAACTTTCTAATAAAGGTATTTTTGATTTTTTGGAACTTCTGGTTATACCGGAAGTGGATGGCAACTTTCTTATTTTAAATGGAACACCCAGTATATTTTTGCATTTTCGTGTTCTCCATAAAAATACCATTAAATTGACCTAGCATAGTGTGGTCCACGATTAATACTTTCGGAATTACGCCCATTTTAAAATCGTATTTTTATGCAACTTCATTTACACCGGAAGTTGGACCCAACTGCCCCAATTTCGTTATTTTCAATGAAATATTTTGCAATTAAGTTAATAATATTAAATTTAAACAAAATTATGTTTAATAGTAAGTTCGTTAATTTTACTGATTAACATAACCACCTTCAACCTCTTGACAGTAATAAAATCTAGAGGAAATCTCTTGGATAAAAATTTTGTTTAAATTTAATGTTATTAACTTAATCACAAAAAAAATCATTTAAAATAAGGAAGTTTGGGCACTTGGGTCCAACTTCTGGTGTAAATGAAGTTGCATAAAAATGCGATTTTCAAATGGGCGTAATTCCGAAAGTATTAATCGTAGACCAAATTATGCTAGGTCAATTTAATGGTATTTTTATGGAGAACACAAAAATGCAAAAATATACCGGGTGTTCCATTTAAAATAAGAAAGTTGCCATCCACTTCTGGTATAACCGTTCCACAAAATCAAAAATACCTTTATTAGAAAGTTCGCAATTAGATTCCTCAGTAAACAAATTTTCAGAATCAAAAGCATAACCTTTCAAAAGTTAGCAGGGGGGGGGGGGGGGGGGATTTACTTTATGATCGCACTGTATATATTTTCAACAAAACGATTGTGATACCAATATACTTGTTTTGGGGGATTTTTATTGAAATAAATAGACTTGCTGGTTTCACATAGTTAAACATGTGTTTTTTCTTGATTAACAGACTTTTAATAGAATAGGGAATAGGATATTCGCTTTTAAGAATATACAGGGTGATTCACATTTATGTTAAAATCTCTTAGATGGTGATTCCTTAGATAAAAATAAGAAAAAAAGTTCATATAAACATATATCCAATTCCCCTTCCTAAGTGAGTTAGTGCTCTTCAAAAGTGCTGACAGAATTTATTTCAGAATGGATACTAGTGTAGCATTCAAATTTAGCATAACTCTTTATATGCATTGGACTCAAGTCCACGATTTTTTTGAAATATTTTTATTGGTTCTAAGTGGTATTTTAAGAGATCGTTGATGGTAAAAACAACGGTAACTTTTTTAGTACTGGATTTTTATAAGATTTTTTTCAAAATATCATTCTGTAATTAAATTTACACAAAAATGGTGCTTTTGGACAAATTCGATAGAATGAGCCGTTTAAGAGAAAAGTGCATCTAAAGATGTGCTTTCCAGGACAGTTTTCATGGTTACCATACCAAACATTTTTGTAGGCCTATTATTTTACCAAAATTATTCCATAATTTATGAAAAAATGTTCCTATGTAACTTATGGAATAATTTTGGTAAAAAATAGGGTCTACAAAAATGTTAGTATGGTAACCATGATAACTGTCCAGGCATGCATATCTTTAGATGCACAATTCTCTTAAACGGATCATTCTATTGAATTTGTATAAGAGCACATTTTTGTGTAAATTTGATTACTGAATGAAATTTTGTAAACAAATCTTAGTTATGCCAAATTTGAATGCTGTACTACTATCCATTCTGAAATAAATACCCAAAAACCTCTTCTCTGTCAGCACCTTTTAAGAGCTGTAACTCACTTAGTAAGCGAAATCGGACAGATGTTTATATGAACTTTTTTTCTTATTTTTATCCAAGGAATCACCACCCAAGGGATTTTAACATAAATGAGAATCACCCTGTATAGATCTGAATTTATAAGGACTAAGTAGTACGTGATGAAATTTATTAAAGACCATAAACTTTAATAAATAAAAAATTGTACGAATTTTTCCATTTTAAATTTTTTTGTAAATGAAATTGTACATTATCTTGTTTAGTTTATCTTATTTTGTTATTACTTTTGGTTAGTGCACTGAAGCTGGTTATATCTTGTGACGTGTGATTTACATTTAGATCGAGCTTATTCTTATTCTCTTGCGAAATGTTCCTCTGTTGTTTTATGATGATCATTTAGAAATTTTATTAAATTCACATACTTTGAAAAAGTCTTTACTAGTGAACCCATAAATTCGTCTCTGTTCTAATAAAGAACTTGATATACAGGGTCGCCCAATCTTCCCTAAAAAATGAAAATAATCCGCTCAAAATTAAGTGACATAAACATGAACAATTTTAATGAGTGCCTTTATGCTATTAATTATTTAATGTTTCCCATTATTTTAAACGTCGCGTCATGCGAATTTTCTCATTATGGTTTCACATTTCAAAGAATATTGCCATTCTTCTCATAATGCATTTATTATCCTTATTATCCATTAATCTCATGTTTCTTAGCTAAGAAGTTCAAGGAACATTTTCCTGTAAAGCGCGTGTACAGCATTCCAGATTACATGATGAATTTTAAGTACTCCATTTGGTTTTGATGATTATTCTAGGATTAAAATAAATACGTTTACAAATTAGCAGAAACAATAACCAATACACGTATTTAAAAATGATAAAATTATTTAGCTTACATACATAAGAATAATAAGCATGAACATTTTTATGCTTATCTTATCGCTAGTGACGTTTAACATTTAAAAATAATATTTTTATGAAAACAGAAATATTCTTCAAAAATTTAACAAAAATGAAGCACTTGTTACTCGTTTTTGTTTTGGTAACTATCAAAAGCTTTGGTTTTACGTATGTATGTCAGATTACTTCATGTGAAACCATACAATGTCCCCAAGATTTAAATTGTGGCAAAGATGAAACTATAGTCAAAACCTGGTGCGATTGTTGTGATAAATGTGTCCGTATTATACGTAAGTTGAATTATACAGGGTGTCCCACCCAAAGTGTTACGAATTTTTGTCTCAAAAACTATTTAGAGTATATTTTAAGTGTGTTTTAAGGGTTATTTCAAATATATTAAATACATGAGCCTTTAATTTTGAAAGTGAGACAAGTCGACTTTTCAATATTTATAGATATTTAATGTTTTACAAAATCAATGCAATTGAAATACTGTTGACAATATAAAACAACAGTAACAAATTTGTACTGCTATTGAGTCAATTTTTATTGTAAATGATTAAAACATGAGGTTATTCTCAATTTGTGATAAAAATATTTTTTTAACAAAATGGACTTATCTCACTTTCAAAATCATCGGTTTAGATCAAAACATACTTAAACCATACATCATATAATGTACATTATATGATCTATGCTTAAACTTATAAATAAAAATTAGCATTTTGTTACCCTTTTCAAACCAACTACTTTTATTAACAAAAAAACTCTAATAGGTCTAGTTTTTGAGATAAAAATTCGTAACACCTTGAGTGGGACACCCTGTATAAATGTGGATGGTTACAATTTAGAACTATTTTCTAATTCTAGCTGAAGGTGGCGATTGCTTCAATTTGAGGGGATCTGTTTCTAACTCAGTTTGTGTAAATGGAACAATATGCGAACACCACAAGTGCATAGCTTACATGAAAAGGAAATAGCATATAATGAATTTCAATATAAATAATTAATGATAATATGATTTATTAAAACATCTTGTTTATTAATAAAATATAAGATGAGGAAAAACATAAAATTAAATTTACAACTCAATTTATTATTAAAATTAGCTTCGTTAAATGGAGCAGACAATTAGTGGCGTTTATCGCAGCCAACTTGGCTAAGAGGCTAAGCCAAAAAGCTGAAAGCTAAAACTAAACTTCATCTCGATTAAACAGCTAAAAACTAATAATATTAATAAAATGCTTTGTTGGGCGCGCTCCTTCATTAATATTTTAAATTGCGGCCTTCGTTAAATGAGTATAATCTCCCCTTTGTTTTCGAGCTTTCCCCTAATTCTCGCCTAGTTATGTTATGCTATAGATCGAATCGTCCCGTTTAAAAAGTCCGCTCATTTTCTCTGCGACTTTTATCAGACGTCGTCCCGGATCCTTGGATCCAATCTGCGCCGGAATTGGTCGGGGAGGGCAACGCGTCGGGGGTCGTCTTCATAATATCGAACAGGGAAAGTTTGGACTCGAATTTCCACGAATTTCCCAGTTCGGGACGTTTTGTGGCAGTGCGCATCGATCGTCGGAAACTTTGATTCTCGCCCAAATCAAAACAACGAATAATTGAGATATAATTTATGCGTTTGGTTTTGTTTACTAGATTTTCGTCGCCAGCATAATCTTTTTTGTATTTTTATGAAACACAATTTTTGAAAATCAAGTTGAAAATTTATTGTACACATTTAACTTGAATAAGCTTTATTAAAACCTAAAAATATGTACAGTGAAATTTAAATCATAAATCTTTCACGCGTTAAAGCCAAGATAAAATGAAAAATGTGACTCGAGGTAAAATGAGTTTGAGTATAAATTTTGGAGATTATAATTTACTTTATGTTATTAACACTCAACTTTTATTAATAAAATGATTATATAAAAGATATTTTTGAATACATTTTAAATATATTCTTATTATTACCATGATTTATGATAAAAATTTTTCTTTGTCCCCTAGAGTCTATGTGAAATAAAGTTACGAAAAACCAGAACTGCTGAATTTACACAAAATTTTGATTAAATTTATAAATCCCAAAGAAACATTACTAAATATTGATTCGAAAACAGGACATTTCTGAACAAAAGTAAACGAGCATTTGCACATCTTAAAAGCTGCAGGAAAACTACATCAGGATAATAATAGTTATTTGAAGCATATACTGGGTATAAATGAAGCATGGTTCACCTCTTTAATTTCAATGAATCACTCCAATATTTATGATCATAATGGTCTGCAAGTTGATTGAAACAAAATTTGGTCCTTTAACTTCTATCCAGTGCCTTTGGTATATTTTAATTATACAGGGTGTCCAGAAATTAGGCGGCAAAATTTTAGGAGGCGGTTCTACGACTGATTTTAAGAAAAAAAAATCTAATATGTCTGATTTCGCCTCCTAAGGGAGCTACAGCCCATTAAATATTCTAGGTACAAAGAGCGATTAACCCTATATTTAAAGAAAATATTAAAACTAATAAAATTTCATTAACCCATTGAGACAGTAATTTTTTATAATGTGCTTGGACCAAAACGCAGTATTTATTTTTCATTGGATAAGAATAAAAAAATATATATTTCAAAATTTATTAACGAAATTACACAAAATACAAAAATATACAAAAAGTATTTTTGAAATAAACATTTTGAAATGTAAAAAAAAAAAATAAATTTAATATTAGACCATTTTAAACCCCAAATTTACCAAATGAAAAACAACTAAAAATTAAATAAGTCTGAGACTCGTTATTTCTACGTTTGGCAAAAGTTACATACCAGGAGTCTGGCTCGTTATTCTGTCCCAATGGGTTAAGTAACTAATAATAAAAGTCGAGTATTGTGGAACAAAAATAACGAAATTATTCTATGGTAAAATATGATTGTAAATCTGAATGTGAATGGTTTAGTTAATTTTCTCGAAAAGGGTGCATTCTATCGAGTTGTTATAAGAGTACCTTTTTTGTCAACGATTAAGTAAAGAATGATATTATGAAAAAAAATATTAGGTTATGAAAACCATAAAAAAGTTAAGAATATTTTTAAATTTAACCCTCCTTAAAACTATACTTTCGGAAAGTTCAACAAATCTGAAAAAAAATCATAAAATTACATCTTCAGTGTATTATGTTTCACATCAAATTTCAAATCTCTACTACAACCTACTTCTGGACAAAATATTTCAGGGGCTGTACCGCCCTTAGGAAGTGAAACAGAACATATGTTTGTAGAATCACCTCCTAAAATTTTGCCGTTTAATTTCTGGACACCCTGTATAATAGTAGAAGTTATATTATAATGAAAAAATAAATCATTTGATTTACTCTTCAACATGGGTTGTGCACAATGAATCAAAACAAATTGATCAGCGAAAAACATTAGCATGTTACGAAAAAAATGTTTCAATTTATTGGCAAGTCTTTGGTTAAAAATGTTAGTTTTAAAAACAACTTTACCAACGTAACTGCATATTAAGAGCCATTTCCTAAACGACGAATATAGTGGTTTAGTTCTGCAATCATAAAAGCAAGTATGAACAACATTTTTGTATAATTTTTGTTGTTGTTGATTTAGAAGTCATTTCTTTATTTTTTGCCAGAAGGAAAAAAATGGAGAATGTACAAAAAAAAATATAATGATCTAAAAGTACCTTTACTTTGGACCCCTATAATTAATTTTGTGCTAGGTTGCGGAAGGGAACTCCCTGGCAAGATGTAGCCTAATCAATTTAGATTATAAATCTGAAAAAAATTGAAAATCTAGCGAGGGAAACTTGAGTTATGACTGCAGAACTAATGCTCGATTTCATGATTTTTTACAATTTTTCCTCCCAAACTCGCGCGCCCTCTAGGGATTCGCATTAATTATCAGTTATTTGGTCATAATTTGCAAAGAAGCTCCAGAAAAGTGAGATGGATTTTCTATTCTTTGTTATTATCTCCAAAGGAAAATTTATCGCGGGTGTCTAGGAAGATGCTCTTAATCTAAAATCATAATTGTTTAACAATATTACTAACTCTGGCTTTCTCAGGCTCAAATTTGACTAGAGACATTTAAATTTAAAGGTTTATAATTAGTGAATTAATTAAGCACATTAAATGATCCACTGTGGATCTATGTATAAACAGTACCTATTGGAAAAAAGTAGAGTATTATTTACATTTTCTTTATATACAGGGTGTCCCTGCGCTGCTAGGAAGTAACTTTAATCTAAAATGAAAAAAGATATCGGCATGTGGTTTTCGATAGAATATACAATACCTTTAAGAGCACATTTTAAAAATATTTTAGTAATATACCGGGTGACCATTCCAAGATGGCGGACCAAACTTATGTTTTTTTAAATGGAATACCCAGTATATTATGACATTTTTGGATTCCTTGTAAAAAAATTATTTTACTTTGTATAAACTTTTATGGGTCTATCATCACTCGTTTTGCTGATATTTGCCATTTAAGGCAAAAAAAGATCCATTTTTGAAAAATCACTGCTCTAAAATAGATAAACATTTTGGGTTGAAATTTTTCAACATCCTCTAGTTTTCAACTGTTATGTCAAATTTAAGTTTGTGATAATTTTTTATCAGGCTGCCTTATGAAATGCAAATTAAACAATTAAACGAAATTTTCAAATGGAACACCCTGTATATTATAACATCATTCGATGGCATTTTTAACAAGCTTTCTACTGATATAATGGTTGTATGGTCGAATGTCTATGGTTTAGGAGATATTAATATCCAAACTGAGAAACATTGAAAAATACACAAAATAGCCCTCTTGATGAATTTTGTTGAAAATTTTTTTATTAATTTGCCTAATATTTATTTCTGTCTTTCTCTATTTTGCTTTTTTATAATGTTGTTTTATTACAATTGTAGTTTTTCTTCTTTTACAACAAAAATAAAATCGAAACTTGCAATTATCAAATTTGGTTTTCTAAGTCTCGGCATGCTTTAAAAATTTAGCAACTGATGTTACCAAGGAAACCCTTATTTTCTAGAATTTTGTTTTTAGGCCCTTTTCTGTACTTTTGATAATAACTAAAGCGAAATAATGAACTCTTCTAAATAAGAAATGGAAAATATGTTGTAAGTGCTTGGTGAAGCTCAAAGAAATCCGCTTCTGAGGTGGGATTTTGTTTCTACAGCGGATTCTAAAACTCGCTAAAACGTCATCATTCAGGCGAAGAGAACAATGTAAATAATGACGAATTGGCGGAAAATGATGACGTTTTGTCGAGTTCATAAAACTCGCCTACAAACAAAATCCGGCCTCTGGTTATCAGAAAAGAGCGTAAAAACGATATTCAACAAAATAAGAGATTCCTTGGTAACAATAATTGTTAAAATTTCAAAATATACTGAGGTTTAGAAAACCAACATTGATAATTGCAAGTTTCGATTTTATTTGTGTTGTAAAACAACAAAAACTGTTACTATAATATAAAAACATTATTAAAAAAACAAAATAGAGAAAGCCACAAAGAAGTATTAGGCAAATTTAAAAAAAAAACCTTTAAAAAATTCATGAAGAGTGCTATTTTGTGTATTTTTCACTGTTTCTCAGTTTGGATATTAATATCTCCCAAACCATTGATAAGCGACCATACAAATATTCATTATATCAATAGAAAGCTTGTAAAAAATGATATCGATTGATGTTAAAATATACAGGGTGTTCTATTTGAAAATTTCATTTAATTGTTCAATTTGCGTTTCATAAGGCACTCTGATGAAAAATTATCACAAACCTAAATTTGACATGATAGTTGTAGAATATACGATGTTGAAAAAATTTTGAGAAAATTTCAACCGAAAATATTCATCTGTTTTAGAGCAGTGATTTTTCAAAAATGGATCTTTTTATGGCTTAAATAGCAAATATCAACAAAACGAGTGATGATAGACCCATAAAAGTTTATACAAAGTATAATTATTTTTCTATAAGGAATCCAAAAATGTCATAATATACTGGGTGTTCCATTTAAAAAAACATAACTTTGGTCCGCCATCTTGGAATGGACACCCGGTATATTACTAAAATATTTTTAAAATGTGCGCTTAAAGGTATTATATATTCTATCGAAAACTGCATGCCGATATCTTTTTTCATTTTAGAGTAATGTTAATTCCTCGCAGCGCTGGGACACCCTGTATAGGTTATAATATTCTTTAATAAATACCTTTAATATTTCAAAATAAGAATGCTTTAAATCTACATTCTTTCATAATTTTTTAATTAAATAAAAATAAAAATTGCAGGTTTAGTAAAATAATTTAGTAAAAAGGAAGCATTTTGAAGCGCTGAAAAGAGTTCTTCCATGTTTTTGTAAGTTTTATAGCGAATTTTGTTATCCAAAATACTCTAAAGGATTTCAATTGAATTTTAATCCAAAGATTGTGATGGCCATTTCAATAAATTAATGTTTTCTTCTTTCTTCCGCAAACCATTGTTTTACAAACTTTGATGAATGCTTCGGATTATTATCCTGCTGAACGAAGTGACGTAATGGGAGAAAGCTATGAGCATATGGGACCATAACATTCTCTAAAATATTTGTATACTCAAAACGATCCATTGTACCATTTATACGATGAATGGGGCCTATTCCGAAACCAGAGAAGCACCCCAAATCATTACAGATCCATTATCATATTTTACTGTATGTGGAACATATTGGATTCCATCACTACTTATCAAGCTAAACTTTGATTCGTCCCTGAATATTACCCTATTCCAATCCTCCAAAGTCCAATTAATGTGGTCTTGACTAAATTTAATTCGGGCACGTCTGTTTTTCTTTGAAAGTAGAAGTTTCTTTGCTGGTCATCTAGCTATAATATTGTTCTCACTTAGTCTATTTCTGACAGTGCGTGATGTAATATTTGAAAACTGATTGGTATCAAATTGGACCTTAATTTGGTTTGAAGATAAAAATGGGTTTTGTTTTGAAATATTTATAAGCGATCTATCTTCACGTAATGTTGTTTTTCGTGGCCGTCCAGACTTTGTTTTGAAATCTACTGTTCCACTTTCATTATACCTTTTTATAATTCTGGATATAATGCATCTATTCAGTGAATACTTTCTAGAAATATCAACTTGTGACACTTTTTTTATTAAAATCACTAATTATCAAATTTTTAATTTCTTTTGAAATTTTTATTCTTCGCGGCATGATGGATAAGCATAAACTAAGTACTTGAGTAAAAATGTGAAATAAAATTTTTCACTATTTTGTGTATTATACAGGGTGAGCTAGAATGATTGTGGTTTGATATGTAGGCAACCAAATAAGCAGGTTGGTACAACAGAAATTTTTAAAAGAAAATCTCCTAGTAATCCAATGGTGTAGCAAATTTTTTTTGCAAAATCTCTAATTTCACAGCAAATGTCAAATATTGAAAATGTTTTTCTCCATTTTCGGGGCAGATGCTAACACAAAACAAAGATTTACACAAATTAATTTTGATAAAAACTGACGTTTATAAAATAGAAAGCACAATAACGAAATTTAAAAATCTGAAGTTTTGACACAACGGTAAAAATTACACCTACGCCTCTGTTTTTGTGAAGTCTAGTAACTTTGTTTTGATTTTGACATGATTTTGTGTTGCTATGAACTTGAAGCAAACAAATTCCCCAGATTTTTAGGCGGGAAATTTGAATTGACCAGAATCATTTTAGCTCACCCTGTAATAAAATGTTGCACATGTTTCTCTACTTTTTTCCAACAATAAAGCGTGAATGATAAAAATTCTTTAGAAATATTTAAATTTTCAAAGAAATTTATTTTATATTAAACTTTATAAATTCGATACTAAATACTAAATACTGAGTATTAAAATTAAACATTATTTTTACTATTTTTAAAAATTTTAGAAAAAAAGGTCATGTTGCTCTACTTTTTTCCAATACTGTATATACCTAATGTTTTGCGCAAGTTGTTAAAGTATTAGAAAGTTTTATGTTACTATTACATTAATTTATAATTACTTTTTTAAAATTCTACTTTTCTGCTTTATTTACAGTACTTTGATATTACCCATTTATTTGCTTTTAAATATGCTATTCTTGTAACAACAGCCTGGCGTGTTTTTTTAATAATACTGATGGGGGAACAATGATAAAATCTAATCAAATTTATATACATATAGAATTTATACACTGTGTTTTAGTTAAACAAAAGCAGTTAGTAACAGCAATGGTAACAGTATGTTAACCTAATTTGTTTTCTTAATGTTCCTTTCGTCTTATCTTCCTTTACTCCGTTTCCACTATTCGCAATACTAATATTAATTTCTTGGTGACGTTCATCATTTTTTATAAAGATTAATTGCTTTTTTGGGGAAAATTTCACCATTTTTATTATTTCCTATTACATGTTTTATTAAACCTATTTAAGTTTTAAGATATTTGTAGATCAAATGGTAAATTCATTTCATCAGAAATTATTGGTAGAGAACTACACTATTACACTTCTACTTTTTGATTTTGAATTTTCCCAAGTAACTTTTATACATACATTTTTTTGAAAACGATTGAAAGATGTATAAAATTTTTTTTGTAGCAGAAAAAATTTGTAGATAAAATTAGCAGAAAAAAAATGTATTAAAATTGCCATTACAATCACCAGATCTAATGCAATATGCAAAAGAAAACCTTTGGTACATTTTAGAGAATACATTCACCACCATTACTCACAGGATTATTTGTAGCGCTGCAAAATGCTTCGAAGGAGATATGTATCGAAGAATAATTAACCGTCTCCCAGAATTTATGCCCAACAGATGTTCGGAGGTCGGAGGTATTGGTAAATAATGTGTATTAGACAAAACATTAACTTTTATTTGAAATTCTGTCTTTTTTGGAAAATAAACACGAACGCATAAAATTCATAACTACCTTATAAGTGAGACGTTATGTTAATCGATAAAAAAATTATTAAGTTCAAACTTATTTTTTTTAAACAATGCGACACGTCTTTCACCGTTTGATAAAATTCAAAATATTAAGGAAGTTATGAATTTTATGCGTTACTTTAAACTATCCTTTCACGTCATATTTACTATTTTTTTTAATTACATCTAGATCACTAGATGGCACTAGTATACAAAATCTTTTTGGTACTGCTGTAAAACATTCTTAAAAAGGTATTATTTTATGCTATAAATATAACCATATCAACCCATTTAAAAAAATGTTTGATGACGTCATAACGAAGTGATGTCAACAGGAAAATTTTATTTTTTGAGTTCAATTTTTAAAAACAAACCGATACAACTTTCGCCGTTTTTCAAAATTCCAAATAATAAGGTAGTTAGGAATTTTATGGTTACCTTACCTTAAACTCACCCTATATATTTTTTAATTCATACAGTTTTGATACTTATTTTATGAAATGTTTCAGAAATAAAATTTGTGGATACTACTTATTGTGTAATAGGACTGGTTTTTATTATTGTATGTTAATTGATCAAAAACTAGGTCGTGTTCGTTAGTTGGATTTAATGGGGAAAATGCGTAGCCCCTCGAACTCAAAAATCCAAAAATACAAATTTCCGACTCATTAGTTGATCTGTTTTCCTACAATAAAGTTTCTTAAGTGCTAATTATTTATAATAAAAAATAGAAAGTTATTAGTAACCCCTCCATAATCAATTGATTCAATACCTACTTCACGTAACTCCGTTGATTATTTGATTATTAAAATTGTTCCAAATGAATCTAGATATCTAGAAGGTTTCTATCCCACATTGTTTTATTTGACCATTTATCAACACATAAGAATAAGTCCTGAGGAAGGAGCCAAAGAAGCTCCGAAACGTTGACATTTGTGTTAATTGTATTGGTAATAAAGATTTTTGAGTTCAAAAGTCTACGATTTTTTCCATTAAATTGGATTTTAAATCATAAAATATAAAAATGATGAATTTTGCTCTACTTTTTACCAATACTGTATATTTTTCTGTATATTTTTCTGAAAAAAATATCAAAATGGAGCTGCTTCAACTTACTCGGGGATCACCAATTGGTTTTTTTAGAATTTTTGGTACCTAATCAATTATATGGTTCAATTCCGTAGCATGGTCTTTGGTATTTAATTATTGTTTAAAGAAATTACACTTGAATTTGCATTAATAGATGTAATTATAAATAATATGGCTGTATTCTCTAAATTATATTAAAATAGTATAGGTATGTCTTTCACAAAATTCAAAATACATTTTTTAGTAACATTATCACAAAATGTTCCATCTTCACAAGCGCGTTTCCCAGATGCTACTAAATCAAAGCAATCGTTGCCTTCAGCTAGAAGAAAACAAATTGGAATATGTTGATTATCTTCTAATAAAAATAAAGACTTACATATTACTGGAACACATCTTCCACAACATTCTTGCTTAATACGAATAGATTTTTGGCCTAAAGGGCAGTTCGGGACTGCTGCACACTTTACAGTCATGCAGTGATGATAATAAGGTAGTATAAACATATCGCACTCGACATAAGTAAAATAAGCAACTATAATACTCAAAAATAAAACGAATTTATTCATGGTGATAACAAAAAATAAACGTTTCGAAAATTTTTCTAGGATTGAAGTTCTTATTATATTTTTTATTTTATGTACAGCACCCTAAGGTCGTGATAAAATGAAAACCAATGATAAGGGCAATATTTTGTTTAAAAATGTAATTTATATTCAAATAAATTATAATTTCCTAATTAAAATACAAGCAATCTTAATTTCATATTTTTTTAATTATTCTGTTATTTTTTTGAATTGCTTTCAACGTAAGACCGTAACCACTGTATGACCAATTCAGTTTTTGATTTTTTACATTATACATTTTTGAGAGCGTAAATTAGGTTCAACCGGGTCTCCACGAATCTAGGGTCTTCCCTGTAATTTCTTTATTTATGAAAATAAACATTTGAAATTTTAGTATAGTATATGGCATAAGAAAAAGAATTTAATGGACAAAAAAATTTCAATTTCAGTTCCTGTTTCACCGGAAATGTCATCAACTTTCTTATTTTAAAAGTAACACCCTATTTTTGTTCTTATTTTTAAACATAACAATACGGGACCACATGAATATTGATGGATTTCTTTATTAACAATCTTATATTTTTTATTGGCGACAAATCCACGATTCTAAAAACAATAAATATTCAAAACCATGACACCCAAGGCATTTTCTTTCTTTAATTATAATTTATATTTTTTAATTTAATATGTAGGCGTAAATACGGCCATGTTTGTACTGCACCAGTTTCAAATCTAAAAATCTGTTTTTATAAAGGTGCCATTGCCACCGTGCCAAGGATAGTAACGCTTATTATATCTTTTACAACTATTTCTCAAATTTTCTTAGTAAGTGTTAATTTAGCCGCCTTGCGTTCTTTTAAAATGTATCGATTAATTATTTACAAAATTAAAATTACCTTGATAGTCTTTTACATAAACCGGAATTACATTTTTCTTGTTAGGAATTAGAGAAGGTATGGGCACCGTTTTTTTCTCACTTCTGGTTTAGAATATAAAATATAAGTAAGTAATAAGTATATTAATGTATATTTATGTATTTTTAAATAAATTCTGGAATTTATAAGTGAGTCCTTTAATTGGTAAATAATTACATTATGTAGAAAATCAGAAAAATATAAACATCTAGGGTGCGCCGCTCGATTTTCGAGTTTACTTTTTTGTCATCTCTGAATAAGAATGAGTTTAAATTTTAGGGAGGACATAACGGAAATAATATATTTAGTGCGTCTTATCGCATAGAAAAAATTTGTACATTTAAAAAAAAATAAATTAAATTTCTCTCTAATTTTATTATACTAGGTACACGTTATTTTTTTCCCAAATTCAAAATGCATTTTTTGGTGACATTATCACAAAATGTTCCATCTTCACAAATGCCATTCAGAGATGAAACCAGATCATAGCAATCATTGCCGTTAGCTAAAAATAAAACAAATTGGAATATGCTGATGAACTTATAATCAAAACTTACATATTACTGAAACACATTTTGTACAACAACCATGCATATATGGAATCAATTTTTTACCCACTTTGCATTCGGCGAAGAATTGTGAACATTTTACAAGGGAGCAGTAACTATTAGGTACAAGAACTTCATCGCATTCAACATAAGTCAGAAAACCCATTAAAATAATGAAAAATACAACAAATTTATTCATGTTGATAACAAAAAATACCCGGCGACGATATTTTTTTTAGAAATGAAGTTGTTCTGTTTTAGACTTTATATTACTATACTGAGTTGTGATAAGATAGGCACAAATAGTTGAGCAATATTTTATTTAAAATGTAATTTATATTCAGATAAATTATAAATATTTGTTTACTTATTAAAATGTATGTAAGCAATCTTTATTTTACAATTTTTTAAATAATTCTGTTCTTTTTTTGAATTGGCCACTTTGATTTGATTGCTATTTTAAAAACAGTTTTTTCTAATTTATACAATTTATTAATAATTATTTAATTATTAAGTGAGAGCGATTAAAAACTGATTTTATTTCTATTTTTTAAAGTTTTGACAATGACATTTATTATTTATACTTTGCTGTTAAAAATATTGATGAATGTACATAAAATCGTGTTGTAATATGTACATGGTCACCTTGCATACTTAAAATATAGTTGTGTAATGAAATGTCATTTAGGAATAGAGGTAATTACTCTACGATTTTCATTCCATTTGATTCAGGTAATGACAACTTAACGAAACGGTTAAAGGAAAAGCATTATATCTGTATGGAATGTCAAATTTTCCCACAAAATCATTTTGCAGAATTTGATAAATTTTTGAAAAACGTACCATACTTTAGCCCATTTTACCTATTAGTCTTTTATAAATTGTTATAAATCATTTATTTTTTAACCAAATTATATGTATAGAATATATTATATCCCAACATATCTTAAGACACTGTATGTCAAATCTTAAATATTTTGATTAAAACTTAAAATCCATGCAACTCGCAAATAAAGAAGTAACCTTGGCAACATTGCTTTCAAAGTAGTTCCTTCGATGTAAACAAACCGTTCTTTTCTTTATATTTTTTTGTTTGAAAATAAATTCCAAAAAACTGAACATACTTGCAAAGCAATTAATGTGAGAAATATGATATCATAAAAAATTGTTTCTATTTTTTTGTACAAATCATAAAAATTAAAAAAAAAAAACAAAAACAAAGTATTCTTTTGTTTTCAATTTTTTGTGATTTTTACAAAAAATAGAAACAATTTTTTATCATATCTTATTAGTCACATTAATAGCTTTGCAAGTATGTTCAATTTTTTGGAATTTATTTGAAAACAAAAAAATTATAAAGAAAAGAACGGTTTGTTTACATCGGAAAAACGCATTTGGTATTGAGGCGTCTTAATATTTGATTCAAATTTTTGGTAAGTCATGATTACAATCTAATAAAGGCTAAAAAAGCTAAAATTAATATGACATTTTTCAAAAGTGTCTGATATAATTAGTCAAAATACAAACAATTTTATTATTAGCAATTTTTAATCAAAACAAATAAAAAAAAAAAATTTAAAGTAGATGTTCGGAGTTAATTTTATCAGATTAAAGTTCTTGGAAACGAAAAAATAAATGTAATAGCGTGAATTCAGCGACCGTGATGAAAAATTTAGAGACGTCATTATCGTTAATCACCTGATTAAAAAATATTTCTTCATAAGAAATATTTTCTTAAAGACTTGATTAACTTTAACGACGTCTCTAAAATTTTCATCACGGTCGCTGAATACATGCTTATGTGTTTACATTCTTGTCATGTCATTTTATGACAAAATATTTTAGAAATGAAATAACAATACAATGATCTTTATTTTCTGTACTATATTAAGCAAAAATTACTAAAAACGTACAAATACAATTCTTACCTTTGAGCAATTATAACTTGTGATTAATTTGCTATTCATTTTTTTGAATAGTTTTCCTTTGTTTAACGAGTGCTTCTTAATAAACTAGCGTGGAGCGTCTACACGACTTTTTCACCACTCTGTATAACCAAAAAAATAATACATAGTAAGGTACATAAATTTTATATTACTTTTTTTGCTTATATATCAAAGTGCCAACCTAAGAAAAGCAACGTTCGTGCTTTTCATATCCCACCCTTCTATGATTTATTGACGCTTATATTAATTATTTCATTTATTTATAATAACTTTACGAAATTAGGACATAATTTATATGCGACAAGAGCATAAACTGTATTAGGTCTTTGGCTCATCGCGAAAATTACAAAATCATCCCTAATACATTATTTTTCGCAATTATCACAAAAATAACTATTTTTATATGAAGACATAATGGTTATTTTTGCATAATTTAAAATATGTTTGAAGCCTGATGATGGTCTTGGGGCCGAAAATGCATTAGTTATTAAATAAATATTGTATTTCAAAAAGAATTCATTGAAAGTGTTATTTATTTGATTTATATACTTGGTGTTTCAAAGCACGTGTGCCACCCCTTAATTTGAAAACGCTTTGTCAAATGGATGAAATATAAATTTATAAATAAAGGGGTGGGAGAGGTGGTATGGAATAGATACACCAGATGGATATGATTATTGTTGGTAAAAACGATCTCCATATTGTATAATAATTGTTCTATGGTTCAGTGTTATTGAATTCCATTTTTATATTTTTTATTGAAATCTTATTGTGTTTTGGTGACTCAAATCCCTAAAATTTTATATTTTTTGTAACCAACTGTGTAAGTTACTTATATTTTTCTTTGAATAATGTTTCAAAAATTTTTCAAAAATCTTTTCAAGCAAACTATACTTCATTTTTAATCTAGTAGGAGTGACAAGGAAAGACAGTTTACACTATAAAAGTTACTAGAAAAATAACAAAACAGGTTTTGGCTGAAATTTTAGGATATTTTCAAATTTGATGATAACTATTTTGAGATTATATGTCGAATATCCTAAATAATTATCCGGTGTAAATCTTGCCGATTTTTAACCAATCAAAGACTTTAATTTTTGGAGCGGGAAATTTAAAACAATCTTCCTAGTTTAAAAATGAAGTATAATTAATTGGTGTCGAGATTTCTCTATATATCTTTTATTTAACAAACAGAATCCAAAAAAGACGAACTAAATGGAAGATAAATGTTTAGTCTTAGAAATAAATGAATTTTGTATATTTTTCCATAAAGACTAGTGTAATTAATTATATAATTCGAACAAAAACAAGATGAAAAAATGGGTGTGACTCTTAAACAAACTCTATTATAAAAATTAACTCCAATTAGGATACATTGGTTAAAGTGTAAAAATATTCAGAGCAGATTTCTGTTTGGTATTTAAGGATGAATGTTTTCACACTTTAACCAATGTTGTTCCACCAAACTATGATGGATATTAGATTCGAATTTCCAATTAGGATACATTTCAAATTTCTTGTAGTTATGTACATATAAATTATGTGTAAAGTTCAATTAGTTTGATTAATATTGGTCCGTAGGAGATATAAGCTTTCAAACTTAGAAGTATCTAAGTTGGAGGTCGATGTTTCTTCGTCAAAGATCGTATATTTTTTAATTTCATGTATTGGGCATATTATAATTGCACTAGTTTTACAACTAAAAATATATTTTTTAGGTGTTTTGGTTAGTGGAGCTTATTTACTAGGTATTATTTCTAAACTATCATAATTTAGTGTTTATTTCAATTTATAAAGTAATTAGATTTTTTTATGTTCATACGACAAACCCAACCTAAAAATTGAAATTGTTTCGTTCAACAAATCTTTTAATTGTTGTTGTTTGTATCACAAATTATTCTACGAGTATGCGCCTTTTGTCATATTTATGGGTTAGATTTAATTGCATTGCATTTAATAGCTTTGTAAAAACACATTATAAAAATATTTTAAACTTTATAAAAATCGAATCAACGAAAAATAATAAATATCAGTTTCTTAAAATAAGCTTCACTTTGAATAAACAGCGTTAACATTAAGTAAATTTGACATAACTTATAAAAATATGTAACAACTTTAAATAATAGTTTTTACCGTTTATAAAAAGATATTACACTTCTAAATGATGTAACGCACTTTGAAAAAACATCCTTCACATTTTTGAAGTCAACAAAACATAAAAAATAGTTTTCAACATAAATGAAAAATACTTCACTTTAATTATCATATACGCTTTAAAAAAAGATTTACGCTGTACAAAGATGGACAAGCACTTTGAAACGCAAGTACATACATTGTCCTAACATAACCTAACCAAACCTAACCTAAACTAAGATGTTTTAAATAAAATACAAAGCTGTTATTTTTACAGAAAATTTGGTAACCTAAATATATGTATACCTTATACAAAGTGAAATTTATTTTTTGCACTTCCAAACAATAATGAGCCATTTTACTCTCTTAATGGCAGAAGTAAAAGTAACAGATTTACTACCAAGTATTCATTTAATCTCTAGGGATTAAAAGTCCCATAACGGTTCATTTAATCCCTTGGTATTAAAAATATTTCGTAGTTAGATATTACAAACACAGATGGCGCGCAAGTTTTTAAAAATAATTGTTTCTGAATTCTGAATTATATTTGATAATTTAATACGTAAGTATATTTCTAATATTACTACAATAATTTTTAGGGTTTTTTTATTTGGGATAGGAATTTATTATAGTTTTTTGTCTTAAATTCAAAAAATTTTATTGACAAGAAATTCTAACCTCTAAACTGTCTTGTATTATTTATTAAGATATCTAATGGTTTTATCTAATGTAGTATGCTAAAATATTTAATATTTATACAATTCAAAAGATTTTTGTTAGTTGTTTAAGTTTCTAGAAGATAAACGATAGAATGTTTCATCATCACTCGGAAGTTCATGCAGACTGATCCGCATCGAATCATGGTATAGGTACTTAAATTTTTAATAATATTTAATTTATCATAAATTAACCGATCAATTGATTTTAGGTTTCCGATGTGCTTCAAAATTATACAAGACTGGAGAAAACAACACAAATTTATTAATAGATATGTACATTTACAAATTACTAAATATAAATATGTACGTTTACTCTAACATTACAATCAATACAATTTGTTAGACCAAATAAAGGAAGTACAACTTGTTCAATTATTTTTTTTAATAAGGTGACGGTTTTATGTCTGGCTCAGTAGTTATTTGCATTCGAAATAACCATTGTCCCAAAATTGAAAACGTTTGTTCAAATAATTAATTGGAAGTGCAAAAAATTTAATATGCACCGCTGGAGCAAAGTGCATTTAATCCTTCGTGTGGTTGTTGCCCTCGACTACGTCTCGGGCAACAATTTCCACACTCAGGATTAAATTACTCACTTTGCTCCCTTGGTGCATAAATAACTATTATCCAATGTGCTCGCTATTCATTTTATGTGGTGGGATTAAAGATTAAATATAGTTTTTCAAAGTTAACCCCTGATATTTTAAAGTGGTTATTTTATGATTTAAATCATCCTTATCCAAAGTGTAAATTAATCATTTAATAGTTTGTTTGTTCAAAGTTAAAGCCATTTCTTTAAAGTGCAATTATATATTAACTCCATATTTATTAGTTTCTTAAAAATGACACTCAATTTCTACCTTATTCTTTTCTATACTTTTTATGTGGTTTAAAATTGACATTGAAAACAACCTTCCTTGAAATATTCATTTTCAAATATGCATTTTTAAATATGCTAAACCATATTATTTGTTTACTCAAAAAACTGCTGAAATTTGAATTCCATATTAAATCTCTCGTCTTGAAAATCGCAGGCACGCAACACATTTGTGGTCTAATTAAAGCATATTCTTTTTCCAGCATAATTTGTGATACAATTTGTGTTCAAATTTTCTGATTTACTCGGTCATAACATATCTTACGTAAGATTTACTTATTTTAAAAAATATCCAAGGTAATAATAATAAAAATCATCAAATTATTTGAATATTTATCAAAAATTAATTTAAGATATTTCTTTTCTACTCTAAAGTAGATACACACATTCCACGTACACAAGTTCCTCTTTGGCAAACAGAACGTGGTGGTAATCCATTAAAAATAACGCAGTTTCCTCTGAAGCGAAGGCTAGAATGCAGAAATACAAAATAATAACTGCAATTTTAATAATTCTAAATCATACTTACGTGCTATAGCATAACACCTTTTGCCTCCACAGACAGCTCGAACTTTCTTTTGATTTTTACCGCATTTTAGACGGTTCGAACATTTTACATTATAGCAATAATTATTAGGTATACATATTAATGCATCTATATAAGTAAGGTAAACTATTATTACAAACGAAAGTAGAAAAACTTTATTCATTGTAATCATAAAAAATACTGTTTAACCAGAGTGATTTCTAGTATGACTTATAACAAAAGTAATTTCTAAGTGTAAATTATTTATTATTTTTTTATCGTTATATGCCCATAAATTCTTTTGTGAAAATAAAATGAAAATAAAGGTTAAAAAAATATGTTAATACATACTTAAATACTTGGAAAAATAATAATCGCGTATCTCTAATTTAAGGAATCTTTAATTAATATTTTTAAAATATCACTCACTTTAATTGTTTTAGGTAATGGGAATTTTAAAATTATAATAATTTATGAGCAAAAACAAAATGATGGTTTCACTACATCATTGACATCAGTATAAAAGATTTCTCTTTAAATTTATGAAAGTTTTAATTTTATACTGGAGATAAACACACCCCTGAAGAGTTATTAGCCTATTGGTTTGTTAAAAAATATTTTTTTTTAATTACAGCTAAAGTTGTAAAGCTTTTTAAATGAAATTTTGTATACTTGCATTTTAATAGTAAACTTATATTTGGTAAAAATTTAACCACTCCTCGACTTTACTAAATGGTGTTAGTGTTAGAGTATAGGTTAGGACTCGAAATACATTAGAAGAATTTTATTTTAAAATTATTTGCTTTTGAAGAGAAGTTCAAGAGAATAATTTTTTATCTTTTCGTTAAGTGGACAGATGATACAATTTTGTTGATTTTATCGGAAAAGATAGAATTTATATGATTTAGTTAAAACTCCTCCACTTTTTTAGAAGGTAGAGACTTTTTCTACTCTACATAACTTAAAAGCGTAATATACCGATTGATTTATTGAATCTTTATTTTTTAATGTAGATTCTTTTACATACAGGATGGTAATTATTTTGATGCTCACTATTGGTATCTTTTATAGTGAAGATCATTTGCTCATTTTTATGGCCATTAAAAATTTGAAATTTTTTTAAGATATTTAAACTTGTAGAGTTATGGCTAAAAAACTAAAAAATGTGATTTTGGAAAATATTTTATATTTGCCAAAACATTACTGCTACATCAATGAAATTTGATATGTATGTTGCCATTTAAAAAATCAAAGTTACCTCCTGTTCCGGGCACTTCCGGCTTGTTCTCGAAAAGAATAAGTGCACCAATGGATTCTTTGTGTTCACTTTGGTAATTAAAATTTTTATTCTATGTGCGACAAACTGTTTTCGAGATAAAGGGCTGTTACGGGTGGTCTGACTCACCCTGTGTATGTTTTTAACTAAGTACAAAACTTGGCTTATATTATCCCTCTTAAAATAAACTAGAAAAATAACAAACTAGGTTTTGGCAGAAATTTGAGATTATTTTGACTTGTTAATGACAAAATATGTACAAAAACATAATTAAATTCCCCATTACTTTATATTGAATACAAATTTATACATGTAAATACATTCAAATATGAAGATAAATATTTTGAGGTTATATGTCAAATATCATCCTAAATAATTATCCGGTGTAAATTTTACCGGCTTTTAACCAATCAGAGACTTTAATTTTTGGCATTTTGGAGCGGGAAATTTAAAACACCCCTCCCAGTTTAAAAATGAAGTATAATTAATTGGTGTCGAGATTCCTCTTTATATCTTTTATTTAACAAACAGAATCCTACAAAAATGAACTAAATGGAAGAATTTTATAAAAACTTTTTTATAAAAAATTAACCCCTCTGTTTCTGTTTGGTAAATAGTCTGAATGTTTTCACACTTTAACCAATGATGGATATTAGATTCGAATTTCCAATTAGAATATATTCAAATTTCTTGTAGTTATGTACATATAAATTATCTGTAAAGTTCAATTAGTTTGATTAATATTGGTCCGTAGGAGATAAAAGCTTTCAAACTTAGAAGTAAGAAATTTTTTAACCGATTGTACGTAAATTCATAACAACTGCATCGAAGTCGGGGTTCGGTGTTTTTTTATCAAAGATCGTATTTGTTTTAAATTTCATGTATTATGCATATTGTAATTGTACTAGTTTTACAACTAAAAGTATATTATAAGGTGTTTTGGTTAGTGGTGCTTATTTAGGGCTTAGACGCTTCAGTATTATTTCTAAATTATCCTGATAAATACCCAGATTCTGGTCAAATCATTTAAGTTTACAGGCCTTTCAATTTAAATTTGTTATATGGGTTGTAATGGACAATTTCTATGGTTACCTTTAATGTTTCTAATTAAAGGCATTTAATTTTGACCATTTTTTATTATTTTTATTAGACGTTTCTTACAACAAATCTTGCGTAAGATTTGTACTAATAAGTTATGCTCAAAACGAAAGTTTTAGAATTTTAATTGTTGTTAAATTTAAACGGGCAAATTTGTTTCACAAATTATTCTACGAGTATGCATCACCTTTTGTCATTTTTATTGGTTTCTTAGAAATGACATTTAATTTTCTACCTTATATTTTAAAGCGCAGGCGCGCAACACATTTGTGGTCGAATTATTCTACATTGAAATAAAAGATCTTCAAGTCATAGCAAACTTGCTTACCAAGCAAGTTTGTAGAGTACTTAAATACAATGGAGATGAAATGCAAAGAGTATGTTTTAAACGAGTTTATGGTAAACCTCAGGAAATTTGCTCATTGATGTGCAAGATGAAAAATAGAGTTAGCGCTGGCCCAGATGGGCTGCCTTGCAATATTGTGAGGGAATTTAGAGAAATCTTAGCATTTCCCTTAACGTACTTAATAAATTATTTTTTTGACTGTGGAATATTCCCTGATAGTCTAAAATTAACATCAGTCAAACTTGTCTTAAAGAAGGGGGCGCCTACTGATATGTCAAATTATCGTCCAATTTCGATATCGTGCTCAATTTCAAAAGTGTTCGAGTATGAAATGCTAGATAGGTTAGAAAAATTTCTAGATAAACATGATATACTATCTCATTTCGTCGTCAAGTCAACCCAAACTGCATTGCTAGCGTTCTATGAAAAAATATTGAAAACGATCGACTCCCCATGGGGATCTTTTGTGATTTTAGTAGAGCTTTCGATTGTGTGCCACATTCTCACTTGTTAGATAAATTGTATCGACTTGATATAAGAGGTAAGGTTGGACACTGGTTCATCTCTTATTTATCTAACAGATTTCAGTTTGCGGAGGTAAATTTAAAATCACCTATGCTTCTGGTCACAATGGATCTTCCACAAGGTTCTATTTTGTGTCCGGTATTGTTCATCATGTACATAAATGACATAGCTGAATTTCTCTATGATAAATTTATGATTATGTACGCGGATGATACCTCTGTTTTGATGTCAGCCGCCATAATCCAAGAGGTTGTACTGTCGTGCAATCAGTATTTTAATAAATTAAATCAATGATTATCTGGCCTTTTCTTAATACTGAAAAAAACAGACGTTATGCTTTTTCACACTAATAAATCAAAATCCCAAAATTGTATTTAACAGTATACCAATACATATTTCTCAAAATGTGTCTTTTTTGGGAGTAGATATTACTGATACACTCGATTGTACAAAAATTACATCAAAATTGAATAAAGCATGTTAAAATTGCGAGCCTTAAGGCATTGTCATGATTTACCGTCTCTTAAGAAACTTTACTTTGCTGAAGTGCATGCAAGATTAATATATGCTCTACCATTGTGGGGTTGCTCCTCTTGGTTGGGCAAAATTTTTTTTACTTCAAACGCGCTTCTTAAGATGCATCTTAGAAATTGGTCAACTAAAATCTTGTAGAGAATATTTTAGGCAGTAGAAAATTCTATCACTCCCTTGCCGGCTTCTTTTGGAGTTGGGTACTTATGTATTTAAGAATAAAACATATCAAAATTCAAGAATCTCACACAGTTATCCAACGAGAAATTTTAATTTTTTATTGCCAGAAAAGGTAATTTACCAAATTTTGTCGAGTACTAAAAATTTTTTTCTAATACTTAGTATTAAAATATTTACTTCTAGATAATTGTCTTTATACAATTGAAGAATTTTCAGAAGTTTTTAGAATGTAAAGCAGTATTTCGCTTATTTTAGGTTTTAAGTATGGCGTATCTAGGATTTCATCCTGGGGATGGCAAAATCATTGATGAAAACTCGAAATTGGGCCATGTTTTCGAGATCCCGAAATTTAAAAAAAAAAACAGGTTAACCTAACCTAATGTTAAATTTTTCTAATTTTGCAAACATATACAGGGTGTCTCGAAAATGGCTCAAGAGCTCTCCATTACATTGTTGTAGACCCTTCTGGGAAATCCTCAGAAAAATAATTAAAAAAGTCGTCTTGACCAATTGAGATATGAAGAGACAAAGTTGGGGATTCAACATTTTTTTAACATGAATTTTGAAAACTATTAGTTTCTCTTTAGTCGTGAAGTAATAAATTAAATCTAAATCGTATTATTCACAATTTATTTTTTTAAATTGAAAATTATTACGGGTAATTTTATTGTAGGTAATTTTAAATAAAAAAAAATTATTCCCAACATTGTCTCATCATATCTCGGTCTATTGGCCAAGAGGATTTTTTAAACCATTTTTCTGAGGATTCCTGAAAGGTTCATACTGGAGAGCTCTTGCATCATTTTTGGGACGTCTCGCATTTTAAAAATTGTTAATTGAAAATAATTAGTGTATCTCAAAAGGAAGTGATGAGAAGAATATCATCTACAAAAAACCCTATTTTCGGTGTCGGAACACCCCAGTTTTTCTTTGGAGGGACTTTTTTTCCACAGAAAATGTCAATTTAAATGAAAAAAAATGGAAAGTAAAAATAAATGACGCTACTTTAGCCTAAGGTTATAAGTTATAAGACTACCATCAAATTATTATTTTGATGGATTTTTTTCAAAAAATAAATACGATTTATTCTTGATGAAAATATTAAGAATGCGAAAATGCTCATATCGTTGAAATAAGCCCCATAAAGGTATATTATACATATATTATTATATTTTGAGTCCATAAAATTTTTCAGAGAAAACTCTATCAATTTAAAAAAGATTCAGTATTGGTATCCTTATACGATTTATTTCAAAGATTGAACGAAAATAAATAAAAATAGAATTTATTTTTATAAAGTAACAAAAAACAATTGATAAGAAAATCTATGATCTTGGGGGGGGGTGGCTTCTTTTACCCCTTCAGCCACCCCCTTACGCCCTTGTGTAAATGTATGTATTGTCTTTTCTAATATTGTATATTAATGATCAATATTGATTATTTTATTTTGTCTGACATGTCTAATACTTCTATTGTAAGTCTCGACGGAATAATAAATACATATTATTATATTTCCAGCATAATTTGGGATACAATTTGTGTTGATATTTTCTGATTTACTCGGTCATAATTTATTTTCAAGAAATACGTAAGATTTGTTGTAAGAAATATGCTACAGGCTTAATCTATTAGAGTAAATAAAATAAAACTCATTTAAAAAAAAACATTTTATTTAAAAATTATTTGCTTTTGTAGACAATTTCAAGAGAAACATTTTTTGTCTCTTCGATCAGTGGACATATGATATAGTTTTCTTCATTTTATCGGAAAAGGTAGAATTTATTTCATTTAGTTAAAACTCCTCCACTTTTTTATGAGATAGGTACTTTTTTACATAACTTAAAAACGTAATTGATTTATTGAATCTTTATTCTTTATTCTTTAAGGTACCTTTACAAATAGTGTCAACAGAAAAGTAATCCCTTCTTATTGGCTTTCGAGCTAAGCGATCTCCCTCTTGTGGCCAAAGGCGAAATTAATGAGATGACGTCAGAATTAGGTTAAGTTTTCATGGTTGCCAAATAACTTTCAGTTGTCACCGAGGTTCCGCCTCTTAGCCTAACCTACTTCTCAGGCCATTTTATTTGAATCAACAATCGTTTTCTAAAAAATTTATCAAAATAAAGTCTCTTTTTCTACTCGAGGATTGTCAATTTTTTTATTTCAATGTTTCTTGTAGCAGAGTCTTTAATTTACATTTCTTGAGGCTATCTTAGACGGTCATATTTCTTACAACAATTCTTACATGAGACTTGTTAGGAATTAAAATACACAGCCTTTTTGATTTATTTTTTAAAATTACATTAAACTTGATTTCTTGTAAAACTTATTATAAGAAACATGGTGGTCTAAAACAGCCTTTACACAAATTACTATGGTCTTCCAAATTTAATTAAACTAATATCCCTATCTATTTAATTTTATACATTCAAAACGCATTTTATAGTGACAATATTACAAAATGGAAATCAAGACGATGCAAAAAATTGTATTTAACGAATTCCTCTCGATTTTCACAAATCTTTTATTAAATATTTTAGAAAATGTGGAGATTATATTTTTTTGGTATTGTTTTACCTAATAAAATTTATCTATGGTATTCATGTTTTAAACTAACTACAAAACTTGCCTTAGGTATCATTTTTGAAATAAAGATAAAAGACAAATAAAATATTATAGTTGTAGATTTTTGGTTTTTTTTTTTGAAAGAAAACAGTACAAAATGTGCACAGTTTACTTCACAAAGACAAACATTGAAATTTCAAATTACGAGATTTTAAGTGAACAAAAAAAGAAATTGTTCCATTTTGTTAATTAAAATTTGAACGGGTTTATGGTGATGTTTAAGTAAAAATTTCAAAATATTTTAGATGTTAATATTTATTCATACTCTGTTATTTATAAATCCAGATAATTCTTTTTTAATTAGCTATACGCACTTCCCTTCTACACAAGTTGATCCACTTTCACAAACAGTATTTGGTGGTAATCCTTTAATAATATAGCAATTTTCACCTTTACCTGTAATGCAGAAAAATATTAATGCAATTTTAAGTGAAACAATCATCATGCTTACGTCTTGTAGAAACGCAAATTTTGCAACAACCACACATGGTAGGAACTTCTACCTGATTACTACGGCAATTTTTATGTGGAGGACAGTTTACTTTTCGGCAATAATTAGTACATATATCACCTTCTATATAAGTAAGGTAAACTATTATTACAAACGAAAGTAGCAAAACTTTATTCATTTTGATAATAAAAAATACTATTTAACCAAAGTGATTTCTAGAATTTATATACCCACAAAATTCTTGTGTAAAGATAAAATGCAAATAAAGTTAATTTACTGAGTTAAAAAACATAATAATTTTTCTTTATTGTTTATAATAATCACGTTTCTTTAATTTAACCAACCTTTATTGGTATCTTTTTAAATATCGCTCAGTTTTATTATTTTAATAGAAATTTTAAAATTAATTTATGGGTCAGAATAATCTAAAAGATGCTTTATTAAAGAATTGAATAAAAATCCGACTATTAAAAACTGGACATACAATGTAGTTCTGTTCATTTTATCAGAAACAGTAAAATTTATGTTTCAGTAAAAACTGGAGGCTCGATTTCTATTTTTTATTGTCATAATTTAAAAGCGAAATATTATGTATTCTTTATCTTACTTTTACGTGGGGTCTACAGAAAAATTAAACTATTCTAAATTTTTTCCTGAAAATTTAATCAAAATAAAACTGCTTTATTCTTATTTATAGTCAATTAATAAAAACTTATCTTGCAGTGGAATTTTTGTTCTGAGAAACTAATAATTGAGAGCAGGAGAATGACGAGTACATATAAATTTGAGCGCTTGATTTTGAAATTCTCTTGATATTTGCGGTTTTGGTCGTAACTTTTTTCCCAGAGGCAAAAATGAAAAATATTCTGATCCTGACAACTTCACACTTGCGGGGCGAACTTCTTATTTTGAATTTTTTTATAGTCAGCAATTAGTGCTTAATTTATGCTAATTTGTGCTCTAATAATTTACATTTGTCCTCAAACGGGTTTGCGAAAAAATAAAAATCGTTGGTGGGCCAACATCATTTTTTATTTAAATTATGTCTTTACCTGTTTTTATTTGGCAAACTACGCGAATATGTATTGAGCTATATAAAAAGTAAGAATATCATATGAAAGTAGAACCTCTACTTAAGACTTATAAAAGATAGTTTTTTTTAATATTTTATATCCAAAATGGCCAAAAAAAATTATTAAAAATATTATTAAAATTTGACCGAAGAATTTTATATTTATTTTTTGGACTTAATAATTTAATTCTTGGAAAAAACATCTTTTAGACTTCTAGTCTTGGATTTTATTTAAACTATGCAATTATAAAACTGAATGTTATATACAAAATATGGCTGTAGTTTGTAAGAAATGCAAGACATGTTTCGTGAATTTTGAACGCTCAGTTAAACTTTAGGCGCAGCTAATTTCTCCGCAGTTTACGTGATACAAATTTTAAATATAACAAAAATGAAGACTTAATCAGATTATGCGGGGTGTACTACGGTTCTTGATTTCTTCCCCAAATTCAAGAAGAAGCTCAAAATATAAGTTTACTGTCGGAGCGAGGTTCTACTTATTAGACCTTCAATCCGCATAATTGGTGCTCAATTTGAGATCATCTGTGCTTTAATTGTGCTCAAACCCTTTTAACGAAGATTATTATTTATTAAAAAAATTATGAAATATTTCAAATTTTCGAATTTTTTCTCAAACAACATTTTCGCGGTAACTAAATATTGTGATTTATGCACCAAACTTATAATCGGCCATAAGTACTTTTCTAAGTGTACATAAACTCACTCTGAGTTGTTTGTATCTCCTAATACACAGCGCCCATAAAAGAGCAGAAATAAGATTATATGCCAGTGCTACCTCCCGAAGATTTCAATATTTCCGATATCTGGCGAGGAAAATTTTGATGAAATCATTGCTCCTTCACTACCACAATAAGCTGTAGCTGATATTTATAATTCTGATGATTGGGATAGGGATGACGATGTGCCACTATCTGTGATAGCTTCAAGATTAAACAAAAATTTAAAAAAAGTAAGAAGCGAGGTGGTCCTAATTACCAATGGTCCAAAGAAGACTTTCAACATACGCAAATTCCTGAAGAGTACAAGTACGATGCGCTTCCTAAAATTCTTACTGGTTTGCAATACTTTCAAAAAGTTTTCGATGATTCACTGATTCAATACATATCGGACCAAACAAATTTATATTCTACTTTGACCAATGGCTGTTCTGTCAATACTTCTGTAACTGAAATTAAAAGTTTTATTGGCATTCAGCTTCTCATGGGAATAGTATAGATTCCATCAATTGAAGACTACTGGACATTGAATACACGCTTGTAGCTAATGTGATGGCTGTGAAAAGATTTAAGAAATTGGGTAGGCTAATACATTTTCAGGAGAACAATGCTGATCCAGGTGCAGATCGTTTATTCAAAATAAGACCCCTTCTTGAGAAGATTAGATTGAATTGCATTAGAATTGAAAATGAAAACATCTGCGGGAGTACATGCCATAAAACTAAAAAAATGGGGCATTTGTTATTTTGTGGGGGACCAATGTATGGTTGTATTCATTTTTATTGTAACTTTTAACAAAATCAAGCTTTAAAACCCTTTTAAACCCATGTTACCTGTTAAAAACAAGTTTTAGATGACTAACGTAAAAATGCTACAACTTCTCAAATATTCCATCAAATTAAAAAAAAATATGACACTTGTATAGAGAATAGTAGGGGCTTTACAATAATGTATCACTTGACCCCTATTGCCATTTAAGATTTATGTAGGGGTAGTTTCCCTGCATAGCTGGATGAGGGGTTGTCCCTTGCGTTACCATAAAAATTGGTCCCCCGCCAAATAAAAATTGACCTGTTTCAGGGTTTTTTTCAAAAATTATTGGTTTTCGAAATAACCTGGGTGGGAACTCTTAGTTGAGCCACCCTGTACATATGATTACCTTCTATACAGGGTGGGCCAACGAAAACGAAACAGACGAGTTTTGAAATAGTTAATAAAAAAATTTGAAAAAATGCTCGGACAGGTCAACTTTAGTTTCGAGGGGGAGATATTTTACAATAGAGCTGATTCAAAAATCCATTCATCCCTGCGCCCTATGGACACAACCCCTTAAATTTTAATAGGGATGGTGGGGTAAGTAATACCTCGTTGGAAAGATCTTTTTATCCAGAGTAACATACAAAAAAAAAGTTAAATCGATCGATTCGTTTTAAAGATATTCAAAATTTAGCAAGTAGAGATTTCATGCCTTTTAAAATTGTGCTATGAACACCACACCTTCAATTTTAAGTGTTTTGATAAGGTAAGTAATACCGTTTCGAGAGGGACATACTTTGCAATAGAGTTGATTCAAAAATCCATTCATCCCTCGCCCTTTGGACACAACCCCTAAAATTTTAATAGGGATGGTGGGGTAAGTAATACCTCGTTGAAAAGATCTTTTTACCCAGAGTAACATCCAAAAAAAAATTAAATCGATCGATTCGTTTTAAAGATCTTCAAAATTTAGCAAGTAGAGTTTTCATACCTTTTAAAATTGTGCTATGAATACCACGCCTTCAATTTTAAGTCTTTTGATAGGGTAAGTAATACCTCCTTGGAAAGTTCTTTTTACCACAAGTAACATACAAAAAAACAAAAGTGAAATCGATTGGTTTGTTTTAAAGAATTCAAAATAAAACAGTATTGCACATTATTTTTTATTTAACCAAACTAAACTTAACTAATCTTTTTGAAGAAAACTTAACACTTTAAAGAATCCCATCGATCCCGACACTTTCAAGGATGTTTTTATTATTTTATTAAATGTTCGAATTGAGTTCCACCAACCTCCATGCAAACGTACAAATTTTGCTCAAAGCGAATTCTTAGATTTTGTAACATTTCAGCAGTAATTTCTCGGCATTCATTAATAATTCTCTGTCGCAACTCTGCTAGAGATCCTGGTCCCGTTGCGTAAATCTTACTTTTTAAATGCCCCCAAAGGAAAAAATCAAGGGGATTAAGATCGGAAGATCGCGGCGGCCACTCCAAAGGTCCTCTACGCCCAATCCATTGCTCAGGAAACGTCGTATCCAAGAATTCCCTAACAGGCCGTGTGTAATGAGGAGGGACTCCGTCTTGTTGGAAAATCAGATGGTCTTCTAAATAACAATCGTCATTTTTGATAATATCGTCAAGAAATGGATGAACAAAGTTTTGAAGTAGATCCAAGTACATATCCCCTGTTAGATTGCCATCTAGAAAATAAGGACCAATAAGACGGTCTCCAAAAATTCCAACCCACACATTCAATTTTTGAGGAGTTTGAGTGTGAACTTCATGAAATACCCTAGGATTCTCATCTGACCAATATCGACAATTATGACGATTAACGGTTGAATTTAAGAAAAAAGTGCACTCATCAGAAAAACAGATATTATAAAGATAATTTTCATCAGCAATTATCTGTTCCGTCATCACCTCACAAAATTGCAGTCGCCTATCAAAATCAAAGTAAGGTAAACTATTATTAGAAACGAAAGTAGCAAAAGTTTGTTCATTTTTGATAGTAGAAAATACTATTAAACCAGAGTGATTTTTAGAGATTATATAGCTACCCATAAAATCAGAAATAATATTGATAATGTTATCTCTTTGGAAAATTTGTTTTTATAATTTTAAAAATATTGCTCAATTTTACTTTTTAAAGAGAAATATAATGTTAATATAAGATAACAAAGTATATTTTTAATCAAACAATAAAGTTTTATAGCCTTTTTTCTTATCTCATTCATAACTTAGACAAAGCAGAAATTTATTAGAACCATATTTGTTTGTTATTCGCTAAAAAATGTTAGTAAATATCAATAATAAACTTTTGGAACTATAAAATGTATATATTTACAAATGGAGTATCTACGTGGTTTTATGGAGGGAGTAGATCTAGTGATGAAATTACTATGGGTTCAAAATTCAAGTTCTGAGTTGGAACACATACCTACACCTCAAAAAATATTGACAGATTTAAATAAAACTCATTGAAGGTTAACTTATAGCTACATAACCGTAAGTACTTTCAAATTCATCCTAATTGGGGTTATAGCTAATAGCTAGGTTATAGCTAAATTCGTTTAAAAACCACCGTTCTATTTTGAAAAAAAAAACAAATTGTACATTTTTAAGAAAGAACATTTAGATTGATGAATCCAATCCGCGATGAGTCAATCGCTATTTAATCCAATCCGGATCGAATTACACGAGATAAACTTTTTGATAATAAAAAAGCGATTTCTAGAATTTATATACCCACATAATTCTTGTCTAAAGATAAAATGCAAATAAAGATAAGATAAAACTGAGTTAAAAAAAGCATGCTATAATAATATGCAATAAAAATGGGTGGTTGCTATTTAAAAAAAGTTAAGTGACTATCATCCGACCTTTAACTTCTTGTTCAAGGCCATAGCGATATTTCTAAATAGTGCGTTGCCGAACTTTTTGTACACCCTGTATAGGACTTCATGTAAAAACAATGTTTGAATAGTGGTTACGAAAACTAAGATCACTGTGGAAGTTTACACCTAAGTCAATTACTTTAGATTTTCTGCCGAGCTTTATATTATTAATTTTATAATTATAGGTAAAATGGTAAAAATTGATTTCTTTTTGGTATATGTTATTATACATACTACACTTTTTAATGTTTAGCTGAAGTTTGTTGTTATCGCACCACTTATCTTGTTTCTCTTAGTATTTTTGTAATGTTCACAATGTTGTATCACATATTCTAAAAATTACTTAAGTCATCATTTTATATACTTACTGGTTTTGTGCACTAAAGCAAAAAAGCATAACTTTATTATGCACTGTCAATTGACCATAAATGGCCTACTTTTTGCAGTATCGTAGAAAAAAATTTAATAGTCTTGCGGGGCCAACTTCTTATATATAAATTTTTTATTGTCATTAATTAGTGCTCAATTTGTGCTAATTTGTGCTGTAAAGATTTACATTTGTGCTCAAACGGTTTTGGCGAAAAAATAAAAATCATTGGTCCCGCCAACTTCACGCTGGTGGGCCAACATCATTTTTTATCTAAATTATGTACATTAATTGGTGCTCAATTTGTTATCATTTGTGCTTTATTTGTGCTCAAACTTTTTTAAGGAGGGTTTACAACAATTTTTTTTCAAATTAATGTTCCCCATTTAGTTCTGAACAAAAAAGGTATACTCTTATCTTAAGTCAGAAGACTGTACCATTTTGGAAAAAATGCAATTTACTGTATCTTTTAAATTTCAAATTAATTTAAAAAACGATAAAAGAATATTACTCCTAGTAATTACTCAATTTTAATAACTTTTTAAAATTATTTTCTTAGTAAGTATTAAAATAAAAGAAATTCTTATGCAATAAGTTAATAAAAACATCGGGCAGATAATTTTGAAGGTTTTTCTCATATTTTTCAGACTCTATATGATAGTCATATTTGTTACAGCAAATGTTACATAAGGCTTATTGGGAATTGAAATTCGCAACATTTTTTTAATTTTTATTTATTTTTTAAACATTTACCTTTGGACCAAGTTTGATCTTTACATAAATGAAATGAATTATTTTGATATTTATAAATACAATATCTGTTATAATTTTATTCGAAATTTTATTAAACATGCCCCACCTATTTAATTTAATAAATTCAAAACGCATTTACCAGTGACATTATCACAAAATGTTTCATGTTCACAAATACCATTTCGAAATGGTTCCAAATTAAAGCAATCATTACCTTTGGCTTGAAATAAATAATATTTGCAGATGAACTTATAATAATAATATAGACTTACATATTACTAAAATACATTTTGAGCAAGAATTATGCATATAATGAATCAATTTTTGGCCAAAATCACATTCTATGTATAGTGGACATTTTACAGTGGCGCAAATATTATAAGGTCTTATAAATTTATCGCATTCAATATATGTAAGATTAATCACTATAAGAATCGAAAACAATACAAATTTATTCATGTTGATAAGAAACCCGGACCGATAAATTTTGACGCTTTTTATATTTTTTTACTTTATATACATATAATACACTTAGGTTGTGATAAAATTGAAACAAATGATTATTGCAATATTTTGTTTAAAAAGTTAATTTATTTTCAAAATAAATTATAAATATTTGTTGGTTAAAATTTTTTTGAATTGTTTTCACGTAAGTTTGGTTTCAAGTACATAGTTTTACTAAATGTAACTTTACACCATGGTATAAAATTATAAAATGAAACTAATTTCAACCAAATTATGTATTTAAGGTGTTTTAATGCTTTAAACACTTTGCCGTTAATAATGGTTAATTTTCAAAAAACATATCGAAGATGGTAAATTAATTTGTATATAGTGCTGTTTTATTTATAATTTAATATAATAGTTTATTTTATATTAAAAATACTTACAAGGGCTTAAAACTTAAACACATTGTACTTACCAAAAATTATTTTATTATTAAAAGTTTAGTTTATAATGTTTCCAATAAATTTTTAAAATACAGGGTGATGTATAATTGAGTGTAAAAAATCGTTCACAAATTTAACATAATATTTGGAACAAAAAAGTTTTAGGAATTTTTTTCTATCCTTCTTTCTACCAAAGTTATTTAATTTCAAAAATAAAAAAAATCGAATAGCTTTCATATTTAAAAGAGAATTTATTATGGCATTTCCATGGAAACAAACATCATACAATGGCCAAACACGTCGTTCTTAAAGTTAATTACCCTGAAATGTTTATAAAATGGGAGATTTTACACCAAGAAACTTTAAAACGACGATTTTGACCATTGTATGATGTTTATTGAAATACCATAATAAGTTCTCTTTTTCTTCAAACGTCATTAAAGTATAACCTTATGTGACGCTTAACAGGCTCATTTTTAAGTTCCTTGACTCTATAATCATGTTCGTGCATTTATGAAGTAAATCGGTTACAATACTTTGTATTTACAAGTAGAAAAGCGGAGTAGAAATACATTTTAGGCAACCAAATATACACTAATATTGTATTGTATATTGTATGTAAATTAAATGCCATAAAATTATTTTTATACTACTAAAAATTTTGAAGAAAAATAGCTTGTTTTATTCGGAAAAAAGAACTTTTTGTGGTTTGCATGTATCCGCGGGACTCGAAGAGCTCGTCCCGCAAACCTACTAACTCGCCACAAAAGTACTTCTTTTACTCCTAATGTTTTTTTGTATTTTTGAACTTAAATAAGTTTGTAAGGAAGGCAGATACAAAAAAATCTTAACAATTTTTTGTTCCAAATATTAAGTAGAATATGTCTACGAATTTTTGACACTCAATTATAAAACACCCTGTATAAACATTTTTTTCTATAATTAATATTGATAATGAAGTACCATTATAGTTTTAGATATCCGCGCATATTTTATCAAAACAAAATG
The DNA here is from genome assembly GCA_963971135.1 of Stenus bimaculatus. Lineage (NCBI taxonomy): Eukaryota > Metazoa > Arthropoda > Insecta > Coleoptera > Staphylinidae > Stenus > Stenus bimaculatus. The sequence goes on from OZ020187.1 coordinate 18,534,318, forward strand.
TTCCATCTTCACAAACTGCGGTTGGTGTCGCCCCTCCTACAGTTAAAAAGCACGCCTCACCCTTGCCTAGAATATAAAAATATTACAATTTTCTTAATTATTATTAATTAAATACTTACGAATTATAGAGACACATTTTCTGCAACAACCACAAAAAGTGTGAATTTCTTTTTGGTCTTTTTTGCATTTTTTGACTTTTTCACATTGTACACCATGGCAGTAATTAGGTGGACAACTCATGGATTCAGTATACGTAAGGCAAACTATTATTAGAAACGAAAGTAATAAAAAATTATTCATTTTAATAAAAATACGTATTATTGGCAACTACAGTATTCGCTTGAATTAAACCTTTTATTAAATTTTTCAGCTTATATACCTACATAATTCGTTTATGAATAAAATAAAAATAATACTGATAGTGTTATATTTATATTGAAAAAAATTTATTTTATATTTTTAAAAATATTGCTCAATTTTACGGTTTAATGAGAACTATAATATTTAACATTGCTATTTTTAAATTCATTAGCTATATTCAGTTAAAATATATTTTTAATCAAACAATGAAGTTTCATACCTTATAAAGAATTTACATAAATGCAACGTAAATTGATTTACTTAACGTCTTATCTCTATTCATAACTTAAAGATACAAATTTATTAGAACAATTTTTGTTTCTTAAAAAAGTTTTAGTAAATACCAATAATAAACTTTAGGACCTAGAAAATGCAAATATTTGCATATGGAGTAACTTCGTGCTTTTGTGGACAGAATACAGAGTAAGATCTACCTTTTCAACTTCAAATTGAAACTAATCAACTTCAAATTGAGACTTATCAATTTCAAATTGGGAATAATCAATTTCAAATTGAGATTACCTACACCTTACACCTTATAAAATATTGATGATTTTAATAATTGATAGATAATTTATAGGTACATAAGTATTTTCAAATTTATCCTAATTGAGGTTAGGTTAGATTACAGTAAAATTTGTTTAAAATTCACCCATTTTTCACCGTTTTTTTTTTGAGAAAAAAACGAAATTTATACGTGTTTAAGAATGAACATTTATTTGAAAAGACTGGGGAATTGTGAAAAAGAGAGGGAAACACAGCAACCGTTTGTTATTTTAATATTTTTACATAGTAATCATAAAATGTGCTGGTTCCACTTCTACTCTCTTCCAGGGGCACATATTTAAAAAAAAATATGCTGGAACCCAAAGAGTTACTTAAAAGGAAGGGGATCATGTAAATTTTATTTTGTTTTGTTAATGGTTACTATGCAAAAAAATAAAATAACACATGGTTGCTATACTTCTCTCTCTTTCTCACAATTTTAAAAAGAAATTATAGGTTCTATTCAGGGTTGAGAAGCATGTACTTTTAGCAAGATATCCTTAGTTTGAGAAATGATCTTCTATGACCAATATAGAACCACACAGAAAGTATTTATACTCCATTCAGTTTTAAGATTGACGACAAAGTGTCACATGAAGAAACGAATATAAAGAGAAATATTATTTTTTTATCATAACGTGCAACAGCTCTTGTATGAACCTCCGGATGTTTTTCGGTATATTTTTGAACAGCAGCTGTATTATTATTTGTGTCCCAAAATTCGACCGACAATGAACTGGAACTGGAGATAGTAAACCTGAAAATAAGTTGATATGACCGTATTTATCTATATCCAAAAATACTTCCCTCAGCAGTTATAAACCTCCAATTTTGATTTTTTAAAATAGAATTTTTTTTATTACAGCCAAACCAGTAAAGATTTTTTAATGAAATTTTGTATACGTCCTTTTGAATACTAGACGCTCAATTGGTAAAAATTTGACTAATCCAGGACTTTTGTAAATGGTGTTGGATGGAAGAAGAAGACACAAAACAGTCAAAAACTTTATAGGTATTTAAAAATTCTATTTAAAAATCAATTTTTCATGTAGAAAACTATTCTGTCCTTTCTGAATTTTTCGTAAGCTGAGTCTTTTTGAATGAAATTGAAAAAACGGTAGGTAAGTTAGGCTAATCAACATACATTTTTAACAAAATACTTTTTTTAAGTTCAAAAAATCCATTGCATTTACTCAATATTAATGACTTATTAGTATATTCCTTAAATATGAAATTAATTATTGAAATTAAGACATCTTTTTTTCAAAGTTATCAGTTTACGTTGAAACTGTAGCTTGTTACCATGATACCATGGAAACGACTAAATTCTTATCGCTTTCCAAATTATTTTTTTAAATTTATGCAAAAACGGCATAACCTACGCCAAATTCATAAGTGGCAAAAAATCTTACACTTGAATTTATCCACAAAAGCATATAAATTTTAAATACCTAAAAAGTTTTTGAATGTTTTTGCCTTCTTCTTCCATCCAACTCTATTTACAGAAACCGAGGATTAGCCAAATTTTCTCCAATTGACCATCCAGTATTCAAATGCACGTATAGAAAACTTCACTAAAAAATTTACCGCTTTTAAAAAAGATCAACTTTGGAGGCTTATAACTGCTCAGGGGTGCATTATTTGATAAAGATAAATAGGGTCATATCAACTTATTTTTAGGTCAACTTTTTCCAGTTAATCATTGTTGGGCGAATTTTGGAACACCCTGTATAGAAGATAATATTTAACAGGTTTTAAAATTTTAATTTTACAGCAGCTGCTGAGTCGGTGCATCACCATGTTCACGCTAGGTCGTGGAATGAGTCCGTGCTTGGATCGGGGCTTGATCCGGTGCTGCACCATGTTTGTACCCTAATGAAAAATTAGTAGATCAAAATCTGCAATAGCTCCAAGAAAATCTGAAGAGATTTATTTATCCTACACCATGTACTTTTAGCAAGATTTCCTTACTTTGGGAGATCATCATCTATGATAATATAAAACCAAAAAGAAGGTCTTGAAAAAGGTTTTAGAATATACAGGGTGTCGACCGACGACAAATAACTGGAGAGAGTTGACCTAAAAATAAGTTGGTAAGACCCTATTTATCTATATCCAAAAATGCACCCCTGAGCAGCTATAATCCACCAAAGTTGATTTTTCAAAATAGAATTAAAATATTTTCGATATTTAAAACAAAAACTTTTTAACCATTTTATCATAAGAAGGATGTTGGGAAAAGTAATAGCCTAATCGAACTTAGTATGTTTACATAGATGTGATTATGTGTGTTGGTCAATTATTTTCTTGTATTAGACCAACTTGAACAATTTTTTATAAGCTCTGAAGAACGAATTAAGTGATTTTCTTCGCAAAATCTCCGTGGTCGTCGGAAAAATAGCATACGCAACTCGCAGAAAGTGAATTCGTGATTTTCTAGCTCGTTGCGTAATATACAATTTCTATTAGGGAGTTAAAAGGAAATGTGAATGTGGTGTTATTTATTACAATAATTTTTGGAGAAGTAATGATTTTTTTTTATAATTTGCGTCTATAATATTCCTTTTAAAACACCGCTAGCGAAACCATAATGGGCCATAGCGCAATCATTATAGCACCCGCTTACGAATTTGGTAGCATTGATCTGTCAAATTTGTGGTATTGATTATAGTAAATAAATTTCAAGATTTAAAGTACTTGCTATGTTTTTATGTCTCCTAAATTTTTTATAGCATTCAGAATAATTCCTCTCTCCTTTTAAATTATTAATTTCCAACAAAAAATTAAATAATAATCTTTAAATTTAACGTCAAATAGGGAAAGTCAAATATGTGGTATTAATTTTTGTGAAGATATGAAAAGATTTATCAAAAATTAATTTATTACTATTTTTTGCTATTTTCGGAATATCTATAATATATAACACGATAACTTATCACTAGTTTTACAGTAAAAATCTGCAACTAAAAATCTAAAAATTGAAACCTTAAATAAAACTGTCACTATCAAGACTTCTATGTTTTCTGTTGTTATAACAACGATTCATTAAGAAATCATTGTCACCAACTGCTAAAAAAATAAAGAAATATTTATACCTCGAATAATTTCCAAATTTATTTAATTTTTGCGCAAATTATAAAAAATAGTATAAGCAACTCGTTCATAAGTCAATTATTGCACTCGTCGATTAAAAAACTCGCCGCTACGCGTCTCGTTTTTTAAACTTGGACGCGTGCAATAATACTTGACTTATGAAACTCGTTGCTTAATATACTATTATAATTTCTTATATTTTTTATGTTCTATTAGAAACTAATTTGCCATTTTAGAGTCAACAGTCTAATAAATACCATAATATTTGGGAGGAATAAGGAATAAAACCCTTTTAAAAACATCAAAGGTGGTCAAATTAAAGAATCATTAAATTATTTCAGATATCAATATTTATTTTTCTACTAAGTACGTGATTTAAAAATAAGTATATTTATTTTTCTATTAACCTACCCATATTAACGGCAAAACCCAAGTACACATTCTGTGCCTCTTTCACAAACACCAGAAGCTAATTTGTTCTTATTGCATTTTTTGTCTTTGCCTACAAGCAGATAAAATGATAACTAAAATTTTAATTATTATACATCACACTTACGTATTATAGGAACACACTTTAAGCAACAACTGCAGTGAATGAGAACTCCATCATGTTCATTGTCGCAGACTTCATCTCGGCACTTCTTTCTTTTCGGGCAAGTTGGACAATTACCTTCAATATAAGTAAGGTAAACTGTTATTACAAAGGCAAGTAGCAACAGTTTATTCATTTTTGATAATAGGAAACACTATTTCACCAGAGTGATTTCTAGAGTTATATACTATTTCAAAAGTATATACTTACCCACAAAATCAGAAATAATATTGATAGTGTTATTATCTTTGAAAAATTAATTTTTATTTTATATATTTAGAAATATTGCTCAATTTTACGTTTTAATGAGAAATATAATATTAATATAATAAGTGATAAAGTATATTTTTAATCAAACAATAAAGTTTTATAGCTTTTTAAAGAGTTTAAAAGGAGCGTAAATCGAAGTAATGTCATTTTTCTTAATCATTCATAACTAAAATACAAATTTATTAGAACCACTTTTGCTTCTTATTTGTTAAAAAAATATTAGTAAATATCAATAACAAACTTTTGGAACTATAAAATGCAGATATTTACAATTAGAGTATCTACGTGGTTTTATGGAGGGAGTAGATCTAGTGATGAAATTACTATCGGTTCAAAATTCAAAAAGTTCTGACACCTGAGTTTGACCACTTACCTACACCTCAAAAAATATTGACAGATTTAAATAAAACTGATTCAAATATAATTTATAGATACATAACCATAAGTACTTTTAATTAGGATTAATAATATTATATACAAACAAAAATTTGGTATTGCCATGGGGCATCCAACCTCGCCAATATACTCTGCTTTAGTTATGGATAATTTAATAACAAATAGTGTTAGTAAAAAAATAGACAATGATCTCAGAATTGTCACTTATAATAATAACTCAGTAGGTCAACTATTTATCAAGCTTAAGGATAAACTAATCAAGGAACATAGGAGCAATGTACTGTATCAGATTGATTGCAAAAACTGCGAAAAATGCTACATAGGTCAGACCAAAAATTGGCTAATTACAAGAATCAACAACCACAAATATGATTGTAAAACTGCACATGAATTTGAATTTAATATAAAGATAATTAAGATGATAGAAAATGAAGAAAACCTAACAAAAAGACTTCTTAAAGAATCAATTGAAATTAACAAAAATAAAAACAGTGTGAATTTAAGATCCGACCTAAATAATTTGAACACAATATACTCCAATGTTCTTAGGTTAATCAATAAATAATTGAATCATTCATCAATAACTACTGTTCAATGACAATGTTGCATAGCACGATCATTATGTAATTGTTATAAATACATTTCAAATAATCTATAGAACTGTAAAAATGACGTAGTTTTTTTAAAATATCTTAAAATATAAACTTATATTGGCAGTACTATTACAGTGAATTCAAATAAGATTGAAACATGGCAAGGTAGGAAACCTAAGTTTCCCATAGTTGGCTACACTGAAATACCATCGCGAATATTTTAACTGCACTAATTTTAGTTTTGAAAAGCACTGTTTTTTATTAAAACTTGCAACACACTGATAAATGATTTGAAAAAATACCTGAAGAAAAACTGCTGAGAGATGCTTTGGTTAAAGTGCAGATCAGATTTAAATTTGAATGAAAATTTACAGGTACACCAACTTAGCAAGTCTAAAATCACTACAGAGTATGTTTGGTTGCATAGTTGCTGTTTCAGTCATTTTTGAATTCACTGTATTTATTAAAGCTTTAATGAAAGAAATATTCTTGAAGTATTTTCATTTTTTTTTCAATAGAATTTATTTCGGAAGCAACATACTTTTGTTGATCATTCATCAGCCTAGGCATAATGCAATAAGCCTGGATGAAGCTTATTGCAATTAGCCTAAAAAAATACCAGGATGATTAGAAGGTGCTAGATTGTTTTACAATAAGCCGGGTGCATTGCAAAATGACGGCGCTTTTTGCAATAAGCCGGATTTTTCAATTAACTTAGGACATCAACAAAAATAGGGTCACGGCAAGCTTCTTACAGCAATAATAAATGATCCAACTTGTGATGCCAGAATAATGCAATGCCCAAGAGCAAAGAAGATTGTACTGCAGATAAACATGTTATTGCGAATTCTAGCCATTTGCTCGCCCTGTGGCGGCAAATAAGTGAATCTATCAGTGAGGTACTTGATGCCATTATTCCACTTGTTTACATACGCTCCAAGTGCATTTTCTGTGTTTTAATCCAAACTAATTTTACGTGAAAGCTTATTATTAGACTATGAGGTGAAAATAATGGGCAAGATTTCCAACATAAACTATAGTGTTTTTGGCTGACAATACCTCACTGCCGCCATGTTTGCTTACAGTTACTGGCGCAGCGCCCTCTATTGGTAGCTGGAATTCCCAATACATCAGAAGAGGTTAATAGCACCAAATGGATCATGAATGGATCTAATAAATTTGTATTTTATTTAAGATATGAATAAGAAAAAAGACGTTACTTCGATTTACGTTGCTTTTAATTTCTTTAGAAAACAATAAATTATAGTTTGATTAAAAATATACTTTATCACTTATTATATTAATATTGTATTTCTCATTAAAACGTAAAATTGAGCAATATTTTTAAAAATATAAATAAAATTTTTCCAAAGATAATAACACTATCAATATTATTTCTGATTTTGTGGGTAGGTATATAAATTCTAGAAATCAATCTGGTTAAATAGGGTTTCCTATTATCAAAAATGAATAAAATTTTGCTACTTTCGTTTGTAATAATAGTTTACCTTACTTATATTGAAGGTATTTGTCCAGCTTGCACGTCTCCAAAGAAATGCCAAGATGAACTCTGCGATAATGAACATGTGGGAGTTCGCATTCATTGCAGTTGTTGCTTAAAGTGTGTTCCTATTATACGTAAGTATGATGTATAATAATTAAAATTTTAGTTATGATTTTATCTGCTTGTAGCCAAAGGCAAAAAATGCAATGAAAACGAATTAGCTTCTGGAGTTTGTGAAACAACTACAACATGTTTCCTTGGACTTTGCCGTGAATATGCGTAGGTTAATAGAAAAATTAATATCCTTATTTATATATTACAAACTTAGTACAAAAATAAATATTGATATCTGAAATAATTTAATAATTTTTTAAATTGAACACCTTTGATAAGTTTTAAATGGGTTTTATTCCTCACAAATATTATAGACGATGTCAAGGTCAGTTGAAGGTCAACTTCTTTTTTTAACTGGCAACCTATATATGTTTTATAGCAGATTCATAGTAAAAGTATAAAAATAAATATATTTTATCTAAAAAGTTTTTTTTAAAACGTCAACTTTTTAGAATATTAAAAAAAAACCTTAATTTTTTAAAATTTAAAATCTAGGATTTAAAAAAAAAACTGAGAGAAGTAAAACATGTTTTTTTTAGGTAAGAAAATAACTGTGATAAAACTGCACTAGCAAACCACGCAATTTCTAACACTCATGAGTTTGAATTTGATATAAAGAAAATTAAGATGATAGGAAATGAAGAGAACCTAACAAAAAGACTTCTTAAAGAATCAATTGAAATTAACAAAAATAAAAACAGTGTGAATTTAAGATCCGACCTAAATAATTTGAAAACAATATACTCCAATGTTCTTGGGTTAATCAATAAATAATTGAATCATTCATCAATAACTACTGTTCAATGACTCTGAATGTTGCATAGCACGATCATTATGTAATTGTTATAAAAACATTTCAAATAATCTATAGGACAGTAAAAATGACGTAGTTTTTTTAAAATATCTTAAAATATAATCCTGCATGATTGATGGTCAATTAATTAAGATATCAATGAGTTTATTTAGTTGCATAACCTTTGCAATATTCTTTTTACAATATAAACATAACAAATTACAACAAGAACAAAATTTAAATGTCAGAGGCAAAAAGTGAATGGCGGTGATACTAATGTTTATTAAAAATACTGTAAATCCATGTTAATCAAGCGTTCTGTTAAATCTAAGACAATACACCTTATGAAGAAGAGCTTATTTACTTTCATACAAAAAATTTCCATGATATTTTTAATTGATGACAATAAAAGACAAAGCAGTCAATGAGGTAGGTTAAAAGCAGACTTTCCTGTTTATAATGTTTTTAATGTTCTAAGGTTTTTAAAAAATCATTAATTTTAAACAATTTTGGTCTTTTAATGTCCCAATTTTGTAATTTTTAAATTATTTAATTCTATTGAACTAAACGCCATTAGAGTAAAATAATATTAGATTAACTGTATTTCAAACTTATCAATTTTTAGTAACTAATTTTTAGTAATTTTGTCTATCTCTGTATTTTAGCCTGAGGAAGAATTTAAAATAAAATTCGAAACTAGTCGCAAATTGGCATAATTGTCTTTATTACCAGTGTCCTATTCCCAAATTTATTTGACAATAATCACACAAGGACCAAAAACAACCTTAAGGAGTAACCGAAAGATATTTTTAATTAAAAATTTGAAGAAACTACCAAATGTTATGTAAAATTTGATTTTTTTATATTCGTGATTGCTTATCTACAATAAGTTTTCATTAAAATATTTATTAAACTTATATTGGCAGTACTATTACAGTGAATTCAAATAAGATTGAAACATTGCAAGGTAGGAAACCTAAGTTTCCCATAGTTGGCTACACTGAAATACCATCGCGAATATTTTAACTGCACTAATTTTAGTTTTGGAAAGCACTGTTTTTTATTAAAATTTGCAACACACTGATAAATGACTTGAAAAAATACCTGAAGAAAAACTGCTGAGAGATGCTTTGGTTAAAGTGCAGATCAGATTTAAATTTGAATGAAAATTTACAGGTACACCAACTTAGCAAGTCTAAAATCAGTACAGAGTATGTTTGCTTGCATAGTTGCTGTTTCAGTCTTTTTTGAATTCACTGTATTTATTAAAGCTTTAATGAAAGAAATATTCTTGAATTATTTTCATTTTTTTTTTCAATAGAATTTATTTCGGAAGCAACATACTTTTGTTGATCATTGATCACCCTAGGCATAATGCAATAAGCCTGGATCAAGCTTATTGCAATTAGCCTAAAAAATACCAGGATGATTAGAAGGTGCTAGATTGTTTTCCAATAAGCCGGGTGCATTGCAAAATGACGGCGCTCTTTGCAATAAGCCGGATTTTTCAATTAGCTTAGGACATCAACACAAAAATAGTGTCACGGCAAGCTTCTAACAGCAATAATAAATGATCCAACTTGTGATGCCAGAATAATGCAATGCCCAAGAGCAAAGAAGATTGTACTGCAGATAAACATGTTATTGCGAATTCTAGCCATTTGCTCGCCCTGTGGCGGCAAATAAGTGAATCTATCAGTGAGGTACTTGATGCCATTATTCCACTTGTTTACATACGCTCCAAGTGCATTTTCTGTGTTTTAATCCAAACTAATTTTACGTGAAAGCTTATTATTAGACTATGAGGTGAAAATAATGGGCAAGATTTGCAACATAAACTATAGTGTTTTTGGCTGACAATACCTCACTGCCGCCATGTTTGCTTACAGTTACCGGCGCAGCGCCCTCTATTGGTAGCTGGAATTCCAAATACATCAGAAGAGGTTAATAGCACCAAATGGATCATGAATGGATCTAATAAATTTGTATTTTATTTAAGTTATGAATAAGAAAAAAAGACGTTACTTCGATTTACGTTGCTTTTAAACTCTTTAGAAAACTATAAAACATTATAGTTTGATTAAAAATATACTTTATCACTTATTATATTAATATTGTATTTCTCATTAAAACGTAAAATTGAGCAATATTTTTGAAAATATAAATAAAATTTTTCCAAAGATAATAACACTATCAATATTATTTCTGATTTTGTGGGTAGGTATATAAATTCTAGAAATCAATCTGGTTAAATAGGGTTTCCTATTATCAAAAATGAATAAAATTTTGCTACTTTCGTTTTTATCTGCTTGTAGCCAAAGGCAAAAAATGCAATGAAAACGAATTAGCTTCTGGAGTTTGTGAAACAACTACAACATGTTTCCTTGGACTTTGCCGTGAATATGCGTAGGTTAATAGAAAAATTAATATCCTTATTTATATATTACAAACTTAGTACAAAAATAAATATTGATATCTGAAATAATTTAATAATTTTTTAAATAGAACACCTTTGATAAGTTTTAAATGGGTTTTATTCCTCACAAAATTATAGACGATGTCAAGGTCAGTTGAAGGTCAACTTCTTTTTTTAAATGGCAACCTATATATGTTTTATAGCAGATTCATAGTAAAAGTATAAAAATAAATATAGTTTATCTAAAAAGTTTTTTTTAAAACGTCAACTTTTTAGAATATTAAAAAAAACCTTAATTTATTAAAATTTAAAATCTAGGATTTTTTTAAAAAAACTGAAAGAATCAAAACATGTTTATTTTTAGGTAAGAAAATAACTGGGATAAAACTGCACTAGCAAACCACGCAATTTCTAACACACATGAATTTGAATTTGATATAAAGAAAATTAAGATGATAGGAAATGAAGAGAACCTAACAAAAAAACTTCTTAAAGAATCAATTGAAATTAACAAAAATAAAAACAGTGTGAATTTAAGATCCGACCTAAATAATTTGAAAACAATATACTCCAATGTTCTTGGGATAATCAATAAATAATTGAATCATTCATCAATAACTACTGTTCAATGACTCTGAATGTTGCATAGCACGATCATTATGTAATTGTTATAAAAACATTTCAAATAATCTATAGAACTGTAAAAATGACGTAGTTTTTTTAAAATATCTTAAAATATAATCCTGCATGATTGATGGTTAATTAATTAAGATATCAATGAGTTTATTTAGTTGCATAACCTTTGCAATATTCTTTTTACAATATAAACATAACAAATTACAACAAGAACAAAATTTAAATGTCAAAAGTCAAAAAGTGAATGGCGGTGATACTAATGTTTATTAAAAATACTGTAAATCCATGTTAATCAAGCGTTTTGTTAAATCTAAGACAATTCACCTTATGAAGAAGAGCTTATTTACTTTCATACAAAAAATTTCCATGATATTTTTAATTGATGACAATAAAAGACAAAGCAGTCAATGAGGTAGGTTAAAAGCAGACTTTCCCGTTTATAATGTTTTTAATGTTCTAAGGTTTTTAAAAAATCATTAATTTTAAACAATTTTTGTCTTTTAATGTCCCAATTTTGTAATTTTTAAATTATTTAATTCTATTGAACTAAACGCCATTAGAGTAAAATATTATTAGATTAACTGTATTTCAAACTTATCAATTTTTAGTAACTAATTTTTAGTAATTTTGTCTATCTCTGTATTTTAGCCTGAGGAAGAATTTAAAATAAAATTCGAAACAAGTTGCAAATTGGCATAATTGTCTTTATTACCAGTGTCCTATCCCCAATTTTTTTTAACAATAATCACACAAGGACCAAAAACAACCTTAAGGAGTAGCCGAAAAATTTCCTGATAATAATTTACCATCTCGTGCATCAATTTGCCGAGTTATAAATCAGTTTTTAGAAACTGGAAGTGGGACCTCTAAAAAAAGAGTACTTAAAAAAATTCTGATCCAAGAGAATAACATGATTGCTATTGCAGCTTCAGTTCCCCGTATTAGTTCTAGTGAAATTTCTCGTGATTCTGGATTATCGAAATCAAGCATTCTTAGAATTCTTAAGACTCTTAAATTTCATCCACATCATGTATCTTTGGATCAAGATCTTTATAGTACTAATTTTGCAAATAGAGTTGCATTTTGTAATTGGGCCCTAGATCAGATTAGAATAAATGGGGATTTATACTATTTTAATTCCATGAAGTTAAATAGCTAAGGTTGAGTTTTCGCTATGAAACTTACAGGAAATATCTGTAGAGTTTGTTCTATGGGTTATAATGGATGGTTTCCATAGTTGCCTTAGAGACGTTTCCTCTAAGGGTTCACATGTATGCATAGAATAGACCTATAAGACCTATTCGCTCATAGTGCAGTACTAGATTCGTGAGACAGTTTAAATTGAATGGACACAGGAAAATACTCACGATTAACAAATATATCCAAAACTTCACATTTGACCATTTCGGTTTGAACATGAAAACTCGATCCGGATGGGATTGAATAGCGATTGATTCAATCCACATTTTTTCCGAAATAAACACGTTGGATTGGACTCGATTGGATTGATGAATCCGATCCGACATGTTTATTTCGGAAAACAATGCGGATTAAGCCGATCGCTATTCAATCGAATCCGGATCGAGTTACACGAGATAAACGTGGTCTATGTAAAAACTCGTTAAATTATTTCAAATATCAAATTTAATTTTTATACTAAGTGTGTAAATTATAAATTAGGATATTTCTGTTTCTATTAACCCAGAATTTGATGTGTATTTAAAAATTAGAGGTAATAAAGTGGAAAGTCCTAAAATTCGAAATTTTGTATATTGAAAAATGCCGGATTTTCAAAAATAAGAATGTTATACATACCGTGCGGACATAAAGTAAATTCCCCTCTTGCTAACTTTTCAACTTTTATGTTTTTGATTCTGAAAATTTGTCTACCTAGGAATCTAATTGCGAACTTTCTAATAAAGGTATTTTTGATTTTGAGGAACTTCCGGTTATGCCGGAAGTGGATGGCAACTTTCTTATTTTAAATGGAACACCCAGTATATTTTGCATTTTCGTGTTCTCCATAAAAATACCATTAAATTGACCTAGCATAGTGTGGTCTACGATTAATACTTTCGGAATTACGCCCATTTGAAAATCGTATTTTTATGCAACTTCATTTACACCGGAAGTTGGACCCAACTGCCCCAACTTCGTTATTTTAAATGAAATATTTTCCAATTGAGTTCATAATATTAAATTTAAACAAAATTATGTTTAATAGTAAGTTCGTTAATTTTGCTGATTAACAAAACCACCGTCCACGTCTTGACAGTAATAAAATCTACAGGAAATCTCTTGGATAAAAATTTAGTTTAAATTTAATGTTATTAACTTAATTGCAAAAAAATCATTTAAAATAAGGAAGATGGGGCACTTCGGTTCCCACTTCTGGGGTAAATGAAGTTGCATAAAATTGCGAATTTCAAATGGGCGTTATTCCGAAAGTATTAATCGTAGACCACACTATGCTAGGTCAATTTAATTATATTTTTATGAAGAACACGAAAATGCAAAAATATACTAGGTGTTCGATTTAAAATAAGAAAGTTACTATCCACTTTCGGTATAACCGGAAGTTCCACAAAATCAAAAATACCTTTATTAGAAAGTTTGCAATTAGATTCCTCAGTAGACAAATTTTCATTAACAAAAACATAACAGTTCAAAAGTTACCAGGGGGGGGGGGGGGGGGTTACTTTATGTCCGCACTGTATGAATTAAATAGTAAAAAATATTTCTTGAGGAATTCAATTCTAGTCTTTCTTGCCAATATTTTAATATTAATAATTAGTAATTTAGTTATTTAAGTTTTTAATAAATTATGATGTAATAATTATTAAAAATTATATTACTCAAAATTATTTTTAACATTTGAATATTGTGTTCATAAATTATTTAAACCTTGGGGGATAGTCTTACATTTTTTTCATCCAGCAATATTTTACACCAATAGTCACAATTTCACTCATAATAAAAACACTTCATTATTTTACTTTCACCACCACTTTCAGAAATGTTTAGAACCTAGTATGTTATCAATTTCAATTTATAAAAACTTATTTCTAATATACTAAAAGTTATTATTTACAATAATCAAATAAATTCCTACTTTCCAAAATTTACAATAAATATTTCAAAAGGGCTTAATTAATGTTATGGCAATTGAGAATTTCTCTGAGATTAGTGGTGAAAGGAAAACAATAAATCAGAGTAATTTTAGCTTTAAGGATGGTACTTGTCGGACGTTTTGTTCCTTAAACCATATGCAAACATGGAATTAATTAGAGCTCTTTACAGTATTTGCTTTTAATGATTTATTACTACAACAGATCTACAATTTAATTTAAGAACTATTTTAACGAAAAAATATTAAAAGAAACATTGATAAATAATTAAAGATTAACAGTATTTTTAATTTTTAGTAGTTTTTACATGTAGTAATAATAATAACGTTTATTAACGTAAACACTTTTTTACATATTATACAGGGTGTTTATAAGCGTATGTCCCTAACTTCAGGAATAGATTCTTTGACATATTTGAGGATAAAAAGTAGGAATAAAATTTTTCGATAAACTTTCTTAATTTTTTTCAATTTTATCTTTTTTTCAAAAGATAATTTGGTGATACTACAGTCGCCATTGAATACAATTGCGAAAGTTCAAAAAAATATGGTGCAGTCTTTTGGAGGGTGTCCAATATAAATTCACGATTTTACTTTCTTGAATATTCTTAAAACTCTTTTGTTCCCTAAACTTTTTTGAGATCTTTTTTGCGGTTTGAAGTTATGAGAAAAAATGTACAACGTTGTTTAATAATTATTATTATAGTTCAAAAAAGCAGCAATAAAAACTTTATTTTCAAAAAATGAAATAATTCATTTTAAACACAAGGAGGTATTAAAAAAGTTAACGGAAGAAAAACGTCTTAGGAATATGCAAAGAAGTAAAAAATCGAACTTACATTGGATAGTGGCGTCAAATATAAAAAATGAGGGTAAAAAGGGGTCCATTTTTCTGAACAAACTGCAGTTTTATTCAATAATGATTGGTAAAAGTGAGTTCTGTACAACATTTCACCAAATTACCTTTAGATAGATATGTAGAAGTTATATTAAAAATTTAAAAAATGAAGAAACTTATTCAACACTATTTCGAAAATGAGGATTTGGTGAAAACTTATATTCTAGGTGAAATGTTTTTCCGAAGTTGGCGAAACATGTTTAGAAACACCCTGTATAATTTATAATTACATAAATAGTATAAAGCAAAAAATTAGAAACAAATACACAAGTTTAAAAATACAATGAATATGTTAAAACATAAAACAACAAATAGAATAAACGGAAACGGCGAAAATATAAACAAAACCGCAACTGGTTAACCAAGAGCTCTTAAGAGGATAGTCGGCGAATTTTAGCGCTGGATTTTGAAATTCGCTTGACATTTGCGGTTTTGGTCATAATTTTTTTTCCAGTGAAGCTTTTTTAAAATTTCTTTTTTTGGTACTCAGAAGAGTCTTGTGGCTGCCAATTTCTTCTTTTTTTATTTTTGTAAGTCAAACCAAATACTCATACGGAAGCAGTAAAACGGGCTCTTTACAAAAAACGTTCGCTAAGCGGCGTTTTAGATTTTTATAAAAAACTAATTGAAATAATATGTCATTTCCAACGCTAACAATAAGTTAAGGTATAAGCGAAGAGTGTATAGACTTGTTTTTTGTTATAAAAATATTTTTAAACTTTTCACAGCGCTCCAAATATTTCTTAAAATTTTACTTAATATTTGGAGCGCTGTGAAAAGTTTAAAAATATTTTTATAACAAAAAACAAGTCTATACACTCTTCGCTTATACCTTAACTTATTGTTAGCGTTGGAAATGACATATTATTTCAATTACTTTTTTATAAAAATCTAAAACGCCGCTTAGCGAACGTTTTTTGTAAAGAGCCCGTTTTACTGCTTCCGTATGAGTATTTGGTTTGACTTACAAAAATAAAAAAAGAAGAAATTGGCAGCCACAAGACTCTTCTGAGTACCAAAAAAAGAAATTTTAAAAAAGCTTCACTGGAAAAAAAATTATGACCAAAACCGCAAATGTCAAGCGAATTTCAAAATCCAGCGCTAAAATTCGCCGGGAATGACGAATTGAAGATAATAAAGTTTGTCAATCAGTTCATTTACAGTTCTTGTAATTCTAGCTATGGGAGACTGGAATCCATGCTTATTTGAGTGGTATTTTTCCCTAAACATAATTTGTGTTCTAGTGTTGGGACGAAAATAAAATTTTAATAAGCTAAGGGCCGGTTTATTCACCTTGCAGTAAAGTGTTCAGTAGTGTTACCAGGGAGTTATTTACATGTAAAAGTGATCAGTAAATTCAATATACTCAATTTACTGAAAGATTTTCACTGCCAAGAGGTGAATAAATAGTTATATTTATGTATAAATACAGGGTGACCCAGTCATCTGCCCACGGTCCATAGCTTCTCTGCTATAAAACTTGCGGTTTTCACCAACATACAGGGTGGTGATAAAGTTTGGAACCAAGGTCATAACTTCCGTAAAAAATTTTTTTGTAAAAATCGCTCGGACAGGTCAATTTTTATTTTAAAAATGCCATCTTTTGGAATGAAAAAAATATTCATGACGTCACTGATAACTTCACTATGACGTCATCATCAATTTTTTTAAATGGAAACCCCTACTTTTTTTACACATTTTTCATAGACCTTTTTATCATATTAATGATCACATAAAAATATTTAAATAAATTTCAACCATTTTTGAAAAAAAAAAAAAAGTTACTCAAAAAAAATTTTATTAATTCTCAATGAAAAATTTTTAATTTACAAGTAACAAATTTTAACGAAAATGTTCAAATTGTTCCCCATTGACCATTTGGCATTGTCCCATTCGAGTGTAGACACTCTGAATACTATTGTTAATAGCTTCTTCGTCAATTTGTTGCAATTCCGTCCTAATTCTAAGCTCCAATTCTTGTAAATTATTAGGTCTATTGAAGTAAACTTTTGATTTTAAATGTCCCCACAAAAAAAATCCAAGGGCGTTAGGTCGGGAGATCGCGGAGGCCACTCAATTGGTCCCCTCCGACCTATCCATTTGTTGGGAAACGTGGTGTTAAGGAATTCTCGCACCGCCCTGCCAAAGTGTGGAGGAGCCCCATCTTGTTGAAACCAAATGTTTTTGTTAGGAATGTTGCGATTTTCATAATTGGGGAAAATACGAAGTAAAACTGGTAACAAATCAATCCGCAAAAAATTCAAGTATCTTTCGGCAGTAAGGTTTTCATTAAAAAAGTAAGGACCTATAAAACGTCTGCAAATCATTCCCACCCATACTTTAACTTTCCCTGTCTTTGACTATGGGATTCTACGGCCCAATGAGGATTTTCCTGTGACCAATACCTACAATTATTGTCGATTCACTGATCCATTCAATTGAAAGGTAGCTTCATCGGAGAAAATTATACTACCATCATTTCTTCACAAAATTGCAGTCGGCGATCGGGATCATCTTCATTTAACTCTTGTATGAGTTTTATTTTGTATGGGTGATACTTTTCCTTTTTTAATAATTTTGCGACATAGGAATGATCCACATTATTATTTCTTGAAATATCTCTTGTTGAAATATTGGGATTTTCTTCAATCGCAAGTAATAAATTTAATTTGGTTTCTTCATTCACTTGAGGCCGTCCTTGTCGAGGCAAATCTCCTACAGATCCTGTTTCTGCAAATTTGGTAACTAACTTACTTACTGTAGATCTTGAGATTTGCGGTCTATTTGGATATTGCTCATTAAACAAAGCACAAGCTTCCCCATGGGTTCTTTTTCTATCGCCGTATCCTACCATAATTAAAATTTCGATTCTTTCGCGTTCGCTTAAACGAGGCATTTTTAATTTCGCAAAACTTAATAATTGTTGATTATTATTAAACAAACGAAGTAAGCTATTCAAGCATTGGTAAATGGATTTAAAATTTTATTTGCCATACAAAATAACGTCAACTAAACTTTTATAAAGGCAATTTTTATTTCAATAAATTTTGAATATCAAAAGCTTTTTCAAATTTATAATAAATTACAATTTTATTTAAAGTTTATTATTACTCAAAATTTTATTTTAATTACCTTTTTCATTAAAAGTTATTTAAAATTAATTTTAAGAAAATTCCAATTGTGTAAAGAAGAACAATTCGAATATTTTCAATAATAATTTGTTATTTTTAAACTAAAAATTAGTTTAATTTATTTTTCTTGCCATATTTTCATTGAGAATTAATAATTTTTTTTTTTGAGTGAATTTATTTTTTTTTCAAAAATGGTTGAAATTTTTTTAAATATTTTTATGTGATCATTAATATGATAAAAAGGTCTATGAAAAATGTGTAATAAAAGTAGGGGTTTCCATTTAAAAAAATTGATTATGACGTCATAGTGAAGTTACCAGTGACGTCATGATTATTTTTTTCATTCCAAAAGATGGCATTTTTAAAACAAAAATTGACCTGTCCGAGCGATTTTTACAAAAAAAATTTTTACGGAAGTTATGACCTTGGTTCCAAACTTTATCACCACCCTGTATAGATAAATGTAAGTCCCACAATTTAAAAATATTTTCGATATATACAGGGTGTCTCACCATGCCCTACTGAACCAAAGTTATATTTTTTTAAATGGAACACCCAGTATATTATGACATTTTTGGATTCCTTATCAAATAATAATTATACTTTGTAAAAACTTTTATGGGTCTACCATCACTTGTTTTGCTGATATTTGCCATTTAAGCCAAAGAAAGATCAATTTTTGAAAAATCACTGCTCTAAAAGAGATGAACATTTTGGCTTCAAATTTTGGAAAAAATTTTTCGACATCGTCTAGTCTACAACTATCATGTCAAATTTAAGTTTGTGATATTTTTTATCAGGGTGCCTTATGATACGCAAATTGAACAATTAAACGAAATATTCAAATGGAACTCCTGTATATTTTAGCATCAATCGATGGAATTTTTTACAAGCTTTCTATTGATATAATGTGTGTATAGTCGCTTATCAACGGTTTAGGAGATATTAATATCCAAACTTAGAAACAGTATATTATAAATTGACCTCTCAATAGCGAAAACCTTTCAGCGAATTGAGATTACCGAATAATTTAATTAACTGATCACTTTTACATGTAAATAACGCCCTAGTAACTCTACTGAACACTTTACTGGAAGGTGAATAAACCGGGCCTAAGTAAATCAGGACAATCTATCAAACCCTTTTCTTCTTTCGACACTTAGCAATTCAAAATTTAACGTGGATTTTATAACCGCATAAACTAAAACTCGTCTTTTAATTCTTATGATCTGTAGGCAGCAATCCTTAAATAGTACCTATATTGTTTTATTAGGAGTAAAAGAAGTATTTTTTGTGGCGAGCATGTAGGTTTACGGGACGAGCTTTGCTAGTCCCGCGGATACATGCGAGCCACAAAAAGTTATTTTACTCCCAATAAAATATGCTATTTATTCTTCAAACGTCGAAAATAGTAACATAATAAATAATTTTAAAATTTGACATTTAATTTAAATACAACACACAATACAATGTTAGTGTATATTGGGTGGCCCAAAATTCATCTCTACTCCTAGTAATTTCTACTCCTAGGCAGTACAAAGTGACCATAGAATCAACGAACATAAAAAGTGACATTTTAAAGCCTGTTAAACGTCACCGAAGACTGTACTTTAATGACGTTTGAAGAAAAAAATTATTTTGTACCCTTTCGATTGTGTATCTCAGAAACTCGTAATTAGGGCTCCATAGACTAGAATATATCTTACGAAAGAGCAGTATGGAATCTTTTATGTAGAAACTTAGAAATCATTTCCTATGCTACTAATAAAACCTAGGGTTTGAGAGCCGAGTTAGTGATAAAGATAGTGAATTTTGAAACTTAACGATTGACAAATATATGACACCCAAGTCATTTATTTGTTTTAATCGAAATCTGTCCATAAAGTAAACATTATCATCAATGAACTTAAACAGTTTAAGGTTGTCAGCAAAGAGTAAAAATTTACTGTGTTTAATATATGAGCTGATGTCATTTATAAAAAGGAAAAATAAAATCGGATCATAATGCGTGTCTTGAGGCACCCCGCAAGAAACAATAATCGGTTTTGATATGGCTACATGTTATCTGATACACTGGGTTCTATCTGTCAAAAATCATTTTAACAAATTGACAATATATTAGCAATGAGTATCCGGTGATTGACTCTATCAAAGGCCTTCGAAAAGTTCGCATAGATAGAGTCAACTTAAGAACGACTTTCCATAGCTTCAGTTAAAAATGCTTGATATGACACAAATAATATCGTGGACCTTCCTCCAAGAAAATCAAGTTGATTAGGGTTGTATACCGTTTCATCGACGTAGCCTTTTCATCGAATGCAATTTCATCGACTGTCCGTTTCATCGAGATTACCTTTTCATCGACAACAGTTTCTTCGATCTACCTTTTCATCGAGAAACCTTTCATCAATAAGGACGTTTCATCGACATTACATTTTCATTGACACTGCCTTTTCATCAACAAACCATATCTTCGACAAGGACATTTCATCGACAACCGTTTCATGGACAACCGTGGTAGTGTCGATAAAACAGTAGTGTCCATGAAAAGGTAATGTAGATGAAATGTCTGTGTCGAAGAAAAGGTTTGTCGATGAAAAGGTAGTGTCAATGAAATGGGTGTCGATGAAAAAGTAATGTCGATGAAACGTCGTTGTCGAAGAAAATGTTTGTCGATGAAAACTTAGGGTTGACGAAATGGTTGTCGATGAAAAGGTAGGTAATGTCGATGAAAAGTCTGTGTCGATGAATTGGCCATGTCAATAAAACGTCTGTGTCGATGTCGATGAAACCGTTGTCGACGAAAAAAAAGTAGTGTCGATGAAATGGACTGTCGATGATTAGAACCTATTATATTTATGAACGCCCATGAAAATTTTTCAGCCATTAGTTTATCTAAAATTTTGAGTATGGACAGCTGAAGGCAAACTACCCTATAATTCTCAATATTTGTTTTATCTTCTGATTTAGATATGGGAGCAATGAAACTTTGTTTCCAGAAGTTAGGAAAGCTTTAAACTTTAAGAGATTTGTTAAATAATAGATCAATGTGGCAAGGTATTGTATAGACGCAAGTTTTCAAAAAAAATTTAGGGATGTTATGAGATCCGTTAAATGGGGAGTGGCTTATAGACCCAATCTCCTGATATGCTTGACTCGATTTTCATATCTGGGATAGGCTACATATTATTTTCCTCTATGTAAACTGTTTGGAAGAAGTCTGCAAATAAATTAACCAAATTAACCGTATCCAAGGCATTATTACATGATGAAGCACCATTATTTTTTTAAACAGCACTGACATAAGATAGTGATCTAGAATTATAATATTTGATTTAAACAGATATTGGTTATGGTTATATCTGCGATGATTAGGTGTCAATAAATAGTAATATATTTAATTTGCGATCTACGAGTAGTATTTTCAATTACTACTCCATGCGTGACTCTAAAATAATTACATCACAATTATTTACAATATTGGTTAATAGTGGTAAGTTAATCACGACTGAGCGGTGTAAATGCTTGATAAATCAATAGCCTGAAAAATCTATAAATTGCTCGTTTTAATCTTTGAAATGTAGTAATTTAAAAATATTTTTGTAATTTTTTAAAATTAATGATAAACCAACAATTTGTAATATAAGCTTTATGATGTTTTCTTAATAAATATACGAAAAGAATCAAATTTAACTGCAAAAATTTTCGCGTGTGATAATAAAGAGAATGAAAGGAAAACAGTCGTAACGCACGAAGGCAGCAATGCATAAACAAGGCTTTCCCGTTTTTGTTTTCCTCCGGCGGGATGAGCTTAATGAAAACCGAAACGGGGTAGATAACTCACTTTCCGTTCGAGAACTCGCGAGCGGCGGAAGGCCGGAGACACAGCCGCCCCCATTAATATTAAAGCTTGATAAAGCCGCTGCTATCAAGAGGCGTGCCACTTTTTTAAGAGCTACGATCCATATTTTACTTTTATAAAGTAAACACAATAGGGATTAGTTCAAATGATTTTTATCAAATTCATTGTTTAATTATTGATTTACGTATACGAATAGCAAATGGATTCACACAAAGGAGGTATTGATTATTATTTATTGAAATTTATTTAGTATAGTTTTATTATTTTTAATGATGTTAAATAATGAGGCCTACACAGGATCCGACGCGGTCGGACGGTCGCGGTCGGATGTAATTTGGTCAGGTCGGAAGCTAAGTTTGGACGCTTGTTGTCTACCAAATTATCAGGTCGGAAGGTCGGATAGCCGGCTCATTCTGACCGATTTGAATACTATTATCCGACCGTCCCACAGTGGAAAAAAATACCCAAAAACGTGGACAAAACCCCTTCCTGTATTTCAATTTTAAAGAAAATTAGTTTACGAATATCGGTGATTTCAAATTTGACATTTCTTTATAAAAAAACAAAATCCAAGATGGACGACTTTCTTAATTAAAAAATAGTTAATTTTGCTGGGGTCGCAGAATTCAAATCTGACATTTCTTTTGTA
The DNA here is from genome assembly GCA_963971135.1 of Stenus bimaculatus. Lineage (NCBI taxonomy): Eukaryota > Metazoa > Arthropoda > Insecta > Coleoptera > Staphylinidae > Stenus > Stenus bimaculatus. The sequence continues at coordinate 18,557,298 of OZ020187.1, forward strand.
TCAAACAAAATGGTGGATCCAAGTTTTATTTAAATAGTATATTTTGCTGAAATTCAAAATCAGAGTCCTCGATCCTCGAATATATTTATACACCAATTTTGAATAAAACTCAATTATTAATGTATGTACATAACAGAATTGGATACAACAAGTGTAATAATGCTCTGCGCTCACAAAATATTAAATGAAAAAAAGTGGTCATTTGTGGAGCTGATTTTTAATAGGTATTGTAAAAGAGGATTTAACGAACATAATGAAACTGGTAGTTAGAGTGGGAAACCGTGGGAAAATTAACTTAATGCTTTTTGAATTTATATTTCTTGCAGAAAAAACGAAAGAAAGCATATTTTACAAGCTATATTTAGTTATTAATTATTCTTTTGCTCAGATAACTGTGTGCTTTTGTCTCGATACACCCATTCAGGTCTGTTGTCTTATCATTTTAACACTGATCGGCCTTCTAATATCTTCTCATAACCCAGTAGCGACTTCAAAAGAAATTTTCTTCCGATTTTTAATAGATGCAAGTATCAATTTTCGAACTACAAGTTCTGTTGGTATGCGTTTTTGGTATGCTACCTTTTTATTTGACTGGAAACCTGCCCCTGTGGGGAGATACAAAAGACGGTCTCGAGTATAATTATTTGACAACCAGATGCTTTGGATCATTGCTGAAGGGTTTGTCTCTTGTTTAAATAACTTTTTAAGATATAAACTAAATAACGGATACCTTTTCCAATTGTATTTCAGAAAAGATCAATTCGATTCTAGAATTGTCAATTGTATTTCAAAAAGCATCAATTGTATTTCAGAATAATCATATGTAATATCACGAGTGGTCAAATTTGAGTCGAATATTTTTCACTGTCATTACCACGAATGTCATTTGGGGTTAAGTTTTAATTTAACGAACATTTATCACTTTTTTTTGTGCAAAATTTGACAGGTGACTGCAAACTTATTGAAATTTGACATTAACTTCACCAAATAATCACTGACATTTTTGACGTTTTACTTATCAAAAAAAAATAATTACTTGTGAGTTGAATAATCAATTCAATTTCAAAATTTAATTGATTTTTATGAATTACAATTGATGTTTTCTGAAATACGATTGATATTTTCTGAAATACAATTGACTATTCTGAAATACATTTGATTCTTTCTGAAATTAAATTGACTATTCAACTCACAAGTGATTATTTTTTGTGACAAGTAAAACCTCAAAAATATCAGCGATTATTTTATGACGTTAATGTCAAATTTGAATAAGTTTGAAGTTGACTGTCAAATTTTGCACAAAAAAGTGAAAAATGTTCGTTAAATAGTCCCTTAAATATGCACTCTTGTTCAAATTATAAGTCGAATATTTTTCATACATTACCACTCATGTCATTTGGGGTTAAAAATTAAAACTTAACCCCAAATGACATTCGTGGTAGTGACAGTGAAAAATATTCGATTCAAATTGGACCACTCGTGATATTACATATGATTGTTTTACATAAATGCTAAAAATTCTACATACATGGGAAAAGTAAATGAAAAAAATCATGAACTTCAAATATCTACTAACTACTAAATCACCAAAAACCTACTTTTAGATACAACATTTCAAAGATGATAGGAAGTTTTTATCTTCGAATTAATATTAGAATTATCTCCTAATTTTTTCCGCATTTATTTAGTTACACCCTGTATATCTAATTTTATAATTTTGATTTCAAATTTTCGGGATTAATAGGCAGATTCTGGTCAAAAATAAAGGCCTTTAATTAGAAACAAATAATGTAATGTATTATACCCAGATTCTGGTCAAATCATTTAAGTTTAAAGGACTTTAAATTTAAATTTGTTATATGCGTTTTAATGGACAATTTCCATGGTTACATTATTTGTGTCTAATTAAAGGCCTGTAATTTTGACCAGAATCTGCCTATAAATAACTTTACAACTTTAAATACATCATGGCCATTCATTTAAATAATAACATAAGTTTTTTTCTCATTTACTTAATTGTTATAATTCTGAATAACTTGAAAAGGGTTTAAATAGCTGGACATATTCCTCGCATACACCTAGTGCCCTTTTCACAAATTGGAACTGGAGGACTTCCGTTATACGGTTATACACAAACCATGCTTCTCCTTCACCTTAAATTAATGAAATAACAAATTATGTAATTATAAATGTGGAAAACTACTGATTTGAAAACATACTAATTATTGAAATACGTCTTTGAAAAATCCACACCAAGTACCAGCAAGTGTTTCATTTTCAGACTAAAGACATGTGTACATTTTTAGGTAGCAATAAATCAGGTCAGCATTTAATTCCTCGAATGTGAGTTAAATAGGCGATGTAAAATACAGAAAATAGCAAAATTCTCATATTTCTTTTTTGCATTTTTCGTTTTTGAAGTTTTAAGGTTTTAAATGTGTATTTTTAACCTAACTTCTGAAAAGTTAGATTAAATTTGAATAAAACTTGATTTTAAATTACCTGTTTTTGCGATAACGGTTATATTTATTTTATACAATGTGTAAATGTGTTTCTTAAACATATGTCAACAATTTAAGACGTGATTTGTTGAGTTATTTTAACATGAATGAATATAGAGTACAAAGTCATAATATTATATACAGAGTGTCTCACTTTTTTTTCCAGCAAAATTTTTTTAGATAGTAAATGTCATTCTGAACAAAAAATTTTTTATGAACTAATATCTTTTTTCGACTCCTTAAGAAGTTACAGCAATTTTAATGATTTTTTGGGACACCCTGTATAAATTTCATTATATTTCAATTTTTTAAATTTAAATCAAGTATGCTTTGGATTTTGACATTATCTGTAAGCAAATCAGATAGGTTAATCATAGATAACATAATACGTATAAATTATATTATCTATGAGGTTAATTTACTTGTTAGAAGTTTTAAGTGAGTCCACTTATTTTAAAAACACCCAATAATGTTTAAAAAGGCAAGTTGGGAAAGACAAAATCCAAAACATAAATCTTTTAAATAAAAATATGATGATAAGAACGTAAAATTATACAGGGTTTCACAAAAAAGGAGTCGAAAAAAAAAATTAGTTTATAGGAAATTTTTTGTTCACAATGACATTTTACATTAACTATCTAAAAAAAATTTTGCTAGAAAAAAGTGAGACACCCTGTATATTCATATTATATTTTGAAATTATGTGTTTTTATAGAAATAAAAAATATTAAAATTTTATTATATATAAATATTATTAAATCATCTTCAAAATGTATAGGTCTATTCTGGGCAAATCTGAAAGCCCTTATAGGATATATCTGTAAGGTAACCATGGAAACCGTCGTCCATTACAACCCACATTACAAACTTACAGACATTTCCTGTAAGGACTTACAGTTTTGCTCAGTACTGCACCAGTAGTCTTATTTACTAAAATATTCTAATTTGGAATATTCCAGAAAAGTTTACATAGCTTGGCATTTTTGATCTTTACAAGTAGTGCCCTCATCTTCACACACCCAAGTTGGAGGACTTCCTATTAAAGCACGGCAAGTATCTCCTTAAATATAAAAAAATATTGTATATTTTATATTTTTTTTAAATAAAAATATACAGTCTCCCACAATTCGACCAACAACGATTAACCTGGAGGTAGTAGACCTAAAAATAAGTTGAAATGACTCTATTTATCTATATCCAAAAATGCATCCCTGAGCAGTTATAAGCCTCCAAAATTGAATTTTTAAAATGCAAATTTTTTATTGCAGACAAAGCAGTACAGATTTTTTGATGAAATTTTATATACGTGCATTTAAAAACTGGATGCGCAATTTGTAAAAATTTGGGTAATCCCCGACTTTCGTAAATATTGTTGGATGGAAGAAGAAACCATAAAACAGTTAAAAAGTTTTTAGGTATTTAAAAATTTAGTTTAAAACTTAGCTTTTGTGGAGATATTCAAGTGTAAGATTTTTTGCCCCTTATGAATTTTGCGTAGGTTGTGCCGCTTAGGAACAAATTTAAGACGTAATTTGGAAAACAGTAAGAATTTAGCTGTTTCCATGTTAACAAGCTACTGTTTCAACATAAACTGATAACTTTGAAATAAAAATGTCTTAATTTCAATAATTAAATTCATATATAAGGAATATACTAATAAGTCATTAATATTGAGTAAATGCAATGGTTTTTTTGTAATTTATAAAGTATTTCATTAAAAATGTATGTTGAGTGGCCTAACTTACCTATCGTTTTTTAAATTTTATTCAAATACTACTCAGCTTAAGAAAAAAATTATAAGGGACAGAAACTCATCGTTTTTCAGTATTCTACATAAAAAAATAATTTTTAAATAAAATTTTTAAATACCTAAAAAGTTTTTTATTGTTTTGTGTCTTCTTCTTCTATCCAACACCATTAAAAAAGTCCAGAATTAGCCAAATTTTTACCAATTGAGCATCCAGTATTTAAAAGCACGTATAAAAATTTCATTAGAAAATATTTAGAGCTTTGCCTGTAATTAGAAAAATTTTATTTTAAAAAATCAACTTTGGTGGCTTATAACTGTTGAGGGTAGCATTTTTGGATATAGATAAATAGGCTCATATCAAATTATTTTCTGGTCTACTATCTCCAGTTAATCGTTGTCGGTCGAATTTTGGGACACCCCGTAGTTGATTTTAACTTACGTTTTATTGGAACACATGTTTTACAACAATTACAAAGAGTATTTACAAGTGCTAGATTTTCAGGACAATAAGTAAGTGAATAATAGACTGATTATAAATAAAAATAAAAAACAAATTTATGAAGAATTATTTTATTGTTTGGATATTTTATTAACAAGTTTATATTTTACTATTTTTATTATTATATTTTACTGAAGAATTTATACCATCACCCATTTATTATTGAAGATTTTTTACATTTTTATTTTGATCTGCTCTCGAAGGCAAATATTTTGTACATTATTTTAGTTATAACATCAATTATATGCGTCACTACTTGTATTTATTATTTTTATATTCTATTTTATTCTATTTGTAATTGCCTTATTAATTTAAGCTTGATAAAGGTGTAATTACGTTTTTTATTGAGTCCTGTAAAGCCGTACCTACATCTTTTACTATTATAATATTTTGGGACAAGAATCAAGTTTATTTAAACACGGCAGTTACGAATTTTGTTCCAAACTTTATCATCACCCTGTATATTATATTTTGAAATTATGTACTTTTAATGAAATAAACAATATTATATTTTTATTGTGTCTGATGATTTAATAAAACGAAACCTGTCAAAAAATATTTTTATTAAGTTGCGAATTGAATCATTTACATTCTTTTTATTATAATTCATTCTGATTCTATTGCTTGGCATGTTTCATCTAGACAAATAGTGCCCTCTTCACACACAAAATTTGGACAAACTCCACTTGGAATAAGGCAATATTCTCCATCACCTTAAATATAAAATAATATTGTATGTTTTATATTTTTGTAAATAGAAATACAGGTAAACGTCGTTTTACAACGAGGTTCCCTTCCGAGAGACACCGGCGTAAAAAAAATCGGCGTAAAATGAACACACATTTTTCGTGCTTTTTTCGCACAATGTTTGGGTTCTGAATCACTATTGTCGCCCATAATAAAACTACAAATTGAATATTCTTTTAATTTTATAATAAAATAAAAAATATAATCATATCTTTTTATTTTTCTTAAAAACAAAACGAAAACTAACTCGGAAACTCGAAAAATCGTTTACGTTTACCTGTATAGTTGATTTTTGCTTACGTCTTATGGGAACACATGTTTTACAACAATCACAAAAAGTGTTTACAAGTGTTTGATTTTCAGGACAACTAAATACTTTTTCACATTCCACATTATAACACATGTACAGGGTGTCTTAGACCACCCGTCCACCCCTTTTATTTTGAGAACGCCTTGTCGTACAAGTCTGAAATAAAAAAAATTATTACCAAAGCAACCCCGAAGAATCCATTGGTGCACTTATTTTTTTCAGGAACAATCCGGAAGTACCCGGAACCGGAAGTAACTTTCGATTTTTAAATGGCAACATAGGTTGAGTATGGTATCGTTTGAAATGTCTTTTAAAAAGAAACAACTTTTATTAAAATATTTATGTAATTATGGAAAAATTAAATCGTTACCATTATCCGCAAATGGGCAAGAGAGAGATTTTTTTAAATTGAAACTCTTTTTTGCGTTTATCGCTTTATTCGTTAAAAATAATCAACTTTTTTTTATTTTTTGAATTAAGGTAAATACATAACCTAAAAAAGTGGATTATTTTTAACAAGCGAAGCAAAAAATACATGTTTGCATTTAAAAAATCATAATTGCCTCTACCCTTACCCATTGAGGATGATGGTAGTGTTTTAATTTTTCCATAATTTAAGAAACCATTTGTCACTTGTTTGCTTTTGTTTTTCGTTTAATTTGTTAATTATGAAAGTTATTAAAAAAATATTTTAATAAAAGTTGTTTCTTTTTGAAAGATCTTTCAAACTATACCATACTCGACCTATGTTGCCATTTAAAAATCGAAAGTTACTTCCGGTTCCTGGCACCAATACATTCTTCGGATTTGCTTTGGTAATATTTTTTTTTATTTCAGCCATGTACGACAAGGCGTTCTCAAAATAAAAGGGGTGGGCGGGTGGTCGAGACACCCTGTATATTAGGTGAACAGACTATACTTTGGACATAAGTAAGTGATGCAATAAAAAATAGTGAGAGTATTAATAATTTCATATTTTCGTTAATTTTAGTTTTGCAGTAATATTCGTTAATAAAGTAGAACTGGGACTGGTTTTATATTACCCAGTTCTGGCATGAAATTATTTAAATTTGAATAAAATTAGTTTTTAAATTGTTATCCAAATGAAAACAGCGCCAGCAATAAAATTGAAAATATTTATTATTATATTTATAAAAGTAGTTAAAAATGCCAAACTATATTAACATGTAGTTATTTTAGAATAATTTAATAATTAAATATTTTTTGATAAATATTTTACGATTAACCATGAATAAAATAAGGTTTTGCCCTGTTTTATTCTATAAATGTGGGTATTTTCCTTCAAGATATAAAATACATACCGGGTGATAATTTTTGAAAACGATCCTCTATAAATAACTTCAGTTTGATGAGATACATGAAATTTCGATAAAAGAAGTAAAATTTTCATTAGGAACTGCAATTTTAATGGCGTACAAAATTTTTCCCACATGTCATCCCTTTTGCTCCAACCACCCAGATTTTAAATTTTTAAATAAGACTCCCACACTTGTGACACCTCACTTTAAAAGATTTTAAAAGCAGAATATAGTGGTATATAAAAGTCGGCTAATAAGGTCGAATATTTTTTATTTTGCCTATTGCATTAATATTTATGAGTAAAAAAATGAACACTGCTAAAGTGTGACCCTGAGCTTCAGAAAAAAATCGAACGTAAAATGCTCAAAAAATCGCGCCAAACGCTACCGGACGGTTGTACAGTTGCTCTCAGCTGGAAGTAGGACAAAAGTAATCACGATCGCGTATTCTTTGTCCTAATTCCAGCTGGGAGCAACTTTACCACAGTCTAAATAACTACCAGTAGCGACACTCTCCCGTGTCTAACCTTCTATGGAGCGTATCTGGTACCATTGAGTTTAGAACAGCAATTTCTAATCCAATCCAATATGTTGACATTTCTCAATGATCAAAATAATTTTAAAACCGTCGTTATTTGAATTTGAATGGTAATGAATGAATGAATTGCTGAAAAAAGTATATTTTTTAATTTAAGCTTGTCAAAATCATTATAAACTTCAAGTTTAATCAAAACTTTGCAAATATATGTTACATTTTTATGGTTAGAAAAAGTGACGTAAATTTAAATTTGCCGCGTGCGTATCTGAGTATACATATACATGGTGATTAAGACCACCCGTCCCACCCATTTATCTCGAGAACGCGTTATCGTAGACGAACGAAATAAAAAATTTCATTACCAAAGCGAACTTAAAGAATCTATTGGTGAACTTATTTTTTTCCGGAACAACCCGGAACAATCCGGAACCGGAAGTAACTTTGTTTTTTTAAATGGCAACATAGGTCAAGTTTGGTATTGTTTGAAAGGTCTTTTAAAAAGAAATAACTTTTACATAAATGTTTTTTTAATAATTTGCATATTTACAATTTTATACGAAAAAAACAAAAAAAAAATTCAAATTCAAATTTTGTTAAAAAATTCAAATACGAAATAAAATATGATACTTGAAGTAATTAAATATGTTTAATTCGTTATTTTGTTCCAATAATTTAGAAATTTGCAGTTTATATCCGCTTTATTATTTTTCTAAACATCCCGGAACTGTCCGGAACTTTGTTTTTGAAGTGGCAACATAGGTCGATGTTGGGATTATTTGGAAGGTCTTTTAAAAATAAATAGCTTTTACTGAAATATTTTTTAATAATTTACTTATTTACAATTTTATATGAAAAAAACAAAAGAAAAGGATGAAATTTAAATTTTGTTAAGTAATCCAAATACGAAATAAAATATGATAATTTTAATAATGAAAAAACATATTCGTTATTTTATTTTATATATTTAAAAATAAATCTGCTTGCAGATGTTGACCAAAATTTAAAAAGAAATGAATAACACAAACATTTGAGTTAAAATAAATCGTAGTGTCCAAGTATCAAAATGGTTTTTACGAATCTCGAAGGTTTTGATATGTTGATGATTTTGGGTGAATGCCATCAAAATTATCGTGCTGCTGAGCGGCTATATGCCGAACGATACCCTCAACGAACTTTCCAGTCAAGGAGAGTCTTTAAGCGGCTTGCAGACCGAGTTAAGCAAAATGGTCAACTTCAACCAAGCCACAACAAAAATCGTCATATTATGAGACATGTGCAAGATGAAAGAGCACCTGATATTCTTGCTGCGGTTGTTGTTGAACCACAAATTTCAACAAGAAGACTGGCGATTGATGCAGGAATTGCCCAATCGACTATTTGGAGGGTTATAAATGAAAATAAATTTCATCCTTACCACATCCATCTACATCAGGAACTTACAGGGGAAGATATTCAAAACAGGTTGGATTTTTGTGAATGGTTTCTGGGTAAGGACCCGTATTTTCATCATACAATACTTTGGACAGATGAGGCCTCTTTCAAGAGTAATGGAGATTTAAATATTCACAACGCACATTATTGGTCTGTTGAGAATCCTCACTGGCTTCGTGAAGTGGATAATCAGCATCGTTGGAACCTTAATGTTTGGTGTGGAATTTTGGGAGGCCAAATCATTGGTCCGTATTTTTTTGATGGGTCGTTAACTGGTGTGATGTACGCTGATTTTTTAGAGAACATTTTAATCGATCTCATTGATGACATCCCATTGGCAACACGTTTGGTCATGTTTCTGCAACAAGACGGTTGTCCAGCACATTTTTCAAGATTAGCCCGCCAAACTCTTGATCGTATCTTTCCTCACCGCTGGATCGAAAGAGGAGGTCTAGTTTCATGGTCAACTCGTTCGCCAGACCTGACACCGCTAGATTTCTTCTTGTGGGGACGTATTAAAGATGTGGTATATCAACAACGTCCAACAACAAGGGACGATATGAAAGACAGGATCCGGAACGCCTGTCGCTCATTATCCGAAAAGGAAATACTAAGGGCAGTAAATAGTGTACGAATTCGTCTGCAAAAATGCAGAGATGAAGGTGGAAGGCATTTCGAACATTTAAAATAAAAGCTAATGAACTTTTGTTTACATTTTTTAAGTTTGTTGTTGCATTTATAATAACAGTTCAGATTTATTTATCTCCGCTTTATTCGCTTTATTTAAGACTGCAAATATCTAAAGTATTTCAAGAAAGTAACGAATTAAACATTATCTGATTACTTAGTATCAAATTTTATTTTGTATTTGTATTACTTAACAAAATTTAAATTTCATCCTTTTCTTTTGTTTATTTCATATAAAATTATTAAAAAAATATTTCAGTAAAAGTTATTTATTTTTAAAAGACCTTCCAAATAATCCCAACATCGACCTATGTTGCCACTTAAAAACAGTTCCGGGATGTTTAGGAAAATAATAGCGGATATAAACTGCAAATTTCTAAATTATTGGAACAAAATAACGAATTAAACATTATTTAATTACTTCAAGTATCATATTTTATTTCGTTTTTGAATTTTTTAACAAAATTTGAATTTTAATTTTTTTTGTTTTTTTCGTATAAAATTGTAAATATGCAAATTATTAAAAAAACATTTAAGTAAAAGTTATTTCTTTTTAAAAGACCTTTCAAACAATACCAAACTTGACCTATGTTGCCATTTAAAAAAACAAAGTTACTTCCGGTTCCGGATTGTTCCGGGTTGTTCCGGAAAAAAATAAGTTCACCAATAGATTCTTTAAGTTCGCTTTGGTAATGAAATTTTTTATTTCAATCGTCTACGATAACGCGTTCTCGAGATAAATGGGCGGGACGGGTGGTCTGAATCACCCTGTATATATCGTCAAGGTCACCAAAAATTGTCCCTTCAAATAACATGTAATTTGCATGAATTGTCGCTACTGGTAGTTGCCTATACTGTGGTTGTACCACTGGCGCCAACAGTTTATAAAAATTTCAAATTTAACTTGATTTCCCTCTAAAGGAATAATGTTTACATGCCATAGGCTATTTTTGGTTTTTATACTCGAATGGGTTGGAAAGTTATGCGTAAATTACCTCAAAACTTTAATTTTAGAGGCGGATGGCTCCTGTCGGGCTATTTTTTTACCGATTTTGAATTTTTTTAAATTTGAAAAAAGAATCAAAAAATATTTTTTTAAAATCGTATTTAAAAAAGTCCCAATTTTTTGCCCGTTTCGGTCATATTAACCCCTCAAATTCCATTCCACCTACCCTAAAAGCTCTTTAGATCCACTTTACAACAAAAAAAATCACTTCGCTATCTCTCTCCGTTTTCGAGTTATCACCGAAAATGTAGCTAAAATAAGCAAAATCTCCGTTTGGAGCCAAAATTTCGGTCTGAAATTATTCACTTTTCACGAAATAATTAATATCTTCGAAACTATTTGCACCATCGAATCGCTAAATAACTTAAAATTCGCACCGTCACCTCCTCCACCAAATTCCGTGATAATTTTAATTTTCGGGTAAAAATTGCCCCGTCCATAACCGTGTTTGTACCAAAATTTTGTCAAAACTATTTAATCAATTTTAACCAAATATTTTTTAAAATGCGTCTATTCTCGGTGTTTACTTTCGGTAAGAATTTGAAACCGATAACATTTATAATTTACAAGAAAAAAATAAAAACATTTGCCCTCTACATTCTCTAAAAAAATTTACTCCCCAAAAACTCAAAAAAACCAATTGTTTTTTGGTAATGTATCTTAAAAAATAAATAATTTAAAAAATTTAATATGTTAATATCTGTAATTTTTAGAAACTTATCTGTACGAATTTTTATTTCTTAATTTTAGTTATTTAGCGAAATATGAATTTTTCAAAATACACCTTTACTCATTTATCAGAATAGTATGCGTTATTATTTGTATTAAATTATGGTTATATTCTATTTTATTCTATTGGTAATTCCCTGTATTTTAGCTTGATAAAAGTGGAATTTACCACCATTGCTAAGAAAATATACCAGATGTTTTAAATAATTACGTTTTTTATTGAGTCATGTAAAGCCATACCTACATCTTTTACTATTATAATATTTTGGGACAAGAATCAAGTTTATTTAAACACGGCAGTTACGAATTTTGTTCCAAACTTTAGCATCATATTTTGAAATTATGTACCTTTATAGAAATAAACAATATTATATTTTTATTGTGTCTGATGATATAATAAAACGAAACCTGTCAAAAAAATATTTTTATTAAGTTGCGAATTGAATCATTTACATTCTTTTTATTATAATTCATTCTGATTTTGTTGCTTGGCATGTTCTATTTAGACAACTAGTGCCCTCTTCACATACAAAAGTTGGAGGACTTCCTCTTAAAACAATGCAAGTTTCTCCTTCACCTTAAATATAAAATAATATTGTATATTTTATATTTTTGTAAATAGAAATATAGTTGATTTTTACTTACGTTTTATTGGAACACATGTTTTACAACAACCACAAAAAGTGTTTACAATTGCTTGATTTTCAGGACAACTACATACTTTTTTACATTTCACATTATCACAATAATTAGGTGCACAGACTATACTTTGGACATAAGTAAGTGATGCAATAAAAAATAGTGAGAGTATTAATAATTTCATATTTTCGTTAATTTTAGTTTTGCAGTAATATTCGTTAGCAAAGTAGAACTGGGACTGGTTTTATATTACCCAGTTTAGACATGAAATTATTAAAATTTGAATAAAATTTGTTTTTAAATTGTTATTCAAGTGAAAACAGCGATAACATTGAAAATAGTTGTTATTATATTTATAAAAGTGAATAATTTAACAACTAAATATTTTTTGATAAATACTTTACGATTTACCGTGAAAAATTTCAAGGTTTTGCCCTGCTTTATTCTATAAATGGATGTGGGTATTTCCTTCAAGCTAAAAATACATACCGGGTGATCATTTGAAAACTATCCACTTTAAATAACTTCAGTTTGATGAGATACATAAAAATTCGACAAAAAAAGGAAAATTTTCAAGAGAAGGGGAAATTTTAATGGCGTACAAAATTTTTCCCACATGTCATATGTCATCCCTTTTGGCCCAACCACCCAGATTTTAAATTTTTGAATTAGACCCCCACACTTGTGACACCTCATTTTAATTGATTTTAAAACCAGAATATAGTAGATAGTATATTTAATTTTAAAATGATAATCCCTAGTAGTTAAGCCGACGATTTTTATTTTTTTTTTAAGTGACCTTTAACTGGGTGTAATTTTGTAGGAAAGTACTTTTGGGCAAATTTTTAAAGGAACTTGTCATCTTAAGATTGATGAATTAAAATTAATTTGAGGTGATAAACAACTTCTACTATGTTTGTCCACGTTATTACGGGATCCCCTGTATATTCATATTATATTTTGAAATAATGTATTTTTATAGAAATAAACAATATTAAATTTTTATTGTGTCGGATGATTTCATAAAACACAGCCTGTCAAAAAATATTTTTATTGTTGGGAATGGAATTATCTACATTCTTTTTATTATAATTCATTTCCAAAATCATCTTCAAAATGTAGTATTATTTACTAAATTATTATAATTTGGATATTTGAGAACGGTTTATATTGCTTGGCATGTTCCATCTCGACAACTAGTGCCCGTTTCACACACAAAATTTGGAGGAATTCCATTTATTTCAATGCATTTTTCTCCTTCACCTTAAATATAAAATAATATTGTATATTTTTGTAAATAGAAATATAGTTGATTTTAACTTACGTTTTATTGGAACACATGTTTTACAACAACCACAAAAAGTGTATACAAGTGCTTGGTTTTCAGGACAACTACATACTTTTTTACATTTCACATTATCACAGAAATTAGGTGCACAGGCTATACTTAGGACATAAGTAAGTGATGCAATAAAAAATAGTGAGACTATTAATAATTTCATATTTTCGTTAATTTTAGTCTTGCAGTAATATTCGTTAGAAAAGTAGAACTGGGACTGGTTTTATATTACCCGACATGAAATTGTTTAAATTTATTTATAAAAGTGGCATAGAAATGCAAAACTATAATAACATGTAGCTATTTTAGAATAATTTAACAATTAAATATTTTTTGATAAATATTTTACTATTTACCGTGAATAATTTCAAGTTTTTGCGCCGTTTTATTCTATAAATGGCTGTTGGTATTTTCCTTCAAGCTATAAAATACATACCGAGTGATCATTTGAAAACAATCCACTATATATATCTTCAGTTTGATGAGATACATGAAAATTCGATAAAAGAAGTAAAATTTTCAATAGGAGCACCAATTTTAATGGCGTCCAAAATTTTTCACACATGTCATGTCATCCCATTTGCTCCATTCACCCAGATTTTAAATTTTTAAATTAAACTCCCACACTTGTGACACCTCACTTTAAAAGATTTTAAAAGCAGAATATAGTGGTATATTTAAATTTAAAATGATTACTTGATGACATCTTATAAGCAAAAGTTAGTTACTAGAGGTCCAAACTAATAATATTAATTCCAATGAGAAATGAATCAAATTTTAGCTTCTAATCTTTTCAAAAGGGATAATAAAATGCAATTTTATAATAAAATAATTAAAATTTAAATAAATTGATTTGGTAAGTTAGTTATAAGCGCGTATACTGACCAGTCTTTACCAATTTTCATAAAAATTTAAAAACGTAAAGTAGTTTTAGCCACGTTTTCGGGCTTTTTTTCCCACTGTGCGTTGAGGTGAAGACTCGGGGTTCTCCGCGCGGTGTCGTACAATAATACACTTTGGAAACCTCGAAGAAAACCTCCAAACGCCGCTAGCCGCTACACTATGCGCACAGCCTTAGAATGTCAATTTGCGTAGCCTCGTTTAGTAATTTTTCACCCTGTCTCTTTTCATTTAAAGCAGAAACAGCTCGAAACAAATTAAGGAGTCATTATGGCTTACATGCATTAGTTCATAAATTCCTTCAACAAATATCGAGCTATTAACAGCAGTAACTTCTTTTTCTTTGCTTTAAACTTAAGTTCCGGTAGTTTTACAGTTTCTTCAGGCAGAATGTTATAAAGTTTGATTTCCCAGTTTGTTTTCCTTCGTTCCTTGTTTTGTACTGGTGTTGATCTTCATTTTTAACCAATTGCGCTGTGTATGCATACTCCTCACATTCCATTATAAATATGGCATAGGCTGTTAGAATCCCAGTACTTTTGAAGATCTGCATGACTCTTTCTGCGTCATTTTGAAAATGGTTCTTACAGTTTTTTCTGTTTCGCTGCTTTTTCTATTTTGCGAATGGAGTAGATGGCCATTTCAAGTTATCTTCAATTTGGATTTACCCGATGTGTCGCTTTTGGTCCAGTTCTTGTGTCTTTTCCAAGATTAACTTGAGGCTGTTTGCCTCGAACCACATTTTTGCTTCTTCAATGCTTTCCTGCTCAGATATGGAATGGATGAACAACGCGTCATCAGCTAATAGGACTGTTTTGCACGATGCAGCAAGCGTTAGGTCATTTATAAAGATGGTGAATTAAAGTGGGCCCAGAATGGATCCTTGTGTAACCCAATATTCATGTTTTCTAAGAACAATTTTAGTATACCTTGTGTTGGACCTCTTATTCAATAGTAATTAATTAATAAATATGATAATCCTGGGTTGAGGACTAATAAAAAACATTTGTTTTAACCTATTTTTATTTTGCGACTAGTTTCGGAAATAATTAATTAATTATTTTTTTAAATGAATTAACCCTTATAGGCATATACTTAACATAAAATTAACAAAAAATAAAGATAAATTAAATACAACGAAATTTCCCCTATACAGTGCGGTCAAAAAGTAAATCCCCCCCTGCTAACTTTTGAACGGTTATGTTTTTGATTCTGAAAATTTGTATTCTGAGGAATCTAATTCCGAACTTTCTAATAAAGGTATTTTTGATTTTGTGGTACTTCCGGTTATACCGAAAGTGGATGGCAACTTTCTTATTTTAAATGGAACACCCAGTATATTCTTGCATTTTCGTGTTCTCTATAAAAATACCATTAAATTGACCTAGCATAGTGTGGTCTACGACTAATACTTTCGGAATTACGCCCATTTGAAAATCGCATTTTTATGCAACTTCATTTACACCAGAATTTGGACCCAAGTACCCCAACTTCCTTATTTTAAATGATTTCTTTTGCAATTAAGTTAATAACATTAAATTTAAACAACATTTTTATCCAAGAGATTTCTTGTAGATTTTATTACTGTCAAGACATGGAATGTGGTTATGTTAATCAGCAAAATTAACGAACTTACTATTAAATTTACTTTATGACTGCACTGTATAACTAAAAATTTTTTTATCCTAATTTCCTAATTCACCTGTGGTGTTCTGTTATTACTTTTAATATTGCAATCATCTCTTTTTGTCCACTTCCATTCGTCGCAAGTATACTCAGCCATCTGTTTTTCTTTATGTTACTATAAGGTCCAATTCCCATACAACTTGTTGTCCAGTGTTGAATAGTGTCTTCTTCCATCATGCATACTCTGCACTTCCTTTGTTCCTCATGTAACCTGAAGTTGTTTCAAAGTTCCTCATTTCTACAACGAAATTTATTTAGATTGTTTCCTCCCCATAGCCTTTATTTACATACAGCGGGTAGGTGTTATTTACCATAATATTCAATAGCATTCTAGCTTTTCAAGTAGGATGCTATGTTTTATTCGGTCAAATGAAGTTACCATAAGAGGATAAACGGTAAATTCAAGCGGTCAAATTTGATTTTCGGTTCATTTTAGAGTTTTTGGTCATCATTTTTTTTTTTCTACTGAAGCTTTCTTTCAATTTTTTTTAGTATACCAAAAGGTTTTTTATCTAGGATAAACTCAACAATTTTAAGAAAGCATCAAAGGGAATACTTCGTAGAAATTGGACCGATTAAACATAAAGCTACCACCTCGCTATTTGAAGTTATATTCGGTTTTTTTTTCTGCCGGAATCCATGTTGATTGACTGGTTGGTGTTATTCTGCCAGGGCTATCAAAATTGTGTATTAATTCATGTGACGTCTTTGTTTGCATGCAGTTGTTTATTGGCTTGTCCAGAAACAGAAAAAGTTCATGATTTGGTATTTCTCTATCTTTATCAGCTCTATTTCATCCAGTGTTCTTGTATGCCGATAAACTCCACAGAATTGGCAGAATTGTTAAGTAATTGAAGTGAGTTTACTTTACTCCTCAGTGTAAACCATTTAAACAAAATATCGTGCAAGTTTTATTGAAGTTTTGAAACGTATTTATAAAAATAAATTATAATACTATAGGAATACAGCAACACAATAAAAAGAATAAGAAAATATTTATTTAAAAAATAGTTTTATTATTTACTATGACAATAACGCAATTTCAATAGATTTTTTTTTGAGAAGACCGTGTGACACTTGTCAGAATTCTTTATATTATGAGATCACAATAATTATCCTTTACTAAAAGATTAAAAGCTAAAATGTTTTTAATTTCTCATTGAAAACGATATAAATTAATTTGGACCTCTAATAACAAACATTTTGTTATAAGTTGGCTGATTTTTAAATGAAATATATCACTAGATTCTGCTATTATTCTTTAGAATGTGGGGGTGTAATTTAAGATTATATAGTCAAGGTGGTTGGGGCAAAAGAGATGTATTTGGAGTAAATTTTTGTACGCCATTAAGTTTCTCCCTCATAAATAAAATTAACCTGTTTGTTATACATCTCATCAAAATGAAGATATGTAAGGTGGACCGTTTCAAATCACTCTATATAATCCCAAGGAGTTGAGAGGATTGGGGTCTAAAAGGGTTCCCACGTAGCCATCATGCATAAAGCAGAGCCTTAATAAAGTAGAGCAGTCATGAAAAAGCATAATAGTGAGGCAAGGTACACATGCCGAGCATGCATGAAGTAAAGCAAGAGCAATGATGAACTGCCTATTTCAAGTGACGACATTCGGAATAAAATTTGATCCTTTTTAAAAATGATTTTTCAGAGCGTTAGCATACTTTAAAAAATTTAAAACTCATACGCCTCTTAGAATGAACATCCCCCTTTATGACGGAACTTGAATTATTGAAATCGAATAAAAAAACACCTTTTTCGTGAAGAATATCACGACCAAATTTCGTCGTTTTTCAAAGAGATGCTGCCGACCGGAAAAAACTGACAATTAGTGTCACCAAACTTCGAAAAATTTATAATTCATACAGCTTTTACAATAAACATTCCCCTTTACGATATCTCTCGAATTTTTACAATCGGACGAATAAAAGAGACCCGTTTCTTGTCTCCGCGCAAAAAACGTCCGAATTCCGGATAAAAATACAAAAGGGGTTGTATCTCTGCCCTCTTAACAAATAGGTCCAGGCGGGTTAAAACCACGATCTTTAGATTTTTATCCTCTAAAACATACTAAAATTTATATTTAGAGGATGAAACCAAAATAAGCTTTGGGATCGAATATCGTTTTTTCGGTGTGGTCCGATCAGAAAGTAGCATCAACACTTTCGTGTTGGAATTTAATCATCCATCCACCTACAAAATTACAGCTCTTTATGCAAAAAATTCTTTTTCGAAGTACGTGATGTCGCCCGACCAATCAGAACCGGCCCCACAGTAGAGCAACGATCCAAAAAGCAAACAGACTTGCTTTATGAATCGTGCTCGTCATGACTTTACTCTGGTATGTGTAGCACCATTGAAATGCATTGGTTTGCTTTTTCATGATTGCCCTACTTGAATGCTTTACTTTAAGGTTCTACTTTAAGGCTTGATTGCTATGTGGGCACCTTAAGTGGAACTGCGCTCCGATAGTAAACGTATATTTTGAGCTTCTTCTTGAATTTGGGGAAGCAATCGTGAACCCACAGTACATCCCACATAACTAGGCTGAAAGTACCAATAAACATCTTCATTTCTGAATAAATTTTAAAATTTGTATCACTTAGATTACGAAGGTATTAGGTGCTTTTATAGTTAAAATGCGCGTTGAAAATTTACGAAATATGCCTTGCAATTATTTCAAACTACAACCATATTTTGTAAATAACATTTAGTTTTATTATTGCATAGTTTAAATAACATTGAAGGCTAGACTTCTAAAGGACGACTTTTTTAAAAATTAAATTATTAAATTCAAAAAATAAGTTTAAAATAGGCCAAATTTTATGTAAAAAACCCATATAATTTTGTAGGCGCCATATCCTCCTAAAACAATGTCTACAACATTTGAACGCTGTTTTAAATACCAAAATAAAGGCGTATAATCCATTTATAGAAAAACAAAATATTAATATTAGAAAATTATGTATTAAATTTAGGAATTATACGTATAAATTTATTTATTATTGAAGAAACTGAAATAAACTCAAAGAAAAGATAAAGATGAAGATCATAAACTGTAATATTTAGAATTTCATTAGTGATGTTTCCGTTTCTTCGTTTTTAAATAAGGAGTGCATTTATTTTCGATGCAAACAGTTCCTTCTACACAAACTGATGTTGGAGGTAATCCAATAGTATCGAGACAAAATTCACCTTCGGCTAAAACATAAGTTTATGCAAATAACAAATTACGAATATTATAATATTATCTTACGTATCGCAGGTATACACATTTGACAACAATTGCACCAAGTTCTTACTTTTGTTTCGTTTACTCCACATTCAACTGTTTGTTTACATCGTACTGTTTTGCAAGCATCTTCACAACAAACTATACATTGTACGTGTACAATGTAAATCATAAGTAAGTAAACCAAGATTAGAAGCTTCATTCTTGATACTTATTTATTATTTACTCAATATTATTTACAAAGTAAATGCTGGTAGAAACAATGCGCGTATTATACGTGTTTACCTTAAAATAAACTTTAAAATATTTATGCAAATACCGTATAAATATATTATAATGATAACAAAACTTTTATGAGTTGAGAATTTTAATAAGCTGTATTTTTTCAAAAGGAAAACAATAATCTACTAATCTAAATAACTTTTTAATATTCAATATTTTACTAAAATTAGTTAATATGCGCGGTTTGTTTCATTCCAAAATGGAATTATCAGTAAGCTCTGACACTAATTTATGGGTATATTCTATGAAAATACATCTGCTTCGGTTTACATCACCGTAAGCCCCTTTATACTCTATCAAATGTATTATTGTCGCTACAAAAAATTACCACTACACAATTTTGCTACAGATTTAACATGGTTGAAAAAAATACCCAATGGTTTTGAGCGTTTCAGGAATAAAACTAGGATATTTTTAAGCTTTTTTGCTAAAATGTTTTTCGATGAATTTGAAGAATGTGAAGATAAAAGGTAAACTCTATCTAAGTCATCTTCAGAAGTAAACGTCAATGCAAATTTAGAAAAACATCAAAGTAGGAGTTATTTTGTTGAAAATATCTTGATGTATTTAATTGGAAATAATTAATTAAGTTCATCATGCACACATACTTGTAACGTGGAAAACTAAAAATTTTTCCCTTCATTGTTTTTTATTATCTCATCAAAGTTTCACATGCATCACCACTTTTTAGTTTAAATTTCAACTATTTAAAAAAAAAATATTTTCAAAAAATACATCAATCAATGCGCAACAAAATAACGCCTACTTTGGAGTTTTTCATCTTGTGTTTCTAAATTTTCATTGATATTCACTCCTGAAGATGATTTAGATTGAAACCGGTCAAGTGATAATATTTGATAATATAAGGAAAAGTAGAATTATGAGTCTCTCTCTTTATCTTCACACAGGCAACTTTAAAAACAGTCAACTATTCTATGAAAAGATCTATTTGTTTAAGAAGGATTAACAAAAAATGAATGAGTAAAATCGTGATGAAACGGTATACATAAATTGACGAAATAAAAAATATAATTCATACAGTGTAAGCAGATTTTATTGTTGATATGACTCAATAATTATACAGCAATCATTAGTCGATTGGTAAGCTTTTTTAAACAGATTGTTAAATTATTCCATGATCGGTTTTACTAATTATTTAATGGAAATAAGAGTAGGTTTGCGTGTCATTCGAAAGTCAGGTATTCATTTTGTAAATTTTTTATGAATATTTTGAACCAAACATAGCCCCTATTGATTATTTAAAAGTACAAATGTGTACGAATAATAGCAAAACGAGTTCACAAAATTTTAATGTAAATTGTTTTGTTTATTTGCACAATAATTTTGGAGCAAAACTTATTTTCCATACAATAAATTTGAAACAAAAATACCGCTGCTCGTACTGTTAATTTTATTCAACTATTAACAAAGTTTAAACAATAAACACACAATGGTTTTAATCTACTCTAAATTTCATTGATCCTTTAGTAAACCATAATTTCTATGCACTTAAAATAAACAATATAAACTTTAATCAAATATTATAATTGTAAACAATTTGCTATTTAATATGAATATTTAAATAACAAAAATTAATTCAATTGAAAATTCATATTATTCAGCGGAAATTTTCAATGCGATATCGGACAGGTTATTTTAAAAGTTTATATTCACCAGAAACCCCAAAATATAATAGGGTTACAATTAAAAGCTTTCGTACTTTCATTGGCTTAGCATTAAATATTTTATATTTTTTGATTAAGCCCTACTATCTTATTTAAAAAATGATAGCACTTTTTATTACAAATAAAAACGTTGACCCTGTTCTTTATTTATCAAAATTAAGAAACACTTTCTACGTTTTCTTTTAGTCGATATTTTTATATACCGGGTGTCTTGCGGGACATTGGACTGCCTGGGTATCTTTTCTTATTATTTGAGATAGAAGATTGGTTAAATGGACAAAAGAAGTTATAGGGCAATAAATGAATAAAAACCGAATAAAAAATAATGAAATTTTAAAATTTTATACCTCTACAGTTTATATAGGCTGATCATTTGAAAAAGATTCACCTTAAATAACTTCAGTTGAGATGTATAAAAATTTGGTAAAACAAGTTAATTTTCTTTAGGAGGAGGAAACTTCATGGCATATAAAATCTAACCCTTTCTAATTAAAAATTATGACAGGTAATTATTACAAGCAATTAAAAAAATTAATTCTAAAGTGAATAAAATAGGTTTTAACAGGGAGATTTTTCTTAAAACTATTGAAGGATTTTTAATGATAAAGCTCAGGATGTTACCCTTGTTGGTTCAGTTTAGGTCAGATAACAATGCGTACCTGTCATTCTCAGACATCTTTTCAGTATTCAAATAAGGACTGCGGTTACTAATCCTCAAATCTCGGACCACAGAGCTATCTCTATGGAATACTCCATAAAGACACATGTTAATAAGATATCTACTTCAAGAATTCATCAAATTACACAATTTGGCTTAAAAGTATTCTATCAACTGAGAGCCGAAGCAGATTTTGAATTTGTAAATGCTCAGTCAACAAAAATTAATCACAAATTTATTAGAATCTTGAGTATATTACAAAAATCAATCCAAACAGCATTCCCTATAGAAAATATTAAAACCAAGAACAATAATTCGGTAAATATCAAATGGTTTGATGATGAACTGGTTTATACCCGAGAGGTATTGAGTTTTCTAAAAGAGTAGCAGCAATCTCATGATAATCCAATAAATAAGGAAACAGTTAAAGACTATAGGAAGTATTACAATAAAGTAAATTTTGAATACACAGTTAACACTGCTTTTGACAAATAAAGAAGTTACTATCAATAAGTTAGAGATATAATTGAAAACTTAAAAATAAGAAATATTTAATCAGTGCATAAAACAAGGAATCTTTCCTGAATTCCTTAAAATAGCAAAGGTGATCCCTATTTTCAAGATTTTTGATTGCGTAGTCAGGAAGGTCCTTACTGGAAAACTATGTTTTATCTGTGAACTCTATGAAATTAATACAGTCCAATCTGAAGGAAAGAAAACAACTTACGTAGGTACTATAAAAACACTTCACTCGAACTATAAACTGTGGATTTTGGTATACCCCAAGGCTTAACAATGATTTGTTTGATTGCGTTGATAAAACTAATTAGTCGATTCTGTGCAATCTCGTAAGACTTCCGTAGGGTTAGTTATGGGCGCGTTCCAGTAATAAACCACGACCACGACCGCAAAATTTTCCCGTTCCACTAGCTCAAAAGGTCACCATTCAACAAACAACCACGGAAAGCCACCAATAAATACGGTCGTTGTGAGCTTCTTGCGGTCGCCATCGATGAACGAAAGGAAAAATCGCGGTCTTATGTAGAACGATTTTGCGGTCGTCGTGGGCTTTAGTGTTCATTACTGGAACGCACCCTAAATGGGTTGTAATGGACGGTTTCCATAGTTACCTCATAGATACGTTTCGTAAGGGCGTGCGGGTTTGCACAGAATTGACACATGACATTACAGGATTTGTTCTGCATTTCGTCACAGTGAAATAAACCTTGAAAACCTATACTAGCAAAAATGTCAAACACAGACTCATAGGTGCTTAAAGATAATGGAATGGTGCCATGAAAATGAACTGACATCAAATTCTGACATAACAGTCTTCCTAATTGGTATACTAAAAGACATAGATCGGAAGCAAAACACAGCACCAAGAATGCAAAATATTTGGAAGTCTATATAGATAATAAATTAAACTGGGCAGACAACACTAACTATATAGCTGGAATGTTGACTAAAAATATATTCACTTACTACGTGAACTCGCAAAGACAATATCCTTGCCAGTGTCTTTAACATGCTATCATGCGATCATAATGTCACATGCAACCTATGCAATCACTTGCTTGGGACATTCATGTAACAACGGCCATTGGCCGGATTTTTTAGCCAAATCTAGGTTTGGACGTTTGTATATGGCCAAACCCCGAAATAAAGCTCGATTTCTAACTTTGGCAGTATAAAAACAGCCAAACCTAGGATTGGGTAAGTTCTAGACGTATTTATTTTTTAGCATAAATTCCTTTTTTAGCACATCTTGTACAGTTTAAAAGTTATCTGAAAAAATGTACGATAATGTATGCCAATTTTATGTTGAACAAGGTAAACACAAAGTAAATATTTTTCAAAAAATGCTAAAAAATGTAAAAAAATATAGAAACTCAAATCTTTGTAAATAAAAAAGGAAGTATTTTTAGTAAAATTTTTATTCTTAACTTTTATATCTTGGAATTAGCAATTCGTTCAGAAATGTCCTCCTGATTTATTTCGCATATACAGGGTGTGTATAAATACGTGTCTATAATTTATGTGGCGTATTCTTTGGAAAAATTTAATACGAAAATGTTGAATTCGTCTTCGTTCGGCTACAAAAGGTCATCAAACTTGAATATTTTTGGTAATAATTTATTCAAAGCATATCGCATCCAATACTTGCCTTTTAACAATTAGAAGAGAAAGGTGAAGTTTTACTGCAATATGATATTGTTTTACGCCAAAAAGTAATTTTTTAACCAATTTTTAATTACATTATCTTCTAAAAATACACTTGGCAACAATGTTCAAAATTAAATTTAAAAAAGTCTGATCTTTAAATATGTAATTTGTCAAAATTTTACAAATTAAATAAAAATACCCATGTTTTCAATAAATAAGTTTTCTTATTGGTTTTAAAATAATTTTAATGGATTATAAATAATTTTGATACACCGTTTATTTAGGGCGCGTTCCATTAATGAACACTAAAGCCCACGACGACCGCAAAATCGTTCTACATAAGACCGCGATTTTTTCTTTCGTCCATCGATGGCGACCGCAAGAAGCTCACAACGACCGTATTTATTCGTGGGTTTCCGTGGTTGTTTGGTGAATGGTGACCTTTTGAGCTAGTGGAACGGGAAAATTTTGCGGTCGTGGTCGTGGGCTTTAGTGTTCATTACTGGAACGCGCCCTTAATAAATTTGTTTTTTTGTTAATATTACCTCCTCCCATTTTTTTAATACTACCTCCTCCCATTTTTGAGATGTTGCCATTTTTATAACTTTATTTAAACAGTAATTAAAGGCTTTAGAAGTCGAATAATACATTTTCGTATTCACATATTATGCTTAGCCTTATTTTACGTCCTTAAAACTCAAATTCTCAGGTAGGACCAAATAAAACACGCCTTCTATTAAATCAGGGCTATAAACACAAGTTAAAATCAGTGCTTAATGTTACAATTAAAATATAAATATCATTAAAAACATAATAACATAAACAATTACCAATGTAACTCATGGGCAAAATCTACAACACAATGCAGCACATTTTGGGATCATATTACACAAACTCATCTACAAAATTGAGTATCTCTACAACTTTGGGGCTTATTTCCCTTTTATGTTTATATTTATTCAAAGTATACTCCATCTAAATTATGGATAGGAATTTATGTATTTATTTTTAAATTTCTTTATCTCCAAAAATATTTCTTATGGAGAAACAGGCAGCATAATAAAATTTTATCTTTTTTTTTCTTGCAAGGTTGACTACTTGGTTATGTTTTAGTTTGAAACATATTACATAATTTTCCGAATTTCGGGTTTTCACTAGTATCTTATTTCAGAACTAACAAATAAATGATCAGGTATCAGGTCGAATTGGTTTTGTCTGAAACTCTTAGTTAAAACCACAAATAATGTTGAAGATTCAATTCATTCGGGTTTTTACAAGTGTATTTAGTTAGCTCGCATTTTAACTAGGTAAAACTAGTTTTTATAAACGTCTTTAGTTCTAGTTTTGACTAGTTAAAACTAGTTTTTACTGACTTCGGGTTTTGACGGTAACATGTACAACCTGCTTCACGATAAACTGGTACACAAAAGAACTGTTAGCGCCAATAAGAAGCTTTCGTGCAGCTTGAAGTCGCCCACCGCTATTCAGTAGTTAAGTGCATGGGAATGGCCGACAATCCCTGAGGTAGAATTTAAGTAAAGTTGATTGAATCGCAAAGTCGGAGAGTGCCTGGTTAATCTCACCACCGACTTAAGGTGAGGCGAGATTAAGGGATGTTCCAAGCCGCATAAAAGCGTCTGCTCATTGGCTGCCTTAGCATTTCTTTTGTGTTCCAGTTTATCGTGAAACAGGTTGTACATACAAAACAAATCTATCTATCTATTAATGATTTGAACCTCTAATAACCAAATTTTGGTTATCATGTGAACAGATGTTAAAATTAAATATATACAGGGTGTCCTGTAAGTACACCGACAACGCTTAACTGGTGATAGTAGAGCTGAAAATAAGTCGATATGCCCCTATTTATCTATATCCAAAAAATGCACCCCTCAGAAGTTTTAAGCTTCTGAAGTTCATTTTTAGAAATATAGTTTTTTAATTGTTTTCAAAGTAATAAAAATCTTATGATGAATTTTTGAATGGATGCATTTTTATAAAAAACGCCCATTTGGTAAAAATTTTACCAATCCTCGATTACTGGAAATGGTCTTATATGGTACCAAAGGACAAAAATCACTTAAGAACTTTTTTGGTATTCAAAAATTTACTAAAATATTATTTGCTTTTGTAGAGAAATTTTTTGTCCCTTACAAATTTTGCGTATTAAGTACAGTTTCTGAGTAACATTAAACAAAATAATTTAATAAATGGTAAGTTAGTTAGGCTTTTTAACATACATTTTTAAGAAAATATTTATTTAAAGCCCAAAAATTACTATTGCGTTTTCCCCATATAAATGCATATTCACATACTCATTAAACTCGAATTTCAATTTTAAAATTAGGAAATCCACTTGAAAAGTTGAAGATGTTACCATTGTTACCATGGATGCGGTTTTAAAAACAACTTCAATTAAATTATTTTTTAAATTTTATTCGAAAATAGCACATCCTACACAAAATTTATAAGAGACAAAAAATATTTGTCTTGAATTTATCTACACGAGGTAATACATTTTAAATTAAAATTTTAAATACCAAAAAAGTTTTTAAGTGTTTTATCTCTTCTAGTACCATTTAAGACTATTTCTGGTAATCGAGGATTGGTAAAATTTTTACCAAATGAGCGATTTTTATAAAAAAGGCATGCATACAAAATTTCATCATAAAATTTTTATTACTTTGGCAGGAATTAAAAAAAATATTATTTTTTAAATGAATTCAGAAGCTTTATAACTTCTTAGGGATGCATTTTTGGATATAGATAAATAGGGTTAAATTGACTTATTTTCACGTCTACTATCACCAGTTAAGCGATGTCGGTGTAGTTACAGGACACCCTGTATTCTGCTTTTAAAATCTATTAAAAGGAGGTGTCACAAGTGTGGGGGTGCAATTTAAAAATTTAAAGTCTTGGTGGCTGTGGCAAAAAGGGATGATATGAATGGTTTTTAAAAATAATTTTTCTAATTTTGAAAGATTTTATTCACAAGAAATAAGTACCTACTGTTTTGCCTAACAGAATTGGCATTTATTAAAAAGTAGAGAGTGCATTAGATTTTAGTTTAATGTATTGAAAAGTTGGTTTAAACCCAAAGCATGTTGACACGTAAAGCTGATAAAATAATTTGATATTAATATTCATAAACACGTAAGGATGAAGGATGAGAAGAAGTGCAATTCACCAATGACCAACTGTTGCGTATAGCCCAAAAACGAACAGTTTAATAATTAATGCATAAAACGTCCAAAACCTCTAATAATAAATTCCCCTTTAGCTCGCTTTCACTAATTTCGATAAACTTTTCCAATATCTAGCTCATACAAAATTTCACAACCTACAATCAAATTACCCATAAAACCCAATTGCTGCAATAACAAACAAAAGCGCTATATAAACACCGATTGGAAAAAAAGACCAACTGAATTATTCATTGTTGATTGTTTACACATTAAACTCGTAGTTAGCCTTTGTAAAATGCAGGGTGTATAATAGTGGAAATGGTAGTGGTTAAAAAGAGTACTATCCCACATTTAAAATGTAAATCATTTACATCCGGACAAGTTTTTTCGGCAGAGACTGGCGTTAATAGCCGGTTAGATTAACCATGCAAATTTGCTGTTTATTTTGATTCTAAATTACTTTATTATAAATGCCTGAAACACCCCCCTGGGGCTACAACTTTTTTTGTTAATTAAAGCCTAAATTGTTAGGGATATTAAGTATGGGTGATTAAATTGGCCTTTTTTATACCACGTTTTTTTATTATTGTGACGTGAAAGGTAATGGGTATTTATTTTCCTGAAACGTGTAGAATAATTTTTGTCAAAAGCTGAAATTTATTTGCTTACATATTTTTTAGTACCACATGCTTAATAAAAAATGTGTTGCAATAAAAAGTTATATTATAGATCAAGTACCGTGGTGTGGCCTGAAACTCTACTTTATTAATTAAAATTTAATGTCATCCCCTGAAATATTTATGATTTATATGCTCATAACTTAAAATTATCTTTCCTTTAGTAAAATTTGCTGAATATAGTAATATAGAATTATTTTTAATTTTAGATAAATTCAACCATAATAAAAATATACTAATTTTAAATTTATAAGTAATATTTAAATTTTTATTTTTTTATTGAATTTACTTAAGTTGCATAAATACAGTTACTAGGTTAGTACATAAAAAATGGCGCAGATTTTGATTAGAATCAGCCATTTCCTATTCTAATAATAGATAAATCCATAATGGAAATAACGTTTAATTTTAGGAAAAATAAAGCTGTTAAAGAACGTTTAGCTAAAGATACATACGTATTTTTTGGTTCAATGTATTAAACTAGAATAAAAACAAAATTTCTTCAAAAGTTAAAAATTACTGATGTAAACAATTATGATCAGCTTTTTTAATTATATTTTTTATTCTTTAATTTTCTTAGCTTTCTACATGGTACGATTTTTTGATTGAACGTGTCAGCTTTAAAATCTCGGAGAAAACATTAATTTTCCACAAATTAAAGGATTTAGTCGTGTTTTATCTGGAAATTTTACTTAATTTGTCTTGATTGGAAAAGAAAGATAATCCTACTAGAAGTAGGTAAAAATGAAAGGTCACAAAAAATTAACGAATTTGGAGAGTTGGACAAGGTTGGTTGGTTATT
The DNA here is from genome assembly GCA_963971135.1 of Stenus bimaculatus. NCBI lineage: Eukaryota > Metazoa > Arthropoda > Insecta > Coleoptera > Staphylinidae > Stenus > Stenus bimaculatus. The sequence continues at coordinate 18,586,081 of OZ020187.1, forward strand.
ACCTCTTACAAGAGCATATTTTTTAGCACTTGAAAAACTTTTAAAATATTTTAATATACCTGTTTATTTCTTTACGATTTGATACACATATAAATTAGTACGTTTCTAGATAACAAACTTTAGAACTTCACCATTATTTTATTGTATCACAAGGGTATTACTATTAGTATCAATTGAAAGAGGATGGTTTTAGCTTTCTTGTGATATTTTTCCTAATTTTCCGATTTTTTAAAACAATAAGTGACTTAAAATTCAAATCGATGTAGTTTCAAAATTAAAAAAAGATATAGACCTATTTCTACTTCTTTCTTTCGTTTTTTATCGATTAAATTTAGATTTTAACAATGACGTTTAATGAACCTTGTAGAAAACATATAAAGAAATAAGCAATCAGAGCAGTACAGATTGATATCAAGTAAAAATAATCGATGTACTCTAAAATGTCATCCAAGTATACGCCTCAACAGCTAACTGTGAAGAAGTCATAATAGAGGGATTTTATAACAAACTGGAGCAGATAATAAAACAAGTCAAAAGCAATAATATCATAATTATCAGTGGGGTTCTCAATCCTAAAGTAGGATTTGGAAGAGACGCAAACGTCGTTGGCGACTTTGGCGACTTTGGCTTAGGGACAAGAAATGAGAGAGCAAACAAACTAGTCCAATCTTGCATGGAAACTTAATTAACTATAACAAACACACAAAAAGGCTTTTATACACATGAATAGCGCCCGCAGACTCAATAATTAACAGTATCCGGAACCAAATCGACTACATTATTATAAATCAAAGATACAGAAATGCAATAAAATCAATGAAAACTTATCCACGAGCACGATCATAGGCTATTTCTTTTGAGCATAATATTTAGTGAATTGTGGTATGGTAGTAAGTGAGTTGTAAGTAACTGACATCATCTGACATACCATTCCCACTTAATATACACATAGCATGGTTAGCGGTTTAACATACCACGATCACTTACCACTTTAAGCGAAAATGAAAGGTATGTGGCTGTAAGGTACAGTGTGCGTCTGTCCAGGATTCTGGGTATAAAATTCTTCCTCGAGTCATCTTCCGACATAAAGGAATCGTATCAAACTGTTGCAGTGTGCGGCCGACCTTATTAGTACCGCACAATATGTCTGATGAGCCTAATTCATCAAAGAATATACGCCAGTTTTAGAATAGCATATTGGGGAAACCCAATTTGGTTTCCGCAATGGTCTCGGAATCAGAGAAGCCTTGTACGGTCTAGATATGATACAACGTTTGCAGAAATGTGAACCGTGTCTTTCTGTGATTCATAGATTTACAAAAAGCATTTGATAGGGTTCAACACAACAAATTGTTAGAATTGCTAAAATCAACAACAAAGATTGTAATTCAAAACTTATACCTGCACCAAACCGCGAAGTGTAGGTAAGAATCTCACGAAAGAGGTGAAAATAAAAATAGGGGTAAGACGGGGATGCATACTACCTCCACTTTTGTTCAACACTTAATAGGACAAAATTTTTGAATATGCTTCGGAATGGAAAGCATGGAAGGCATATCACTCAATAATATTAGATATGCACATGATTCGGTCTTCATAGCAGACAGGTTACATGGACTACAAGCACTAATCGGTTGAGGTATAATGATATGTGATAACTATAGCTTAAAATTAAACACTAAAAAAGAAATTATATGATTGTCAGCAAAGAACCAGTGATCAACCATAATATTGATGTTAACTCTATGCCATTGGGCTCCTGGGCTTTACTTTTAGCGACGATTGAGACGTAAGAGCAAGATAGAGCTGCTTTTGCCCACATGAAGAAGTCTGACATGACTTAAACCTATGTACAAGAATTATGGGATGTTATGTATTCTCCGTTTTTATGTATGGTGCTGATTTGTGGACTCTAACGGAAGACGGAAGCGGCTCTAAAGAAAATAGAAGCCTTCGAAACTTCGAAATGTGGTGTTATCGATGTATGGTTAGTGATGAACCGGATGAGCTAAAAAAAGAACTAGTCAAAACCATCAAAATAAGAAAATTCTCGAACTTCGCTCATATTATGCGATATCATGAAAAATGCAATAGACCTCATCGTCCAAGAAAAGATAAATGAAAGCACAGAACATCATGGAATGGTTCGGACAAACTAGTGAATCAATATTCCGAGTAGCAGTGGACCTTATACACTACCTTCTCTCTAACACTTACTTCTAACCTTTGATGGTACCTAGATGAGACAAGTTTACCTGTGCCTTCTTGGATATCTTTAGGATCTTGTTGAGAATCGGTTGTCTAAACCTTAACTATTCCTTCTTCCACAAATATTATTTTTCCACCAAATTATCATCTTCACTTTCGTCATCATCAGAGTCTTTCGGAATACTTGGAATATTTTCTCAAGAGTGTCCATTGCAAACATGGAATGTCATTACAAAAGATCCGGTAGAATGGGGATGGAAGAAATGTAAACTCGGCTTGCACCAGTAACCAGTTACAACCACAAAAGATCCGCCCCTAAGGAATTATTGAAACTTATTTTCAGCAAGTGCAAAAATAGGATGAGATTCGGCGTGCGGGTGCAGGAAGGTAGGTCTAAAGTTCTCCTTGTCTTCTCATTTTGCAATGGATACTCTTGCGAAAATATTTTATGTAGTTCGATTGAATTTGCGGATGTCGAAAATGAAAATAACAATATCTTAGAAAATTTGAGATAACTAATTCTCAAGAAGATCCTAAAGATATCCAAGAAGGCACAAGTCAATCTAGGTCATCTGGGTACCAAAACAAGTTAAGAAGTAAGAATTAAAGGGGGGTAGTAGATTGGGTCTACTGATGATGATGATGACTAAAAAAATATATTCATTACCTACAATAATTGATGATGTGTGTATGCGTGTGGATGCATCCTTGTATACATGTATACAAATAATAATAATAAAAAAGTAGTACATATATGAACCAAAATGAACTAATTCTTTCACATTTCCGAGAGAAATCTTCCATTTATTACAAATTTCAAAAGGCTCTCCGCTTTTGTCAACAATATCTCTTAAACCATTTACTTTAGAAAAAAAAATGTTTCAATCAAATGCTTTATGATATTTCCTGCTCTATAATTTTAGTAATAAATAGTTTTGTTCTAAATTGTAGCAAAACGAGTTATTTTCATAAAAGTGATTTTCGGCGCAATTTTTACAAGATGGCGATGCGATGCCAAGGTCGCAAACTTGGCATTTTCATTAGGAGCCCAAACTAAAAAAAAACTTCCCATAACCTTTTGCAAGGTAAAAATTCCCTTTGGCTGTGCGAATAAAAATTAATATTTTAAATAAATACCAGGTCCTACTCAAATTTATTATAGGATTTTTAGTACTTTAAAGTGGTAAAAAATTTTACATTTGAGGGAGAACAGGCATAATTAGCCCCAGAGATAAGCATCACTTACAAGTTATGAAGAATAATTAAAAAGCAGTAGACCTTCAAATATTTTTTGGTAATATGGAGTAATTTTGATATTATAGATAAGTTCTACTAATAGCACATTCATTATCGCAAATCAGTAGTTAGTTTCTCCGACAAGAATCGCTCTAATTATAAAGATCCTTGAAATGCGAACCAAATTTAGCGAAAATCGATTATTGAAATGGTCACCTTCTGCTTTCATTAAGACTTCAAATGTCACAGAATTATAAAATAAATTAATTTAATCACAGATGAAAATTGAAAATTGCTTGTAGTAGTCATGCACGGTCGTAATTAATATTTATCAAATCAAATTTGCATAACTGCTTCAATTTTATGCAAATAACTTAAATAAATCTCCCTCGAGTAAGAGATGAATTAAAACTTTTTGACAAAAAATAAAACATTTTAATTATGAAACATCGCGTAGCTATTGTTTCAAGTCAAGAGCGCACTTGACGCTCTTACATTTTTACATTTTTTATTTAATTAAGCGACATCCTCCGCACGAAACAAAAAGCAGCCTTCTCCGAGTCCTCTCCATTGTTGAAAGCTTTAATGAATTACAGCGTCTTTAATTATCGAACGCTGATGCTTAATTACTTTGCAGAAAATTGTAGTAAAATTATTGCATACCTAAATGTCATAAGTAGGAAACTTAAGGTGGGCGAAATAAAAAAAAACTACTCACCAGCGCTAAATATCAGCCTGAAAAGGTTAAACCCACTATCGATTATGTAGCGCTTGGAAAGCGCCTCCGTGTGGTTATTAACCTGAAACAAAAGTAGTTTTTTAGTTCGAAATATGAATGGTTGGAACATTATGAAAATTGCTTATTTCTAAAGCGAACGACGGACGAGAAGGCGACAGTTTAAAAATAAAAAAATGGGAAAATAACACATGAAATGAGCTATACTTAAATGATTCATTGTTACTTCCAAAATAGAAATGATTCATTCTTATGATGAAAATTGTACTAGATGGTGGAAACTTTAATTGAAATACCTTTCTATTGAATTGAATTAAGTGAACCGTTTTAATTTACGTTAATGGAAAAATTAAAGAAATTAAGTAGGTGACTTCATTAATTTTTCCAACTATTTAATATAATAGGGTTTATTTTCAGTTTATTATGCACCGGCTGACTTACGACATTACTTAGTTTGGTTTATGCAACTCGGTTCCTAGGTGCGTGTACTTACAGAATTAACTTGTTGGTTAGACTTGTTCGTGTCTACCGCAAATAATGAATATTACTTTGTAAAGTACAGTGCATTAGTAGATAATTCGAATTCAGGCAAAAACTCAAATATTTAAATTTTTATGGTCCAAAAGGTTTTAGTCTTTATTTCTACGGAAAACAAACTCTGCAAACATTTATTTTTCTTGATAGAATGGTTGAGAGACTCATAATTTTACTTTTCTCTATCACTTAACCAGTTTCGACCTAAATCATCTTCAGAATTGAACGTCAACTTTAGAAAAACAAGATGAAAAACGTCAAACTAGGGGTTATTTTGTTGCACATTTCTTGACGTATTTGGTTGAAAATAATTTTTCAAAAAATTTGTAACTAAAACTATAAAGTGGTGATGCATGTTAAACTTTGATTAAATACTAAAAAACAATGAAGCTAAGTTAGGAAAAGAATTTTGGTTTTCCACATTATAATGACTGAATTGTCATTCATCAGCATGCATTACTTTTTAGTTTAAATTTCAACTTTATTAAAAAAATTATTTCCAGCCAAATACGTCAAGAAATGTGCAACAAACTAACTCCTACTTTCATGTTTTTCATCTTGTTATTAAAGTTTCATTGACGTTCGCTTCTGAAGATGACTTAGGTCGAAAACAGTCAAGTAATAATATTTGATAATATAAGGAAAAAGAATTACGAGTCTCTCTTTTTACATTTTGTTCCTTCTAAAACTCGAGTTAGTTTGGTAAATTTTTGAAATAATCTGAAATGCGAAATTTAATTAGTTCTGATCAGGTGAACATTTTGGCCAAATCATCAGTAAGGAAAAGGTCTACTTAAAAATTAGCATATTGGTAATAAATTATAATGAGAGTTCAAGACCAAACCTGGAAGATCTCTGGATGATCCTAAAAACTCTCGACCGATATCCGTTTTATGTTGTCTTAAAAATTATTTTACCGAATGATACTTAATAGATGATCAATTAATTCCAAAACAATCTTGTGGTAGTGAAGTTCTAAAGCTATCTCAATATAAGGTATACTCGGAGAAGTGTGAACATATCTGGTATAAACCGTAAACTACTCCTTTGAGATATTTGATTTAATATCTACTGATAAAAGAAGAAAACCTTAGAGTCTTGCAGCTACCTACTAAACTTCCAAATTATCTTTTAAGATAGAAACATTAAGCCCAGTTAAAGTTCTTGGCGGCAAAACTATGTATTATGAAATAAACAACATTTGCTCAAATTCGCCGAAATTAAAAGATGGTATTTACGTCCTAGCAATGTTCGAAACATTGGGGAAACGATCTATTATTGATAAATACCGCCTTTTAACTTGAGACGAATATCAGCAATCAGAGTGTCATTCAACCTATGACTACTAGAACTAACTTTATGATTACGTTTACACTTGCGGCTTGATTTTTGAATAATTGTTGAAAATGAAGGAACAAGAACAACTATAGAAAAAAAGCTACTTTAAGAAAATTTCGAAAAATAGTTAGCCCTCCTCTAAACCCAAAAGTCTATTTAATTCTAAAAACATTGAGATTAACAGCAATGATGAATCAAAAGTTGAAATATCTTTGGCAAACTCCTCGGGAGATGTAAGAGAAATAAGAGAAGAAGGGAGAAGAGCACATTCATAATGAACTAAATGAAAATTCGTACATATCCCGAATTGGTTCCTAAGCCTTTGATAGCAAATGGAAAGCATAGATTTTGCCCCTTGCAATGCCTGTGCATGAATAAATGTTATTAGATATATTAAATATTTGTAGTCGATGCACAATAATAAAACTTGTAACTTGAATAGGATTGTTAGAACATTATAGCCTTTATTCAGCGACAGCAATGAAAATTTTAGACACGTCGTTAACGTTAATCACGTCTTAAAAAAATATTTTTTATGAAGAAATTTTTTTTAATTACGTGTTTATCGTTAACGACGTCTATAAATTATTCATCACGGTCGCTGAATACATGCTTATGTCCCTAAAAATTCAGCCCGTTAAGCTGCATCGATTATCAAAGATCGATCAATAAAAAAATCTCTTAAAAAACGCGTTCACGGTTCCCTGAGTCTATCTTATTAAAAATGGATATCAAAAAGGTTGATAACTGGATTAGTATTTGTTGATCTTTTAGCAGGTTATGTTACTGTAAATCATCGTAAACTTTTATTAAAATTATGTAATTTAACAAAAGACTTTAATCTTCTTAAGATCATCCGCTTACGTTTTGTGAAATTATGAAAAAAGGCAAATGGGGAAGACGAAAAATAGACTTCCTTAAGGTATAATTTTTAATGTCTACAGGGTGTATTTTTAGTGGAAAAAACTGAACACCCTATATACTGATGATATAGCAATTACTTTTCAGAACAAAACTTTTTAAAAACTAAATACCCAATTTTAATAAATAATAACAACAATATGTTTACACATTTTTACATAATAATTGAAAACTATTGAACATATTATTTATGTTTATGAGTTTTTTTTTGTTGCTGCATTTAAATTGGGCAACTTTTGTTCAAAAACAATAACATTTCGTAGTGCCATAATAACTGGTTAAAGAAATTTTTGATAGTCATGTATACGGTACCAATCGATTCATATTTTATGTGTTACCTAAGTATGTTTCATATACTTCATACTTAATTAACTTGGTTTTTGAGTAATTTTTCTCTAAAGTAGGAGTATTTTAAGAGCCTTAAAAAATACTCTTGTTGTTAATATTTTTTAATTATTTCGACATAATAAGGTCCTGATAATTAGTTCTAAATGCTACCAAAATTTGGTACAAGAATATTAAGTGGTTTATGAGTTATAGTTGACTCCGTAGAATCCAATTTAGCACACTTCAAAAATGGCTCTTCAATGATTGTCGCGATAGATAATTCTTTGATAAACACTAATCAGCGAATTGACCATAATGCATATCCAACTTATTTAGGAGTTACTTGGGAGTTACTTGGGATAGAACATTATCTTCTAACAAACATATAGAGAAAACGAAAGCAATATCTGACGCTCCAGTTTGAGAAAGATCTTTTCACACTAAATTTGATCTGACTTACACCAAAGCTTTGAATAATTGAATAACCTGGAGCTAGTCCAAAAAGTAAATTTTACGATAATCAATCTAAACTTCATAGACTTATATTTTGTAAAGATGCAGTTTCGGTACAAAATACATGTAGAATTTCTTGAAACGATTTTTTTATATCTGCATTTATGGGAAAAAAATTTGGAACCGAGTAAATTGCAAAAAGTATTATTATGTTGTTGAAGTCAATATGTATTTTCAGCTTATAGAATTATCACAAAAACTAATACAACCTTTTAACCTTTTATTAGTTTATGTTCAGGTATAATACAAAGTTGTAAGACTTAAACAATGTTTCTTTTTCTCTATTTTTAGTCCTCATCAAGATAGTACTGATTTTCCTGGAATTATGTGATAATAAATTTCCCAAAATCTCGCCTGTAATATATTCCATGACTTTGTATTTGTATAATTTTGATTAATTAGTAACAGTATACAGGGTGGTGATAAAGTTTGGAACATAATTTGTAACTGCAGTATTTTGATAGACACATGTCATTTAATCAATGATACAAAAAATGATTGCATTTGTAAAAAAATGTTTGAATAAAAAATTTTAAACTTCAATAAACTTGAACAACAAATTCTTTGGAATCTACATATTTAAATCTAAGAAAATTTACAATAAATTAAATTTTAAACTTAAACTATTTACCATTTATTGAAATCAGTCGAAATCTTATAAAACATTCAACTCTTTCAAATTTAATAGTACACTGAACATTCGATAGAGTCACCTTTGATAAAAGAAACTTTTGGTGTAAGCAACCCTTGATATAGTAAACAATTTTAGTTTTGTGTTATTCAATATAGTCACTTTTGAAAAAATAAGTTTTTTATAAGCCATTGTGGTTATTTTTATCTGACATTCGATAAAATAATCTTTTCAACCCTAATTGACCCTAATAAAGATGAAAAAAACAAGAGACATTCATTAATAAAATTGAACAAAAATTTAATATTTTACGTGAAATCGAAAAGGGGACGAAAATAAAAACGCTCTGTGTTGAATTTGATGTGAATAAATCGACAATTTCAAAAACTGCGAAAATTAAAGAAATCTTACAATTTTTTTTTTAAATTTTGACTACTCATTTTGAAATAATCAACGTTTTATAAAGGCAATTTTTTTTTTAATTTTGTTGTCAGTCAAGGTGACTATATCGAATGTTCACTGTACAAATTAATTTTAAGTTGACTTCAAAAATTTTTTATTCCAAATTTTTTTTACAAATGTAATGATTTTTTTGTATCATCGTGTAAGTGACATGAATGTCTATCAAAAACGAGTAAAAAGGTTTGGGTTTTCATTTAAAAAAATCGATGATGACGTCAATGCTAAATCACCAGTGACGACATTAATAATTTTTTTATATCAAGAGATGGCATTTTAAAAACAAAAATTGACTTATCCGAGCGACTTTCTCAAAAAAATTAAATACGGCAGTTACTAATTTTATTCCAAACTTTATCACCATATTTAAACTCTTAGTGGACTCGCTCCACTAAATATTAGAAGAGCTGTTGCGAGCGTGTATGAACGTATTATTCAACTAAATGACATTTCACATACACTCAATGGGAAAATTACAAAACCTAATCATCCAAAATCTTGTTTTCTACTATTCAACCTCTTCAGGGCTATATTTTTCCTCTACGATCCGAAGAATATCTTCCTCTTAGTGCTAATGAAGAATGCTTAATTTGGAAAAGCCTTAATAAATTATGTACAATGTACATTAGTTGGTCGTTGCAAATTATATTATGAAACGTTTGGGATTTTATGATGGGTCGCATGTTTGTTGAAGAAGTAAAGAATTGCAAAATTTGGAACATATTTTAATATATCCACAACTTGAAAATATGACAAATAAAATTCAATTGTCTAAAGCATACCTGTGTGCAATTGAATTGCAAATTTCGAAAACAACTAATGTCGGATTATTGAAATTTGACAGAAGACAATAAAACTAACTTTGAACTGTTTAAATGTAATAATACTGTTCTTCTTGAAAACGACTGTTACAATAATTTTCCTAGATGGAAGTACATTCAAGGCACGGCAAAATATGCCTTCGTCGAAGTTTATGAAATTAATTAATTAAGTATTATTTCAAGTTTTGTAGGTCGTTCATTATTAAGTGATTGATTTGCTTTATAAGAGAAGGAATGTTTGTACAACGAACTTTTGTTTTCGATAGGACAAAAGTTTTTTGTTTTTTTTTCCACGAGATATATGAGATTTTTCCGCTCATGAAATATCGGTCTATAGATATACATAGCAAAGTACGAAAAGGTGCACTTTGAATAATTTCCAAGAAGAGTCATTTTCCAAATTGCAATTCATTGTATATACCGAGGTTTTGGTCTAGTGTTATTTAAACTTATTATTTCTTCTAGTCATGAAAATATCTATAGGGTGTCACAAAACCGGTGCATACACTCTCAACACATTGTCAAGGACCCTTGGAAGAGTACTGGAAACATAGAGCCGTAACAAATAGAAGCACTTTTTGCGTAGAGAAATACAAATGAAACAAGTTTTATTTGAAATAGTGTATTAAATGTTTATTAAGAAATATTATTATTAATACTTATTAAGAAATGAGGATTTTTCAAATTATTTTTTGTAATGACATGTCAAGAGAATGAATTGGCAACGATGTTAATTTAACTAATGATGGTTCTGTCAATAGTGATATTACACTGCTCCACAAAATTAACGCACCACTTACAATTTTTGATAGGGTTTTTAAAATCTTAAAATAAAAATATGATACCTTATTGGTGCATGTAAACAGGAGTAATACACATAATTACTTGCTATATAATTTTATTATTTACCAAATTAAAGCCAAAAATATAAATAAATTCAAAATTTTAGATTTCAGAAAAAAACGTAATTATGAAAATGTATGTTTCAACTAATCAATAACGCGTATTTCCTCCTCTACATTGAATAACGGTTAAACAGCGATTTCTCATACTCGAAATTAGGCGTCTTATTTCATCTTGTTGGATTTCATTCCAAATTTGGATCAAATTTTGTCCTAGGTCATTGATATTATTTGCTGGGGGTTGGATACGTCTCACTCGTCTTCCAAACATATCCCATACATGCTCGATAGGATTATGGTCCGGACTTCGTGCTGGCCACTCCAAAAGTTGAATATTAACCTGATCTAAATATTCTCTGACAATTCCAGCAGTATGAGGTCTTGCATTATCCTGCAAAAATAGGAAATTTCGGCCGATGTAAGGAGCAAAAGGAACGACGTAATCTTGTAAAATTTCTGTTATGTACCTTTCACTGATTAGGGAACCTCCATTTATCACATGAAGCTCAGTAGCAGCTGTTAGTGAGATACCACCTCAGACCATCACGGAGGCTCCACCAAACAACGTTGTCTCGCGGGTGTTGCATTGGGCATAGCTTTCATTTGGTCGTGTAAGGACCCTCGGGCGTCTATCAGACCTATATAAACGAAATCTGGATTCATCAGTAAATGAAACTCGTTCCCAGTCATCAAGATTCCAATTAACGTGTTCTGTAGCAAATTCAAGTCGGGCTCTGCGATGATTTCTGGTTAAAGCTGGATCAGTTGCAGATATTCTGGGACGTAAGTTCTAATCTATAAGACGTCTACGTTCTGTCTCTGTGCTTATTTGAATGTTATGTACAGTTGAAAGTTGCTCTTGAAGCTTTCTTCTATCTGTGAAACGTTGTCTTAAAGCGCGCATCATGAGAAAACGATCTTGTACTCCAGTTGTAACTCTAGGTCCAGGGCGTCTATTGTGATCGTTTGTTTCCCTAAAACGCAAGATTTAATGGGAAATTGTCGTATGTGCGACACCAAGCCTTTGACCAATGGCTCGGTAGCTCCACCCTTGATCCGCCAATACTACTGCCTCGACACATTGGTCACGGGTTACATTTCTTGCAAAACGGTCCATTTTAACTAAACTTATCTAATTCACTTATAAAATTAAATTAAAGTGCTTCAAAGAGTAAATATCAAAAAATATCGTTTTTAAAATCCAACATGTGTATCTTTACAATTAAAATTTAAATTTAAATCCCAACTGTAAAAAAACATAAAAGGCTATAAGAAAACATTTTCTAAATCTTATATCTTTCATAATATTAACGTTGTTGTAGAAAGAAAAAATTATTACATGTTATTTATTAAAAACTAGAGATGGTGCGTTAATTTTGTGGAGCAGTGTAATTTGTTAAAACTGCGAAGTTTTGTTGCCCATTTCTTCTTTTCTCCATAGCATAAAAATATTGTGAATAGATTGTTCCAAATATTTTTCTGGTACCCTACCAAATGTCCTTGACAATGTCGAGGGAGCTTATGCGCCATTTTTGGAACACATAGTATACAGAGTGATTCAGACGACCCATTTATCTCGATAACGCGTTAAGGTTCATGACAAAACTAAAAAATTTATTACCAAAGTGAACCTAAAAAATACAATGGCGAACTTATCTTCTGGAACAGCCCGGAACTATTCGGAACCGGAAGTATTTTAAAACTTTAATTTTTTAAATGACAACAAAAGTTATTTGTTAGGTTTTTTAAAAAGATGAACTTTTACTAAAATATTTTTTATTAATTTGCATATTTTCCATTTTATACAGGGTGGTATTTAAGTCCGGAACAAAATTCATAACTTCCGTATTTAATTTTTTTGAAAAAACGCTCGGCCAGGTCAATTTCAGTTTTTAAAATGCCATTATTTGGGATAGAAAAAATTGATGACGTCACTGGTGATTTCGATTTTTTATCCGGTGTCCTCCAGGCGCGGGCCAATGGGCAGTAGATTAGCGGTCTGGGAAATAATATTTGTAGGTCCATTTTTGATTTCTCTATATGAAAAAAAAGGATATAAGGAGTGTGCCAGTTTTTTCCTTTAATTTTTTCTTATACCCGTATGTCACCTGCACTATTTAGCTCGCGATTTCTCGAGACCTGTTCGCGCGCTAAAAATTCCAAAAAGTACACCAAATGATTCTTTGGATTCACTTTAGTAATCAAAAATTTTATTTCATCCATGTGTGACAAAACGTTTTCAAAATAAATGTGTTGCACTGGTCGTCTGGAACACCCGGTATACTCCTAACATTTGAATTTGTACTTTTCTAATATGTTCTCTACATTTATTACTAAAAATAATGGGGTTTTCAAGTAGTTTTTAGTACGCCAATTAAATGAAACAAAAAATCACTGAGTATGTATAACTGTTTTTCGAGAGTTTCCTTGAGCGTAATTATACTGCGCTGCTTCTGAAATATACATGATTATCGGTTAATAATTTCAAGGATCAAAAAATTACCAGCTACCCCTTAAATTTTAGAGTAATGCATAAATTGTTCTGTAGCATACAGTGTTTTAATGTATAGACCATTTAAAATTGCTTTTCTTCTCAACTTAATTTCGCGTTGAAAATTATTGCTTTTAATAATGGCGTGGGATGTAAATCGAGCACTATAAGCCCCCAAGAGATAAAGCGCGAGAATTTCGATAATATTAATTGTCGAAATATAGCCGGCTGCGACACATTCATCATATTTAATTGTAATCCAAAGCATGATTTTCCTAATCAATAAAGCACCTAGTGTTTTCCATTTGTGTAATTATAGTTGGAAGTCGTAAACGTTTCTCGTTTCTTTAATTTATAAAGAATAATAAAAAACGCATTAATTTGAAAGCTTGTATTTAATAAATAAATAAATTGAGGTCACTTAATATATTTTAATTGATTTTCTCTATGAAAAGGCGAGGAAATTTCTTGTTCATATTTCATAAATTATCGTTAAGCTTCCACTTCATGTGTATTGTCTTCAAGTTTGCTTATTAAGCTTGTCGCGTTTCAGAGCTTTTCAGGTTTTATACAAGATCCTTAAATTCGTATCAGCAGACAGCTTCTCCTACTTTTTCCATCCAACTTCATATTAATTAAGTGGTATTTAAAATTAGGACGTATTAACTTGAAAGTTTTCCCATAGAAATTCTAGCAATTTAAATTTATAAGATTTCATGAATAATTCTTTTAGCCCGGTGTTGTTAGAAGCAGGTAGTCTCTAGGGAAGCGTCTATATTGTAGAATAAGGCATATTTAAGATGTATTTGCCTCTGGGTATGCTGTAATTCTCAAGCGATACTTTTATGTCGGTTTTTATTTGATCTTGAAGCAAGTGAATTTTATGTAACATCTTTTAAAATATGTAGACTAGGATTTTTCTTTGAATGTGTCTTTAACAAGAAAACTATTTCTAATTTTCATTTGAGGCACAGTTATTCCGTTTATTATTACTTCGAAAGCAATAAAGCTGAAAGCTGACATTTTCGTAGTAGTAATTTTAATTTATTTTTTAATTTATACTTACATTTTATAATCATTTTCTTACATTTTTCCTTTGGTTTAGAATTTTAAAGCTCCCTATAGACTATAAACCAAATATCATTGTTTTGGTAATGTAACAAATATGAGACTGGTCGCAGTAAGTGAATAAGTTGTTGAACTACATATCAAACTGATCAAACTACATTACTCTTACTTCTATCATATGGAACACCCTATACATTTTTTTGATATTTCGATAAATCATATTCTCTTGAAAACGCCAGTATCGGGTTTGGTACCGTTATTTCTAATTTTTTAGCACTGGTCATCAAAATTTCTGGGTAAAATGCACATAAGTAAATGCTGGGTACAATAGCACTAAGAAAAACTATAGTTAAATCACTGTGTATTGTTCATTAGTTCCTCTATTATTAAATATTCATCACCTATTTGGTGTCCCCATCAAAAATACTTAATTAAATCAATAGAAGGTATTCAACATAAGTTTCTTCAAAGGTACTGTGGTATTTTCAGGAATTTGATGCTGGAACTTAATATCCAAACCTTGGAATCTAGGTGCTTCGTATCTTTGTATACTTTATAAAACCATAAATGATATCTTCGACTCTTAAGGTCTTATAAGAATAAGAAATTAGAAATTAATTTTACCAAGAGGTAAAATGTTGGTACGTCTAGGCGTCAATATCCAGTATTCAGGTTGTACACAGTACACACATAAAACCGATTACTCGTACTTTAGAATTTAACGGTTTGGTTATTTTTTGTACCCAAAATGTGATTTGTTTGCGGTTAATATTCATATCTTTAAAAAGAGTCTTAAACACATAATTATTGATATGAATTTTCCTCAATTTCTTTGTTATAATGTTTGAAACAAACCTATTTTCTGGAAAACCTTATGTGATACAAACATTTTTGTATTTGCCATTTTCTAAATTTGGGGTGAGAATTAATTGTTACATACTGTTAGTCTTACGATTTTAACCAGATATAAAATGTGCCTGAATTTTTTTTTTCATTTTTGAGTATGTTTGATCGCTATCGTAACCGGAAAATATATTTTCTAGGAGAAACCTGTTCCTTTAAACGTATGATCTAGGTTAATTTGTTGCTTAGTGTTATGATTACAATGAGTAAGAGAGAGAAAAGGCGATTAACACTTCAAGTCGGTAATGGGAAAAATATCCAAGACCAACGAAAGTGCTTATGGTGAAAATTCCTATAAACATTAATTTCCAGAAATATTCTGAACCAAATAAAGGAACTGTTAATTATTTTTAATAGTTTCGGTGTCGTAGAAAACGAGGAAACCTGTGACAAAAAGTATGCTTGTTTGTTCCAAATAGATTATTCCCAGGGTTTAAAATACCTTCAGTATCAAGTATCATACGTTAATTTATAGGACAACGAATTGAGTAGTATTCAAAAAGGAAATAATAGATCTAAATACTGAATTAGTTGAATCTACCTTTAAAATCAGAAAATTTTATGATTGGACAGAAGAAAACTTAATAAAATTTAATGAAAAAAATCCAGAACATATAGTTTGAGCTTAAAAGGATAGAAAAGAATAATTCAATTAAATTCTCAGAATGTTTTCCACCGTTTCCCATTTAGAAGTAAAGACGATTTACAAATTCTTCATGAACACCTTGTAGTATTATAGTATTTACAATAAATTGGGAAAGGTCGTCTAAAGACACAGGTTATGTTTGGTAAACATTGGATTTTAAATGATCAGGTGATCGTTGATCGTGTGGGCTTTCGGCTAAGATTATCCCTTTGGCAAATTCATTATATTTAATGAATAACGCTTTGGTAAAGAATAATTTTGAGGAGCTCTATCCTGCTGAAATATTAACAATTTTTTCTATAGCGTATCATCATTTTCTAGAACATCAGTAATTATACGGTCGATCATATACTCCAGACTATTTAAATTTTTTTCACCTGTCACTTTACTATTTACTACGTTTCCATCGGATTGAATCGGATTGAATCGGATTTGAATTCTTGATTCTACTTGAAAACTGGAAGGAAACGCGCAATTTATCATTTCGATATTGTACTCGGCCTCAAGGTCGATCCTGCTTTTTCTGGGTTCTAGTTATCTAGTTTGAGCTGAAAAATATCTAATGGAAACGCTCCGAAGGGTTGAATTTGGACTGGATAATGCGCAAAAGAATAATGCTCTCTCTGCGTACCAGATGATGGATTATACCGGGTGGAAACAAAACACGGGTCACCTCTATAACTTCTTTATCTATTTATGAAAATAATAATTTGAAATTTACTATGTTGTATGGTTCAAGAAAACACATTTTTGGCACTAAAAAGTTTTTCAATATCACTTCCGGTTTTACCTATATTTGTGATACATTTTTTATTTTTTTGAAATGTGGAAAAATCCCGAGTACAAAAAATATGAAAAATTGGCAAAAGTAAATTGATTACACCCTACATATGGGATACCAAAATAATCGTATTAAAATGTTCTTTTTGAAAAACAAAGTGACCCGGCACCTTTCCATTTAAAAAAAAGAGTTATTTGCAAAAATGTTTCTCAAAAAAGTTTATAAATTAATATATCAAAAACTGCTTAATTAATATATCAAAAACTGCTTAATTAATTTTACAAAATACAATTTTCCGTAGGTGTTTGTATTATTTGGAATGATTTATGGTAGTTTTTATCAACTTCGGATGAAGAAAATAAAATGTTTTCTTCGACTGTCAAAAAAATAATAAAAGATTTATCACAAACATATTTTTTTTATAAAATAATTTCACATTTTGAACAAAAAAATGAGTGTTACATTTAAAAAAATAAAGTTGATGTCACTTCCGGTTTTCTTGAATCATACAATATGTTGACCAGTGTTTCGTTTCCACCCGGTATATTATCGATGGTTTTATATTCAAAACGTTGTCTCTCCAAATCGCCATCTAAGGCCAGTATTGAAAGTAATTTGGATATTCTTTAAATCCTCTTGATGGAAACACATAACTATTTAAATTTCTGATATTTGAAAACCCTATTCAATCCCGGATGGAAATATAGTAATTATTAAATATTGGTTTCCATAAATAGAAACCCGAACATTTATTTTTTCAGGTATCTGTCCGTGTTCTTCTTGAATTCAGTGTGAATTATGATAAATGCTTCATAAGTAAAAAATTTGTTAATGATTTGGAGTGCCTATCAGAATAGTTAACATAGATTCAAAGATTTTAATTCTGCTATCAAAATCATCCTCGCTTAATTCTTGGTGAAAACAAAACTAAAACAAATTAAATATAAAATTTCTCATAATTCTGAATGCCTTGTTTTTTCCTGTCCTATTGAGAGTTTGTATCATAAAACCCAAAAATGTTGGAATAGTAATAAAAAATGTTATTTTAAATGAAATAAAACTACTAACATATTCGTTTCGAAAACTTCACAACAACTAAATTCAATTCCAAATCATGGATACAAATAAAATTTATTTTAAATTAATCGAATCGTATTGTAAAGACAGGTGAATAAATAAATAATAAATCTGCATTTTTAAATACATTATTCAATTTTTTTATTAAAGTTGAATATTTTTAACTTGGGTTGATGAAATAATATTAGTTTCATTGTTTTATGAATTGAATTTTTAGCAGCTTTAATTTTATACAGGATGTATCATAATATATGGAATAAAATTTATCAGTGGTTAGAGGACAACAAAATAATGAGTACGACTTAGATTCCTAAGGAAGGTTCCTAGTAAATCATTTGAATCTTGCACCATACCTTATTTACAATTCCATCATTTTTTTGGTCATTTTCGCTTGGTTGTAAGTGGATTTTTTAAAAGCTCAGTGTTAAATTTTTAAGAATCACATTTTCATAAGATTTTTATTCGAAATAGTTTTCTTAAATCAAATTTACACAAAAAATTTTAGATAAAAGCGCTTTTAAAGGTGTGCATGCATGTATAGTTGTCATGGTAACCACAATAATCTTTTTGCAAGGTTTATTACTTTATTGTTGAATTGTTTCTTGTCCTTTTTTATAAAATTATGGGAAAATGATTTCTTGGGTTGACACTTTGTTTTGTCTTCAACCCAAGAAATCATCTTCCCATAATTTTATTATTTTACTTAAATTATCCCAAAAGTTTCCTATGTAATTTCGTGCAATATTCAGTTTTAATAAAACCGTCACTGAAATTATTTACACAAAAATATTTGGTAAATCACAAAAAATACAGAATAATTTGGTTTAAACTTTGTTTGTGTGAAATTACCTAAATAACTCTATTTTGAAAAAAAAAACCTGTATAAATTTTTTCAATTAAAATTTACCATTGTTTTTAACAACAAATCTCCCTCAAAATACCATTTACAAGGAAGAAAAATCTCAAAAAAAATTATGAAAATGTGTCTAGTGTATATTAGAGGTGATGTACCATTTTTTAGGCTTCGACATAAAATATATTGTAGTATATTGGCAGCTTCCAATATTTTATTTAAAAATATGCATCTAGAAATCTAGAAAATATAGGAATTTTCCAATTTTTAGTGAGACGCCTTGTATACAGGCATATATAATTTTCTATCATATGCAAGAAATATAAATAAATTCATACGAATAAGTTCTGAATTATAGAAAAAATTCCATACATATTTTTTCTATACAAAAGCTTAAACAAAAATTATGAATGTCAATTATAATAGTTTTAAAACGAATTTTTATCGACAAATAGATGAATGAATATAATTAGTTTCCATAGAACGATTGAAAAGCACATTCACAGCTTTATAAAGATATGGAGGACCTATTATATTTGAAGATACTTCTCGCATTGAAAGGAATTAAATCAATAACTTATCGTTAATTATACACAATACTTATTATTTCAATTTTCAGAGCTTATTGTTTCAGATTTTTTTTAATTAAGCAATGAAATTCGAATGAAATTAATGTTGATATGGATTTCAAGTATAACACTTCAATGAAATAAAGTACTTTCCTTGAATAAAAATTCTCAACACAACTTGGGTAATTTACAACGGTTTTCCTCATAAAAATAAATTTATAAATGAAAAATTAAATTTTTAACCAATAACATCGTAAATTGTATAACGTGCAGTACATAAAACTTAGTTGATAGTATTTACTAAAAGTTAGACTTATTTGATATATTATATTAGTCGTATAGTGTTTAGATAATAGTAAATATTAGCCAAGCTCTTACTCCAATATTGACTTGCTCATTATTCGTTTAGTAGAGTCAAGATCTTACAGGGCTCACGAAGAGTAGGTTAAATCCTTCACTCTCAAGTCTTGAGAAACGCCAAGTTCAATACCAAAAATTTACTATACAGGGTGGCCCAGATATTATTTCCCAACGAATATTTCAGTAATTTGAAAAGATACATATATAAATCGGACATTCTATTTTTTTATAATTGATATCAAATCTTCCTTTTACTTAAAAAAAACTGCAATATTTAGTCTATTTTACATCACTAATATTGTATTTCTCTGTCCAAAGATAAAAAGATATAAATAGAAAATCAAAATTAGGAAAATTCAGTAGGCCTAAAGTGTTTTTTTAAATTCAATTGGATTGAAGAAGTTAACTCAAGTAAGACTGTCAAATTTTAATCGAAAAACTTGACCCATAAAAAAATTTTTGTGATATTTGGGGAATGGCGCAAAATATCCCGAATTTCTAAAAAGATTACAAAAGGGCTTGAAATGGGACAACTTTTTTTGTAGTTTAAGTAACTTTGTAACTCTTCGGATTTTCGATATCCCAATGGTGTGCACTGTAAAAGTGAACACCCTGTATGAGTGTCAGTTATTAAGGAGGTTATGCAGTTTGGCGCTGAGCGCTGACCTATAACTGACGTTATCTTAAACGTAGTTTTAAATTAATTAAAATCGCCATACTCTAAAATATTGGAATATTCAAATAAAGTATTTAATTAAACTCCTTCCTCTCATTTTACAATTTTAGTATTTTTCTGCCCTCTAAAGCTTTATAATCCTAACGTAGTTATTGGGTCGATTCTGAACAAAGTACAAACTTTAAAGGTAACCATGGAAAACCTCCCATTTTAACAAACCTTTATATAGATATTTCCTGGGCAGTCCTACAGTTTTACATATTAATTTTTCGTTTTTCAACAACAGTTTTAATTTGGGTTAGTTCAAATTCAAATTTAAAAAATGTAGAGTATTTATAATTATTAAAGTGCAAGTAAATCAAAATATGGACTAAAATGTATAAACTATTTTATAAATTAATTAATGTAAGGAAATAAACTGCTTCCTTGTAAAAAGTAGTGCACATGAATGATTATCTTGGTACACGGTAAAATAGAATGTATAACATTTTTCTTAAAGATTATTAATTTATTTACCCAACTTTTTTCATAAAAACATTTATACTTGTAAAAAGTTTGCTGCTAAAACCATTTTTCACGATAAGGCGAGTATGTAACTTAGTTGAGCGCGAGACAAGCAAAAAAATTGAAGTAGTTCGTCCTTATAAGTTGGAGACAACACGCTTCCTGTTTTAAGGATTAAGGCAAGCATTCTTTTTGTTGAAAGCGCACGCAAGAAGGAAGAACGATCCATGTGACCTCTTTAGTATTAACAAAAATCAATTTTAAATTTATACTCCAAGGAAATGCTTTTAAATCAAACTTTCATGGCGTAACTTATAACAAGGAGTTTAATAAATATGAGTAATCAGGTCAATTGTGGGAACACAATCGATTTGGCTCAAACGAACTGAGCGAAACTGATTCTCCAAGTAATGACCAAATTATCGCTTCGTAATCGGAACAAACCATAAAACGGAATATGGATTGATACCTGGTTTAATTATACGTTTACTAGGAACTATTACGAAGGGTCGCACGTGTTGTTTATTATACATTTTAATAAATTACTGTTAGTAGTTAGTAATTAATCATAATTCCGAAAAACAAACAGATTTTTTTTCAAAATCCCATTTATTTTCCGAATTATTTATTTTCGCAAAAGATCAATCATAATAAAATCCTACTTTGAGGACGTCTTTAATAAATTCGAACGAAACTTTTTTTATACTTCTAACTTATTTATTAAATCCTTGAAATATTCTTTAGATGTTAAGTTAAGATTTACGTTTTTCTTCACATTATTGATTTTAGTTTTCCGCAGAACGGACCGGATGTTACGTTAATTAATGTTTGAACTGTTAGTAATTAGTTCAGAGAGTAGTTGCTAGTTGGTAGTTAGAAAATAAGTTTTTAAGCTGATTTTATTGGTTTGCTGCATTATAAATATTCAGCGACATTAAAAAAGTTTTCCTTAAATAATTGAATACGTTAATAGAATTCCTCATTATTCCACAAAGATTTATTAAATTTTAAATTATTTTATTCCACTAAATCGGTTTTGATTAAATAAAATTTTCTTTCATTGGCGATTTGATAAAAAAATACCACAAATGAAAATGTTCCTGTTTCTAGATTTAAATAATTTACGAGGTATTTAGCGTATAATGGTTACCTGACGTGAAAAAGTAAGATCCAAAAACATCAATCAATAAAAAAAGAAAACACCAAATTAATTTACTAACAACACGCGGATGTAAATACCTACGTTAAAAGTATAAAAAGTCAATCGATTTTTAAAATAAACCTTTTTCACAGAAGTTTTTATATGCACTATCGCAACTGGGCAATTCAGTTAAAAACAGTAAATGTGCTAAATTATCGCCATTAAATTGTGGCGTGACTGAATTGCCAAATTAATACCATTTACATTTGCTATTATAGAAGCTTTTTAGAAATGTATAATACTTAGAAGGTCATAACTAACAGTTCATGGTTTACCAAACGTCAGGATTAGAAACTAGACCAAATTTATTTGAGAAAGTGGGAAACCGATTTTTGTCAAAATTCATAAAATCTCAAAACTATTACCAATGAGTAGAGATCAAAAAAATCATTTAAAAGCTAAAACCATCCTTTTTCAATTGATAACTATAGTAATACAGAAATATTTGTTATAATGTTGACAAAAAATTGCAAAGATAAAAATAAATTTTTTGTTATTTTTCTTTGCGATTTTTTATTCAACATTATATCAACTACTTTTGTATTACTATTCTTAAAATTGAAAGAGGACATTTTTTAATTCCAAGTACATTGGTTAATAGATAATTAGCGATTATGTGATTTTTGGCAAAAATGGTGACGTAAAATTTGAAATGCTATACAGGGTGACCTAAAATGATTGTGGTTTGATATGTAGGTAACCAAATATGCAGGTTGGTACAACTAAAAATTTAAATAGAATACCTCCTACTTAGCAAGCCAATGGTGTAGCAAATATAATTTTTTTTCAAGATCAATACAATAATCACAAAAAATCAAGAATTTTAAACAAATATGCAAATTTAAGTTATTTATTATTGTTTTGTGTTTTGGAAAATAAGAAACGTAGAATTATCTCTCGAATTTTACAACAAATCTCAAATTTTGAAAATTATGACCTTCATTTTCGAGGCAGATACTAACACAAAACAATGATTTGCACAAATTAGTTTTGATAAAAACTCTTTTTTATGAAACAGGAGGCATAATAAATAAATACAAAAATCCGAAGTTTTGACACATCGCTAAAAATTCGACCAATTCCTCTGCTTTTGTGTAGTCTAGTTACTTAATAATAATGTTGACATGATTTTGTGTTACTATGAACTTGAACCAAACAAATCCTCCAGATTTTTAGGCGGGAAAATTGAATTGACCACAATCATTTTAGCTCACCAATTTTTTTCATTTTTTATCGATTGCTCTAGTTTTTAATCCTGGCGTTTGTTGAACTACTAACAAAACACCCTGTATAATACTGAATAAGCTGTCTACCTTTTTTGATACCACCACAAATGATATGATAATTTCGAGAATTTCATGTTATACTTTGTCATTTGTCTACTTTATTCAGTCAGGGAAATAAAGCTAGATGGGCGATATTTGAAATATTCCAAACTTGTCACTAGTCCTTGATATAAATCGAGGCAAAACCACATTAATGGGCAGATTCTAGTCAAAATTAAAGGCCTTTAATTTATAACAAATAATGTATCCATGGAAATTGTCCATTACAACCCATATAACAAATTTAAATTTAAAGGCCTTTAAACTTAAATGATTTGACCAGAATCTGGGTATAAGCAGGATATTATGTTTCCAGGGTTTCCTGATTTGAATATCCCAACATTGTTGATACCAACTTCAAAACTTAGCTTGTGAATTTCTTTTGGTACTATTTTTTTTTAGTTGGCAAATTCTGCTATTGTACAATGGCTTCTTGGGCGGAAAATACAAAATCCTTTTGATTTACTAAAGTAGGTAGAAAAATTATTATGTTCGTACTGTGTTCGTATATTTCCCACATAAATCGGACATGCTTTTCTATAAACTTTGGCGTTTGATGAAAACCATGTTTTATTCTAAAAATAAAGTCATATGACCAGAGGCGGTCTGGAAAATTTTCGCGACCCTGGCCATGTGAGTAGACCACTTCCGATTAAAGGGAGTATTTGTTAGAGTTAAGTGGATAATTTAAAAAACTTTAAAAACCTACCGAGTGTTTCGTTGGTGATTCACCAAAGTTCAGGGTTAGAAACTAGAAAAATTTAATCGAAGAAAAAAGAAAAAGTTTTGTAGACTTCAAAAAACTGTAAAGAAACACAACTTTATAATCGGTCCGGTCCGATCTTGGAAAAACATTTCAAAAACTAAAACAACATTTTATTTTATTTCTTTTCTTTGCGATCTTCATCATTTTATCGGCAATTTCTGTAATACTGTTGTTTTCGATTAAAAGTGGATGGTTTTAGCTTTCTGGTAATATTTTCGTACGCACAGGTTAAAACGTAATTTCCGATATTTTTGACTAAGTCGGTGTTCTAAAATTCCAAACGCTGTAGCTCGTTACTCCAAAACTCAAAAATATGAAATTTTATATTCGGTACATACTTTTTTGATTTAACGGATTAGTACATGTTGTTTGAGCTTTACTGAAGCTTTAAATAATAAATCTATTTGTGTTTTGTTGAATATATAGTTATAAGGTACAAGAATTAATTTTAAGCACAATTTTTGACACTGGCAACTACCAACTATATAAAATCCTCAAAACTTTTTAACTTCGACTTTTGGTGGACCAAGAACGGAACACCTTGTAAATGTATTATTATAGGTATACAATTTACTCCATTAGTTTTTTTTATACCCGGCGCTTTCTTCTTTTTTAAAAAAATGTATAACTGCAAAATTAGAGGTTTTGATGTCGGTTTGAAGTACTGTAGTTGTAACCTTCTTAATATAGCGCCGCAGGCGAAATTTTTATAAATTGTCAAAGTCAAACATTTTCCTGTTATTTAGAAACGAAAACGAAATTTTGGTTTTTTTAAATATCCGATAATAGATGAAAGTTTTTGAAAAATTAATAAAAGTTAAAAAAAAAGATGAAACAAAAGTATGTACAGGGTGAGTTATATCTTTTATTTTAAGAGATAAAAGAAATACGTTAATTACAAAATTGCGTGGTTTATGGATGCACATAATCAGAAATTATTTTTATCTATACTGCGTATTTTGTAATTGAAGCGCAAGCTATTTCACCTTTTTTTAATGGAACACCCTGTATATATTTTCATATTTGGATTAACGCTAACTTAAAGAATATTTTTTGTTTTTTGAAACTTTGAACGCGGATTTAATTTTTTTGGGCATTTCCTATACGTTTTATCAAATTTCGATATATTTTTACAAAATTTTAGCGAAACATGATTTGTATAAAAGTTAAAAGACACTTAAAGAAGAACAATATTTTGTTTAAGAATGCAGGGTGTTCCATTTAAAAAAATTGCCACCATTTATAATAAAATTCGAAAAAAAAAATTACTAAAAATACATCAAAATCGGTGTTACAAAATGACATAAAAATTGTTTTTTAAATGTTCATAATAAGGCCAGTATAAATGTATAAAATTTGTCTAAGTATGATAAACTTTATAGAAAATTTGCGATAAAAAATTTAGGGCCAGGGGCGTAACTACCTGTAAGGGAGGCCAATATCGCGCGATAAAAAATAAGAAAATTTGTGACATAAAAAACAAAACTTCCATGAAAATATCATACATTGAATAAATTTCTTCTTTATTTTTATATTTTGCCATTATAAGTTGCCTTTCTACAATTTCTAAAATAGGCCTAAGATGATCGAAATAAAAAAAGCCAAACAATAAAAGCCCGATGGGGAAATGGTCGAAAGGAAAAATAAACTAACTATAAAAGGCCGACTTAAACAATATGCCGAACGTTAAATAACCGAATAGAACAAACGGCCGACTGAAAAATAGCCGAGAATTCCACAAAAGACGCTATGATAAAATGCCGAAAAGGACAAATATCACAAAATCTCCATATAAAATACCCGAAAATTAATTTTATAAAAAAACCAAGATTAAATTAAGGTGATAGTCGGCAAATTTGAGCGCTTGAATTTGAAATTCTCTTGATATTTGCGATTTTGGTCATAACTTTTATTCCATTGGAGCGTGGAGTTTTTTTAAAATTTCTTTTTTTGGTATAAAGAAGAGTCTTCTGGCTACCAATTTCTTCTTTTTTTTGTTTTAGTAAGTCAAACCAAATAATCATACAGCAGCAGTAAAACGGGCTCTTTACAAAAAATTTTCGCTTAGCGGCTCTATGAAACAATCTAAAAAATTAATAGAAATAATATTTTTTTTCCAACGCTAGAAATAAGTTAAGATATAAACGAAGACTTTGATGTTGCGTTTTTTTGTTTTAAATATATTTTTAAACTATTTACAACATCCCAAAAATTATGATAAATTTTAAGAAATTTTTGGGATGCTGTAAAAAATTTAAAAATGTATTTAAAACAAAAAAACGCAACATCAAAGTCTTCGGTTATATCTTAACTTATTTCTAGCGTTGGAAAAAAAAATTATTTCAATTAGTTTTTAGGAATGTTTCAAAGAGCCGCTAAGCGAACATTTTTTGTAAAGAGCCCGTTTTACTGCTGCCGTATGATTATTTGGTTTGACTTACCAAAACATAAAAAGAAGAAATTGGTAGCCACAAGACTCTTCTGTGTACCTAAAAAAGAAATTTTAAAAATCTTTAATGGAAAAAAAAATATGACCAAAACCACAAATATCAAGAGAATTTCAAAATCAGGCGCTCAAATTAGCTGACTATCCTCTTAAATAACTACGTCCATTATTTTCCCTTTAAAACCAAACACTCTTTATTAATTGAGATTGAGTTTATTTACCTTTATTCTTTTGCATTTTACCATACATGCTTATGCAAAATTGTTTAATTTTTTTTACATAAAATTAAAAAGTTTTCAAGTTATTTGTGGGTGAAAGTCTCAAATATCATAAAATAATTCAAGAAATCGACGATTTTCTGAAGTTTTTATTGGATTTTTTCCGTCAAAATTGTAACACTGATAAGTGATAGTACCATATATGATTGTAAAAAAAATTGTAAAAATGTTTAAAAAATTAAAAAAGTCTTTTCCAACTAAAGTCCCAAAAAAGGTGAATAAAATACAAAATAATTCAAGAAATCGACGATTTTCTCAAGTTTTTCCGTGAATTTTCCGCCAAAATTGTACAAGTGATAAATAATAGTGCCACACACGATTGTACAAAATTTTGTAAAACTATTTATAAAAATAAAAAAGTAATTAGGTTCTGTTTCCAGTAAAGCCCCCAAAAACGTGATTAAAATACAAAATAATTCAAGAATACAGCGATTTTCTGAAGTTTTCCTTGGAATTTTCCGGCCAAAGTTGTACCAGTGATAAATAATACAGCACACAATTGTACAAAATTTTAGCAAAATATTTATAAAAACAAAATAGTAATTAAGTTTTTTCAACTAAAGCCCCAAAAAATGTGACTAAAATACAAAATTGAGTTTTCTGATTCGGTTATTTTCTTTCGGGTTTTTGAATGCGTCGGATTTTCGTCCAATTTGCTCTTTTGTCTTTCCTCTCTTTCTCCAATTCGTCCATTTATCGGTCGCCCTCGTTTCTTTGGTTCTTTTGTCAATGTCGATCTTTTGGTTGGGGTAGACCTTTGCACTATAATTTTTGATTACCATTTTGTCCCCAAAATTATTATTAAGGAGATTTATTCTGTTTAAAATTTCGACCGCTTGTTTCAAATTATTTCACAGAGAATGTTTGTTCCGAATTCATTCAATTTGGGGGGACAATTTTATAAACTTGCTTAAAGGCAAAAAGTTACTAGTTACGCCTCTGTTAAGAGAACACTCAAATTATCAAAAAAAAATTTGTTGTATTCTTTAACTTAATGCAAATATTAAAAAATATATAGGGGAATTGCCTGCGCTCCAGTTACGAAACACCCAGTATAGACAAAAATTATTTGTGGTTATGAGTATCCATAAACCATGCAATTTTATTTTTTCCTATTTCTTAAAATACAAGATATATCTTCAGATTTCGCACTAAAAACTCACCCTGTATAACCGGTTCGTCCCGACCGATACAATTTTAACAAATCTCTCAATTTTCAAAAATGGAGTTACCATACTTAAATTTTTTATAGAACCGACTTCTTAAAGCTGCTTGCCACCAACAATTTTGCAGGCTAAATAATCAAAAAGATTTTATGAACTTCAGAGAGTACAATGGCCGAACCATAAAGTAGACCAAAGTAAAACGGTTGAACCGTAAAGTGACCGAAAGTAAAATACCCGAACCATAGATTGCTCGAATTGATAAACCATAATATAGCAGAACGAAGAACGGTTTGTCAGCTGACCGTAATTTGGCCGAACGTAAAACAACCAAACCGTATTAGTTTAGCTGAATCAATACGCGTAGAATGGCCAGTTGGCTGACCGTAAAGTAACTAAACGTAAAATGACCAAACCGTAATTTAGCGGAATCATAAATTGACCAAACCGTAAATTGGCCGAATGAATAATCCGTAATACTTGAGAAGGCAGAATGACCGACCGTAATGTAGCCCAACTAAAAATAGCCAAACACTCAAGTAACACTGTACACTGTTTGATTGATTCGGCCAATCTACGGTTCGACGAACTTACGGTTTTTCGATTTGACTAAACTACGGTTTGGCTATTTTACGTTCATCTACGTAACGGTTTATTGATACGGTCAATCCACGGTTCGACCAGGTTTCGATTCGGATATTTTATGTTCGGCTATTCTACATGGTGCTACATTATGGTTTATTAATTCGGCCAACTTACGATTCGACTAAACCATGGTTTGGCGATTTTAGGTTCGGCTACATTACGGTCGTCTTTACTCTTCATTCTGCAATATTACGGTTTATTGATTCGACCATTCTGCGGTTAGCTACATTACGATAGGTTATTCTACATTTTGCTACATTACAGTTTATGATTCCACCAATATACGGTTCGACTATTTTAATTTCGGACACTTTACGGTTCGGCTATTCTACTTTCGGGTACTTTATGCTTTAGCTACATCATAGGACACCACTTCATAGCATACCAAATTAAGCGCTGTTTTAAAACATCGAGTGTCTGTAAATATCGACCAGATTTATTTTTTCATGGATTTATATGAACTATCATGTGAAAAATGTTTAGAACAGGGAAAATAATTGGTTAATTTCATAAAGGCTTGTTTTATCAACTTTAATGATAAATAAGTTTCAATAATGTAAAAATAAGGGTAACGTATCGAAAAAATCTAGCTAATTTTCCGATCAGTGAATTTATTGAAACACTTCAACCAGAGTTACTTTCTTCCACTGGAGATAAGCCAGACTGCTTTTTCTGCAATTTTTATGACCAACTATAGTAAATCAAAAAGATTATTCATACCCGGAAAAATAAATCCAACTTTTTTGATTAGTGTTACTAAAAGAACAATCCTAATAAAATCGAGCAATTGACAAAATTAGAATCAAAAACATTCACTACCTCCTGGACTAACAAATATTAATTGTTAAAATACTTTCAAGGTATTTAAAACCGATGTAATAATAAAAAGATGTTCAAATAAAACAAAATATTTCTTTAATATAAATTTTGTATCATTTGTTTCTAAAATAAAACCCCATTTTATGAAAGCAAAAGGTAAAAGCAATTATAGAGGGAGAGCTTAACTACCTAAAAACGTCTACTAAGCTTAATATTCTGTTCGTTTTTAAACAAAAACTAAATGCATCTCGCATCCCGACATTTATTTCAACATGAATTGGATTCGATCGTGCCTAAAAGCTTCCAATTCTTTTTTTCTCCATTGTCATGCACCCTTTTTGTTTATAATTGTTTCCAGTTTGCAATTTCTATGTGAAGTCGCTCGATCAATAAACGTCTTAATTAACCTGATTAATTTTTGTTATTAATTACCCGTTTTAAACGCCCCGGTGCGTTTGTTAAATTGTATCAACTTTTCAAATTGGCAGTGATAGACGCAGGATCCAGTTTCCGCTCTTAATTAAATAACGCCTGTGAGCTTGACCAGTAAAAATCCGGGATGAGGGTCTGGGATAAGGGAAGAAAAGGGAAAGCTGATGGCTAGAATTGTGGAATTCCAAACCTTCAAGATTACAAGGAGTAGTTACGATTTATTATCCGATTGTAGGTATGTTGTAATTTCAACTACGTCAAACAAAGAGATGTAATTATTATTTTTATATTGGATTTAAATTTTTGTTTTAATTAAATTACGTTTATCATTCAACTGGTATTTATTTACATAAATACATTACGATTGACGATTGATTTTTATAACCGAATAAATGTTTTGAAACGAATATTTTTTAGCAGGGATTTAATAAGTAAAATTAATAAAATATTCAAGATATTACTTAATTATTTTTCATCTTTTATAAATGGAGTTTTAAAGGAACCTTGAGAATTAACTTCGCGTATTTTTTAGAGTAATTTAAAAAGATTTCTTTCCATAATAAGGTTTCTGATTCAATTTTTAGACAATAAAAGTACACCTATAACAATTTTATAGAGTTTCAGAAAAATCCTCTTAACTAGTCACATGAAGTCTGAATATGCTAGTTTACGACTTTTTGTATTGATTACACAATAAAATCTATTATTTTATTACTTATTTAAGTTAAGATCCTTAAACACTCATTAAATCTAAAGAAAATGAGAACTTATAAACTCAAAAATGTGAAGAGTTCAAAATAAACGTAATACAGTAAATAAGTAGGTAAGTAAGTAAATTACCCTTTAAACTTTAAACCATTGAATAGTTTCCTAAATAAAGGGTCAGTGCCCTCAAGGTCCTCAGACCTTTAATCGTTAGATTTTTGCTCGAAAAACTGGTTCAAAATTAAGGTTTATAAAGAAATGGTTAGTTGTAGACACGTGTGGATGTCTTTCAAAATATTCTATGAAAATAAGCTAAATAAGCTGGGTATACCTATGCCTCACCCTGTATATTTAGTGAAATTATAGTTCATAATATTCGTTTTAAAAAGATATCGAAGGCAGTTTTCTAAGTTTCTTAAGAGTCATTTTTTTAGTTGGCTAAATAGGGTGCCACGCCCTCATAAATAACTCAAAAACTACTTAATTTTTTTGTAAAAAATATTTATAAGGAACAAAATTACACAAAAGAATTTAAAAATATTAACAGTAAGTGTATTTTTAAGGCTCTTAAAGTACTCCTACTTTACAGTAAAATTACTCAAAAACCAATCAACGCCCGATGTTAAACTTGTGATAATTTGTTAAGCCATAAAATATGAATCGATTGGTACCATGAACATGCCAAAGAAAAATGTCTTTAATTAGTTATTCGTGCGGTTCGAAACGTTGTTTTTGAACAAAAGCTGCCCAATTTAAACGCAGCAACAAAAAAAACTCATAAACATAAATAATATGTACAATAGTTTTCAATTATTATGTAAAACTGTGTATATTGTTGTTATTATTTATTTAAATTGAGTATTTAGTTTTTAAATCGGTGCGCGGCGCGAGTAACATAAATGACCCTTAAGAGCAATCATCCCGGTGCATTTTTAGACGTTTGCTTGGGGACCCTTGGGCAAGTTGTTTCTTAATATTTTTTCATTTTCTTTTTTTATAGTAAAGTAGATTCATCAACCTTTCGAACGGACAGATTTTTAAAAAAGTTAAAATTATGTTAGATATGTTCCATCAAAAAGTGTTAATTTTACACACAATTAAAGAGCGAATTAAGAGACTATAAATCAAAATATCAAAAAAGGAGTTTGTCCGTTCGAAGGAGCATATATTCAACTTTGTATGTGCAAAATTTAAATTTATTTTGTTTATTATTAACAAAGTTAGTTTGCTTAAGCCTGGAAGCTGTAAGCGCTCCTGCACAGAGAGTGGGGGTGTGCCTTAATGGATTAGTGCCCAATACAGGTCCATACTCATACGAATGGGTTTTACTATCAAAATATTGAAATGTTAGTGCAAATAATCAGTTTTCGCTATTTGCGATTCCTATGAGGTCACGATAGGAGGATCGGTCTTAAGACTTTATATCCAGTTACCTAAAAATAAATTCTTTTATTGTTTTTTGGTTATTTTAATATGATTTACACTTCTTCCTTGCATAATTATAGATAAAATAAAGAAAAATTAAAAAATATATAAAGGTGTCAATAACCAAATAGCTTTAAATTATATTTAAAATATGTACCTTAAAACACTTCGAAACTAAAGAATTTTAATTAATGTAGGGTGATAAGAAATCGTGACATCAAGCTTCGAACTAATACATGCAACATGCAATAATACGCTTTGTAAAAAATGAGTTATTATGTGCATTAAATTTTAACAAAATCAAAAGATAAATCTTGAATAATTATTGTGTACGGTTTAAAAGCAATAATTTCAATTAACAGTAAATGCAATTTCTACATTTTTTTAAAATACAGCAAGATTTTCTATAAATTAAAGAAAAAAGTGTGAAATATATTAAATAATTTTTAATTTAGTGGTAAATTAAGAATACAATGATTTAAAATAGAAGAAAATTATAAATAAACGAAGTTTTTCTTTTAAAGTGAACGGCCACCCCAGGAATATTTACCAAATTTTTGGCATAAAATGAACATTGATGCCAATAATCTGAGCTTTTAAGAACTTAATTTTAAAAAACGCATTTTTCTGAATAGTTTTGAAAAATAACATAATATCAAACCACTTTGAAAACTCCATCACATTCAAATTTTATTTACTTTAATTTATTTAAACTATAATAATTGGTTCAATGCCATTTGATCGACAATACAGTATGTATAGGTTTCATTTGTGTTTCAAGGAAACAGTACGAAAGACATGTGTCTTTTACGTTTCAGTAATGTAAGCAAGAAAGTTCTTAACGTTTGCCAAAGATGTCATTTGTATTTCAAGGAAACAGTACGAAAGACATGTGTCTTATATATTTCAGTAATGTGAGCAAGAAAGTTTTTAATGTTTGCATTTTGTTTCATTTGTGTTTCAAGAAAACAGTTTCCAAAATATGTTTCATCTGTGTATGCTAACGTAAAACGTAACCTTGCTGGGTACCATCGACAATCGACAGTCTATCTAATTGACTGATCTTTTCGTCGATAAGGATGTTTCATCGATATCGAAACAAAGGGTTCATCGGCTTTACCTTTTCATCAACACTACCGGTTCAACGACTGACCTTCTCATCTACATGAACGTTTCATCGATACTACTTTTTTATCGACACAGACGTTACATTAACACTGTTCATCGACAAATGCTATTTCTTCGACAATGATATTCGTATACAGTCTATTCATCGACTACTTACGGCAATAACACGTAATAATAAGTCGATGAAAAAGATATCTTCATAAAACGTGTGTCAATACACAATATGTCTTTGTCAATGAAAATGAAGAAAAGAGTTTCGAAGAAGTGATTTGTGATTAAAAGATAAATTCGATAAAAGGTCCTTATCGAAGAAAACAACTATCGATGAAAATGTAGTGTCGACGAAACGGTTGTCGATGAAAAGATAATGCTCTTGAAACTTCTGTACCGTAAAATAGTAATGTCGATGAAAATTATTATCGATGTGAAAGTAACGTGAATGAAACGTCCTTGCCGGTGAAAAGATCTGTGAATGTAGGGGTAGTATTGCCCAAACGTTTGTGTCGATGAAAAAATAATGTCGATGAAACGTCTTTGATATGAAAAGGTTCATGAACGAAAAAAAATCTTCCTAAAACGTGTGTAATACACAATATGTCTTTGTCGATGAAACGATCATACCGAAGAAAAGGTGTGGAAGAGTGGTTTGTCGATTGAGAGGTCGAAGAAAAAATTTATCGATGAAAAGGTAGTATCGACGAAATGGTTATCTATGAAAAGTTAATGGCTTTGAAACCTCAGTGTCGATGAAAAAGTAATGTCGATGAAACGTCCTTGCCGATGAAAAAATCTGTGGATATAAAAGTGGAATCTACCACCGTTAACTCCATGAAAAACTAATGTCGGTGAAGCGTCCTTGTCGATGAAAAAGTTATTGGGTTTGAAACCTCTGTGTCGATGAAAAAGTAATATCGATGAAACGTCCTTGCCGATGAAATGACCTATGGATATAAAGATAGAATCGATCAACTCCATGAAATACTAATGTCGGTGAAGCGTCCTTGTCAGTTGATGAAATATAAATAAATCTTCATAAAACGTGTGTCAATACACAATATGTCTTTGTCGATGAAACGATCATGCCGAAGAGTAAGTACGGAAGAGTGGTTTGTCGATTGAGAGGTTGAAGAAAAAATCTATCGACGAAATGGTTATCTATGAAAAGTTAATGGCTTTGAAACCTCTGTGTCGATGAAAAAGTAATGTCGATGAAACGTCCTTGCCGATGAAAAAATCTGTGGATATAAAGGTAGAATCTACCACCGTTAACTCCATAAAAAACAAATGTCGGTGAAGCGTCCTTGTCGATGAAAGGATCTGTCGATGAAAAAGAAATCTTTACAAAATATGTGTCAATTCACAATATATGTCGATAAAACGATTGTGCCGAAGAAAAGACTGTCGAAGAAGTGCTTTGTTGATTGAATGGTAGTTTCGATAAAGGGTTCTTGTCGAAGAAAATGACTATCGATGGATATGTACTGTATATACAAAACTGCTCTTGATGAAAAGATAATTCCCTTGAAACGAAATGATTAAAAGATCTGTGGATGAAAAGGTAATATCGACCAAAATATATTTTCATAAAACGTGTACAAGACTCAAAATGTCTATGTCGATGAAACGATCGTGCAGAAGTGGTTTGTGGATTGAAAGGTAGAGCTGCTAGTTGATAAAAGATCCTTGTCGAAGAACATCAATGATGTAGTAGTGTCGACGAAACAGTTGTCGATGAAACCATAATGCCCTTAAAACTTATGTGCTTATGAAATAGTAATGTCAATGAAAAAGTAATGTTGATGTAACAGTAAGGTGGATGAAAAGATCTGTGGATGAAAAGGTAGTGTCAACCTAATGTTTGTATCGATAAAAAAGTAAGTTCTCGAAGAAAACAACTATAGATGAAAAGGTAGTGTCGATGAAGAAGAAATCTTCATAAAACGTGTGTTATGTGTATGTTTTTGTCGATGAAACGATTGTGCCGAAGAAGAGACTGTCGAAGAAGCGGTTTGTCAGTTGAAAGTTTGTGTCGATAAAAGAACCTGTCGAAGAAAAGGACTATCGATGAAAACGTAGTATGAACCAATCCTATTTGTCAATAGAAAAGTAATGTCGGAAAGATCTGTCGATGAAAAAGAAATCTTCATAAAACGTGTGTCAATACACAATATTATGTCTTTGTCGATGAAACGGTCGTGCCGAAGAAAAGACCTTTGAAGAAGTGGTTTGTCGATTTTCGATTGAAAGGCACAATCTAGCAAAAGTCCTTGTTGACGAAAGGGACTATCGATGAAAAGGTAGTGTGGCGATGAAATAGTAATGTCGATGTAGCGTATTCTTTGATGAAAACGCAAAAATGTCAAGACACAAAAACGTAAAAATGTCGAAACGCAAAAATGTCGAATCGGTGATCCGTAAAATCGTAGAACGCAAAATTGTCGAAACGTAAAAACGTCGAAACGCAAATTCGTCGAACGCAAAAATGTCCAAACGCAAAAAAGTCATTGGTATCAAATTTTATAACACATTGCCACCTACACTAACAGAATTGAATTTAGAAAAATTAAAACCAATTGTTAAAAAATACTTGATTGATAAAGCCTTATATTCGTTTGATGAATTTCTATCAGATGATTTTCTGATGTTTTATATGTAGGAATTCTACCGGGTGGAAATGAAACTAGTGCCACCCCTGGCATTTCTTTATTTATGGAAATAAAAAATTAAAATTTTAGTATATTATATGATCTAAGAAAACAAATCTTATGGATCGCATAAATTTTTAATTTTACTTCCGGTTTATCAGGAAATGGCATCCACTTTCTTATTTTAAATATAACCCCCTGATTTTTTCTACTTAAAATCAAACATTGGTTAATTTTAAGTATGTTTATGACAAAAAATTACGTAGAAAAAATCAGGGGGTTACATTTAAAATAAGAAAGTGGATGCCATTTCCTGATAAACCGGAAGTAAAATGAAAGATTTATTCGATCCATAAAATTTGTTTTCTTAGATCATATAAGATACTAAAATTCTAATTTTTTATTTTCATAAATAAAGAAATGCAAGGGGTGGCCCTAGTTTCATTTCCACCCGGTATATTAATAATATTAATTATTAATTTATATTAATAACATTAATTAATATTTAATATTTATAATAATTAGAGATGTGCCTCCGTATGCAATGAAAATTAAAGATGAATAGAGGTGAATGGTGCTTTATTATTGCATAAAATCAAATTTATAAAAAACAGATCTACATGTTTCAGCGATTACTCGCCATCTTCAGGATCAACTGAAAGTAATTACAATAAATATTTAAGGTAAAAGAAATTAAAAAGTCGCTTACTTGTCAGTTAAAATCAAATATTGAGGAAACCGTTTAACATTGTAAATAAATCTATTTGTATTCTCAACTTAACCAGGCGATTGAATATTGATACCCCAGCAACGTGTTAATATTTAAATAAAAAAACTCAGTCTATTTAAAGGATCTTTTAAATGAAATGAGTTTTTTATTTTAATATTAAATATTAATTAATTTAAAAGATCCTTTAAATAAAGTGAGTTTTTTATTTTAATATTAAATATTAATTAATAATTAGTATCACCGATTCGAATTTTTTGCGTATCGACGTTTTTGCGTTTCGACATTTTTGCGTTTCGACGTTTTTGCGTTAGACAATTTTGCGTTTCGACATTTTTACATTTCGAAAATTTTGCGTTCTACGAGTTTATGGTTTGCCGATTCGACATTTTTGCATTTCGACGTTTTTGCGTTTCGACGTTTTAGCGGTCGACGTTTTTACGGATTTACGATTAGACACTTTTGCGTTTCGACACTTTTCCTTTCGACGATTTTACAGCGCACCGTACGCCGCAATAAACAAAGGAAATTGATTGGTTTAAGCAAAGATTCCAAAGTTTAATATAACCCAAAATCGATTAAAATTCTAAAATGAACAAAGTTGTATCATGGCTGCCATTCAAAATGTAAGTGAGATATTTTTGCAATTAGATTTAATTCCAAGTAAACTCCTTAACAAACAACCAAGAAACTTGAAATTAAAATAATTTTAATTAAAAAGGTAATTAAATTTGTTCTTTGTTAGTTTAGTTTCTCTCCTATATTCAATTGGAGTATAAAGTAGTAATAAAATTAACATTTAATTTTATAATTTTATAATTTTATTTTATTTGAAAATTAATTAATTTGATCCAATAAAAGCAACAATGAAAGGTAACGAAATATAAAGCAAGTTTTTAATATTCCTAAGTACATATTTAAACATAAAATGCCCAGATTTCATAAAAACTTTTTAATATTCGAGTAAAATTTTAATTAGCTACTAACATAATAAAGTAAGTACCTGCATTAAAGTGATACTAAAAAGAGACCATTCCAAAAATATGTTTAATAAAGTAATGGAAATTGATCCAAGCTTATAGAAAAAAGACTTTTATAAAAGAACAGTACTTATTATATTTAGTTATATTTAAAGTGCAATATATGTAGGTCAGAATTTAATTTTTCAAAAATATTTTTCTATAATAATATTAATTCTGTATAAAATTCCTTAGGAATAAAATCATAAAAAATTTATAGAATGGAAACAATAGCAAAATTACAAATTTCATAACTCTATCATTTCAAAAAATTGATACAGTAATAGTTTTTTTTTGCGAAAATATAGTTATATTTTAGGATTAATATTCTGTTTTTAACTTTGCAGTAGAACCAAACTACTAACACTTAATATTTTAAAAATTTAATAATTTTTATTGAAAATTACAAATTTTTTATTTAAAGAACAAGACGAGTACTTGTTTTCGAAAAAACTTCTTAGACTAGAGAAATAATTAAATATTTTGTAAGATATAAGTACTCTATAAAATATTAAACATGTAAAAAAGTATTATAAAAAAATGGCATTATAATAGATAAGTAATTTAAATAATGATTAGTTTGAATAGTTGTGAATATTGAAATTACTTAATCCATTAGTAGTTAATTAACTTTACTTTGATATTTATTTACGGTCGCTAAATTCAAATTTATGATTATTTTAGGTCACGTATTCACTTAAGTTTTTTGGGCACACAATCCTTTCATGTTATTAAAGGGATCAATAACATATGAACCATTTCACAAAAACACGTATTTTGCATTTGATTCCATTTAATAATCTAATTATATGCGTTCATTTGTAAAAATTTTACCAATTATAAAAATTTTACATTAAAAATCGTAAAGTAAAAAAATTCTTTATCAAGTAGTTTTTTTAAATCCCTTTTTTAATGTAATAAAAATTTGATATTCGATGATATAAAAGAGTTTTATTATTATTAACTAAGTTTTTTCAAAAAAAACATTTAATGTTGTTCATTTACTGATTTATGTTTGGATTTTGCTCCTAATACCACTACCCAGTTAATCAAATCAAGAAACCAAAGTTAGAATATTAATGTATTTTCTTGCAAAAACTTTAAGTAAGAAGTGGGGGTATATATTCGCTTCACGTATAATAGTTAGAATCCTAAAGTAAATGTCGTTGCATAAATACTATTCCAGACGGTATATATTTTATGTCATTGATGATGGTGATAAAACAGTATACTATTATTCTTTTTAATTTTAATTAAGGATTGGATTAAAGATATTATAGTAATTGAAGTAAAATACATAGAATTACTGCGATGTTGTTATTTTTTTATTTTTCTTACAAGTTTTAATGGTTTTGCTTAAACTGTGTCTTTTCCAGGCATGTATTTTTATATTCCTTATAAGTCCTTAAGTATTATTAAATATTTAATGCAGTGTAAATATGGTCGGCTTTTTTTAAAACGACTATTTTAAGAAAAGGCAACTTTAAAACAAAACTAACGATAGTTAAGGGAGATTTATCGTTCAGGGAATCAACAACATTAAAGGGCTTTTATTGTATTACATATTAAACTCAGAGGTCGCCATAATTTATTCTTACGTTGTATTATATTGTTCATTTTGGTAATTAAGCAGATAAATATTATCAAATACAAATAAACTTGTTCATAAAGTTTAAATTAGTTGGTAGTATTTCTTTAAAAGCTTTAATAAAAGTCAATAATATGTTTTTAAGCTTAAAATTGTTATTGCTCATAAAATCTTTTACCTATAATTAATTAACATTTATAATTGCTTTTATATCGTGGGTAATTAAAATACATTATGTTGGTATAATTTTTGTTATGATTAGAATGAACGTAAAATAGAGAAAAAATGGTTTAGCCTTTTTAAAAGAGTTTAATAAAAAAAAATGAAATTTAGTGACAGAAATGCTCCTGATATTTATAAAACCTCATAGAGTTGATGATTTAAAAAATAATGTTTTCGTGAAAAATATTTTATGCATGCTCTTAGTAATTTGAAGTTACCCTCCGGAGGTTGCTCGTAAAAATAATGTTCCAATTTAAAATTATTTATAAATGTACTATGTAATTTTAATTAAATTTTTATCATTTTTCCTATTAATTCTGCCTTGACTTTATCAAGTTTTCTTCAAAAAATATTGTTCTAGTCTAATCGAAATACTTGCAATTGTATATTTCAGGAAAGTTTATTAGCAAGAAAATTTATTGCTAGTAAATTTTTTGCTGCAAAATTCATCGCATAGAAATTTAATTCAAAGTATTTAAGTACACCAAAATTTATATTATTGAGTTTGGTAACCATTCAACAAAAAAGAAAAAAAATTCCACGACTATTGAATAAACGATTCATTATATTTGAATTTTTTGTAATGAAATTCATAACTAAATTTTTGACATAATTCAACATGCCAATCACAAAGCTGCAGTATTTTCAACCCATGGGATAATGAGCAATGGATTATGGATAATTTCATTAATCACTGGATAACCCATTGGGTAATGAGCAATGAATTATGGGTAATTTCAACCACAGACTAAAATTTACATAGAAGAAGTCAAGAAATGTCAAGAATACGAAAAATAAC
Source organism: Stenus bimaculatus (assembly GCA_963971135.1). NCBI lineage: Eukaryota > Metazoa > Arthropoda > Insecta > Coleoptera > Staphylinidae > Stenus > Stenus bimaculatus. Next base: position 18,625,968 of record OZ020187.1, read on the forward strand.
CTCAAAAATATTGCCTAAAAATACCGTAAAATATAAAAAAAGTCGTCGAAAAAGATAGTATTCTACTCGCAAGAAAATAGCCGTTATTCGCTCAAACCTCTTAAGGTCAGGTGACCTAGCTAGCCAATGTACTGGTCCACCTCGTCCTATCCAATGATCATGAAAAGTATTGTTTAAATTTCACGAGCATTGAGGGAAAAGTGTGCCGAACACCCTTCTTCCTGTAACTACATTTTCTGTCTTTGTTCTAAGCCAAGATCTTCTAATAATGGTGGCAATTCGTTAGTAAGAAAATTACAAAAATTTTCGCTATTTAGATTACCTTCGATAAAGAAGGGGTCTATTAGCTTTCCACCAATTATTCCACATTTTAGGTTCACAGTCACAATTTAAAAATATTTTCGATGTATACAGGGTGTCCCATCATGGCCTACTGAACCAAAGTTATATTTTTTTAAATAGAACGCCCAGTATATTATGACATTTATGGATTCCTTATTAAAAACTAATTATACTTTGTATAAACTTTTATGGGTCTATCATCACTCGTTTTGCTGATATTTGCCATTTAAGCCAAAAACAGATCAATTTTTGAAAAATCACTGCTCTAAAACAGAAGAATATTTTTGCTTGAAATTTTGTCAAAAACTTTTTCAACATCGTCTAGTCTACAACTATCATGTCAAATTTAAGTTTGTGATATTTTTTTATCAGGGTGCCTTATAAAACGCAAATTGAACAATTAAACGAAATTTTCAAATGGAACACCCTGTATATTTTAACGTCAGTCGATGGCATTTTTTACAAGCTTTCTATTGATATAATGTTTGTATGGTCGCTTATCAATGGTTTAGGAGATATTAATATCCAAACTGAGAAACAGTGACAATAGACAAAATAGCACTCTTGGTGAATTTTTTTCAGGATTTTTTTTAATTTGCCTAAAACTTATTTGTGTCTTTCTCTATTTTGCTTTTTTAATAATGTTGTTATACTACAAAGCAACACAAATAAAATTATAAAATTGAAACTTGCAATTATCAATTTTGGATTTCTAAATTTCAGTATGTTTTGAAAATTTAACAACTGATGTTACCAAGGAAACCCCTATTTTGTTGAATATCGTTTTTACGCTCTCTTCTGATAGCTAGAAGCGGATTTCTTTCAGCTTCACCAAGCGCTTACAGCATATTTGCCATTTCTTCTTTAGAAGAGTTCACCATATCGGTTTAGTTATTACCAAAAGTACAGAAAGTACAAAACTCAAAGCATTACATTTCCCCCTTAAAAATTAGTAACTTTCATTTGAAACATTTTTTTTTTCTAAAACGTATAGTTTCGCAGATATTTAGTTGTTTCAAGTTAAATGATTCGCCCTGTATATCAAAGTGCTGTGATTTAATTGACATTTAGAATAATTAACAATTATTTCATTCATCGCCTTTCGGCTTAGGGTAAAAAATTCTAGATAATTTTTTTTCAAAATTATTTTCCCCCAAAAAAATTTAATACGATGAATTTTACTCCATCATGAACATTTTGCAAATCTTTAATACAAACCTTACTTGGTACAGTTGGTCCCAGCTGGAAGTAGGACAAAAGTAATGACGATCGCGTATTCTTTGTCCTACTTCCAGCTGGGAGCAACTTTACATTGAGACTACCTTAGTTAGCTTATAAAAAAAATATGTGTTATAAACACGGTCTGCGAGATATTAATAGCAACTGATATACAGGGCGTTCCCATCGTTGTTCATCAAATATCGAGGTTAGAAACTAGAGCACATGTAATCGATACAAAACAAAAAAGTAGGTAATGGTAACTTTAATCATGAAGCAGCTTGCAATCTGTAATTTTGTTTAAATCTGAGCATTCAAACTGGGCTTGGCAAATCAAGCTTGAAGGTTTCATGATTAAAGTTGAGTAAAGATACATCAAGATGATTTTAATTTATCCTTTCCGATTAACATCAACTCAACACATCGGTGCTGCAACTTCACTTAAAAAAGTAGGTATCCTTAATAATAATAATTTAACTAATGTGTGTAGAGATTTAAAAACATATCACTAGAAAGCTAACACCATCCTTTTTCAATTAGTAATATTAGTAGTTAAAATGCTAAAAAAATCGCAACGAAAAAAATACATTGTTTTTTCAGTTTAAATTTTCTTTTCGTTTTTTTTTCAACATTTTAAATCAACGAATCCAAAATGCTGGGACTCCAAATGTAAAAAAACATATACCCCTACTTTTTTCGTCTTTGTCGATTAAATTTGTTTTAGTTTCTAATCATGGTGTTTGATGAACCACGAACGGAACACCCTGTATAGTAGATTCTTCAGTGATAGGACAGTTGAGAACAAGAATTTGTTAAAAACAATAAGAATGTCTTAATCTAAAATTCCTGTCCTCAATTCCAATCACCCAAGAAACTAATATATTTAAAATTCTGGACGAGAAAAGAAAATTAAACTAAAAAAATATGTAAATAAAATGAATTGTTATTATAAATTCAAGAATATTTTTTCTTTAGATGAACCAAAACAAATAAAAATGTGATATCTAAAGATTTTTTTATCAAATTAGAGATATTATAGAACAAAAATATCAAATAAAAAAATACCAGGTTGAGTTACGAGGCAAATGCGACAGTTTACTTTAAAATATAAAAAATATAAAACATACTAAATAAGCAAACGTAGTACTAAAAATTTTATATCAATCAGGATGCACTTTATTTTTTGCATAAATTACTGATATTTTTTTATAAAATCAGCTTTTTTGGTGATTAAAAATTTAATTTGCATATTTTTAAAATAAATGAAAAAAATATGAATATTAAACAAATCAAGGTCTTTCAGAGTATTGGATATTTTTTAAAAGTACAGTAATAAAGTCATGATTTGTTTTATCCAATTTACTTCCAAAAAAGACATAATTTTATTTTATTACTCTACCGTTGTCTCAACTTTTATATGATAAATATAATTTTTATGTTATAATAATACATTTAATTCTAACATAAAATATCACATTTTTAGCATAAAAAATACGTATACGCTCGTTCATCTATGTGTCCTGCAATATTGAAGTAGGTAGGTACATACTATAAATACTTTTCCGAAAAATTTAATTAATTGTTTTTAACACGAGAGCACATGGCCATTAATAGTACAAGTGTTAGAATTTTTAATTTAACAAAACATATTTCAACTTAATAATTCACAGTAGAATATGTCAGGGAAAAACTAATACCAGAACACGAAATTCAACACGCGATACAAATAGAAAGTTTTTTTAATAATTCGGGAATAAAAACATGAAATTGTAGTTTTATCAAGTTGACTTACCAAATTTCCCTTCTGTTTTTATTCAATATGTTTTTAATTGAATAATAAATTAATAATTCATACATTATTTTATTATTGAACGGTTTGGATATCCATTATTTTATTACATTTCTGAACCCAAAAAAATCAATTGAGAAACAAATGTTTGTTCTAATAAAGTTTTAAATAAATGTTAATAAAATTATCAGAAATCTTAAACATTAAAAGTGCTTTATAGCTTATAATTATTTAATTTTAAAAGTACCGCAGGTTCCCTGAAATACATCACGACATCTCATTTTTTATCAACTGTAAACATCGCAGCTGATTTGTCATTTCCAAATGTTGATGCAAAAAGTTATGTACGGGCTGTATAAATCTCTGATGTGGATGGCAACTGGACTCTGTTTCAAATTACGACGTTACTTTTTATTCTGATTCCTTCTAACATTTATAAAAGTCAAATACAATATACGCTCGTTTATTGTTTTAGTATTAGAAGGAGACTCGATCCACATCCGAGATTTACACAGCTTCATTCGAGGTGGCTATAGAACTAGTAATTTCGTGTACCTTCACTATTCTGTCATTCATAACCAAATCATGATTTTTTTTTTAAATAACTTGATTTACTGCATTTAAATGAACTCTAAACTTAGAGTATAACTCCGAACTGACTTAAAATTTACAGGTTGTGTCTCTCAAAGAGATGATACTAACAACTTGTAAACTGAGGCCGGAATTTGATCCGTTGAACTCGCCAAAACATCATCATTTTTCGCTAATTCTTCATTATTTACATTGTTCTCTTCGCCTGGATGATGACGTTTTGGCGAGTTTTAGAATCCGTCATAGAAATAAAATCCCTCACAAAAAGAAATCGACTAAGGTTACATCGCGTGATTGTGCAGGCCAATGAATGAACTACCCTGTCCTATCTGTTAACTTGCAAGAAAAAAATAAAACGACAAACTGTTTAAAAACATTAAGGGTGGGTTGCACGAAACAGTTTAAACTCGGTTTTAGCTAAAACCAAAACTTAAACTAACAAGTATGATGTTTTTTGCATGTATTTGTATTTGTATCATAGTTGTCAGTTTAAAACTAGTTTTAACTAAAAGTTTTTCGTGCAACCCACCCTTAGTTAAAGGTATATTTAATACAGTGAATTCAAAAAAGACTGAAACCGCAACTATGCAACCAAACATACTCTGTAGTGATTTTAGACTTACTAAGTTGGTGTACCTGTTAATTTTCATTCAAAAAAAATCTGATCTGTCACTTATTTAACCAAAGCGTATCTCAGCAGTTTTTCTTCGGGTATTTTTTCAAGTTATTTCTCAGTGTGTTGCAAGTTTTATAAAAAACCATTCTTTTTCAAAACTAAAATTAGGTAGTGCAGTTAGCAGTTAAAATATTCGCCATGGTTTTTTCACCGGAGCACAACGTAGTCATTCCAGTGTAGCCAACTGTGGGAAACTTAGGTTTCCTACCGTGCAATGTCAATGGTTTCAATCTTATTTAAATTCAATGTATATTAAATAATTATAAAGTATTCAAATCATAATTAATTTTTTTATCTGTTATACAGGGTGAGTTTTTAGAGCGGTAATGGAAGACATCTCTTTTGTTATTAGAAATATAAAATAGTTTGACAAGTGCGAAAAATAATGTATTAGGCATGACTTCGAATTTTTCGCCCTGAGCTGAAAAGCATATAAATATTTTGCTATTCTTACAAAACTATTATAAATTAATGAAATAATTTCAAACTTTTGACGTATGTCGATAATGACACGCAACTCAAAAATATTTTCAAGTATAGTTGAATGTTATATTTTTAAGCAACAGAAAAGGAAATTGTATTTTTAAGGGAATAATATTTAAAAAAAATGTATACAGAGTATTCCATTTAAAAATTTAATGTTCTTTTCCGTTTCTTACAAAAGAAACACCCTGTATATTTGATAATTATTTTAGGTTGCACACCTTGTATTGTTTTATCCAATCATACAAAATACGAACAAATTTTATTTTTTTTGTTCTAATTTAAAAAAGCATAATTTTGAAATAGTATATTAAGTAACGAGCTAGAAAGTGACGCATTGCACGTGAGTGTAAAACAAGCACTAAATTTTCTTGGAAGTTGAGTGAGCTATTTCTCCGCCCAGGACAATTGTGCCATAATTATTTACAAAATGTTAAAATAACTCAAAAGTTATAACATAACCTGGGATAACATTGAAGTTACTCCTGGATTTTTATTTAATGTACCCAATTGTGGAGAGCTGTTTTGGCGGAAACAATTAATCGAAATGAGTAAAAATACAAACTTATTAAAACAAGTAATATCAGCGGGATTAATGTAAATTTTTTTTGACCTGTACTCATTACGCAAGTTTAAAATATTTCACGAGAGGTCATTTATATTTCCTAGCAGCGCCTCTATCGGAAATTAGTAGAATTCCCAAACAGGGTCAGAGTAGCACATCCATGTGTTGGGTTCATAGTTTACTGAATATGAATTACAAAAAAATATTATTCATAGGTCTTGAATACATGTGCAAAATATAATTTTTAGAATTCGTTAGTGGAGTTAAGCTTTAACTTTTTGACATAGAAAATTCAACCAGTTTCATCGTCAAAAAACTAAAAAAGCAGGGGGTATATGATATATAGTTTTGGGGTTAGAATGTTTTTTTTTAATTTTTGGTCACCGATTTTTGGCACACAAAATATAACATTAGAAAGCTAAAACAAGTGCTGTAAGAAATTTTTAAGTTCGAACGTTTCATTCAAAGTTTATTGGATTCGAATTACATCAAGTTCGAACTTTATTTGGTTCGAATTACATCAAGTTTGAACTTTATTAGGTTCGAACTAAATAGAGTTGGAACTTTGCTGAGTTCGAACATTTTCGATTTGGAACTTTATCTAGTTCGAACTTTATGTACTTCGAACTATAAAGAATGGGTTCGAACAGTTCGAACTTTTTATTTTGTAAAGTTTCAAAGTTTGTACGTCAAAAAGCTCGGTTTCGGTGAACAGCATTAGCTAAAACCACCCAATTTTATATTTATAATATATTTTTCAATTTTCTGGTAATTCTAATAATAAAGTCAATTAAAGAGGTGTTTTTTCTTGTCTTCTAAAACTACATTATTATCCCTACAAATCATGATTGAGTTCTCATTTATTTTCCTTCACTTACCAAATTTACCCTTGCAACTTGTAACTATCTACATATATCTTAATTGTATGATTTCTTTCTATTAATTTTGGATGATATTTCAATAGGATTAAGCTAGAACAACTTTTATTATCTTAAAAAAGTTCAAAGTTAACTACTTTAAAATTCAATTAAGTATTCGTCATTGGTTGACTTTCCACTTTTTATAAATTTTCTTCAAATAAAAAGTAAACTGAAATAAACTCGATTTACCCCCGATATTATCAAAAAATTTAAAGGTTATTTAATTTTAATGGGCAGATTATGATCAAAATTAAATGCCTTTAATTATACGCAAATAAAGTAACCATGGAAACTGTCCATTACAACGCATATAATAAACTTAAATCTAAAGGTCTTTAAACTTAAATGATTTGACCAGAATCTGGGTATAAATGAGGTTTGATTTGACATATACTATTTTCTGGAAGTTTGGATATAGTTTAGCAACAAAATTGGCTCTGTATGTCAAAGTAAATCTCATTTAAAATTAAATGACCCTTAAAGGTGTCTGATAATATTGGGGGTTAGTTTAACTTAAAACATATTGAAATATCCAAAATTAATAAAAAAATTTCATAAAATTTTGAATCCGTTGAATTCTATGTGTAAACAGTCCATGACAAACGGAGAAAATTTGACAATGTTTTGGCAAGTGTTGGAAAATTATTGGGATCTCAAAATTTTCATGATTTGTAGAGAAAATATATTCATTTTTGAAGACGAGAAAAAATACCCTATTAAATTGCTTCATTTTCAAAAGCTCTAAAAAATATGAAAAACCAATAAATTCAAATTTTTTTCTTTGTGAATTTTCAACGATTTCTATTGTTTTGTTCTACACACATTTGTTAAATCGTTATATTGATATGACATTGAAATTTGTTCTATTTTCTAACTTTGTCTATCTATCTACCAGGAACAGGACACCCTGTATATTTAAAAAATGATAAAAATAAAAAATTTTCAAATCTTTGTATAAAAATGTTCATGTCTGGTAAATGGTTTAAAATATTCAGTGGTGTAGTACTAAAAATGTGAGTAGGAAAAACTTTAAACATTATCCCTATTTTTGTGGTTTTTTTTATTTTTTAGAATTGCGACTCTATACTAGAAATAAATTATAAAAAAAAATTATATCCAATAACTGTACAAAAGACAAAAATAAAATACTTGACATATAACCAAAATTTTCATTATTCCTATTTGATTAGTCTTCCATATAATTACACTGATAATTCTTTTGATCCAAATTCATTTAATAAATTACCACATGTTTCAGGGAATCCCCATCAGCATCAGACAGAAAATTGTAAAATTACATAAAAAACTTAACTAGGTGTTATGCAAAAAAATAATGTTATAATGCTACATAGAAAAATAATAAAAAATAAAATTTTTCAATAAATTTCAGTACTTTATGCCTGATGGTGGGGGTTCCCCGAAACATGTCGCAATTTATGTAATTAAAGGAGTACTCAAATGACTTCATCTTCAAACCTCAATTATCTTTTTTATATAACTTAGTGAAGAAATCTTTATTATGAATTGTTAAATGTTTTTATTATTTAAATTCAATATTTTCACAAAATAAAATTTATAAAATAAGCCCACATAGGTTTTTGAAATGAAATTGCAGTTCAAATTATTTGAATTGTTTGTATGCCCGTAGCAATCACCCAAACAAATAAAATTGTTATTTCTTTTAATTGAAAAAAAAATCCTTGTTATTAATTTCTTCATTAATCTGTATAAATATATTTATTTATTTACGAATTTTACTGTATTAAATTAAATTATTTTTATGAATTAGTGAAATATCTAAGAAATATGTATAAATCGAGTTCTTAGTAATATCTATGTCTCTATTTAGTTGTTTCAAAAGGAACAAACAAATGGTAGGGCAATTAAATGTAAATTATTCATAAAGTAGAAATAATTTAATAAGCCCGCATTAATAATTTAATATAAACAAAATGTGAATATGTAATATAGAAAAGGAATTAAACATTATGAGCCCGGCGCATTCGTAATATCTAAATGCATGTTTTGCATATACTCCATTTATAAAATAAACAGGATCGTTTAAACTCGAATGTTGAAATTGAAATGAGCTCGTCAAAGAAAACAACTTGCAGTATTTTTACATAAGAATAATTTTTAAAGTTGTTTATAAAATTGCTTCGCTTGTGTTTCGTATAACCAAACAACGCCCACTTAAACCCGAAAAATCTGCTGATCAAACAATTTATTTATCAATAAAAGACAGCTTGTTTTTATTGAGGCTAAGAAAACAAAAGCTGATTGTGTTATAGCACGTTTCTGAATGATGATTTACCTTAAATATTTGGTCGATAAAAATGCAAAGCATGCAGAAGCTACGTTGAGATTTGTCGATGTTAGGAAGATCACGGAGTAAAAAAACGGTGCACAGTAAAATATTCAAAATGTCTTTAAAAGAAGCACAAAGATGCACACTCACACAAGATTAAGAAGTTGTGTATTGCTTTTTGTTACGAAGTATTAAAGAAATCATATCTCATGCATTTGAATAAGTTAAAAAATTTCCACCGCGTAAAGTTTTTCTATGCATATACATATATAATCGTAGTCCTGAAAGTATGTTTATTTCTTATTTGTGTTAATTAACGAACACGTGATGTCTTTCGCGGATATTCTTTCTTGTTATCTCTGGAAGGATGTGGGATGCGGGATGCGGTTTTAGGGAGGGCTGATCGCGCGCGTTATTTGAGAACGTGCTGTTATTTTTCGATGTAATTTCCAGTTTCGGCGTTATTTATTTATATGCATATCAATTTGTGAGTTAGAGGAAAATGAAAAAATGGGCCGTGACCGAACAGCCGACTAGAAGGTGAAACTGACAGTCGGTCTAAATAGGGGAGGGGTAGCTGGCACATCTCGCGCCGGCACTTGCGCGAAGCTGGCGGCTCCAAAAGTCGATATCGCGCGCGCCACTTCAAATTTCGGCGGACTTTGTTATTATTATTAATATTTTGAAATTGTTAGGACGCGTGCCGGCGATTATTTTGTTTGTGCGTGCCGACGATCAGCGCTAAGCGCCGTGGCCGTACTTATATATCGACTAAACTTCACAATTCACAACAAACAACGGATTAATAACAATCGCTATTTAATGCGTACCGCATAAGCATAATATCCTATTTAACTTTTTTAACAAAAGAATCGAAAGGGAAAATATTAAGGGTCGAGTTTCCTTTTTTAATTGTGACATTCTTAAAGGTTTATTAAGGCTTTTTATGAAGCACGAAGCATTTTAATAAGTTTCCTGCCGTTTTAACAAAGGAATAAAAGTTGAAAAATAATTAAAAGATGTTAACAACTTCTTTGTTAAAACTTCTCTTCAACTCAAATGATTTAATTTTGTTTTTAATATTGTGTATGTTCTTCTCTCTTATCTTTGTAAGCACTTATTACCTTAAATAATAAATAAACTATTGCATTCCTTCCACTTGCAATAATCTTTTACTGAACTTCTTATAAAGGGTATCTCACTGAAAACTTCAAATATCTACCGATATTTCTAAGAGTAGAAGTATTTTTGTTTATATTTGAAGTATACATATACAGGGTGGTCCAACGAAAACTTCACGAGCCCGTTTTTCGGTATTTACCCTGAGTTTTAGAAACAACGCTCGGATAGGTCGATTTTTCTTTCAAGGAGGAACAATTTTTACCTAATTACCCATTACCCACTTTCAACCCCCAACAGGGAGTTGATATCAACTTAATAATTTCAAATGGCAACAAGGGTCAAAAGCTGGTTCCGTTTACTTTTTATTTTTATGCATTTTGACCCTTATTGCTCTTTGAAATTATTAAGTTGATATCAATCCCCCATTAGGGGTTGGAAGTGGGTAATTATTAGAACATCTGTCCCCCTAAAAACAAAAATCTATCAGTTTACCAGTTTTCCAAAAACTGAACAGAAATACTGAAAAATACTTGATAAGTTCAAAAACATTAATTGACTAATAAAAATTTAAATGTAATTTTCTCAGCGTGTTAGGCACCGATTTTAAAAATAACGGCACTGTTGTAAAGCTGGTTCCTTGTACTTTTTGACCCCTACTGCTTTTTTAAAATTATTAAGTTGATATTAACCCCCAGTTAGGGGTTGAAAGTGGGTAATGTGTAATTAGGTAAAAATCGATCCTCCTTGAACTCAGGTTAAATACCGAAAACTGGGCTTGTGAAGTTTTCGTTGGACCACCCTGTATATTTATTTTATTGGTATTATACAGGGTGATTCAGACCACCCGTGCCACCCATTTATCTCGAGAACGCGTTATCGTACATGGCCAAAATAAAAAATTTTATTACCAAAGTGAACCTAAAGAATCCATTGGTGAACTTATTTTTTTCCGGAACAACCCGGAACTACCCGGAACCGGAGGTAACTTTGATTTTTCAAATGGCAACATAGGTCGAGTTTAGTACCGTTTGAAAGGTCTTTTAAAAAGAAACAACTTTTATAAAAATATTTTTTAATATATTCCATAGTTTAGAATTTATTCGAAAAACAAAATAAAATTGTTAAAAAAAGTAAATCAAAATTATTGCATATTTTGAAGAATTTTGTTTAAATATGGACAAGTATGATTTTAAAGTTGGTAAAATATTAGAATTTATAGAAAGATGTTATAAATTTATATAATTCTTCAAAATATGCAATAATTTTTATTTACCTTTATTAACAATTTTTTTTTGTTTTTCGAATAAATTCTAAACTATGGAAAATATTTTTATAAAAGTTGTTTGTTTTAAAAGACCTATCAAACCATACTTATATTTTTCCGGAACAACGCGGAACTATCCGGAACCGGATATCACTTTAATTTTTTAAATTGCAACATAGGTCGAGTTTGGTGTGGTTTGATAGGTCTTTTCAAAATAAACAAGTTTTATTAAAATATTTTTTTAATATTTTCCATACTTTAGAATTTATTAGAAAAACAAAAAAAATGTTAAAAAAAGTAAATAATAATTATTGCATATTTTGTTTTATTTTTTTTTTGAAAGATCTATCAAACCATACCAAACTCGACCTATGTTGCCATTTAAAAAATCAAAGTTACCTCTGGTTCCGGATAGTTCCGGGTTGTACTGGAAAAAAATAAGTTCACCAATGGATTCTTTAGGTTCACTTTGGTAATTAAGTTTTTTATTTTAGTGAAGTCCGATTTCGCGTTCTCGAGATAAATGGGTGGCACGGGTGGTCTGAATCACCCTGTATATGTACCAGGTTTTGTTTTTACTTTTGGAAATATATTTTTTGTTTAATATTTATAAATACAATGTGTATAATAGTGTCCAAGCTTTGCTGTGGCCTTGTATGATAATTTTTAAATTAATTTTTAATTTTTATAATAGCTACATTTTTATTCGATGGTTCTTTTAATGTAAATATTTTCCAAAGATCAACCCCACAATAGCGTAATAAAAACTATTTTAAACACCCTGTTTTTTTAACCTGGGGGGGGGGGGGGCAAGTTGAAAATTTGCCTAGGGCGCCAAACAACCTAGCGCCGGCCCTGGAAACTAATATTAAATTAATGAAATAGATTGAATAATAAATTAAAGATTAATTATTCTCAGCTTCTATAAATAATAAATAAGGAACACAAAAAGTCTATTATCAGCTATCGAGCTTTATGTTTGATGGAACAATTTTACAATTGTCAAAGTTATACAATAACAATAACAATAATAGAGCATCTCATACTTCTTGTATTGTTGTTGGATGCCAAAAAATTCTTTCAACATAAACAGAGATATATAATTTTATAAATTTCCTTGAGAACCTTATGAGGTAGAAAGACGCAAAGCGAAGATTAAGAGCAATAAATGAAAATCATAAGCATAAAATGTACTATTTTATTAGTAGTATATTTGAAATTTGTATTATATTATTTATTCTAGACCTACTGTGGTGAAGTTTGGGAACCAAAGAAACATGTAATTTGTAGTATTTGTTTTGTTGAAAGTTCATTAAAAAATTTATTTTTGGATTGATTGTTGGTAACTGCTTTAAATATAACTTCTTTCTGTTATTTCTGTTTCACTGTAAGTTTCATTAGTTGAAATCCCAAAAGAATGAAACACACAGCAAAAAAAGGAAAAATTAAAAACAGTAAAAGTATCAATGTAAAAATTGCAGAGGCCATGTTTGAACTTGTATAACATATTTTTATACAACCTGTCCGGTTTTTGAAGACTGATTTTAAACATTTGTTGAAACATCGATTTCATATTTCTGCTTCCTCGGACAAACTTAGGTTACTTATTATTTTTTAAAGGAAACATTCCTTCCTTCCTACTTAATGGTCAGTGGTCAGCATAAAGAAGCAAACAATCTTTTTCCTAATTTTCACTACTTTTATGGTAAAAAATATTGGGGAAAATGGATAATAAATAATTTTGTCCATTATAGCTCCAGTAGCAAACTTCCTTAACAAATTGAAAATGTTTTAGTGTACAGAAAATGAATTTGGGTAATAACAAGACTGCATCGGCTATTGGACGAGTTTTTATTGTCAAGCTACTTCTCACATTCGTAATAAAAACTAACTATCAATTGATATTGATAAACATAAAAATTTAACTGCATTATACAACAAACATTTATTTTGATTTTCTGTATGTTTTAACGAAACGCCGCCAGGGAGCGCTGATCGCAATATACGCTCGTCACCTATACCAGTTATTAATGAAGGTTACCCAGTGATTAATGAAATTACCCATAATCCATTGCTCATTACCAAATGGGTTGGCAATTCTGCAGCTTTGTGATTGGTCCATTGGTCCGCACACGGTCCGAACATGTTGAATAATGTCAAAAATTTAGTAATGAATTTCAATACATATAAAAAAATTCAAATGTAATAAATCGTTTATCAATGGCAAAAATACATAACACAATAAAATGCCAAAACAACAATTTTTCTTTGGCATGTTTATGGTACCAATCGATTCATATTTTATGCCTTACCTATGTACTTTGATTGGTTTTTGAGTAAATTATCTGTAAAGTAGGAGCACTTTAAGGGTCTTAAAAAATACACTTACTATTTTTAATTTCTTTTGTGATAATTTGCTCATCATAAATATTTTTAATTCTACCAAATTTTGGTACAAAAATATTAAGTAGTTTATGAGTTATTTATGAGGACGTGGTACCCTATTTAACAAACTCAAAAAATGACTCTTAATTGTATCATTATCATCGTAAATTGCACTAATTTTAAACTGAATCTTTGCTAGTGATTTTCTTAAAATATCTGCAACGTTTTTCTAGTATCAATAAAAGAAAAATCAATAATTTATTTTTGATATAAATCTCTAATATGATGATATTTCATTTCTACAAGGTGATTCTTTTGCTCTCCAACAAACTTTGTTATTTAAAATCTGATGCCATTTTCAGAACAAGAAAGATCAATTCAAAAATAGTATATTACGCAACGAGCTAGAAAGTGACGAATTTTGTGCGAGTGTGAAAATAGACGAACGAGGCGCTAGCCGAGTGAGGATATTACACGAGCAACGAAATTCACTTTCTGCGAGTTGTGTACGACCACGGAGATTTTGCGACCATTATTAATATTTTGTAGTAACAACATAACATAACCTATGTTAACAGCAGCTAACATTGAAGTTATCGTTTATTTTTAGTTAAATGTAAATAATTGTAGGTGGCGGAAGCAACTTATCGAAACGAATAAAAAATGTTCCTATTTTATTTAAAATTTACACAAAAGTTAATTATATAATGATTTTAATAATAAAATTAGTAATATTGGCGGGGTTAAATATAAATTTTTATTTGAACTATCCTTTTTTGCAAGTTCAAAAAAATCCAAGAGATGGCTTTCGGAATTCCTTCGCAGCGCCTCTACCGAAAATTACAAGAACTATTTCAGAGTTACAAAACAGAAAGTCAAAGTCACTAGTGTTGAAATAAAAGATTTTCTAAACTACTAATATGAATGACATATACGATTTTCTCATATGGTCGTCGGAAAATGTATTTTTCTCCATTATAAAGAGAGATGCATGTTATTAGATAGGAGTGATACTTTATACTTTTTCTTTTCTCTGTAATAAAACTAACGCTTGCCGATTATGTTCAGATTTGTTGAACAAATATAACCTACAATATAATCACATGTCCAAATTAGTAAAAATTAATAAAAATCAAATTGATCCTTTCGAAATTAAGGATTACCTACCATGTTTTTTCCGAAAATCTAACCAACTTAAATAAATTATACACACCAATATAATTAAAATTAAAATACATCTAAACATAATGGTTGCGGACATTTATCACACCTTACTTAAAAAAAAATCAACTTATCCATGGAAATTATTACTAAAAACCGTTCTCTTCGATAAGAAAAATATATAAATTATTTTGTTACTTCCGCATATTATTTTTCAAATAAAGTTTTTAATAAATATGTATGTAGAGAATGCAGATAAAAATTTCGTAATGGAAAAATTAGATAACCAGATATCAACACACAATATTAGACTTTACAGACTTTTACTGAAGAAGGGAACAACCATTATTCCCGAAACGTCGACACCAATTAATTTTTATTAATAAATATTACGTTTGGTAGGTATCTCATGGTATCTCTGTTCTTTCAAGGTCTGAACAACGCAATTGTTCGATAAAGGTTACAAGACTTTTAATAACAATATTAGACATCAAACGTACCGTATTTAGCTCATCATTTCGTAGTATAAGAGAATCAGACAATCCTGTACCTCAAAATGTTCACCAAGAAGTGGAACTTTGCAATTCTGTATGTACAACAGCAACAATTACAAAATGATGAATTTATTTCAAATGTGTCCGATGAAGCAAGTTTTACTAGGGACAGCGTAAACAATTATCAATAGTAAACAGGGAATTCGATTAAGATTGATACCACAACTATGTATAACCAAACATACTCTGCAGTGATTTTAGAATCACTATAGGTTGGTGTACCTGTTAAAACTCATTCAAATTTAAATCCGAAACTAAAGAAAAAACACTGAAATATTAATGTTAATTATCAGTATAGCCAACTGTGTAAAACTTAGGTTTCCTACCATGCAAAGTCACCAGTATCACTCATTTTTATGACCCTGTACCATGAGTAGGTTGAAATACGCAATAATTCTGTAAATTTATTGACAAATGAAATTGTGTTTCTGAAAACCAACACAATTTAATTATCAATAAAGCGAAAGGAATAGTGATTTCAACCTACGAATTGTATTTGGATAGATTAGTTCAAGCCTTATTTCTGCAAAATATAAACATTGTTTGTAAATTTTAACATCAATCTTTAACAAACAAAGTTGGCAACCGATGATGTAGATCTGTGATTTAAAAACAAATAATCAACTGAAGGACAATTCCTTTGACCTACCTTTATTATATTAGTGGCAAGGTGCAGCGGCAATTACACAAGTTTGAAGAGTGATGGACGCTGCGTTTCGTGCTTATTAGCACTCATCAGCTCACTTGAGTCCTCTGCTTCGTAAGGTGCAATGAGGAGGACTGCATTGCTGCTTCCTACACTCTGGATGTAGCGTAGCTTATAAAGCAGAGTTATAAAGTACCAGCGATACAATTCCACTTAGTAATTTAAATGTCTCGATTGATGTACCTTTATTTTTTTAAATATTTTAACATTAAAGTTCTTCCAAAATAATTAAAGATTAAAATTCATTTTTTATGAATTTCGGTGCAAAAAAAAACGACATTGTACGTCTCTGAGTATCTACATTTATAGAAACATGTGATTTTGATTATCTATTGAATTGCAGATTGAGATGGATAAAGAATTTTTGAAAAAATTTTCACCGTTCTAAAGTCATTAAAGTTTTTCCAAAATAATGTAGGATTAAAATTGATATTTTATGAATTTCTGCGCATAAATCGCCATGACACGTCAATGTGTAATTCAAAAAAATTGACAAATGTAATTAAAATTACCTATTGAATTGCAGCTCAAAATACATAAAAGTTTTTGAAATATCTTTCACCGTTCTGAAGTTATTAAAGTTTTTCCAAAATAATTTAAGATTAAAATTGATTTATTATAAGTTTTGGTGTAAAAAACGACATATTATGCCACGAGTAACTACAAAAAATTAAAAAATATGATTTTAATTACATTACGTTAAAAAGTTACTCCTGTTATGCGTTACTTTTGTTACAGCCTGTATATTTTTTTTTAAATATTTTTGGTTAAATCGTTCTATTTTTCAGAAGTATATGCCAGCATTTATACAGTTAAATATTTAATTTAAAAAATTAAGAAAAAAAATTAAATAGGAAATAAAATTAAAATTCAAACATCTTGCAAAATTTTAAATGTTAAATTTTTATTAGACTAAAAATATCATTAAAGTCAAGAAGATTAGATTTTTTCTGGAGTCACTGACAGGGAAGTATTAGGAGCCACCACAAGCACTTGTGAAGGCCCACCTGGTATTTGCCCGGTTGCCCAGTTGGCCAGTCTGACACTGACGGTGGTCACCAAAGTCACCGGATTTAAATACCTTAGACCAGGGATTCTCAATCTGTAGTACACATGTACCACTGGTACATTACGTTGTTACAGGTGGTATAAAAGAAATTTCTTAAAACCGACATTTCGGAAAATTGCGAGTAGTGCAACAATTGCCCCAAAACCGAAGAAATAGAAAATTGTACCAAACATGGAAAAAAATCAGGTTTAGCACACGTGAGCAAAGTAATTTAATCACTCGTATAATTAGGGTCTTCGTTTACGAGCCGTACTGGGCGCCCCACTTTCAAGTTCGTGATTAAATTATACTCTTTGCTCCCTTGTACTAAAAATAACTGTTTTAACGTATTTTTATGACGTCACGTTCTTTTTTAGTGCATCCTAATCTATAATAATGCAGAAATTGCAAAAGGAAACTGACAGATTACTCTGAAACTCCTACTAGCAGCAGTACTAAATCGCAGTATCAGGAAGATTACTAATAATTAAAAAAGGAGAAAGGAAAACACAACAACGAGTATTTGGAGTGTGGATTTACTTGGCGTGGAGAGGAAAATGAGCCCAAATCGTAGTGTTATGTATGTTGTGTATTAACATTTTCGAACAAAACGATGAAACCATGTAACGTCATTTGTCATTTCTACAACAGTCACAACCATTTAAAAGACAAACCTAGTGATTTTTTTAAAAGAAAGCAAAGTGAGTTGATAAATATTAAAAAGTCAATTCAATCTGTTACTACAACTAACAAACAAGCTGTTGGATATGAGAATTGCTCAAAATGGAAACCCTTGGTGAAACTTTAAAACAAAAACAAAAGCAAAAGATATAATAACATCAATTCTTGGTCAAGCAGCAGCAACAAAACTGAATGTTGTTTCTCTATCGATATACCCTGTTTCTCAGACATATGTTTATAGGGCAATTTGTATTCTAAAATGGCATCAGCTCTCGTATGGCAAAGTTTCTCGCAGAGGTAGAGAATCACCCTGTATATATGTGGTTCGTGCTTGAAATGTTTCCTTGGTTATTAATTTTATGAAACCTTGATTATCTACAGTAGCATCTACTTCATTTATTCCAATATCCTTTAAAAGTTGTCTTATATTCAGCCTCTGTTGAAGACAATTGCTGATATTCGCCTCAATTTAAAGGGCGTTGTTTATCAATAATAGATCTTTTATCCATTGTTTTCAGCATCGATTAATAAGACGTAAACACCACCTTTTAATTTCGGCAAATTTAAGCAAATGCAACTATTTGTTTTTGTTGTTTTTAACTTGACTTTTTAACTTGATTTTCCATCTTAAATATCACCTCCACAGTCAGCATCTACGTAACCAATCAATTTTAAACTATCTTGGAGAATGTCAATTATATATTTAGTTTCTTCGAGATATCTTATGACCTGTTTAATTACTTCCCAATCACATTTTCTAGGTTTGCTCACTCTTCTACAAAGTATTGGGAACTTCGAGCGGAAAGAAAATAATAAAAACAGTAATTTCCATAAATTTCCTAAAATATCAAATTATATAAAACATTTATTTGGTTTAAAAAGTAAATTACACGATAAATACTAAATTCGCGCTCGAACTTAGTTTCAAATTTCCCCCCATAGGGCGAAGAGAATCTTAAAATGCAAAATTCCCAATACTCATGACTCCAGCTATATAAGGACAACATATACAGGGTGTTTACGTTTCACCCAATAATTTTTGAGAAGGTGATTTAAGAGGTGAAAATAAGTCGATAATCTTAGCAAAACTTTGTTTATAAGGCATTTATAGGAAGGGATTCTTACCGTTTAAAATTTCGAAACGGTTTCGATTAAAATTTTTTTCTAATAACGGTTTTGGTTACGGTTTTTAAAAATTTAAAAAACGGTTTCGGTTAATCGAAAAAACGATCAATTTCTGTTTCGTTTACAGGTTAAAAATGGTATTTTAGCTATTTCCAATTAATTTTGATTGTAAAATGCTCCTATTGGTTTGAATATAAGGAATTGGGCAAAGACAATTAAATATACAGGGTGTCCAAGAAACTTCATTAACATTTTTAAATTTTAAAATAACTATAACTTCTTAAAGATTCGATAAAAATATTAGTTCAATGGAATTTTTTGTTCAGAATGATTTTTACTATCTAAAAAAATTAGCGGAAAAAAGTGGGAAACGTTCAAAATAGAGCCGTTTGCACAACTGCTATTTGGAAGTAACGATTGGTTAAAATTTAAATTTAATATAGTAATTAAATTCTAAGACATCCACGAAATGTTCAAAAACTATGTTCAAATATAAAAATTGATATTCCCTTTGTTTTATACCACAAACTTTTCCTTAAAAAATGGGAGAAACAAACTGTCACTTGTTAGTTGTTTTAAGGGCTACTTAAAAATTAATAGAGCAAACGACCTTAAGTACTGAACAAGCGCGGAAAGAGTATGCAAACATTTTTTAAATTTTCAAGGTTATTTTGCTGACGCAAAGTATTCAAATAATTTCTTTAAATAAGATCAACTTAACCGATGTTATGAATAATTGATGAAGTTCATGCGAACTTTCTCATTACCAGTGGTGTTTTATCTTTTAATCAACGGGGTTTAAGATTTCCCTACTTGTTCAACGTGTTTAAGCCAATAACAGAGATAATTAGAAAAAACAACAAATGATAAATTATTTTCTTGTGGGTTTTCATTGGAGTCTTTACAGACTCTCAAATTAAAATAATCTTTTGTATGATGGTGTTTACTAATGATATTTTATATTTTATTGTATAAGTATAATAGACATATTTTATTATTATTCCAAGAATAATCTCGAAGATATTTTAGAAAAGCTTTTCCGAATACTGACTTGAATATTCAATATGGTGAAATGAGACTAAAGTATTAATTATTAAAGTAGGGGTGTTGGAAATACGAGTAAAGTAACACATTTCAATAATTAATGTAATGTAAGCTTCGAGATGTTGCCATTCGATACTAAAATAACATTGTACGTACAGAGTGGAAGGAAGTGGTGGAAAAAATATGGAAACTTAATTATTTTAATTATTTCCCAAAAGCCCCTGTTAAATTACACATTTTCTTTAATAAATGTTTATATACAATAAAAATTAGATTTTTCTTGGTTTTATTTCATGAAATTATATCCAATAAATTTTATTATTTTAATTTAAATCGCTTTATTTTACATAAGTTGATCAAAACAGCCAGCGTAGTAAGTTAGGTATATGTAACTTAAAAAATTAAGAAAATATTTCTTTATTCGAAGTACCTAATAAGCACAGAGAATTCAAAAAAACTGAAACCGCAACTATGCAACCAAACATACTCTGTAGAGATTTTAGACTTGCTAAGTTGGTGTACCTGTTAATTTTCGTTCAAATTTAAATCTGATCTGTCATTTTAAACCAAGCGTCTCTCAGCAGTTTTTCTTCGGGTATTTTTTCAAGTTATTTCTCAGTGTGTTGTAAATTTTATAAAAAACAGTGCTTTTCAAAACTAAAATTAGTGCAGTTAAAATATTTGCGATGGTTTTTCACCGCAGCCAACGCATCCATTTCAGTGTAGCTAACTGTAAGAAACTTAGGTTTCCTACCTTACAATGTCAATAGTTTCAATCTTATTTGAATTGACTATACTAAAACTCATTCGAAATAATGGAAATGCCAAAATAAAATTGTAATTTGTAAAATTATTCCAGTAGTTTTTGAGATATTAATTTGTGAACTTTTTAGGAGCATTTCTGCAAATAACTCTTTTTTTAATGGTAATATACCGGGTCATCCGTTTTGTAGATTTTGTAACAATCATTTTCTGACCCCACGTGTAGGGTCAAAAATCATTTTGCAAATGCGTGTTTTTTATATTGTTTGTACTCAGGAAAGTAATTAGTGTTTTTTTTTATTTTTTTTTATTAAAAAAAACACCCTATATAAAATTCCTAGATTGACATACCTATAAAGTGCTGTCAATTTCATGGGTAACTTGACATAAAAAATTCACTTGCTGTTTTACTTAGAGATATTCGTCATACAGGGTGATCTTTAAGTTGATAATTTATTGACAGGATGTAATACTCAATAAAATATACTTGGTGTTTCTAAAATGGTAGTCACGGCTTTGTGTGCTATATTATAAGTAAAAATAAGACAAAAAGGTCATACAAACATTTCTCGAAAACTTAATTGTTACCGAAGTACAGGGCGTTGAAATTTTTTTTATTTTTACTTTTTATTTATTTTCTCTTTGCCAGATGAATGAATAATAATAAAAATAATAGGAGTATTGTTTTGTCTTGATTTAACAATCCAGTGGCGTGACTGGTTAAGGTGCCCTCTTTTTTAATTTATTTGATATGCCACTGCAAATTTTTGTTTGGAGTATTCTCAGTTATAAGATCGTAGTTTTAGAATAATAATAATTAGTTATTTTTATGCTTTATAGGTATTTGTGCAGTATCTTGAAAATGTGAATGTTATTTTATTAAAACAACTTTATTTTTACATTTACAATCACTAATATAATTATTTATTACTAAACATAGCAGTTGAAAACTTTATCCATTTCATATATGTAAGGTCATTAAAACTATAACAATTTGTAGAGTTATTTGCATTAAAAAATTAGGCATTAAACTTTTGTATTTTATATTTATTGCTATAATAGTATTTTATTTAATTTTAATTTTTATAGCATATATAACACTTATTTCTAAATGTGAAATAAATTGAAGTTTCTTATAGCTATAGCGGAAATATATCAACAATAAAATTTTAAGTAATAAAATTTTATACGTAATTTTGCACAAGAGAATTTTTCTAAATATCTCATATTGAAATAACTTAAAAATAAACTGAATAACCAATAAAAATCTTAATAAAAGATAATTTTCTAATGAAAACTTAAAAGTACATCATACCCTCGTAGTTCACCGAATTTATTGGAATTAATTATTACATAAAAGAAATTTGTTAAAACGAATGTGCATTTTTTTATTTAGATTTAATAAAACCTATCCAAACTACTCTGAAATAATGCAGATATAAAATAAATTGGAATTTATGAAATTCATTTGGCTGTTTTTGAGATAATATTTTTTATAATTTTAAAAATGCGTTCTTTGCAAATATTTTTTAATTGGTGTGATAGGACCACCCTCGAATTAGATAGATACCAAACATTAAAGCATAAACCTCAAATTTACTAAAATTTGTTACCAAAAAAATTTGTATTACTACAGCTTCGTAATGTTTCTTAACATGTACAAGAAAGTAGGATATTTGTTTTAGTTTAATAAATGTAATTTTCATAGCCTATAGAGGGTGTTTTTAGAGATGTGTCCCTAACTTAATACTCCTATATTATTTGACTTATTTTATAAGAAGATTCAAAAATTAAATATTTCCCCAAAATCTTCCATTTTCCAAATTAATGATTAATTAATCAATGCTAGTTAATAAATACATAAAGTTTTAAACAGTCCTTAAATACTAAAATCAGTCTAATGGTTCAGGTAAAAATTGAAGAGCAATCCGACGTTGAAATCCATAAACTTACAAATGCCGTATAGGAATGGCCTTGGGAATGCACCAGGTATCAATAGAAGAATAATAGGAAACAATTATCCTAAAGATATTAAAGAGCTGCTAACCATAAAGAGAAATCTGAGAATAAAGTGGCAAGAAAA
Organism: Stenus bimaculatus; assembly: GCA_963971135.1. Taxonomy (NCBI): domain Eukaryota; kingdom Metazoa; phylum Arthropoda; class Insecta; order Coleoptera; family Staphylinidae; genus Stenus; species Stenus bimaculatus. The sequence goes on from OZ020187.1 coordinate 18,648,795, forward strand.
CAGCACCTCATGACAAAAATCAACTAAATTATGTCACACATAAATAAGTAGAGAAATCAAGATTCTGAAGAAAGTACTTGCCCATTATAATACTACTGACAATTTTCTTTGGAAAGCATCCACAGATATTAAAAGACATGTAATGAAAATTCCTCCAATCATCAATCAGATAAGTAGATGGAGAGTGGACCAGGAACAATGAACAAAAAAAAGATTTAATGAATCACTAGGCAGGGCCGCCGCGTCCTATTGTGTAATGTGTGCGGCGCACACAGGCGGCCAAAGGAAGGGGCGGCCGCAGGTCAAAAAATTTATACTCGATATTAAATTTTACCAAAAATCAATCAAAATCAAACACTTCGAGCTCGGGCGATTTTCAACAGAGGTGGAATTTTGTTTCTATCTTGATATTTATCAAAAGCTTGAAGCTTGATAAATCTCAATATGGGGGCTATTCTCGAATCACACGACACAACATCGTATACGACATGACACTCTTATTTTTGCATATGAATGACAAGAATGGAATGATAATGAATAACCCCCTATTGAGTTTTATTAAGCTTGATAAATATGAAGATAGAAACAAAATCCCACCTCTGGTTCCCTTTCCTCATTTTTGGGGATAAAATATCCTATAGGAAAAACAGCATGTTTCTATGGAAACTTGCGAAAATAACCAATAATTAACGAGTATTTTACTTGAACACGAAACACGACTTTTTTCCTACAGGATAATTTATCCCCAAAAATGAGAATAAGAGTTCAGGGGTCATATCCTCATTTTCGGGGATAAAATATCCTATAGGAAAAAAAAGGCGTGGGCAAGCAAAATACACGTTACTTATTGGTTGTTTTGGAAAATTTCCATAGAAACTTACTGTTTTTCCTATGTGATATGTTATCCCCGAAAATAAGGATACGTGTCCGGAGGTGGAATTCTGTAAGGTCTTACGTACCGAAAACGGTATATTGTTTTCTTCATTTCTATGGTTACGATTTTCGTCTCGCTCCCACGTTATGACTTTTGTTGTATGTAAGAGGGAGACAGAAAATATCTAACGAATGAATTCACCACCGATATAAATTTGTTGGCTTACAGAATTCCACCTCAGGGCCCCAAAATTCATTATCGGGGATAAAATATCCCATAGGAAAGACAGTATGTTTCTATAAAAATTTTCGAAAACAACCAATAAGTAACGAGTATTTTGCTTGAACACGCTTGTTTTCACATACGATATTTTATCCTCGAAAATGAGGATAAGGCCCTTGGTCGACATTATATTAGTCTTTATTCTATTCATGCTATCGGCGACTCGGGGAAAATACATGCTGAAAATGCACGTTGTATTACAAAATATTCGAACCTCTAATTCAGCTTAGAAACGCGTAAACCCGAAAACGCATCAGTATTTATGTCCCTTATTCTTCCTCCAAGATTACTAAATATTTAGTATTTAATTTCTTGAATTTGGGATTTTTCCCGGATAGGGCAAATGAAACACATAGAAGGTGTTTGCCCTATCCGGGAAATATCCCAAATTCAAGAAATTAAGTATTAAGGGCGTAAAAAATTTATCCAACGTATATAGTATTTAAGTGTGCAATATATGGTTTTTGTGGAATGTGGAATCTGTCAGCACATAGTACAGATTTTCGATAATCGCCAATTTATTCCCGCGATGATGAGGAGGAAAATATTGAAGAAAAATGTTTTGAGTCAAACTTGATCAATGATGAAGAAGCTGACGAAGGAACCGAAAGACCATAATATTTTCATGTTTTCTAAAGTCCCTGCTAATTGGCCCGAAAAATTATCTTAGGATATTCAAATTCTCATAGAACATTATACAAAACAATCAATAACCAATATAAATTATCCAGGAGATGGTCATGGTAGGTAGTAGGAAATTTTCAACAATCTATTATTATCACAAGCAAGTACACGTAATGGATATTGTATTCAGACTACAGTAATTCTGTATTTTCTGCTCCTTGCAAAATATATGGACATTCTTTAAAATCAGATAATATATAATATATCTGGAATTAATGGAGTCAACAAATGCAAAATTTATCAATCAAAAGGGATGAAAGTATTATATTTTTCTATGGGGGGGGGGGGGGCGTCATATTTAGATTTTGCACACAAGACAAAAACAAATGAAAAACAAAAAATCTATATGAAAACTAAATTCAATTTGATTGGAACTAGGCATCGTTTTTGTTAAATTTTTGATTACAAATGCCCAAAAACCAATGTTTACTAGCGAAAAGTACGCTTTTCAAACATTTCGCTGAGTATCTTCTTAATAGTATTTGAAATAAAATTACTATTTCATTTTTCAAATTTGAAAATTGATTTTAATATTGTTTTGAAAATTTTCATCAAAATAAAATTGCATTAGATTTTTCTTGAAAAATTTTTGGGACATGCTTCACATCTACCCTTTGGCTTCCAAAAAAAAATAGAAAACTGGAAAATGAATGGGTATTTTATTACTTTCAAAAACATTTCATTTTTTAAAAATACAGATATAATCTGTTAATCCTCATCGGTGTAGTAGATTATATCTGCTTCCTGAGGATCTTCATTGTCGTTTGAGGTTCTTGCTTTTGTAGTGTCATCATTCCTACCTTTTCCTTGTTTGTCAATGTTAGGGAGATTCATAAAAAACTCGTAATGTATTGGAGGTACGAACTGCAAGAATTCCATCAGGTTTTCAAACTTTAGGTATTTCAGTTTGGGTTTCTTAGTTTCAATAGAAAGTTCAGGCAAAGCAGTTGATTTCCTGCCGGTTCTCTTGGACTTCATTTCAAGAGTGGAAAATTGATAGTCTTTAAAAATACTTTTTTGTAGAATAATGTGAAAGGATTTTCTTCTTCGAAATGCAACCATTGCATTTCTCGGATTCCTTGCACGTATTTTATGTAGTAAGCAGGTGTAAGACATTCCAGATTAATAAAGTCTTCATCTTGCATCTGCACCACCATAAACTTTCGTGAAGAGGATGCAATAAGTTCTGACCAGTGTCTTTTGCATTGCTTCTTTTTGATCTCTACTGAACCAAAATCTCGATCACATACATTTTATGAATGCCCAGATTCAAAAATCGATGGTCTACACTTTCGATATGAGTATTATACGCAATGTACATCCAAAATTTTACAATGGCATGACTCTTATTCTGACCCCCACAATTGTCACTGAAAGCTGTTATATGAGTAACATGTCTTGGAAGAGTCCTTATAAATTTTAACAGGCAGGATGCAATTTCCTTACATCCTCGAGAAGCTTGTCCCTCATGGCAGATGTGCATGTGTCCAATTCCTGTGAGAATATTATGTATGTTCAAATTGTAAGTCCGTTGTTGTCTGTAGCAATAAGTCTTAGAATTGGTTACATTAGGTGTTGGCATAGTTACTGCAGCACTGATCCTTAGCTTTTCGAGCAGCTTCTGCCCTACAAAAATGGTACTTCTTTTCCTATTCACCCTGGTTTTTTGCATCAAGATTTCTACAGGGTGTGATGAAATATTTTAAGTAAAAAAGTTCAAATAAACATGTCTCCGATTCTCAATGGTTACGGAGATACACTTGTTTGAATGTCCTAGGACACCCTGTATGTTTTATTCTTATTTGAAAACCAATTTATGTGGTCTTTGATAATGTTTTTACGAACCTGGGACATTTTGTTTCCTGGTTCTTTCTTTCCTCTTTAATATTATATAATAATAGTTTATTCGAAACATCCAGAGTTTTCATGAAAAATTTTTTGCACACTCTAAAATTTCCCTGCTTGTAAATTCATGATATGCTTTTATTAAAAACTGCTACCACCTTCTTTCGTTTCATAGGCTCTAATTCAATTACGCCATTAAAAAAACGTTTGTATTTATTTTATATTATTGTATTTATTTTATTTTATTTAAGTTTTTGTTGGAAATTAGTAAAAAAATTATTCTGTATCCTACCAAAAATTTAGGAAACGTAAGAAACATAGCAAAAATCCTGAAAATTTATTTGTATGTGTCACTACAATTCTGTTTTTGAGTGAATTTTAACAACGCCAAATACTGTAAAAATAAATTCTATCCAATTTTGACTGTTTACTTTATGTGAAGCAAGGTTTATTTCTCATTTATCAAGGATGGGCCATCCATTCACTATAGTGATATATCCAAACCAGAAATCTGGTCTACTTTCTTCTATGTAACTAACTTTGGTTAAAATGAAGATTTTTATCAATTTACACTTATTAATGTATGTTGATGAAAATCTGTGTACACTGGAACTTAAGACTCGAAAATCTAAATTTAAATCTGAAATCTCAGACTGTCTACCAAGTTAAATCTTGGAAATACGACATTTTATATGCAGGGTGGACAAATAGCAAAATAATTTAAAAAATTTTTCTTAGTGAAAATCTGGTTATTTGTTTTAGGTTTTTAAGCAGCTCTACTCATTTTACTGCATATCATGGAATTTTACTTTCAGAGGTTTGCAGAACATATTTTTACATTTTTTAATTAGTTAATTGAAATTACAAATGTTTAAATTTCCAATAAAAATTTTGGAAAATGAGGCATTTAAAAAAATTAAATAAAAGTTTTACGATTCGTAGTGATTAGTAAGCTTATACTACTGTAGTGAGAATTATGTAAAAATATTACTAAGACCTTGAATGTGGTTGAAGGTCAGGTTATAGTCACTTTTTGTATTTAATTACGAAACGATTAATTCAAAAGGATTAAAAATATGATCTTTAAATATCTGAAAGTTAGATACAATAGTATGCAATAAAAATATCTACCATAAAGACCTGTCATTCAATGTTCCAGTAACTTTTATGCATAATGTGTCATTAAAAAACGTATAACTTTCCTTTGATTTTTTTAAATGCTTAATTTCGAAACTATTCGAAAGTATTTTTACAAGAAAAATAAAAAAATTCAATAATCCTCTAAAAATATGATACAATCATATCCAATAAAAAATGGGGAGTTGCTATTTTATGACAGGTAAGTAATTATAGCGTGACCTTCAACCTGCTTTTAAGGTCATAAAAATATTCGTAAAAAAATGCATAACATAACCTTATTTGAAACATTTTTCTCATAAACTTTGCTCCTATAGGAAGATTATGATTTTTTTGTAACTTTCATAGTTAGTGGTCCACCTTCACAATGTATTAAAACCAATTCGAAATAAGTGAAAAAAAACCTCACGATTATTTACTTTTGGGGTACAGATACATAACCATCTGAAACATCCGGTATTGTATAATAACGATTAAATAAAATAAATAATCCCAAGTTTCCAGAAATCATTGAATATTGCCAGTCGACTTTCTTCAGTCACATTCTGGCTTGATGAAGTCTCTTGTTTTGGTCAAAATATTTTTTTCCTAATTTCTTTGCCCTCTGTCGTTTCCAAGTTTCTGGTCAACGGATTCTTTTTTTACCAATTTGTTTAGTAGGGGGAACAGCATTCTCAGGGTCATCTTCTGATGAACTAGAAGTTGAACTAGCTTTATCATCCCGGTTGTATTCCTGATCCGAATCATTATTGTCTTCATCATTAAATTATGAATCTGTAATATGAAGATTAAGATAAAAATAGAAATTTAATTTTTATGAATCTTCGAGAATTTATTCTTTAACCTGTACAGAAAGATGCACTTACCATTATTTATAAGGTTAAGATTATTTCCTTCATTCATAATAATAAACTATTGCAACACTTGAGTTTCTTTTACTGAAAATACATTCTCTACTGAGAACCAAACATAATGCACAAACTTCCTTATTAATCTGTACCTACTTAAGAATATATTAAAACCAACAAGTAAATATCAGAAGTATCACGCCTTGAAATGACTGAAAAAATTTGTTTGGTAGACTACGGGTATAAGTGAGTTTGTATTCCTTGTGCTCTAACCAAATACCAAATATGGGAAAGTTACTAAGTAATTTATCAACAGTTGGCACCCAAAAGATCCATAATCATTTATACGCTTAGGCCTCAAAGCAGAAGGTATATATGCCTACCCTATTATGCACTTAACACATTTTTTTTAATTCGTTACTTATACCCTTCTAGGGTCCTCAATTGAAGAAAAAAAATGCTTTGCGATCTTTTTACATGTAGCACATGTGTTTGGTAAGGACTATCACGAGGCACAAGGCACTAGACACTAGGGAAGCAATTCTAAGTTTAGAACTATACTATCAAGACAGTTTTTTAAAATATTGGAATCCTACTTAATTAAACAGAAATATTTTTACTCGCAATTAAAGGCAGGGGTACCTCAAGGTAGTGTACTTCGACCAGTCCTATATACCTATTGTATACATCTGATATATGATACTACCATACTTTCAGTTGGAAACACCAATGAGTAGGTTAAAGAATCTTTCATGAAGTTAGAAACTGTTAGAAACACCCTGTATAATTATTAAATTAGAATTTTCTATTTTCATAAGTAAAGAAATGACAGATGTAGTTTCATGTTTACCCGGTTTATGTGGAATCGTTGAATATTAAAAATCAACCCAATGCATATTAATTATTACATGAGTTTGGATGTATTCAATTTACATGTACCTTCACTTAGCAAACCCCAAAATTTACAACCATATGAGATGCTAACCACAAGGTCTGAAATTTCCGTTACATCCAGGAAACTTGCGAACTGAGTCGCCAACTACGAAAGTCACTGGAGTATTTACTTCCTGGCAAGTGCAATTTCTCCTATATACACGAATCGCCATCTCTTTCCTGAATTCATCAAGATTTTGTTGTCCCCTGTCCCCAATGGCCGTTATCCAGGACTTCCAGGAGTACGCTTTGTAATATCCATGTTCCCACATCCTTACTTTCAAAAGGATGTTTTCCCTTGTTATCGAGGTGAACTCGAAACACCTTTTTGTCTAAAGATTATCTCTTTTAAAATTGAATAAAAACCCAACATACAATAACTTATTAATAAGGTGAGCTTTTATTTAATACAATTAATTAAAATTGTAATAATAAAACAGTCTGCATTTATTATTTCTTGTTCAAAATTTTGGAAATAAAATCTAAATGTGCGAGGCTTGAGATTATTACCATGTAGATAATAGATACAATTAAAAAACCTATTTAAAATAATAGCCACTTGTATTAAAACTATAAACTGAACGTTTTGATACGTTTCCCAATTATTACAACATTGCTTTTCTACGAGTATCATTGGGAAATTGCAATAAACCTTTTTATATTTTAATTGGTATCTAAAAAGAAAAAAGTTTTATTTAGAATGCAGAAGTCAATATAAGCATTTATTGTTTATTTTAAATTTGATTGAAGTACTACAGTTATGTGTAATTAAATTATAGGGTTGTCATCTTCCAGGAAATAAAAAAATTGTGTTGAAAAAAGAAGATATACCTGGAATATCATATTTTATAATTTTTTTACATAAAAAAATAAGAAGTAGATCGCCACTTTTAATTGTAGAAAATTTAAATTTAGAAAATATTTTTATAAATTTTTAGAATTAAATTTTGTAATAAAATATTAATTACAAAAATTTACAAGTTCTTCTTGGAAACATTTTATAAAACCTTGTAAAACTGTAATTATTATACATATAATCATAAAAAAATGTGTTATTGGTTCATTTTAATGCTTAAAATAAAAAACTTTGTAAAGAATTATTACGCAATTACTTACAATGTAGAAAACAACAATAAAAAAAGGTATTTAACATCTAAGTAATATAAAAAATCAATAAATTTTTATTACCAAAAAAGTAGTCCAGTGGTTTGATGATTTTCAGAAGGACTTAATTTATGTAAGTTATAAAATAAATTAAAATTTTACTATATAAGTAAATATGGGATTTTAAAATTTAGTAATATTAATTTTTTTACCATTGATAAAAATGCTTCTGTTTTATTTGTTCATAATAGCTTTTATATTAATTTATGTTCATTTAGAAAGGTTTTATAAAAGAAAGAATCATTTTGAAAAACTACTACGGGATATTCCAACAACTGATGATATTCAAAGTTATCCAATATTTGGACATGCCCTTCATTTAAAAAAATATCTTTCAGGTAAGAAATTTTTCACTTCCAAAAAAGTGATTTTCATCTTTAAATTAAAGTAATGGAAGAGTTTTAAAAACTAAAACTATTATATTTAATTAAAGATTTAGAAATTAAATTTTTGGATTAAATTTGATCTGACCGTTTTTTTCTTCTAGATACTGTAAGAAAAAACGACTTTATAAAGTTTGAATCGACGCCCTTTAAGGTATGGTTTTTTAATAACCCAATTGTTTTCGTTTTTCGCCCTGAAGATGTAAATATCGTATTGAAAAGCTCGAAATGTCTTGAGAAACATTTTCTATACAACTCCTTCAAGAACGCCTTAGGGTCAAGTCTTCCAATAGCATCACGTAAAGCTTTAATTATATGGATTTTTTTTTAAATATTAATTAAAATTTTCAGATAAAATCTGGAAGAAAAATCGCAGAATTGTATCACAAGCTTTTCATACATCTATAGTAGATTCGTTTGTCCCAATTTTTTATGAGAAAATTAGCATGCTACTGGAAATTCTTCGAAGAGATGAAGGAAAATTAATTGATATTTATGATCCAATTTTTAATTGTACAGTTGATATTATTTGCAGTAAGTGATACTTAAAAATATTAATTAAAATCCGTTTATTTAAATTATTTTTAGGTACAGCCTTTGATTTACCAGTTGACATGCAAATTAATCCTGACTCTAATTTTATTGCTGTTTTAAAAAGGTAACATTATCAATACTTTACTATACTTTAATAGATAAGTACATATTTTTTATCACCATTTATTTAAGTTTATGTGGAAAATTTACATATTACTACTTTCAAAATACTATAATTTCTAATTTATTCACATTACTTATATCTCATATAAATTATATAAATATAAAAATTTCATAATATTATATGACTGAGAAGGTCGGATTTGATCCTTGATTTGTGTTTATTAAATATAATTTTAATTTTTTAAATATATATAATATAATATTAGCATAACGAGATAATTTTTATCGAAGATAAGATAAATTTTTGGATACAAAACCAAATTCTAAAAGCATGAGCTTCTTTATATGGCTTAAAGAGGAGTTTTAAAAACTCCCTTTATTTGACCAAACCTTCAACAATTCTTCATTTTAACAGTTGTATTTCAGATAAATCAATTTAATTTTAGAAAGTATCAATTTTATTTCAGAATCATCAATTGTATTTCAGAAAGCATCAATCAATTTATTGTTTTTCAGAATAGGTCAATTGAATTTCAAAAATCATTAATTGTAATTCAGAAATGTGAATTGTATTTCAAAAAGTATCAATTGTATTTCAAAATCATCAACTGAATTTCAGAAAACATCATTTGAAAATCAGAGTTCCTTAATTTAATTTCAGAAAAAGTGCTTTATATTTCAGAAGTAATCAAGCTGTTTTATTTTATCCACTAACAGCCACATCTTCCATTTCTTAAGCAGCTGCATGATCGATTGTAGTGTATTGTGCTGCACGAGCACAATCACCACCAACAATTGTATTTTTGGCTTCATCAATAATTGTTCCCAAGTAAACCAACATTTGCTCCATGATACCAAAAGCCATAAAAGGAAAAGGTGATTTCAATTGAGTTTAACATTGGTGAATAAGGAAAGCACATTTTTGATGAAGTGTATGTGTCTGTTGTGGTGCACGTGCACAATCACCACAGAAAACTCTTGGGTTTTTCTTTTTTTACAATTGGTCCTTTCTGAAATCATATTGATTTTTCTGAAATACAATTGATGCTTTCTGAAATATAATTGGAAAAAGTATCCTTTAGATCTTAATGCTTTTACGTAAAATTTGTCATACAATTTTTTTAATTTACTTATAAAACTTTTTTAATTAGAGAAAGAGAAATACTTGTTAAAAGAATGACGAATGGACTTTATGCAAATGATTTCTTCTACCAATTTACAAGCATGTCCCGCGAAGAAAATAAAATGATGACATCCATGGAAGATCTTTATAAATCTGTAAGCTTATATACAAATAAATCCCATATCCATTAATAGGTTTATTTTCAGAAATTTTCAAGCAGAAAGTTGGAAGCAGAAAAGCTTTGCGAAGAAGGTAATTCTAATAGAAGTAATATTTTACAAATTTGTTTCTAATTAATTTTATGATTTTTAGATGTAGGTTCAAAGAAAAGGCTATACGATCATTTAGTGGATGTACAGAAAAATTCCAGCTTGCTTAGTGACCAGGAGTTAGTGGATGAAATAAGAGGGTTTATGATTGCAGTAAGTCTAAATAGAAGTCCTTATCTTTCATGAATAATCCTGTTTTATTATTCAGGGCAGTGAAACGACTTCGCTTACAACTAGTTTCGCTTTAATATTATTAGCGTTGCATAAAAATGTGCAGGTTGTATTTTATAACCATATTAAATTTTAAGTTTACTCATATTCTTACATTTGTAGCAAAAAGTTTATGAAGAAGTTATAAATGTAATTGGTACTGATAGAAATATTAATACTTTAGATTTACCTCAGCTTGTTTATTTGGATCAAGTTATAAAGGAAACACTCAGGTTGTTTCCACCTGGAACTTTCATCGGAAGAGAAGCTGTGGATGATATTAAACTTCGTAAGTATAGTTACTTCTTTCTGACTTCCTATTTCTTATTAAATTTTTTCGTCTTTTCTAAATTTCCAATAGACGCCAAGAATCAAAGTTTACAAGATTTTTTTGATTTCAATTTATATTTGTTTGAACTTTGATGCAACGATATTAATCTCCTTTGCCTTTTAGAAAACTGTACAATTCCAAAAGGTTCTGGCATATGGGTTGGATTAGCAGCCATGATGAGAAGTGAAAAATACTTTAAAGATCCTTTAAAATTCATTCCTGAAAGATTTTCTTCAGAAGATGTACAAAATCTATACCCATTCAGTTACAATCCATTTTCTGCAGGACCAAGGAATTGCTTAGGTATATCTATACAAAAACAAATAATTACTAAAATTAAATTATTGAAATATGTTTAGGAAAACAATATGCCATGAACGAAATGAAGATTTTGATATCTATGATAATCAGGGAATTTACTGTTGAAACTACGTTTAAAGATGTTGAAGACATTGCTTGTGATTTCCATATTTTATTGACTTCCATTAAAGACTATCCACTACAGCTTTCATCTAGAAATAACAATAATATTATACAAAAATAATAAAAATCGTGTTTAATATTGTTGATATTATTAAGTACATAGCTATAAATATCAAAACGAATTGCACTTTAGAAAATATACAAAAGACATATTTTATACATAGAGTAGGTTTTATTGTTTTTGAACAAAACTAAATAAACAGCATTATTTATCAAAATGTGTTTTTTTAATTATATCTGCACAAAAATCCACCAAAATTTATACCAACATAAATACATAAAGGGTGATCATTTGTAAACAATCTCATCAAACTGAAGTTATTTAGAATGGATCGTTTTCAAATGATCTCCCTGTACATTACTTCTTAAACAATTTTTTTAATAAAAATTTAATTGTTGTATTTCTAAAATCTAAATTGATATTCGTGGCGCCACCACTCGAATTCACTGGAAACTACTTCATTAACAATATCTTGTACCGTTCAAAGCGAACGCATGTTCTAACAATATGAAATATGAATATGTCTATGTTGTTTTTAATTGTTCATATAACTTTCGTTATTTTAATTTGATTCAAATTTCAAACCCTGTTGAATTTTTGAAGGTCTTTTCTGTGTATATAAAGTAGGAACAAATGTCACTCTATGTATATGAGTTTTAAAAACTTTCATCAATATAAAGAAGTTTTGTATGACTCATGTATAAAGTCTTAAATTCGGAAAATGTAATTCAGGCTTCGAGTTTCAGAAACACATGTTCAAGTGTAGGGTCGTTTTCCAAAAGTTATGTATTTTAAATGGGGCCTCCCACGTGAGGTAATTGAAAGCCCTGTCGTTTTCCGTACGAATTTATCTGCATCGCCTAATGCACCCAACCGAACCATCTCGCCTCCAGATCGGTACCGTTCCTATTTGTAATTTTCCCTACAGAGACGGCGAAAAGGAAAATCGCCCCGGGTGTGCCGTAAAAATGTACAAGTTAATGTAGTCGACGGGAAAATTGCATTACTTGCGAGCAGTCATCATTTGCCGCCAGCAAAATTCACATTCAATACCTGTGGAAAATTTATTTAAATAATGGATGAAAATGAATAAAACATTTACTTATTTTATAAAAAGAAAAAAGTTGTAAAATAATTAATTTAGTACAAAAAATAATCACTTTAATCAGGGACTTATTCGCAATCGGTAAACCGAATATCCAAAGTTAAACTTCTACAACCATTCGTATTTAATTGTCAAAAGGCGTAGAAAAACTATACGTTAATTGTTATCTCTGGGTCTCGCATGCTGGGGGGGGATCAAAATCTCAAGTAATTTTTTATTGATAATTAATTTTCATAAAAAATGTATCAGACCATCCGTACCACCCATTTATCTTGAAAATGCGTTATGCGTACATGGCCGAAATAAAAAATTATATTACCAAAGTGAACCTAAAGAATCCATTGGTGAACTTATTTTTTTCCGGAACAACCCGAAACTATTCGGAACCGGGGGTAACTGTAATTTTTTAAATGGCAACATAGGTCGAGTTTGGTATGGTTTCATAGGTCTTTCAAAAACAAATAACTTTTATTAAAATATTTTTTTAATATTTTCCATAGTTTAGAATTTATTCGAAAAACAAAAAAAATTGTTAAAAAAAGTAAATAAAAATTGTTGCATATTTTGAAGAATTTTATAAACTCTTTCTACAAATTTTAATGTTTTACCAACTTTAAATATCATACTTGTCCATATTTCAACAAAATTCTTCAAAATATGCAATAATTTTTATTTACTTTTTCTAACATTTTTTTTGTTTTTCGAATAAATTCTAAATTATAGAAAATATTAAAAAAATATAAAATAAGAGTTGTTTTATCTTTAAAAGACCTATCAAACCACACCAAACTCGACATATGGATTCCGGATAGTTCCGGGTTGTTAGGGGATATTCCGGAAAAAAATAATTTTTTAAATATTCTCATTTTTTTCTTTAATGTATTTTTAATAAATGAGATATTTTTTTAAATTGCGTATACAGAAGTGGAAAAAAGTAAAGAAACTTTCAATTTTACTTCAATATTCAAAAATAAACTATTTTAGAAAACGTTTAACTTGGTCAAGATAAATTATTCAAAAAAAGTATCATCAACAATTTCTCCATATCTAAGAATTTTTATAATAAAACAACAGGTATATATGTATATATATGTATAAAACAAAAAGTAGATGAACTTTGTTTCAAAAATATACTTAAACGTAATTTTCTCCAAATATTATTACTTTACCAATATTAGTTGAACTAATAAAAAACAATGATTATTTTACAAAATATTGGTAAATATATTACTAATTTAGTTGGCCACATCTTCGTTGCGTAGACTCGAGCTAATGGTCAATTGTGAGTTGATTTAGCAGAGCCCTGCCGATTTTCAGAGCACTGAACAGATTTTATGATGTATGGAAAGGTCCAGTTGATCCCAGAGATTGTCTATGGGGTATAGGTCCAGAGATTGTGAAGGCTATTGTAATATCCGGACCATTTTAGCTTCAAACCATTTACATACGAGTTTCGATTTATTTATCTTGTTGGAAAAATGTCGAAAGGCCATTTTCTCGTCTGCATATGGTACCATTATATTTGCCATAATATCCTTATACAGGATGTCCCATTTGATGTTGGATTCTATGGGTATCTTTGTTATTATTGGAGCTAGAAAGTCGGTTAAATGAACAAAGTAGTGCATTTTTGTATGTCCATTAATAATTCGTTGACAAAACAGTTGAATTTTTCATCGTTTCTGCGCCGTCTTGAAAAAACCAAAAAGATTTTCAAAATATAACACTGTAACTTCTTTATTGTAGGCCGTACCAAAAAACTTTGTTAACAACATAAAGGCAGTTTTTTTTCTTAAGTACAATAAGCTAATCAGATTTTTTCTTTGTTGTTATTCTATTTGAAAAAAATAAAAAATATTAAAAAATCCGGACTGTCCCAGCAAAATCTGGTCACCTTACTTTATAAGTACGGGAGTTCGTCAAATTTTTTGTGCACGAGCATTTTCTCAAAAAATAAGTTTAATAATTTAAAGATTAGGGTTTTTAAATTATTAAAGTAAGAATTTTCTCATTTTTATTAAATATTTCTTAATAAAATACATTCCTTTGGGGGCGGCTCAAGGACCTTCATTTTCGAAGCAGATGCTAACACAAATAAAGATTTGTGCAAATTACTCTTGATAAAAACTGATGTTTATGAAACAGATGGCACGATAACTAAATACAAAAATCTGAAGAATTGACACAACGGTAAAAACTCGACCTACGCCTCTGCTTTTGTGTAGTCTATACTTCATGTTTTAACTAGGAGGGGTGATATCAATATCCCGCGTTAAAATGCCAAAAATTAACGTCCCTGATTGGTTAAAAGTCAGCAAGACTTATAGGCAGATTCTGGTCAAAGTTAAAGGGCTTTAATTAGAAACATTTAAGGTAACCATGGAAGTCGTCCATTACAACCCATATAACAAATTTAAATTTAAAGGCCTTTAAATTTAAATGATTTGACCAGAATCTGGGTATTACACCGGATTATTATTTTGGATGATTTTTGACATATAACCTCAAAATATTAATCATAAAATTTGAATTACTAATGTATTTACATGTATGAATTTGTATTCGGTACAAAAGAATGGGGAATTTAATTATGTTTCTGTACATATTTTATCATTAAAAAGCCCAAATAACCTAAAATTCTTGTCAAAACCTATTTGGTTATTTTTCTAGTAACTTTTATAGTGTAAGTTGTCCTTCCCTGTAACTCCTCCTAGTTAAAAAATGAAGTATAGTTACTTTGTAATAATTTTGACATGATTTTGTGGTACTATGAACTTGAAGCGAACAAATTCCTCAGATTTTTAGGCGGGAAATTTGAATTGGCCACAATCATTTTAGCTGTCCCTGTATTTAATATACATTAAATAAATTAATTCCACAACATATTTGAAAACAAGTATTAGTGCCTTTATTTTATAAAAAGTTACTTTTAATGCTACTTTTACTTTGGGACTTGCTGATTCGCTTGGGGATTAAATAAATATGCATTGCAGTGGAAATCCCTAACATAAAAGCACTTTTCATTTAGTTTACTTCAGCTTCAACTACATACTATTGTATAAAATCGCTTTTTGATAATGTAAAGCAAATAATATACGAATATATCGCTTTAGACATTTCTGAATGAATTAAAGATTCAAGTTGCTTTATAAAGTATTTAAAGTACTTTCTTGTATACAGGATGGTCCAGATTTTATTTGCCATTAAATATCTCAGTTATGTATTATGTAAAGAAATAAAAGAGTAAAACACAAACGGCATCAAATATTTCTTTTGAATTCATCCTAAAATATTTGTTAACTTTTACCACCTCCAAGATTTCAAAACGGGACACTATTATATTTTGAAAACGGTGGTGTGTCACACTTAGATACATTTGTAGAAAATAACTAAAGAGATTTAAAGAAATAGAAATTTTGCATTCTATTCTATTTTAATTTTTTTGATTTAATAAAATTTTACTTCAGAATTTCAAAAAAAAATGTTTAATTTTGAGGTGGTATTTGAAACTTTGTTCATTTAAATAGAACACACTCTTGAAAACATCTTATGATTTCTCTTGTACATGCAGTACTCACCATATTAGGAAAAACGTCATTACATGCTTTTAAATTTGAGCGCTTGATTTTGAAATTCGCTTGATATTTGTGGTTTTGGTCATATATTTTTTTCCATTGAAGCTTTTTTAAAATTTCTTTTTTTGGTAAACAGAAGAGTCTTGTGGCTACCAATTTCTTCTTTTTTTGCTTTGGTAAGTCAAACCAAATAATCATACGGCAGCAGTAAAACGAGCTCTTTACAAAAAATTTTCGCTTAGCGGTGTTTTGAAACATTCTAAAAAACTAACGGAAACATTATTTTTTTTCCAACGCTAGAAATAAGTTAAGATATAAACGAAGAGTTTGATGTTGCGTTATTTTGTTTTAAATATATTTTTAAACTATTTACAACATCCCAAAAATTATGTAAAATTTTAACAAATTTTTGGGATGCTGTAAAAAATTTAAAAATATATTTAAAACAAAAAAACGCAACATCAAACTCTGCGTTTATATCTTAACTTATTTCTAGCGTTGAAAAAAAATATTATTTCAATTAGTTTTTCAGAATGTTTCAAAACGCCGCTAAGCGAACATTTTTTCTAAAGAGTCCGTTTTACTGCTGCCGTATGACTAGTTGGTTTGACTTACCAAAACTAAAAAAGAAGAAATTGGTAGCCAGAAGATTCTTCTTTACCTATACCAAAAAAAGAAATTTTAAAAAAGCTCCACTGGAAAAAAAGTTATGACCAAAATCGCAAATATCAAGAGAATTTCAAAATCAAGCGCTCAAATTTGCCGACTATCGCCTTAAGTTATTGGTTGGCTCACATAAACATAAGTCCGGTGAACGTGCTGGCTACCTAAATGGCTCTATTCTCTATTAGTACCAATTCAACAATTTCAAGTACTGGGCAAATAATCTTTGACTTTCGACGATCCTGAAATTATGTACAGGAGCTCCATTCTGTTGCCGTCACATGGTTCTACATTCCTATAAAGGAATATCTGCCAATAATTAAAGCATAACTACATTTTCCAAAAGAACCCGTGGTGGAATGGGGTACCGGGGCAGAACGGGTAAGTGGTGGGGTGCTCGGTACGGGTGACGAAAACACGCGAGTTTCGTGCACAATGTTCGGTTCGCCGTTCACCAAGGTAATTAGACTATACATTTACAGACACTAATTTTTGATAGTATAATTATTTTAATTTCGATTAGTTGATTTTTAGAGAAACAAGTAAGTAAAGTACAAATTGACATATAATGGCGTTATTTTTTCAAACACTCTCAAATTGAAATCAAAGCTTATATTAGTTACCCCGCTTCACCCGGGGTTCCCCTACGAAAGATAATCCTACCATTAAATAATCAGCTCCACACATTGATACCAGAGGTGGAATTTTGTAAGATAAGCGATTGTTTTCATATACGGAAACTATATTTCTTCTTGACTAAATTGCTTGGTGACAGATTTTCTTCTTCCTTATGCACGTTGTGAATTTTTTGTTGAAGCACCATGGCAACATATTCAACATTTTTTCTGTATACGAAAATAATCGTCTATCAAAACTTCCATACAAGCGATAAACTTTTATAATTTTCGTTCAAAATCTGTTGATTATACAAGGTGTCCGAAAAAATCCAACAGAAACTCTTTGTTTTGCAGTTTTCTACATAAAATAAATTAAATAGATAAAAAGTTTCGACTATTTTAGGTATTTTTCTTATTGCATCCAACACCATTTACAAAAGTTGAGGATTAGCCATTTTTTTTCCAACTGAGAGTTTAGTATTCAAATGCACGTATACAAAATTTCATTACAAAAATCTGTACTGCTTTGGCTGCAATAAAGAGAATTCTATTTGAAAAAATCAACTTTGGAGGCTTATAACTGCTCAGACATGCATTTTTTGATAAAGATAAATAGGGCTACATCAATTTATTTTTAGGTCTACTATCTGCAGTAAATCGTTGTCGTTCGAATTTTCGGCCAGCCTGTATACTTTGTACTAAAATAATTTTAAAAGGATGCATCTTATACTCTTTTAAAATTCTTTGTACACAAGTTCTGCTTATATGTTATTCTTCTGATATTTTTTTTATAGAAATATGGGGGTTTAGGCCAATGTTCGCAAGAGCAGTAATTGCCATTTTTTTAGGTTGTTACTGGAGCTTAATGACTGGTACATACATTTGCTCTTACTGGGATATTTACCAGTTGTCTTCAAAAAATGAAACGTTTTATACAAAACAATTATCTTTGAGGCAAACTTTGTTAATTTGCTTCTCTGACAGATTTTCTGCATTCGCCATTGGTCAATAATAACATATATCAATATATTCGTTACGGGAAAATACAGAAGGCATCTTAGTTTTCTAGTTGATTGTATTATTGCTTCCTAATATTAGTTGCTTCAGACATACATTTGCTCTTACTGGGAAATTTACCACTCGTCTTAAAAAAATGAAAAGTTTTATACAAAAGCAACGATCTTTGAGGAAAACTTTGTTAATTTGTTTCTCTGACAGATTTTCTGCATTCGCCATTGGTCAATAATAACATATATCAATATATTCGTTACGGGAAAATACAGAAGGCATCTTAGTTTTCTAGTTAATTGTTATTATTGCTTCCTAATATTAGTTGCTTCAGGCTTCAATTTTGTCAAACTACTTAAAAAAAACATCGTAACTTTACAAACAAATTTGCTTAGTTTTAATTCCAAACTACAAATTTGTAATTTTTTATTATCTACTTATTTTTATTTGAAACGAAGATGTAGCTTTATTATAGTAGTTAAGGGATTTTGCGTGGCAGTGGTACGATCATAATATTATGTAAAAATATGGTATGATGGTTAAAGAATAGTATGATGTTTATTACGTCAGCCATGTAAAAACGCGAAAATAAAATATTCTTTATGAACCATTTTCCAATGATTAATCTCACTTTCTACATACTAAAGTCCTCTAATCACTTTCCGACCATAGTTAGAGGTTTGTTTATGACGTCATAAAAGCCACGCGAAAATGAATGAGATGTCAAATCATCATACTATTCCTCATATTACCACAGCCACGCGGAATTCCTTATGGATAGTGACATCAAAATAAAATGGATATTCGATATCAATTATAAAAATGGGCTGTCCCATTCAAACAAATTTGCAGATCGCGTCTTAAAACAACAATTTTTTAGAAGACAGCAGTAAGTTGTACCAAGATCGATAACATAATTTGCTATATAAAGCGATTTAGAATGGTTTTGGTTCATAGATTTGTTTTTCATATTTGGACCAACCGCATTCGAATGACTAATTTTTGACATCATAGATCCTTTAGTTTAAGCCCAAATATGAACCGTGCTTGGAAGAAAGGTTTTTTATTTGGTTATCCACGGAATGACGGATTATAACCTAAATGTTTACAAAAAAAAACCTACAAAATAGTACAGGGAATTCAATTAGAATTGATACCGAAAGTAGGCAAGCAAATATACGGTGTAGATATTTTTATGTATTTTAATGTTACTAGGTTTGTATACCTGTTTAAATCCAACTAAAATTCATTTCTGATCTTTTATTATAGCCAAAAAATCTCTCAGCAGCTTTATTTTTACTTTATTACTTAAATAATAATAATAAAGAAAAACCGATATTGATACATTGTCATTCATCCCATTAAAAAAATGTAAGTGAAGTAATTTTTATTTCACTGTGGCCAACTGCGCTAAATTTTGGTTTCCTACAATACAAATCACCAGTATCATTCATTTTTGAAGACATTTATTAATCCGAGTAGGGAGGTAAAAACCAAAAGAGATAGTAAACCGATGTCAAATTTTTTTTAACCAATTGAAACCACCCGAAATTCTGGATTTAGATCCAATTATTTTCTTCTCTGTCAAAAAGTCAGAGAGCTTATTAATAGTTGGGTGATGTTTTTGGATTTCTATATAAACCACAAATACTTGCACATCCGAAATTACGACAAATTATTGTAATTTATTGAACTACTGAAATCTTATTAGTAGGAAGGAAGAATTGGAATTATAGTTAGGTACTTATATCTTATAAAAACAAAAAAATTGTTTTTCAAGTTATGAAACTGTGGTCTTATACTTGAACCACTTGACATTATGAAGTCGCATTTTATTTTCATCATTCCATGTACTTGTCATTTACATAAACAAATAAGAGTTTGTCCTTATAGTATCTGCATCATGTCGAGTGGTTCAAGAATATGGGTCTTGTTTTGCGAATCTATAGTTCTTAATAATTTATGGTCAAAAGCTCTGAAGGAGATTGGTCCTTTTCAAAAATAAAAAAATAAATTATATGAAAAATACAATGGCCCAAAACAGATTATACAATCTTTCTTTAATGACCATTAAACATGAACTTAGTATAATAAATCAATTTAAACTAAGGGCCGGTTTATTCACCTTTCAGTAAAGTTTGCAGTAGTGTTACTAGGGAGTTATTTACATGTAAAAGTGATTTATAAATTAAATACTACTTTATTAGAAGGTGAATAAAACGGACCTAAACCAAATAATATTATTATTATGAAATTATTATTTTTAAAAGTTTCTATTAATTTGAGACCATTTAATACCATTTGAAACCCGGCACTGGCGCCATTTAATCAAACCATAATATTTTAAATTTTATTTGGCCCAAATACCAAATTAGAATAAGGTTAATAATTTATTCTGTTGAACTTTTGTTATTTGATGAAAATTAGGTACATACTTTTAGTGGAAAATGTGAGTTTGAAACTAGACCCTTTAATTGTTTTCCCATCATATTAATATTATGTATTTGGATGTTTCCACTCAATATTAAAAATAACAATCAGTGATTATTCCACATGTTGAATATATGCATCATGCATTCGCCAGACTTCCCAATAACAAAATTACGCTTTTGGCTAATCGCTATATGAAAACAATTATTATCGCAATATTAATGTAATACCGTAATGCCACTACTATGTACTAGCTATAAATATTTGAAATTCTGCCACCACATAAAATGTAAATACATAGCTGAATTAAAAAAAAATAGAATAAACGTTAATATATACTGTATTTTATTTGATCAATTAAGCCCGTTTGAAAATAGCATTTTTATACAACTTCATTTACACTGGAAGTTGGAAAATTAACGAAGTTACGGTTAAAAATAATTTTGTTTAAATTCAATGTTATTAACTTAATTGCTAAAAAAATCATATAAAATAAGGAAGTTGGGTCAGGTCCGCGTTTCCCACTAGGCAAAGTAGGCACTTGCCTAGGGACCGCAAATTTAGGGGGCCCGTTTTTGAGATTTTTTAATAAATTATTTATTTTCATTTTGCCCAGATCCTATTATAAAATAAATAAATAAACAGAAATGATAAAAAAATAAAACAAAGTAGAATTAAATTATAACAAATTTTTGTATAAAATAAGAAGTTTAAATCAACATGGTTAAAAAATGTTTTTAAAGCAGGTGCCAGGGGCGGATTTATATACGGTCAAATAATAGGGCTGAAGCCCAGGGCCCCCTCTCTTTTTGAGACCCCAAGAAAGCTAAATTGCAACTTAAAAAAAATAAAAAATAACTGCTAACATTGAGATCAGTTTTGTAGTTTCCCGGAGCTCCTATAGCAATTTTTGTCCCCAAGTGCTAAATCCGTCCCTAGGCAGAAATCTCAAATATTATTAATCGACCACAAAATTAATTCTGACGCACTGAGTTATTTGTTTATAATATTTTAAAAATCACTTTAAAGCTTCAAAAAGTAAAATAGTGCAATTTTTACAAAAACCCATTTTTGTAATGTTCTTCTTAGAAACTAGGGTTTATATTTTGCAGTACTATCTAATTTATTCAAATCGACCCCAAAATTAAATCTAGCTCTTTTGGTTATTTTTTTATAATTTTTTAAAAATCATCAGTGTAAAATACTGCAATTTTTACAAAATCGCATTTTTTTAAATTATCCCCTTGGGTTTTTTTAACAGACTCGAGTTTATATTTTGCAGAATTCTTTAATTTATTGAAATTAACCCCAAAATTAATTCTAGCTCACGCGGTTATTTTTTTTACAAAATTTTAACAACTTCAACAAAATAGTGCAATTTTTACAAAATTTTAATTTTATTAATGTTCCCCTTGGAATTTTTCAATAAACTCGGATATATTTCTGGCAGAACAGGAACGGATTTATATTCGGTCTAATAGGACCTCTCTTTTTTTGGGGCCCTCAAAAAGCTAAATTACAACTTAAAAAAAAAAATAAAAATGAAGTGATAATATTTTGGGATTAGACCAATTTTGTGGTATCCCGGGGCCCCCATAGCCCATAGCAATTTTTGCCTAGGACCCTCAAGTGCCAAATCCGCCCTACAAGGGGCCCGCGATTAAAATTTGTGCCTAGGTCCCGAAAAGGCTAGACGCGGCCCTGAAAGTAGTTCTCAAGTACTCTTGACAGTGCAGTCTTATCAGTTAACCGGGCACTAGGCCACGATACTTTCACGGGCCCCACATGTTTCGTCTAAAACGATTTTTTTCGAAAAATGATCAAAGGGTTATAATGATATTATTTGTATCCGTTTTTATTTGTTTTTTGTTTCTCTCTGGCCATCGCATCGTTTATATTCACAAATTTTTATTTTTTTAACCGCATCCAAAATCGAGATTTCGAACTAAAAAGAACTCGCCCCAAATTTTTCAAAAAGAATAAAGGGTTTCTGAAACAGAAATTACGAATTTCTTGTAAATTTCGTTTCTTTTTACTTTAGAAAGGAAAGAATTTCCTGGAATTTAAAGTGATGAGCTGAATTATTTTTTATACTTAAATTTTGGAGAAATCATTAATTTTTGAAATATGCATTTTATTGTAAAGGACCTTATCGTTTTCCTATGTGTTTTTGGGCAAACATGAAAAATAAGTTAAACCTACAAAAATTAACTAAAATACCCCCAATATCAATTATATTTCCAATTTCTTCAATAAATATGAATTATAAATACATTTATGAGATTTTACATTATTTAAAAAAATATTTATTAACACGACAACAGCGGATTTTAAAATTCAAATTTTGACAAGTACTGTCAGATAAATTTTAATTACCTTTCATTTACGTTTAAATTGAAAGTAAATGACAGTTAAAACTAATAGGGTGTTTTCCTTGTGGAACCTATGTTAATAATCGAATACCATAGCCAAAAGGATTAACCTGATGGTAGATATAAATGACCTTTATTATAAGGCACTTTAGGACAATGGTTACTGTTACAAACAAGAAGTAATGCCCGGGCTAACAAATTCGTACGCGCTTTACAAAGGTATTTGGCGACTGACTCACTGTGACTCACACTGGATTGTAATGTTTCCCACATTGGGTGTTATTGTCATGCGCACACATTGCTTGCGTTCGTACGTTTATTTATAAAAACATCTAAAACCGGCGCGTACACATAAAAAGAAATCCGGTACGCGCTCATGTAACATACTGGAATGAAACATTCTAGCAAAGGAGAAATAACTTGCCGAATGTCGTAAATAGTATCTTGCCTACTTGATAGAAGGTGTGTCCTACAAAAATAGAAGGAATTTACAAGCCCTTTGCCGCCACCGAGGTCCCTTATCGGTTCTACTTTTTACTAATAATTATTCTGCATTTAATTTGGACGTTTCGTTTGAGGTAATAATTTCAATGTTGCCTGATTGTGCAATAAAGTCTTACGATAACCTGTAAAAGATATTTTATTTTTAATTGACGCCGTAATATTACAAATCTTATTACAACTATTAAAACTATAGCCATTGAATTTACAGTAAAAGTTTCAGAGCTCCAGGGAACTGGAAAAGTCATTTTTTATCAAATATTTTAAAAATTGGAAAAAAACGACAACTGTGTAAAAATTGTTTAATTGTAAAAAATATATTCTTAAATTATAAGTTTATTTGAATAAAATAAATACTTAAAAATTATTTTCTAATCAAGTCATAACAAATATGTACTTAATTGTATAATTTTTATACTATTAAAGTCAATACATCATAGTAAATAAATGGCATAGGCAACCAAACTACTTTGTTTGTTAGAAACACCGAGGAAAACACAAGCAACGTTGTCTAATTGTGCAAAAATTAATTAATTTCAATTGCGTTTTTTGGCGAAAGCGGTCTCCAAAAGAGCGAAATATTTTACACTATTGTATATTTATTTCTTATTTATATGTGGCATAAGTTTCATTCTTGTACAAAATGCTCCCAAAACCCGATAAGGTCCTTTTAGTGAAACTCTCACAAACTATAAAAAGTTCTACATTTTACTTAAATCTAATTGAATTTAAATCAAATTTTTAAAATTATCAATGTTATTTTTTCTTAAATTTCAAGAAAACTAATTAATAGAACATCCTGTCCCATAAATGGCAGAAGATTCTTTAGTACTTTATTGGGAACCCTTGGAAAAATAATAACGTATTGAACAACTTTTTCATTTTTGGAACATCTTGTATAAAATTCACAAAATGGAATACATTTGAAGATTATTTTAAATTGCAAAAAATCTTTTCTTTTTAGGAATTTACGACATTCGATTCGGATAGTGTAGATTTTAAATAAATGTTATATTCAAAACAAACCAAAAACGCAACATTTATTGTTGGTCGGGCGTCGGGCCCTTTTTGAAAGCGGGCCATAGGCCATTACCCTTTTGTCCTAATGGGTATAACGGGTCAGACTCTTCAATTAATCTAGAATCTAGATTCTAGATAACTAATTCTTTTATACAATAGTAAATATTAAACCAAAATGTATTAGAAAAAAAATATGGGAAAAAACTGGCACTTTGTATATCCTTTTTTATTCATATCGAAAAATTAAAAATGGGCCGACAAATATTTTTCCTGGATCGCTAGTCAGGTGCCCATCCGCCCCTGCACATTTCATCAACATCAAGGAAAAAACTGACTTTGAGGCGGTACACAACATCATTGATCATTAAGAAGCAAAATTTAAATGGCTTCAAAATGAACTAAGATTATTTTTGCCTGATGATTAGACAAATGTGGAAGTTGCCATGGTGACGGGTTTTGTCTCATTTCAACAAATTTAAAACGTTCATAGAGAAGAGAGATAGAAAAACGTCACCATGGGAACGTATTCTTCAACCATACTATTACTATTACAATTAGCTTGACTTATCAACTTACTTGAATGTAAAAAAAAGTCAAATTGACAGGTCATAGCAGAAGCGTTTTATCGCGACCATTTAGGTATTATTTACTAATATCTACTTAATTCTGCTACTACCATCCTATTATCATTATATTTTACATTATGGCAAGTAATATTTTATATCAATCGTTATTAAGTTCGGCCTTCAAAATAATTTCAATTAATGTGGAAGGATTCTCATCTGCAAAAGGAGATATTTTATTAGATTTATGCAAAGATACTAATTGTCACATTCTTTGTATACAAGAAACACATAGAGGTCCTAAAAGGAATAGACCAATAATTAAAGGTATGAAACTTATTAGTGAACGGGCACATAACCAATATGGAAGTGCACTTTATATAAAAGAAAATTTAATATATCAATGTTGTAATAGCCAAGATGATAATAACATTGAAATTCTTACTGTTGAACTGGACAATATTATTATTTCTTCTGTTTATAAACCACCCAATGTTCCTTTTAAACTTCCTTTATTTACAAATGTAAAAAAATCTAGAATTGTTATTGGTGACTTTAATAGTCATAATTCTACATGGGGTTATAAAGATACTAATGAAGATGGTCATAATGTTGAAATTTGGGCAGAAAATAATCATTTAAGTCTTATTCATGATTCAAGCCAATCTTCGTCATTTATTAGTGGTAGATGGAAAAATGGATATAACCCTGATCTAATATTTGTTAGTAATTGTTTAAAGGATATCTGCCGTAAGAAAGTTCTTAACCATTTTCCTAATTCTCAACATAAACCAATTATGTTAGAAATAATTTCACATGTTAATCCTCAAATTATACCTTTTAGACGTAGATTTAATTTTAAAAAGGCAAATTGGTCGGCTTTTTCGGTTGATTTAGATAATGAATTACAAAAGATCCAACCTATTATTGAAAACTACGATCTGTTTATCGAAATTGTAAGAAATATTTCTAGAAAACACATACCCAGAGGTTGTAGAACGAAATTTATACCAGGTCTTCAAAGTGATCATAAGATTTTATTAAATAATTATATAAAGAGTTATAATACAGACCCATTTTCACAAACCACTATGGATCTTGGAAAATCTATTGTTACACAACTGAATGAGAAACGTCAACAAAAATGGAAAGAGACTCTCGAAAATATAGATATTAAATATTCAAGTAGACAAGCCTGGAATACAATTAAGAATCTTTGTAGTGATTCCAAACAATCTGAATTAAATTGTTCTATTTCTGCTAATCAAGTAGCTCATCAACTAATATTAAATGGAAAATCAATGAGATTAAAAAAGAATTTTATTCGAAGAAATAAGAATTTAGAATCCACGTTTTTAAGTCGCCCCTTTGAAATGAATGAGTTAGATTCCGCTATTAAATCTCTTAAATTAGGTAAAGCTGCTGGTCTTGATGATCTTAAAAATGAACAAATAAAAAGATTTGGTATTAAAACTAAACAATGGTTATTGGATTTTTTTAATAATTGTATTTTTGAAGAGAACATACCAAAGATATGGAGAAAAACCAAAATAATTGCTATTCCTAAACCGGGTAAATCACTTGATAATGCCAAAAATTTTAGACCTATCTCACTTTTATGTTGTTTATACAAATTATTTGAAAGAATGATATTAAGTAGACTCTCTCCAAATATTGATGATCAACTTATACCTCAACAAGCTGGTTTTCGTTCAGGTAAATCAAGTACAGGCCAAATCCTTAACCTTACTCAACATATTGAAGATGGTTTTGAGAATAATCTAATAACAGGTGCTGTTTTTGTTGACCTCTCTTCGGCATATGATACAATTAATCATCGTATTCTCTTGTCTAAAATTTATAAATTGACAAAAGATTTTAAGCTAATTCAAATAATTCGTAATCTATTAGAAAATAGACGATTTAGAGTAGAATTAGGTGGTAAACAAAGTAGATGGAGAATTCAGAAGAATGGTCTTCCACAAGGAAGTGTTCTCGCCCCTACTTTATTCAACATTTATACAAATGATGAACCTATTTTTCCAAACACCAATAGTTTCATCTTTGCTGACGATCTAAGTATAATTACACAAAATAAGAATTTACTTACTATTCAAAATACTTTATCTGCAGCGCTTAAAAATCTGTCTATTTATTATCAAAAAAACAGTCTTCGTCCAAATCCATCTAAAACAATATCAAGTCTCTTCCATTTAAATAATAAAAAGGCAAATATAAAATTAAATATTTCTTGGAATGGTGAAAATGTTGAATTTTGCCAAACCCCTACATATTTAGGAGTTACCCTGGATCGTACATTATCGTATAAACAACATATCAAAAATTTAAAGACTAAAATTTCAACTAGAAATAACCTTTTACAAAAACTTACGTATACCAAATGGGGTGAAAATGATCATACATTAAGATGTACTGCTCTAGCTTTAGTGTTCTCCAAAGCTGAATATGCTGCTCCAGTATGGGAACGTTCAAATCATGCCAAATATCTAGATCCAATTCTAAATCAGACACGTCGAATTATAACTGGTTGTCTTAAGCCCACTCCTATTGGTTTCCTCAATATTTTAAGTGGAATAGCTCCTTCGAATATTAGACGTTCTGTTGCAAGTATGAGGGAAAGGAAGAAACAACTCACTGATTATAGACATTATATGGTATCATTCCTACAAGATCTAGACTAAAATCGAGGAAAAGTTTTCTTTTACCTTTGGAAATTTCAATATTAGATACAAGAAAATTTTTATGGTGTGGTTCTTTATCTGATTTAGATAAGAAATTAAAAATTTCTCCAAAAGAAGAACTTCCTCCAGGCTTTGATGAAAAGTGGTTAACTTGGAAAGCTCTAAATAGATTACGATCTAAAACAGGTAGATGTAAAACAAATTCACAAATTATGAATCATTTACTAATATGTGATAAATTAAATCAACCTTGTTCAGATTTAGATCTTGCACAAGCCTCACCCGCTGCAATTGAATGTGCTAATTTTTGGTCATCTATTTTATAATATTATGTTTTTGTATTTATGTATTATTATTAGGATGGACACGAAATAAATAAATAACCATACTATTTTTTCCGAATATGAAAATAATCGTCTGTCTTACAGACTTCCACCTCAAGTGTCGAAATCGATAGCAACTAATCTAGTTACTCTAATTTGATCTGACAAATCAGATTTGATTGACGAAACAGCTAATAAAGTTGAGTCAAGAAACATCGTAATTTTTAATCCAGTATCAGCCTGTTTCCAAATAAATAAGTTGGAACTCAATATAGATAAGACCCAATTAATTTATATCAAAACAAGCTACCGCAACAAGGCCAAAATTCTGGGGGTAACAGAGCAGCTGAAACCTAAACTAGCTAAAGCTATCTTTGGCATAAAAATTTTTTCCAAATCTGTCTCTACTGAAGCTGACAGGATTGCATACGTTGCTCAGTTTCCTAGCAACCTAAACGTAAGTTATGGTATCCTGCTGTGGGGGGAATCCCCAAGAAGCATCGAAATGTTGCTCCTGCAAAAAACTGTAAAACCAACTTTAACGATCTACAAATCAGCCATATATCTTTAGGAATGTCTCAAGTATTCGCGATTCTAGCTAAGCGATCTCCCTCTAGCGACCGAGAGCAGAACTATGTGAAATGACGTCATGAGCGTGATAGTTGTGCAAACAAATTTAGCGTTTAACATTACTTAACGTTTCCTATACTCTAGTAAAAACCTTCAATTTACCTAATTTACTTTGTATTATTAAAAGCGTATGATTATATCTCTGCAAGTTTAAATTTTCATTTTTTGTCACATTTGTGACGTCACCAGACTTTGCGCGGGAAATATTAATTTGAATCGCGAATACCTACTGTAATGATACGGATATGGGATACAATAATGACACTCATAATTACAGTACACGTAACAAAGAAAATCTCCAAGATCCCTCATTTGCTCATTAGCTCTGAAAGGGTAGTTTTAAGGAGGGTTGGGGTTATAAACAGCGGCAACTTTTTTATGGTTAACATAAAATCATTTTTGTTTTTATACTAATATTCCTTATTCAATTCTAGACAAAAAAACTTCCTATGAACTATGCCCGATTTCGCTTCCTAAGGGAGCTACAGTCCAATAAAGATGGTGATAAAAAATAGGTTTTAGCATTATCATTTAAAGGCGGCTTTGAAACAAAAGACGAATACCATTTAAAAAACATACGATTTACTTTTAAATTTTGTTAAAATAGTCAGAAATGTCAAAAGTCAAAAATGCTTAGATTCACTTCCTATAGCACCCCAAAAAATTGTCAGTTATTCAGGGACACCCTGTAGAAATTTTATGATTTATTTTATTTAATAATTATTTTTTGAGTTCCTTTTAAATTTTAATGTGAACCATTAAACTTATGTAAATGTTAATTGTAAATGTACAGTTACACATAAATAAAGTACCTATTATTATTATTATTAATAATGTAAAAAATATAACAAAAATGTTTTTAGAAATTTGAAACTTGTATTAACTTTACACTCTTATTAATCTTTAATAAATAACAACTTTAATTATAATATATGATATTGTTATTATGATCTTGTCTACCAGCAATCGCCGACATAAAATATACAATTCATAAACATAATAAAATACAAAAGCGGCGAATGGTGAATCACTCGTGGCGGAAACGGAAATTCATCATCACAAAGAAAGTAAAAGCGCATACGCAACGTGATTTAAAGTTAAATGTTGCCCGCGTCTTTGTGACGCCACTGGTTGTGTATACTGTATACCTGTAATACCTGAAATAATCCGCGCAAGCAAGAAAGTAAAAAGCTGTGGGTAGCACACCGTTTAATATTTTCCCAAAATTGATCTAACAATAATAAACAAACGTACAACGAATTGAACGAATATAACAAAATAAACAAAGTAAGTAGATAATCAAAATATTAATCAAATTACCCGCAAAAACAAATGAATTTAAATTCAAACAAAATCGATACGCATACGCGATTAGATTAAAACAACGTGAAGTCTAGCCTAGACTCTTCATTTAATTGTTTTGACTCATTGAGTGGTTAAAATTAGCAATTAAGTGTATTTTTAGAAGAAGATTCATCATAGTTTACGTGCATGTGGTAATTACAAACGAGATAGGTGTGAAAATGTGTTGACCTTGTCAACATAACCACACTATATTGTTTTATTTGATAATGCAATAAAATTTAAATAGACAAATATTATTACCACTAAACAAAATGCATAAATTTATATCACCCCCATAAATACATATAAGTTATTTATTTTGTAATTAATAAAACAAACATTTACAATGTTTTAATATTTTAAATGATATTCTAGTATTCATTGCAAACGGCAGCTTTCAAAATAGTCTAAAATATGCAGTATAGTGTAAAATATAATTCGGAATTTTGTAAAAATAAGACCGTTTTATCGAATAAAACTTTACGAAGAGCTTTTGATTTTTTTTAGTAACTCACATTGGTTTTTTTTTTATTTTTTTCTATTATACAAATAATGTATTAATAACAAGCTCGCACTTATTAAAACCACAAAGCGAAACTAAATATCGATAATATAAAATTATATGGTTTCCAGTGAAAGTTCCTGTATCTATATCATTTATAATGTTCATACAATTCTAATCCAATAAAAGTGTGACATATATGCGCTATAGTGGATTGTGGTTAATTATCACACCAATTAAGTGGAACGGCTGCTTATATCGTACAATCCTTAAAGTCGCAATCCCAATAAAAGAATTGTAAAACTAGAACAAGTCGATGACATTTTTGTTTTCTAAATCATGAAAATATTTAAGCTTCAGATATACGAGACAATCATATAATTGGGGCGATCCCACTGTAATTTTAATAATCCTCACTTGTACATGAACCTTAACGATATTTAAAGCATTAAAACCAAAGCGAATCATCAAACAAATTATATTTTGAGATTTAAGTTATTTTAAGCACGTAATTTAATACTTAAGTATTATGTATACAGGGTGGTGATTATTTCGATGCTCACCATTGGTATCTTTTAAAGTGGAAGAGATACGACGTCGGTTAAATGAAAGAAAATTTAAGATATTTAAACTCACTGCAAAGTTATGGCCAAAAATCTAAAAAATGTGATTTTAGAAAATAATTTATATTTTCCAAACCATTACTGCTACATCAATGAAATTTGTTACCTTTAAATTGTTGACTATTCTGAGTTAAATGACGTCAAAAAATATTTTTTTGGCCTCCTAGATTCGAAGCCGCGATATTCAACTTTTTTATTTCTTATGGCCTCCATATTGGATTTTTACCTCATCAGATAATAAATAATAATAAATTTTCAGATTGCTAATTAACATTAATGTGTTTCCTTATAAAATGTATTAAATTTGAAAATTTGTATAAAAAACAAATGAAATCAATGTTTTATGGACAGTTTCCGCCGTTACCATAAAAATATTGCTTCAAATGAAATTTTAAATTTGATCAAAATTCTAATAATAAAAAAGCAAATACTTTAATCATTTATTTGATTAATATTATTTAAAGACACCTGTTATTTACATAAAATGCTCTTATTGCAGATCATTTGTTTACTATTATTATTGCAGCAATTTTGAGGAGATATTTTTATGGAAACCATGGAAACTGTCCATAAAACATTGATTTCATTTGTTTTTTATACAAATACAAATGAAACAAAAATAGTTGCTAAGTTCAAATGTACGGGTATATCAGACCACCCGTCCACCCCTTTTATTTTGAGAACGCCTTGTCGTACATGGCTGAAATAAAAAGAAATATTACCAAAGCAAATCCGAAGAATGTATTGGTGCACTTATTTTTTTCCGGAATAATCCGGAAGTGCCCGGAACCGGAAGTAACTTTGGATTTTTAAATGGCAACATAGGTGGAGTATGGTATCGTTTGAAAGGTCTTTTAAAAAGAAGCAACTTTTATTAAAATATTTTTTTAATATCTTTCATAATCAACAAATTAAACGAAAAACAAAAGCAAACAAGTGAAAAATGGTTTCTTAAATTATGGAAAAATTAAAACACTACCATCATCCTCAATGGGTAAGGGTAGAGGCAATTATGATTTTTTAAATGGAAACGTGTATTTTTTGCTTCGCTTGTTAAAAATAATCAACTTTTTTAGGTTATGTATTTACCTTAATTCAAAAAAATAAAAAAAAGTTGATTATTTTTAACGAATAAAGCAATAAACGCAAAAAAGAGTTTCAATTTAAAAAAATCTCTCGCCCATTTGCGGATGATGGTAACGATTTAATTTTTCCATAATTTAAGAGACCAATGGTCACTTGTTTGCATATTTTTTTTCGTTTAATTTGTTAATTATGCAAGATATTACAAAAATATTTTAATAAAAGTTGTTTCTTTTTAAAAGACCTTTCAAACGATACCATACTCGACCTATGTTGCCATTTAAAAATCGAAAGTTACTTCCGGTTCCGGATACTTCCGGATTGTTCCGGAAAAAAATAAGTGCACCAATGGATTCTTCGGGTTTGCTTTGGTAATAATTTTTTTATTTCAGCCTTGTACGACAAGGCATTCTCAAAATAAAAGGGGTGGACAGGTGGTCTGAGACACCCTGTATATTAATTTAGAAGTTCTTTATTTCATAGTTGGTGTGTTGTAGAAATTACTGCAATAATAATAATTATTCAACACGTTCCACCAATCAGAAATTAAGGTTTTAACAATTAAATCAAAACATCCAAGGAAACCACATTAATAATAAATATACAGGGTGTCCAAGTTTTGTTCCCGTAAAAATTTTTTTAGACAGTAAATGTCAAACTGAACAAAAAATTTCCTATGAACTAATATTTTTTTCGACTTCTTAAGAAGTTTCATCAATTTTAAAACTGGTAAATTTTTATGATTTTTGTGAAATAATTTTCTTTCTTATCATCATTTTTTATCTTAATCAATTATGGTTTAGATTTTCCTTTGCCAACTTGTTTTTTTGAACATTATTGGGTATTTTTAAACTAAGTGGAACATTTAATTTTTTTTTATGAAATTAATCTATCTGATTGGATTAAAGATAAAGAAAAAAATCAAGGAATACTTGATTTAAATAAAGAAAAAATAAAATGAAATTTATACAGGGTGTCCCAATAAAATGATTAAAATGTTGAAATTTTAAAAATGGTGTAACTTTTTAAGGAGTCGAAAAAAATATTAGTTCATAGGAAATTTTTTGTTCGGAATGACATTTACTGTCTAAATAAATTTTTGCTGGAATAAAAGTAGAACACCTTGTATTTTGTCAGAAAATTGTAAGGTAAATACGTAAAACAATAAAATTTTACATTTAAAATACTAGTCATTGTGATAGGATCAATCGGGAGTACAATGTTACAGAAATGCATACTTTTTATCATTACTCCTATACCATTTGTAGCAAACATTTGAAAAAAAAATATTATGGTTATAAACTCTAGAGTCTAGTGGTTCATCATAATTGTTTAACTCTTACTATGCCAGAGTTACGAGGGTTTGTTTACTGTTTACGGTTCTGTTTAAAATGAAGACTTTAAAATAAAATTCTTTAAGTTGGTCGTAATAAAACGAATTATCAAATAAATATCAAGCAAGAATTACTTAAATATTGAAACTATCAAAGATTTTCTAAAAATCAACTCCTTTCTTCGTGCCAATTCAGGTTTCATTAATTTTTTCAGCACATTTTTTCCGACAACAAGTTTGAAACGTCTTCTTCCAAAGAAATATGGTTTCATTTCCACATTTATCTTTGATCCTTGTAAATTTTAATTTCACCAAAGGTAATTTAATCAATGTAGTGCAAAATCTTCTTTGTATGAAATTCAACTATGGTTTGCGCTCTAAACCGCAACTGCGGGTGATATTCGAAACATATCCACACTTGTGTTACAATACACTATTTTCTAGTGTACAATATATTAGAATTTTTGGCCATATCATATTAGCCCTTAGAAACTTGAGATTCATATGTCATAGCACACGTGATATTTTTGAAATCTTTCAAAAGAATAAACAAATTTTTCATCGAGAAGTTCCTGTTTTAAAAAATACTGAAGTTAATCAAAACTTTGCAACCACGAAAAGTTTTTGACTAAAAAAAGGTCAATATGGATTTTAATATTTTGTGCTGAATTTATTGTATCATTTTCAGTGTTTTTAGATAGCATCTGAATGAGTATAAGACTTCACATTACCTATTTCACCAAGTCTGTAATATAAGAGTGCTGACTGGAGTAAAGTCTCCCTAATATAATAAAGAGAGGTTTCTTATTGAAACGGTAGTTTTCTTTGTATTCGAGAATGCCTAAAAATTATGTTGAAACTTAACTGAAGTATTTAAAAAATGGCTACCTCAACTTTGCTGCAAAAAGGATGTAACTCCAGTTTTTAAAGTTTTCAGAAAACCGCATAAAACATTTCAAAATTCAATGGTGTGTAACGAGACAGCCAGCTCCATTTCTGGAATAAAATTAAAACTAATGGGTAGAATTTCATGTTTTTTTACATCAAACGAAAGAGTTGCTTATTTGCTACAAAATAATACATGTAACTCCAAACTTCCCCTCCTTTTTGCAGCAAATCTTTCAATTCGCAGTACAATATACAAGGTGTCCCACTTTTTTTCCAGCAAATTTTTTTTAGTTAGTAAATGTCATTCCGAACAAAAAATTTCCTATGAACTCCTTAAAAAGTTACAGCAATTTTAAAATTTTATTGATTTTATTGGGACACCCTGTATAAATTTCATGAGTTATTTATTTAAATCAAGTATTCTTTGGAATTTTTGTCTTTACCTTTGAGCCAATCAGATAGATTAATTTCATCAAGAAAAATTATAAATGGTCCACTTGGCTTAAAAATTGCCAATAATGTTCAAAGAAACAAGTTTGCAAAGAGAAAATCTAAACCATAATTGATTTAAATAAAAAAATTAATGATAAAAAAGAAAATTATACAGTGTGTTTCACAAAATTCATAAAAATTTACCAGTTTTAAAATTGCTGTAACTTCTTATGGAGTCGAAAAAAATATTAGTTCATAGGAAATTTTTTGTTCAGAATGACATTTACTATCAAAAATTTTTTTTTGCTGGAACAAAGGTGGGACACTTTGCATAAAGTGGAAACTTGTGCCAGTCAATGAAGAGTTTCAACCAAATTGATAAATAAATTTGCTGCCACATAAGAGGTGCCTACTCTGACAGGAACCGTGGCAGCAACCCGGAAGGGGAACCATTTTCACACCTAACCCAGTAAACAAGGATGTAACTTTTATGTAGTATTTATGTACAATACAAATAATTTGTTTATGTAATACAAAATTATAGTATATACATAAATTAAAAAACATATGCAGTTACGATATCGACAAATTAATGTAGATTTAATGTAAACTGGGCATAATTGTATTTTATGTCTTATTGTTTATATAAAAAGTATATCATCTTAATGTTTTTCAAAAATATATAACAGAGTCTATGGTTGACAATAAATTTTTGTGCCAACAGTAAGTTAGAAGAATTCTGAGTACCATTTTTTTTATGAGACACTTAATTCACATAACAACGTAGTAATTTTTTTTGTAAATGTTCAGCTTCCTTCATTTTTAAGTCCATAAATATTCAAGCTACATTTAACAAAAAAAGTAAGATGCTTTATGACAGCAAATACGTATGTAATGCAATACAATTTAATACACCCCCCTGTATATCAAAAATTATAATAATAATAATAATAATCTTTATTCATGTTATTAATATATACAAGATATCATACATTTGTCAGTTGGATTATAAAAATACATACATATAATTTCAGAGTGGCACTCAGATAACTAATACAATCAATTTAAAGGAAGTGAAATAATGGGAATTAAACTACACATAGATATTTACATGTATATATAAACGCCTACAATTAAGAAACACCCTATCCACAATGGCATCACAATTGATAATAAATATAATATCATTACTTATTTTCTATTTCAAATGAATAATTAAAAAATTCTTGGAAACTATAAAATGCATTTTGTATAAGTACTTTCTTTATTTCTATTCTAAATTTGTTGATTTCCAAACACCCCAAGCATTTTGGCAATTTGTTGAAAAACCTTGGTGCATAAAAATTAATCGAGTAGCGGCATCTGTTTATGCGCAGGAATTTTTCATCTAGCTGCGAGATTTGTCTTGTATTATATAAATGCACATTTTCACGAGTTGAATAATTTTCTAGATTTTCCTTTATGTATATCAGACAGCGGTAAATATATAGACAGGGCAAGGTCATAATTTGATTTTCTTTAAAATACCTTCGAACATCTTCTCTATATGATAAACAAAAAATGATGCGGATTGCACGTCTTTGAAGTCTAAACAGATCATTTGAATGACATGAATGTCCCCAGGCTAGAATAGCATAACCAATATGAGAAGAAACCAAGCTATGGTACGCTGTTATGAGAACATTCCTTGGTACAAGATCTTTGAGACTACGAATCACATATAGACTTTTACAGACTTTTTTCGAGGTAAGCATTATATGTTCCTTCCAATTTAGAGTCGCGTTAATAGTAACACCCAGGAATTTTACACTTTTTTCAAGACTCTTTTCATTATTTGATACTGAAAAGATCATTTTTTCTGTTTTGGTTTTATTAAGGCTAAGAAGATTCTCTGCAAACCATGCCTCGGCCTCCGACTGTGCGTCCTCCATATTCCGTTTTAACTCATCATGCGTTTTTTTCTTACATAATAAAGTGGTATCATCCGCAAACAAAAGTACCCTCTCTACAGACATTGCAGAGGGTAAGTCATTAATGTACACTAAGAACAAAATTGGTCCTAATACGGATCCCTGGGGTACACCGCAGTCAATACTGATTGCAGACGACACCTGATCATTAATGCAGACAACTTGCTGTCTTCTAGAGAGGTAAGAAGCTAGTAGTCTTACGCTATTTTCAGAAAAATTGTAGTTACGACATTTCTGCATTAATATATTGTGGGGAACACAGTCAAAGGCCTTCGCAAGGTCACAAAAATATCCTCCAGCCATTTCTTTTTTATTAAAAGCTTCAGTAATTACTTCCACTAGCGCTAAAACCGTGTCTGAGGTGTTCTTATTCTTCCTAAAACCAAACTGGGAAGGTGTAAATAGCTTGTTTTCTTCAAAGAACCTACAGATTTGCTTTTTCAGTACAGTCTCAAAAACTTTAGAGAAAATTGGTACCAATGAAATTGGTCTATAGCTACTGACATCTTCCCTTTCGCCCTTAGTTTTAAAAACTGGTATAACTTTTGAATGTTTTAATATATCTGGAAAAGTACATTCTGTGATGCAAGAGTTAATAAGTGCAGTAAGAGGACTAATTATTAGATTTTTTACTTTTTTTATCATTTGGGAAGATAATCCATAGAAATCTTGAGATTTTTTATTTTTCATAGAATCAATTATGTCCCGAATTTCGATGAATGTTGATTCCGAAAAGCTAAATTTGGTATCGATTGGTACAAAACTAGAGTTTGAATTAGAAAGTCGATTCTTATAATTAGAATTAGATTTCAATATTTGATTTTGTAAGTTATTACCGATACTACTAAAATACGCATTAAATGATTCGGCCGTTATTGGAACCTCATTCGCTATAGACGTATTGTTAGTTCTGTTTGAATTTATTAAGTTCCACATTGCTTTAGGAGAATTTACATTGTTTTTTAAGTATGTTTCATTTGATTTCATTTTTGCGTCTTTAACTTTCTTCCTATATAAGTTCTTTTTTTGTTTTACTATACTTCTATTATTTATTGTGGGATATTTGTTGTAAAATTCAGTAAGTAAATGAATTTCATCACGTGCAGCCTTAAGATCAGAATTGTACCAGGAAGTAATATTATTGTTTCTATGGCGGATTAATCTCTTTGGTAAAGCCATGTTAGCACTTTCATATATGATTCTATTAAATGTTTTGAACTTTTCATTTACAGGAATTTTCTCATTAATAAAATCATAGTTCGAGTTTTCAACTAGCTGATACAGTTCATTTAATCCCTTCTTTGTAATAGGTCTTCCTTTAAAAGTGCAAAATTTATTCTGTGTTTTTTGAAAATTATTCAACGCGAGTTTAATTGTTATTAATTTGTGATCGGATATCACTAGGTCCTTAACAGATGTTTTGTAGTCATCATCGCATTTTATTATAAAATTATCTAGGCAATTTTGATTTCTTGTAGGTTCACTAATTACCGGAACTAGATTAAAAATACTCAAGAAATTCATAAAATCAACATATTTAGTATCATCCGAGAAAAAATTTATATTAAAATCGCCGTTTAAAATTATCTGGAATTTATTTAAATCTATTAGGTCAATGACTGAGTGCATAATATCAATAAATAAGTTGAAGTCACCACATGGTGCTCTGTAAATTGTAACAATAACACAGTTGTAATCAGGTATTTGAACTGCAGACAGCTCACAATGGAATTCTTTCGATAAATCAACAATGTCCTTGCGATTTTTAAATTTTAAATTATTTCTTATAAAAGTAATCACACCACCGTGCTTATTGTTAACGCGTGTGAATCGAGAGCCCAAAGAGAAATTATTTATATTAATTACCTCGTCTGAGGGATTTAACCAATGCTCACTGAAGTTGATTACGTCGTAAACATTTACACTATCACTACTTAAGAACATTTCTATGTCGGTAACTTTGTTTCTTATCGATTGAATGTTTAGATGTAATACGGTAATATAATTACTCTTGTCACAAATTTTTTTCGTAGCAGTTAGGCTATTTTCCGGTTCACATGGGGTTTGCGGAAAAAACGAAACTTTGCTACTGCTATGCCCGCTGGCCAATTATTTGCATTTGAAGCCTCTTTTTCAATTTCAACTGGGAACCCCACCTTGAATGAGCTGTAGTTCGAATATTTATCCTTTGAGTTCATTTTGTAGCATACTATATCTTCCCTATTGGTTTTCAGTTTTAGAAAACTTGCAAGTTGCTCTTCTGTAAACATTAATTCAAATCGGCTTGCGTGATACCATACTCTACTTATTTTCTCCACCGCCTTTATTTCTGATGTTGCTGTTCCGATTATTTTTTCTGGTGTTCTTCTTTGAGGAACTGCATTTTTGCTTGTTTCAGTAGTTTTATTTTGTGGAGGTGTAACTGTATTCTTTTCCTGTCTACGTTTGGTTTTCCTGTTCCTTACTGGTATAAAGTCATTACTTGTGTCACCGTCTTCTACTAGATCGGTGCTATTTTCCTTTTTCTCTTCGTAATTTGAAGGTGGTTCGTTCTTCTTGCCATGTTGATTATTGGTGTAGTTCGGGTTGTCTACTTCCAGTACTGTTTTTTTGTTACAGATATCAACGTTTGGCTGATGGCGTAGCTGATTTTCCAAAGCTATATTACGATTTCGCAATTCGCTAATTAATTCATCTTTAGTCTTCAGCAGGTCAATTTGTGTTTGAATAATGATTTCCTTGCTCTTTACAAGTTGTAGTAACATATTGTATGCACTGTCATCCATATTTGATTCGGTAAGTTCGTCATGCGCACTCTTTATCATATGAGACGGCTCACTGCTATTGTTTTTCTTATTACAGCAAACAAACGAGTTATCACTTAGTCTTGTTGCATACCTTTTCGTATTGTTAATCACGCAACTCCTGTGCACTACATTCACGCACTTAGAGCATTTAACCTTCGTTGTTTCGTCAAGTATTAAGCTCTTACAAATCATGCACTCTTCACTGTTCGCCATCTTTATATAATAATATAGAAATACTTTCTATTAAATAATAATTTCTTTTCTACGATCGTGCAAACTGTAGGCCATTTATGATAAATTGTCAGTGCATAGTCATGCTTTCTTGCAATAGTGCAATAAATGCTTTTTTATGTAATTTTATTATTTTTCATGATTGACCTTGATTGCAGAAAAAATAGTGTAACTCCAGCAAAAATCACATTTGCACATACATAATGAGCCGTATGAATAAAATGAAGCAAAATTTACTTCAATTGTGATCTATAATTTTTTTAAACTTTCCTGATATTTTTCAATTCTATTTAATTTCGGGAATAATCTTTAAACCTTATCCTAGTTAATAATTTATGATAATGGATGTAAGAAGTTTACACCGGAGTTTTAGTCACCTACTTAACATCAATCAATCACCATTTCACTCAATTCTAAAAGCTTTACTTCATTTTTATTTTATACATACAACTCATTGGCCCACTTGTAGTATAGCCTCATTCTACTCGAAGATGCAGACCGTTATTTACAATAAATAAACGAATAAAGAGAAAAGATTCCTTAGGTCTGCCTTCGTCTTAGTGGTGAAGGTGTACCAAGCAACAATTACACAAGTTGCTGAGTGCTGGACTCAATTGTCGATTACTACACTTTTAGCTCTAGCTTATGAAGTACAATGCGAGCATTCCATTTAGTAGAAAAAAGCAGAGACATGCCCCATAAATAACTTTTTAATAAATTTTGACCTTTTCTATTTAAAATTTTTTTGATCACATTAGCCCCATTTTTTTGCTATATTTTATTAACCTTCATTGACTCTAGTATTTATTATTTTTAGAATTTTGATGATGCCCTTATTTGTTGGGTGTTACTGGTGTTGTGCTCATAGTGAGTGCAGTTCTTCTCAAATTTATCTAAATTTGGTTTAACATATATCGCACATTTGTAGATGTATAGGCTTATGGTAGTTAGTATCTTTGGGTTTTGAACGTGCTTCGGCAAGATTCCCTATATCTCAAGTTGAAGATGAGGTGGAGAATTCTCTTCTGTATAAGTAGAATTCGCTTTGTGTTGATTGCGCTACCCCTTGCCATGATGTTGTATGACATATGGGAATATGCCAGGGCATAGTACACAGTTATTAAGGTCTTTTGGCTCACAACGCCTTTGAGTTTTACTCCGAGTTTTAGGATAGCATAGTAGGCACTATTCAATTTACCAGCTACGTGTTCAACCTGTTCACACCATGAAAGGGTCTCGTTTATTATAATGCCCAATAATTTTGTTTTGTTGTCAGTGCCATCAATTGGAATAGCTGGCTGTTTCCGTGTATGGAACTGCATAATTATTGTTTTGCTGGTATTAATTAGCAGTTCGTTTCTGTTACACCATTCTTCCACTTCACCCATGACCTCTACAATTATCTTATTTAACTCTATTGTTGATATGGCGGATAAGATTATGGAGGTGTCATCCATGGCTGCTACCTGCATTTTGTCTTCTAGCTTATTATTGATTTCCTGCACGAACTTTTTTGTGGCAGATTCTGTTGATCTGACCTCTCGGAACCTTTGTTGTACATTGCTAAGGATGTTACATTTAGTGAGGTAGTTTCTATTTTGATTACTTATTACCTTCTCAAATATTTTAGAGAAAGCACTTAGTATTGATATCGGTCTGTAGTTTTCTGTCTTCTTCATGCTTCCTTTTTTATGGGCGGGGACAACTTTAGCTAGTTTTAAGGCAGTTGGGAATATGCCTGTGCTGATTGTGAGATTAACTAGGTATGTAATTAGCTTAGATATTAGATATGCTGCCTGATATTCGCTTTACCACAATTGTAGATATTTCGTCGTGGCCAGAGCTTCTTTTGCTTTTTATGCCCCTTATTATTTCCATGATGTCTTTGTTAGTTACTGGCTGGAAGTTCATCGACTGTGTTACATTTCTGGATGTTGTGCAGACGATTGAGATGGCTTCTACAAAGTGCTCTTTGATTTTGTCACGAGTTACATTTGAAAAATATTGTTGACCGAATGTTGTGGCCACACAGTTTGGTTGACCAGTTCCTCCTTGGTAAAGTCAAGTTTGACCTTCGGGTGCTCCCCTTTTCTTCCTAATTCTTCGCTTATTAGTTCCCATATCTTCTTAGGTTTATTATCCGCTTTATTTATTTTTGTCTTTAGTGCTTTTCTTCTTTGGGTTCTACAGTTCCGGCTAGCTTCATTGATCGAAACATTAGCAAAATATTAATAATATCAATAAAATTTGAAAGGTTCTTGTAAATTTAATTGTTACCTTTTAATTATTTATGCATTCATATAATTTACACAATTTTTTACAAAAAAAAGTAAAAATTTTGACATAAAAAGTTTTGAAGTCATTTTTATAATAAAATTAAATAAAATTTTACAATAAATGGATTATAAAAATCCAAATTATACATTTATTGGCTAAAATTATTGATAGTTTAAAGTTTTTGAAGGGATTAATTTTTTCTTTTGTAGCAATTAATAAAATGTCGACAAGTGGGGCTGTGTATCAGCCCACGACGGTGACCTATGAAAATAATGGGACACCTCAAGAAAGATGGAGTGATAGACCTATAAGCTACTTAGCATCCACAATGACACAAGCAGCTCGTAGGCCTTGTGGATTATCATGTGCTTCCACAAAAAACATGCTGCCTGTTATTTATTTAACATCAGCTATAGCATGTTTTGCCATTGGGTAAATATAAAAAACTTATAAAAACCTTATAAATACTATTATTTAATATTTAGATTAACTATGCTTATTCATGGAGCAATTGGTTATTCCGAACCACAAGAAAACCAAAATAATACTTTCTACCTTATAGTTACTATCATTGGGGCGATACTTTTCATAACAGCATTTTTATTCCAAGGTAAAATTTAATTTGAATTTAAGCCAAGCTTTAAAAAAATTAATGAACTTTTACAGAAATAAAAACTCATATTTGAAATTTTAGGTTTATTTTTGAAAGTAACGAGAAGGTTATGCTTCCGAGGTGGTAAAGATCACATGGATTCAACAGCTGCACAAGCATTAACTGTCAATCCATCCACTGATTTATTGGTCACAGCTCAGTATGCACCAGTTTCCGAAGTTGCCTACCAACCTCCCAGTGAAGACACTGAGCAAAGCAAGTTGATGCCGCAAGAAAATAAAGATGCCAATAAGTAAGATACTAAATTAATATTTTATAACCCAATTAAAACATTTCTTTGGTAAAAGATTTCTTAAAAATTTATGAAAAATGTATTATTTATAGTTGGTTTAAATTTTTAAGACAACCACACTTACTCTTTCAGGAGTATTATGCAAAATTTGATCCGGCATTTTTTTCTTAGTTGTGTATATTGGTACAAATTTTAAACATCACCTTTTAAGCCATTAGCCCCTAACAGAAATTACAATAACAGGAGAGAGATGTGTTATTTTTTTTAAATATTTGCATTCGCTTTTTTAGAATAGTTTTTCCTTTTGTTGTCATATAAGGTTTAAGTTCAAAGTAGGGTCTTTTTTTGATCAAATATCTGTACTTGAAAGAGTTTGTGTAAAATTACCATTGAATTTTGTGATAAATTAGTTATCTACAAATTATTCATTTTTTATTATAGCATTGAAGATGTAGATCGTATGGTTGAAAGTGATCCTCGAATTGTTTTGAGGCCCTTAAATCCGAACAACGTGCACGAAGAAGCTTAGGCTTAAGTCCTAACTTGATTATTGCTTATTTACTTAAGTTTCTTTTGCTTAAGCAATTAAAGCCAACACTACATTCAAAGTATTTACAAAAATAAGGTATAAAACTTTTATTATAAATTTTTTGTGTGTAACAAATATTTTTTATATTATTGGTAATGAAACCTTATTATCTTTTTAATTTTTATAAAAAGATATTAAAGAAATTTAAGGGAAGTTGCAAATTGCAACTATAAAAATGTTCATTTGCTTTATGATTGAATTAAAGTTTTTAATTAATGCATTTTAATGTTCAAATCACATTCCTGAGGAAAATTTTCAAAAATAACTCGGAATGCCAGTAGTTTCCAGTCATTTTCAATACTTATAGTACAACTGAACACAACTAAGCCAATTGATGTAGTAGTAAATTTAGGACAAGTGCTTATTTACTGCACTTAATTAATTTTTTAGCAATATTCCACAATATCATGATTTTCAGTTAGGTGTTAGCCCATTGTAAATACAAACTAGGATGATTTTCTAAAAAAATTATATTTCTATATGAACACTTTTTATAATAAAAATATATCATTGCATTTTAAATAATGATATCATCAATCAATATGATTTTAAATAGAAGTATTTTTGTCCGATGTTTTTAATGATCCAATTTAAAATAATTCCTGGTGGCTATGAGTGATGGCTAATTGCAATTTAATGAATAAGGGATTTAACAAGTTCATTGTAAAATTTAATAAAAATAATTAATGAAGTGTGTAAATCCTTTTACGATTTAAATTGGCTTTCCGAAATTTAGTCTACATCACATTTATAATCCTGCTTTTTTACTACCTTTATTATTTTCTTCAAACTAGTAATTTATTGTAGTTATCTTTAAGTTAGTATACAAAATAAATAACCAGCTTTAATAATATAAATAATATTTTACTTTCTAATAGCATTAATAATAATTCTTTTCACGAAATTGCTTAGAGCACTTTTAAATTTAATACCAAATAAGAGTGCA
The DNA here is from genome assembly GCA_963971135.1 of Stenus bimaculatus. Classification (NCBI taxonomy): domain Eukaryota; kingdom Metazoa; phylum Arthropoda; class Insecta; order Coleoptera; family Staphylinidae; genus Stenus; species Stenus bimaculatus. Next base: position 18,693,458 of record OZ020187.1, read on the forward strand.
TGAATTATAGGAATTAATTTATTATTTAAATAGATTACGTTCAATCGTTTATGGATTACTTTTTAAATACGAATAGTATTATTTTAAATGCCGACATAAAATATTAAATTAATTACATAAAACATGCATAAAAGTTATTACTATTTTTATAAAAATGTGCCTAAATTATTAAATTTAGAAGGCACTTATTAAATGATGCACTTTATGAATAAAAAATGATCTTATCGAAGTAGTTTTTAAAATTTGGTGCTAAATTTAAAAAAGTTATTTATAATAAATAATAAAATTATAAATATTTTATCAATACATACTAAATTTGCACTAAATATTTTAAAACGTCATGACAGCTCAATGAGAAAAACAAGTAAAAATTTTGCTTTCCAAGCGGTGTTTTAAAATTTTTCAATAAATTGTGCAGATAAAGTAAAGCAAATAATTACTATGTTTAAAAGACAAGTTGTAATTAAAAGGTGAAATAATGGAATTATATAATGTATTTTCTTAGTAGAAAAGTTATTTTTATAGATTTAAATATTTACGGACTGCACGACTTTGTACTGATTTTATAAGATCTGATAGTTATTTTTGTGCTTAATCATTATAATCCATCCAAATATTTTTAAAAAAGGATACAAAAACGATTTTTGATTGTTTTAAGCCTACAGTATATTTTAAGAATTTTTATTTTATTTGTATGTTTATATTTTATGCTATATTTATATTATATCAAATATTTTTAAACATATATTTTTATGTATAAAGAAATTTTATGCACTGCGATAAAATCTCATTTTGTATAATTTTTACAAATAAATATAATTTATAGAATGAGTGGTTTACTTTAATCATTACTTTAAACTAACTTTTTATTGAAGTTTTAGAATTTCGAATATTTTCACATTTAGCCAGAGGCCTCCTTTTTATCAAAAACTTACAACAATAACAGAAGAAGTGTTTGCTATGTAACTTCTAAGGATTAGTCTAGTCAGAGTAAAAACGGGGGTTACCTGGAAAGTTTTCCGGGATTTTGAAAATGGGTAATTTTATAGATTTCGATGTACTTTTTCTGAATTTCAACTTTGCCGCTCGCGCTGCCATATTGGAAAAATGGCTGATCCTTTCCGACTCATTTTATGATAAAAACATTTATATTCAAAATTAAACTACAATTTATGTAATAACCTTTTTTTTCGTAAAATTAATAGTTTTGACGTACGAGTCCCACAAAGTGTTCCTGCGGAGGACTCTAAGACCATAGTAAAGTATTTTTAGTTAGTTTAAGTTATATACCGGGTGGAACTGAAACGAGGGGCACCCCTGGCATTTCTTTATTTATGAAAATAAAAAATTAGAATTTTAGTATCTTATGTGATCTAAGAAAACAAATTTTATGGATCGAATAAATCTTTCATTTTACTTCCGGTTTATCAGGAAATGGCACCCACTTTCTTATTTTAAATGTAACCCCCTGATTTTTTCTACGTAAAATCAAACATTGGTTAGTTTTAAGTATGTTTATGACAAAAAAATTTTTTTTTTCAAAACTTTAAGAAAAAATGTTGAATTATTTTTTGGTAAAAAATTTGAGTAAAACCTACAAAAACTATTTTTAAATAATACAAATACGTAAAATAAATTGTAATTTATAAAATTTATTTCACCGTTCTTGAGATATTATTTTTTTTAATTTTCAAGAAGCGTTTTTTGGAAATATCTTTACTTTTTTAAATGGGATGATATAAGGGCCACCCCCTAATTAAATAGAGGGTTTTTTTCCGGTTACTGTGATATCCCATATGTATGTTTAAAAATAGTTTTTGTAGGTTTTACTCAAATTTTTTACCAAAAAAAATTCAAATTTTTTTCTTAGTTTTGAAAAAAAATATTTTTTTGTCATAAACATACTTAAAATTAACCAATGTTTGATTTTACGTAGAAAAAATCAGGGGGTTGTATTTAAAATAAGAAAGTGTATGCCATTTCCTGGTAAACCGGAAGTAAAATTAAAAATTTATTCGATCCGTAAGATTTGTTTTCTTAGATCATATAGGGCGCGTTCCAGTAATGAACACTAAAGCCCACGACCACGACCGCAAAATTTTCGCGTTCCACTAGCTCAAAAGGTCACAATTCAACAAACAACCACATAAATCCACGAATAAATACGGTCGTTGTGAGCTTCTTGCAGACGCCACCGATGCACGAAAGAAAAAATCGCGGTCTTATGTAGAACGACTTTGCGGTCGTCGTGGGCTTTAGTGTTCATTACTGGAACGCGCCCATAATATACTAAAATTTTAATTTTTTATTTCCATAAATAAAGAAATGCCAGGGGTGGCCCTAGTTTCATTTCCACCCGGTATATCTAACAATAAATATTTTAAATTTTTACCGAGGGTAAATACTGTGAATAAACGTGTTAATAGTTTTTTTGGAAAAGATATGTGGTGCTAAAAGTTTCGAAGATATTAATTATTTTGTGAAAAGTGAAAAAATTTCAGACCGTCATTTTGGCTACATTTTCAGTCATAACTCGATAACGAAAAGAGCTAGCAAAGTGATTCTTTTTTTGTCATAAAGCGGACCTTGAAAGCTTTCAGAGAAGGTGTATAACATAAGGGTGAAATAGAATTTGAGGGGTTTATTAGACCGAAAAGCGTCAAAAATTCCGACTTTTAAATGGGATCTTACATTCGACTGAACTTTTAAAACTGAAAATCGGTTAAAAAATGCCCCGGCGATAGCCACTCACCCCTAAATTCAAAATTTCGACTTAATTTAGGCATAACTTCCGAACCCCTTCTAAAATAAAAATTTCCTATGCGCTACCGGATGTAGAAATTAATCTTCTATAAGGTAGTGTTGAAAAATTTAATCATTTTGGAAACTGTGGGCCCCAGTGGTATAAACCTCAAGGTTGTGTGGAAATGAGGTTTTAGCCAAACGCGTTGAAGTACATTTTGCGGCGCTCGTACGCCAAAACTATTGATTTTACGAAAAAAAAAGGTAATTACATAAATTGTAGGAAATTTTCTTTAGTTTAATTTTGAATATAAATGTTTTCATCGTAAAATGAGTCGGAAAGGAGATATTGTCAAAAAACTGCTTTTCGGCGTAATTTGTCCAATATGGTGGCGCAAATTCGCAAAAGGTACACCAAAGTCTATAAAATTAGCCAATTTCAAAACTCCCGGAAAACTTGTCCAGGTAAAACTACCAAATGACTGGACTAGATACATTTTAAATTGTGCCTGCAGTGTCATGCATCGAGTTTAATCTGTTTATTTTAAAACTTAAAAATATAGCATCTAAGTACAAATTGTACTGACGTCTATAATCAAATATCGACAGGTTTTTATCCACCAGAATTTTAAAATTCCTAATGGCAGATATAATATAAGGATAAGAAATGGAAAGAAACTATAAACTTTTTTCAAAATATATTTTGTAAGTTCATATAAAAATTGTCATAACTTTTGATTTACCTAATAATTCATATCCAATGTTAATTTTCCTACAAAAATAGTCTATTCTTTGTCAATGCATAAATATATACAATACACTATTTTACAATCCGAATTAACATTTGATAATATTTGTATAAATCAATAAATACACGAATTTAATCCAACAAAAGAAATATATGAGTATATGTACAAAATATAAATAATACCGGACCTTTTTAAGTAGTTTAAATTGTTTGGCATGAAGTACATTTACTATTGTTATGAATTGTAATAAATAATACACAATAAGTAAAAGTTTTGCCCATTTTCTCTAGATTCACGAAGCGTAAAATTAAAATAAACACTTCAATTTGGTAGACTATAACATTAAATCCTTTATTATTAAACCAAAACTCGTACTTTAGTTTTTGACTTTTAAAATATTTGAAACTATTTATCTATTCAATCGGTTGGATTAAATTATTAATTATAAAATACAGAAGACTAGAAAAAAACAATGATTATCATACAAATCTTACTAATAATAATATTCATACATTTGTATATGGTAAGTTAGTCTGAGGTAGTTAAAATAGTTACATTTTATTTTTAAACAGACTGACCTTGATTTCCTTTTCTGCATTTCTTATTATCACAGTTATTTATATTTAGATATAAACATTTTATTCATGTTGCTTAAAAATGTTTGTCATTTGTGCAATTGTAGATGACAATCTACTGGAACAGTACACAGTACCTTATGTTGTGTTTTATTTTTTAACAAGAAATACAGAAAAAATATATAATTAAAAACAATTTTCTACTTGTATTGCTTATAAAAATATTTCTTTCTAGAATTTTATCAAAGAATAATTCAATATTAGAGCATCAGTCTTATAATTATACGTTATCGGTGAGTATACATCACATAGTTATATAATTTAAAAAAACCTACAACAAATTTATCGTAAGTCCTTTCTTCGCCACCAAGGTATTCCTTGTTGATCTACAACAGGTTCCGTATTATAAGGTCTTTGGACTTGTAATACAGGTCCTGGCCCTGGTAGTTGAACTAAAGTTACAGGAACTCCCCTAAAAGAACATAAATTTAGAGATTTAAAAACGATAATTGTACAATAAATCTTAATTTCTCTAAACTTAACGCACTGACCAATCAAATTCCTTGATTACGAGGTTAGCACAACAGTTATTATCTGAAGTCTAAGAATCTACAAGAATCAAAAACTCAAAATTTTTCTTTTAAATCTTAGTTTACACTATAATAATAGTTTTAATTATACCCAGACTTTGGTCAAATAATTTAAGTTCTAATCAAAATTGTTATATGCTTGGATAATTTCAATAGTTACTTAAAATAGAAGCGTTTTGAGCATAATTAACTTATTTTAATTTACCTTTGAACATTATTGGTGCCTAAGCCTATTAAAGGTTGGGTAGTGACAACTCTTGATTGCAGTGTGTCCATTTGTATTGGTGCTCGCTTTGCATTCCTCAACGCCCTCTGTCTTAATCTAGCATTACTTCTAGCATTGCATTGAATTCCTAACAGTAACGCTGATACCAAAGATAACATTGCACCTATATACAATAACACTTGCAAGTTCCGAGCTGCTGACTTTCTTAAAACCCATCCTGCTATCCCTAAAGATATACCTATCAAAATGCCCATCGTGAATGCCACCTAAAAATAGAACAAATGTTGTTACAGAAAGAAAATTATTAGCTGCAATACTCTAATAGAATTAATTTTTGATTTAAAAATTTACCTGCAGGAAATAGTAGCAAACATTTTCGAAAGTTTGACATTTTCCTCCACAGCCATAAATAAAAGCGCTAGGCACAGAAGAGCCTAAAGAGCTTTGAGTCCTTGTCTCAGAAACCTGAGAAAACGCTGGTTGATTACGATAAGCAACATGTGTTGTAATAGGAACCGGTTCTTGAATAAATCTAAAAATTTCTCATTAGTTTTCAAAATCTTAACTTTAGATAAAATAATCTCACCGTGGTTCTACACATTTATCAATATCACTGGGATAAATCCTCCTCAAGTCCTTCCCTGGACTAATGCAAGGCTGTTGAAGATTTTTTCTTTCAGGAAAATTATTCCTCGAGTGCCTCCTACTTTCAATTTCTTCATATTCATAGTAAGGAGCCTGCTCTGAGGCTGAATCACTGGAATTACCAAACTCTTTGTGTTTTGTTGGGCTGGTTTGATAACCATGGTCTTGATCATAATAATCGTAGTAACTATGATCAGTAAATGCTTCATCTGTGAAGCAGGCATCTTGTTCTAAAGGGCAGGGAACACCTCGAATTGATCCTGTACATTTTAGATGGACGTTGGTTTCTTTTACTAAGGGGAGAGTGTTTGCAAAGGAATGTGGTAATGGAAGTGTGCTTGTTGTTCCCTAAATAAATAAATAAATTTTAAATAATTCTCTACTTATTCCTATTGTTAAAATATTTTTACCTGATATGGATTATCTGATGTTGAAACAACGCGTGTGCGTTGATTTGGTGCAAATTGGCGAGACATCAGTAAGCTTCAACATGTCTACCATAACTAAAACAAAAGAGAAATTTCAATTAAAACATTTCCTTGTCCAGTAAACGCATCCAAAAATAAATTTAACCATTTTAATTCATTTATTGAGCAACACCAGCTGGAGCTATTCTAATTAGTCTTGACCATTGAATGCAAAATAATTACATAATTAGAGGATCATGTTGCTTGGTATAACCATTTAAGTGTTAAATATGTCTTCATTAAACAACTTTAAGTAAAATTAACCATAATATTGCCTTAAAGAGAATTAGAATGTAGTACAATTTGTAAGTACAATAAAATAAACTGCCTTTTATTGAAAGGCATAAATTATTCATTGTGATATTAGTAGGTAATTGGTGAAAAGCTATTTTTATTATCTTGAAGAATGATCTCATTTAAAATTATTGCAGTGTTCTTTTTTGATCATGTCCAATCTTAATAAGGATTGAATTAATTTTAATTTGTACTATTAATGTTCAATTTAGCAAACATTAAATAATTGACAGCCAGGATAGTGGCAATAAAATATCGAAAAAAATCGGGATCATTTTTTTGTATTCGATTACAACCTCAAATTGTGTACCAACAATAAATTATTTGGAACGTTTTAACTCATCAGGGATGAATTTAAGACACTTATGGGGTAACTTTGTTATTTCCGATGGAACTGCCTGTATATTTTTGCATCTTTTGATAGAACTCATTTTTTTGAATACGCCTGTACCTGTTTGATACCTTTATCTCTAATAGACAAATACAGGGTGTCCCGAAATTAAGCGGCCAAACTTTAGGAGACGATTCTACAACTAATTTTAAGAAAAAAACTTCCTATAACTATAAACATGTGTCCGATTTCGCTTCCTAAGGGAGCTACAGCCCTTTAACTATTGTGACTAAAACTAGGTTTTTTGTCATTTATTTGAAAACGGTTGGTAATAAAGATTTGAAATTTGGTGTGAAGACTAATACGTTTAAGATATAATTTCTCAATTTTTTTCAGATTTTTTGAAAGCTCTGAATTTTTTTCAAAGCTTTCAAAAAATTGAGAAATTATATCTTAAACGAATTAGTCTTCACACCAAATTTCAAATCTATATTACAAACCGTTTTCAAATAAATGACAAAAAAACTAGTTTAATACCCAGATTCTGGTCAAATCATTTATGTTTACTGGCCCTTAAATTTAAACTTGTTATATGGGTTGTAATGGACAATTTCCATGGTTATATTATTTGTTTCAAATTAAAGGTCTAGCTTCTTAAAATAACTTCCAGAGGGCGATCTGATCTCCGAAATCGCGAATAATATTTCTAAAGGGTATTTTTAATGGGAATTTATTTTTATATTGGTTTATTAGCAGCAAAAGTGAGATAAAGAAACCCTTTTGCTCCGAATAAAAGAAGCTATTACGCCAAAATATGTTCAAAATAGATCGAGATAAATTGTGTACGTTTAACAAAAGTTGACAAGTTTGCTTGAGCAAATTACTTTCTTCTCTTTTTAGTTCTCTAGAAAAAAATGAGACAGAATATGACTTCCTCGAGGAAAGTGGATAAAAAGAACACAATATAAACAATTAATTTAAATAGGGATATCAAAAAATATGAATATATTGACATATTTTAATTTAACTGTCATCAACTGTCAATCAAAATGTGATTAAGGGCGCGTTCCAGTAATGAACACTAAAGCCCACGACGACCGCAAAATCGTTCTACATAAGACCGCGATTTTTTCTTTCGTGCATTGATGGCGACCGCAAGAAGCTCACAACGACCGTATTTATTCGTGGGTTTCCGTGGTTGTTTGTTGAATGGTGACCTTTTGAGCTAGTGAAACGGGAAAATTTTGCGGTCGTGGTCGTGGGCTTTAGTGTTCATTACTGGAACGCGCCCATAAAGAGACATAAACATTAAACATAATTTTTCAGTAACTGGGCGAAAAAGTAAAGGTACGTTTTGCTAGTGAAATTTTCCGTCGCGGACGACGAAGGGCGCGTTCCACTAATGAACACTAAAGCCCACGACCACGACCGCAAAATTTTCCCGTTCCACTAGCTCAAAAGGTCACCATTCAACAAACAACCACGGAAGCCCACGAATAAATACGGTCGTTGTGAGCTTCTTGCGGTCGCCATCGATGGACGAAAGAAAAAATCGTGGTCTTATGTAGAACGATTTTGCGGTCGTCGTGGGCTTTAGTGTTCATTACTGGAACGCGCCCGAAAACGTCGAGCGTAATACTTTGCATGGCAACGTGCAGCAAAGTGGTAGCGTAAACGACACTGCGCTAAGTAAAGTATTACGCTCGACGTTTTCGTCGTCCACGACGGAAAATTTCCGTCGCTAGCAAAACGCATCTTTAACGACAGACAAATTGGTTTACTTTTCCAATTAAAAATACGTTGACTATTTGGCTCGTATACTAAGCGTCTTTCTACTTAAAATAAAATGTTATCGACACACTTTTGAAAATATCCATAGAAATTACTAACTTAAATTTTAGTCACGAAGAAAATAGGCTGTGTATACAAACAGAAATAAATTTTAAATTAATAAACAGTATTAAAAATGCATGAGGTGGGACACGTTCCAATGAAACCTTTTAATGTTTAACACAAATTATGTTATTGCGGTAATTTCGGTAATTTTAATAAACCTTATAATTAGTTTAACTTATTAAGCTTTTAATAATAGATGTGCCGTGAGAATTTTTTAACAACCTTTGCTCATTATAATACTGAAGTTTTCTCAGTTGTTTATAATTTTTTCATTGATGGTGCGAATGATGCTTGTTCAATTAAAAAATGTGTTAGGAAATAGTTGATTTTTATAAAACATTAATTTAATATGGCTAGATTTTTTAACCATGCCAATTTTTTAGTCTTTCTAACTACATTGGAAAACTTTTTGGAATTTTCCAAAACAACTTTATTACGTTATGGAAAGTGTTCTAATGATTCTAATTGATTATTCGATTACTCAGAAAAATAATTAACTTTGTAGTTGTAGTTTTGTATCCAATAAAAGTAACAGTTGTCCATTACATTTTTTTACATATTCGGGCGCTATCGGCGCTACAAAATGAAGGGGAATACATAAATGCACTTACAATGGTTTGAACTTAGGACAAACAAACTATAAAATGATTAATTTGCACTTTCGATATGGAAGAACTTTAAACTTTAATCCCACCACTATAAAATGTATGGCGAGCAATTTAAACTTTGAACTTTCTGCTGTAAATTAATGGGTTTGTACTTTGTATAAGGTGTATTTAAACTATAGGTTAGGTTAGTTGAGAATGGGAATGTAGATTAGTACGAGAATGCATGTAAAGTCGCTCCCAGCTGGAAGTGGGACAAAGAATACGCGATCGTGATTACTTTTGTCCTACTTCCAGCTGGGAGCAACTGTACTTGCGTTTCAAAGTGCTTGTCCATCATTCTATAGCGTGAATAATAGTTATTTAAAAGTAAAGTATTTTTCATTTAGATGGAAAATTATTTTGTTGTGTCTTGTTAAATTTAAAAATGTGAAGGATGTTTTTTTAAAGTGCGGTCATAATATAGGAATGCAATATCTTTTAATAAACGTTAAAAACAAAAATTTAAAGCATATATGTTTTTAAGTTTTGCCAAATTTAATTGATGACCATGATGCAGAAGGGGGGCCAGCTCCTTTTTCATCTGATTTATTTTGTGTAAGAAATAAATAGACCCCTATTTTCCTGTATTCCTTATTTATTATCGGATCTATTTACTATTTGTTTCTTACACCAAATAAATCATATTGTTTTTTTTTAAATTAAGTAAAAATATTACATCAAAAATTATCGAAAATTTGCTGCAAGGCTTTCAATTAATGTTAATGCTGTTTATTCAAAGCGAAATTTATTTTAAGAAAGTGATACACAGGGTGCAACAAAAGTAACGAATAATATCTGTAATTTTTTAATCTAAAAAGTTACATAAAAAAGTTAAATACAAAAGTTTTTCGGTAAATTTCAGTGCATATTTTGACATTTTTAGTTTAGCATATCTTTCTCTATTTTGTAGCTATAGTAACCAACTACTGTGTTAAATAGCAATAATATATTTTCTTTGCACATTTTAAAAGGGCGCATTTTTTTCTGTTTTCGGCACACCTATTTCCTTATGAACTAGTATTTTTTTCGACTTCTTAAGAAGTTATGGCAATGACGTAAAAATTATGAAAATTTTCAAATTGTTGGAACAGTTTAAGAAAACAAAAAAATAGTAGTTCATGGGAAACTTTTTTTTCAAAATTATACTGGGTGTCCCATTTGACGTTGGACTGTATGGGTATCCTTGTTATTATTGGAGATAGAAAGTCGGTTAAATGGACAAAGTAATAGAGATTTTTTCGAATATTAATAATTCATTTACAAAAAATTTGAATATCGCATCGTTCCAACGCTATCTTGAAAAAACAAGAAAATACGATTTTCAAAGTATGGCTATAACTTCATTATTTTCGATAGTAACAAAAAAAATTTTGACTTAATACAGACAATTTTTTGTGTACAATGCAGTAAAACAAATGAATATTTTTTTTCACTAGCGGATTGACCGGAAATGAACCAAACTTATTTTTTTCTTATGACAGCCATATTGGATTTACACATATTCGGAATTAGTGTATTTTTCTGAGTAATTTGATATATCATATGTAATATTTTAAGAAAAATAGAAATTATTTTATCTTACTAACCAAAAATGGCCTTGAATAGATGTAAACTGTCAATACATATGTGTTAAGATTTATTTTACATTTAATATTTTAAATAGTTACATTTATGTTATTGGTAATTTACATCTCTTAAAGTCCAATGTTAGTTTGTAAAATCAAATAATTTTATTTTTTTTAAATATGACATACGGTATACCAAATTACTCAGAAAAAATACGAATATGTGTAAATCCAATATGGCTGCCATAAGGAAAAATAGGCTTGGTTCATTTCCGGTCAATCCGTTAGCGAAAAAAATATTCATTTGTTTTACTGCATTGTACACAAAAAATCGTCTCTATTATGTTAAAAAACTTTTTTGGTACCACAGAAAATAAAGAAGTTATAGCCATATTTTAAAAATCTCATTTTCTTGTTTTTTCAAGATAGCGTTAGAACGATGCGATATTCAAATTTTTTGTAAATGAATTATTAATATTTAAAAAAATCTCTACTACTTTGTCCATTTAACCGACTTTCTATCTCCAATAATAACAAAGATACCGATACAGTCCAACGTCAAATGGGACACCCTGTATATACTATCCAAACATGCTTTAAGGGTTAATAGAAGCGACATCCTTAATTTTTTTTTCAAAATTTTAATGTTTTTTATCATAAAATAGCATTGCCAAATACACAAAAATGAACACTTTTAAAAAGGAGAAAGAAAATATACTAATGCGATTTAAAAAACAATAGAATAGAATATCCACTGAAATTAACTGAAAAACTTTTGTATTTAACTTTTTATGTAACTGTTTAAATTAAAAAGTTACAGCTATTATGCGTTACTTTTGTTACACCCTGTATATTATTTTTCGTTGATTGGATTTTTATAAAGCTTAAAATGTTTTAATAAAGTTTCCTTTATTTTTTTTACAATGCTATGTCATCTATTTGCAAATAAATATAACCCAAAAATGAATACCGAGTACTATCCTAAAAAAAATTTAAAACCTTAAGCTTTAGTAACATTATAAGTACTTACTCATACATTTGTTTTATTTTTTTAGAGGCACCAGTTATGACCACCTTAAGCAAACTTTTATCTTAAAAAATTTATAACTCGAAGAAAACTTTAAATTTAACACATTCCTCAAAGAATCTGTCTACTGATATGTCATGTTTGCCAATTTTACTAATTTAAAAAAACTTCTAAAAAATGTATATTCTGTCAATTAAGATCACCCAGTCCATATTTATTAGGGTTGCCATTCGTCCGGAAAACACCGGACATGTCCTCGTTTTTTGTACATCCGGGAGGAATTTTGTTATTTATACGGGATTTTTTAATATAATACGAGCAGGCAGCATACAGGAATTCCAACCTAACTGACAATGAATCAAATCAGCGACGCTGAATTTTCTTATCCATATTGGAAAGATGTATTAGTAGTAGTCCCTACTACCCTACTACAACCCTCTAGCATGGGTAAAAAATCCATCGTCTCCAAATTGAGTCAATCTCATAAGTGAGATTGAATCAATTTGGTTGGCATTCCTGTTTGCTGGACGTCCCACTATACTGCAGAAATGCAGAATATTATGTATTTGTATCGTTTCTTTGGTGCGCACTTAAATGGTTTCCTTGCCGCAGATGCGTTTCTAATTTTAAAAAGGCATGGTCTTGGAGTCATAGATTTGTCCTCTTTTTTGGAAATATTAATGTCGTAGTTCATAGTTTGTCCTAGATTGTTGCTGTTATTGTCCTAGGTTACCACAGGGTAGGGAATCTCCCATATTAAAAGTTTTTTCCCTAAGTTCGCGAGGACCGCTACATGATGGCGCTGCTTTATTAGTTTTTTAGGCAACTTTTTTTACAAATCCTTACCCCTCTATGCTTCCCCTTAATCAAAAAAATATAAAATAAATAAAAATTTGGATAAATTAATCAAGTGTTCAAAAGTAAAAAAAATCCATTATATTTTGAATTGTTTCTTTTTAATTTTCTTGACTTTTTATTTTATTTGCATTATTTTAAAAAATATTTAAATTAAAAAATAATTTATAGTAATCTTTGGAAGTAATGTCATACTTCTATTTTTAACTTCGTTTTTATTTTTGGGCTTCTCGGTGTGTGTTTTTGTGTTAAAATTTTAAGTATTATGGCCTCATATACAACCAATAGCGAATTTTTACCAAGAATAATTTCTAACTTGAACAAGTGATTTGCAACTGTTGTGAAATGAAAATATCCAAAAAGTAGCCTTGAACTCTTCAAACAGCACCAGCACAAGACCTCAAAATTATTTGATTTTTGAAATTAAATAATAAATGTTTTGTAAGTATCTATAAAATGTACGCATGAACAGAAACATAAATAAATATTAACCACTTAATTGTATTTGTTTCTTTTCGTTCAAATAGCTAAAAGTTAAAGTGCAAAAAAATGTTTACTTCTTATTAAATATTCTAAGCGACAATATGTATTAAAAAGGAAATATTAAATAAATTTTAAAATTATAAGCTTATTTTAAAAAATATCTAAATTTCCCCGGCCGTTTAAACGTCAAAGTTGCGGGGGAATCCTTTCAGATGGCGCTATTTTTGATGTCCGAAAATTTTGTATTCCAGTTAGCTATCTATTTTATCTATGGGTTACCATTTTTTAAGATGGCAACCCTAATATTTATATTCAAAAATATAATAAGGTAATATTAGGTCAAATGATGATCCATCCATATTAAAAAATCTCTTGGGATTTCAACAGGTTTTTCTTATTTGAAATCTCATCAAGCCAATTTCATGTTTTTCTTCTGTACCTGGCTCAGTTGACATATTCATTATGATTTTGGGCCGACACTGGATGCCTTTGTATAAAAACATAATACTATTTTTTCCTGGTGTACTATTAAGAAATTATGTCTTAATGTTAATATTTAAAAAAATTAACAGAATGAGAAGATCATCTATATTAATAGGAAATCCCATTTTTGCAGTTTTTTATGCTTTGCCAATTATCGCCATTGGTGGTGATAAATTGATCCCTAAGAAAATCAAGTCTCCCTTTATGGCCATGGATCTTATAACATGTTAAATGATGATTTGTTAGATTATATTACAATTTACCAACAATATATATAGTATACTTTTCATTCTGGCATTCATTTGTATAAAGACTTTCGTTGCAAGTGAATAAGATGTAATGCTAATAAAATTTCTTGAGAATTGAAAACATTGAAACAAGTAGCATTTGAAATGTAAAATTGTGTTAGGAACTACTTCTAATTACGAGCATCTTCCAAGACACCCGCGATAAATTTTCCGTTGGAGATAATAACAAGGAATAGAAAATCCATCCCACTTTTCTGGAGCTTGGGAGGAAAAATTGTGAAAAATCATGAAATCGAGCATTAGTTCTGGAGTCATAACTCAAGTTTCCCTCGCTAGATTTTCAATTTTTTTTCAGATTTATAATCTAAATTGATCTTGCCAGAGAGTTACCTTCTGCAACCTAGCACAAAATTAATTAGAGCGGTCCAAAGTTAAGGTACTTTTAGATCATTATATTTTTTTTGTACATTCTCCATTTTTTTTCCTTTTTGGCAAGAATTAAAGAAATTACTTCTACGTCATCTACAAAAAAAATTATACAAAAATGTTGTTCGTACTAGCTTTTATGACTGCAGAACTAAACCACTATATTTTACGTTTAGGAAATTGCTCTTAAGTAATAGAACATATTTTTGGATTTATAGATTTCCATATCCTTTAGATGAAAGAAAAGTTCTTGTCGTAGGTTTATAATTGCAATTATACTCATTTGTGGCCATACCCTAAGTCATAATTTATGAGACAAAAATGTTGTATTAAAAAATGATGTAAACAGTATACATATTTTTAAACCTATGATTTAATTACAATAGCGTGTATTCAGCGACCGTGATGAAAATTTTAGAGACGTCGTTAAAGTTAATCACGTCTTTAAGAAAATATTTCTTATGAAGAAATATTTTTTAATCACGTGTTTAACGTTAACGACGTCTCTAAATTTTTCATCAAGGTCGCTGAATACATGCTAATGAGTTTGATTCAAAAATTTGATGTGTACTTTATTAAAATGTACTTTATTGTCGCTTAAAATTAACTTTTCACACACTTTTCTATCTTGAAAATAATATTGAATTTTTCGAGATAAAAATATGCCAACCTGTAGATTTGGAAAATATTGTTAAATAAATTTAAGTAAACTTAAAATTTCTCCTACAAGTACTTAAATAACCAGTATTTTTTCAATAAGCAACTTGTCCATAAATGCCTTTACCTTATCCGAAGAAATATTCCAAAGAGGGTCATAAATTACGTCCAGCCAATAGTGCAACCCATGCGATAAGTGCATATTTTCGCGGTACTCTCTCCCCCCATTAAGAACGCGATTAAAATTTAAAAAGCGCGTCTAATCCAATCAAAGTGAATCCACTCATCGAGTCACTGACACCAAGTTTTATTCACGCTGCTCCAAATTAAACAAAAAAAACGTAAATGGTCCATTGTGATCTCACTACGGGAATAATTACACTCATTTTAAACTTCACATTTAAATAAATAAATTCATTAAAAATTTTAATGTGCGTGAATACACACACCCACGATTATAGTTAGTTAATTTTGTTTTATTTATTTATAACACCTCGTAGATTTATTTATTATAATTGTAATTTATTTAGTATGGAGCTTGTAAATGTAGTAGGTGGCCGAGTGGAACTGAGATGCAGTTGAGTAACGCAGGCCAACACCGTTTTTCTTTCTCTTATTTCTCTTTCGTTTTGGTTCGACTGCGGTCCATCTGGATACCAGTGGCGTACCTTAACAGGCCCTAACTTTTAGATTATAATTAACTACCTAAGTGGGTGAAGATAGCAGGTAGCTAACTAAACTCTTTTGATCACCAAACTTTTAATATTAATTAATGATTAATGTACCTTGTATCTAGTAAAATTCAAAAATATGATTATTTAAAAAAAATCTACTGATTTAAGATTTTTTGATAGCTTAATAATTAATATTTCTTTTATCAAAGAAAAATATCAAGATTTATGAAAAATTATCTAGTCAGGGCAAAATAAATTAGCTGGTCATACACGACCGGATTTTTCCGAAGGACCAAATCCACGGATTTTTCCTACAGATCAGAGGCGGGATTTTGTCTCTACAACGAATTCTAAAACTTGCCAAAACGTCATCATTCAGGTGAAGAGAACAATCTAAATAATGGCGAATTGGCGGAAAATTATGACGTTTTGGCGAGTTCATAAAACTCGCTAAAAAACAAAATCTGGACTCAGATCCACTTATTCTAGATCTGCTGTCGCTGGTAATGTACAGAATGCTTGCCCGCTAGACCATCGAAATGGATCAAGGTTATCACTGATTTTTAGACTTTAGATCTGTGTGTTTATATTACTATAAATTATGGACGAGAAGAAGGAGATCGTGGTATCATCAGGAGGAGTTTTGCTGTAGCAAAATATGTTTCAAAAGAGGAAACCAGATCGAAGTGGATGAAGTCCTGGATTCCTGATAGACAGCAAAGCAAATTTTTCTTCGAGATTTAAGAGATGATGGACCTGGTGACTACTGGAAGTATTTAAGAATAACGGTGAAATTCTGTGCAAGTCTGTAAGTCCTTACAGAAAATATCTGTAAGTTTTGCTATATGGGTTGTAATGGACGATTTCCATGGTTACCTTACAGATATTTCCTGTAAGAACTTACAGAATTGCACCATAAGTCACCACCATTAGACCACTTCTGCAAATGACAAATCGGCCGGATAAAACCGTGCATGAGTAGACAAATCTGGCATAGAGGCTCGCGAATTTTACCATTTTTACTCCAAAAATTCGTGGTTCGTCGCAAAAATGCGTTGTGTTATTTAAATGTAAAGCAGCAAACTAAAACCAACAATACAAACTACAGAATGGAAGAACACTAAATTTTCTTAATATTGTTTAAAAAAATAAATTAGATAGTTTTAAATTTATTTCAAGTACTAACTTGATAATAATTACTCGTGAGTAATTACTAACTGCATTAAACCTTCTATTCTTTTCTTCAATCAGACTTAATTACACGATAAGGAGACGTTTTCTATTTTCAATTTGAAATCTTCACTTTGGCTAATTACTGTAAGTGATAAACAATCTCTAAACTATAATTAAAATTTTGTAATTGAGCGACATCTCTGTTCCGCATCTTCATCAGTATCCAACTACCGTGACCAATTACACTGCTTTCCATAAAACAGTCGGAAAGTAAGTAAACGTTTAATTATACATGCACTTTTGTCTAAGCGATATTTCTTAGAGATAATTGAAAGGTGTTTTGTAATCCACAAGGTATTTGCGGTCGCACGACATAAAAAAATCTACGCCAACGATTTATGACTCAATATTCAAACAGTTCTCAGAAAAACACCACGCGAATTTCCTGAGGAGATTATTAATGAATGATGTAAAAATATGAATTAAGTATTTGATTTCATACTTCAATTTTAAAATATTATTTCGAGTTATCTAAGCTAACTATATGACAAATTTGCTTTGGAACTCTAAGGTGATCTCTCTTCCAAGTATTTTCAAGTTTTAACAAAACCCAATACCTTCAAATCAATCTCAAAAATGCAGTCTTTATAATGAGCAGAAGAAAATTTGTGAAGTGTAACAAAAAGTTTTTTCTAAATTTTAAACAATTATTTGTTTCTAACAAAATCGAAATCAAGTTCTTTTATTGATAAACCATCAATGTTTACTTTACCTCACAATTTCGTAATAAGCACACATTCGTTTTAATTGACCTGATTTCGGCATTATTTTCTCTTTTTGGTAGAGCTTTTTAATTGTTGTTTTTTACCGTTATTTATTAGAACCATGTAACTACAAGAGATTGATTATTTTATAACCAATTTTGAGGGAAAAAATCATATAATCGTATGTACAATTCGCTTTCAAAATTTTCGTAAAGAAATACACTTTGGTGTTTTTTCATTAAAACCATAAAATCTTCTACAAATTAACCGATGGAAAATAAAATCTAATTGTTCCTACAAAACTTTAAATCCTTTAAGTTATTGTTTCTCTGCAGTGTCATTTTCTTAACTAAAATTCTGAAAACTAAGATTTCTTGGTTAAGAAATCTACTTTAAAATGTACTCAACCTAATTTAGAAACCGATTTTTGCAAGATGTAGGTTCTAATTACTAAGAAATCATTAGCAAAGCAGTTTTAGCTTCGAGGAAGATATTAATTTATGAGAATACACAAAGAATAATCTGAAGGAACCCTCTGTGGTGCTTTACTCTGGGTATATTTTTTAAGCGCGTCAGCCTTCTGATTCCATAATATGCTTGGTCAGGAGCTGCTGGAGCGAACCGTGAAGAGATGAAAAAAGGAAATGGTCATGCAAAGCACCGTCGAAGAGGAAGGGCGAGGTAATTGTTTGTTTACACGGGTGTTTGGCAGGTCCGTGCCTTCGGAATGCTGGACACTACGAGAGATGCACGATAATACTACTAAAGGGAGAGGCAAATATTCCACCAGACGAAGAGGGCCCGCATCTCGTTAGCATGAGTTATGGCCCACCAGTGGCGGAACATTGGAAATTTTAAGAAAATAACAGCTTTTTTTGGGCAAAAACAGAAAAAATTAACTTTGTTTGTCGAAAATTTAATTTTTTTAGAGTTTCATAAATTGTATACCTACGTTCGTTTCGATTAAATAGTTAAGGTTCATAGTTCATACTTTCTTTGTCATTATAATATATGTAAAGTTGGACGTTAAATAGTTTTGTTTGTATGTTTTCTTATCATTTCACATATTAATTAAAATTTTATGAATGTTAATAATTTTAAACACTGTTGTTTGATAACCGGAATAAGCTGAATACCATAGAAAAAAATAAAAAAAAAGGATATCCAAGAAACAAAAAAAAAATTCTACACATAATATGCATAAGCAATAAGCAAGTAAATAAAAAATTCACTATTGATAACAATGCTTGGAAAAATAGTTACACAATTGTTATACAGGGTGGGCCAACGAAAACGAAACGGCTGAGATTTAAAATAGTTATTAAAAATTAAAAAAAAAAAACGCTCGAACAGGTCAACTTTGGTTTCGAGGGGGCATATTTTGCAATAGACCTGATGCAAAAATCCATTCATCCCTGTGCGGTATGGACACAACCCCTAAAATTATAATGGGCATGGTGGGGTAAGTACTGTTTACCTAGAGTAAAAAACAAAAGTTAAATTGATCGATTAGTTTTAAAGATACGTACCGGGTGGAAATGAAACTAGGGCCACCCCTGGCATTTCTTTATTTATGGAAATAAAAAATTAAAATTTTAGTATATTATATGATCTAAGAAAACAAATCTTATGGATCGAATAGATTTTTAATTTTACTTCCGGTTTATCAGGAAATGGCATCCACTTTCTTATTTTAAATATAACCCCCTAATTTTTTCTACGTAAAATCAAACATTGGTTAATTTTAAGTATGTTTATGACAAAAAAATTATTTTTTTTCAAAACTTTAAGAAAAAAATGTTGAATTTTTTTTTGGTAAAAAATTTGAGTAAAACCTACAAAAACTATTTTTAAACATATATATGGGATATCACAGTAACCGGAGAAAAACCCTCTATTTAATTAGGGGGTGGCCCTTATATCATCCCATTTAAAAAAGTAAAGATATTTCCAAAAAACGCTTCTTGAAAATTAAAAAAAAAATAATATCTCAAGAACGGTGAAATAAATTTTATAAATTACAATTTATTTTACGTATTTGTATTATTTAAAAATTTTTTTGTAGTTCAAGTAAGTCATTATTTTTAAACTAAGATTTTTAGTGCTAATTTTTGTAATTTTAGTTTTTAAAAGAAAGACTTATGGTTTTTCTCTGAAGATGCAACATTGATGTTGCGAAATGCATCAGAAAGTATAAGTTTTTAATAAATTTGTAACATTCTTCGTTGTTTGGTTCAATAAGACTTTACCCTTTTACCCGTCTACACTTAAAGAATATTTATTACTTAAAAAATATTCAAATTATGTTACAATTGAGGGAATCAGAAGCAAAGGGTGTAGGTGAAAAAAAAATGAAAAATTTATATCTCTGTTATACCATATTTCAGCAATGCTTATTTAAATCTTTAATAACCCTTTGCCACGAAACAGTTTAGGTCTTTAGTTAGGTGTCTCAATATGCACTAATTCAATTTTTCATTTAAAATCACTTATAACCCTTTGCTTCTGACCCCCTCAATTGTAAAACTTTTTTTAAAGATTACACAAAATTCTACGAATTCAATGTTGTCTCAAAATTTAGAAGAGAAAAACCGTTTTTCTAGATTGCATGGTAGGAAACCTAAATATAGCACACTTGGCCATAGTGAAATAAAAAATAAGTACTTCATCATGATCGGTGACGTTTTAAAAAAAACATAATATTCTTCTTTATTATTATTTAAAAATAAATCTGCTGAAAGGTCCTTTGCTTAAAAACAAAAGATCAGAAATATAGATTGGATTTTAATAGGTATACAAATCTAGTAAAACTAAAACCCCTAAAAATTACTAAAAAGTATATTTGGTTGCCCAGTTTCGGTAACAGTCTTAATTGAAATCCCCGTATATTGGGCCATGGGAATAATTCGGTATTGAATACGAGTACTGTTTTATTTTTATGATTTTTGTCGAATATTTAACCAAGGAAAAAATGTAAAAAAAGTAACCCAAAAATTAGTCTTGTTTAGGAGCCCATAAATTTTCTGGTCGCCAGGCAAGTATCTACTCAATTTACCCTAGTTTGGCTTCATTTAATCGAAATACTGTTGTTTTCCCTATTTGATATAGAAAAAAATATGGAAAAGGTCTTATCAGATTTACTCCCGTCCTTGGCAAAATTGACATTTTCGTATACAAATAATTAACCTACACATTTTGGGCGCGTTCCACTAGACTCGCAATGCCCACGACGACCGCAAAGTCGTTCCACATAAGACCGCGGTTGTTTCTTTCGTGCATAAAAACGTCATCGATGGCGACCGCAAGAAGCTCACAACGACCGTATTGATTCGGGGGTTTCTGTGGTCGTTTGATGAATGGTGACGTTTTGAGCTAGTGGAACGGGAAAATTTTGCGGTCGTGGGCTTTAGTGTTCATTAGTGGAACGCGCCCTATGTCAGAAGGCAGAATAATTTTCGTAGTCCGAACTTTTGATTATAACTTATAAATTGATGAAACAATTTAAAAAAATTGTTATGAAATATGCAGCTGAATATGCTAAAATAAATTGGCCAATCGATTGGGCAAATGTTAGAACTTTAGCACCTAAGAACCACAATTAAAAGTTAAGATAATTGACCATGCTTCTTTTGAAAATTTCAAGGAACTACAGAAAAAGACCATGACAACTAAAAGTGAGAGAAAAAGACAGAATAGTTTGAATTGGAAAATAGTAAAATGGATTCAAGTAAAAAAATTAAACCCAATAAATTGACTACGTTTTCCTCGTATAACTCGATCCTGATTGGATTGAATAGCGATTGACTCAATCCGAATATTTACCGAAATAAACACGACACGTCGGATTGGATCGAATTGGAATGATGAATTTAATGAAACGTTTATTTCGGAAAAAAATGCGGACCGAGTCAATCGCTATTCAATAGCCATTAAATAGCCATTACTCACTCAGACCTTTTACGACACTCGCCTGCCGGCTCGTGTCGCAATTTCGGTCTTCGTGAGTAATGGCTATCATTACTCGCTCGTTGAATAATATACTATTTTTTACTCACCCTACTGTTTATAATAACCATTTTTACTGTCATCGTAAAAGTGGTTGCCTATTTTTGTTTGTAGGGAAAATTGATTTGAATCGCTAATATAATCGATGGCAGCATATTTTAATGAAATTGAAGATTAAAAAAATACCATGTTCATTTGCAAGGTAAATACGATGACGTTAGTAAAAGTGGTCGCCTATTTTTGAAAATAATTCCCACTTTCGGTTTGCTGCCTCGATTCCTGTGGTTCCTGTGTGTTGGTGGTGGCAGCACATTTTTTTATAAATTTGCTTAACACTTTTCATCGACTTGGACAAATATGGAGTTATGTTAAGCCTAGTTTAGATTGGCTGAGTAAGTTGGGGAGTTCATAAAAGCAAGATGTACTCGAGTGTAAATAATAAATCACCACAAAGTTAACATTTAACCCTTTGCACTATGTTGTCGCCGAAAATGCGACATTTAAAATATGAACTTTAAATCCACTATCGCTGTTGTTGCGACACGCATGTTTGGCTTATTTCAGAGTTTTTAACATTACAATTAACAGGTTGTTAATATTTCTTCATTTTTTGTATAGGCCTCACTTTTGCCAATCGTCATTGAATATAACTGCGAAAGTTCAAAACAAATTAACGGGACAAAGATATTTTAGGAATATAAAAGGAGTAAAAAATTGAACTTATATTGGACAGAGGCGTCAAATAAAATAAATGAGGCAAGGGGTTTCATTCCGCCCAAGAAACTGTATAAAAATTGACTTTAATTTTTGCAGTTTTGTTAAAAATTCAAAAAACTTTAACACCTTGTATTTCGAAAATAGAGGAGTTTGGCGAAAAATTTTATTCTTCCTTTTTAACTTCAAATAGGTCAAAAAGTTTTTCTTTTAAGTAAGTTTTGAATAAGTATAATGTTTCAAATTAAATTACTCTCGAATTAGGGTCCCCAAAAATTTCGTGCCCTACCTCTAATTTTTTTAAATTTTATCTCCACGTATTCGGAAAAACATCGTTTTAGACTAATTCCAATTCATATTATAATAATCAATAACTTTTTAAAATTTATTTTTATAGGAGTAGTTTTTATTTAGAATCGTCATAAGCCAATTTTAACGTCAAGTTGACTTCTTTTCTATAATTATTTAAAATTGGATGTTTATTGATTGGCATCCTCATGACTTCGTTCCTCGACATTAATATGCGGAAATGTAATCTAGTTCAATTTATTATTATTAAATAGAGGTCTTATTGTTTCGCTAAAGATACAACCTTGAGTTGCGAAATGTATCAGAAGATAAGGTTTTTAATAAATTAGTAACACTGATTATTTATCAATTGGGTTAAATAAGACTTTACATTTACCCGCCTACAACAACTATTTAAATTGCCTCCAAGGTTTACACGTGCCAGCGAATTTTTAAGATTTCTATTTATCTATACAAAAAATTAACTGCGTCGCAGTTTTTTAAATTGGAGGAAGGGTTCAAAAATAAAATATTTGCCCCTAGCGCCATATTTCTTTACTGCGGGCCTGCCAGGGCACCGATTCTCCATGTATGCGATCAAGTTTCGCATAGTTTTTAAAAGTCGTATTCTCGACTAATGTAAGTCGAACCGCACGCGAAAAATTCCGAACAAAATGAGCGAGTAGGTCTAGGGCAAGCGAAAGACTACTTTTTCATGCGTAAAGTGACAGTTGCTTTTAAATAATTTAGGTTATTATTTATTAATTACTTACGTAATTATTACCAGTTTCCAAGCGCACACATTTAATTTTATTTTGTCTTCGAAAATTAATTAAATCATTTTATTAACGAAATTTGCTGCAATTTTTATATTTGAAGCTACAATTTCTGACACTGCGTTGATCATCTTAATTCTTGCCGTGACGCTTCTTACATTAGTTTCTTTAGATGGAGGTGCACCTTTATCCTCACCTCTATCATCAACTCTTGAAAACACTTGACAATATAAACAAGGTAAACCGCTTTGAGTTTTGGACACCTCGAGCAGAATCTCACGGGACTATCCTCTACTCTCAACTATGCGCGCACCCTAAGAAGAAAAATTATGCAAATGCCCTTAACTGGTCATTTCGTTTGAGAGATGATTGTTTTACCACCCTATAAACTATGAAGCTATCAAAACAAATTTAAACAGGTTCGTCTATCTAAAGACATGACTCTAGAGCTAGTAAATCCTTAAGATAATTAATCTTTTTTCTTTTTATTATGGGCATTGGGGATTTATAATCAAAAATTTAACAAATTGCGAGTTTCCTTACTCTTTGGTAAGCCCAATATTTCTTTATCCACTGTTGGTCAAATTGAAATTTAGCCATGTTGCCAATAACTCGTTCGGGTGATTAATCGCATGCGAAAATGAGACGACCTTTCAAGAATACAATTTACGTTAAGGTGGTCTGGACGAATAATATTCATGTCCCGAAGTTCCAAAGAGTTTCTCTTTAGGCGCCCGTGATAATTTTTTCAGAGATCATACGAGCGCTTAAAAAATCATCCCACTTTTCTGGAGTTTCCTTGAAAATTATCAGTGAATTACTAATACATAATTATGTAATTAATTAATGAATACCGCTAGAGGGTGCGTGAGTTTGGGAAGAAAAATCGTGATACTCGAACATTACGGGCCACGAGATCTTTAGTTTGCTATTTGACAACTTTTTATGTGTTGAAATAATTAGAAGGGCTCAAAGTTAAGCCTCATTTTCACGGTGATAGTACTATCATGAAAGCACTGTCATGATGGTCACCGCGAAAGTTCTATCACATGATCGATAACGACTTTCAGGTTGTCTATACTTCACAAGCTTTCGTGATAGTTCCTATCATGATAGGAACTATCACACCAACTATCACCGTGAAATCGAGTTATATTTTTTCATGAATTGTGAATCTTTTTCAGTCTTCAGTATTTAGTAGAATGACTTTGAAATTAATAAAAAAAAGTTAAATACTATATTTGCCTTTTAGGAAATCATTCTTAATTTATTATTACAGATTACAAAAACTGTAACTAGAAAGTGTGAGAAATAAATTTAAGAAATAAAAATGTGCTTTATAATTTAACGATAATTAGGAATATTCAACAGGTTTTGTTTAGAAAATTAAAAAAAAATATTACAATTATATACTCATTTATAAATTTATAACCATGCAATCATTACCTACTATAAATTAAACACAATAATAACGTCCTTCATTTTACTATAAAACGTTAAAATTGTTGCTGCTTTAACTAATACTTCTCTAATTCAAAATTCCAAGGAAGTAATTAAGAAAATTGTAAACTGTGCCTACGTATAAGTATTTAATCTTAAGTTTCCAAATTGTTTTCTTTAATTATGCTCCTTTTTGATGTAGAATTACATGTTCTTTGTATCAAACTAATGAGTTGTTTATTTGGTACAAAATAATACATGTAACTCCAAACTTCCCCAGGATGGAGTTATCTCCTTTTTGCAGCAAACCCTTTAATTACAATGTTTCCCATATTGAAAAATATGAGACGAATATGATATGAATAATTTAAAACTTTTGTGGTTTTAGAAAACCCAATAAATGAAAATTGATTACTGAGATCGTAATACTCGTATCGTGTTCATTTTACCACGGCAAAACTGTGTAACAATTGGTTTATTTTTTTATTACATACAGTGGTGTGAATTAAAATAGGTGTATGAAACTTTCCTTATTAAGTTGTTAAAAACCGGCAAATAGAATTATAAAAGAATATAAAATGTGGTGTGCATTGAAATGCCAAACAAAATAATGTTTGCTATCAAGTTTTATTTATTATGTGTACAACATAGTATCAATACATTAAGATTTATGAAAATAAATTTTAACTAGGTGTGAAAAAAATAGGTGCAACAAACATTATTTGAAAAACAAACTTAAAGATTGATGTTAAATATTTGGATCGTTAATTATATTAATAAAAAACAAGAATTCCTTGTATCTTGTTTTATTCTTGTTTTTTTTATTAATATAAAACATTATTTAATTAAAGAAAGAAGTAATTTGTAATTTCAACCTCATAAGTAAATTAATTGAATAGTAAGCTAGTTATTTGAAAGTTAGGTTTATCATTTGTCGCAAAACATATGCATGATTTTAAGATTTTTTTGTCAAAATAGGTGGAGAACATTTTTAACTGGAGGAACGTCGATTGATTCGAAAACTACGAGTAATTGGTAAGACTAACAAAAAAATTAGTGGTCTCAAAATATGCTGGTGACAAACGTATTAAAACATCACCCACGAAAAGAAAACAGAGGACGGAAGAGAAAAATTACAGAAAAAATGGAACGTAGGATTGTAAATCTTCTAAAAAAATCCATTTATGACAACGACTGCTCTAAAAAAGAATTTAAATTTAGAAGTTACAACAACAGCTATCAGAAAAGTATTAATTAAAAATAAATTGCCAGCACGTAGTCCTAGAAAGGTACCTCTTTTCCCAGGGAGACATACAAAGTCGTTTAAAATTTGCGCGTGAGCATTTGAATTGGCCTGTAACAAAGTGGAGGAACATTTTATGGACGGATGAGTCCCAAGTATATTGATTTGGTTCTGATCGAGGTAAACAATATACTAGACGGTCTCAGAAGAGTTGATCCGAAAATTTATTGTAGAAACAGTGAAACATTGAGGTGGTTGAATTGTAGTATGGGCATGCTTTTCGTATAATGGTGTGGGTCCAAATTTCTGGATCAAAGACATTATGAATGCTCCAAGCTATGTTCATATTTTATCTACAATAATCCTACCATATGTGGAAGAGGAATTGGCTCTTAGATGGGTGTTTTAGCAGCATAATGATCCTAAACACACATCTAAGTTAGCAAAAAAATGGTTTGAAGACAAAACAATTAGGGTTTGGAATGGCCAGCACAATCACCTGATCTCAACACTATTGAGAATTTGTATCGTGATATTAAGCTGACAATTGCAAACAAACAAAATTAAAAATCAGGATGAATCGTGGAAAGCAGTTGAAGAAGCATGGAAGGCAATTCCTGTTGAGCGATGTCAGCGCCTAATCGACTCAATGCCTCGTCGTTGTGCAGCTGTACTGAAAAATCATGGACATGCTACCAAATAATGGTTTATAATACAACTTATAATCCAATCTATAATAAAAAAAACCATTATAAATAGTTTTTCCTTGACAAAAATATGTAACACACCTATTTCTTTTCACACCAATATTTCACATTTCTCCTATAAAACTGAATTTATTACATAAGAAGGAGGTGCGTGAATTTAGCGACAGACTTGAAGCACCAACGTTTTTTTAATACATTCGTTAGTGCATCGTTAGTGCTCTTTAGTGCAACACTTAGTAAAATTAGCGGCTAAGTATTGAGAGAGTAAATGTTTATACATACAGTGGTGTGAATAAAAATAGGTGTATGAAAAATTTCGTGCTTAACTTAAAAAAAAAATAACATAATAATAATACAAATATTTTCAATTCTCTGTAAACCAACAAAAACGATCGCTGTTTTGAAAAATATTGTTTTATATTACCTTCTTATAGGTGCGTGAAGTTAGCGACAGACTTGAAGCACTAACGTTTTTTTTAATACATTCGTTAGTGCTCTTTAGTGCAACAATTAGTAAAATTAGCGGCTAAGTATTAAGCGAGTAAATTTTTATTTAAATTTTGTCGCTAACTTCACGCTCAGCGACAATTTTTTTTATTTATTATTTTTTTTCAAATTTTCTTTTGTATTTCATTAGTGCTTCGTTAGTGCTTGTTAGTGCATCAAAAAAACTTACTATTTTTCGAAAAATAACAAAGTTAGACCTTTTATTTTTTTTTACCTAGCGACAATTTTTTTTATTTATCAATTGTTTGTAAATTTTCTTCCGAATTTCGTTAGTGCTTGTTAGTGCATTAAAAAAACTTACTATTTTTGGAAAAATAACAAAGTTACAGACCTTTTATTTTTTTCGACCTAGCGACAATTTTTTTTATTTATTATTTTTTTTTTAAATTTTCTTTTGTATTTCATTAGTGCTTCGTTAGTGCTTATTATTGCATCAAAAAAACTTACTATTTTTGGAAAAATAACAAACTTACAGATATTTAATTTTTTTTGACCTAGCGATAATTTTTTTTATCAATTGTTTTTAAATTTTCTTCCGAATTTCATTAGTGCTTCGTTAGTGCTTATTAGTGCATCAGAAAAACACAATTTAATTGAAAAAATAGGAAAGTTAAATTTGGCCCAAAACGAAGAGATTTTGCTTATTTTAGTTACATTTTCTGTCATATACTAGAATTCTTGTTATTTTAAAGAATAAATATTATAGGGGCGTACTTTTAGAAAAATGATAAAAACACATTTTCCCAAAAGTGCGCCCCTATAATAGGCATGACAATAAACTAACATTTCTATATGAAAATTAAATTAAATTTGAAGGGCAACAGGTTGCGGTTTTGATAAATTATTGATTAAAAATGCCCAAAAATCAATTTTTACTAGTGAAAACTACGCTTTTCAAACATTTAGCAGACCGTCTTTTTTAAATTTTTAAATTGTAGAGTTTTATTATCCAAACTACCTCGAAGTGTTTACCAAACATTTTTTTTTATTAAATTGCTTAAAGGCTTGTTTAGACGGGCATAATTGCGTAGTTGCATCTGAGTAGATTTGGGATAAAATTTTGGTAACAAATTATGCCCGTTTAAACAGACCTTAACAAATTATTTTTCTCAATAGATGCCTCGTCACCCTAAAGTAGAGTTTGAAGTTTTAAGAAAAACCACAATGAATAATATTGAAAGTATTCAAAATACAATAAATACTCCTTCTGATCCCTTCGCTAGGTCGAAAAAAATAAAAGATCTGTAACTTTATTATTTTTCCAAAAATAGTAAGATTTTTTGATGCACCAACAAGCACTAATGAAGCACTAATGAAATACAAAAGAAAATTTGAAAAAAAAATAATAAATAAAAAAAATTGTCGCTAGGTCGAAAAAAATAAAAGGTCTGTAAATTTTGTTATTTTTCCAAAAATAGTAAGTTTTTTTGATGCACTAACAAGCACTAACGAAGCACTAATGAAATACAAATGAAAATTTGAAAAAAAAAAATAACAAATAAAAAAAATTGTCGCTGAGCGTGAAGTTAGCGACAAAATTTAAATAAACATTTACTCGCTTAATACTTAGCCGCTAATTTTACTAATTGTTGCACTAAAGAGCACTACGAAGCACTAATGAAATACAAAAGAAAATTTGAAAAAAAAAATAATAAATAAAAAAAATTGTCGCTGAGCGTGAAGTTAGCGACAAAATTTAAATAAACATTTACTCGCTTAATACTTAGCCGCTAATTTTACTAATTCTTGCATTAAGAGCCCTAACGAATGTATTAAAAAAAACGTTAGTGCTTCAAGTCTGTCGGTAACTTCACGCACCTCCTTCTTATGTAATAAATTCAGTTTTATAGGAGATATGTGAAATATTGGTGTGAAAAAAAAATAGGTGTGTTACATATTTTTGTCAAGGAAAAACTATTTATAATGGTTTTTTTATTATAGATTTGATTATAAGTTGTATTATAAACCATAAACCATTATTTGGTAGCATGTCCATGATTTTTCAGTACAGCTGCCAAACGACGAGGCATTGAGTCGATTAGGCGCTAACATCGCTCAACAGGAATTGCCTTCCATGCTTCTTCAACTGCTTTCCACAATTCATCCAGATTTTTAATTTTTTTGTTTGCAATTGTCAGCTTTATATCACGATACAAATTCTCAATAGTGTTGAGATCAGGTGATTGTGTTGGCCATTCCATAACCCTAATTGTTTTGTCTTAAAACCATTTTTTTGCTAACTTAGATGTGCCATTCCTCTTCCACATATGGTAGGATTATTGTAGATAAAATATGAACATAGCTTGGAGCATTCATAATGTCTTTAATCCAGAAATTTGGACCCACACGATTATACGAAAAGCATGCCCACTACAATAGCCGCCAATTTTACTAATTGTTGCACTAAAGAGCACTAACGAATGTATTAAAAAAAAAAACGTTAAGGCGATAGTCGGCAAATGCGAGCGCTTGATTTTGAAATTCGCTTGATATTTGGGGTTTTGCTCATAATTTTTTTTCTATTGAAGCTTTTTTAAAATTTCTTTTTTTGGTACACAGAAGAGTCTTGTGGCTACCAATTTCTTCTGGTTTTGTTTTTGTAAGTCACACCAAATACTCATACGGCAGCAGTAAAATTGGCACTTTTAAAAAAACCTGGTCCTAGAAAATACCATTTTTCTTTAACAAGGGACCTTCAAATTGAGATTTGTAAAATTTTCTCTTATCTAAATACACAACTTCACAAAAGTGTTATTCTGTTTTTCCGATTATATCGAGTATAAGGTTTAAAACAGCAAGCAAAACTTGCTCATTTTTAGGTCAGATTTGATTGTCTATAAATCTAAAAATTCAATAAAAAATACAAAAACAAAATAATAGACATGTTATGCCAAGTATTAATGAACTACTACTACAAAAAAAAACAGAATTTCATTTACTGGTTTGTCTAAAAAATGGTATTCCGTAGAGTCACATTTTACGCTCACAAAATTTCGCCGACTATCGTCTTAATGCTTCAAGTCTGTCGCTAACTTCACGCACCTATAAGAAGGTAATATAAA
This sequence comes from Stenus bimaculatus, assembly GCA_963971135.1. Classification (NCBI taxonomy): domain Eukaryota; kingdom Metazoa; phylum Arthropoda; class Insecta; order Coleoptera; family Staphylinidae; genus Stenus; species Stenus bimaculatus. Next base: position 18,723,717 of record OZ020187.1, read on the forward strand.
ACAATATTTTTCAAAACACCGATCGATGTAGAAAAATTATCTTTCCAATGATTAACGATCTTGTAGAAGGATAATGTTTTTTAAAATGTGCGATTTTTAATTAATTTTCAAAGAATGCATTTTAGCTTAGAATAAATATTTTTTTGCCAATATGTTGACTACAAGAACAGTTATACAGCAACTTTTATCTGGAAACACGTGGCCAACAATGTTGCGCGTCCAATCCAAATTCAGTGTGATATGGATTTATCAACTGTTGGCGGTATTGTAATATTGCGTTTATCATCATAGATTATAGGTACCCAAAAAAAGATAACGGAGATGGTGGTCTTCCACCTTTTCTTGAAAATTTTTTGCAGGAATTACTTTTAAATATTGTTTCGTAAGTTTGTTACAATGACTAATATGTAGATTCTGGTAAAAATTAAAGGCCTTTATATGCAGATTCTGGTCAAATTTAAAGGCCTTTAAATAGAAACAAATAAGGTAACCATGGAAATTGTCCATTACAACGCATATAACAAATTTAAATTTAAAGGCCTTTATACCCAGATTTTTCAATTTTTGGAGCCACAGGATAAAGAACTTCTTCAAAATCAGATTAATAGCCAAATTCTGGTCAAATCATTTAAGTTTAAAGGTCTTTAAATTTAAATTTGTTATATGGGTTGTAATGGACAATTTCCACGGTGACATTATTTGTTTCAAATTAAAGGCCTTTAATTTTGACCAGAATCTGCCTATTAAACTTAAATGATTTGACCAGAATCTGGGTATTAATTAGAAATAAATATGGTAACCATGGCAATTATCCATTACACCCACATAACAAATTTAAATTTAAAGACCTTTAAACTTAAATGATTTGACCAGAATTTGGGTATTAATCTGATTTTGAAGAAGTTCTTTATCCTGTGGCTCCAAAAATTGTTGGTAAGTTGTCGATAACTTGTTTTCCAGATTCCAGAAGCCACCAACTTGTTGCCAACATGGTTCCCGGCCGTTCTTAGCCTGTTTATAGATAGTTTGAATTGGAGTGCGACAACTCGAGCAATTGTGCCCTACGACCTGGATGTCCTAAATGAAGTATATCTATCTATAAGTAATGGCGCGTACACATCTAAGCACGTACGCGAATGCGGCAAGCCGAGGCAATGCATTTTCTCCTATCTGTGTTGTCCGATGCAGAAACAGATAGGAGAAAAAACATTGCCTCGCCTTGCCTCGTTCGTGTACGTGCCTTAAAACATTAGCACTATTTTAAAATTTCTATTTTTGTAAATAATGATCAATCGTATGAGAAACCAAACAGTTTACATAATCTGGTAGCTTTAGTCCACAGTAATCCAAAAATTAAACAAACCCCTTCGCAAGCATTACGAACATATTTTACGTCCATGTTATTTTAAAAATAACACCAACAGGACTATTTTGATATTTAGATGACCTAAAAGTTTTATTTATCCTATTGATATTCAAAAAAAGGAAATTAAAATTTTGCCTTCATATTTCATGGAATTCATACCTATGCAATTGAAACCACTAAACCAGGCTATTAAAATAATAATAAAATTCATTTTTACACATAAACAAAGCTAAAAAATAATAATTATCTAAAATTACGAATTATTTTATATTTGAAATAAAAAAACGACCTTCGGTGTTCAAACGTGCGAAGGTTGGCAGCCCCGTCCGGGATTCAATCATCGCAATTATTTTCAAAGATATAAACAAGAAAATTGAAGCGATAACATCACTCATTACCAACAAATTTAAAAGTATCATTTATTAGAAAGCGACTTGTTAAGCAAATTAAGAGATTAGCTTCATTAGAAGGTGCTTAAGCTTACGCAATCTCTAATTTTTCCTCCAATTTTCGAATGCACTCATTCGCGCGAGTTTTATTTTAATTGGAAACAATGCTCCCAAGACATCCCAGGCGAAAGGAGATTATTTATGTAATTTTAAATCGTAGCTTCTGCAACAAATACGAGTAAATTTATTAAATGTTATCACAATTATCTACGCTTTTGCCATAAAAATAGCGGGTGGGAGTCGTTTAAGTGAAATTAAAAACGTTTTGTGTGTCAGTTTGCCGGTTGCAACAGGGCTTGTTTGTTGTTAAACATGCGGGATAAAGTGAAGGTGATTTTTTATAAAATAAAGTTTACAATAATTGGAGACAATTAAAAGTTTCTACTGATTTATTTACTTTTCATTTTTTACGTGAGTATTTTTAGTTTCAAGATTTTCAAGTTACCTTTTACTGATTGCAAAATTTTCTTACTATTTTAAATATTAATAGAGCACAAGAAATTGGAACTATAAAAAGTGATCAGCCTTGCTTATTTATTTAGGTGTTGCGTTTGTAATAAATATTACCATAAGATTATTAATTGGGCCTGACTCATTATGAAATAATCTTATGAATGTTTTAATTTTTAAACTGAAATAAATTAGATAAATCAACATTTTTTTTTCGTATTTTTGCATATTATTTATTTACATAATATTTATTGGATAGCAACTATAAAATATGTAATATAAATAATCCAAAATAAATAAAAGAAAAAATATGAAATTTTTATCTCTTTTGGGTTCGTGATGCAAACTATCAAAGTTTTTCGCGTTATTTGCATTCAAAGCGGTTTTCCTTGGGTTTCGTATTTCAATTTTATATACAATACAAAAATTATCGCCCTACATACAAAAATTAGTTCTTTATTGATTCCTGCGATACACAATAACAACAATAATTATAATCAAGCACTAGAAACAGTGACATCTTTTTAAATAGTTGGAATAATAGAGGATGCACTTTTTGTGGATTTAATTATGCTTTTAAAATTACCTTTTATTTGTTTTACTAATATTAATTATTGAGTAACAAAGAAAATATGTCATGTGGGTTGGTTATGTAAATTAAAATGCAGGTATTTCAATAACAGATAAATTTGCGCTAGGAATCGATACTGATAAAAAACACCATGAAAGAAAGTCAGGGTATAATCGTGCAGTTATGCTCTATATATTATTTAATTTTTCTTTGCAATAAATAATTTATTTAATTTAATTCTAAACAATTATAATATGTATATGTAGGTTCTAATTAAGTTTAACACTTAATAAGAGATATATCAAAATAAAGAAAAGTAAAAACAAAAAATATAAAGGTCCTTTTTAAAAATATTAAGTAGTCAGTGAAATTAGGTATACAGGGTGCTTAAAAAGTCGCGAACACGCTCCACGCTACGTTAAGGCGATAATCCGCAAATTTGAGCGCTTGATTTTGAAATTCTCTTGATATTTGCGATTTTGGTCGTAACTTTTATTCCAGTGGAGCTTTTTAAAATTTACTTTTTTGGTATAAAGAAGAGTCTTCTTGCTACCAGTTTCTTCTTTTTTGTTTTAGTAAGTCAAACCAGATAAATAACTATTTACAGCATCCCAAAAATTAAGTAAAATTTTAAGAAATTTTTGGGATGCTGTAAAAAATTTAAAAATATATTTAAAACAAAAAAACGCAACATCAAAGTCTTCGTTTATATCTTAACTTATTTCTAGCGTTGGAAAAAAAAATATTATTTCAATTAGGTTTTTAGAATGTTTCAAAAAGCAGCTAAGCGAACAATTTTTGTAAAGAGCCCGTTTTACTGCTGCCGTATGATTATTTGGTTTGACTTACCAAAACAAAAAAAGAAGAAATTGGTAGCCACAAGACTTTTCTGTATACCAAAAAAAAATTTTTAAAAAAGTTTCAATGAAAAAAAAATATGACCAAAACCACAAATATCAAGCGAATTTCAAAATCACGCCCTCAAATTTGCCGACTATCCTCTTAAGAAGCACTCGTTATTAAAAATATTCAAAAAATTCTTCTAGCAGATTATTCAAGATATGAGTGCTCAAAGTAAAAAATTTTATTTGTACATATTTAGTTATATTCGCTCTTTATAGTACAAAACATAAAGATGCTTGTGTTGTTATTGCATTTCTCAACAAAAAATATTAATTTATGTCGAGAATGTAAAGATATTTGCATTTTAAAATTTACAATTTATCATAACATTGACAAAAATGGCAACAATGTAAAAATATTACAATTATTTCTTCGTTTCCTGGAACTTTAATCTGATAAAAATAACTTCGAACATCTACTTAAAATTTTATTATTTTTATTTGTTTCAAATAAAAATTACTAATAATAAAATGGTCTATACAGGGTGTCTCAGACCACCCGTCCACCCCTTTTATTTTGAGAACGCCTTGTCGTACAAGGCTAAAATAAAAAATTATTACCAAAGCAAACCCGAAGAATCCATTGATGCACTAATTTTTTTCCGGAACAATCCGGAAGTACCCGGAACCGGAAGCAACTTTCGATTTTTAAATGGCAACATAGGTCGAGTATGGTATCGTTTGAAAGGTCTTTTAAAAAGAAACAACTTTTATTAAAATATTTTTGTAATAACTTCCATAATTAACAAATTAAACGAAAAAAAAAATGCAAACAAGTGACCATTAATGGTCTCTTAAATTATGGAGAAATTAAATCGTTACCATCATCCGCAAATGGGCAAGAGAGAGATTTTTTTAAATTGAAACTCTTTTTTGCGTTTATCGCTTTATTCGTTAAAAATAATCAACTTTTTTTTATTTTTTGAATTAAGGTAAATACATAACCTAAAAAAGTTGATTATTTTTAACAAGCGAAGCAAAAAATACATGTTTCCATTTAAAAAATCATAATTGCCTCTACCCTTACCCATTGAGGATGATGGTAGTGTTTTAATTTTTCCATAATTTAAGAAACCATTTGTCACTTGTTTGCAAAAAATAAGTGTACCAATACATTCTTCGGATTTGCTTTGGTAATAATTTTTTTTCAGCCATGTAAAGTTGCTCCCAGCTGGAAGTAGGACAAAGAATACGCGATCGTGATTACTTTTGTCCCACTTCCAGCTGGGACCAACTGTACGACAAGGCGTTCTCAAAAGAAAAGGGGTGGACAGGTGGTCTGAGACACCCTGTATATTCACTAATTAATTCTTGCACTTTTAAAAAATGTAATTCGTGCGGGGTCTGCTCAAATCTCGTTCCTGTCGACGCCAACTATTGGAAACGAGAATTTCTATTCAGTACACCTTATTTTTGGACTTGATTGTACAGTTGAAGCTTAACCTTTAACCTTCAAGTGACACTTAAGACCAATCCTTCTTTTGTGACGTCATAGGAATCGCAAAAATTGATTATTTGCATTCAAATTTCAATATTCTGATAGTAAAAGAAATTCGTATAAGTTTGAGACTTCATCGGGCACTATTCCACTAAGACACACCCCCACTCTATGCAGAAGCGCTGAAATAGCTCCCAGCCGAAAGAAAAACTTAGTTTGCTTGCGTAGTCCTGGACGCGTTATTTTTTAATATTTTTTTCATTTTCTAATGTTTATAATAAACTACATTCATCGACCTTTCAAACGGACAGACCCCTTTTTTGATATTTTGATTTATACTCTCGCAATTCACTCTTATATTTTGTGTAAAATTAACACTTTTTGATGAAACATATCTAAGATAATTTTAAATTTTTTTAAAATATTGAGTCTGTCCGTTCAAAAGATTGATGAACGCACTTTATTATAAAAAAAATAAAATGAAAAAATATTGAAAAATAAAGCGTCCAGGACTCGCAAGCAAATGTCTAAAAATGCACCGGGATTCTTAAGAGAATCTTCCTAGACGCCTGGTGATAAATTTTCTGTCGGAGATACTAACAGTGAATAGAAAACTCATACCACTTTTCTGGACCTTCTTTGCAAATTATAATCGAATCACCAATAATGCGAATTGCTAGACAGCGCGCGAGTTTGGGAGGAAAAATTGTGGAAAATCATCAAAACGAACATTACGAAAGTCAGGATATTTCTAATTTCCTCTAACAGATTTTCATTTTTTTTTCTAATTTTTTATAAACTAAATTATCTGTACATTCCCGATTTATTTTTCATCCGTTTAAAGGACCTTATCGGATTTTGGGTATATTTCCTCCAACGACGAAACTTATAATTTTTTAGAAATATTAAGCATGATAGTGGCTGGTCTCGGTCAAAAAATGCTTTTCAAATTAATTAACTTTGGCACAATTAGACAACGATGCAGTGTCAGACGGCAAATTCCCGGTGGCCCTTACCGATTACTTGTCGTGGCCCCTAATACTTGCCTATCAGTGACTCCAAAAAAATCTAACCTTCTTGATCTTCTTTAACTCTAATAAAAATTTTGCAATGTATAACAGAGATGTTTGAATTTTAGTTTAATTTTCTATTTCATTTTTTTCTTAATTTTTTAAATTAAATATTCGACTGTTTAAATGCTGGTACATACATACTTCTAAAAAATAGGACAATTTAACCAAAAGTATTTCCATTAAAAATCAAAAATTAATGCATTAAGGCGCGATCACCCATCAAACTTCTTAAAAAGTATACAGGGTGTAACAAAAGTAACTTTTTAATGTAATGTAATTAAAATCATATTTTTCAATTTTTTGTAGTTACGCAGTGGCGTTCTATATCGTTTTTTTTTCACCGAAACTCATAAAAAATCAATTTTAATTTTAAATTCTTTTGGAAAAATTTTAATAACTTTAGAACATTGGAAAATTTTTCAAAAATTATTTATGCATCATGAATTGCATTCCAATAGGTAACTGAAACCACATTTTTCATTTTTTGGCGTACCATGTCGTTTTTTGCACCGAAATTCATAAAAAATCAATTTTAATCTTAAATTATTTTGGAAAAACTTTAATAACTTTAGAACGGTGCAAGATTTGTCAAAACTTCTTTATGCATCATGAACTGCAATTCAATAAGTAGTTAAAATAACATTTTTCATTGTCGTTTTTTGCACCGAAACTCATAAAAAATCAATTTTAATCTTAAATTATTTTGAAAAACTTTAATAACTTTAGAACGGTGCAAGATTTGTCAAAACCTCTTTATGCATCATGAACTACAATTCAATGGGTAGTTAAAATCATATTTTTAATTTTTTTCTACTTAGTCAGTGGCGTACCATGTCGTTTTTTGCACCCAAATTCATAAAAAATCAATTTTAATCTTAAACTATTTTGGAAAAACTTTAATAGCGTGTATTTAGCGACCGTGATGAAAAATTTAGAGACGTTGTTATCGTTAATCACGCGATTAAAAAATATTTCATCATAAGAAATATTTTCTTAAAGACGTGATTAACTTTAACGACGTCTCTAAAATTTTCATCACGGTCGCTGAATACATGCCAATAACTTTAGAACGGTGCAAGATTTTTCAAAAATTCTTTATGCATCATGAACTGGAATTCAATATGTAATTAAAATCACATTTTTTTAATATTTTGTAGTTACTCAGTGGAGTACTATGTCGTTTTTTTTGCACCGAAATTCATAAAAAATAAATTTTAATCTTAAATTATTTTGGAAAAATTTTAATAACTTTAGAACATTGGAAGATTTTTCAAAAATTCTTTATGCATCATGAACTACAATTCAATGGGTAGTTAAAATCAAATTTTTCATTTTTTTACAGTTTTGACAAAAATGACATATGGCATAAATATTAGAATTATTTCTTCGTTTTCTCGAACTTTAATCTGATAAAAATAACTTCGAACATCTACTTAAAATTTAAATTTTTTTATTTGCTATAAATAAAAATTATTAATTGCGAATTTTAAGAACCCTCTCGCCCTCTGGTGGGAAAAATATAAACTTCTATATTCGGTACTTAATTTTTCGATTTAATGCATTGGTACTGTGGAGCGTGTCCGCGACTTTTTAAGCACCCTGTATAAAGTTATAAAAATTATGGATTAATAAAAAGGGTTTCCCCATATTCCAGAAATGCAGAATAAAACAAAAAAAAACGTTCCCATTGTTAAGGAAATCACTTTAGTTTTCACTATATTTTTCAGCTGAATTAATTAATTAAAATGGAACATCCTGTATATGACAAATAAATAATAGGTCCAGATAGGGCGAGATTTCCAAAAAAACATGCTTGCCCGGGAGGCCCCCAATGAGCCAGTCCGACACTGCAACGATGTCAGTGTTTTCTATCAAATAATGTAATTTTGGTTGCCTATGTCATATTTTTAGTTTGAATTATTAACAATAATACATTTAAAATTATACAATTAACTGCATATGTATAAAGATTTCATTTAAAATTTATTTTTAAGTATTTAGTTTTATCAAATATACGCTTATTTTAATAATTTATTTTTTTTGAACAATTAATGCACTGTTGCCGTTTTTTTTGCAATTTTTAAAATATTTCAGAAAAAAGATTTCTGAAGTTTCCTGGAACTCTAATAATTTTACTGTAAATTAAGTAGTAATGTTTCAAATAGTTGTAATAAGATTTGTAATAATACACGGGGCCAAATAAAAATAAAATAATTTTTACAGGAATTCTCACAACGTTTTTGCACAATCATGCAACACTGAACTTTTTACCTGCTCAAATTAAACGCTAAAATTAATAATATCAATAAACGAGTCGCATATTGTAGCACGCGTTCAATTTTAAAATAGGAGCCGCGTAGCAGCGAGTATTTTAATGAACAAGTGTTACTATCGACTTATGAAGCGAGGTTTTTATACTACTTTTTCATTAAAAACCCACTGATTAACTTTATTATACTTCCAGTTACAACACCTTAGAAATGGTAATTAAATCTAGAGTAAGCCGAATTAATTCAAAAATCTTCAAAGCAGTGTTCCTAGCATCGATCTCTGCAGTAGTAACATTAACAATATTTTCAATTAAAAATCAAGTTATAATACGAAACATTAATTTCACAAACAACGAAGAACCTGCCATTTCTCAGCTTCATCAAGGAGATAATTTATTCTACCATTTTTCCGTAGCTGAAAATCTCAACGGATCATGGAGAAATTTAGATGATAACAAGGTATGTATATTTTAAGAATTACCAATTATTTTTTTCACATTGATTTGTTTAAGGTGAAAAAATTCTCAAAATTAGGAAGGATACTGTTTTTAGACGAGAATTATCCTATCATTGAAGAATTGCGGAATTTCACAATTTTGATATGGAAGTATGGACCTTATTTAGAAGATAGACATGTGAAACAGTACTCTGATGAAAAGTAAGTTTATTATTTATTATACTTAGTGCTTTTGCAATAAGAGGGTAGTTGGCAAATGTGAGCGCTTTATTTTGAAATTCGCTTGATATTTGCGGTTTTGCTCATAATTTTTTTCCATTGGAGCTTTTTTACAATTTCTTTTTTTTTGGTACATAGAAGAGTCCCGTGGCTACCAATTTCTTCTTGTTTTGTTTTATTAGGTCAAACCAAATACTCGGCAGCAGTTAAACGGGCTCTTTACAAAATACGTTCGCTTAGCCGCGTTCTCCACATAGATTAAAAACTAATTAAAATAATATTTTTTTTTCCAACGCTAGCAATAAGTTAAGGTATAATTGAAGAGTTTCCCGTTTAATTTTTTGTTTTAAGTATATTTTTAAACATTTTACAGCATCCCGAAAATTAAGTAAAATTTTAAGACATTTTTGGGATGCTGTAAAAAGTTAAAAAATATACTTAGAACAAAAAACGAAACGGGAAACTCTTCTTTATACCTTAACTTATTGATAGCGTTAGAAAAAAATATTATTTTAATTAGTTTTTAATCAGTATGGAGAACGCCGCTAAGCGAACGCATTTTGTAAAGAGCCCGTTTTACTGCTGCCGTATGAGTATTTGGTTTGACGTACTAAAACAAAAAAAGAAGAAATTGGTAGCCACAGGACTCTTCCGTGTACCAAAAAAATAAATTTTAAAAAAACTTCAATGGAAAAAAAATTATGAGCAAAACCGCAAATACCGAGCGAATTACAAAACCAAGCGCTCGCATTTGCGGACTACCGCCTTAATTATTAGCAAATATTTCCACAAACTATCTAAACAATATTTGCCTGATCTGTACTCTGTACTATACATTAAGCATAAAAAGTGTTAATAAATAAATGGTGAGAAACTATAAGTAGGCACTTTTGTGGATGCATTTAATTTTTGATATTTTTTACAGAAAAGATCCTTTTCACTTGTGCTCTGTAAACAATTGCAAAATTTCCTATAAAGATGAAGCTCTAGATACTGCAGATTTGGTGATTGTACATTTGCACCGTACTAAAAATGCTCATGATATTCCTCCACAGAATGGAAGAAACGAAAATCAAATGTGGGCATTTTTAACAGATGAAAGTCCTTATCATACAATCATGTCAAGAACTTCTTTAAATAAATTCAATAATATATTTAATTGGTCTATGTCCTATCGGTTTGTACTGAACATAATTAATGACAAAAATAAAATATAGTTTTTTGTAGAATGGACTCGGATATTCCAGTACCTTATGGCCGTACAATATTACGAAAGCAACCATTGAATAATGATTTTAATGTTTACCAATGGCTTTTGACTAAAAAACATGATGTTTTTGTTGCTATTTTAGGGTCAAATTGTGGCTCGAAAAATCACCGTTGGGAATATGTCAAAGAACTTTCAAAATACATATCAGTGGATACTTATGGAAAATGCGGAAAACTTAAGTAAGTAAAATTAATATATAACTGCTTATCTCTTATATTATTGTTTTAGATGTCCAGGTCATTTTCGTAAAGACTGTCCTGAAGTATCGAATTATATTTTTTACCTCTCCTTTGAAAACTCTAACTGTGATGAGTATGTCACTGAAAAATTATGGTGGAATGCTTACCACAAACACTCTATTCCTATTGTTATGGGTGCTTCAACCAGTTCCTATGCAAAACTTTTGCCCCCGCATTCTTACATAAATGTAGATGATTTTGCTACACCTAGAGACTTGGCGACATATCTTACATATCTGGTCAATGTGCCAAGCGAGTTGCAACGATACTTTCAATGGAAAAACTATTTTAAAGTTTTAAATGAACATGGTTACTTCCAAAGTAATTCTTATCATTACTGTAGAGCTTGTGAAGCTTTAAATTATAATTCAAAATCAAAGAAAGTGTATAAAGATTTGGATTCTTTTTGGAGTGTAAAACGTGATTGTAAACCTGCCTGGGATGCAACGTAAGCGAGTACCTTTTGTTTCGTCATTTATTTATTATTTATTGTTATAAATAGTATTATCATTGTAAATACAAAGTTAATTTTAACTGTTTTATGTTATTTAAACCTAATACTCTAGAGTAGAAGCGTACCTTTTCTTAAATTTTACCTAAAAATAATTTTGTAGGTTAAGAGTGATTTCCTAAAGGGGAAATATACTTATGACCGATCTTACTGTAACAACTTAAAATTTAAGAACTACTTTAGTGTCTAAATTATCAGGAACACAATACAAAATATGTCAATTCAAAATTTAAGTACTATTTAGGGGCCTAAGTAGTGTTGGTGAGATCGGCCTTTAGTAGTTTAGAAGTATCACCAGATACGCTATTGCAAAAATAATACAAGGTGTTCTGTAATAACGTGGACAGACATAGTAGAACGGGTTTATCATCTCAAATTAAGATGACAAGTTGACAAGATCACGGTTGGTGGAGTTTCCTTTGACTTGCTTTTTTCTACAGAATTATTGAAGCATTTGCTACATTGAAGGCGCAAACCACCAGTTGCTGGTTATAAGTTTTGTCACTTGTGTACTGACAATGTAACAAATGTACAGTGAATATGTGGATACCCACCTGTGATGTGGGAAACAATATCAATTGTTGGTACAAATATAGCCGGTTATGTGACCCAATGTGTGGAACCGACTTGAGGAGGAATACCAGAACAGAGGCCTAAAAAATTCATTTTTTTGGGGTGAGTTTGTGGGTAAACGATGTACCAGAATGAAAATCTGTGCTGATGTTCGAATTTATTAGTCTTTAATTTTCAAAAAAAATCCGGCTCAGTACTTCAGTCTCTCCTTCAATCGGGCTGCACGAAAATCATTCTTAAATGGTGGGCGTTCTCCATACCGAATAAAACGTCTAAAAAATATGGGGTTTGGTTTTTTTAATCCTACAGGATGTAATAATTCTAATGTGAACCTCGGTAATTAAGCTGAGGCCAAGACCACTGACAAAAAATGCACATAAAGTTTGACTTCTTGAAAATTTCAATAAAATTTAGAATATAAACAGTAAAATCTACCTTCATACAGGGTGTACAAAAAGTTCGGCAACGCCCGTTTATTTTTGAAATGAAGCATTTTTGAAAAAAAAATTTCGTACAAAATATAAAAGTTGTATGATTCATAGTGACGCACTATCTAGAAATATTACCCATGATCTTGAATACCAAGATGAAGGTCAGGCAATAATCACTTAAGTTTTTTTAAATAGGGGAAACCCATTTTTATTGCATATTATTATTATTGCTCTTAGAGGTTTATGGAATATATTTATTTATTTTTCTAAAGTAAATACTTTGAAAGTTTATGTAATTATGTAAACCCTTGTAACTTTCAAACTATTTACTTTAGAAAAATAAAAAAATATGTTCCATATATCTCTAAACACAAGCTACAATAATATGCAATAAAAATGGGTTGCCCCTATTTAAACAAAGTCAAGTGATTAACGCCTGACATTCATCTTGCTGTTCAAGGTCATGGGCATTATTTCCAGATAGTGTGTCACTAAGAATCGTATAACTTTTATTTGAAACATTTTTTTCAGAAAACATGTTTGAGGAATGCTGGTACCAAATTTCAACCTATTAAGTCAAAAAATACGATCTGGAGAACGCTCACCAGTTTGACAACAGGTTTTTCAAGAAAAAACGTATTTAAAGTTCTTGGAATGTGTTTTCCTCGTTTTTTTCGGAAAATCGTTATGATGACGGTTCAAATTCAAGCGTGAGAGGGTTCGGCCCATCTGTTGAAAGGTATGAAGGACCCAAAAATACAAAAATTTCAATTTTTTTTTGATCCGCTGTACAGGTACTCCCCGTTAATACTACAAGTGAAACTAAGACAAAAACTCCATATAAAATAATGTCCAAAACTCAACTACTACCATGATATACTTTTTTGACAGTTCTATTTTTACTTTTTATTTATTTTCATTGGATCGGCTAGAAAAAAATTGACAAAAATCCTAGTGTGAATACAACTAATAGTTGGCCACCTTTGGCTATAACTTTTATCTTAGTTTAACATTTCAGTGGCGTAGAAGCAAGTCAATTCTCCACATTCAATTTGCCATCAAAAATTCCTAGTCTTTCTGTGATTTCTCATTTTTAATTGTGTGCTTTGTTAAAATCAAACCAATTTTCAAAATTTTAAACAAATTAAAATCACATAATGAAGATTAAAATTGAGAACTCTGTATCACTTTTTGTTGGTGTTTTAAATAAAAGAACAAGTCAGAAATATCCCTTTTTGAATTTTAGAAAAATTTTCAAAATGGCCTCCATTCATTCTTATAAAATTTGAAATAAAGTGTTTGTGACTTTCTTTCGCCCAGATGAACAGTTGAAGCTTAAGTTGGACTTAAACTAAAAAAATTATAGAAATTCAATGGGAAATCTGTCAATTTTGTAGTTTAAGTGTCGCTTGAAGCTTAATTTTCAACCAGGACTAAACTAAAAGTATTACTAGGAGCTAGAATTTTTTTTAATTCTAATTTTGTTTATTAAAGTTTCTTTATATATTATATTTAGTTTACAGGGTGATGATAAAGTTTGGAACATAATTCATAACTGCCGTATTTAATTGTTTTGAGAAAATCACTCGGACAGGTCAATTTTAGTTTTTAAAATGCCATCTCTTGATATATAAAAATATAAATGACGTCACTGGTGCTTTAGCAATGACTGACGTCATCAGCGATTTTTTTAAATGGAAGCCCCCACTTTTTTACTCGTTTTTAATAGAAATTCATGTCATTTAAACGATGATATAAAAAACAATTAAATATTTAAACAAATTTTTGAATAAAAAATCTTTTTAATTCAAAAATGGAAATTTTTATTTTAACGAAAAAGGTATTATAAAAATAAATTAAAATGAATATGAACTTACTAATAATAACAAAAGAAATTAAATGTTTAAATAATACCCATTCTAATGTGAATTTAAAATGTATTTAACAAAATTTAATAGTCTTGAAAACCTAATTTTTTGATTTCATTTAAATTTAAGGAAATTTACAAAAAATAAAATTTTAAATTTACCATTTATTGAAATCAGCCAAAATAAATCTTATACAACATTCAAATTTTTCAAATTTAATAGTACAAATTAATTTTAAGTTTACATTAAAAGATTTTTAAACGAAAATTTGTTTACAAATGCAATCATTTTTTTATTAATATCAAAATATAAAGAATTCTTATTATTTATAATTCTTTGTTTTTTTTTTTTTTTTTTTTGACATATTTGTCAGTGCCTATTTTTTACATATTTTTTTGGAAGAAGTTTATATTATTTTTATTGGTTTTTGTTTATATTTTTATATTTGGATTGGTTTCTGTTAATATTTTTATTTTTATCCACATTCAATTTTTTGCCTGATGAAGCCAATGATTTGGTGAAACATGTTGCAATAATAAATTGTTGATAAAGTTGGATAATAAGAATTCTTTATTTTTTTATATTAATATTGATTATCCAAATCCTCGCAAGAATTTTTTATTTTATTTTAATCATTTTTTTATATCATCGTTTAAGTGACATAAATGTCTATCAAAAACGACTGAAAAAGTGGGGGTTTCCATTTAAAAAAATCGATGATGACATCATTGGTAAATCACCAGTGACGTCATAAATATTTTTATTATACCAACAGATGGGATTTTAAATACTAAAATTGACCAGTCCCGAGCGATTTTCTCAAAAAAATTAAAATACGGCAGTTATGAATTATGTTCCAAACTTTATCATCACCCTGCATATTTATCTTAAAAATGTACATATTTTAAAAATAATCATCAAATAACTGTACATAGTTTATTTAATGTACGAATTTAATTTATGTTACACAGGTCTCGAAATATACCGGAACTCACCGGAATGCTGGTCCGGTTCGTGCAATTCTAAAAAATATCATTTCAGTTTATAAAATTATTAAACATTTTCTTCTGGTTCGTATAAAATCTTGTTGAAAGCTGTGGCTACTATTCAACTTCTATTTCAATCAGTGAATGGGAAAGAAATTTTTGTTCCATGATTGAAATACAATCAGTCCATTACCATGTTATATGTTAATCGATACTACTTTGTTGTTTTGTAAATTCTGTTGTACCATTAAAATTGTTTAAACCAAAAAATTATATCAACATTTTGAAGGTGACTGACAAATAACAGAAAAGGGAAATTATAGAAGGAGATTTGAAGACATTTGAAGACGTTCCGGTTTGTAAAAATTTCCATTTCGAGCCCTGATATTACTTTGTTCAGACCTTGAAAGAACAGAGATACCATGAACTTTCGCATACTCTATCACTCTGCTGATTAAGTGCTGCCAATGTGTCAATCATGCAACCTAAAAGTAGAAAAAAACTTAATAATAACTATAAATATTATTATAACAAATTATTTTTTAATATAAGGTCTCCCAAAAATCATTTTATATTTTTATTAACAAATGAGCAAGGCTATTTTCATTTTATACCTTGTAAATAACATTTTAGTAGCTCTGCTGTATTTGAGTTCTATTGTGAAGTTGGGTTTTCTTTAATATTTAATTTCACAATAGAACAAATATACCGTAGAGTACACTCCTAACCAAAAAGTTATTTATAAGATATAAAATTAAAACAACCTTGCGCATTTGTTAATAACTTTATAAAATGATATTTGGAAGGCCTTAAATTAAAAAATACTTTGCTATAATAATATTTCTAGTAATTATTTAGTTTTTTTCTGCTTTAGGGTTGCATGATTGACACATTGGCAGGACTTAATCAGCTGTCATCAGCAGAGTAAGAGAGATGAGAGTTATGCCGAAAGTTCATGGTATCTCTGTTTTTTCAAGGTCTGAACAAAGCAATTAAGCGGAATCCACTTTATGTATAATAAAATTTCACTAAAGTTAAAAAAAGTAGATAAAAGCAAAATTTATTATAGAATATCCAACCAAGTCTCTAGCGATGCCCCTTTTGATTACTAAACAAAAATACTGCCACTGTAGATTCCTAGCAATATTTGGATAGAAAATATTAAATGAGACTGCCGCCCGATACACTGGACAGTTTCGTTTTAGAAACACTTTACAAAATTGCAGTAGGACATCAATGTAGCAAATATTAACATATAATTTATAATAAACTATAATTTTTTAGTCATTAATTAATTTAATTAATTATTCTATAAACTTACCCATAAAATAGTTGACACTATCACTTACAAACCCACCTATGATTACTTGTATTTTATTAACATTGAAGGAGATAACTAGACCCAAAAAATGTCCAAGGATTCGGCCTAAACTTTATAATAATAAAAAATTGGTAAGGAAAAGATCTGATAAAATCAAGATAAAATTATTGTTTATAAGGTTATGTCTTTACACATTTGACATTTGTGTATATCAAAAATTGACCAACCTAACAAAATAAACTTTAAGGTAGACAACCATATTTGCAACTTTCTGCATACAGGGTGTAGACGAAATTCAGAGCCGTATAAATTATTCGGGATTTCGGTTTATAAGTGAGTTTACGCAACTAACTACTCGTAACTACTATAGGTTAGGAGAAGTTATTTGTTATGACGTCATTTATTGATACTACTCAAGACCCCGCGTAAACAGAGTGGTTACTTCATGGTTCATGCTATAAATAAATAAAGATATTAAACATTAATAGTATATCAAGCAACGAGTTTCATAAGTCAAGTTTTATATTTGACTTATGAACGAGTTGCTTATACTATTTTTTATAATTTGCGCCAAAATTTAATAAATTTAGAAATTAATCGACGTACAAATATTTCATTTTAAATGATTAAACTACTTCAAAACTTAACAATGGAAAAACAAAGCTAAAAACATAAAGCAAACACGAAATAACCGAAATTGAATGACCTGAAGTTAGCAAACATTAGCACTTTGGTCGCGTAAACAAGATTAGTTACGGAAATTCGTAACAACTCCTAACTATAGTTAGTCGCGTAAACTCACCTTATGTAAACTTTTTAAGTGCAGTTACTAACACCAATAAAAATTCAAAGCACAAGAAATCTTTTTTCTTCAAACGTCATTAAAATACAGTCTTCTGTGACGTTTGACTGGCTTTAAAATGTCTCTTTTTATGTTCGTTGATTGTAATGGTCACTTTGTACTGCCTAGGAGTAGAAATTAAATTTCTACTCCGCTTATTTCGCAACCCAATATACATGTCGTATTGAAATTAAACAATATTAATTATAATTAACATTAAATTACAATTTAAAAAAAGTAGAAATGAATTTAGGCAATCCAATATACACTAACGTTGTATTGTGTGTTGTATGTAAATTAAATGTCAAATTTTAAAATTATTTATTATATTACTATTTTAAAAATTTCGACTTTTGAAGAAAAAACAGCATGTTTTATTTGGAGTAAAAGAACTTTTTGTGGCTCGCATGTATCCGCGGGACTCGCAAAGCTCGTCATGCAAACCTACATGCTCGCCACAAAACGTACTTCTAATAAAACAATATACTATTACTCGCTTTCCTCCATTTTCTTAAAAAATTATGTCAAAATAGCGCCATCTATGTTTCATTATTTATTTAAAATAGCTCAAAAAGAAATAAAAAGCATTAGGGTATATTAAAATATTAATGTTTATTGCTTGAATGTACAAAATATACAGGGTGTCCCTAAAAGGTCTGTAGAAAACGATACCACATACTCCTGAGACCAAAATAAGACAATTTAACCAAACTGCTTTAACAAAAGTGCTTCGTTAAGTATAAAAAATTGGAGAATGTACAAAAAAAAAGTATAATGATCTAAAACTATCTTAATTTTGGACCCCTCTAATTAATTTTGTGCTAGGTTGCAGAATGTAGCCTAATTAGATTATAAATCTGAAAAAAAATTGAAAATCTAACGAGGGAAACTTGAGTTATGACTGGAGAACTAATGCTAGATTTCGTGATTTTTCACAATTTTTCCTTTCAGGGACACCCTGTATTTAAATAATAAAAATAGTTTAAATTAGTTTTATAACAACTGGAAGTTCTTGTCCACTTTCTATTAATATCTCCATTTTTGAATTTAAATTTACAAGTTTATTTCTAAATTCATTCAACACCAACATCCTCGGATCAGCGGTAATGGCAGTTTCTTGGCTTTCTTTAGAATTATTTAAAGTTCTGAATGAATCTGGATCATACCCTATTAAATATGAAACTACTTCAGAATCGAATTCAACATTCATTTCACCAGAGCTATCTTCAATGCATATTTGGATTGAATATTTATTATTTTTCATCGATAATTTTTTTACAATCTTCTTAAACTCTGCAGAAATGGTAAATTTACCTTTATTAACGTTATGTTTCATTTTAAGAAGTTTTTCTATTGTTAGAACTGGTTTTTGAATCACTTTAGGTGGTGGTGAGTCATCAAGTCTCAGGAGCATATCATAGTCTTCATCATCAATTAAATCTTCAAAATCACTTCTGGATAAAGTACCAACCCTGCTTGGAGGTGTTTTTAAGTTTTTCGACTCGACCTTAGAAACCAACTCATCTATTTTATTTAAAGAATCAAGGTCAAAATCATCATCAAACATATCTAATGGGTTTTTATTAGTGGATGGTTTTTGTTTCGGTTGAACATTTCGTGAATTTGATTGGACTGGTATAGTACTTTGTAGGGAATAATTATTTATTACTTCGTTTATATTACGGTTTTGATTTGTATTATTTTGGGGATTTAATTGGGTATTCTGCGTTTGATTCTGTAAATCCATTTCTTGCATTGCTGCCGGTTTTTCACTTAATGGCAATCCTAATGCCTTCGCTAGTATATTTTCAGAAGCATTGCTTATTGTTAAGTCCGATACATCACCACCTAATATTTTAATAGTGTTTGGTTCTAATAAAATTTGGCCTCTTCTAACAGTTATTGGGGGATTCAGTCGTATTTTTAAGCCAGGTGATAGATTCAAGTTTAAACACTGAATTGGTTTACATTCAATGCCTAAAATTTCTTGCATTCCATCTGATAAAGTCAGTTGTAATACTCGTTTACCCGAAACCATATTTTCTTCAGAAGTATTTGATAATGCTATTTTATTACGGATATTATTTATTTGTGTTAGTTTTGGTTTAGAAATATCTACTATCGACATTAATTGCAAGAAAAGTGGTTTGTTTATAATAGTCTTTTTCTCCTTTGTGATATTCGGGGGCAAAGCAGGCACGTTCACATCTCGGAAATCAAAGAGCAACCATTGTTCGTATACTTCCGATTGCAAATCTTCTAAAGTGAAATTGTTTTCATGTTCTTGAATATACCAAGAAACACAGCTTTCCAACCATCCATGGGATATCAATATTCCTTTCGATTCAAAAAACCTCTTCGCAGCTCTGATTTGTTCTATCATTGTTAATGTTGCAATTAGAACTATTTTTACACTGAAGTTATTTAATTTGCCGGAGGATAACACATATTAAAATTATTACTTGTACAAAAATCCCAGCGAGAAATTTTTAAATTTATAGGTTAGTTCATAGTTCTACTCACTTCTACTATTCTACAGGGTGAGTTAAAATGATTGTGGTTTGATATGTAGGCAACCAAATGCGCAGGTTGGTTCAACTGAAAATTTTAAATGAATATCCCCTAGTAATTCAATGGCGTAGCAAATATTTTTTTTCCAAATGAATCATAAGAAATCAAGAATACAGAAACAAATGTAAAGTTGCTCCCAATTGGAAGTAGGACAAAGAATACGCGATCGTGATTACTTTTGTCCTACTTCCAGCTGGGACCAACTGTACAGAGTTAAGTTATTTATTAAGGTTTTGTGTTTTTGAAAATAAAAAACGACTAATTTTACAACAAATCTTAAAAATGCGATGACCTTCTCATTTTCGAGGAAAATGCTAACACAAAACAAATATTTACGCAAAATACTCTTAATAAAAACTGATCCTTATAAAACAAAAGGCACAATGAACTACATACGAAAATCACAATAATTGACACAACGGTAAAAATTCGACCTACGCCTCTACTTTTGTGTAGTTACTTTGATATAATTTTGTCATGATTTTTTGTTACTATGAACTTGAAGCGAACAAATTCCCCTAATTTTTCGGCGGGAAATTTGAATTGACCACAATCATTTTCTCTCACATATAAAAAAATGAACCCCTAAATGTTTTGTTTTCGAATAAAAAATAGTATAGGTTAGAAATCTTTGAGTCTATACTTCATTTTTTAACTAGGAGGAGTGTTTTAAATTTCGCGCGGTAAAATGCCAAAAATTAACGTCCCTGATTGGTTAAAAGTCAGCAAGATTTACACCGGATAATTATTTTGGATGATTTTTGACATATAACCTCAAAATATTAATCATAAAATTTGAATTACTTATGTATTTACATGTATAAATTTGTATTCAGTGCAAAGAAATGGTGAATTTAATTATGTTTCATTACATATTTTATTATTAAAATGCCAAAATAACCTAAAGTTCCTGTCAAAATCTGTTTGGTTATTTTTCTAGTAACATAGTGTAAGTTGTCCTTCCCTGTCACTCCTCCTAGATAAAAGTATATTTGTTATAATTTTGAGTTACTATGAACTTGAAGTGAAAAAATTCCCCAGATTTTTAGGCGGGACATTTGAATTGACCACAATCATTTTAGCTCACCCTGTACTTATTTCCAAGGATAGCCGATCGGTGCCCGGCATTGCCAAACGTCATAAAAAAATCGTGCCCTTTTTTGCTACAAGAGAAATTGAAAGTGTTTAATTTGATTTCTGAAATAATTTTTAAATTTCATTAGCATTTTCCGTTTGTTTAAGCATTTTTAGTAGGAAATATACAGGGTGATCATTAGAAAACGATACACCTTAAATAACTTCGGTTTGATAAAATTTACAAAAAATCTGCAAATCGGGTCAATTTTAGTTGAGAGGGGGAAACTTAATGACGTATAAAATCTCACCCCATTTGCCACAGCCACCCTGACTTAAAATTTTTAAATAGCACCCCCCCAAGTTGTGACACTTGATTTTAATGGGTAAAAAGAGTACAATATGCTGGTATGTTTAATTCTAAAATCCGATCACCCTATCACAAATTATATCAAAAAATCGCAATTATCGATCCACCCTAAATAACTTCGGTTTGATGAGATGTATTAAAAATTCGACAAAACACGTTCATACGGGGAAACTTATTAACATATAAAAGTTTACGTCTAATGTCATCCCTTCTGCCCCAGCCACCCTGACTTTAATATTTTAAAATGCACCCCCATACTTATTGTAACCCCTCATTTTAAAGGATTTTAAAAGAACATAATGCTGGTATGTTTAATGTTTAATTTTAAAATCTAATCACCTGCGGACAAAACAAAAAGTACTAGTTATTAGACGTCCAAATTATTAATATATCGGTCGTATAGTCCTTGGGCCCGTAACCCTTTGGGCTCTAACTTCGTGTGTGCCTTCATTATGACGAGTTTGCCACATTTTTATTTGGGAAAATGGAAAATTCTTGAAAATGCGGCGTGTTCTTTCAAGGCGCCCGGAAAGTTGTTAATTTGGTGCAATTTTTAAATTTATGAACACCCATTTCTTTTTTACTTTAATAGGAAGACAATTGAATATAAAACGCAAAAATAAGTTTGTCTGACAAAAATGTTGGGTCATTTAGCGTCACCGACATCCAAAAAATGTCAAAATAAAGAAATTATAAAATTGATTAACACCAATCTGATTTTTTCAGAATTGTTAAATAAAAATATTTAAAAAGAGATGGTAACTTTGTTCGACAAATTTTCTAAGCCATACTTGCTGTTCGACGCATTGAAAATGCGACTTCGTGTACAGAAAATTAAGTATGAGAATAGTTTATTTTATGATCACTGATGTAGTTGTCCGACAAAAATATTGGGCTGTACTCGTAGTCCGACAATATAAAGTAAAAATTCTTTCATAATTTATATTTATTATTAAATTATTTATTTATTTATTACCATCATAATGTTCTTTTAAAATCCTTTAAGATGAGAGGTTACAAGTATGGGGGTTCATTTTAAAATATTAAAGTCAGGGTGGCTGGGGCAGAAGGGATGACATTTGACGTAAACTTTTATATGTCAATAAGTTTCCCCGTATGAACGTGTTTACTCGAATTTTCAATACATCTCATCAAAACGAAGTTATTTAGGGTGGATCGATAATTGCGATTTTTTGTTATAATTTGTGACAGGATGATCGGATTTTAAAATTAAACATACCAGCATTTTGTGCTCTTTCTACCCATTAAAATGAGGTGTCACAACTTGAGGGGTTCTATTTAAAAATTTTAAGTCAGGGTGGTAAATGGGGTGACATTTGGGGTAAGATTTTATACGTCATTAAGTTTCCCCCTCTCAACTAAAATTTACCTAATTTGCAGATTTTTTGTAAATTTTGTCATACTGAAGTTATTTAAGGTGGATCGTTTTCAAATGATCACCCTGTATGTATTTTAGAAGTTTCCAACAGACACGTTAGGCAACGCCGCGCACGATCGGCTATCTTCGCAAATACTTGATAACTTTTTGAGGCGATAACTTCACACTTCACATGGGTCTATAACATAACCTAAAAAAACCTTGTATTTGTTTTGAAAAGTTGTTTTACTCGTTAGAAAAGATTTAAAAATGATTGAAGACGATATTGAAGAGATAGTGTTAACATCTGCTTCAAAAAGAATAAACCCAGTAATCGCACCCTCCGGGGCGAAACCTAAAATATTTACACCCGGTGAAATAATTGGTTTGAAGAAGGATATGATGAGAGGTCATGGTACACATGAAGACGAGGAATATTTAAAATCTTCTGTAGCTGGTGTTGTCCAGAAAATAGATAAATTAGTATCCATGAAGCCTTTAAAGTGTCGATATACAGGAGAAGTTGGAGATGTGGTTGTGGGAAGAATAAAAGAAGTGCACCAGAAACGGTGGAAGGTTGATACCAATGCTCGTTTAGACTCAAATTTGTTATTATCATCAGTTAATTTACCTGGCGGAGAATTGAGGCGAAGGTCTGCCGAAGATCAGCATATGATGAGAAAATATTTACAGGAAGGTGATTTAATTAGCGCTGAAGTACAAAGTGTGTTCCATGATGGTTCATTATCATTACATACACGTAGTTTAAAATATGGAAAGCTTTCCCAAGGTGTTTTAGTAAAAGTAGTACCATCTTTAGTAAAGAGAACTAAAACAAGATTCCACAATTTACCCATGGGTGTCTCTATTATTTTAGGAAAAAATGGTTATATTTGGATTTCTCCTACCGTTAACGCAGATGAAGAAAATCTTGGAGGATTTTTTCAAAATTTAGACAAGGTGGTGCCTATTGATGAGCGAGAAGTTATTATTCGGCTACGAAATTGCATATTAGCTTTAGCTAAAAGTAAATTAATGCTTTATCCAACTTCTATAATGGAAGCGTACGAAATTTCTACAAAGTATGAACTAAGTGAACTATTACTTCCTGATATTATGTATACTATAGCTTTGCATACTCATGAAAAGATGAACATGTTGGAAAATTTGTAATTTAAATAAAAAAATTATGCCTAGAAAATTTTATTAATTAAAACAGATTTTTTATATGTATTTAATATCCTATATTAAAAATTTGGCTTCAATTTTTTAGTAATTTAACAATATACTAAAAATTGCTCCTCATAAATTAAGTTTAGTATTTGGTAAAATTTACATAATAGAAAATACAGTGAATTCAAATAAGATTGATACCACAACTATGCAACCAAACATACTCTGTAGTGGTTTTAGACTTGCTAAGTTGGTGTACCTGTTAATTTTCATTCAAATTTAAATCTGATCTGTCCCATTAACTAAAAGCGTCTCACAGCAGTTTTTCTTCGGGTATTTTTTCAAGTTATTTCTCAGTGTTGCAAATATTATCAAAAACAGTTTTTTTCAAAACTAAAATTAGTGCAGTTAAAATATTCGAGATGGATTTTTCACCGGAGCACAGCGCATTCATTTTTGTGTAGCCAACTGTGGGAAACTTCCAATCAATGTCAATAGTATCAGTCATTTTTGAAGACCGTGTATTTCATAGTAATATAAATATAGATCTTTTTGTAGTGGAAAATTAAATTATATTGTTTAGGATAGATGACCTATTTTAAGATGAAAAGCAGGAATAAAATTATTCGCCAAAATGCCCAATTTTCGAAATACAGGGTGCTAAAACTTTCTTAATATACAGGGTGTCTCAGACCTCCCGTCCACCCCTTTTATTTTGAGAACGCCTTGTCGTACAAGGCTGAAATAAAAAAAATTATTACCAAAGCAAACCCGAAAAATCCATTGGTGCACTTATTTTTTTCCGGAACAATCCGGAAGTACCCGGAACTGGAAGTAACTTTCGATTTTTAAATGGCAACATAGGTCGAGTATGGTATCGTTTGAAAGGTGTTTTAAAAAGAAATAACTTTTATTAAAATATTTTTGTAATATCTTGCATAATTAACAAATTAAACGAAAAAAAATTGAAACTCTTTTGCGTTTATCGCTTTATTCGTTAAAAATAATCAACTTTTTTTTATTTTTTGAATTAAGGTAAGTACATAACCTAAAAAAGTTGATTATTTTTAACAAACGAAGCAAAAAATACATATTTCCATTTAAAAAATCATAATTGCCTCTACCCTTATCCATTGAGGATGATGGTAGTGTTTTAATTTTTCCATAATTTAAGAAACCATTTTTCACTTGTTTGCTTTTGTTTTTCGTTTAATTTGTTAATTATGAAAGATATTAAAAAAATATTTTAATAAAAGTTGTTTCTTTTTAAAAGACCTTTCAAACGATACCATACTCGACCTATGCTGCCATTTAAAAATCGAAAGTTACTTCCGGTTCCGAGCACTTCCGGATTATTCCGGAAAAAAATAAGTGCACCAATACATTCTTCGGATTTGCTTTGGTAATAATTTTTTTTATTTTAGCCATGTACGACAAGGCGTTCTCAAAATAAAAGGGGTGGACGGGTGGTCTGAGACATCCCGTATATTTTATTTTTTTAACATAACATCTATGCTTCATGTTTCTAAAGATAATTTGCTGAAATTTTGTACAGAGCATACTTTTTCGAAATTAACACAGTCAAATAGCTTTTCAAGCTAAGTGATCACCCGAATGCGAAACAAATGGATGATGTCAAAACTTCTTGTTAATGGGGCTTTCCCCGATTTTTTAATTTTAGTTTTATTATAAAGATCAAGCCTAACTAAACACGTATATTCAATCAGTTTTTTTCATTTTTGATATCTTTTGTATAAAAGTAAAAAAAATTAATTTCTCTGACGTCACAACTTCTCTTTTTACATCTGACAACGCTGAAGGTTGTCTATAGTATTGTTATTCTGTGGTTGGTTTCATCGGCTGCAGTCGACTTCGTCGGTTTTATTACCGATTACGAATCGAGTTTTTATAGTGTTGCAAATAACATCGGAAATAAAAACTTCGGTCTCGATAGTGAATGTTCGTAAAATATTACAACGCTGCTAAGTTGTGACGTCACGAATCCAAAATTTAAAAATATTTGATATTGATCCAATTAAAAAAATAATTAGCCTATGTATAATTATTTCCTAAGTTGTTTTACAAAAGTTAACAAATCAGATTCCATTTTTGATTCCTTCTTAAAAGTTTTACCAAACGTGTTTTCCAAAAAAAATGATCATTTATCGATTTGATTATACCTAATAAGGAGGACATTTTAGCAAGAGGGTGGCTGGGAGGACATTATGACATTATAGCCAAAAGGAGGACGGTTGGCAACCCTAAGTTGTCCCCGAGGTTACGCCACTTTGCACTGACCTACTTCTGACGTCATTTTTAGTCCCATTAATGAAAACCACAATAAGGCTACGTTCAGATTTAAAGCGATCGAGAGTCAAATGTGACGAGAAATATTAGTTTCTAATCCCCGCAAGTTAACAGACTGTATTTACTACTAAAATGATGTCCCAAACAATTGAAAAAATATTTATTATTAATAAATAACTCTCCCATAAACTGTGGCGAATATCAGCAATATTTACATTAAAAATTAATAAAACCCGTCTTACAAATAACCATCCCTTGGCCGTATCTTTAAATATATTTGTAAATTTCAAAATAAATTGTTTAAATAATACACAAATCTAGACACGTACAGAAACAGAAATTACAAAGAAAAAATATTAACACCGAAAATACGGTCTAAAGTGGAGCATATTTTTGGATAATTTAAGAATTTATTTTTAATACTTTGGGGCAAAATATAAAGAAAAAGAAAAAGAGCTTCTATATAGGCCTGCTAGTATGCGCTCTTTCATTTGCAATTAAAAATTTTGATTTTGCACCATTATTAACCAAAAAGGAAGGTTAATAAATAAATAAAAGAATGGCTAAGCCAATTTCATGTTATGAAATGGTCATCTAAATAAATCTTAAGAAACAAGAGGTTTATACGAAAACGGAAATATTTATTAAATAAAGTAAATTAATGTTATCTTTAATAATCAAAATACATATTTTAGTTAGAAAAAATTTGCAGAATTCATTTTGTTCGGCAAGTAAAATTGCCCAAGATATTTTCTTGAATTAATTAGTCCTTTGATCTCTGCCTTGTGTTTATTTTTCAAAAGTACCAGTATTTCTTGTTTTATCTTTGAATCTTTTTCGAAATACGGTCTCTTTAGCATATCCTTTATTTTTTTTAAATCTGTGACATTAAGCGCTTGTTCTTCGACGTTTAATAATTTCATTTCAGATGGATGAACCCCTATCCATCTTATGTTTGGTATGGCTAATTCCTTAGACATAAAACATGTCGACTAAAATAAAAATTTCTTATTCTAGTACGAACAATACAACGACAAATGTGCTCATTTCATATGGAATGTAATAAAAACGATAATATTAAAAAGAAAACTTACCAGTGATCCATATTTGTAAGTGAGCATTATATCTATCCCAAGGGGATCTGCATCTACAAAAATGAATACTGGAATTTTGAGAACATCAGTTAAAATGCGGGTAAGTAGTCTCGTAGAAATATCTGGATAACCTTTTCCCTAAAATAATAAATAATATATATTCTTAATATTCCATTCCAAAAAATATTTTAAAAAGTTTAAATTTCTAAATAATATACAAGGTGCGGCAGATAAACTTTCCTTTCACAATGGTTTGAAGTGAAACGAGGAGAAGTAATATGGAGGGACGGTGAAGGTGAGGTGGTCTACTGTAGAATCTAGAAGGAGAGTGAGTGGTGGTTAGGAAGTTTTTGTGCTACAATAACTATCAAAAGTCATTAGAATGTTTTAGTCAAGAAAGCAGCACTCGTTTCCCGTCTTATTTTCTATCAGTTACTAATGTGAATTTTATTCCCGGCACCCTCGCCAAATTTTTCCCCTTGAGAATATTTCCTGCGGATTTACAATAAATCTATTGTTTACAACAAAACCGTCTTATAACCTTGAAAGCCTTAAGTTGCAATTTTCGACAAGCGGCGGACGCTAGCGGCTGCTGTTTGGCGGTCACCGCAAAGCGTCAGACGCTACTTGAGTATTTCCTTTAAAAGCGGCTGAAACCAAACCTATCACATTGTATGAATAAGTCAGTATGCAGTTGTTTGCTGCTTGCGATTGGTTCTATATCTATGTAGTGCACGAGTTTTTTCGTTATTATTGAAGTTATTTTTAGAGAAAATCAAAATTAGGAGATTTTATTGCTACAAATTATGCATACTGGAAATGCTGATGTATAAAAGAAAACTCGAGGAAGGCTACTTTACTACATTAATTAATTGATTAAAAGCCAAATCAAATAAACACGAACATTTCGATACATTCTTCACAAATTTTTCGTCTTTTGTCACAGAAAATAATACTTTTGTGTTGTTTACTTGCGACATAATGACATCCAACTTCCTCAGCGGCGCGGCTACACTCCTCATGAAGCAGTACAGCAGTAGAGCCATTAGAGCCGCCCCATGGCTAAGGAAATGACTCTATTGAATTTCATCCTAGGATTGTTCTGGAGCCTAGCGTCTGCCGTTTAAAAGGTGCATTTCCTTTGAAGCGGCGGACGCTAGCTACCGCTCCAGAACACTCCTACGATGAAATTTAATGAAGTCGAGCGTCTAGATTAGTCGCCGCTGTCGCCGCGGCTCTTCTGCTTCATGAGCAGTGTAGCCGCTGCGGCTGAGTAACTTGAACGTCATTATGTCGCAAGTAAACAATACAAAAGTATTATTTTCAGTGACAAAAGACGAAAAATTAGAGGAGAATGTATCGAAATTTCCGTGTTTCTTTGATTTGGAAAAATCTCTAAATTTGTTTTCGTCTTAATAAATTAATTAATATAGTAAAGTAGCTTTCCTCGAATTTTCTTTTATACATCAGCATTTCCAGTATGCATAAAAAAAAGCCCTGCTATCTATAGAACCAATCGCAAGCAACTGCATACTGACTTATTCAGAGAAGGTGAAAGATGATTTTAAAATAAACTGTCAAGTGGAGTCAGCCTTTTAAAGGAAATACTCAAGAAGCGTCTGACGAATTGCGGTAACCGCGAGCGTCCGCCGCTTCAAAGGAAATGCTCCTTTAAAGAACGATATTCTTGAATATACAGGGTGTATCTCAATATGTGGGTCAAAATTTATCATATTTTATATTTTTCTTATAAATAATATCAGTTACTTATACAGGGTGCTTACGGTTCACGCGTTTTTTGAAAGTTAACAGCTTTGAGATTTGACGCTTGCAAAGTTTACGTAATTTATACCTTATTCAACCTCCTTCAAAACTACCTTTTAAAAGCAACCAAAAAATCTAAAAAAAAATTAAACTAGTTCTTAAGTATGTAAAGATTTGTACCTGAAAACTATAATGAAAAACACGTTTGCAAATAAATGGGTAACAACTTACTTTTTGACAGCACATTCAAAAGACTGTTACTCCCTTATATAGAAAGTTTTACTAAGATGATTTTTGTAAATCGACTTATTTTCACCTCTAGTATCGCTTCTTTAAAAATTAACGGGTGAACCGTAAACAACCTGTATTTTATTAAAAATTAATACTCCATTTCGATATTATCTAGGAATCCATCTTTCAAATTTTTTAAATTTGATTCAAGAATTCTATTTTGGAAAAAAATCTTATAAAAACGTTTTGCTTAAAAAACTTCATTGTTTTTAACATAAAAGATTACTTAAAATACCACTTAAAACGAATCAAAAAATGATGCACCCTGTATAAACCCCGCATGGCGATAGCTTTGGGAAATACTTGAAATAAACTTTCTTGGCCCAAACATCCTGTATAATATTTCGCTATATCTCCTATACAGGGTGAGCTAAAATGATTGTGGTCAATTCAAATTTTCCGCCTAAAAATCTGGGGAATTTGTTTGCTTCAAGTTCATGTGTTAACAAAATCATATCAAAATCAAAATAAAGTAACTAGACTTCACAAAAGCAGAGGCGTAGGTATAATTTTTAAACGTTGTGTCAAAACTTCAGATTTTAGATTTCGTTATTGTGCCTTCTATTTCAGTTTTTATCAAAATTAATTTGCGTAAATCTTTGTTTTGTGTCAGCATCTGCCTCGAAAATGAAAAAAAACATTTTCAATATTTGACATTTACTGCGAAATTAGACATTTTGGAAAAAAAATTTTGCTACGCCATTGGATTACTAGGAGATTTTCTTTTTAAGATTTCAGTTGTATAATACCAATCTGTGTATTTGGTTGCCTACATATCAAACCACAATCATTTTAGCTCACCCTGTACAAGCCTTGATTAATAATTGAATAAAAATTACTTACAGTTACAAGAATAAATTTATAACAGAATTGATTATAAATCTTTTCATCTATAAGTTTTTGAAAAACGGCTTCTTTTTCAACTACCAAGATAAAACTCGCATCTGAGACTATTTCCTTGATGTCTCTTAAGTCGTTTGGAATTAATGTACCTAATAAATTACAACAGTCTTTAAATATTAGGTATATACATAATGAAATAAAAATGAAATATTTTAATGCCAAAGAATTTTAAGTAACTATAATAATAAATAACGCCGGCATTAAATTCAAAATTTTTGTATAATTTAACTTGAGGTGTTAATCATAAAAAATAAAATTATTCTTATTATTTTTAATTAAGATTTACTTACCACCTGTTAACTATCAGGATGACTTTTCGGTGGATAATTAGGGTTAAGACAATAATAACGCCGTGTACGAAGATTAACTTAATATATTTCAGTCCATACAAAAACTAACCTCTATCCCACAACTGCATTCCATTCGCGCTCAAAACCGACTCCTCCCCTTTCCTTTCACTCCACATGATCTCCACATTCACGCCATCTATTATTCTTTTCTCAAACTAACATTTGAATTCATTTATAACATTCGACCATCCTGACCGAAGTTATTCTCCCGAATGACTTTCTTAACCTAATACATTTTATTAATATTAACCTAACCTATAATTTAGTGATATTATTCTGCATATTTACTGCGCACAATCGTAATCACGAAGCCTTATCGGTGGTTTTCGCACTCGCGCACTTATTTTGCTCTTATTATCACATTGATCACCATCGACTACACTGCTACCCGCACCCGTTTCGGCATCGCTCTCTTCTCCACTCCGCTGCTGCCTCTCCTCATCCATTTCATTCCGGGTGTCATCTTCTTCCTCTTCATCAGAAGATTCCTCGCTGTCTCCTGGATTCTTATATCTCTTTAGTTGGCTCACATGGGCCGTTGTCGTCCAGAATCTTTGATCTACTCCTCTGAGAGTACTAACTCGGTAGGTATCACTGGGTAGTTTTTCGGTAACCACTAGAGGGCCGCGGTACCTTGCCTGGAGTTTGGTCGATTCTCCTGTTGTAGGATTGATTGCTGCCTTCATTACAACAATGTCCCCTAATTCGTAGATCATCCCTTTACAATGTCGCGCATCATATCTCATCTTGTACTTATCTTGGGCTACTTGAATCCTCTCTCTTACTTCATCTTGAATTTCATTTGATCGAATCGTAATGGAGTCCCAAAAGTTTTTATTAATTCCTTTACACATTTAATCGTCGTTAATGCACGTGTGTCCCTTACCGCATAAAGTTTTACAAATTTTGTAAGTGGATCTATGGCCACTAAAACATAAGCCATAGCGCTACGGGTTTTCACAAACGGTCCACAATGGTCCCAGTGCACTCGCGCGAAAGGCCGTTTTGGTATCGGTAACGGGTTCAACATACCCGGTTGACGTCCCCTTGGTACCTTTACCAACAAACATTCGAAGCACCCGTTTATGTGTCGCCGTACATAACGTCGCATACGCGGAAACCAAAATTTCATTTTAATACTTGCCACAGTTCGATCAACGCTAAAGTGTCCCGCGCAATCGTGATATCGTACCGCAAGCGCTTTTCGCATACCCGGTGGAATGACGTATAGGCGTTTCTGCTGACCATTTTCGTCAATTTTTATAAACAATCGTCCGTCAATTAACTCGAAGTCTTTCACTTCCTGTCTTTCAGTCGCACTTTGTTCATCAGGAGGTTTTTCCAGTATACTTATCAACCGGATCAAGTCCTTATCACTTCTTTGAATGTATATAACTTGCTCGTCTTCGGTAACTAATCGAAACACTTCAAGTCTATCATGTAACGAATTCATTATTCCCGCACTATCATCGGATTCTATCGGAGCTCTTGACAAAGCATCCACATGACACATTTTCTCACCGGCTCTATGGCGCACCTCCATTTCATATTCTTGTAACATATGAAACCATCTAGCAATTTGTGATAATTTGGTTTTTTGTGTATTTAGAAAAGTTATCGCCTGGCAATCGGTAACCACGATAAATTTAATTCCCAAGAGATAATGTCTTAGCCGTTCCAAGGTAAACGCAATAGCCATTAATTCTAATTTCGATGAATGATAACGCGATTCGGCCTCTGATGTTTTCCGCGATACGTAATACACTGGTTGTAATGGTAGTCCATCTTTATCCGATTGTAATAACATTCCCGCTACACCCCCTTGTGATGCATCTGTGTGAATTTCGGTTTTATCCGCATGTCTATTAAAAACCTTTAATACGGGAGCAGAAGTCAAAGCATCCTTTAAATCTTGAAAAGCCCGAATTTGGTCTGTTTTCCAACAAAATTTTTCATTTTTCCTTGTTAAATTACTAATCGGTCTCGCCCTAACACCGTAGTTTGCAATAAACCGTCTGAAGTAACTTGTCAGTCCCAAAAATCTTCGAACCTCATGAACATTACGCGGCGTTGGAAATTCGCGCACTGCAGATACTTTATTTTCCCCGGGTTGTAAGCCAATCTCCGACAAAGTAAAACCCAAGTAATCAACTTTCGATTTTCCAAACTCACATTTGCGTAACTTTAAAGTAAGTTTAGTCTCACATAGTCTTTTAAAAACGATCTCTAACTTATAGAGCATCTCGTCCCAATCTTTTGCGGCTACTAATACATCATCCAAGTACCAGACTGCTATTTTGCGCCCCAAAGGTCCCAGAACTTGCGTCATAAGTCTACTGAATTCAAACGGAGCCGTAGCCAACCCAAACACCATTCTTGTAAATTCTCCTGTGGTGTCCATAGTAACGAACGCCGTTTTTGTCCGCGCTTCCGCCGTTAACGGTACCTGCAGATAAGCACTTCCCAAATCTAATGTAGTGAAAATGTTACACCCCGCGAGTTCCTCAAATTGCTCATCAATTGTTGGTATCGGGTACGTACACTTAATCGTTTGTAAGTTAAGCGCTCTATAGTCAATAACGAGTCTTGGTTCCCCGGTTTTCTTGTAGACTAAAATACACGGTGACGCGTATGACGATTTTGTTTCCGTTACTATCCCGTGTGCTTTC
The DNA here is from genome assembly GCA_963971135.1 of Stenus bimaculatus. Lineage (NCBI taxonomy): Eukaryota > Metazoa > Arthropoda > Insecta > Coleoptera > Staphylinidae > Stenus > Stenus bimaculatus. Next base: position 18,756,896 of record OZ020187.1, read on the forward strand.
CACTCATCTACAATGTTTGAAATAATTTCACGTTCCTTCTGACATGTTCGGTACGGTTTTGATCTAACTGGTTCACCCGTATCCCGGATATTCATTTCAATCAAGTCCGTGCATCCGAGTTCACTTAAATTGAACGCGAAACATTGTCTGTAATTATTACATAAATCCACTAATTCTTGTGCCGGTGCCCCTTCGCTTATATTTAACATGCTTAAGGTGATTGGTTCTTTATCGCTTACCTCAACAATATCCCGATTGTCATTGACAGTCATAACTATATTTTCGGTTACCTCGCCTTTCCTTGTTACGCCAATGTTTGTATTAGGCTCAACTTGGATATCGTCCGGTCCAAAATTTACTACTGGTACCACTAAAGTTATACCGTCACACCTCGCGTTTATTAAATTCACCTGTCCTCTTCGGAGCACTTCCAAATCAGTTGTAACTGCTTTTTGTCCTGAAACTCTGGCGTTGTCAACCTCCAAGTCTTTAAAAGGATATTCTTCCTTCCATCCAAACCTAAACGTGTTGTTGACTCTTACATAAGCAAATTGTTCTAATTCTGTGAAATTCCGACCTATTAATATGTCAACTGTTTGCACATCATTTTTCACCACGCATAACTCAATTTCCGCCTGTACCGAATCCACTTGTACTCGCGCACGTGTTATACCGATCGTTTGCACTGCCGGAATTTTCTCGTTACCGTATGCGAATAAGTTTATTGGTACAATTTTAAGTTCCAAGTTGCACATATTTAAAATGTCCTCGGTTATAATTGAAACGGAACTCCCCACATCAATTTGTCCTATTACTTCTTTATCATTTATCAAAATGTTTTTCACGAATTTTTCCCCATCCGTTGTTTTAAGTAAGTTTTCAATTTTTAGAACACCTTTATTGTCTTTAGTTTTCTCTACCTTTGGGCAATCTCTTTTAAAGTGACCTACCTCACCGCACTTGTAGCACTTTCTTTGAAATGGTCGACTTTCTTCTTTACTGAAATTGTTATCGTTGGAAGGTTTGCCTTTTGAGTTTTCATTTCGTTCCACTGTTCCTGAATTTTTCTTATAGTTTTTCCATTTTTCACTAGTTACAGTGTTTTGCTTGAAATTTGCAGCTCGTCCAATTGATAGTTTCTCATGAGCAATTAAATCATCCAAAAATTCATCAAAATCTGTATGAAAAACTGATAATAAAATTCCAACGTTATCCAGTCTTGTAATTCCCATAAGGATTTGTTCTTTGGTTTCCTTCAGTGTAAAATTAAGTTCCTTACACAACATATATTTTTGGTGTGCATAACTTGACACTGATTCGTTCTGATTTTGAACCCGTTGCTTCATGCGATCCCATTTTTCCGTCATCGTCAGTTTATTTATAAAGCTTCTTCTGAACGTATCTACAAAATTTTTCCACGAATTAAAAGTTTCCCGACGTGCTTGATACCAAAATTTAGCAGTTCCGGTTAGATGCATTCGTGCAGTTTCCAGCATTACACCCTCATTCCAATTACCAATACGCGCACTGTATTCTAACTGCTGCAACCAGTCTTTTGCGTTTACATTAGGATCTTCGCCATTGAAATTTGGTAATGGTTGTGACATTAATGGAAATGTATGCATTGTAGAATTTTCCCTTTGTTCTAATATATTTAACATACGACTCATGACATCCGCAAATTTGTCCGCTGTATCACCCTGTACATTTGGTGCTACAAAATTCTGCATGTTTGAGCCCGCACTTTTATTATCTAACGGCGATGAAGTTCGAGTATCAAATCCTGACATTAGAGTAAATGTATCTTTGTAATTACCATTATTTGCTGTAGTATTACCAGCATTACCTTCATCATCGCCGTGATCACTCATGTCTTCCGTTGTACCCTTGTTGGTCGTCATTGGTTTGCGTTTTATTTATCTCCAAAGCACTGTTATTTAACCTCCGCACTTACGTTCCTCGTCACTGAAACCGTGAACGCGTAAATTACCAGTCCCAACAGTCTTATTATCATAAAATTCCACGCTTCTTTTTAAAACGTTGCAAAACATAAACAAACAACCGGCACCTGTCGATTCTTGTTCCCACGCGAACAAACACGTTGTTTTTCCCGACACGTTTCCCCTTTTATCCCACTTCTGAAAATGTTAACTATCAGGATGACTTTTCGGTGGATAATTAGGGTTAAGACAATAATAACGCCGTGTACGAAGATTAACTTAATATATTTCAGTCCATACAAAAACTAACCTCTATCCCACAACTGCATTCCATTCGCGCTCAAAACCGACTCCTCCCCTTTCCTTTCACTCCACATGATCTCCACATTCACGCCATCTATTATTCTTTTCTCAAACTAACATTTGAATTCATTTATAACACACCTTTAGTACCAAAATTAATTGTTTCATTTAATTTTAATTGAATTTTTAGATCACCATATACGAGGCCTTTACTATCCGACATAATTCCTAAATCCCATTGTGGAACTTCTAAAAGACAAGCAATTGTGTCTATTGCTATATTTATTTCTAGTTGTCTTTTTACAAAATTTACTATTTCATAGTAAATTTCCCTAAAAAACAAAGTTAAATATTAGTTTCTTATTGAAAATTCATAACTTTATTATGAAATATACTCAGTGTTCCATTTTTAAGGACCATAAAAATTCACCATCTTGGTTATAATAATTTTAATGAAAGAAGTATTATCATTTTATACTATGAATATTAAATTTTATTTTCGTGCTAGTATGTACATTACATTTACACATGTCAAAAAGAAGGAAACATATAAACATATTCGATGTAAGTAGATAATAATATATTTCAAAAGATAATTTAGTTAAATCGTTAAATGGGCAGTAAATAGAAGTACATAATAACTATAGCAAATTTGTTTTATTGTTAAAAATTTATTATTTTACAACATTTATAATTAGCTCTATACAGTGCGGTCATAAAGTAAATCCCCCCCCCCCCTGCTAAATTTTGAACGGTTATGTTTTTGATTCTGAAAATTTGTCTACTGAGGAATCTAATTGCGAACTTTCTAATAAAGATATTTTTGATTTTGAGGTACTTCCGGTTATACCGGAAGTGGATGGCAACTTTCTTATTTTAAATGGAACACCCAGTATATTTTTGCATTTTCGTGTTCTCCATAAAAATACCATTAAATTGACCTAGCATAGTGTGGTCTACGATTAATACTTTCAAAACTACGCTCATTTGAAAAACGCATTTTTATGCAACTTCATATACACCGGAAGTTGGAGCCATCTGCCCCAACTTCCTTATTTTAAATGAAATATTTTGCAATTAAGTTAATAAGATTAAATTTAAACAAAATTATGTTTAATCATAAGTTCGTTAATTTTGCTGATTAACATAACCACCTTCCACGTCTTGGGAGGCATAAAATCTAAAGGAAATCTCTTGGATATGGATTGGATATTTTATATTTTTGCATTTTCGTTTTCTCCATAAAAATACCATTAAATTGACCTAGCATAGTGTAGTCTACGATTAATACTTTCGGAATTACGCCCATTTGAAAATCGTATTTTTATGCAACTTCATTTACACCAGACCTTATTTTATATAGGTTATGTTTATTATTTTTGTATAATTTTAATAATTCATTAATAATAACGTTTAAATAATTTAAGAAAATGGAAAAGAAACCCAGGTTAAATATTCCTGGTACCAAAGTAGATTCTGTTAATTATCAGTTATTAGTTTCAACAGGAGTTCCAGCACTAGACGATTTGTTGGGAGGTGGTTTGCCTGTCGGAGGAGTCCTTTTAGTAGATGAGGATTTGCATGGGTCATACACAAAAATCTTATTAAAATACTTTTTGGCTGAGGGCGTTGTTAATTCACACTCGTGTCTTGTTGCAAGTATGGATTTAGATCCTGAAAGAGATCTGGTGAATAACTTACCTCAATATAATAAAGATGGAAATGTGAGCTCCGAGGAGGAAAAAGTCACGAATAGTAATGAGAAAATGAAAATTGCCTTCAGATATATGAACTTACCATCGGAAAAACAAAAGAAAACAACATCTGGTAACTTCTACGATTTATCGCAAAAAATGCCAAGTGAAATGATAGGTAATGCCGACATAACTTATTTTTCTGACAATGGGTGTGGAAGGGAACTTTTTATGGAAAATCCTTGTAACAGTTTTTTAAAACAAGTAGCACATACTATAAAAAGTGAAAAATTTTCATTGGATGGGAAATTTGATCAAAAAAATATACTTCGCATTTGCGTACATCATTTGTATTCACCAATGTGGAGTAGTAAAAATAATCTTAAACAAATAACACAGTTTTTGTATTATTTTAAGAGTTTGGTACGAAAAAGTTTTTCAGTTGCAATCATTTCTGTTCCAACACATTTATCAGAAAAGTTGAAAAATATATTTGATTCAAGATTAATCCATGTAAGTGATATTGCTTTAAAATTGGAAACGTTTGTTGGTACTGTCCACGAAAAAAATCCAAGCTTAAACGATTTTCACGGATTTTTCCATATTACAAAACTGGCCGCATTAAATTCTCTAACTTCAAAACATCCTGGAGCTGTGGAATATGTTTTCAAATTAAGGAGGAAAAAGTTTTGCATAGAACGACTACATTTACCACCTTGTTTGGAAAGTGTTGAAGATAATAAACCGAAAAAGGCGACACTAGGATGTGCAACGTCAGGGGGAGGAAGTGTTTTGGATTTTTGAGAAATAAAAGTAATTTCTATCAACAACAAAAAAAATATATATATAATTTTTAAACTTTTTGCTTTTTGTTAGAAAGTCCTTTGTAAATCTATATCCATTTTCCTAGGATTATCTGGAAAACCTTACAATATTTCACTTATACTTGTTTTTACCAACGATTCCTAAAATATAGGCACTGCTTATAGCGCTAGTTGCTAGGTATTTTTATTCATTTAATATAAAATACATAACAACTAGCGCTATAAGCAATGCCTAAGTTTTAGGAATCGTTGGTGAAAACGAACATTAGTCATTTTTAAGCCTGGTTTACATTGGTTGAGTAAACGGGCGAGTAGGAGGGCGAGTTCAAAATTCGAGATGTACTTGACTAATATGAACAGTAGGGCGAGTAAAAAACGCCTATTTTACACCCCCTAGTGTTTATATTGGTGGAACTTTTTGTAGTCTCCTTCCTACTCGCCCGTTTTCTCAAACAATGTAAACCAGGCTTTAAAAGTATTCTTGAAAATTCATAAAATATTTTAAAACTAATATGAGATGTAACTTGGAAAAAGTAAACATACCTAGAATCTAGTATTGTAAAGGGTGGTGTAAAAACAGCGCGCAAGACCTCAAAAAATGACAGCTGGAATAGATAAAATCATATAAAGAGGATATCTAAAAAAGATCCTCGCCAAACGTCAAGACAAATTAGGGAGAAAATTTGCAGCCAGTTTAACATTCAGATGACTTCAAGAACCATAAGAAATCTTCTAATAGCTGGTGGTTTGAATGGACGTGTGGCTTTAAAAAAATTACTCATTTTAAGAAAAATAGGAAAGCACGACTGGAATTTGCTGGATTCCTGAATTTCATCCGAGTGAAAGTTAAATTCACTTTCCTCGAAGCGAATATGCGTCAAAATCTCATCAGCGAATCCAAATTTACTTGGTCTGAACCAGGCGAATCAAGATTCACCAGTGAATGTTTGCGCATGCGCTCGAGGAAGGTGAATTTAACATTGACTGTGTGAGATTGACTGGTCACATTTATCGTGGAACACAGAAAAATGGATACAATGCTTTGGTTTTCTAAATCTGGGGCTTGCAATTTGGGGGAAAATGGGTCGTTTTCAATATAGGAATATATTAATGAACCACATGGTGCCATTTTCCGAGGAAGAACTGCCTTTAATGTGGAGATTTCAACAAGGTAACCACCCAAAGCACACATCGCATTTACTAAAAGAATATGGTTTTTCCAAAAAAAGTTAATGTCCTTGAATGGCCGTCGCAGTCACCAGACTTAAACCCTGTTGAAAACCTTTGGGACACCGTAGATCGCCAAATTCGCCAAAAAAAAATATAGAAAAATTGATCGAGGTTATCCTGATCGAATGGAATCAAATTCCTCTGAATACTCTACACAAACTGGTGGATCCAATGCCCAGGATTTGCCACAAAATATTAGGATTTCTTTATATAATATATATTCTATTGTAAAAATAAGAAAAATAAAAGTTTCCATACTTTTTTCCAAATGATCATTCAAATAATTTAACTTTATTAGTACACTAAATAATTTTACTTTTTTAAATGAAACTATTTGTTCATATAATTTTAATTCAAGCAACTGAAGAATTTATAGTGCTAATATTTTAACAATTTTTATAAGAATTTTATAAGTTTCCATACTTTTTTCCACCACTGTACATCAGTTTGTATGTAACTCTACACAATTTGATATTTTCAAATAAAATATTTAACTGTAAAATTTTGTTGTGTTCTATAAATAGAGTGGATTGTGTAAAAATGTATCTTTTTTCAAACGTCATTAAATTACAGTCTTCTGTGACGTTTGACTTTAAAATGTCACTTTTTATGTTCGTTGATTCTATGCTGGTTACTTATTTGTACTGCCTAGGAGTAGAAATTGCACTGAGAAGGAATAAAAGGGCGGAGTAGAAATGAATTTTATGCAACCCAATATACACCAACATTGTATTGTGTGTTGTAAGTAAATTAAATTTCAAATTTTAAAATTATTTATTTTATTACTATTTTAAAAATTTCGACGTTTGAAGAAAAAATAGCATGTTTTATTCGGAGTAAAAGAACTTTTTGTGGCTCGCATGTATCCGCAGGATTCGCAACGCTCGTCATGCTCGCCACAAAAAGTACTTCTTTTGCTCCTAATAAAACAAATATACTATTAATTTTTGTTAATAAAAGTCAAATAAATTTATATGAAAATTTAAAAATAAACCATTTAAACTAAAGATACATGTTTATACAGGGTGATGATAAAGTTTGGAACAAAATTCGAAATTTATTTGAGAAAATCTGTCGGTCAGGTCAATTTTAGTTTTTAAAATGCAATCTCTTGGTATAGAAAAAATATTAATGATGTCACTGGTGATTTAGCAATGACGTTATCATCGATTTTTTTAAATGGAAACCCCCACATTTTTTAATCGTTTTTGATAGACATTCATGATATAATAATATGATTACATTTATAAACAAATTTTTGAATAAAAAATCATTTTACTTCAATAAACTTGAAAACAAATTCGTACTTCCAGCTGGGAGCAACTTTACTAAAACTACACAATACACTTATCAAAAGTATCAAACAGAGGCGGTTCTCGACCTTCGTACTTCGTACATAATCGGTTTAAAATCAAGTAAAATGTAAATTCACTAACCTTTTTGTACACATCGATTCTGACGATACCAGATTATAAATTTTAATCAATAAATAAATCATTAAACCAAATTTGTGTTCGCTCATTTTGCGGTTCTTCACTATTGAAGAAAAACTGCCCGCCTCCTTCGGCTTAAGTTGCAACCTAAAATTAAAAAAAGTGTTAAATTTTTTAAGTCACTAACTTTTGTCAAAAGTCACAAAATTATTAATTACATTTTAACCAATAAGAATTTAAAAAAATATCACTAATAAAAAGCTAAAACCATACTCTTTCAACTGATAACAATATTAATAAATAAATGTTGGATAAAAAACGCAAATAAAAATAAATAAAAGAAATGTATTTTTTAAGTTATTGAATTTTTTTTCATACTCTCAACAAATCAGAGAAAAATTTGAAACCGCAGCTAAAGAGGAAGAGTCCTTTTGACTTACTAAGCCCTCTGAAGTTACAAGAAGTGTTCTAAGCACAGTTTTTTTTTACTATCGGCGAGTGAACAAACGCGAAACTGTTTTATAATACCTGGCACCCCCTTTGACAAACAGTTTGTATATCAGCTTATTTGAGAAACAGAAACTATGCTCAGGAGGCTTATTCTTGGGCCGGTCGAGATGGTGTCGTTGACGAGACTAAAAGGACAGACTCTTATTTTCTCGTGAAAATGAAAAGGTGATAATGGTAAAAGTTCAAGAATAAGGCTGCAAGACTCAGGATTACTTCTCATAGAAGTAACCAGGGCTGGTTCAAGGTGGAAGATGCATTTTGGTTATAACAATTTTTCTGTCCTAGTTTTTTTTTTTTTAATTTCTTCTTTTCGTGCATTAAAAAGTCTTGCAGCTATTAATTGTTGTAAATTTTATCTTTATTGGGTAAACCAAACAATTTGAGGGCCGCTACAAAGAGAGTACTTTGTAAAAGTTACTTTGTTTTTGACTGTTTTTTAAAATACGATAAAACAAAAAGTGATAACATATACTTTTCTGTGCCACTTTGAAAAAAATACTTAAAATGAAAACTTGTGCTATCCTATTTTGTTTTAAACGCCTTTATTAAGTTTATATGGGCATTTGAAAAACCGGCAAAATTTAGAAAAATATGTTCTTATAAAAATAAAACAAAAATACATAAAACAAAAATGGGATAGCACAAGTTTTCATTTTAAGCATTTTCTTTAAAGTGGCATAAAAAAGAATATATATTATCACTTTTTGTTTTTCTATTTTGAGAAACAGTCAAAGACTAAAGCGCGCAACTTTTACGAAGTGCTCTCTTTTGTTCTCGATTAAAACTATTTGGTATACCCCACAAATACAAAAAATGCATAAAATAATAGCCACAAGATCTGTTAGTACACCAAAGAAAGAAAATTTAAAAAAGCTTCAGCAAAAAAAAAATAATAACCTAAAGCGTATTTTTCGGAAATTGAAATTTGGTGGAGAAAAGGACATATTTAAAATCGAATTGTTTGAAGAAATATAAAATATAAACGATGTTTTAAGAACTGTGATAAAAATTAACTAAATATTCTACAGTACATGTACAGAGTGTCTCACACCAGCAACTTTTTTGTAGACAGTAAATTAAACAAAAAATTTCTATGAACTATGAACTATGAACTAATATATTTTTTCAACTACCTAAGAAATTACAACAATTTTTAAAATGGTAATTTTTTATGATTTTTGTGGAACACTGTATATTTTTCTAATTATCAATTTTTTATGTAAATCAATTTTATGGTTTGGATTTTGTCTTTGTCCAATACCCAGTAAACCAAAAGAGGTATTATATATGTAAAATATATATAACATGTAAGAAAACTTATGTAAAATCTAGAGAGAAATTAGGGATAAATCATGTAAGGATGTCAGCCATATTTGGGGATAGGTTATTATGTGTAAATTATGTAAATTTTTATATACAAAATATATATCAGATATAAGTAAATAAAAACAAAAAATATCATTTTTTTGCTTGGACGGTATAATGTAGTAATTAGCAGCAACCAGGCCATTTCTAGTAAGTAATCACAAGAATAATAAATTAATATTATCTTAACTTAAACCATGTTAATCTTAAAGTGGGATTTGCGGGATTCGAACCCACTCCGTTGCAGTCGAAAATTGTCGAATCAAGCCACCTAACCGTTGGACCATCGAGGCTTCATGAAATGAATACACAAAAACATTGTTTTAAAGCAATTCCACATTAAATAAATATTATATTTGTTTTAATACAAATAAAAAAAAATTAAAAATAAATTAGTGAAGTTAAAAGAAGTTCAATTATATATAAAAATTAAGTAGTTAAAATTATTTTTAACAAAATAAATAAATTATAACTCAACTTTTTTCTAATAATGTCGGTGTTGAATGTTGGATTTCTTTGGTAAGCGCAATTTTGCAGAAAAAATTAAGAAAAAATTCTAAACTTTAAAAATATTCAAAATAAAGACATTAAATATAAAAATTAAGTAGTTAAAATTATTTATAACAAAATAAATAAATTCTAACCCAACTTCCATACATTTTTCTAATAAGTTATTTTATTTTATATTTTATGTATGAATTATTTGCATAAAGAATATAAGTAAATAATTTATGTAGGTATATTTTAAATTAAATGTCTAATGTAAATAACACAGGCGATATTTTACATTAATAATAAATAATTATTTATATATAAAATATACAGTATACGAACTTATGAATTGTATATGTAAATAATTCTATATAAATAACACATTATAAATTTTACTTATTACTTACATAGAGAAAATAATATAATATTATATATGTAAAATATACATATATTTTACGTTAAATTAGCTACATAGGAGAATTTACCAGCTATCTATGTGTATTTTATATATAAGTTACAAATTGGTTTACTGGGTAGCTGTATAATGAACTTTTGCGTATCATTTTGGAAGTGCCCCCTTCCTAAATTCCAAAAAAATTTTAGAGAGTTGACCACCCTCCCCAAATATTTTAACAAAAAGGGTGCCAAAATTCTATTTTGCATGGGGGCGCTTTATACCCTATAGTAACTAATACAAAAGGCTTTAGTAAATGAAGGACCAAGATCCACACAGTTTTAAAAAATTTCCTGGTTTTTTTAGAATATCGACAAGTTTAAAAATATTTAAAAAACACACCCGTAATGGGTCTTCTCTTGGAGACATTTTTCAAAAACTAAAAGAAATTTATGTTTGTGATTTTTTTTTTCAATATTTTAACACCTATTTTTGTATTACTATTGATACCAAATGAAAGAGGGTGGCTTTACCTTTCTAATGATAATTTTTTTAAAACCCCACACACATTTTGACAAAATTAAAATTCAAAATACTTCTGTCCCAAAATTCGACTGAAAACTATTAATTGGAGATAGAATAGACCTAAAAATAAGATGATATGATCCTATTTACCTATATCCAAAAATACATCCCTATAAGCAGTTATAAGCCTCCAAAGTTGATTTTTTAAAAAAGATTTTTTATTTGCAACCAAATCATCAGGAAAGATTTTTAATGAAATGTTGTATACAGGGTAGAAATGAAAACCGGGTCACCTCGATAACTTTTTTATTTATGAATAAAAAAATTTGAAATTTGGCTATGTTCTATGGTTCAAAAAAACAAATTTTATGTGCATTTTTTATTTTCGAAATCACTTCCGGTTTCACCGGAAACACCATGAACTTTGTTTTTTTAAATGTAACATCCCATATTTTTATTCATGGCTTAAAATACTTTTAAAAAAGAAGTATTTTTGTGATATTAGTTTTTATTTTTTTTGTAAAAAAATTTTTTTTCAAAAAAAAAAAAAGGTTTTCGAAGTCGGTGAAAAGTACCAAAACTAATTCTAAATAATTCAAATACGTAAATAAAATTGTAATTTGAAAAAAAAATTAAGTGGTTTTTTAACTATTAATTTTTAAACTTAGTTAATGAAGATTTTATCAAATATCTCACTTTTTTTAAATGCAATGATGCCGGGTCATTCGACTTTTTAAAAAGAGGATTTTATAACGATTATTTTGGTACCCCATATGTAGGGGTATTATTTTGCATGTGCCTGTAATAAAGATACTTAATAGCTAGTATTTTCCAACTTAAGAAATAAATAATTTTACAGGCACATGCAAAATAATACCCGTACATATGGGGTACCAAAATAATCGTTATAAAATCCTCTTTTTAAAAAGTCGAATGACCCGGCATCATTGCATTTAAAAAAAGTGAGATATTTGATAAAATCTTCATTAACTAAGTTTAAAAATTAATAGTTCAAAAACCACTTAAATTTTTTTTCAAATTACAATTTTATTTAGGTATTTGAATTATATGGAATTAGTTTTGGTACTTTTCACCGACTTCGAAAACCTTTTTTTTTTTTTGAAAAAAATTTTTTTTACAAAAAAAATAAAAACTAATATCTCAAAAATACTTCTTTTTTAAAAGTATTTTAAGCCATGAATAAAAATATGGGATGTTACATTTAAAAAAACAAAGTTCATGGTGTTTCCGGTGAAACCGGAAGTGATTTCGAAAATAAAAAATGCACATAAAATTTGTTTTTTTGATGATTTCGAAAATAAAAAATGCACATAAAATTTGTTTTTTTGAACCATAGAACATAGCAAAATTTCAAATTTTTCTATTCATAAATAAAAAAGTTATAGAGGTGACCCGGTTTTCATTTCCACCCGGTATGTGCATTTTGATACTAAACGCACGTAAAAATTTGGCCAATCCTAGATTCTGTAAATGGTATTGGATGAAAGAGGAAGACATAAAACACTCAAAAATTTTTTAGGAATATAAAAATTCTATTTAAAAATTATTTTTATTTGTTGAAAACTGCAAAAGGAAGATTTTTTTGTCCCTTATGAATTTGGCGTAAGCCGTAAGCCGTCGTTTTTGGATAAAATATAATATTAACAAACTGTTTTAGTAAACGGTAAGTAAGTTAGGCCACACTCATTTAACATAAATTTAATTGTTTAAATTAAGCAGTTTTATTTCAAAGTTATCAGTTAAATTATTTAGAAAACGGTAAGAAGTTAGATAGTCATTTCCATGATAACAAGTTACAGGTTCAACTTAGGCCCAGTTAAAGCTTAAGCTTCAAGTAACACTTAAACTAAGAAAATACAGAAATAGAATGGAAAATCTGTAAATTTTTTATAGTTTGAGTGTATAACTTAAAGTTTAAGTTTTAACTGTGCAACCGGGCCTAAATTGAAATTGTAGCTTGTTACCATGGAAACGACTAACTTTTCTTACCGTTATCAATTTTTTTTTTATTTATTCAAACACAACCTGCACAAAATTCATAGGGGGCAAAAATCTGTCTCTTGAAATTCTCTACAAAAGCAAATAATTTTTAGATACAATTTTTGAATACCCAAAAAGTTTGCAATAAAAGTATTTTATGTCAAATATTCCTACCATTCAACACCATTCAGAAAAGTCGAGGATAGATATTTTTCTTGGAATTGTGCGTTGTATACAAATTTAATTAGAAAATATTTACTGCTTAGGCCGCAATTAAAAAAAATCTATTTTCAAAAATCAACTTTGGAGAGTATTATAACTGCTAAGAGTTGCATGTTTGAATATAGATTAATAGGGTCATATCGACACCTTGTGCCTTGTATACTCTTAAATGTAACACTTTGTATATATATTCTTTTGTTTTATGAACATACAGGGTGTCCCAGCGCTGCGAGGAAGTAACATTACTCTAAAATGAAAAAAGATATCGACATGCGGTTTTCGATAGTTTGTACAATACTTTTAAGCGCACATTTTCAAAATATTTTAATAATATACCTGGTGTCCATTTCAAAATCGCGGATCAAAGTTATGTTTTTTTTTAATGGAACACCCAGCATATTATGACATTTTTCGATTCTTTATCAAAAAATAATTACATTTGTATAAACTTTTATGGGTCTAACTTCACTCGTTTGGCTGATATTTGCCATTTAAGCCGAAAAAAGAACCATTTTTGACAAATCACTGCTCTAAAACAGATGAACCTTTTGGGTTGAAATTTTGTCAAAAAATTTTTAACATTGTCTAGTCTATAACTATCATGTCAAATTTAAGTTTGTGATAATTTTTTATAAGGGTGCCTCATGAAACGCAAATTGAACAATTAAACGAAATTTTCAAATGGAACACCCTATATATTTTAACATCATTCGATGGCATTTTTTACAAGCTTTCTACTAATATGATAGTTGTATGGTCGCATGTCGACGGTTTAGGAGATATTAATATCCAAACTGAGAAACAGTGAGAAATAGACAAAGTAGTGCTATTGATGAATTTTGTTGAGGATTTTTTTTTTAATTTACCTAATATTTATTTCTGTCTTTTTCTAATTTGCTTTTTTATAATGTTGTTGTATTACAATAGTAGTTTTTGTTGTTTTACATTAAAAATAAAGTTGAAACTTGCAATTATCAATTTTGATTTTCTAAGTCTCAGTATGCTTTAATAATTTTTCAACTGATGTTAGCAAGAGGAAACCCTCCCAGTAAACATGTAATGTTTCATTATGTATTTTAAACGTTTCAATGCAACAATAATACAACGTTGCAATGAAACATTGAAAAAATGTTATTCAGTAGACGTGTAATGTTACATAACGTATTTTAAACGTTTCATTGCAACATTAATGCAACGTTGCAATGAACATTGAAATCACATTAAAATCTTGTACATTTTTTAAATTTGGCCAAGCAAAATAGGCAGGGCCGGATTAGCCTCTTTTGGGGCCCTACACATTTTTCTCTCCGGGCTCTGTCTCGTAAGGGGGGGTTTGTATGAAGTATAGACTTTCACCATTTTTTTTTATTCGTATTATATTAGGATATTAAGTGGATAGTCGGTGAAATTTAGGTATAGGACTTTACAATGTAAATTTCGATTTCGTGTTTTTCTAATAATGGACAAACGGTTCATCGAAATCGATTTTTCTTTTTTGATATCGCATAACAATTCCTTATTTCATTTATCGACCATGACAAAATTTTATTTTTTTAAATTTTTATTATACTAAATGCGTATCGTAAACATCTAAAAATGTGCAACTTTTCGGTTCAATTTACAACCTTATAAAGAAAAAATTAAAAAATTTGTAAATGGTCACTGTGTAGTTTCTTAAATATACTTTCAAGATTAATTTACAAAACATAATTATATTTATTACTTTTTAAAATATTAGAATAATGAAATGCCAATGACATCGCTAGTATCTTATGTATTTGTTTATACAGGGTGTCCCAAAAAGAAGTACTCAGAAGAAAATCCTAGAAAGTAGACGAGATTTCATCGACAAAAAACCCAATGGCCAGGGTTGGAACAGCCCAGCTTACTTTTGACGAGGCTTTAAATTTTGTTCCCACAGAAAATGTCGTTTAATCGAAATTCTATTAGAAATCCTAAACTATTTGGTCAATTTAAATGAAAAAAAATGTAAAGTAAAGCTAATTAATGCAAATTTGGGTGGATTTTACAAAATTATTACCAACAAATTATTTTGATAGAAAAAATATTCTTTAGTCAAAAAACTAATGAGAATGCACATTTTTTCTTGATATTTTCGCTCATATCTTTGAAATAACCCCATAACGACTACACTTTTTACGTCCGTAAAACTTCAAAATAAACTCTATCAATTAAAAAAAGATTCAATGTTCTATATCTCTTTTACTTTAGGAGCAGTAAAGGTAAGTGTCCATTTGAGATAAAATCTCGAGAGAAAGTCTCGAGATTGGTCTCAAGGTTGTGTCCATTTGAGATCACTTGCGGTCTCGAGATAGTTGTCGGAGACTCAAAAATGACTTTAGTCTCGAGACCAGGAAAATTCCGTGTCGACTTGAGATTCAACAATACGCATTTTTAATGTTATTTCTGAATATGGATTCACGTCAGGCTCTAGCTTTTCTAGTTGCGTTCAAAATTATACAAAAACGAAAAGTAAAAAGAAAGTGTTGGGTAAGAAAGTGGGTGTATCGAAGACATGAGCTGGGAGTATGATCGACACTCGTAAATGAGTTGCGGTTGGAAGATGGACAAGAATTTAAAAATTTTATTCGGATGTCTGCAGTGCAATTTGAAGTGCTTTTAAATTTAGTGCAACACCAGATTGTCAAGCAAGATACAAAACCTTCAAACGCACTCATTTTCTTCTCCCGATTCTTGTACAACTTATCCTTAACGTTCCACAAAAATTCATGTTCCTCATATAGGTTAATTAGTTGGAATACTTCGGCATCTGTCCACTCTCGTAGGCTCATTTTTATAAATACAAAATATTTACATTGAAAAAGTTTCAACATGTGGTCTCAGCTTTTCAAACCAAATCAGAAAAGTTGAGACTCGCTCACGAGAGCAGAAATTAACGTGTCCATTTGCGACATCTGCAATATCAGAGATCGGCACCGACTTGTCTCGGAGAGAGCTCTCAGGTCCATATACATTTGTGAGTTTAGTCTCAAGTGGACACTAGGCTTTATGGTAAAAAAAATACCCTGCGCGAGTGACTTCAAGTAGTAGCTCAAGTAAAAACTTGGCAAATAAGACAGTGGTTAAAGAAAATGAAATGAAAATCAGTTTAATGCCATAATTATGAAACTGAAACTTTACTTAATTAATTATAATGTTCAAAATGTTGCCATTACCTGACCCTCAACCAGGGGCGTTTCCAGCCAACTGTCTTAAGGGGGGTAATTTAAAAAGAAATAATGAAATATTGGTAATTTTTAAGAATAAAAATAAATAAGCGAACAAGAAATTCTTAGCGGGGGTAAACGAAAAATTCTTAGGGGGGCGGGTAATTACTCAATTACCCCCCCCCCCCCCCTGAAACCGCCACTGTCCTCAACTCCCTACGTCAAGTCACTAACGCAGAGTAATTTGCTTACCATCACTGCTCCTAGAGAAAAAGAGATAAAACACTGAATTTATTTTTGAGTTTACTCTAAAGTTTTATGGACGTAAAAAATGGTACCCAAAAGTAGCGCTATTGATGAATTTTGTTGAGGATTTTTTTCAATTTACCTAATATTTATTTCTGTCTTTTTCGATTTTCCTTTTTTATAATGTTGTTTTATTACAATAGTAGTTTTTGTTGTTTTACATCAAAAATAAAATCGAAACTTGCAATTATCAATTTTGGTTTCTCAGTATGCTTTACAAATTTTGCAACTGATGTTAGCGAGAGGAAACCCTTATTTTTTTGAATTTTGTTTTAACGCCCTTTTTGTACTTTTGATAATAACTAAACCGAAATAGTGAACTCTGAAGAGAGCGTAAAAACGAAATCTCCTAAACCATTGATAAGCGACCATACAAACATATATCAGTAGAAAGCTTGTAAAAAATTCCATCGATTGATGTTAAAATATACAGGGTGTTGCATTTAAAAATTTCGTTTAATTGTTGAATTTGCGTTTCATAAGGCAGCCTAATAAAAAATTATCACAAACTTAAATTTGACATGACAGTTGAAGACTACACGATGTTGAAACATTTTTGAGAAAATTTCAACCCAAAATATTCATCTGTTTTAGAGCAGTGATTTTTCAAAAATGGATCTTTTTTGGCTTAAATGGCAAATATGAGCAAAACGAGTGGTGATAGACCCATAAAAGTTTATACAAAGTATAATTATTTTTTTATAAGGAATCCAAAAATGGCATAATATACTGGGTGTTCCATTTAAAAAAACATAAGTTTGGTCTGCCATCTTAGAATAGCTATCGGTATATTACTAAAATATTTTTAAAATGTGCGCTTAAAGGTATTGTATATTCTAAGGAAAACCGCATGTCGATATCTTTTTTCATTTTAGGGTAATGTTACTTTAATTCCTCGCAGCGCTGAGACACCCTGTATGTACATCCTATAATAAATAGAAATATCAGTTATACATACCTATCCTCGATAAAAACAGTATTTCTCCAATCCTTCATTTTACGGTATTTTAAAACCAACTTCTCATTTTTTTCCAAACTCTCTCGCAATTCTTGAAAAATGTTCCTAATTGATGTCAAAACCTTGTCCTTAATGGCTGTACTAGACTTTGGTAATTTAATTTTATCTTTTGACAATAATGTACTATCCTGTAATGCGCTCCACATTTTCAACTCATAAGTTAATGAAATAGATTGATTGGTTAGGGTAAACTGTTTTGATCTTATTTTCGGTTCGTCTAAATTATCTGAAGGTTGTGATGAGCGTAAATACTCTTCCACATCCAAATTATCAAAATCAATGATGAGCTTACATACATCACTGAACGCATTTTTTAAATTCAGCGATTTTTCGTTATATTCATACGGTTTAGTAAGTTGCCTCACTTCAGTTTCAACACGAGAAAATTGTGTTTCGACTGGAATAGTTTCAAAATTACTAAAATCTGTTTGGGTGCATCTTGATACGAATGATACGGTTCTAACAGATGCAAATGAATTTGTATGTGTTGTTGATAAATCTAGGGGTATGTTTTGGTAAGGGTATGGATGGAAAGAGTATGGTAAGTTTGATGAGTTACCATTATCTAGAATGGACGAGTGACAACCAAATGAATTCAAATTGTATTTAAAAGGTGATGTTCCCCTTGGGTTACTTACAGAACTCGAAATTGAACTATTTAATAAATCCTCAAATATATCTTGGGAGTTTGAATGTTCATTAGCTTTACGATTTAAAGGCAGTTCATTGTAGTAACTCGCAAAAGTTTGGGGATAAGTAACATCTTCAAATTTTTTATTCAAAACTTCATCGTTAATGTGCGTTTTAAGTTGTTCAGAACTTACTTTGGCTGTTTTGTCTTTTAAAAACTTATTTCTTGATACCTTAATAGCATAAATTAATGTATTTTCAACATTATTAGCTTTTGGTATTTGAAAATTTGTATATTCGATTTTATTATCTATATTTACTTTATTTTTAAATCCTTGGGATGAATCTTTAATTGGAATATTATCTAATATTTTAAATTTTTGATAATTATTTTTATTATTGTTTAAATATATAGAATTAGCAACCTTTTTATATTTTCTCTTTGGAGTTTTGTTACCTTTAGTATTAGCGGTTTTTTCCAGCTCCTTTTTACAAAAATATTGTACATTGTCGCCATTTTTCTTTATAATTGCCGCCTTGTTTTTCTTGAAAAAATCTACCAATTTAGATGTTTTACCCATATTTTTGGAGTAAAATTATATCAAAAAAAGCAGATCAGTAACTTTCTGGAAGCCAGCAACTTCGATTCTTTCCACAAATTGCGATTTTTTACCCTTTTTACCGAAAAAAATGAAGAACGCGAGTGAAATATTCTGCGTCGCGCGAAGTTTAAACCACGTTTTTATTCAACCTGAATTCCTCCGCCAATAGGAAATGTGGTGTGGGTAAGACGAATTTCAAGTTATTGCGCAGTGGTAAATAGTATGGTTTTTTCAATGAAATAGTCTCTTAAAAAATTTAAATTGCAATTTAAAATTTAATTGTTTTAGGTTAATTTTAAATAGAAAACGAATAATTCGAAAATAAAATTAATAAATTAGAATTTATATGATTTTGTTCGTTTGGTTGCATATGTTATTCAAAAGATCACAGTATGAAGTTATCCTCGAAAGTTTGCCTGTAATTCACAGAAAATTAAACGATTCCAAACAACGATACAGCTGACACAATTATAAATAAAAATGATTTTAATAAATAATAATATTATTTGCTGATTTAATAATTATTCCCCTCCAATATTTAGTTCATTTGTAGCCATCGTTGACATTTTGCTCTACCTCTCTCGGCTTCTATGATTTTACTGTTACATTTTGAGGTTAAAGTCGTTGTTGTGTCAACAAACCAAATCAAAAACATTTTATTTATGAAAATCTAAATATAACTGAATATAACAGAGATAATAAAAAATTCTAACATCTTTCTAAAATTTAATTCGTTTTTTTCTTGTTAAACAGACACTTCGTGTTAATTTATTCGACAAATTAGCTTCGCCATGGATTCTAATAAAAAGTATAATTTTGAAAATTCTCGACAAATCAAAGTTGAAATAAAGGAGGAAAATGAAATGGGTAATGAATATTTAATGGCAAAAGGGCGCTTCCAAGGTGTACTCAAACGCCTTCGAGAGCAGTCCGAATCCGACACAGACGAGTCTTCAGAAAATTATAACTACAAGAAATAGTAAGTTATATTTACTATGTTTATTCAATATAAACCCCAATTATCTCTAAGTTTTCATGAAAAAAGTATAATTAACTTTGGACCCCTCTAATTAATTTTGTGCTGGGTTGCGGAAAGTAACTCTGGCAGGATGTAGCCTAATCAATTTAGATTATAAATCTGTAAAAAAATTGAAAAGCTAACGAGGAAAACTTGAGTTATGACTGCAGAACTAATGCTCGATTTCATGATTTTTCACAATTTTTCCTCCCAAACTCGCGCATCCTCTAGCGATTCGTATTAATTATTAGTTATTTGTCATAATTTCCAAAGAAACTCCAGAAAAGTGGGATGGATTTTCTATTCCTTGTTATTATCTCCAACGGAAAATTTATCGCGGGTGTCTAGGAAGATGCTCTTAAGAATGTTGAAATTCTAAAAAGTTGCTGCGTAAAATTGAATCAAACATTAGTAGAGTTAACCTAACCTAAACAGTAGTAGAGGTGCATCTAGGTGTTCACAAAACCAATTACGATTCATTGGAAAAATTTTAAAGTGGTATAACTTTTTGAGAAAGCAAATTTGGCACAGTTAGTAAAAATATCCTGGCGCTCGTAATGTTCGATGATTTTTCACTATTTTTCCTCTCAAACTCGCGCACCCTCTAGCGATTTGCATTCATTCCTGGTGATTCGTTTATAATTGACAAAAAAGTTCGATTGTCTATTCCCTGTTATTATCTGCGTCCAGTCAGATGTGCAAACATGATATTTACAGAATTAGCTAAAAGTGCCACGCTTCTAGAGAAAAATAAAAATATTGTCACACTTGGTAAGGGTGACTTGGCAGAGTAAACATATTTTTATTTGAATACATTTATTTAATAAAATTAATAATTGAAGGCGTTTTTAATGTATTTTTTACTCCTTATAACGAATTAAAGTTTCCGTATAACAAATTTTTTTAACGTAAATATTAGAATCTTTCATAAATTTTAGTCAATGGGTGGCTGATTTTAAAAATTTCGGAGAATTTTATATTAGATTAGTGTAAAGAATAATAGAAAATCAGGTAGGTAATTAGAATTTTTAGAAATGAATGTAAATTCCGACGTTTGTTGAGTCTTTTTATAAGCTTTACTTATAAGTTATACCTCCGACTTGGAGCAGATTTAGTTTTTGTAAAACATGCGCATTAAAAACGTCTTTTCATATTTTTAGTTAAAATAAAGAGCTATAAAGTAAATAACAAATTTTTTATATCAAAATTACGAATTTCCCGTTCCCGTGATGAAACGTTATATAGAAGTTCGACTGTACTTACATTTTTTTCACAACTAATTACTACATTTTATTCTAATTATTATTATATTACATTATTCTATTAATGAAGTAGTATATGGTACAATTTTGGGACATCTTGTCCCTTTTGGGGTTGAACATTGAATGTCTCTCTTTTCGTTGTGCATCATTCGTTGTCACTTCAATAAGCCTTTATTGGTTTTGCTGATGCACCAGGTTAATGTACGCAAAATACTAGGTCGGGTGATGTCTTTTTTGCATATCAATGAAATTATAAAATATTCTAACGTTTTAAAAATAATTAATAATTTAAAATTGAAAATTAATAATAAAAATACAAAATCTCGAAATATTTACTTTGTGACAATATATTTCTTAATAAATTTCGCAGGAATGCGGGAGCAGGAGCGTGCTCGTGGCATTTTCGGCTAGTGTATTGAGGAGCGCGATCGCTCTTCATGGCACTCGAAGGGTTAAAAACAAATAAAAGTGGATCCTATTGTTACAAGTTTTCAAAAATGTTTTTTTTTCAGTGAAAAGAAACCTAGGAAAAAAGTTGAACCTGCAGCCCCTGTTCGTAGCACATACTTAATGAAACTGTATGATCGCAGTGTTGATTTGGCAAAATTTGAAGAAGATACTCCCCTATACCCAATTTGCCGAGCCTGGATCGCTAATAATCATAAAAATCCTCAAACAGTCATCAAGTAATACTATAATTGCATAAAAATAATATCTACATTATTTTTAATTTATAGGAGGCGATTATCTTCACCAGAACCAATGACTTGGCAAAATAGTGTTGTTACTGAAGTTAAGAGGCTGCCTCCC
Source organism: Stenus bimaculatus (assembly GCA_963971135.1). Classification (NCBI taxonomy): domain Eukaryota; kingdom Metazoa; phylum Arthropoda; class Insecta; order Coleoptera; family Staphylinidae; genus Stenus; species Stenus bimaculatus. Next base: position 18,778,663 of record OZ020187.1, read on the forward strand.
CCGTCAGCTCCTTTTGTTACAAGAGTACCATCCCCAACACCAGAACAGAAAGAGGGAAATAAAGACGATATAGATTTAAATTACGTAAGTTATTGGCCTTTCAAGCTAAGAGGTCGAATGCGGAACTGATGAGATGACGACATAAGTAGGTTAGTTGCTATCATGTTGTCACGATTGCCACATAATTTTCAGCGCTTTGCACTGAGCTACTTCTGACGTCATTTAATTTTAGATTTAAAATTTCATTGATTTAAAAAAAGTTTATGCTTAAATTCTTAATGTTTTTTTAAGGATGAAAAAACTTTAATGACAAAATCTCAATTACTCCAAGAACACTTGGACCGTTGGAGTAAAATAAAGCAAAAATGGATTGTAACAGCCGCTAAAAATGAAGAACGTTACACTTTAAGTAAACATGTTTTACAAAATATTTATTCAAAGTAAGTTTTTATAATAATTATTGATCAACTTATAACCATCGTGTTGTTATTTTAGGGCACAGGAGGCAATGGAAAATTAAACAATAGTAAATCTTTCAATTTTTTATAATCATTATAAGGTAATAAATATATATTTGAAACTTAAATAGTAAAATATTAAATGGATTTTTTTAAATAAATATTTTGGAAGATATTAATTATTCCTTAGTTGCTACTTTCAGTTACATAGTAAAAAATAGTGAGTGTGAACATCGTGTGTTTAATAAGACTAAGATTAAATTGATTGTATAAAAATTTTGTTGGACATTTACAATTATTTACCATAAATTTCTAATTTTACTAAAATTTTTGCCTTTCATTCTATGAAGATGAAATATGATTTATACATTCACAAATTATTTTTTTAAAGGCAATAATATAAAAGAAATATACTTTTTACATAAATTAACAAAAAATTGCCCTAACATGCAAATAATTATAAAATAATTTTGGTAGTATTGCAAGTTACAAAGTAGAATAAGCTCAAACAAATACTTTTAATTTAATAATTCTAACCAAACTATATTATTTACTCATTCATTAAAATTCTTGTATGTTGTATGGTTAAAAATAGATTCAATTAATGGGGTGATTCTGAACAAAACTGTTAGCCGTAACAGCGCTGTTAAATTTGACAGTCACCCTAATGTCAAAAAAAACGCTATTTTGTAAACTTTGCTGTAACTTATATATATAACATTTTCGGTGTTAAAATGCACTGTACATCATTGTAATGTTATTATTTTGATCGATTATACATTAATATAATATTATTATTTTGATGGATGTTATTTTAACACCGAAAATGTTATTTTACGTAGCCGTTAAGTTACAGTAAAATTTATAGAATAGTGTTTTTTTGACATAAGGGTGACTGTCAAATTTAACATCGCTGTTACGGCTAACATTTTTTGTTCAGAATTATCCCATAAAATAAAACTTTACTTTAAAACTAAAATGAACACAAAATGTATTTAATTTTAAAGCAAACTCAAGTAAGTAACTCACCAATTTTAAAATAGCTCACTATTGTTTTTAAATATCACTTGAATTAATATGTTATTTAGCTTAAAAGTGCAGAGTAAAAATATTACCTGAATAATGAATGAAAATAATTGGCAGTGCTTGAATTACTAATTATTTTAAGATTTAAGTGAGCATTCAATTCGTTTAAAAATTATTAAATTAGCACCCTGTACTTATTAATTAAAATTATTAAGTGGGTAATGTAATACATTAATAATGTAAGATTTTACATTCAAATTAATTAATATAACTAACATTTACGCATAAATATTATTAGATTGATACATTTTATATATTCGAATCAATTTAATGAGAAATTAACATAAAATAGATGTTTTGTTGAATGACCAGTCATTTAAAAAAACTTGGGTTAAGTGAGCAAAAGTTGTCTAAAGGAATTCTAATAATAAAATGTATAAATCTAAACAGTATACGAAAAATAAAAATGCTTTTGGTTAGTGTGTTTTAATTTAAGGTTGGCACTATTATGAAAGGACATCGTCTGTTAAAATTGAATATTCTAAAACTTAATTTAATTATTTTAGATTTGTTAATAAACATAAAATAAAGTACTATTTAGCAAGCAAACATCTTAGATTGTATAAATGTCATATATTCTTTCTTCTGTGTTAATTCTGTGCAAATCAGTAAGCCCTTACGAAACCTATCTATGGAAACCATCCATTACAACCCATATAACATATATTTCCTATAAGGGCTTACGGTTTTACACAGAACTGCACCATTTGTTTTTTTATGATCTTTATAAAATTGCATTACCCACTATATTGGTATTACACATACCAACTTAAATTCTTCTGTTATTTCCTGAAAGACCCCGAAGTTAAAACATGTTTGGAAGACGACCATTAAATTTCATCATTTAATGCTCCCCACCAATTTAATAAAGAATAGCAAATTCAAGCACTCCGTCAGCTTCCCGTTTTATTACAGTTTCTTGTAGGTATAACATTAGTGCAACCAGATTCGACACAAACACTATTTTTCTGTTAATGACAATTGTAGCACCTGCTCAAGCATCCTTTGCTCTTCTAAATGTTGCTCCTCTTCTCGTAAACGCTGCTGCTCAGAAAGTAGCAATGCCATGTGTAGATCAGAATCAGTTTCTGGACTAGAATCGGAAGGAACTTCGCCTGCCTTTTGGTATATTGCTAAACTAGCTTGTATTGCTCTACAAATATAATAGCAAATAAATATAAAATACTTGTAAATTGAGGTATTTAAAGCAGGGAAATATACACTTTAATCATAAAAACCATTAATTTCTTATAATTCCTGAGTTAAACAAACACTAATAAATAAACAATAGGAATGAAAAAATTTAGACTTCTGCTTTATTTGGCTTGGTGATTATAAATAGTTCCTAATTTGTTTTATCATGAATCAATTAATATATACACACAATTATAAAATCAATGTCAGAAAATAAGTAATTAATCCCTAGCTAAGGTGATATCAACAATTAAAATTATCTATTTGAATTTATTTAGCATTTATTAAAGCCTGATATTTTTATTGTTCTAAATGTAATTAGACAAGAATTGTAAAATAATCAAATTTAATTTTCAAAATAATGTAATCGAGATTGCGTGCATTTCCCAACATAATATAATTTTCAACACTTAAATAAACTTTAATCTCCTATAACCATAAACTAAAACATACAGTATCCTTACATTATCATAGAATTCCCGATGTTTTATTATGTAAATATAGGAAACAACATAATAATTATTATTCTCTTATCAACTACTACACTAAACCCCTGTAAGTAAGAAAGCACCTAGCCTACTTCAAAACATACTTATTAAGCTTATTTTGGGGCTAAATAGATACTTTTCTTTTATTACGTTCAGGAATGGTTAAAAAAGCACCATTGCAAGGCTCCGGTGTTGCAGATAATCGGTTCCTGATTACCAGAAAGTATTAAAAAATAGTATAAGAATTAATTGAAATAATTCCAATTTATGCAATTAAAAATAAATTTTACTTACTTCTGCAACTGTCGTTCTTCTTCACCCACAAAACTGGGGGTCGATGGTCGAGATGGTTTTTTAGCTTTAAGAGCCTCCCAAATGTCAACCTAAATTATAAAAATTATTACTTTAAATATCTATGCAAAATATTACTTTTATATGTATAAATCGACTTTTAAGCAGGGATTCTAACCGAAATTTTACTAACTGGTTTTTAACCCTTTTACTATCAGTTTTACAATCAAAATAAAAAAAAATAGCTTTTTTAAACTGTAACCGAAACAGTTTTTCCGGCTAACCGAAACTAATACAATTTATTTAAATTAAACAGAATCGAAACCGTTTTTTTTTAATTTTAAAAGGTTTTTGTAAAAAGACGAGTAACAAATTATTTATTATTCTTTGTTGATAACTTATTACCTCCTCTTTTTCTGTCCCAGCATCAATAAGACTTTGTTGAATAGCAAATTGTAATAGATCATCCTCTTCTTCCAAACTATATTGCCTCCGCCCATCAACTCCAACTATAAAGATAAAATTCTAAATAAACTTATAGCAATTAAAACGATGAAAATTTTAATATACAGGGTGTCCCACTTTTTTTTCAGCAAAACTTTTTTTAGATAGTAAATGTCATGAACAAAAATTTTCCTGTAAATAATTAAAAAAACAGAAATAATCTTGACTATTTTTAAAATTAAATTAGTCAATCAAGGTTTAAAAATTGTAAAAGTAAATAAAATGATGTGTAAATTAATAAAACCATGCAAAATAATAACAAAATTGTGTCTGTATTACCATTACCGAGCTGGGTGTAGCCCGGAGGAGCTTGGAATAGTGCATCATCCAAAATACATGACAAACGATCTTCTTCTTGGATACGTGTAACGTAAGGTATTTCAGCATCCATTCCAAAAATATTTCCAAATGTTATTCGTGCATTTACAACATGAAATAATGGAATTTCTGAAGAAAAATATTATTTCTTAGGTTAATAAAAAGACAAAAACACATTTTAATAAAAATTATTAAAAGCAAAATTCCTTATAATACTTTAAATAATTATATTATATTATAATATTCTATTTTTTTATTTTATTTAGTTAATTCCAATAAAATGACTTACCAATTTTGACAGGAAATCCTGAAGGTAACTGCATTTGTATAAAATTTTTTAGTTTAGCAAAATGAGAGCTTGATATAGCCATCAAATCGACTATAGGTAAAATCTGCTCTGGTAATGATAAAGGATAATTCTCTGATAACCACAGTGTTGCTTTAAATTTTTGAATCCTACAATTAACCTCCTTGGGCCTTCCAATATCTCTACCGTTTAAATTAAAATCTTTATCAAAATATTCTTCTGGAGTTATATTACATGGATTAGTTGTGTTAGAATACTCCTCGTTAGGTAAAAGGGCAGCTGCTTGATTTTCCTCCAAGTCCGCAATGCCCAAGAAATTTTGAAGAGGTGTTTTTATATTTTTTGATTTGGCCATTTCTTTATCAGTTTCTGTTAAATGTTCAGTTCGTGTTTTTGTTACTAATTCAACATTGCTGGCACCAAATACTTTGCATTCATAACCATTTATTGGTTCAGATTTATCCGAGCGCCAACCCCACATACCTGCCTTATTCCTAAAATTTTTAAATTAATTCTACTTTTTATATCTTTCTTTTGTGAGTTTCACTTTTCTGCTTCAGAAGTTAGGAGTTTGTAAAGAATAACAAAGGATTGATAAATACATTTGGGAATATACAAAAAGTAATAATAGCCTTTTTTACAATGACATTTTCTGTATAGTATCATGCACTAAAATGAGGAAAATAAAATATTATAAATACCTTTCAAAACTAATTTTATCAGTATCGACATATGTAGTTACAATTGGTGTTGTAAGTCGTTGAGAAAGTGATTCTTCTGAAGGAGACATGATGCCTTGTGCCTCATCAGGTACACGCATTTGCTCACAATAAATTTGTTCAGCTTCATGGTCCACTTCCATCATCGTTGCTCCTGCATCTACAAATTAGTTGTATTTTAATATCCTATTTAGAGTGAGATAAAAATATTAAAGCTACAATCATTTTATTTCATTGAAATAATTTAAACTGGATTTTGAGATCTTCTAAGGATTTGTGTTTAAGAGCATTCATGTGTAAATTTGGTAGCCTAAAAATTAATTAAACAACAACTTCTCATTTTTTTACTTTATTTTTAAATATATTAATTTTTTTTCGGTCGAAAATTAAGTTACATTAATTCTAAGTTGTTTAAAGTTGATTTTTATTTTTTTTAAAATTTTTTAATATCTAAGAATTAATATAACTTATTTTTCGACTGAAAAAAAATTAATATATTTAAAAATAAATTTAAAAAATGAGAATTCAATTATTGAATAATCCATTATGTAGTTATTTGTATTAATAAATTTATTATAAATAAATAAAGGTGTATCTGTATACAAATAACGTTTTTATAAATAAACAAGCTAGCGCACTTTCGAATTAAGACTAATTCATCGTCAGGCAAAAAAGTTTAAAAATATGACCGTTAATCAAAAAATTGATTGACAATAAATTATTTAAATTTAAAAAATAAATAATAAATTTATTATAAATAAATAAAGGTGTATCTGTATACAAATAACGTTTTTATAAATAAACAAGCTAGCGCACTTTCGAATTAAGACTAATTCATCGTCAGGCAAAAAAGTTTAAAAATATGACCGTTAATCAAAAAATTGATTGACAAAAAATGAGAAGTTTATTTTAATTTTTAGGTTATACGTGAATCCTCTTAATTTACAAATGTTTAATACAGGGTGTCCCATTATAATTAATTCAGACAAAAGTTGTAGCATTTCGAGGGGAAATTTTTCTTGTAATAATGGCAGGGTCTACAATAAAAATGATAGGTTCTCGGTTGAAAAAAGAATGTTTTCCTATAAAAATTAAAAACCCATGTCATTATTTAATGTCACCCTTAAAACACTACAACTTCTGTTTAAATAGTATATAAATACTGTTCTAAATGTATACAACTTAACAAAAAGCGTGTTATTCAAAAGTTTAATTGGAGGTAAGCAACAGATAAATTGAAGATACAGATTCGTTGAATGCGGAATTTTGTGCTGCTTATACTTATACAGATATAGATGGCAACTAAAACTTTATTATTTAATTTAGGTAAATAATAGTTATAAAAATAATCTTTAATATTAGGAGTATAATAGTTATTTATGTCATAAGGATCGTAATGTCAATCAATAATGATTGGTTACGACCCGAATAACATACAAAACTTTATCTGCTTGTGCATAAATCATGAAAACATTGAAATAAATATTATAGAAATAAAATTGAAAATTTGACTAGAAAGTCGTAAAACACTATAAATCCCTTTATTTCAAACGAAAACTGCGATAATATGTATGATCGGCGTACAACGCTAATGTAATTCGTGATTTCGGAATTCCGCTCGCCCTCTGGTGGAATTTATTAAACTACTGAAGTGAGGTAACGTCAAAAAGAAAAATTACGTTTAAATTATACATTAACGCTTATAAAAAGCGAAAATCACCTGTTTTATTAGTTTCGTGAGCTAAAATAATTAAATCATGGGGTTTTATGTAAATTATAAACAAAATAAATAAATTTTTACCTTACTTGGATCAGCTGTTTCTGTCAAAACAGCGCCCCCTACAGGTAATCGAAATCGCGAATATTACTGACAAGTACTCACCGATTTAGTTCAAAACGCTAAATCCAGAGGGTGCATGGAATTTCCCGAAATCGCGAATAGTATGCAGGCAGATAAAACTAATTTTAATATTTTAAGCTGACATCTGAAAATTTGTGTTTAAAAACTGTACAACATCGTTTATTTAAATGAATCTGTATCTTTATTAGTAATAAAATTAGCCAATCAATACTACTTAATTCGGAACACCTTATATACATTTTTATTGTACGATTGTTTCTAAAAAATAGCCTATTAAATAAGTTGTTACCGTTTTTATGTATTTTTTCTTTCAAAGAATAAATATAACTTCTTTGACCTCTAATTGGTTCGCATATTTGTAAAACTAAACAAAATATTAAGAAAAATCAAATTTTTTAAATGGTTAAGGCTTACCATGACCCTGAAAAATGTAGCTTCTATTGCCCCTCTGCCAACTGCTATGATCAAATCCAAGTAATGTAGTATCTATTCTGACATTCGAACCTTGCTTGTAAACTTTGTAGGTATCACTAGGGCACATTCTTGAGACGAGTGGTACTGAAACAACATTTATTATTTGTTTAAAGTAAATTTAAGAACATAACTATTGGGTATTTTAGCTACCGGTAGAGGGCGCTTTAAATTGCATAAAATGGAGGATAGTAGGTACTTGCCAGTGTCAAAAATTGTTTGTATTTAAAATGCGCCCTTGTAAGAAATGCTAAGGCAGCCAATAAGCAGATGTTTTCGTGCAGCTTGAAATATCCCTTAATCTCGCCCCAACTTTAGTCAGTGGTGATATTTCTTTTGTATCCCACATTATCATGGATCATATCGTAGCTAATAAGTACATATTCAAAAAACCCAAATATTATTAGTTAAATCTCAAGTAAAACCTGTACTAATACCTTAAATAAAATAAAAAACACCTGTTTTCTAGGTTCATACTTTTGTCTCTAGAGGACGAGCAGAACTCTAGTAATCTCAATAAGTTTTTAAATTTATATTTCATATAATTCAAATTAATCTTAAAATGTAATTTAAATATACTAATTGCTGTATTTACAGTAGTGGAAAAGTAGAGCAACTTTTTATACAAAAATAACACGTATTTACTAAATTACAGGAACCTGTAATTAACTGTTTGCACTATAATATTGTAAACTATTGTTTTAAGTAGTCATTAAATTAATATTTATCTTTAATTTAAAAATTTATATAGGACCGCAAAGGGTTAATATGGCTCACGGTTGTCCCTTATCAATAGACAAATTTGTTGTATCACGTATAATTAAAAGTTTTAGGCCCGATTGCACCACTGCTCCTTAAACGTTAAGGTACACTTATATATCTTAAGTGTTACTTTGTACATTGCACCATTGTTTTAAGGAACACTTAAATGCCTAAGGTTATCTTAAATTTAAGTTGAAGAATTCTGCCACTTAAAGTCCTTCTTAACCTAACAATTCAAAACGTTCACTTCAGTTCAGAGAAAGGGGTCATCTTCAGCCTATTAAGAAGTCTGGACGGCCAAAAAAAACTACCCCACGTTTGGATCGCGCAATTTTAAATATCGCCAAAAACGATCCTTTCTGGTTACCTTGTCGTATTAGGGCACAAATTGAGGAAACTATGGGAATTTCTGTAACTTCCCGCACAATGAGAAATCGTCTAGTTGAAGGTGAATTGTTTGGAAGAAGACTTGCCAAAAAGCCACTTCTATCAACAAAAATCGCAAAGCCCGACTCGCATTTGCAAAAGAACTGGACCATAAATGACTGGAAAAAAGTAATTTTTATTGATGAATCAAAGTTTAATTTATTTAATAGTGATGGAATTAAGTATATGCGTCGTCCAATAGCCAAGACCCAAAGTATACAAGACCAACTGTCTGGTGGAGGATACGTGATGGTTTGGGGCTGCTTTTCAGGATATGGGATGGGTCCACTTCGTCACATAGATGGAAAAATGGATAGATTTGTGTACAGGGACATTATGTCAAATATTATGGTGCCCTATGCAGATGAAAAAATGCCTCTACAGCACTTTTTTCAACAGGATAACGACCCCAAACACAAATCCAAGTTGGTGTGTCAGTGGTTCAGTGAAGAAAAGATATGCTTACTACCCTGGCATCTCAATCTCCCGACCTAAACTCAATTGAGAATCTATGGGATAGTCTTGACCGTTCTATATGGCCCAGCAGATCTCTTTAGTGCTTTAGAAAATGATTGGCTGGAGATAACACAAGTCCAAATTGACCGTTTGCTCGAGTCTATGCCACGAAGATGTCATCAAGTAATTAAAAATAAGGGATACTTTACAAAATATTAGGAGTATTTAATTAAATAATATTATTAAGAAGTACTGTATTAATAAATAATAAAGTGGCTCTCCTTTTTTTCAACACATATCACATTTTTTTTAATAAAACTTATGCATGTTACAATGTCAAATGTCGACGCACCAAGGCACCCCGTCCTCGAGTTTCGAGCATGCGCTTTATAAGTATATAAGCCTTATTTACTTATAAAGTCATGTGACACATTCAACTCGCCGCACTCTCGAAGCGGCGTGGATGTCGTCCCGCATGTGCATTAAGTCTGTAACCCTAACATCCATAATGTGGATATAAGACAAAAATCATAACCATAGTAATGCAGTATACAATTCACCGTTCTCGTTACGTTAGGTGTTACAGACTTCCACCTGGGATCACGACTTTATTAGTTATAATTCGGCTTTTATGGTTATTTTACAGAGCAGAATCCTTACGTGTTCCAAGAGCGTTTTTATTTTGAGTACTAAAAAGCAAGTCACTACAGAGCAGTTAAAATTTACTTGGAAAGCACCGAAGATAATCTTGTAAAATTAAAAATTTGATATTTTTTAATAAAGGACCAAAAAACATGGTTTTTAAAAGAAAAAATCTGCATCACATTTTTTAGAATATAAAAATGCTTGATTTTCACCCAGTTAATATTTATCAAGCTAAATGGCCCTTGTTTACTAAAAATTTCAACAAAGGTGATTTCAACTTTTAAAAATTATAGTTGCAGCAAATTTTAGTTTAGTTAAAGGGTTATACCTAGTCATGGAGACAAAAAAAATAATTTTCCTTATGAATTTTTTTTAACGAAACTATTCATTATATAAATTTTATTTTTAGATCAGATAATTCTACATATATTTAATTATAATTGGGAAGTTTTTTATATAAAACAACAAAAAAATGGTGATAATCCACTTGTTTTTCTAAGATCCTTTTTTATTAAGGAGCTTCACGGTGATCAAGATATCTCAAGAACTACTTTGTCTTTGAACGAAGGAATTTTCATTTTATTGAGAACTGTGAACTATTTATAATTATAAAAAAATATAAAATGCAATAAGGACATTTTTACACTTTTTCGTATTAACCAATGTCATTTAATTTTTTTTCGGTTCCATGATTAGGTATCCCCCCTTAATTGTATAAATGATGGAATATTCTTACCCCAACTAGTAAATTCCCATTTCATTTCTACATAAAAATCTGGAGCTTCTTTCAGTCGTTGAAGCAGTTGAGGAATCCCAGCCATCCGATTTGAATAGCGTTGATAGTCCCGGCGCTGCAAAACAATATTAAGAAGCTCAGGATCTCCAGTTGCAACAGCTTCTTGAACAACTTAAAAAAATACTATTAAAAAGGAAATTATGCATTTATGAACATCAAATTACCAGTCCACCCTTCTGAATTCTCACAATTAACATTGGCATGATGATTTAAAAGAGTTCGAGCCGATTCTAAATGTCCTAAAGTCACAGCTAGCATCAAAGGAGTCCTTCCACGATTATCTGATTTTTCCAATTCATGCTAAAAAAAACAAATTTTTTACATAGGTATTGCCAACTGAAGCAATTCAAAATTTCAAGGTAAAACTTGATTTTATTATCATAATTATGTTTTCCCACATAATAAATAACTCATTTTATATGAAGCAAATCCAATCAAACATTATGATGATGATGAAAAAAAATGTAGGAAGCAAGTAGTAATAAACAATAAGATTAATTGCTGATAATCGCCTCAATAATAGATCGATTTTCCATTGTTTGGGACATGGTTTAAGACATAAACACCACCTTTTAATTTTAGCGAATGTGAGCATATATTTTTATTTTTCGCTTTGCAAATCATACTATGCCAGCGTTTCTCAAAGTTTGGTTCGCGACCCGCCACCTGGTCGCAGAAAAATTCTGCTGGGTCGCGGAAAAAATTTATGTGTATGAAATAAACAAATAACTTGATTTCTATTGAAAAATAAAATTTGTTTTGTAAATAAATGTTTCGTTTTATAAGGTGGGTCGCGAAAAAATTTTTTTTTTTTGGTGTACCAAGACTTGTGGCTATTAATTGTTGCATTTTTTCTCTTTGTGGGTTAAACCAAACAATTTTAAAGGTGCAACAAAATCAGTCGTTCATTAAGTTTTTATTTTAAGAAAGTACTCTCTTTGCTGCACCTCTAAAATTGTTTGGTTTACCCCACAAAGACAAAATTTACAACAAAAGATACCTGCAAGACTTTTTAAATACACCAAAAAAAAATCTAAAAAAACTCGGGTGAAAATTTTTTTTTATATCTTGAATATTTAACTTTTTAAAAACTGAGACTTAATAATTATCAGTTAGGCTTGATACCTGAAGCTTCTATAAAAATATTAAAGTTGAATTACTCATATAAAACTATTAGGATTTTTATTGTTGGAAAATTTCTTAAAATCAACGACTATATTATAATTTATACTGAACGGAAGCATAACTATAAATAAATAACTAAATTAACTAAATTTTCGTTATATGTATTATACTTTTACTAATTAAATCAAGTATTTAAATCTATAACTGGAAGTAATATAAACAACAAATTTAATTTAAAATTAGGTGTAAACTAGAAACTAGGGCTTCATACATTTTTCATGACATTGAAAGGTTTCAATAAACATAAATTTCGTCTTAAACTAATATCCAGAATATAAGTATCCCACTATTTATAATTAATTAAACAATAATATTTACCGAATTTATTTGTAATTCTTCTTGTAGTGTTTTGTGGTCGTTGTGCCAAACGTACCAGTGTAGGGGGAATTCTGCTTTGATGAAATCTGTACAAACCATTTTTATGAGGATGAATTCAGTTTTCGTTATTTTTTTCACTTAATTCATTTTAACAGGAAATTTTTTATTAATCGGTAATTGGAATTTGTAGCAGCAGGTTATCTTTCATCTGTCACCAATTCAACCAACACAACTGTCAAATTATATCATAGAGTAATAGAAGAGGGCAAATAATAATTTTCTTAGGCAACCAAAATTACCTGAATTCGCTTACCCTCTGGTGGCAAAAGTATAAACTTAGAAAACAGGTGCTTTCTTCATTACAAGCGCATTAGAACCACAGAATAATAATACTCTTCTAATTGTGGAAAGATATCGAGGACACAAGAAACATTCTGACCCAATAGCAAGCCTTCGCAAAGATGAGATTACACGAAATTTTAATAGCCCCCTCCGCAACTTATATCGCATTTATTTTTTTCAAATTTCGTGTGATTTCGTGTTTGCAAACGCTTGTTATTGGGTCAGAATATTTCTTTTGTCCTCCATATCCATATAATTGCGCGTGATCAGCAGCAGGCTTATTCTGGTACCGGTCGAGATCGTGTCGTGGACGACTTCCATCACTCTGTCCTTTTCATTTACATGAAAAAATAAGCATCTGTCCTTCTAGTAGTAGGAGAGCCGACCGCACTAAAGGCTCCCTTATAGAATATAGCGGGTTTTTTTTTATTGAATCGGTAGTTTTTTATGTACTCAAGAGTGTACCATCTTTTTTATGTGCTGAAACTTGACCGAAGTATTAAAAAATGACCACTTCCGGTACCTCTTTTTGAAAAAGTTTGTACCTCATAATTACATTAGCTCAACAATTGTGCCAGCCGATGAAGTGTTAAGCAAATTGATAAAAAAATGTGCTGCCACCCCCAAACCTGACAGGAACCGAGGCAGTAACCCGAAAGTGGGAATCATTTCCAAAAATAAGCAACCACTTTGGCATGGTGTATGAAATCGTAGACCAAAAACTGTCACGAGCTCTCAATTTTTTTTGTTTAATTGAATTTATTTTTAAATTATTCATTTCACGTTTGATCACCTTGCTAACTGAAACAGAACTAAATATAAATCACCATTTAGAATAATTGTGAGGTTATTTTTCGAACACCCTGTATTAAGAAAATTGTGAGTAATGACTAATGACAGTTCTAGGTTCTATGATTTTATACTTCTGTGGTATTTATTTGTAAGAAATTCCGAAATTCTCAAACAACTATTTAACTTCTTTTAATTTATTAATTATATAAAATGGCTGATGATTACGATAATGTAAGTAATACTATTTCTTTCTTAAGTAAATCATATAACTTGTTTTATTCGTAGCTACCTTCCATCACAGTAAAAGAGCCTCTTGATTTAGTGAGGTTAAGTTTGGATGAACGAATTTATGTAAAAATGAGGAATGATCGCGAACTACGAGGAAGATTACATGTAAGCATTTCAATCTTATCTCTGGGTGCGTAAAGCAAAAAGGCACCGTTTCAATATTTTTATCAATAAATTTTAAACGGTTGTAAAATTGTAATTGCAGGCATACGATCAACACATGAATATGGTATTAAGTGATGCAGAGGAAACAATCACAACGGTGGAAATAGATGAAGAGACTTATGAAGAAGTATATCGTTCTACTAGACGTACGATTCCAATGTTGTTCGTAAGAGGTGATGGTGTTATTTTAGTATCACCTCCAATGAGGACAGCTTAGTTATTTTTAATGTACTATGTTTAAGATAATGTAATATTCTTTTTTTATTTAGGAAAATAAAATTTCTTCAAATCTGCCTTCGTTTTTTTTTTACCTGTATTTATAAAAAGTAGGATAAGCTATACAGGGTGTCTCTGAGTAACTGCCAAAATTTTTGGTATGATAGCGGGAGCAAACTAACCATTATTGAAATACAGTAGAAGCTCGATAAGATCAACCCCTAAGTCCTGTAAACAAGAGTTTTCTATAAAAACACTGATACACTTAATTTTCGGAATTTGATTATTCATATCTATACAGGTACATACATTATAGTATATTGGGAATTTTAAAACTCCGCTCGCCATCTGTTGGTACAAATAAGAACTTTTATATTACTTTTTTAATTTAAAGCATTGGTACATGTTTTTTGAGCTTTACTACAGATTTAAATAATTAATCTATTTGTGTTTTCTTGAATAAGAATATGTAGTTACAAGAATGCATTAATTAATTTTTTTTATAAATATTTGTAGGTCTATAATAAAATTTCATCAATTTAAACCACCTTAAAGATTACATGCTTGGGATTTTCTTGTTCACGTTATCTGGGTTCTCAGTGGCGCCTTATGCCTTTATGAGGCCTGAAGTAATTTCGAATCTTCAGGCCCCAAATATTGACATTTTTAAATAGGTTTTTGAAATTATTAAAGAATTGAGGTAAATATTATTTCTTTTGGAGGTCCCTTCCTCGCTTGAGGCCTTAGGTAATTGCCTATATGGTAACACGCCACTGGGGCTTCTACTGTATAAAGTATTGTCTGGAAATGCTTCTTTAAAAATTCATACCACTTTGAAATTAAAAAAAAAGAGTAAACTTTGACTACTACACTATCACAATAAATACTTAAACCTCATTTTCACGGTGATAGTACTATCATGATAGTCACTGTGAAAGTGCTATCATATGATACGATAGAGACTTTCAAGTTGTCTACACTGCAACAGCTCTTGTGATAATTCCTATGATCATAGGAACTATTATCGTGAAATCAAAGCTTTAGTTTCACTCCCTCTATCATCCCAAAAAAGTTGGCACAATTAATAAGGGGGGCACCCTGTATAATGAACAGGAAGAAACATTTAAAGATTTTAAAATGAAATTATATATTATTTGTATTTTATTACAATATACATAAAACCATATGAATTTTAATTTTTAATATAAAACTATAGTATCAAGATGTAAAGAAAAAGAACTATTTTGTTAATTAAATATGATAAAAATATTAGAAATAACTAAAAAAAAGTCAGGTGTTTACCACGAAACACATTGATTATTTATATATTTACAAATTTAATATGCCGTTCGTCAGTTTACATTTGTTATAACATGGACACGTGCAATACTGCACCTCACTAAAATACGATTCATTTTATATACCTAAATGTATGTATTTACATAAATTCTCTTGAAAAGATCAAATATAAATGTAACAATTTTTTTATATATATATTATACATTTTCTAGGTTTTTAAATAATAAACAATTAATGTTTTATAAAATACATTATCTTGTCAATTAGCTCACCTTGTGATAAATTGTTTAATCCAGAATCAAATACCTAAACAAAATAAATTTATTAAGTTGTTCTTAAATTTATCACGAATTAATCAGCGTCCGACATTGTGGTATCACCATTAGTGTTAATGACAATGTCGTCCTCATTATAATCAATACTAAGTACAGACGAACGTCGAACACGTTTAACCCTTGTAGTCCGCTCATCGGCCTCTTCACAAACACTAGAGTCACCGTTGGCTCTACCATTAGCCATTTTAAGAGTACTATTTTCTTTTTGTAAAACACTTATTGAATCTTTTGATTTTCTTAGTTCCTGCTGTAAAAACAAAATTGTACTTTGCATGCCTTCAACGTCTTCATCCATATCGGCTAAAAATGAATCGAGTTCCAACTGCGTTTGTCGCACTTCCTCTGAGAAATTCTTTTGTAATGCAAGATCACCTTCGAGAATTGCAATACGGCCACTACTTGTCATTTTTCCCAGTTCCTCATTTTCTTGGTATAAAAGTCTACATTTTGCCATTAACCTCTTGCCTGTATTAGAATCGGGTGTAAACTTCCACGCAGACAGATCATTTTGAGTCTCTTCCAATTTAGATTTTGTGTTTTGTAGTTCAGTTCGAAGTAGCTGCAATAAACTATTTACCGCAGGATCCATAAGAGTACTGCGCAAGGATGATGTTGTGGGAGCCTGACTATTTTTCAACTCGTTTACCTGGCACTAGGATTATAAAAATTATTAAAATGATTAAATATTTATATTCTAGGGCTACTCATAGTATCGACGTTCAAATGTTCAATAAGCAGTTTTTCTAAAATACCCCAAACTTTAATGTTTTTGCGTTTATTCATTTCTTCTGTTTTAGTCATTTTAAACTTTTAATATTGTATCTTAAAAAAGCAGATATAACCACAGTTATAATATAAAAATATTATAAGTAGGTAGTATTTCTCTTTCGAGTTGTAATAGTTTATATTTTTCATATGTAATTGAAACGTATCGACTTAATTTTGCTTAAAAACTAACTGGATGAAAAATACAGTGAAACTACTTCGCATTATTGGGGAAATTTTAGAGTAATTGAGAAAAAATCGATCTTTCATATGTAATTTTTGTATCATAATAATTTATACTTGAATTTTCATATAAAATTGTATACAAAATAAAAAAATAAAACTTCTAAAGCATTTTTTTACTTAAAAATTAGCCCATTCAATAAACTGCTTTGTAAAGAAACAAGG
This sequence comes from Stenus bimaculatus, assembly GCA_963971135.1. Lineage (NCBI taxonomy): Eukaryota > Metazoa > Arthropoda > Insecta > Coleoptera > Staphylinidae > Stenus > Stenus bimaculatus. The sequence continues at coordinate 18,795,558 of OZ020187.1, forward strand.
GCCAGGTATTCTAAATAAATAATTTATATTATTTAAAAAAAAAAGGGTACCAAGTTTTTGATTGTATGCGTTGTACTTTCCTAGAATATTTTATTTTTAGATATTTTAAAACCCAGATTCTGGTCAAATCATTTCAGTTTAAAGGTCTATAAATTAAGTTTTTTTTCATTTAAATTGTGTAATTTTAAAATTTTTCTTTTATTGACAATAAAAAGTAATATGGAAATTATATTCTTGTTTCAAGAATTATTGGCGATATAATATTTTACTACCTATAATATTAATTCAAGGACATCAATGGGACATTCATAATGTTTTTTAAAATATGAACTGCTAAAATATTATATTTTGTATAGTTTCGCGAAAATAACGCTGCAATATACATTTTGGGTTTCTCAGCAAATTTTGAAATTAAATCTTGACCCAAAGTCCACACCGCATATGACAAACGCAATTTTTCTTATATTTTACAATTTGCACACCACTTTTAAAAATTGTGATTTGTATTTTTATACAGTGTTACTAAACATGTGTTCTTAACTTTGGCAATTGAATTTTTGACCAATTAAAAAGTAAGAATATATTTTTTCTAAAAAATGGTCCATTTTCAATTTACAGGCTGTTAAAATTTACTCTTTTTTAATTTTTTAACGTAAAAAAAGATAAAAATAATATTACTCAACAAGTCGAGCCAAAAATCTAAAAAATAATAATTTTAATTTTATTAAATAAATACATATTATGCTTAAGTCCTTATTGGTTCATATTTTAACAATTACACGACAGTGCACATTTTCTATTATAACTTTTAAACGCAAGAAGATAACAAAAAAATTGAAGGGAGAAAATTTTAGAACTGCACAAAGAAGTAAAACTTTAAGTTTATTAAGTACACTGGCTCGAACAAAAAATTTTGGAGGGTAAAGAGGGTGTTATTCTCAAAAAACTTGAAATTTATTTTGAATATTCACAATTTTATCTAAAAACTACTGGCAAAAGTAAGAGCTTTTCAAAATGTTATGCTTAATTGAAAAAAATGTATGAATTTTAACTAAACCGTTTTATTAACTGAAATTCGGTTAAAATCGTTTTACTTGAACTAACCATAACCAAATCCGTTTTTAGAAATTTTTAAAAACAGTATTTAGAAAAAGTTATTAATCGAAAAATGGTTAGATTTTAACAAACTGTAGAGAGTAAATGAGTTCATTTTAGAATTTTCTGAAAAACTGTTAGACTTTGCTCTACTGTGAAATTAAAAGATTTTCCTCTACCATAATGCCGTGCTTGATGAAAACGAGTATCTAAAAATACTGACTTTTTGGATACACAACATTTATATATTTTTATGCCGTTGTCATTAATTAAGAGATCGAATTAATATTTTCGTTATTTTTGAAATAAATTAGATGCAACTAATCCAATAAACTAAATTCCGGAGGCGTTGTAAAATAAAATAACAAAAATGTTTTTAATTTTGTTTGTAAAATATTCGTTTTTAATTTTGCAAAATAATTTCTATAACTCAAATTTTCTATATTATTTCCGTGAATAACGGTGATTCGACTTAGGGAAGTTTGACTGAATTTTATATATTTCAGAAATAAACGGTTTAAAAATGAAATTACATCTGTTTTTTTTATTTTCAAGACTGCTTGCAACAAAACAATTCTACCATTCCACCACTAACTTCTTAAAAAAAAATGCAATTACTGAAAAACTTTTTAGCCAATGTGTTATAATTTAATTATACAATGATTTGCAAATGAGTTATTTTCCGGAATATAAAAAATACGTACATAGGTTTAAATTATAACATAAAAGATGTTTTTATCAATCAAGTATAACGATTTTACAAATATGAATTTGGAGTTTTTAAGCTATTTTCACATCGATCTTCCCTTGGTTGAATTATGCCACTACACTACATGTTCATTTATTGTGGTAAGAATGCAATAAGTGAACATTTTTAAAAAGGTTTTGAGGCTAAATTTCTAGAAGGAAGTACATTTTTAAGTAAATATCTGAGACATTGAAATTTATGTGAAGATAGTTTAATATTTTGCATTGTTACTTTTTTTTGTAAAAAAAAAATAAATCACATGTTAATTTAATGATACCACCATTTAGAAATTCAAATCAAGTATGCTTGGATTTTGTATATCTTTAAGACTATAAGATGCTAAATTTTACTGATGTTCACTTATTTTAAATACAGCTAAAAATGTTCCAAAAAACCAATTTGACAAAGAAAAAATCCAAATAATAATTGATTTAAATAAAAAAATATAATAAGAAAGATTATATGGGGTGTTCCACAAAAATCTTGAAAATTTATCAATTTTAAAATTGCTGTAACTTTGTAAGTAGGTGAAAAAACATAATAGTTCATAGGAAAATTTTTGTTCAGAATGACATTTGCTATCTAAAAAAAATTTGCTGAAAAAAAAGTGGGACACCCTGTATATCCCAACATGTTTTGAAAATGTAATGACGTATTTTCTAAACACATTTTATTTCATAAAAATGAATGTTAATTTTTCACAGGAATTTATTTTTACAACCAATAAAATATGTATTTCATGAAAACCAAACAGCACACTTTATAAATGTAATGATGTTTATCTAAAACATAGTTTTATTGATGGTATTTAGCACATGTATTAGACTTCGGTCTTTCGTGACGTCATTGGAATCGTAAATTATTTGCATTCAAATTTTAATCTACTGATAGTAAAAATCATTCAAATGAGTTTGGGACTGTACTAGGCACTAATACGCTCACAGCTCCTAGCCGAAAATAAAATCACAGATTTTATATGCAAAATTTGCTTTCAAAAAGTCCCCTGTAACTTTGAAAAATTTAAACTTGATATTTTGACTTATACTGTCATAATTTACACTCGAATTGTGTGTAAAATTAACACTTCTCGATGGAATATACCTCAAATAATTTTAATTGTTTTTAAAAGGTAGCCTGTCCATTCAAAAAATCAATCATTATAAAAAAAATAAAACCAAAAAATATTAAAAAATAACACGTCCACAGGGATTCTAGTAAACGTCTAAAAATGCATCGGGATGATTGATGACAAGTTAATCAATAATTGTTGGGCAATTTAACCACTCTTAATTTATTTTTTTTTAAGTTAAATTATCGCTAATTCAAGCGAGTGGTGTTTTTAAAGAGTGTATACCTAAATTTTAGTTATTTATATCAAAACTACATTATGTAGTGAAATGTTGAAATTTGGTTCATTCCAAATCAGGGATAGAAGTTTATTCATATTTGTACGTACAGTTCTTTGTCCTACTTCCAGCTGGGAGCAACTTTACATTGAGGTGATTTCATTTTAATCAAATACTCCTGATTTTTTTTCTTTAACAAATTTGATTTTTAGATGAATTGCTCTTCAGTGAATAATTTTGTGTAATATTTATTTTTTGTAATGTTAATGATTTGTCCGTTACTATCCATCTTTTATAATGACATTTTTTTATTAAAAAAAAAGCTGTAATGTAAGTTAGGGTACTTTTAAAAGGTCAGCGGGGGTAGTCAATTGTCATTTTATCCATTTAGTTTTTTTGCAGAGGCTTTTAAATATATTTAAATAGTTTATTTTATGGTATAAACTGGTGGCAAGCAAATTTATGAATTTAATACTGTTATACCAATACAAATTGGTTTTCATTCTGTTTAATTTATGGCATGACTTACTGCCAATTCATTTTTAACTTCAAAATTGTAAACATTTAAGACACAATTGATTTATTGTTGCTATTCACAAAATAAATTCGCTTTTTATGAATTAAATTAGGTTACACTCGATTTTTTAAATATTTCTACGTTTTTTCATTTTGACAAAGGTTTGACGGTTTTTAAAAACTGGTTTAAAAAAACTGTTTTTTTAAATAATTTTTTTTATCTTCGAAAACCGGTGTTAAAAAAAAATCAAATTAATTCAGTGAAGATTTAATAGTCACCTTTGATAAAAGAAACTTTTGGTATAAGCAACTCTTGATATAGTAAACAATTTTTAGTTTTGTTTTATTCAATATAGTCACTTTTGAAAAAATAAGTTTTTCATAAGCTAGTGCAGCGTTTCCCAAGTTGTGGGTCGCAGAAAAATACTGCTGGGACGCGGCAAAAATTGTAAATACAAAAAAAAAAATTTGTGTATGAAATAAATAAATAACATGTTTTGTAAATAATGTTTTTTTTTTGATAAGGTGGGTCGCGAAAAATTTTAAAACCACGTACCGGGTCGCGGTAATTGACCCTATAAAGATGCAAAAAAAAAAACAAGAGACAGTCATTAACCATTGAACAAAAATTTAATATTTTACGTGAAATCGAAGTCAGTCAGTCAAGGTGACTATATCGAATGTTCACAGTATGTAATAATCAGTGAGTTGAACAGAAATTTATTAGTTTCAATTCAATGTCGGTTAAGTTTCGGTTCGGTTCCGGTACATGATTCGCTATACATTTAAACTGTAGAAACTGAAAATTATTTAAAAAAAAATTTAATTTATTTATAAAACATTTGAATTTTGTTCCAGTTTTTGTTTTCGTTTTAGAATACTAATGATAATAATTTTTTTCGTTTCGGTAACGGTTTTGTTAATAATTTCCGTTATTTTCGGTTTATAGTTCGGTACCGGTTCGAGTCCATAATAAAAAATATTATGGACTGTTATGCCACTAGTGACACACATATTTGTACACTCATAATCAAAAATTTTATATAAATTTTAAATAAAATATTTTTCCCTGATTCAATTTTTTTACAAAATTCGAAAACCGGTTAATACAAGATTTTTGCAAAAAATGGAATTCGAAAATCGGTTTTACAAAAAGTCGGTTTTTGTATAAACCCTCATTTTGACCCGCCAGTAAAATTTTTATTCATAATAGGTTATTTCCAAACTTGCAAATTATCGTCACAGAACGATTACAGACATGCGCATTAGTTAAAAGGCAATACTTTATAACTATTGCGCATATCTGTAACCATTCTAGGACGATAATTTGCAAGCTTGGAAATAACCTAATATACGAAGTAGATTTTGGTGGTAGTATGCCAAGTCTTTAAGATTTTCCAAAGTGGTACAAAAGTTTAAAAAAGTTGGGAAGTGCTGGGCTACTCTAAATGAATTATTTAAAATAAAATAGTGGATAAAACCTAATAATTGGGATTATATTTCAAATTAAAATTTCTTATAATAAAATATATTAGGAAGATACGCCTTCAAAGAACAATAACTAAAAATAGAATAGCTAGTGCACTTTCGGATAAAAATCCATCATCAATAGCAATAAAAAATAAGAAAATTAATTGTTGTAAATTAAAAAAATGACTGACATTAGTTAAAGTATTAAATTTCTTTTATACGAGTTCAGGGGGTTTATGCTGGAATCACTCGACATGTTGTATACTACATCCATCATTCTATCCTTGTCATTCAAATACAAAAATAAGAGTGTCTTTGTCATGTCATATTCGACAACTTTTCCAGTGATTCGAGCCCCCCAAATACTTTTTTGTTTAATAAATAATTTTTAATACCTCCACTGCATTATTATGGACCATTTCGTTACTTACAATAAAGTAATATTTGGAAATTTAGTAAGATATTTTATTTAATTGCACATTTTTGGATTAAAATCTCAAATAATTTAACATAATTTTATGTAATTATAATAATTCTATCAGATTAACACTTTTTTCGTTTAAACGGTTAAATTTTCATAAATTCAATTTTTAGAATTAATACTGATTTTTTTCATATTTTTCTAGAATTTTGTTAAAAGTCCCTAACAATATCGCAATGAGTTTATGCATCAATTTTGGGATAATCTTTTTTTATCACAATTTATAATAAAATCACAACAAATTGACAAGCACATCAAGGAGGAAGTTTTGGGCCAAAAAGTCTATATGAGGTTTTTTTAGTCTAAATTAGAAGAACATACATTAAATCTCTGAAAGTAATTAAAACGAATGTTTTTCTGATAAAATTGCAAAACAGTTATAATTTTTCAATTAAGATAAATATGTGTTTATCGTGAATATAAATGAGTGTACTGAAAGGAGTTATAACAAAATAACATCGGATGTACACAGCCTATTATTTTATTAAAGCCGATATCTATATTACAAAAGCAATATTTATAAATAAGATAAGGGAATAAAAAATTTAAATTTAATAGTCCAGGACAGGTAAATTTTGATTGCTTCCAACCTGGAAATCAGTCCAACTCTTATATCTAATTAAATTAATACAAACCTTTAATAAATGAACATTAATAAGATTCAATTAGAGTGTCATAACATGTAATTACACAGCCGAAGATGAAAAATAAAAAACATTTCACCTCATAAACCAACACTTTTTAGTACAATAAAAAAAGTTATGAATTTTAAAACATTAATTGTTGAAATTAATAATGATCACATTAAATCTTATTGAACTAGTGTCATTATTGTCAATTTAAAGAGTTAATCGAATGATTTGTTGTAAAGAGTAAATAATTTCCCCCTAAAGTGCGCGCCACAACCAAACCAGAACTAATCACACATCAAATCACTAAATGACGCACTTTAAATTTATAAACTGCTCATAGAACATTTGAATAAATCGAGTGGTACTAACCACGTAATCCTGCATTTCTTGTTCTTTGGCTGTTAATCGGCGGACAAGAACCTTTTCACGTTGTTGTGACTCGACTAGCTGATTCTTCGTTCGATCGAAATTCTGCCGGAGGTCCGATAATTCCCCTGCAACCACGTTTTACGAAAATTAAAACCCCCGCACTTTTCATATTCATTTCTCAACCCGTTTCACTTGGTCAACACTTTCTAATCATTAAACAGCACCCTTTCTAACATAATACAATGACAATATTGCACTTAGCATAAACTAAAATTAAGCCTAGAGTCTCAAGTAAAGTCAAAAACATCCACTAACAAGTGGATATAGTATCTACCTTCTTGCTGTGATAAGCGTTGCTCTAAGGCGGTTATGTAGGAGTCCTGAGCGTGCCACTTCGTGCTCCATTCCGAAGGCGTTAAACTGGAAAGCTCTGATTCCGAAAGGCATACCCTCGTCAATGCTTTATCTTTAACTTCAGGACTGCTCGGCTGGGTCGTATCATTTGAAGATGTTTGTTCTGACATTATTTTTTTACACTACTCTGAAATTAATAGAATTAATTTCCTAGGGTATCCAGGCAGTTATTATTTTAAGCCTTTTCAAACCAATGCGGTGTGTTACTTTGTACATATCTTCAAAAAATACATATTTATGTCCGCATAAGATCGTTAAATAAAACAATGGCCACCTTTTATTAAATAAATTATCCACGAAAATCTTTGCACAGTTAAAACTTTTAAATATTGACTACCAATTTTGAAATTATAAATCGTAAAACAACAAGGCTCATATTACCCGCTGTCTAATAAATTTTAAGGGTCACAGTTTTGCATGATAATTGAAAACTATTGTACATATTATTTATGTTTATGAGTTTTTTTTTGTTGCAGCGTTTAAAAATTTTTTGAAAAATCATGAAATTGGACATTACTGGCAACAGCATATCTCTAGTTTCTTTTGACAGATTTTCAAAATTTTTTCTGATTTGTAAACTAGATTAATTAAACTAAAACTGGACAACTGCTTTTTTGTTGTAATTTTATCCAAAATTAATTATAAGCGAGCAAAGTTAAGGTACTTTTGGGTAATTATATTTTTTTTTATAGATTCTCCAATTTTTTTTCCTTCTGTCCATATTTAGTTGAATGAATCTAGAATCTAAAATAAAAAAAAGTATACAAAAATATTGTTTGCACTAGCATATCTAGTGTTGTTTTTGCTTATTAGAAAATGACTCTTAAACACTCAGAATCCTAAACTTTGATTGCACCAAGCATCCTGTTTAAGATTTAGTAGAAAGTGGGTAAGTCAAGCCCTAAAATTTAAGAATTCAAAGTCTATTTTGTAGTAAAAAAGATAAATAATTACACACTAATATACTCGTACCTTGCAATGCTTTAAAATATTTTATTCATATTTTACAGAAGACTAATCGTAGAAGTACTTTTCGGTTAACGATCATTAAATATATTTGACTTTTACGTAACTCTCTTAACGTTTAACTACACGCGCTGGTTTATAAAGTACACCATTAGTATTAAAAATCCTACAATTTTTTAACAAAACCTACTATGTCACTTTGCGCCACCTATTACTGCATTATTTAGTACGATTTTGTAAATAAAAAAATCATAAAAAACAGTCTGAGAAAAAAATACCACCAAAATTACGAGGATGGTACTTTTCTTGTGGAGGGCAGAAAAATAGGGTGTGAGCGATTTTATGTCATTCAAGTAATAGATCACTATGCAAATAACATTCACAAGTTGTCTTTATTCGTCAAAGAACATAAAAGATCAAGATGATCCTGTCGAGAACCAAATAATTGAATTTTTAATTTGAAAATTAACTGCCTTTTATTTCTTCAACTTTATAACCTATTAATTTCTTGATCGAGAATAATATATCACCCTTCCGGAAGAAGTGACAACTCAAAAATCATAATTTTCCAGGGCAGGGATTTAAGGGAGTGTCCTGAATATCGATGTTCTAAAATAGAGGATATTCGTGATTTTTTTTAGAAGCGAAAGAAAGAAATGAAGTTGTTGAATTTTCATGTACGGTTTTATATACATTTAAAAAATACAAAAAAAATATTTAAAGTTAAAAAAAAAAAAATTTAGGTCAGATTTCTAAGCCTATTTCATGAGCGTCTTTTCGTTGCAGTCTTCTATCTGCGGGAAAGATACACCTCGTAATTCTTAACTGACACAAAAAAACAAAGAAGGATTTTAATTATTATGTTTTTTTTCTTCTGGGTGAACTAACAAAAATAAAAAAAAATGTGAAATAAAAAAATTGGGTGGGTTTAAAAAAAAATGTGTATAAAATAATAAAAAAATAAACTTTAACGTGCTATAACAATAATTTGAATAAACTTTTCTGCAAATTTTTTTAGTTCTCTTAGAATTCAATACTGAATAAAAAAAACTTTGGTTCAATTAAATAAGTCGTTTGGTTTTTTAGATATCACGCACTCAAATTTAGAAAAATCGTAAAAATAAAAACTGGAGAAAACGCACTTCAAAGTGGCGAGCGCTCGCACAATTCCATGATCGTTCATTTACTTTCATGTTTATATTTTTGGAAATATTAAGAATTGGCCTGTGATACTTTGTAAACATATTTTTAGTTAATTTATCTATCGATTTAAGCAATAAAAAAACACGATTTTTTTAGCGTTGTAATTCAGGACACCCCCTTAAACACATCAGTACACATTTAAATCTTAAAGATTGAAAACCAAAAGTAGTAAAAATTTTCAAATAATTTTGGTTGTAATACTTCCATTATTCTATGGGATTGTAAAAGAAATTATTATCTTTTGACTTAGAACTAGTAATTTTTGAGTTGTGTCACTTTTTTTCCGGATGGACAGTAAGTTAATTTGTTTTCTTTAGAATAATTAATGTATTATGGAAATATGTAACTTTTAAGATGTTTTTTTAGCGAGGTTTGATGATAGTGTATAAAATACACCCGTTTAGTTAGTTATAATCGTAAAAAATGAATCGACACAATTTACCCGTTAGAGAATAATTTTAAAAGTAAAATTCTCTTTTTAAAAAATTATTAATCTGAGCTTAATTAAATTTACAATTAAACTTTATTCATACATGAAAATGGCCTTTAGAAGAATAAAAAATAATTAAGATTTCATTGAACTTTGGTGGTTATTTTCATTCTGTCCACGTAAGAATTTCCTAATGTGTAATACGCAATAAATAACATTTTGGGTCAATCAATTAATCAGAAAATTAAAATTCGGGACCCAGCCACGCGCAATGAAGTAAATTAACGAAAATTATTACTTTTTATTTAAAATCGTTGAAGATAAGCGCTAGGCGGCCATTGCGTGAGTTTAATTATTTTTATTTTCGTGTTGAAGAATACGTACCTAGAATAAAATCCACTTTTCTATGCCGCAATCGATTTCAATTATTCAATTACTATCTAGAGGTTACTGTAAAACACAAAATTGTAAACATTTGGGTGAATTGTTAGGAAATTAAACTAAACACACTTCACTACAAGACGGACGCCATTACGCGCTTTTCTCTTTCTAGATTGGATTCAGTGACACCAACCATAAAAAAATAATAAAACACGAAGTAGTGCCAACTTAATTAAGTTGTCAATTTTTTTAATCTACAGGGTGATCACGAAGAGACATATTTCGGTATAAGTTTATTTTTGGGCCGATTTCGTTTTATATTATATTAAATCGGTGTCAATGAATTTAAACAAATAAAAATAAAAAAAAACATTTCTTAGTCATTTATGGTTTATGAGATAATTAAAATATGCAAAGTCTTTTTTACTTTTTAAATGTTATGTTCATATATATCCACCAATTTTGGTTATAAATGGTAGGTACACATATAAAAACACAATATTATCCTTGAAAAAAAATATTTTTTTGCAATTAGATAACCAAAGTCAATAATTCGAATTTGTTTCTACATATAAGGCAGATTTTTAAAACCTGCGTCTTACTCACGAGTGACATTTCAAACTACAAAGATAACCTAAAATTAAATAATTATAAATAATCACTTCTTTATTAATATAAAGCTTATTTATTATTTTTAATTAACAATTAGTCTTGAAATGGTAAGAGTTATTTGATTTCTTCTGTTGTTGGATGTTGACGCTAAACTCTTTTGGGTTAGGTTTTATGTTATTCTCTTATCCCACTTTCTCTCATTGAATTAAAAAAGGAAAGTAATTATTTGCTCGTTACGTTTCGTAAAGTGTAACAGAATATCTGTCGATTGTAACCAAAAACTCGAACGCTTCCGACTACGTTTCGATGTCTTGTCTCTATTCCTGAGAGTACCAAACTTGCGTTTCTACAGCTTTCTATCAAATTTCATCGAATCGTTTTTAAGCGATTCTACTAAAACTTTTCGATTGATCAGAGTCCCAGCACAGTATTTCAATATTTCATTTTATAATTTAAGTGTACTTTTGGGTTAGAAATTGACGAACTTTGTTGAAATTGAAATATTTAATTGATTAGGTTTTATCACTGTCTAATCCTAAGCCAGGTTATAATCGGCTTTTATACTTATAGTACTTGGGATATTTCGTAAACTCACATTTACAAAAAAAAGCATTTGTGTTATCCTATATATTTTACTTAATTTATGGGCAGAAAAATCTTAGATCGAGGATATTTTTGGTTGAGAAAACACTTTCAACACGATCAAAATAATGTCCAAGTAATGCGCCGGCACCGTCCATAATCCAAGTATATTAGTTTGGCCAAGTATATTTTGAACGTACAAAGTCTAAACAATTTGTTCACAAATTAAAATGCAGGTACAGACAGAAAAGGTCCACAAAACAAGACAAACCAAAAATTTACAGACTGATAAAGCTCATGGATTCAATTTAAGACGTTTTTTCAAAGATTTGTCATCCTTAATCGCTACTTTTAGAAGAAAATTAAAAGAAGTTCCAAGAGTCTGGCTTTAAAATTAATACCCATGTCTTTTTCTCGTGCCTTCTCTTTTATTGTTAGGGTTTTTTCTTCGAATTTTAATCCATATCTTCTATAAGAATATCCCCGATCTCCGACCTTTGTAAGATAAAATTATTATATGTATAATGATTAAAAGTATACGTATGTAAACGTAAACCAGGTTTGATACAGTCTGCTTGTTTAAGAGGATAGCCGATTGAGCCTAGTGTCTTTGATAATGTAAAATCTTGTGGTTATATTTTTTACAATGTTTTTGTCTTTGTGGAGTAAGGAGTAAGAGTAAAATTGGGCGAATTCCACTATTTTCTTTAAAACAAACCCCAGAAAAACTAGATTTGGTCTTTTCAAGTTTATTTAAAAAAGGATACTCTAAGTCTAAGACTCTAGAACCTAGGTTACATTACGCAACTTTAATCGCTCATTCTTCGTTACTACTAGTGTCTGTTACACGTAAATAACGTTTTTCGCTATTTGTCGCCACCAGCAAGTTCCGGAAAATTTACAAAGTATCGTTCATTGGTCCGTCGACAACTTTTAGCAAAGGTAATCAGGTCAGGATGTACAGAAATAGTATTTCTATCAAAAAAGACAAAAATTTGTATGGATAAACATAAGGAAACATTTTGGAGCGTCCATCCGGCCACTGAAAGAATAAACTGCAGAGCATGAGATATTGTCTTCACGAGCCGTTTTTCGCAGCTAGTTTCATTTTAGGTGTTCCATAACATACAACTCCTCGTACTTCCTAAAAATATTTGGGAAACGCACTATAACGTCACTCGATCACTTTAATATATCTACACACTTGACCTAAGTTCTTATTTACTATAAGAAAAAACTCTCACACGATCATTTTATAGCGCGCTACTTGCGAGTAGAATAGAACATGTTCAATTCAAGGCTCGGCGACTTTTTTTAGCTTACTATACTGTGATTTGAGAGTTGCGACTAGCGATTGCAACTGGCGATTAATCTGTAATATTACGCTACAAGTTGCGGCTACTTTAGACTTTAGTCGCGGGGGTCGCGGCGAGTAAGTAGCTTTAGGAATATTTTGTAGTAACTTTAAAATATAAATAATGCATTATAGCATCGTTATAGGAATTCGAAGTTTACCAATTTTATGGCACTTCTAAAAATCACCCGAGATAAATATTAAGCAAAAAAGTACGAAAGAAAATCAAGACTTTCTCTGAAATGTCTAGAAAATATGGTTTGGCTGTACTTCGTCTTTGAAATTAACAAAATTTACATTGAAATCGCCTATTTCCAAAATACACCTCTATCCTCTTAAGTAATGCAGGAGCAGTTTCCAACTCTACTTTGTCCAAATATCAAATATACTTGGATTGGCTGGATGTGGCTTTATCCGTAATTTGGAGATCTTAGAAGGGTTTTTGTTTCTCATGTGAATTAATTCGCTAAAACTATTTGTATTGTTTTAATATTGTTTTGGCGAAGACAATGACGTTTTGGGGAGATAAAATTTTTTTTGTTTAATAAGAAAATTCAACATAGACTGATTAAATTTTCTGTAAAAAAAATCATATAATTTATGAAAAATTGAAGTACAAAACCGGATTTTTTTATCCCATCCAATGTTTGACTAATTTTAATGAAGATGAACATCAAGTATAGAAAATAATTAAAAATTGTCCTTGGCTAGGATTTGAACCTGGGACCTTCAAATCTCATGTCTGGTGTGATAACCAGTTATCATAATTTGTCCGAACAACGCGAACAGTCCTTGGATAGTGTTCAGAATTGCCGGCTTGGTGGATGAAGGTAGAATTCTCTATCGATTTCACCAGTTTAGGCAAGATTGAACTATATTTGAACCTGGGTCCTTGGTAGTGTAGTGGTTATCACACCAGACATGAGATGTGGGATGTGGAGGTCCCAGAGGTGGAAGTTTGTAACTCTAACGAGTTGATCTCGGTTGAGAGTTGACTCGTTAGATATTGTATGTCTCCCTCTTACACATAAAAACGTTCATAATGTGGAAACGAGATAAAAATCGTAACCATAGTAATGTAGTAAACAATCCACCGTTCTCGGTACGTTAGGAGTTACAAACTTCCACCCCAGAGGTGGAAGTCTGTAAGCTATACGATTGTTTTCGTACAACAAAAATATCGTATTGTTGAATATGTTGCTATGGTGACGGATTTTATCTTTTTTCAATCAATACAAAACGAGCATAAGGAAGGGATATAGAAGTCTGTTACCAAGCAACTTAGTCAACAAACGGTTTTTTCATTGTACGAAAACTATCGTATAGCTGTACAGACTTCCACCTCAGGTTCAAATCCTGGCCAAGGACAATTTTTAAGCGACTTATTAGTTAACGTTTAGTTTAGTCAAGAGAAATTCTATCGTCGATTATTTATTATTCTCATTTTACGACTCCCTCTATGATCATAAGACGCAACAAGGTTTATTAAACCTACGCGAATCTACGACTGAGAGACAGAGAAGGAGGAGTCAGTTCGGCACAAAACTTAATACGGTGCGGGCAGACACATCTTGTCGTGTCGGTTATCTAGTAAAGAAGTATAAGAAGTGAAAAAAATTACTTTAGCCAGTTGTGAATTAAGTCAAAGTCAAAGGCTCAATATTTGTAACACACGGAGATATCTTGTCACACGATCATCTTTTAAACACTTATAACTTTCTTAAACCGTTTTTCACTTTTACACCAGGTGGTAAGAGTGGTTTACAATTTACAAGGTAAGTGATTTATATTTGGTTCTTACTAGTTAGTTGTTTCTCGTTAATAATTAACCTAAAACAAACTTTTCTGTCGCTTGAAGCATAAACTGTGCAGTACTGTATGTACTGTATGTACATATACAGAGTCAGCCATTTTTGCTAGAGATCACCATCATCAGATTTTCATTCCGGTACACTGTTCACCCTCAAACATAATTTTTTAAGCGTCTTTACTGGTATCCCTCCATAAAAAATATTCGAATTGTTTGAAAATCACAGATTATCCTTTCGATTTCTATATAATTTTAAAACATTTTCTATATATATCTTGCTTTTTGAAACTTGCCTCCTTACTCACCCGTTTATTCGACCCATGTAAACAAGGCTTAATGACATTTTATCAAAACTCACACTTTTAAAGGATTAAGAAAACTGTGATATAGATGGTGTGGAGCTTTTTGAAGAACTTAAATCCTTAACAAGTGAATGTAGTTATTTAATTAATATTCTGAAATTAATTAAATGAAAGATGTAATAATCTGATTGATTGTGAAGACTTTTTTTCACCTTTCATTAATATGGATCACCAATCGTTTAGGGATTACCGTTTGGAAATATTCTGAAATACTTTGTTAAAAACAACCTTACTTTTGTGTAACCAAATACGTACATAGCAATAAGAATCTTAATGACACTTCTAGTAATTTTTGTATCTTGCATCAGTCGAGAGAAGAGATTTTAACTTATTATTCCTTAATTAGAGCATACAAATCAAAAATCAAAATATCGGAATATAAAAATATTTGTGTTTTTCAATTCGTAACTTTTCATAGGGACCAGCTATAACAGTCAAATATTTTAAATAAAAAAAATTAAAACTTCTAAATTTTCACCTTTATTAACTTCAGAAAAAAATCGAATGTAAAATGATCAAAAAATCGCGCTCGACTCGTCGGACGGTTGTACCACTGGCGCCCACAGTTTAAAAAAAAATTGAAATTTCACTTAATTTCCTTTAAAAGGTATAATTTCTACATGGAATAGGCTACTTTTTGTTTTCTTACTCGAAGGGGTTGGAAAGTTATACGTAAATGAAGTCAAAACTTTAATTTTAAGAGTGAGCGACTTCCCCGGGCCATTTTTAACCGATTTTCAATTTTAAAGGGTCAATCGAATGTACTTCTCAAACCGAAACCAACCACGCGTTTTTGAATTTACTAACTAAACACCAAAACTATATTTTTTATGGAGATATAAATGCACTAACTATAATACTAATAAAAATACAAATACGTATGCTCTGTAATCTGTGATATTTTGGAATTTTATTTATTTTTACAAGATGTGTAATTGTTTATTATATCTAAATTCTAAATAGTAGAACTATAGTTATTATTTATTATATCTAAATACTAGAACTATATTTATTTAACTATTATCAAAATTAATCTTTATACATGATGTACATATTATAAAAAAACCTTACTTTTTGGGAATTTATTTAATTTATATTTTATATATAACTTTATTTTATGTAACTTTAATTTATATGTATTGTAACTTGTAAACGTTATAAAGATAATGAGGTTCTTTGGTTTTAATAATGTATCTTTAATAACTAAAAAAAAAATTCAAAAAACAACCAAAAAATTTTATTTGAAGATCGCATTTAAAAAAGTCCACTTTTTGACACGTTTGGGTATAATCAATTCCTGAGATTCCATTTCACCCCTCAAGTAAACCACCACCCCTTAAGGTCCACTGTACGACAAAAAAAGAATTGAGCCAAAATTCTTAATATCTTCGTAACTATTAGCACCATCGTGACGTTTAATTGCTTAATATTTGCCCTATCACACCCCATCACAAAAATTCTTAAAAACTGTAAATTTCTGATGAAAATTCCGCCAACCAAGGCCGGAATTATACCAAAATTTTGCGATTTTTTTACAAGAAAACGAATCAACCGATTTTAAGTAAATATTTTTTAAAATGCGTCTATCCACGGTATTTACTTTCGGTAAAAGTTTAAAATCTTTAACTTTTATAGTTTAGAGAAAATAAAATAAAAACCCATTCCCATGAAAAATTAAAAGACAACAGCTTGAAAAAATCTCAATTTTTTTAGAATTGTTTCAAGATCCACCCCGCAAATGAAAAATAATAAAAAATTGTTGGAACCAGAACATTTTCTTTTGTGTGCTACATCTTGGTGAAGTAGATTCTACATAAAACCGTTTCATCAACGAAGTCTTGTGAAATGGACAGTAAAAAGTTAACGCAAGCGCATAAACTTGATCCAGAAAATTTTGTTACGGATTCGCGTCGTTCAGAAAATTCGTTATTGGAACAAGGGGTTATAATATTAAATCCTTAAAGCAAAATTCTTATTAAATACTAAAAAAGCTTGTTTTCTTCTAATTCTTATAAGCATTTGTTTCAGAATACATAATTTTCTTAAAAATCGAATTATTTACTTTAATTTAAACATTTCGGTTTTAATAGATGCAATTCTTAAGACGATTAGACATCAGACACTTTTAAATCTTTAAGGTCTGATGGATTTGATTATTCGTACAAATAAAATAAATGTATGTCAGCAAAAACCTCATAAATAAAATATAGGTTTAAAAATTAAAAAAACCATAATCATGTAATTATTATTGTTGTGATTATTCTAATAGAGATAAGAAAAACATATTACAGCAGAAATACTAATAAATATTTATATTTTTATCAATTTTTATTTGAAATAAATAAAAGATTTTAAAATTTGATGTATTGTTATTAGAAAAGATACTCAAAACTCATAAAATTTAATTTTTTTGATTAGATTACACAACAATATAAATAGAGCTCCCAAGTTACATCAATTATTTTAAGTATTTTATATTGTATAAGAAGGTAAGGATTTTTAAATCTCTTGATAAATGTTACTGTGACTGTATTTTAGATGCGGTTAATTTTATTTCTGCTGTTTTTGGTAATTTGTGTTAACTCTAAGGCAGTTGTGGATGAAGTAGTTTATGAAAATGATAATGGCGTAGGAAAAAATATACAAATCAGTTCACCTAGAAGTAATGTTCTCTCTGTGGGAGCTGGCTTAGGTGTAGGAGGACCAGGAGGCGGTATTTCTCTTGATGGAAGAGTTAGAAGTAACACTAATCTCGGTCAAAGAACACCAAGAAGACGACGTATTTCTGGTAAAACTAAATTTAGGGAATTCGAATATCCCAATGAAGCGAGGTACAGAAAAAATAAACGGGGATATAAGCCTAGAAGAAGATTTATTTCTGGCAAAACTATATATGGCGGAGATCGTGAACAAGATTATGAAAATAATTTGCAGGTAACTAAACCGAGAAGGAAAATTATTTATGGTGGCAGTGAATCAGAAACACAAATTTCAAATAACCAAACCCAGAATATAGCTACCACGGTAAATACTCATAATTGTAAAGATACTAAACAAACCAATTTGACTTCAAATAATTTTGGTTTTAATTTTGGAGAAAAGAATATTAATAAATTTTTAAATCTTACACTTTATCATAATAATAAAAATATACCGATAGCACAAGTTGTCAGAAATCTCCCAAATACGTTTTTGAATGTAACATTAATTCCGAGTCAATTATCGTCTCTATTTAACAATATGGCAAAAAGCCCTTATAAGTCTAAATACGATAGCGATTGGAGTGATGATGATTACTATGATGATGAAGATTTAATAGATTTATCGGAGTCCCTTCCCTTACCAGGAAGAAGACCGGCTAGTATGACAAATCCAAGAACACCGGCACAAAACCAAAAAAATCCAAATAATAGAAATCCTATTGTCTGTAGTGAATCAAATGAAGAGGATTGTGAATCTAGAATAATATCTGAAGAAATGCCTGAAAATATAAGACCTGGAGTATCAAATGAAGAAGATTCATCTGAACCAATTTATCCACAAAAAAATCCAGCAATTTCATATCCCAGAGATTCTGGTGAGCCAGGTGATGAAACGTCATACGAACCTAACACCATACCAGGTATAAATCCTGTTGATCCTAAAAATCCTGTTGATCCTAAAAATCCAGTAGAACCAATTGATACAATTTCCAAAAAACCACTAACTACTCAACCCAAGAATATACCAGGGAATACCCCTACTGATTCCACAATTCCAGGTGCCACTAATCCAACTGGCAACACAATTAATAAACCAGTAAGTCAAGAACCAACAAATCAAAATAAAGGAACGAAACCTAATATAACTCCAGGTGATTCTAATGAACCAGACGATGAAACGACTTCCGATCCTAACACCGTACCAGGGAATACTCCTAATAACCCAAAACTTCCAGGAGCAACAAACCCAACTGATAAAACGAATAAGAAACCAGTAACCAGCCAAGATCCAACCAATCAAAATGGAGAAAATAAACCGAAGATACCCACTAGTGTTTCTAGTGAAACAGATGAAACTGATTCCTCTGAAGATGATTTTTCAAATGAACCTGACTATTTGATAAAGAACAAACCTAAAAACAAAGTTCCAAAAAGACGAAAACCGAAGCTAAATCCTGCAGATTCTACTGAACCAGATGATGTATCTTCCTTTGAGCCTAACACCACGAATAAAGGCAACAAACCGATTACGGTTCCTAGCGATTCGAGTGAACCTGACGAGGAAATATCATCTGAACCTAAGACGAAAGGGAAAACTCCTGTTGATACAAATCCATCTGATAAAACTAATAAAAAACCTCCTGACGATTCGAGTGAACCAGATGGCGAAACACCTTCAGAGCCTAGTACGGTATCAGGAAATAATCCTGTTAATCCAAAAGGAACAAATCCATCTGATAAGACTAATAAGAAACCAGTAACAGGCCAAGTTCCAAAGAGTCAAAATAATGGAATTAAACCGAATAAGAGTCCTAACGATTCGGGTGAACCAGACGATGAAACACCTTCAGAACCTAGTACGGTATCAGGAAATACCCCTGTTAATCCAAAAGGAACTAATCCATCTGATAAAGCTAATAAAAAACCAATAACTAGCGAAGTTCCAAAGAGTCAAAATAATGGAATTAAACCGAATAAGAGTCTTAACGATTCGAGTGAACCAGACGATGAAACACCTTCAGAACCTAGTACGGTATCAGGAAATACTCCTGTTAATCCAAAAGGAACTAATAAAAAACCAGTAACTAGCGAAGTTCCAAAGAGTCAAAATAATGGAATTAAACCGAATAAGAGTCCTAACGATTCGAGTGAACCAGACGATGAAACACCTTCAGAACCTAGTACGGTATCTGGAAATACCCCTGTTAATCCAAAAGGAACAAATCCATCTGATAAAACTAATAAAAAACCAGTAACTAGCGAAGTTCCAAAGAGTCAAAATAATGGAATTAAACCGAATAAGAGTCCTAAAGATTCGAGTGAACCATACGATGAAACACCTTCAGAACCTAGTACGGTATCAGGAAATACTCCTGTTAATCCAAAAGGAACTAATCCATCTGATAAAGCTAATAAAAAACCAATAACTAGCCAAGTTCCAAAGAATCAAAATAATGGAATTAAACCAAATAAGAGTCCTAACGATTCGAGTGAACCAGACGATGAAACACCTTCAGAACCTAGTACGGTATCAGGAAATACCCCTGTTAATCCAAAAGGAACAAATCCATCTGATAAGACTAATAAGAAACCAGTAACAGGCCAAGTTCCAAAGAGTCAAAATAATGGAATTAAACCGAATAAGAGTCCTAACGATTCGGGTGAACCAGACGATGAAACACCTTCAGAACCTAGTAGGGTATCTGGAAATACCCCTGTTAATCCAAAAGGAACAAATCCATCTGATAAAACTAATAAAAAACCAGTAACTAGCCAAGTTCCAAAGAATCAAAATAATGGAATTAAACCGAATAAGAGTCCTAACGATTCGAGTGAACCAGACGATGAAACACCTTCAGAACCTAGTACGGTATCAGGAAATACTCCTGTTAATCCAAAAGGAACTAATAAAAAACCAGTAACTGGGCAAGATCCAAAGAATCAAAATAATGGAATTAAACCGAATAAGAGTCCTAACGATTCGAGTGTACCAGACGATGAAACATCTTCAGAACCTAGTACGGTATCTGGAAATACCCCCGTTAATCCAAAAGGAACAAGTCCATCTGATAAAACTTATAAAAAACCAGTAACTAGCGAAGTTCCAAAGAGTCAAAATAATGGAATTAAACCGAATAAGAGTCCTAACGATTCGAGTGAACCAGACGATGAAACACCTTCAGAACCTAGTACGGTATCTGGAAATACCCCTGTTAATCCAAAAGGAACAAATCCATCTGATAAAACTAATAAAAAACCAGTAACTAGCCAAGTTCCAAAGAATCAAAATAATGGAATTAAACCGAATAAGAGTCCTAACGATTCGAGTGAACCAGACGATGAAACACCTTCAGAACCTAGTACGGTATCAGGAAATACCCCTGTTAATCAAAAAGGAACAAGTCCATCTGATAAAACTTATAAAAAACCAGTAACTAGCGAAGTTCCAAAGAGTCAAAATAATGGAATTAAACCGAATAAGAGTCCTATCGATTCGAGTGAACCAGACGATGAAACACCTTCACAACCTAGTACGGTATCAGGAAATACCCCTGTTAATCCAAAAGGAACAAATCCATCTGATAAAACTAATAAAAAACCAGTAACTAGCGAAGTTCCAAAGAGTCAAAATAATGGAATTAAACCGAATAAGAGTCCTAACGATTCGAGTGAACCAGACGATG
Organism: Stenus bimaculatus; assembly: GCA_963971135.1. NCBI lineage: Eukaryota > Metazoa > Arthropoda > Insecta > Coleoptera > Staphylinidae > Stenus > Stenus bimaculatus. Next base: position 18,816,714 of record OZ020187.1, read on the forward strand.
AAACACCTTCAGAACCTAGTACGGTATCTGGAAATACCCCTGTTTATCCAAAAGGAACAAATCCATCTGATAAAACTAATAAAAAACCAGTAACTAGCCAAGTTCCAAAGAATCAAAATAATGGAATTAAACCGAATAAGAGTCCTAACGATTCGAGTGAACCAGACGATGAAACACCTTCAGAACCTAGTACGGTGTCTGGAAATACCCCTGTTAATCCAAAAGGAACAAATCCATCTGATAAAACTAATAAAAAACCAGTAACTAGCCAAGTTCCAAAGAATCAAAATAATGGAATTAAACCGAATAAGAGTCCTAACGATTCGAGTGAACCAGATGATGAAACACCTTCAGAACCTAGTACGGTATCAGGAAATACCCCTGTTAATCCAAAAGGAACAAGTCCATCTGATAAAACTTATAAAAAACCAGTAACTAGCGAAGTTCCAAAGAGTCAAAATAATGGAATTAAACCGAATAAGAGTCCTAACGATTCGAGTGAACCATACGATGAAACACCATCAGAACCTAGTACGGTATCAGGAAATACTCCTGTTAATCCAAAAGGAACTAATCCATCTGATAAAACTAATAAAAAACCAGTAACTAGCCAAGTTCCAAAGAATCAAAATAATGGAATTAAACCGAATGAGAGTCCTAACGATTCGAGTGAACCAGACGATGAAACACCTTCAGAACCTAGTACGGTATCAGGAAATACTCCTGCTAATCCAAAAGGAACAAATCCATCTGATAAAACTAATAAAAAACCAGTAACTTGGCAAGTTCCAAAGAATCAAAATAATGGAATTAAACCGAATAAGAGTCCTAACGATTCGAGTGAACCTGACGACGAAACATCTTTAGAGCCTAGCGGGGAATCAGAAAATACTCCTGTTAATCCAAAAGTATCGAATCCAACCGATAAAACTACTAGAAAACCAGTAACTAGCCAAGTTCCAAAGAATGAAAATAACGGAATTAAACCGAATAAGAGTCCTAACGATTCGAGTGAACCTGACGACGAAACATCTTTAGAGCCTAGCGGGGAATCAGAAAATACTCCTGTTAATCCAAAAGTAACAAATCCAACTGATAAAACTAATAAAAAACCATTAACCGGCCAAACTCCAAATAGTGAAAATAAAGGTATTAATCCAACTATAAGTCCAAACGATTCTAATGAACCAGATGATAAACCTAAAACTAAACCAGGAAAATCTCCAGTAGGAAAAAGTATTTCAGAAGTGCCAAACACAACTGATAAAACTACGAAAAAACCTATAACTGGCCAAGATCCAAACAAGCCAAATAAAGAAACTAATCCGACGATGATTCCTAACGATTCAAATGGATCAGATAAAAATGACTCTGTTGATTCGGATGAAGAATTTTCATTTGAACCCGATTATGCATTAGAAGATATACCTCTAAATCCCAAAAATCCGAAAAGACGGCCTAAGACTAAAAAACGTAAGGTAAGACCCGAAAATTCGAATGAATCTGATGTCGATCCTACAAAAAAACCCAAGATGAATCCCAAGGTTCCAGGTGAAACAGATGAAGTCGACTCCTCTGAACCCACTAGTGCATTTGAAAAATATCCTGCTAAAACTCCAACCGATTCTGATGAAGAATTCTCTTTTGAACCTTCATATATGTTAAAGGATAAACCAGTTAAAGGTAAAAAGCCAAGAAGACCAACTAAATCAAAAAAACCGAAATTGACTCCTGTAGATAGTAACGAACCAGATGACGTAACATCCTATGAACCAAAGACGATTTCAGTTGTTCCTATAGTTCCAGGAGTGACAGACACAACTAGTAAAAAACCAGTAACAGGCCAAGATCCAAACAAACAGAATAACGGAATCGTACCTAATATGAGACCTGATGATGATTCGAGTGAGCCAGATGATGCTACCTCATCAGTACCTAAGACCATGCCACTTGATAAAACTAATAAAAAACCAGTAGGCGGAAAAGTTCCAAGCAATCAAAATAATGGAATTAAACCTAACATGAAACCTGGAGTTACTAGTGATCCAAATGAAGATGACTCTGATACAACAGATGACTCTGAACCTAGCGAAGAAGAAGATTCATACGAACCTTATGATGTTTCAGAATCAGATAAAGTAACCACTCGACCTAAGACCATGCCAGGAAAAAATCCAAAAGTTCCTGAAGTAACGAATCCAACTGACAAAACAATTAAAAAACCAGTAACTAACCAAGTTCCAAACTATAAAGGAACTAAACCGAATAAGATTCCAAATGATTCAAGTGAACCGAATGATGTAGACTCCTCTGAACCCACATCAGAGAAATATCCAGTTAACACTAATCCTAAAACTAAAAAGCCAACTGATTCTAGTGAACCGGATGAGGAAGATTCATCCGAACCGTATGATTCTATAGAATCAGATGAAGTACCCACTAAACCTAAAACTAAAAAGCCAACTGATTCTAGTGAACCGGATGAGGAAGATTCATCCGAACCGTATGCTTCTATAGAATCAGATGAAGTACCCACTAAACCTATAAAGACGCCAGGAAATTCTCCTGTTAATCCAAATGGAAATTCAGGAATATTAAACCCTACCGACAAAAGTATTAAACCCGGAACTGGCCAGGTTCCTCGCAATCAAAATAAAGGAGTGAAACCGAATACGATACCTGGCGATTCAAGTGAACCAGATGATGAAAGTTCCTATGATCCCAAAAGAAGACCGGTAAAAACTACAAAAATTCCAAGAGATCCAACTGATTCAATTGATGAAGATTCGTATGAACCAATCAAGAAGCCATCAACCAATAAACCAAATAAAGTAAGTAAACCTGGAACATTAGCTAATAAACCCACTCAACCCGATGAAGAATCGTCATCAGAACCTGAAAGTGAACCGATTGAATCTTCAGAAGAAAATCAACCTAATCCTAATGACCCTACCAAAACCAAACCTAAGCCCAAAGATATAATTAGAAAAGCAAATCTGAGTTTTAAACCAGTAGAACCTACTGACGATGATGATATCAATGACCTATTATTTGATGTCATTATTTATGATGATGATTCTAATACAGACGAAGATTCAGTAGAACTAGATGAGTCTACAGAAACTCCTAATAATCCAGGAATTGGTGGTAAAAAACCTACAAATGTAACTGGAAAAAATGTCGAAAATTATATAAAATCTATGGATTTAGTGACCATAACGCGATTAACTGATAAACAGTGCAGAATTCTGATAATACAATATATAAAAGTCCATGAAAAAGAACCCAATTTTAAATTGCAATTGAACGAAGGAAAGCTAAAAAAAATAGTTCCAGCTAATATATTAAAAACCCTCAGTTTAGAAAAGAAAATACTTATTTCAATTAAATTCAATATAATTGGTATCATACACAGACGTATTGATTACACCATAATAAAAAGATTAAAAATGTATATTGATACTGTAATTTACAAGCTAAGGACTATATATGGAGTGTACATATACTCTTCAGAAACAATTTACTTTTTAAGAATGGGACTTTATAAAATCTTACAACAAAACCTTGAATGTACTGAAAAAAATATTGTTGATAATCTCGATAATGCGGTAAAAAGTTTAACTACTTACAATAAGGTTGATATTAGGTCAATTTATAGTATTTTATTAGGCACATGCGAAGAAGTAAGGAGTGATTTCTTCTCAACGCAGACTACCAGAAGAAAAAATAACATTTTTATAGATAGAGTAATCAAAACTCTCAGAATAACAAACAAAATAATTATAAATGTTTTATATTCTGAAGAAGTGGTATTTTCTATAAATACTTTAATTAATTCCAGTTCCGAAAAACTGGCTTTTGAATTCATAGTGCTACTAATTGAAGAATTTAAGTTGGACCAAATTCAAGAAAGTGATAAATGTGAAAACATTGATAGTTTTTTGAAAATTACTATAGACGCAATGTCCATGATATCTTCAAAAGCATTTTCTGATATTGAAGCATATCTTATATCATTAAAAGAATTACCAGAAATTGGAGACTTTTTCGTCTGCAGACCATCAGGAATAAAAGAATATTACGAATTCGTTTTAATTTGGGGCAAAAAATTTAAAAACAGTGTTAAAGTCACCACTACCCAAGTTACCAAAATAAATAAAATTCCTGTTCGAATGAAAACTTACATTCAAGCTCCACAAATAAGGCGACCTATTAAAAAATATCGTCCAACCACTGGTTCTAAGGGTTTATTAAACTTGGGTTTAAATATTGGAGGAAAAGATGATAGTAATAGCTATGAAGAAAATAATGGATTGCTTGGGGTTAATTTAAATTTAGGTAATATAATAGGTATAAACGGTAATATCGGGGGATCTAATAATGCAAGAATTAAAAACAATGGGAATAAAAATAATAATGGAATTTCCAAAACTGGAAATGGAAAACCAGGAGCCAGCGGTAGAGGTAATGGTAAATTTAATGGTAATGTACGTACTGTTTATAAAGATGAAGAGTCTGATGAAGGAAATAATGGTCTATTGAATGCTAAGTTAAACTTATTTTAGATTTTTAAAAATTGTTGTATGACAAGTTTAAAAAAAAGTTTTTAGCGGTTTTTAGTGTGTTTTATTTCCTCAACCCCTCTTGGTTTTTGAACAATTTATTTATTACAATTTTGTATATTTTAGTTATTTATTTATAAATTTATAGTTTTTATTTCTTCATTTAATTTGTTAAAATTAAATTAGAGCTGAAAATGACAATTATCAATTATAGTTTAAGATTCTACGAAGTTGCTTTACTTTTCGGATTACTTGCACTGGCATGTACTGGTACAATTTTAAGTGTCAAATTTAAATTTTAACCTGGATTTTCTCGGTGTAGAAATTAAATTTGCCTGTTCGGGTTTTCGCCTTTGTCAGCAATGGTTTATTTCAAGGATTTTCCTGAAATTGTCCAAATAATGTGCTGTAAAGGAACTGTCAGTGCAGAGTGCAGTTAATTAAAAGGTATTATATTCACATCATTTCTAATATACCGAGCCTTCAAAATTGAATGATTCTGGTGATTTGCATGGCGGGAAATCTAAATTTGCCGCCATTGTCCACAGTGAAATAAAACATAAGTACTTCAGTAACGTTAAAAAAACAAAATGACGAAATTTTAAAATCAGAGTATGGATACAATAAGAGAGCCAGTTTCCATAACAGCTTGTGTATTGCCAAAACGGCGTCCACCACTAGAATTTTTATGGTGTTCTGGGGCTGACGGAAAGGTGGCGCTTTAATTTATTTAAAAAATTGTTTAAGTCAGCAGCTCAATGGTCTCAATTTAAAATAATAACCGCTAATTAGGCTAATATCATGCACGAAGCATGAAACATAAACAAGACGTTTATTTGCAGCGTTTCAAGAGGCACGAAATATTGTTTTCAACTGTAGAACTCTGTAAACCAATAAGTTGAACCTAATATTACCAGGTGGCAGCACATTAGTATGAATACGCAATCTGCTTCTTTATTTGTGTCCATACTTCATGGTAATACCAAAAAATAAAGCTGCTGAGAGGTTCTTTGGTTAAAATAAAAGATCAGAAATTAGGTTCAGTTGGATTTCAACAGGTATACAAACCTAGTACGCCATTGGATTTTCTTTTTATGATTTCAGATGTACCAACCTGCATATTTGGTAGCCTACATGTGCAATCACAATCATTTTAGCTCACCCTGTAGATTATGTTAAAAGGCCATTTACGAATTTGAAGACTTTCATGTAATTTTTTTTGAAACCATTTTCGGTCACTGTATATTATACCTTCATCACCCTAAAAAAATAAGATTTCTATTCAGAGTTCTACTTTAGATGCTGTGGAAACATTTGAATGATATATGCAACTAATCCTGAATTGCATTGGAGTGCCTACATTGGGAAAGTGCTTTTCATTCATTCTTTTCAATAACACAATTAACTTATTTCATCGCATTTTATGCTGGAGAATGGAGAAGTCAAATTTAATTCTCATTATTCAAATTCTGAAAAATGGTCGATTTTTCTTACTTTTTCCGATCGTCGGCGGCGTCAACTTTGAAAAGTCGCAGCTCCGTCTAGTTTTGAATGTAAATGACGAAATTTGGCTCTTTTTATTCTGACATCCTGAGGATTTACCACATCAGTTTTTAAGACTCCAGAGGCAACGATGTGGTTTCACCGTAAGGGGCACAGTTATAGCGTTTTTTCGGGCGGCAAAAGTATCAAAACGCTTTCATCAGAAGTTTGGCGAATAAAAAAATGGGTTTTTTTGATTCCTTACCTCGACACGAGTGTTGTTTTGGAAATCGTAATTTGTTTCTGTACTTTTGGCGCTCTCAAAGTGGGGGTTTGATTTTCGAGCTTTTCCGACGTTAATTTTGAAAATTTTTATCTTTTGATCCGGAAAACCGAAAACCGTTGAATATATTTTTTATTTGTTTTCCAGCGTGATTGTTTATTAGTAAAAAAAATCGGCGTTTCTTTCGTATAATCCTGAAATCCAAAAAAAAAACATCGAACATTCTCAAAAGTGCCCTGTTTTTTAACGGTTTTCAATTTTAAAAACTCTATCAAATCTACTCTTTAAACCAAAAAGTTCCACGAATAAGGGCAAATTTTGCAAAAACCTCCACGTATTGCTCCTCTCAAAAAATCGTTTAAGGTCCACTGTACTATAAAAATAATTACTTTTATTCTTTGCTATCAGTTTTGAGCTAAAATTTTGCTCTGAAGTTTACCCCCCCCCCCATTCACAAGTATCCGCATTTATGAAATTTTGTCCGTCCATCCGTCCAGACCTGGATTTGCATATGTATTATGTATATCAAAATTTCGTCAAAACTTTGGTTTTTTTCTTCAGAAAAAAACTACTCAATCGACTTTAACCAAATATTTTTTATAATGCGTCTATCCACGGTGTTTACCTTCGGAGAAAATTTGAAAGCGCTAAATTTTATGGTTTTTGAGAAAAAAGAAATAAAAACAGATTTCCAAGAAAAATTTCTAGTTTTATAAAAAACTCAAAAAATATATTTACATATTTTTTTAAAATTTATTTCTAGTTTGAGCCCGCAAATGAAAGATAATAAAAATATTTTGAAATGTGGGGAGTCAGTTACCCTCTCCTGCCCCAAAGATTTTTTTGTCCCCCTAAAATCTAAAAAAAAAATAAAACTTTTAGATAATCTACATTAAAAATAGTTAAATTTAAAACTAATAATATGATAATATAGATAATTTTTATGAACTTATTTCTACAAATTTTTATTACCAAATTTTAATTATTAAGCGAAATATGAATTTTTAAAAATTCACATTTACTCAATTATCAGAATATAATATTTTATATTAAAACTCTCATAACTTTTCAACGAAAACTCGTAGAGACTTGATTTATTTTAGTCAACAGTTTTTCCTGTATCTCTTCATTGGATATAAACCTTTTTCAAATAATCATCTTTTGATTTATTGATTTTTGATAATATTTGAATTTGGATTTAAGAACGGTTTAAAAATTTCTAACAAAAGCGTTCATTGAACGTAATTATAATTTTTTCTACATTTTATCATTTTGTGGTAAGTTTATCTCCCTTATATTTCTTTTAGTCTACTTTTGGCCTATTTAGGGAAATCGTTTGTAAAGAGTTTAAAAACTAAAAAGTTATAGCCAACTGTTTTACAGTATGTTGGAATGCCTACAATGCATATCCTAGTATGGCAACTTTACATAAATACATAAATACAGGGAGGGTCAAAAGTTACGCACCAAACGAAATATATTGTACAAACGGGTTGGATTTAAGAAATGAAACTTTACAAGTGTCAATGTAATCAACTTGGCCATACTTTGACAGTATTTCCGATAATATAGGTACAGTAGTTTCCAAGTGGCGCCACATACATTTTTTTAAATGACAACATGGGTTGTGTTGCATATCATTCTTTGTGATTACAGAGGTGTATTACAAATAGCAAATAGGGTGTATTATTAAAAAAGTCAAATTAAAAGAAAAATTAAATATTTTATTTTTTGCATTTTTGACAATTGAAATAATATCACAGTTTTTATACAAACACCCTGTACAGAGTATAAACTTGATCATTCTCCTAAAGAAATGTCAGGATCGATACCCTTTTTACTACTGGCTCAATATAAAATAAAATGAAAGTTTTCCACATTTCTAGCCTTTGTTTTTTTAACTTAAATTTTCGGAAATTTTCTTCAATCACCTAAGTATATTAGTGTCAAGAAATGTAGTGTATTTGCAAAACATTATAATAACATTTATACTTTTTTTAATAAGTTAATCACTTCTATTATACATAAAGAGGTTCGTTCCGACTGTCGCGACAGTCCGAGAAACCGTACATTGACGATCACAGTCACGCGCAATAGACCTAACGCGTTCCATCAAAGACGTGACCGTACGTAGGACGGTCCAAGTTTGTGATCCAACTTAAACTGCCTAAGTTTATCTTGTTCGATACGCTCATTTCGGTACTCGCCAAGAAGCAGTTTGGACTGACATGCGCACTCGCACACGTTATCTGAAATCTAACCTTTAATTTTTAACAAACACAACACTTGAATAATCACCGCATGTGCATAAAACCGTTCGAACGACGTTGTATTTTGAGATAGACTTCGGAAGATACAATGTTGGCGCAAGCGCATATACTCGATCCAGTCAGTTTTGTAACGGTTTCGTGACGGTCAGAAAACTCATTGTCCGAACAAAGCTAATAATCAAAAATTTGGACAAGAAACTCCATTGTAAAGGACATTCAGCCAAAGAATAGGATTTTTAACCTAACATGAACTAAATCAAGTCAGCGACGGTGAAATTTCCCACTACTGCTGGAGAGTTGTAGAAGGGATAAAATTCGGCTTAAGGCGATAGTCGGAAAATTTGAGCGCTTGATTTTGAAATTCTATTGATATTTGCGGTTTTGGTCATAATTTCTTTTTTTGGAACACAGATGAGTTTTGTGGCTACCAATTTCTTCTTTTTTTGTTTTAGTAAGTCGAACCAAATACTCATACGGCACCAGTATATCGGACTCTTTACAAAATACGTTCTCTTAGCGGCGTTCTCCACAGAGATAAAAAACTAATTAAAATAATATTTTTTTTGCAACTCTAGCAATAAGTTAAGGTATATACGAAGAGTTTCCCATTTAGATTTTTATTTTAAGTATATTTTTAAACTTTTTACCGCATCCCAAAAATTAGATAAAATTTTGGGATGCTGTAAAATGTTTAAAAAGAAACCTAAAACAAAAAACGAAATGGGGAACTCTTCGTTTATACCTTAACTTATTGCTAGCGTTGGAAAAAAATATTATTTTAATTAGTTTTTTATTTGTGTGGAGAACGCCGCTAAGCGAACGTATTTTGTAAAGAGTTCATTTTACTGCTCCCCTATGATTATTTGGTTTGCCTTACATGAACAAAAAAAGAAGAAATTAGAAGCCACAGGACTCTTCTGTGTACCAAAAAAAGAAATTCTAAAATAGCTTCAATGGAAAAAAAATATGATCAAAACCGCAAATATCAAGCGAATTTCAAAATCAAGCGCTCACATTTGCCGACTATCCTTTTAAGCCACGCCTCTTTCTAGGTCCGACATACGTTAGTTATAGTTGCTTCCCCGTGAGTGTAGATTTTCTATACCACAACCGAAAGCGTATAATTTTTCTTAGTTCCACATACGTTCAAGAGGAAGTTGCAGAACTTACGGGTTTTTAAATATAATAGAGTGTGAGCGAAACAGGTTGCTTGTCTACATGACAACTATTTTTTGGATGAACACTTTATACCTATTTTCTTAAATTGAACTACAGTTTTCTTGTCTACTTTGCTATTCTACTTACCTAAATAATATTTTAAAGACCCTTTTCTTATTTGCATAATAAAAAATATATATAATTGTCTTATTCCAAGTATTTACAAATCAAGAATTTTTTCTCAGGAACCAAGAAAGGTCAATGAAGACCCCTGAAACCTACAAAAAGTCTAAAACTGTACAACGTGGATCGTAGTCATTGGGACTTTAAATCAAAATTACTTACTCCAATATTCCTGAATGGTTTCCTAAGGTCATTTTCCATATTGCTTCAAAGAACCCAAAGAATCCTAATTCTGAGAAATTGTAAGAATGTAAAGATTTGTACAAAGTTGAAAACTTATTTATACTTACAAGGCGTGTTCCATTTAAGACTATAATACCTAATTTTTAATTATTATCCAGTTTACAGCAAATTGGTCTTACAATAACTATTTACGATCATAAAATTATTTAAAGCAAAATACCATACCTACATGGTTCTCAGTGAGAATCTAACATATTATACTTTATTGAAAAAATATTAACAAAAAAATGAGCAAAATTACTTTAAAGCTTATACTACTTCTAGTTCATATTAAATGATTTAAAATTTTGACAAAAAATGTTAATTCCGAAATATTTTTAATTAAAAAATGTGCGTACATTTAAGATTTAATTTTTAAACCAGGATATCTTGGAACCATGACATGTAACTCCGAGGTATTGATGTAGACAAATAAAAAAGGTATCATATCATCAAACAACCCAAAAAAGTTATCAAGTTGAAAATACCGTAATATAGGAACTTTTCCAAAACGTGGAAGTGGAAAAGTTTGTATAATGTATACTTAATAATTTTTCTAATAAATTTCGAATTAATGATTATTGAATTTATTTAACAGGAATTTTATCGTTTATTAATGTAAATCATATACTATAAAACTTATATTTGCATTGATTACTACTTTCATATAGTTTTGGACGTATTGATAAAGTCTATATTTATAATATATGAATTTTTAAATAATAAAATTGTAAAATAACTAACTATTCGCTGTATTTAAATTCCCCATAAAAAATAATTTATACATGTTTTATTTCAATATAAATTTTCTTTTACTATTCGTAATTACCGTTGTAAAATAATGTAGTCAAAAAATAATCTTTACTTCCTTTTTAAAATAATTTTTAATAGGAACAAATTTCCGCAACTTAAGATAGCTGATTTTATAATACTAAACTTTACAAATATATATATATTTTTATCAAATTGGCAATTTTAAATCTTATTTTATTTTCCACTATACTTCATAAAAATTGATCAATACATAAACTACCCAACTAATTTTTTTATTGGCTGAAATCTTTAAGTTACTGATAATTAAATAAAATTGAGTACATAAAGTTAACTTTTCTTAAATTATTTTAATAAAAATATATTACCAACATCAAGATCCAATAATTCGAAGTAAGGGCACATGTGCTTTTTTTAAGACGGTATTTCCAAATTTCCAAAAATTTTCGTTTCAGATTTGTAATTCATCGCCCTTCGCCCAATAGGAAGATCACAAAAAATATGCCATGAATACGTTTTAAAATAAATTATCACCGATTTGGAATTTTTTTAAATGCCTTTTTATAGAAGATTTCAAAGTTCTAATAACTGGAAAAAATTTCACAAAGCATGAAAAAAATATAGTGACCTAAAAGTACCTTAACTTTTGGCCCTTCTAATTATTTCAAATGCAAATCATAAAAATGGGTTAAATGGTAGCCTAGTTAAGTTAAGATATCCTATGGTGCCCGTAATGTTCGATTTCATGATTTATCATGGTTTTTCGTCGGCATTAATTCTCAGTGATTCGCTGATAATTTGCAACGAAGCTTCAGAAAAGTTGGAACTATGCGAAAAATATTAAATTCAAAATGTGGGAAGATAGATGTCCTAAAAGTAAGCACCTTAAATCTTTCCTTCTCCTAATATTGCCAAAGAAATCTTGCTTCAAATTATCGACCAATATCTGTTAATCCAGTATACTTCTTTCTGCTATTCGAACTACTGATTACATGAAAAAAATGGAATATTTTACCTCTAACCAATATGGATTTTAAACTGGGAGAAGTAATTCAGATCCAGCTGTGGATCTCTTAAATAAAATTTCCAATGCTTTGATGGATTATTCTGTGGGGCAATTCTCCCTATTTGTTATTTGGAGATATGAAAGTCATTAACATTTACCCTGGGTGTATGATAATCATGTGATTGCCACTACTGCCAGAATGGAGATTGGACTTTAAATTACTTACGTCCAACATTAATATTGTTTCTAAATCTTTATATGATCTTTCTAAAGCTTTTGATCTAATGCTTTTCGAAGAACATATTTAAAGTACATTTAATCCTTCCCTTGTCCCTTGTATCAGAAGACAATACGTTAAAATTACTCATGGGGTTCCCCAGGGAAGTTTTATTGGTCCATTGTTTTTCATCATATTTGTCAACGATCTTTCCTGTAATATACCAGCTGATGTAATACAATTAACCGACGACACCACACTACTAACATCTCAAAAAATAAAGAAAATCTTCAAGAACAAGAAGTCAACAAAATAGTCTTTACATATTTACACGCATAACACACGCCAAACAAAATTAAATATTTAGTAGGTATATTAGACTACAAATCTTCTGAATATTTAAATGTAGACCCAAACATCTACAACAAGATGCCTGAGAAGCGCCATGAAATAAATCCAAGAAAAATGTAAATGTAGACCTATTGGAATGGATTCTACACCATAAGGCTGAATACCCAAGGATCGAACGATAAATGGTCTGAAAGGAAAAAGATCGAACGAAAAAAATCCGAATTGGAGGGAAGTCCATCTTGGACAAAAGGCCAGAAGAAAAATACTTTTTAATATTCGACTATTTTTCTTTCAGTTTTTTCTCCACATCGCTTCGGGCTTTTGCCGTTCGGCCTATTTTCTTTTGTCCTTTTGTCCCCATCGCATTGGATCAATTCATAGTGTACTTTACTAATAAATAGTATTATCAGGGATTATATTTTGACAACTTGCTGTAATATCTTGAGCAAATGAACACTAATAAAAATTCTTCCCCGGCAATTTTTTTTGCTGGGAAATTCAATGCTGAAAGTTTGATTGGAAATACCTATTTTTCAAAAGAGTTTTATAAATTATTATTATATTAATTATTATTATTTTATAAATTATTCTTTTCTTGCGCCAAATTTACAATAAAAATTTTCATTATGCACTTTCCTGTGATAAGTTTTCTCGCTATGAAATTTTCAAGATGAATTTTCTGCTATGAGTTTCTGTCATCCCCGTTTAATGATTATTATATTTCATAATTTTTAAAGAAAAAAAAAGGAAAAATTTTTGAGTATACTGATTCTGGTAGAAAGGCGTATGAATAATGTTGAGATTTTTAGTTTGTTTTAAAGAAGGTTCCAAATTTTGTAACGTACCGAAATCTCTATAATATTTACAATAAAGTCAAGTTAGTAACGATATATTTATACTTACATCAATTTTATTTAGAATACATGCGAATTTTGAAAATTTTAATCACAGCATATTGCAAAAAGTAAAAATAGCACATTTTTTAAGTTTACTTTAGATTTTAGATTTTAGATTTAAGAGTAGGCATAAATTAATTCCAAATTATTAAAAATAACTAACAGCACAAGAATTGGTTCATCAGTTGCGTAAATAAAGACCAGTTACTTTTATTAACTATTATAATACGTCAACAATGCTCCAAAATTTAGTATTTGAATTTATTACCCTTATTTAAATATTGGTATTAATAAGTTAAAGTATTAATTTTATTCTAAGTGCAAATTGCGATACTAATAAATTTTCCATAAAGGTATTGGCGTAGTACATATAATAATAAACATTAAATACTAAAACTACAATAAAAAAAACATAAAATCTAAAATGCAGATTAGCAAAATTTTTGGGTATATATACACAAAATCTTAACAATTAGGTTACAATTTAATCAAGTTACAAATATAATAGCAAACAAGTCATCTTTATCATAAAAAGGTAACGAAACATATATACAAACATATTTATATTTTATTAACTGAGTTGTTATTTAATTTTCAATAGATGAATTTGAATTTGCTACTTATATTTTTGGTGACTTACACTGAAGCCGGACGCAAAGTTATAGTTCAAAATGATGATCCCAGAGGTGGAAAATTGGTTCGTCGAAAATTGCCTGGTGGTTCTTTAAGTAATATGAACTTGGATAGTGAATCAATTGAAGATACAAGAGGTAAGCCCTTGTACCATAAACAGTTCCATTCGCCAATCGGAAATTCAAAGACTTTGAATTTTACAATGCCCGAAAGTACTTTAATGAGATTTACTCCAGAACAAGTGCAGGAATATTTGGGAAATTTGAAAAATTTATATGAGTCGGTTAATTTTACGGTATTAAGTGATGCAGATTTAGGTCTGCCTATGGACAAGCCTGTACCAAATATACCCTACTTAAATTTAATGCCAGGTGCAGGTATTAAAAGGATATTAAATGACATCGATGATGATGGTCCATTTGAAGAAGGTATTGACATTGATATGCCAGGAAATTCAGGCATTAATATTCCTAATGAATTAGGTGGCAGCCCTATTGGTGATGATATTTCATTTAATACTATTGGTCCCAACGGCCCCAGTATGGTAATAAACAATCCCGCAATTGAAGATATAGTTGGACCTGGTATGGGATCCAATATTGATGGATCGATAGTAATTCCATCAAATACCAACTGGCAAAACTTTGTGGGTTCTCTGCAATACAACAATATTCGAAAATTAACTAAGGAACAATCTAAAACAGTCGTAAGCAATTACATATCTCAAACGAAAGTAAGCTCTGTCATTTGGAAAATGGATATCACTTATATCACCGTAAGATTATGCAGGTTCATGTCTTATGAAAATATAAACACCTATAGTAGTGATCAAAGATATGTTTTATACACTAAATACTTGGAAGATAAAAAGGTTAATGTTGAACAGGATTATAGATTATACACTGTTGTAAATGAGTACTACGTAAAGATAAGCACGTCCATAAGACAAGAGTACAACTTAGATATTTCAACTGGAGACTTAAAATACAGATTTATGTCTCGTATTTATGAAATGGTTGAAACGAAGGTAGAGTTCACATCTCAAACGATATCTTCAAGTTTCGATAGTGAAATTCAATACATTTGCTCCTACAGTAAGGTTGAAAGGACCAGAGTTGTAACAACCATTGCAAGATCATGCGGTGTAAGTATCGATGCAGCCATTGGAAACACTTTAGTACCTGGACTTGATAACGTTGGGCCTTATGAAGTTGGTAACTCATTACCAATTAGAAACAATCCACTAAGAGGACCAGTCAATAGCTATGACAGCATTTCTCCAGTAGATACTTTTGGATCAAGGAGTCCTAGTGTTATTATTGGAAATGGCGGAATTCCTGGTGTAGAAGATTCAATTGTAATTCCCTCTGATACCAACTGGCAAAACTATGTAAACTCACTTCAATATAACAAAATTCAAAGGTTGACAACAGAACAATCTAAGACAATTGTGTCTAATTACATATCTCAAACCAAAGTGAGCTCTGTCATTTGGAAAATGGATATCACTTACATCACCGTAAGGTTATGCAGGTTTATGTCGTATGAAAACATAAACACCTATAGCAGTGACCAAAGATATGTTTTGTACACTAAATACTTGGAAGAGAAAAAGGTTAATGTTGAACAGGATTACAGATTATACACTGTTGTAAATGAGTACTACGTAAAGATAAGCACTTCCATAAGACAAGAGTACAACTTAGATATATCCACAGGAGACTTAAAATACAGATTCATGTCTCGTATTTATGAAATGGTTGAAACGAAGGTAGAGTTCACATCTCAAACGATATCTTCAAGTTTCGATAGTGAAATTCAATACATTTGCTCCTACAGTAAGGTTGAAAGGACCAGAGTTGTGACAACCATTGCAAGATCTTGCGGTGTAAGTATCGATGCTGCCATTGGAAATACATTAAGACCAGGTCTTGATAACATTGGATCTTATGAATTGGGTAACTCATTACCAATTAATAATAATAGACTAAGAGGACCAGTAAATAGCTATGACGTTATGTCCCCAGAAGATACTTTCGTATCCACGAGTCCCAGTGTAATAAATGGAAATGGAGGAATTCCTGGTATAGAGGATTCTATTGTAATTCCCTCTGATACAAACTGGCAAAACTATGTAAACTCACTCCAATACAACAAAATTCAAAGGTTAACAAAAGAACAATCTAAAACAATTGTGTCTAACTACCTATCTCAAACCAAAGTAAGCTCAGTCATTTGGAAAATGGACATCACATACATCACCGTAAGGTTAAGCAGGTTCATGTCTTATGAAAATATTAACACCTATAGCAGTGATCAAAGATACGTTTTGTACACTAAATACTTGGAACAGAAAAAGGTTAATGTTGAACAGGATTACAGATTATACACTGTTGTAAATGAGTACTACGTAAAGATAAGCACATCCATAAGACAAGAGTATAACCTGGATATTTCAACTGGAGACTTAAAATACAGATTCATGTCTCGTATTTATCAAATGGTTGAAACGAAGGTAGAGTTTACATCTCAAACGATTTCCTCAAATTTCGATAGTGAAATTCAATACATTTGCACTTACAGTAAGGTAGAAAGAACCAGAGTTGTTACAACCATTGCAAGATCATTCGGTGTAAGTATCGATGGAGCCATTGGAAACACTTTAAGACCAGGATTTGATAACATTGGATCTTATGAAGTAGATAACTCATTACCAATTATAAACAATCGACTAAGAAGACCAATTAATACCTACGGCGTAATTTCTCCAGATGACACTTTTGGATCTAAGGGTCCCAGTGTAATAATTGGAAGTGGAGGAATTCCTACTTTGGAAGATTCCATTGTAATTCCGTCTGATACAAACTGGCAAAACTATGTAAACTCACTTCAATATAACAAAATTCAAAGGTTGACAAAAGAACAATCTAAAACAATTGTGTCTAACTACATATCTCAAACCAAAGTAAGCTCTGTTATTTGGAAAATGGACATCACTTACATCAGCGTAAGATTAAGCAGGTTTATGTCTTATGAAAACATAAACACCTATAGCAGCGAACAAAGGTACGTTTTGTACACTAAATACTTGGAAGAGAAAAAGGTTAATGTTGAACAGGATTATAGATTATACACTGTTGTAAATGAGTACTACGTAAAGATAAGTACATCCATAAGAAGAGAGTATAACCTAGATATTTCAACTGGAGACTTAAAATACAGATTTATGTCCCGCATTTATGAAATGGTTGAAACAAACATAGAATTTACTTCTCAATCTATATCCACCTCATTCGATAGTGAAATTCAATACATTTGCACTTACAGTAAAGTTGAAAGAACCAGAGTTGTTACAACAATAGCTAGGTCATGTGGGGTAAATATTGATGCAGTTATTGGATTAAATTCGAGACCAATTGATGACAGTGAATTTCATCAAGTTGATGTTTCATCACCAATGAATTATAGACGTCAAAGTAGACCAAGTATTAGGAATCCAGGTATAGTAATTGACCAAACTGGTACACCTGTGATGGAAGATTCTGTAGTCATTCCATCCAGTGCAAACTGGCAATCTTATATAGGCTCACTTCAATACAACAAAATTCGAAGATTAACACAGGCACAATCTAAAACAGTTGTAACTAACTACATTTCTCAAACAAAAGTCAGTTCAGTTTTATGGAAAATGGACGTTACTTTTATCACATTAAGATTATGCAGGTATATGTCCTATGAAGAAATTAACACTTATAGTAGTGAACAAAGATATGTTTTGTACACTAAATATTTAGAAGAAAAGAAAGTCAATGTTGAACAAGATTACAGAATATACACTGTTGTAAATGAGTACTACGTAAAGATAAGCACTTCTATAAGACAAGAGTACAACTTAGATATATCAACAGGAGACTTAAAATACAGATTCATGTCTCGAATTTATGAAATGGTTGAAACGAAGGTAGAGTTCACATCTCAAACGATATCTTCAAGTTTCGATAGTGAAATTCAATACATTTGCTCCTACAGTAAGGTTGAAAGGACCAGAGTTGTAACAACCATTGCAAGATCTTGCGGTGTAAGTATCGATGCTGGCATTGGAAACATTTTAAGACCTGGACTTGATAACGTTGGACCTTATGATGTAGGTAGCTCATTACCAATTAGAAACAATCCCATAAGAGGACCAGTCAATAGCTATGACAGCATTTCTCCAGTAGATACTTTTGGATCAAGGAATCCTAGTGTAATTATTGGAAATGGCGGAATTCCCGGTGTTGAAGATTCCATTGTAATTCCATCTGATACAAACTGGCAAAACTATGTAAACTCGCTCCAATATAACAAAATTCAGAGGCTGACAAGGGAGCAATCTCAAACAATTGTGACGAACTACATATCTCAAACCAAAGTAAGCTCTGTTATTTGGAAAATGGATATCACTTACATCACCGTAAGGTTGTGCAGGTTTATGTCTTATGAAAACATAAACACCTATAGCAGTGACCAAAGATATGTTTTGTACACTAAATACTTGGAAGAGAAAAAGGTTAATGTTGAACAGGATTACAGATTATACACTGTTGTAAATGAGTACTACGTAAAGATAAGCACTTCCATAAGACAAGAGTACAACTTAGATATATCAACAGGAGACTTAAAATACAGATTCATGTCTCGTATTTATGAAATGGTTGAAACAAAGGTAGAGTTCACATCTCAAACGATATCTTCAAGTTTCGATAGTGAAATTCAATACATTTGCTCCTACAGTAAGGTTGAAAGGACCAGAGTTGTAACAACCATTGCAAGATCTTGCGGTGTAAGTATCGATGCTGGCATTGGAAATACTTTAAGACCTGGACTTGATAACGTTGGATCTTATGATGTAGGTAGCTCATTACCAATTAGAAACAATCCCATAAGAGGACCAGTCAATAGCTATGACAGCATTTCTCCAGTAGATACTTTTGGATCAAGGAGTCCTAGTGTGATTATTGGAAATGGCGGAATTCCCGGTGTTGAAGATTCCATTGTAATTCCATCTGATACAAACTGGCAAAACTATGTAAACTCGCTTCAATATAACAAAATTCAGAGGCTGACAAGGGAGCAATCTCAAACAATTGTGACGAACTACATATCTCAAACCAAAGTAAGCTCTGTCATTTGGAAAATGGATATCACTTACATCACTGTAAGGTTATGCAGGTTTATGTCTTATGAAAACATAAACACCTATAGCAGTGACCAAAGATATGTTTTGTACACTAAATACTTGGAAGAGAAAAAGGTTAATGTTGAACAGGATTACAGATTATACACTGTTGTAAATGAGTACTACGTAAAGATAAGCACTTCAATAAGACAAGAGTATAAATTAGATATATCAACTGGAGACTTAAAATACAGATTCATGTCTCGTATTTATGAAATGGTTGAAACGAAGGTAGAGTTCACATCTCAAACGATATCTTCAAGTTTCGATAGTGAAATTCAATACATTTGCTCCTACAGTAAGGTTGAAAGGACCAGAGTTGTAACAACCATTGCAAGATCTTGCGGTGTAAGTATCGATGCTGGCATTGGAAATACTTTAAGACCTGGACTTGATAACGTTGGATCTTATGATGTAGGTAGCTCATTACCAATTAGAAACAATCCCATAAGAGGACCAGTCAATAGCTATGACAGCATTTCTCCAGTAGATACTTTTGGATCAAGGAGTCCTAGTGTGATTATTGGAAATGGCGGAATTCCCGGTGTTGAAGATTCCATTGTAATTCCATCTGATACAAACTGGCAAAACTATGTAAACTCGCTTCAATATAACAAAATTCAGAGGCTGACAAGGGAGCAATCTCAAACAATTGTGACGAACTACATATCTCAAACCAAAGTAAGCTCTGTCATTTGGAAAATGGATATCACTTACATCACTGTAAGGTTATGCAGGTTTATGTCTTATGAAAACATAAACACCTATAGCAGTGACCAAAGATATGTTTTGTACACTAAATACTTGGAAGAGAAAAAGGTTAATGTTGAACAGGATTACAGATTATACACTGTTGTAAATGAGTACTACGTAAAGATAAGCACTTCAATAAGACAAGAGTATAAATTAGATATATCAACTGGAGACTTAAAATACAGATTCATGTCTCGTATTTATGAAATGGTTGAAACGAAGGTAGAGTTCACATCTCAAACGATATCTTCAAGTTTCGATAGTGAAATTCAATACATTTGCTCCTACAGTAAGGTTGAAAGGACCAGAGTTGTAACAACCATTGCAAGATCTTGCGGTGTAAGTATCGATGCTGGCATTGGAAACACTTTAAGACCTGGATTTGATAACGTTGGACCTTATGATGTAGGTAGCTCATTACCAATTAGAAACAATCCTCTAAGAGGACCAGTCAATAGCTACGACAGCATTTCTCCAGTAGATACTTTTGGATCAAGGAGTCCTGGTGTAATTATTGGAAATGGCGGAATTCCTGGTGTTGAAGATTCCATTGTAATTCCATCTGATACAAACTGGCAAAACTATGTAAACTCACTTCAATATAACAAAATTCAGAGGCTGACAAGGGAGCAATCTCAAACAATTGTGACGAACTACATATCTCAAACCAAAGTAAGCTCTGTCATTTGGAAAATGGATATCACTTACATCACCGTAAGGTTATGCAGGTTTATGTCTTATGAAAACATAAACACCTATAGCAGTGACCAAAGATATGTTTTGTACACTAAATACTTGGAAGAGAAAAAGGTTAATGTTGAACAGGATTACAGATTATACACTGTTGTAAATGAGTACTACGTAAAGATAAGCACTTCCATAAGACAAGAGTACAACTTAGATATATCAACAGGAGACCTAAAGTACAGATTCATGTCTCGAATTTATGAAATGGTTGAAACCAAGGTAGAGTTCACATCTCAAACGATATCTTCAAGTTTCGATAGTGAAATTCAATACATTTGCTCCTACAGTAAGGTTGAAAGGACCAGAGTTATAACAACCATTGCAAGATCTTGCGGTGTAAGTATCGATGCTGGCATTGGAAACACTTTAAGACCTGGATTTGATAACGTTGGACCTTATGATGTAGGTAGCTCATTACCAATTAGAAACAATCCTCTAAGAGGACCAGTCAATAGCTACGACAGCATTTCTCCAGTAGATACTTTTGGATCAAGGAGTCCTGGTGTAATTATTGGAAATAGCGGAATTCCCGGTGTTGAAGATTCCATTGTAATTCCATCTGATACAAACTGGCAAAACTATGTAAACTCGCTTCAATATAACAAAATTCAGAGGCTGACAAGGGAGCAATCTCAAACAATTGTGACGAACTACATATCTCAAACCAAAGTAAGCTCTGTCATTTGGAAAATGGATATCACTTACATCACTGTAAGGTTATGCAGGTTTATGTCTTATGAAAACATAAACACCTATAGCAGTGACCAAAGATATGTTTTGTACACTAAATACTTGGAAGAGAAAAAGGTAAATGTTGAACAGGATTACAGATTATACACTGTTGTAAATGAGTACTACGTAAAGATAAGCACTTCCATAAGACAAGAGTACAACTTAGATATATCAACAGGAGACTTAAAATACAGATTTATGTCTCGTATTTATGAAATGGTTGAAACAAAGGTAGAGTTCACATCTCAAACGATATCTTCAAGTTTCGATAGTGAAATTCAATACATTTGCTCCTACAGTAAGGTTGAAAGGACCAGAGTTGTAACAACTATTGCAAGATCTTGCGGTGTAAGTATTGATGCTGGCATTGGAAACATTTTAAGACCTGGACTTGATAACGTTGGACCTTACGATGTAGGTAGCTCATTACCAATTAGAAACAATCCCATAAGAGGACCAGTCAATAGCTATGACAGCATTTCTCCAGTAGATACTTTTGGATCAAGGAGTCCTAGTGTGATTATTGGAAATGGCGGAATTCCCGGTGTTGAAGATTCCATTGTAATTCCATCTGATACAAACTGGCAAAACTATGTAAACTCGCTCCAATATAACAAAATTCAGAGGCTGACAAGGGAGCAATCTCAAACAATTGTGACGAACTACATATCTCAAACCAAAGTAAGCTCTGTCATTTGGAAAATGGATATCACTTACATCACCGTAAGGTTATGCAGGTTTATGTCTTATGAGAACATAAACACCTATAGCAGTGACCAAAGATATGTTTTGTACACTAAATACTTGGAAGAGAAAAAGGTAAATGTTGAACAGGATTACAGATTATACACTGTTGTAAATGAGTACTACGTAAAGATAAGCACTTCCATAAGACAAGAGTACAACTTAGATATATCAACAGGAGACTTAAAATACAGATTTATGTCTCGTATTTATGAAATGGTTGAAACAAAGGTAGAGTTCACATCTCAAACGATATCTTCAAGTTTCGATAGTGAAATTCAATACATTTGCTCCTACAGTAAGGTTGAAAGGACCAGAGTTGTAACAACTATTGCAAGATCTTGCGGTGTAAGTATTGATGCTGGCATTGGAAACATTTTAAGACCTGGACTTGATAACGTTGGACCTTATGATGTAGGTAGCTCATCACCAATTAGAAACAATCCCATAAGAGGACCAGTCAATAGCTATGACAGCATTTCTCCAGTAGATACCTTTGGATCAAGGAGTCCTAGTGTAATTATTGGAAATGGCGGAATTCCTGGTGTTGAAGATTCCATTGTAATTCCATCTGATACAAACTGGCAAAACTATGTAAACTCACTTCAATATAACAAAATTCAGAGGCTGACAAGGGAGCAATCTCAAACAATTGTGACGAACTACATATCTCAAACCAAAGTAAGCTCTGTCATTTGGAAAATGGATATCACTTACATCACCGTAAGGTTATGCAGGTTTATGTCTTATGAGAACATAAACACCTATAGCAGTGACCAAAGATATGTTTTGTACACTAAATACTTGGAAGAGAAAAAGGTTAATGTTGAACAGGATTACAGATTATACACTGTTGTAAATGAGTACTACGTAAAGATAAGCACTTCCATAAGACAAGAGTACAACTTAGATATATCAACAGGAGACTTAAAATACAGATTCATGTCTCGTATTTATGAAATGATTGAAACAAAGGTAGAGTTCACATCTCAAACGATATCTTCAAGTTTCGATAGTGAAATTCAATACATTTGCTCCTACAGTAAGGTTGAAAGGACCAGAGTTGTAACGACTATTGCAAGATCTTGCGGTGTAAGTATCGATGCTGGCATTGGAAACACTTTAAGACCTGGACTTGATAACGTTGGACCTTATGATGTAGGTAGCTCATTACCAATTAGAAACAATCCCATAAGAGGACCAGTCAATAGCTATGACAGCATTTCTCCAGTAGATACTTTTGGATCAAGGAGTCCTAGTGTGATTATTGGAAATGGCGGAATTCCCGGTGTTGAAGATTCCATTGTAATTCCATCTGATACAAACTGGCAAAACTATGTAAACTCGCTCCAATATAACAAAATTCAGAGGCTGACAAGGGAGCAATCTCAAACAATTGTGACGAACTACATATCTCAAACCAAAGTAAGCTCTGTCATTTGGAAAATGGATATCACTTACATCACTGTAAGGTTATGCAGGTTTATGTCTTATGAAAACATAAACACCTATAGCAGTGACCAAAGATATGTTTTGTACACTAAATACTTGGAAGAGAAAAAGGTAAATGTTGAACAGGATTACAGATTATACACTGTTGTAAATGAGTACTACGTAAAGATAAGCACTTCCATAAGACAAGAGTACAACTTAGATATATCAACAGGAGACTTAAAATACAGATTTATGTCTCGTATTTATGAAATGGTTGAAACAAAGGTAGAGTTCACATCTCAAACGATATCTTCAAGTTTCGATAGTGAAATTCAATACATTTGCTCCTACAGTAAGGTTGAAAGGACCAGAGTTGTAACAACTATTGCAAGATCTTGCGGTGTAAGTATTGATGCTGGCATTGGAAACATTTTAAGACCTGGACTTGATAACGTTGGACCTTACGATGTAGGTAGCTCATTACCAATTAGAAACAATCCCATAAGAGGACCAGTCAATAGCTATGACAGCATTTCTCCAGTAGATACTTTTGGATCAAGGAGTCCTAGTGTGATTATTGGAAATGGCGGAATTCCCGGTGTTGAAGATTCCATTGTAATTCCATCTGATACAAACTGGCAAAACTATGTAAACTCGCTCCAATATAACAAAATTCAGAGGCTGACAAGGGAGCAATCTCAAACAATTGTGACGAACTACATATCTCAAACCAAAGTAAGCTCTGTCATTTGGAAAATGGATATCACTTACATCACTGTAAGGTTATGCAGGTTTATGTCTTATGAAAACATAAACACCTATAGCAGTGACCAAAGATATGTTTTGTACACTAAATACTTGGAAGAGAAAAAGGTAAATGTTGAACAGGATTACAGATTATACACTGTTGTAAATGAGTACTACGTAAAGATAAGCACTTCCATAAGACAAGAGTACAACTTAGATATATCAACAGGAGACTTAAAATACAGATTCATGTCTCGTATTTATGAAATGGTTGAAACGAAGGTAGAGTTCACATCTCAAACGATATCTTCAAGTTTCGATAGTGAAATTCAATACATTTGCTCCTACAGTAAGGTTGAAAGGACCAGAGTTGTAACAACTATTGCAAGATCTTGCGGTGTAAGTATCGATGCTGGCATTGGAAACATTTTAAGACCTGGACTTGATAACGTTGGACCTTATGATGTAGGTAGCTCATTACCAATTAGAAACAATCCCATAAGAGGACCAGTCAATAGCTATGACAGCATTTCTCCAGTAGATACTTTTGGATCAAGGAATCCTAGTGTAATTATTGGAAATGGCGGAATTCCCGGTGTTGAAGATTCCATTGTAATTCCATCTGATACAAACTGGCAAAACTATGTAAACTCGCTCCAATATAACAAAATTCAGAGGCTGACAAGGGAGCAATCTCAAACAGTTGTGACGAACTACATATCTCAAACCAAAGTAAGCTCTGTCATTTGGAAAATGGATATCACTTACATCACTGTAAGGTTATGCAGGTTTATGTCTTATGAAAACATAAACACCTATAGCAGTGACCAAAGATATGTTTTGTACACTAAATACTTGGAAGAGAAAAAGGTAAATGTTGAACAGGATTACAGATTATACACTGTTGTAAATGAGTACTACGTAAAGATAAGCACTTCCATAAGACAAGAGTACAACTTAGATATATCAACAGGAGACCTAAAATACAGATTCATGTCTCGAATTTATGAAATGGTTGAAACGAAGGTACAGTTCACATCTCAAACGATATCTTCAAGTTTCGATAGTGAAATTCAATACATTTGCTCCTACAGTAGGGTTGAAAGGACCAGAGTTGTAACAACCATTGCAAGATCTTGCGGTGTAAGTATCGATGCTGGCATTGGAAACACTTTAAGACCTGGATTTGATAACATTGGACCATATGAAGTAGGTAGCTCATTACCAATTAGAAACAATCCCATAAGAGGACCAGTCAATAGCTATGACAGCATTTCTCCAGTAGATACTTTTGGATCAAGGAGTCCTAGTGTAATTATTGGAAATGGAGGAATTCCCGGTGTTGAAGATTCCATTGTAATTCCATCTGATACAAACTGGCAAAACTATGTAAACTCACTTCAATATAACAAAATTCAAAGGTTGACAAGGGAGCAATCTCAAACAATTGTGACGAACTACATATCTCAAACCAAAGTAAGCTCTGTCATTTGGAAAATGGATATCACTTACATCACGGTTAGGTTATGCAGGTTTATGTCTTATGAAAACATAAATACCTATAGCAGTGACCAAAGATATGTTTTGTACACTAAATACTTGGAAGAGAAAAAGGTTAATGTTGAACAGGATTACAGATTATACACTGTTGTAAATGAGTACTACGTAAAGATAAGCACTTCCATAAGACAAGAGTACAACTTAGATATATCAACAGGAGACTTAAAATACAGATTCATGTCTCGTATTTATGAAATGGTTGAAACAAAGGTAGAGTTCACATCTCAAACGATATCTTCAAGTTTCGATAGTGAAATTCAATACATTTGTTCCTACAGTAAGGTTGAAAGGACCAGAGTTGTAACAACCATTGCAAGATCTTGCGGTGTAAGTATCGATGCTGGCATTGGAAATACTTTAAGACCTGGACTTGATAACGATGGATCTTATGATGTTGGTAGCTCATTACCAATTAGAAACAATCCCATAAGAGGACCAGTCAATAGCTATGACAGCATTTCTCCAGTAGATACTTTTGGATCAAGGAGTCCTAGTGTAATTATTGGAAATGGCGGAATTCCCGGTGTTGAAGATTCCATTGTAATTCCATCTGATACAAACTGGCAAAACTATGTAAACTCACTTCAATATAACAAAATTCAGAGGCTGACAAGGGAGCAATCTCAAACAATTGTGACGAACTACATATCTCAAACCAAAGTAAGCTCTGTCATTTGGAAAATGGATATCACTTACATCACCGTAAGGTTATGCAGGTTTATGTCTTATGAAAATATAAACACCTATAGCAGTGACCAAAGATATGTTTTGTACACTAAATACTTGGAAGAGAAAAAGGTTAATGTTGAACAGGATTACAGATTATACACTGTTGTAAATGAGTACTACGTAAAGATAAGCACTTCTATAAGACAAGAGTACAACTTAGATATATCAACAGGAGACTTAAAATACAGATTCATGTCTCGTATTTATGAAATGGTTGAAACAAAGGTAGAGTTCACATCTCAAACGATATCTTCAAGTTTCGATAGTGAAATTCAATACATTTGCTCCTACAGTAAGGTTGAAAGGACCAGAGTTGTAACAACCATTGCAAGGTCTTGCGGTGTAAGTATCGATGCTGGCATTGGAAACACTTTAAGACCTGGATTTGATAACGTTGGACCTTATGGAGTAGGTAGCTCATTACCAATTAGAAACAATCCTCTAATTGGACCTGTCAATAGCTATGACAGCATTTCTCCAGTAGATACTTTTGGACCAAGGAGTCCTAGTGTAATTATTGGAAATGGCGGAATTCCTGGTGTTGAAGATTCCATTGTACTTCCGTCTGATACAAACTGGCAAAACTATGTAAACTCACTTCAATATAACAAAATTCAAAGGTTGACAAGGGAGCAATCCCAAACAATTGTGTCTAACTACATATCTCAAACCAAAGTAAGCTCTGTCATTTGGAAAATGGATATCACTTACATCACTGTAAGGTTATGCAGGTTTATGTCTTATGAAAACATAAATACCTATAGCAGTGACCAAAGATATGTTTTGTACACTAAATACTTGGAAGAGAAAAAGGTTAATGTTGAACAGGATTACAGATTATACACTGTTGTAAATGAGTACTACGTAAAGATAAGCACTTCCATAAGACAAGAGTACAACTTAGATATATCAACAGGAGACTTAAAATACAGATTCATGTCTCGTATTTATGAAATGGTTGAAACAAAGGTAGAGTTCACATCTCAAACGATATCTTCAAGTTTCGATAGTGAAATTCAATACATTTGCTCCTACAGTAAGGTTGAAAGGACCAGAGTTGTAACAACTATTGCAAGATCTTGCGGTGTAAGTATCGATGCTGGCATTGGAAACACTTTAAGACCTGGATTTGATAACGTTGGACCTTATGGAGTAGGTAGCTCATTACCAATTAGAAACAATCCTCTAATTGGACCAGTCAATAGCTATGACAGCATTTCTCCAGTAGATACTTTTGGATCAAGGAGTCCTAGTGTAACTATTGGAAATGGCGGAATTCCTGGTGTTGAAGATTCCATTGTAATTCCATCTGATACAAACTGGCAAAACTATGTAAACTCACTTCAATATAACAAAATTCAGAGGCTGACAAGGGAGCAATCTCAAACAATTGTGACGAACTACATATCTCAAACCAAAGTAAGCTCTGTCATTTGGAAAATGGATGTCACTTACATCACCGTAAGGTTATGCAGGTTTATGTCTTATGAAAACATAAATACCTATAGCAGTGACCAAAGATATGTTTTGTACACTAAATACTTGGAAGAGAAAAAGGTTAATGTTGAACAGGATTACAGATTATACACTGTTGTAAATGAGTACTACGTAAAGATAAGCACTTCCATAAGACAAGAGTACAACTTGGATATAACAACAGGAGACCTAAAATACAGATTCATGTCTCGAATTTATGAAATGGTTGAAACGAAGGTAGAGTTCACATCTCAAACGATATCTTCAAGTTTCGATAGTGAAATTCAATACATTTGCTCCTACAGTAAGGTTGAAAGGACCAGAGTTGTAACAACTATTGCAAGATCTTGCGGTGTAAGTATCGATGCTGGCATTGGAAACACTTTAAGACCTGGATTTGATAACATTGGACCATATGAAGTAGGTAGCTCATTACCAATTAGAAACAATCCCATAAGAGGACCAGTCAATAGCTATGACAGCATTTCTCCAGTAGATACTTTTGGATCAAGGAGTCCTAGTGTAATTATTGGAAATGGCGGAATTCCCGGTGTTGAAGATTCCATTGTAATTCCATCTGATACAAACTGGCAAAACTATGTAAACTCACTTCAATATAACAAAATTCAAAGGTTGACAAGGGAGCAATCTCAAACAATTGTGACGAACTACATATCTCAAACCAAAGTAAGCTCTGTCATTTGGAAAATGGATATCACTTACATCACTGTTAGGCTATGCAGGTTTATGTCTTATGAAAACATAAATACCTATAGCAGTGATCAAAGATATGTTTTGTACACTAAATACTTGGAAGAGAAAAAGGTTAATGTTGAACAGGATTACAGATTATACACTGTTGTAAATGAGTACTACGTAAAGATAAGCACTTCCATAAGACAAGAGTACAACTTAGATATATCAACAGGAGACTTAAAATACAGATTCATGTCTCGTATTTATGAAATGGTCGAAACAAAGGTAGAGTTCACATCTCAAACGATATCTTCAAGTTTCGATAGTGAAATTCAATACATTTGCTCCTACAGTAAGGTTGAAAGGACCAGAGTTGTAACAACCATTGCAAGATCTTGCGGTGTAAGTATCGATGTTGGCATTGGAAATACTTTAAGACCTGGACTTGATAACGTTGGACCTTATGATGTAGGTAGCTCATTACCAATTAGAAACAATCCCATAAGAGGACCAGTCAATAGCTATGACAGCATTTCTCCAGTAGATACTTTTGGATCAAGGAGTCCTAGTGTAATTATTGGAAATGGCGGAATTCCCGGTGTTGAAGATTCCATTGTAATTCCATCTGATACAAACTGGCAAAACTATGTAAACTCACTTCAATATAACAAAATTCAGAGGCTGACAAGGGAGCAATCTCAAACAATTGTGACGAACTACATATCTCAAACCAAAGTAAGCTCTGTCATTTGGAAAATGGATATCACTTATATCACCGTAAGGTTATGCAGGTTTATGTCTTATGAAAACATAAACACCTATAGCAGTGACCAAAGATATGTTTTGTACACTAAATACTTGGAAGAGAAAAAGGTAAATGTTGAACAGGATTACAGATTATACACTGTTGTAAATGAGTACTACGTAAAGATAAGCACTTCCATAAGACAAGAGTACAACTTGGATATATCAACTGGAGACCTAAAATACAGATTCATGTCTCGAATTTATGAAATGGTTGAAACGAAGGTAGAGTTCACATCTCAAACGATATCTTCAAGTTTCGATAGTGAAATTCAATACATTTGCTCCTACAGTAAGGTTGAAAGGACCAGAGTTGTAACAACTATTGCAAGATCTTGCGGTGTAAGTATCGATGCTGGCATTGGAAACACTTTTAGACCTGGATTTGATAACGTTGGACCTTATGATGTAGGTAGCTCATTACCAATTAGAAACAATCCTCTAAGAGGACCAGTCAATAGCTATGACAGCATTTCTCCAGTAGATACTTTTGGATCAAGGAGTCCTAGTGTAATTATTGGAAATGGCGGAATTCCCGGTGTTGAAGATTCCATTGTAATTCCATCTGATACAAACTGGCAAAACTATGTAAACTCACTTCAATATAACAAAATTCAGAGGCTGACAAGGGAGCAATCTCAAACAATTGTGACGAACTACATATCTCAAACCAAAGTAAGCTCTGTCATTTGGAAAATGGATATCACTTATATCACCGTAAGGTTATGCAGGTTTATGTCTTATGAAAACATAAACACCTATAGCAGTGACCAAAGATATGTTTTGTACACTAAATACTTGGAAGAGAAAAAGGTAAATGTTGAACAGGATTACAGATTATACACAGTTGTAAATGAGTACTACGTAAAGATAAGCACTTCCATAAGACAAGAGTACAACTTAGATATATCCACAGGAGACTTAAAATACAGATTCATGTCTCGAATTTATGAAATGGTTGAAACGAAGGTAGAGTTCACATCTCAAACGATATCTTCAAGTTTCGATAGTGAAATTCAATACATTTGCTCCTACAGTAAGGTTGAAAGGACCAGAGTTGTAACAACTATTGCAAGATCTTGCGGTGTAAGTATCGATGCTGGCATTGGAAACACTTTAAGACCTGGACTTGATAACGTTGGACCTTATGTAGTAGGTAACTCATTACCAATTAGAAACAATCCACTAAGAGGACCAGGCAATAGCTATGACGTCATTTCTCCAGAACATACTTTTGGATCCAAGAGTCCTAGTGTAATTATTGGAAATGGAGGAATTCCTGGTGTAGTAGATTCCATTGTAGTTCCGTCTAGCGCAAACTGGCAAAACTATATAAACTCACTTCAATATGACAAGATTCAAAAGTTGACAAGGGAGCAATCTCAAACAATTGTGACGAACTACATATCTCAAACCAAAGTAAGCTCTGTCATTTGGAAAATGGATATCACTTACATCACCGTAAGGTTATGCAGGTTTATGTCTTATGAAAACATAAACACCTATAGCAGTGACCAAAGATATGTTTTGTACACTAAATACTTGGAAGAGAAAAAGGTTAATGTTGAACAGGATTATAGATTATACACTGTTGTAAATGAGTACTACGTGAAGATAAGCACATCCATAAGACAAGAGTATAACCTGGATATTTCAACTGGAGACTTAAAATACAGATTTATGTCTCGTATTTATGAAATGGTTGAAACGAAGGTAGAGTTCACATCTCAAACAATATCTTCATCTTTCGATAGTGAAATTCAATACATTTGCTCCTATAGTAAGGTTGAGCGGACCAGAGTTGTAACAACCATTGCAAGATCATGCGGTGTAAATATCGATGCTGTGATTGGAAATACTTTAAGACCCGGACTTGATAACGTTGGATCTTATGTAGCAGGTAACTCATTACCAATTAGAAACAATCCACTAAGAGGACCAGGCAATAGCTATGACGTAATTTCTCCAGAAAGTACTTTCGGATCCAATAGTCCTAGTGTAATTATTGGAAATGGAGGAATTCCTGGTGTAGTAGATTCCATTGTAGTTCCGTCTAGCGCTAACTGGCAAAACTATATAAACTCACTTCAATATGACAAGATTCAAAAGTTGACACGGGAGCAATCTCAAACTATTGTGTCCAACTATATATCTCAAACCAAAGTCAGCTCTGTTATTTGGAAAATGGATATCACTTACATCACCGTAAGGTTATGTAGGTTTATGTCTTATGAAAACATAAACACCTATAGCAGTGAACAAAGATACGTTTTGTACACTAAATACCTGGAAGAGAAAAAGGTTAATGTTGAACAGGATTATAGATTATACACTGTTGTAAATGAGTACTACGTAAAGATAAGCACATCCATAAGACAAGAGTATAACTTAGATATTTCAACTGGAGACTTAAAATACAGATTTATGTCTCGTATTTATGAAATGGTTGAAACGAAGGTAGTGTTCACATCTCAATCCATATCCTCATCATTCGATAGTGAAATTCAATACATATGCTCTTACAGTAAGGTAGAAAGGACTAGAGTGGTAACCACCATTGCAAGATCATGTGGTGTAAACGTTGAAACAACTGTTGGAAGGCCACTTTTGGATAATGGTGGGTCCTATGACATAGGTAATCCATTACCAATTAATAATAATATCCGACCGAATGGACCAATTGTTGTAAATAATGGTATTACTCCAGGTGATGCATTTGGATCTATGAGCCCTAATGTAATTGTTGATCAAAATGTAAGTCCCTCGATTGGATCTATGAGCCCTAATGTAATTGTTGACCAAAATGTAAGTCCCTCGATTGGAGGACCAATTGTTTTACCAACAACCGCAAACTGGCAAAACTATGTTAATACAGTTGATGCTAACACTGTTAAACAATTAACAACTGAGCAATGCAAGACAGTATTAAGTAACTATGTGTCACAAAGTCAAGCAAGTTCAGTAATATATCAGATGGATACTTCATACATAACATCGAGGTTGACTAAATTTATATCGATTCAAGAGTTGAATACTTATACCGTTGAGCAAAAATACATCCTATACACCAAGTATGTTGAGCAAAGAAAATGTGATATAGAAACTGATTATTACACTTATACCTATGTGCAGAAATACTACCATTCAATAAGTGTTAGTTTACAACAGAGATATAGTATAGATTTATCGACATATGGACTCAGTGACAGGTTTATGCAACAAATATCTCAAATGGTTGAAAATAAGGTTGAGTTTACTTACCAAAGCGTATCCACTCAATTCCAGAGAGAAATTGAAGATATTTGTACTTACTACAAATTACAAAGAGAGAGTGTTTTGGAAACTATAATAAGTTCATTTGGTATTAGTAGTAATGTTGCTGGTACAGTTATCAATACTCCTACCAATTATGGTACCAATACTTATGAAAGTCCAGTCTATGATGATTTGGCTTCTTATAATAATGTGCCAACCTATAATAATGCTGAATTTGCCGAATATCCTGATGGTGGAAACTATGAAACAGGAATCAATATTCCTGGCTCTAATACTGAATACTATGATAATTCACCTGCTACAAACTTAAATATTGGTGATGTCGCTGATATTAAACTAGGTGGAAACAATCTTGTTGAAACGGAATTACCACTCGGAGTGAAAACAAGTATTGGAGGTGATAATTTAGTAGGCGCCAATATAGCTGGTTTAGTTGGCGTTAATGCCCTTGGAGGAAATGGAGGTTTGGTTAACGTGAATGCCCTTGGTGAAAATGGACTTGGTGGTGGTACAGGATTGCTTTCTAATCTTGGTCTTGGTCTTGGTGGAAATACTCAAGCTCAAGCTGATGGTAACGCTTATGGTGGTGGTTATGGAGATTATGATTATGAACTTGGTGGAAATGGTTATGATCAAGAAGATCAAGGGGATGGAAACTTATTATCTCAAGTGACTGGAATCCTTGGATTATAGTCGAAATAATTTTTGTAGACTTAATTTTATAATTTTTTTAATGGTTTTTATAGGTTTTCTATGTTTGATACTGTTTGTGTAATAAATATTAATAATAATATTTTAGACGATTATTTATAACCTTATACATATAAAACCTATCTTTTTATAACATATACATACAGTGTGTCCTGGACCACTCGTACCACCACTTTCTTCGGAGAACCCTTTGTCGTGCAATGATGAGAAGAAAAATGTTATCCCCAAAGTGAACCTAAAGAATCTTTTGGTATAATTCCTAATTTCCAAAACAAGCTGGAAGTATCCGAAACCAGAAGTAAATTTTAAATGGCAACCTAGGTCGAGTGTGTGTATTGGGTACTGCTGGAAAGGTCTCTCAAGTGGAGGAAGAACATTCGAATTCGAAGATTTGAATGAAAGTGTATAAAATTCCGAACTAAAGAAAAAAAAATTTCAAATATTTCAGCCAAGGTAGAAACTATATAATTTACTTAATTCGGATGGAAAATATTTTTTTTAATTAGTAGGTACTCCTATCAAAGTAAATGATTTCTAAAAAAAGAGTTTACATATTTTATCGTTTTCCAACTAAAAAACAGTTGTATAATAAAGACGAACCAATATAATGAAAATACATTGGGAACTGATAGTAGTTTTTAGATTAGTTTATGATTAAAAAGTTTAAGTTAAACATTTAACTACTACTTCTTATATCAATAATGTAGTTATCTATATATGTATTCTAAATTAATTAAGATCAAAAAATATAAAACGGAATTGTCTTTTTTGGAATACCAAATTTATTAAAAAACCTATTGCAATTTCGGTACTCAGACCATCTTCAGGGTACAATAACAATACAATTAAAAAATATAAATGTAAAATTAAATAATAATAATAAAAATTACCTCGAAAAATATTTTAAATAACGTAAAAAATGACTTTTGCAAAAATTGATAGTAAATAAATAAAAAATAAGTAGAATAAAATAAACTGATCATTGTATCGATTTTAATTCCAAACATCCTTTGGCTCAAAAATTATAATTTTTCAATTCTTTTTTTACAGATGTTTTTCGGTTCCACTATCATTTCAAAATTAAAAAAAAGAAATTGAAAATATACTTCACATTGAATTTAAAAATCATTTTTCAAAGTTTATAATTTTGGAACATTTTATTAAAATTCGAAGTAATTGTTTACATAAATTCTTTAATAATGGATTACTTTCAATATTAATTTATTATATGCAAAGAAGTGGTGTATACCGGGTGGAAATGAAAACCGGGTCACCTCTATAACTTTTTTATTTATGAATAGAAAAATTTGAAATTTGGCTATGTTCTATGGTTTAAAAAAACAAATTTTATGTGCATTTTTTATTTTCGAAATCACTTCCGGTTTCACCGGAAACACCATGAACTTTGTTTTTTTAAATGTAACATCCCATATTTTTATTCATGGCTTAAAATACTTTTAAAAAAGAAGTATTTTTGAGATATTAGTTTTTATTTTTTGCGAAAAAAAAATTTTTTTTCAAAAAAAAAAAAGGTTTTCGAAGTCGGTGAAAATTACCAAAACTAATTCTAAATAATTCAAATATATAAAATAAATAATCGTTATAAAATCCTCTTTTTAAAAAGTCGAATGACCCGGCATCATTGCTTTTAAAAAAAGTGAGATATTTGATAAAATCTTCATTAACTAAGTTTAAAAAATAATAGTTCAAGAACCACTTAATTTTTTTTTCAAATTACAATTTTATTTAGGTATTTGAATTATTTAGAATTAGTTTTGCTACTTTTCACTGACTTCGAAAACTTTTTATTTTTTGAAAAAAATTTTTTTTACAAAAAAAATAAAAACTAATATCTCAAAAATACTTCTTTTTTAAAAGTATTTTAAGCCATGAATAAAAATATGGGATGTTACATTTAAAAAAACAAAGTTCATGGTGTTTCCGGTGAAACCGGAAGTGATTTCGAAAATAAAAAATGCACAAAAATTTGTTCTTTTGAACCATAGAACATAGCCAAATTTCAAATTTTTTTATTCATAAATAAAAAAGTTATCGAGGTGACCCTGTTTTCATTTCCACCCGGTATAGACTTGTTTTTAATTGCGGAAAAGAATATGGTGACCAAACTGGCCAAAAAATTACAAGATGGGCGATAATAAAAATTTTTGTTCTGTTGTACACTTTTATGATAAAACTTGATTTGGAAGAAAATTTAGAAATCATCAAAAAAGAATCTTAGCATTATGGTGGGGAAATTGTAAGAAAGAGAGAGAAGTATAGAAACCATTTGTTATTATTTTTTTTTGCTACTAAGCCATTAAGAAAACTAAATAAAATTTACCTGATCCTCTTCCTTATAAATAACTCTCTGGGTTTCAGCATATTTTTTTTCAATTATGTGGTTTTTCCATATTTCATCGTATTTCCACTTCTACGCTCTCCCAGAATTTTATTTATAAGAATTAGGTAAAACTTAAAGAACTACTTATAATTATAAGGGTCAGATAATTTTTATTTATTATTTTTTATGATTACTATGTAAAAATGTTAAAATATCAAACGGTTGCTGTGTTTCCCTCTCTTTTCACAATTCCTCCGTCTTAATGATGTTATTAATTTCAAATGTACAAAATTTTTTGAGAAAATGTATATTTTATAAATCGGTTAATTTCTTCTAATTATTTTATTATCAATTTACTGTATTTAATTCTACTTATTTTAGTTTATAAAATATTTATTTATTAGAGTACACTTTGTTTAAACAAGAACATTTAATTTTTTGATTATTTACAATCAATTTTTACAAAAGTCATTTTTTAAGTTATTTAAAATAATTTTCGAGGTAATTTTTATTATTATTTAATTTTACATTTATATTTTTTAATTGTATTGTTATTGCGGCCTAAATATAGTCTAAGGACCGAAATTGCAATAGCTATTTTAATAAATTTGGTATTCCAAAAAAGACAACACCGTTTTCTATTTCTGGATCTTTACTACTTATTTCTTGATATTTTCGTTACTTCAATAGAGATTATAGTTTCTAATTAACTGTTTTTAAACTACACTTAAATCGCTTAAATTCTTTAATCGATACTAATTAAAAGTTAAATAATAATTAATACAAAAATAAAACATTCAAAAATAAATTTATTACCTAATGAAATCTAAATGGTTATTAACTTGTGTACTAAGGTCAATTTATAACCGTATGTATATAAAAATGCTACAAATTAATATTGTGAAAATTCAATATATGCAAATAAATTAATATAAATAGATCAAGTTTTATTATTATTTTATTGCTTATTGCGGCTGGTGTATAAAAAATTATATTTTGATATAAGTAATTAAGGGAAATAAGAAGCAATTAAAAATTTTTATCGCATTTACGTAAACATTTTCCTTAATATAAATAATCCGTAAACTGAAAAGAACTACAGTTTCAGTTTTACTGAAAATATTCAATTTCACTAATACAAGTGCAAATTGAAAACAGTAAGTGTATTATTTGATAAAGTGTTTTCAACTAATAAATAAATTTCATTTTACAGATGAAATACTTAATATTATTTATTAGTGTTTCATTGCATGCTTATGCACTGGGCCTTAATATTGGTACAATAGATGATTTCGGAGGAATAAATCCAGAACACCCTGTTGTTTTAAACTTGACCATTACCATTAAAAATAATAATACGAATCCTCAACAGACAACACTTAGTGGAAATAGTACCAAGTTCCTTAAGGAGCTTGGACTTTTAAACAGCGATGCTATACAAGCGCTTATGTTGGGTGCAAACGGTATAGGAAATGAGGTTAATGAACAAGCAAAACAGGCTAATGCATTGCATACTTATCTTCCTGGACAACTAGACATCGGTGGAGGTAAACACATTTTGAATGATATATCTGACGATCTTAGCTTAGGCGGAGGTCACCACCACTTAGATGATTTAGGTGATATTTCCGACATCGGAGGAGGTATGCATTCACTGCACACATTTGGAGGCAGCAATGGTGGATCATTGGATTTGGATTTAAGGAGACGAAAGGACATTGATGTTTCTCATAATGTAGATATTGATATTTCTCACGGTGTAGATATAAAGACAGATATTGATCATGACTTTAGAAAGAACATTGATGTAGATATTCGTAAAAGTAAAAATGTTGATGTCGATATATCCAAAAATATTGATATACTTAAACGTAAAAACGTTGACATAGACATTTCCAAGAACATAGATATTCGCCAACGCAAAAATGTTGATATCGACGTTAAAAAAGACGTAGACATTCGTAAGAGCAAGAACGTTGATATTGACATTTCACACAATGTAGATATTCGTAAACGCAAGGATATTGATATTGATGTTTCTAAAAATGTTGACTTCTCCATAAGCAATGGTGGATATCATGGGATCGATATAAGCTTATCTAACGATTTTGATACAAATGGGAATCATCGTAGAAGACATAGGCATCATGGAAGAAACCGACCTTTTGGCATTGGGTCTCATAGTTTTGAAAATGGCATTTCCCTTGAAAGTGGTTTATATGGTGGACATGGAATAGATATCTCTCATGGTGTAGATATTTCTCATGGTGTAGATATTTCTCATGATGTTGACATTCGTAAACGTAAGAATCTTGACATCGATATATCTAAAGATATTCGTAAGCGCAAGGATATTGATATTGACATATCCAAGAACGTAGATATCCGTAAACGTAAAGACGTTAATATCGACTTCACTCATAACGTAGATATAAAGAAAGATGTTAACGTCGATTTTAAGAAAAACGTTGATGTCGATATTCGTAAACGTAACGATGTTAATATTGATATTTCTAAAAATATAGATATTCGTAAAAATAAGAATGTCGACATTGACATTTCTCATAACGTAGATATAAAGAAGGATGTTAACGTTGATGTAAGGAAAAACGTTGATGTTGATGTAAGAAAACGTAAAAATATT
This sequence comes from Stenus bimaculatus, assembly GCA_963971135.1. Classification (NCBI taxonomy): domain Eukaryota; kingdom Metazoa; phylum Arthropoda; class Insecta; order Coleoptera; family Staphylinidae; genus Stenus; species Stenus bimaculatus. Next base: position 18,855,360 of record OZ020187.1, read on the forward strand.
GATATTTCTAAAGATATAGATATTCGTAAAAGTAAGAATGTCGATATTGATATTTCTCATAACGTAGATATTCGCAAACGTAAAGATATAGATATTGATATTTCAAAAAACGTTGATATACGTAAACGCAAAGGTGTTGATGTAAGTCTTTCAAATGACTTTGATATAAACGGTAATAGGCGTCATAGAAGAAAGGGACCATTTGGTATTGGATCTCATAGCTATGAACATGGTATCTCCTTTAGTAATGGTATTCATGGAGGAAATGGAATTGGAGGCATTGGTGATATCTCGCTTAGCAAAGATATTCGAAAACGCAAGGGACTTGATGTTAGCCTTTCTAGTGATTTTGATATAAATGGTAACAGACGTCACAGAAGAAAAGATCCTTTCGGCATAGGATCTCATAGCTATGAACACGGTATCTCCTTTGGTAATGGAATTCATGGAGGAAATGGAATTGGAGGCATAGGTGACATATCGTTGAGCAAAGATATTCGTAGACGCAAGGGACTTGATGTTAGCCTTTCTGGTGATTTTGATATAAATGGTAACAGACGTCACAGAGGAAAAGATCCTTTCGGCATAGGATCTCATAGCTATGAACATGGCATCTCCTTTGGTAATGGAATTCATGGAGGAAATGGTGTTGGAGGCATAGGTGACATCTCGCTGAGCAAAGATATTCGCAGACGCAAGGGACTTGATGTTAGCCTTTCTGGTGATTTTGATATAAACGGCAACAGACGCCATAGAAGAAAAGGACCCTTCGGATTAGACTCCCATAGTTTTGAACATGGAATCTCCTTGGGTAATGGCATACACGGTGGACATGGAATCGATATCTCTCATAATATAGATATATCTAATGATATTGACATTCGTAAGAGGAAAAATCTTGACATCGATATTTCTCATGATATTGATATTCGTAAAAAGAAAAATGTAGATATTGACATTTCTCATGATATTGACATTCGTAAAAAGAAAAATGTAGATATTGACATTTCTCATAATGTTGATATAAAGAAAGATATTAATGTCGATGTTAGAAAAAATTTAGATGTTGATATTCGAAAACGTAAGGATGTTGATATTGATATTTCTAAGAATATTGATATTCGCAAACGTAAAAATGTTGATATTGACATTTCTAAAAATGTAGATATTTCTCATAATTTCGATATAAGAAAAGGTATTTCAAATTATTATGGAGGACGTAAAGATATTGATGTAAGTATTTCTAATGATTTTGATATAAATGGTAACAGACGTCACAGAAGAAAAAGACCGTTCGGCATAGGATCTCACAGTTATGAAGATGGCATCTCCTTTGGTAATGGCATTCACGGAGGACATGGAATTGATTTAGGACACGATATCTCGCTCAGCAGACGCAAGGGACTTGATGTTAGCCTTTCCGGAGATTTTGATATAAACGGCAACAGACGCCATAGAAGAAAAGAACCCTTCGGATTGGACTCCCATAGTTTTGAACATGGAATCTCCTTGGGTAATGGCATACACGGTGGACATGGAATTGATATCTCTCATAATATAGATGTATCTAATGATATTGACATTCGTAAGAGGAAAAATCTTGACATCGATATTTCTCATGATATTGATATTCGTAAAAACAAAAATGTAGATATTGACATTTCTCATAATGTTGATATAAAGAAAGATATTAACGTTGATGTTAGGAAAAACGTTGATGTCGATATTCGAAAACGCAAGGATGTTAATATTGATGTTTCTAAAAATATAGATATAAAGAAAGATGTTAACGTCGATGTTAGAAAAAATGTTGATGTTGATATAAGGAAACGTAAAAATATTGATATTGATATTTCTAAAAATGTAGATATTCGCAAACGTAAAGATATAGATATCGATATTTCTAATAATGTTGATATACGTAAACGAAACGGTCTTGATATAAGTCTTTCAAATGACTTTGATATAAACGGTAATAGACGTCACAGAAGAAAGGGACCATTTGGTATTGGATCTCATAGCTATGAACATGGTATCTCTTTTGGTAATGGAATTCATGGAGGACATGGAATTGGAGACATTGGCGACATCTCGCTGAGCAAAGATAATCGCAGACGCAAGGGACTTGATGTTAGCCTTTCTGGTGATTTTGATATAAATGGTAACAGACGTCACAGAAGAAAAGATCCTTTCGGCTTAGGATCTCATAGCAATGAACACGGCATATCCTTTGGTAATGGAATTCATGGAGGAAATGGGATTGGAGGCATAGGTGACATCTCGCTGAGCAAAGATATTCGCAGACGCAAGGGACTTGATGTTAGCCTTTCCGGTGATTTTGATATAAACGGCAACAGACGCCATAGAAGAAAAGGACCCTTCGGGTTGGACTCCCATAGTTTTGAACATGGAATCTCCTTGGGTAATGGCATACACGGTGGACATGGAATTGATATCTCTCATAATATAGATGTATCTAATGATATTGACATTCGTAAGAGGAAAAATCTTGACATCGATATTTCTCATGATATTGATATTCGTAAAAACAAAAATGTGGATATTGATATTTATCATAACGTTGATATAAAGAAAGATATTAACGTAGATGTTAAGAAAAATGTTGATGTTGATGTAAGGAAACGTAAAAATATTGATATTGATCTTTCTAAAAATATAGATATTCGTAAAAGTAAGAATGTTGACATTGACATTTCTCATAACGTAGATATAAAGAAAAATTTCGACGTTGATGTTAGGAAAAACGTTGATGTTGATGTAAGGAAACGTAAAAATATTGATATTGATATTTCTAAAAATGTAGATATTCGTAAAAGTAAAAATATCGACATTGACATTTCTCATAACGTAGATATTCGCAAACGTAAAGATATAGGTATTGATATTTCCAAAAATGTTGATATAAACGGTAATAGGCGTCACAGAGGAAAGGGACCATTCGGTATAGGATCTAATAGCTATGAACATGGAATCTCCTTTGGTAATGGAATTTACGGAGGACATGGAATTGGAGGTATTGGTGATATCTCGCTTAGCAAAGATATTAAAAAACGCAAAGGAATTGATGTTAGTCTTTCTGGTGATTTTGATATAAATGGTAACAGACGTCACAGAAGAAAAGATCCTTTCAGCATAGGCTCTCATAGTTTAGAACATGGAATCTCATTTGATAATGGCATTCATGGAGGACATGGAATTGGAGGCTTCGGTGATATTCGCAGACGTAAGGGACTTGACGTAAGCTTGTCTAATGATTTTGGCTTAAATGATAAAAGATTCGGAAGTAAACAATATGGATTGGGTAGGAGGGGACCATTCGGATTGGATTCAAACAGTTTGGAACATGGCACTTCGTTTGTAAATGGTATTCGAAGAGTTAATGGAATCGATTTATCCCATAATTTAGATATATCCCATGAAATTGATATTCGTAAACGCAAGAATCTTGACATTGACATTTCCAAAGATATAGATATACGTAAGCGCAAGAATATTGATATTGACATTGCTAAGGATATTGATATTCGTAAACGTAAAGATATTGACATTGACATTTCCAAGAATATAGATATCCGTAAACGTAAAGATATTGATATTGACATTTCCAAGAATATAGACATACGTAAACGTAAAAATGTTGATATTGACATAGAAAAGGATATAGATATTCGTAAACGTAAGAATGTTGATATTGATATTTCTCAAGACATAGATATTCGCAAACGTAAGAGCGTTGATGTCGACATTTCTAAAGATATAGATATTCGAAAACGCAAAAATGTTGATATTGATGTTTCACATAACATAGATATACGTAAACGTAAGGATATCGACATCGATATTTCCAAGAATGTAGATATTCGTAAACGTAAGGACATCGATATTGGTATTTCTAATGATGTAGATATTCGCAAACGTAAGAACATAGATATTGACTTTTCACACAATGTAGATATTCGCAAACGTAAGAACATTGATATTGATGTTTCTAATAATGTAGATATTCGCAAACGTAAGAACATTGATATTGATGTTTCTAATGATGTAGATATTCGTAAACGTAAAAACGTAGATATTGACATTTCAAACAATGTAGATATTCGCAAGCGTAAGAACGTAGATATTGACGTTTCACACAATGTAGATATTCGCAAACGTAAGAACATTGATATTGATGTTTCTAATGATGTAGATATTCGCAAACGTAAGAACGTAGATATTGACGTTTCACACAATGTAGATATTCGCAAGCGTAAGAACGTAGATATTGATGTTTCACACAATGTAGATATTCGCAAACGTAAGAACATTGATATTGATGTTTCTAATGATGTAGATATTCGCAAACGTAAGAACGTAGATATTGACGTTTCAAACAATGTAGATATTCGCAAGCGTAAGAACGTAGATATTGACGTTTCACATAATGTAGATATTCGCAAACGTAAGAACATTGATATTGATGTTTCAAATGATATAGATATTCGCAAACGTAAGAACATTGATATTGATGTTTCTAATGATGTAGATATTCGTAAACGTAAAAACGTAGATATTGACATTTCCAACAATGTAGATATTCGCAAGCGTAAGAACGTAGATATTGACGTTTCACACAATGTAGATATTCGCAAACGTAAGAACATTGATATTGATGTTTCTAATGATGTAGATATTCGCAAACGTAAGAATGTAGATATTGACGTTTCACACAATGTAGATATTCGCAAGCGTAAGAACGTAGATATTGATGTTTCACACAATGTAGATATTCGCAAACGTAAGAACGTAGATATTGATGTTTCACACAATGTAGATATTCGCAAACGTAAGAACATTGATATTGATGTTTCTAATGATGTAGATATTCGCAAACGTAAGAACGTAGATATTGACGTTTCAAACAATGTAGATATTCGCAAGCGTAAGAATGTAGATATTGACGTTTCACACAATGTAGATATTCGAAAACGTAAGAACATTGATATTGATGTTTCTAATGATGTAGATATTCGCAAACGTAAGAACGTAGACATTGACGTTTCACACAATGTAGATATTCGCAAACGTAAGAACATTGATATTGATGTTTCTAATGATGTAGATATTCGCAAACGTAAGAATGTAGATATTGACGTTTCACACAATGTAGATATTCGCAAGCGTAAGAACGTAGATATTGATGTTTCACACAATGTAGATATTCGCAAACGTAAGAACATTGATATTGATGTTTCTAATGATGTAGATATTCGCAAACGCAAGAACGTAGATATTGACGTTTCAAACAATGTAGATATTCGCAAGCGTAAGAATGTAGATATTGACGTTTCACACAATGTAGATATTCGCAAACGTAAGAACATTGATATTGATGTTTCTAATGATGTAGATATTCGCAAACGTAAGAACGTAGACATTGACGTTTCACACAATGTAGATATTCGCAAACGGAATAATGTTGATGTTTCACACAATGTAGATATTCTCAAACGTAAGAACATTGATATTGATGTTTCTAAGGATTTAGATATTCGCAAACGTAATAATGTTGATATTGATTCTGGTTATTTAGCTGGTAGAGGTTATTCTCAAGGTATTGGCGGAGTTGCTGGTTATTCAGGGGAAATGGGTGGAAGAGGAGGATACGGTGAAATTACTGGTTCCTACAAATCTGGTGGTCTTGATGGATTAGAAGGTGGTAATGTTGGAGGTGGTGACTACTACGTAACCAAACAAAGCTTTGGAGATAATTTAGATCAAGGATATGAAGCTGGAGGATCTTATTCCAAACGTGGGGGGCTATTCGGTGCTAACGTTAATGCACTGGGAATTAATGCTGGTGTAAATGTTGGTGGAAATGAAGGATTGGCTGGAGGTTATGGTGGTGAATATAATGATAATGCTATTTTCAATAATGTTGTTGGCAACGTTGGAGGTACAATGGGACTTGGAGGAGTACTTGGTGGACTAGGAGGTGGTTTGGGAGGACTTCTTTAAAACTTTTAAAATCATTATTTAGTTCCAAATCATATTATAAATTAATAAATAAAATTAATCATTATGAATTACATTCTTGTATTCTCTAATCCTCGTCCTTTAAGTACCTATTTAAAAGAAAATTGCACTGAATTAAATTATACTGGAGGTAAATTAAACAATAATAAAATCACATATAAAATTCTTTATTTTAAGTATTAATATATACAAATAGTTATTGCTAAGAAAATTAGGCTTATAAAAATAAATGAACTTATCTATAGTATTTACACATATACAATCGACTACTCATTTTTTTCGTGAAATATATAATAAGTATGAGATCAGTCTTATAAAATTATCTTTAAAAATATAACACTTTTCTTGATAAGTAAGTTTAAATTGAATCGCCACTGGCATGCGGTTAAGTACAATATATACAAAAAACATTTGACACCTAAGTACAGTACTGGCTCATAAACAAGGGTAATGCGTAAATTATTTTATATGACTAGTTCCAAATAGATACAATTATTTACAAGTATAAATATTATACAGAATAATTACACATAGGTAGTTTGTTTCGATTTATCAAAATTAAAATCCACCGACACTTTTTGATTAATATAAATGTACTGTTACACCATCGTCACATTTCGTCGTTTCTTCTCTCCGCTGTTGACAGAAGTCATGGATCCTTGCAAACTTGGATTGAACGGAACGAGTGGTTCACTTCTTTGCATGGACTGATAGATTTGTTGGTTTTGGGTAGGTTGAGGTTGGTGAACACCATAAATGTTGTAATTTATTGGATATCCATTTTGATTGAAAGCTGGTAATGGAGGTACAGGTGGTGGAATATGACCTTGGACGTAGTGTTCTGGAATTTGGGTCAAAACGTGGTGACCACTCAAATGTTCAGGATTTTGTCCATTGATTGACATGTGATCTAATTGCGATAGGGCATCTTGATGCTGCGTTAGTTCTTCCATATTATCTAGCGGACTTTGCCGTCTTTCATGTTCGTGGAGTAATTGGCTTGCACTCCAGGAATTGTAAGGACTTAATGGCTGTCCATTTCTTTGCAGGCTATTATTGGAAATTACGCTAACGCCGTTGAAGTTATTGTTGGGGGAATTTATTTGATCGCGATGCATTTGTTGTTGCTTCAGCTCTTCAATTAATTGTTGTTCCTGTTGGTGTACTAAAGAATAACGTTTCTTTGGTTCATCTTCATAGCCGTAATTACTAATTGGTACTCCTACCGTATGGTGATCGGGATAATCAACAGGGTATGTAGTTTGATGATTGCTTTGGGGGCTGTTAACTGGTGATGATGGAACGATCGTAATTGTGTTCAATTTATCGGATTTAATTTGATTTCCTTTTGTTGGTTTTTTGTGGCCACCGCGAGTTTTTCTTTTGATGACGCAGAAGTAACAGTATAAGATTAGTAATATGATGAGTAGTATAATTCCAATGACTATTGGTAGAATTATTTCTAAGCCAACATTCATATTTTTTGCTATGCTGGGTCCCAAACTTTCCGAACCTGAATTAATTTGGAAAGGCCATGATGAATCGTTTGTTGTGTATGTAGGAGCAACAGTTGGTGGTGGTGGAGGTGATGGAACCAACACTCTAACCCAGTTTGAAACAGGTCCAGCTTTGGAATCTGCTGACATTTGCGTGTAAGCTCTGATTGCGAAATACAAAGGCTTATCCAGTAAATCACGATCTTGCGACATATCAATACTATACGAAGTTTCAGATCCTAACGCAAGTGGAAACGGAACTGTACGACTTTCCCAAGATAAAGCGTTTGTATCAAAACGATCCGCTATTTCTTCGATGTTATTTGCGTATTTAATATCGTATCTAGCCACGTTATTTCCTCCCATGTCCGGGGATGTCCATGTGAGTCGTGCTTTCATATCCTCAGGAATAACTTCAACTCTTAAATCACCAATTCGGCCTACAATTGCTTGACTGGCTGCGACTATGTCATCAGATGTGATTACTAGAGTTTTAGGAGGAAGTATTTTTTGGAAAGGGTTGACTGATTCCACGTTGTTTGATCCAACTTTGCTGCCACAACACGGTTTGTTATCTGGAAAAAATATGTAATTAAAAAATTGTCAAAATTATAAAAAAATTTTTTTTGGATGTGAATTACTGTAAAATTAGTTGAATAATATGGCAAACTTACCATTTTTGTAAAACGTGTTTGTCCATGTATAAGCAGTGTTTCCATTATCAGTGACAGTGACTTCAAACGAATACGTTCCAGGGCCACCAGCAGCGGCGCTGAAGTATCTAGTATAAATGCCATCGTTTTTCATGATATCAGGATCTCCACTTCCCGAATCCAATAACTCAATTGTCTCCTTGTAAATCGTAGTTCCGTTCATCTCCAACTTTGTAATAAGAACTTCAACTTTGGCGCCTATAATCGGGTTATTTCCCTTCTTGACTTCCGCTAGTAAAATCAAAGGAAATCCCGGGCCGTTACGAGTGGTCCTAAATCGAACGTGTACGATGGGTGATGCTTTGGATTTGGGGGTAGCAATAACTTGGAGAATATGCGGTTGAGGGTTACTGGGATGAGGTTCGATTGTGTAAGTCCACGTCCCGGGTTCGGTGATATTCGCGTTTAATGAAATTATTTTTGTTGATATAAGCTGTTCGCTTCGTTTTGTAAAAACTTCCTGGCTGGGACTTGTTAATGTTAACGATCTAATGAGGGGGGTATCAACATCGTGGGTATAAAGCATGAATCTCGCTGGATCTCCAAAATTGTCATCAAGCATGAAGCTTCCTGTTATTGAAGTGCGACCGTCGTTCTTAATTTCTCTTCTGTGTATTTCCACGGGTAAAAGAGTATTGTCGGAACAGTAAGTTTCAATTATATTATATAAAACATTTGAGAGTTGGAAATAAGTGGAAAGTAAGCTTGCCTCAATATTTACTTTTTGCTCGTTTACTGTGTAAGCCAACCCTTTTGTTCCTTCTGCTAATATATCTAAGGTTTGGGCTCTGTGAATTTCTGGGTAATTAATTGTACTTATTTTTACCCTGGATTTGTTAGCTTCTTTAACTAAGTTATTGACGTTGGCGTTGGTGTTCATGCCAGGAGCAATAACGATGATGACGTTACTGGCAGGCCCAGAATTTTTAGTTCGCTCATTCAGCATTTCAATTGCTTCTTTTAGAGCACAGTGTAAGCAAGGTGATTGACTGGAATCTCCTGGAGTGTAAGGAATTTCTGCGGTTAGTAAATCCCGATTATTTCTAATTGGGAGTACATCCAGTAACTTGACTGACCCAGTTTCGTTAGTAAGGACCAAGCCAACTTCAATATTAGCATTTTCTGGCAAATCATAGAGCGCCCACTTTCTTATGGCTGTTCGTAAATATTTCCACGATTCTCTTTGCATCATAGTTTTAGTTTTCTCTATAACCAAGACGAATCGTGTGGTATTGTGTTTCTTGTAGGTTATTTTCGGCGTCGTGTTTTGAATTTGACTGTTTTGATGACTGGCTACGTTATTCATTGCAAAATCCGGGTGATTTATAATTACTTCGAATGTGCTACGCCGTTGACATATTAGATTGTGTTTAGTTGGAGCGTAACGATCATGAGTGCCTTCATCGCAGAACATTGATACGCTAGGTGCTTCCGCTGCAAACATTATAGAGCTGCGGGCTTTATCATCAACCATTTTTGTAACGTTATATTCACTAGACCCTTGACAAATACTGTAAAATAAAGAATTGTTATTATATTATTTCTTTGCTATTTGAGTACCAAACTTACCCATTATCAATAAGTGGAAGATCTGAACAACCTGTAACTTTAACTGTTTTCGATTGGTCATCACTGTAGCATAAAGGGTAAATTGGATCGTTGTAGTATCCCTGCTCATCGAAAACACCATAACGATATTTGGCAAACTCTTTTACAAAAGTTCGTGCTAAAATAAGCGATAGTTAGTAATTGGTTTTTGGGAAGTGTTGTAATGAAGTACCTAAGGTGTCGTCTCTAATTTCAAGGCTTTCATAGCCGAGATATACTTGATCACCACGCTGACCACAACCTGCAGATTGTTGAGTCCAGAGCCTTCCACGTGCCGGGCCAGTTGGCAAGATGGTCATGTCTGGTACTTCTCCTGAACCGGAAACAACCGGTTTGGATACGCACGATTCCGGCCATGAGGGAGGAAGTAGTACGGTCGCCGAACGCAAAAAGGCCCTTCCATCCAAGGCGGAAAACAGGTATTGGGACGCACTTGTAAGGGTTGCCTGCAATGAAAAGTAAAAGGAATTTAATTAAGATGTTCCCCCGAAGAGCACAAAGCGCAATAACGGCGCTATTATGCGGTTGAAAAATTAGCAATTCAGATTCGCGGCCTATTCTTATTTTGAAATACCACGCGGAAAACAATGATGACGTATTTCTGTACATATGCGGGTCGAGATACTCGGGAAATCTCCCTTTGATCTCAAATGTCGTGGATGCTTGGAAGAGTTTAAAATTATTCACGTCTTGCACTTCGTATATAAAACAACATTTAAAATATAATTTCTCTAGAAAATACAGTTGGCCCTTTATGATATTCAAGGAAAAATAAATAGGTTTAGCCCTGCCACGAACACAAATGGTTTAAGGAAGTTGCAAGGGGATGCACGTTACTCTTAAATGAGCTTGGGTTAAACCGTGAAACAAAAGTTATAGCTAGTTCATCTTCGGTGCTTAGTAGCTTAGTTTTCCTCGAGATTTGCGTTAAGGAGTGAGTTTTACTACCGAATATAAATTTATTCAATTCAAGTGCATTAAAAATCTCTTAAACTACTAAAAGCCACTCGTAATACAAATTTTTATGGTACACTATGAATCTGAAATATTTGGTAATTAAAGAACACGAAACCAATTATACATTACTATTTTCTTAGTCACTACAAGGTTTTTATTTAAATAATCGTGCTATTTTTTTATAAAACGCATCTAGGAAGATGATTGTTAGTATTCTTGTAAAATTTATGAGTAATAAAATATAAAATAAATTCCAGAAATAATCATTGATGATCTCATACCAGCTAACCTGCATGCTTACCTTTGCGCTTTGCACAATAAATTGTTTATTGCATGAAATCCAGCCTTGAAAACTAGGATGTGTATAATTATTTAGAAAAACAAATTGATTCTATTATGTAAACCAAACTACAATGGTAAACACTTAGTGCAGGTAAAAATTGTTATTAAAATTGTGATTATATTTAATATTGAAATTACATTTAATTTTCTTGAAATTAAAATCGTTACTGTTTAATTTCTTCTCTCTTCGAGTGTAATGCATTCTTATGCAGAGGTATAATCACGATGAAGCGTGAGAAACTTACTCTCACGTTTAGGATCTTGGTAATCGTGACATGCTAAAAACTATGATGCATATGGACCCGAAACCGTACAGCCTTCTAAGTAATCTTTCTCCAACACATCTTCTTTCATTTACTCCAGTCGATGAGAGTAATTACATGTGCTTAAATTACTTGACACGCTGTTAACCTTTTGGGTAACCTTTCAATTTTTTGTGACTATTGATTCCTCGAAAGAAAATTTAGTACTTGAAACGAAATACTGCATAAATTATTTAGTATTTAATTTATCGATTATAATAAAATCTAACCAACACCGTATAGCATTTCCAAAAGCCGTTAAATTCTTCTTTAACCTCTCACCTGCACACAAACGCATCTTTCCGAAAAACAATATTACTGTTATTATGCAAATGGGGATATTTGAATAAATCCCAACGAAAAACACAATTAATTAAAACAAAACAGCTACAATTTATTGCTTTTTTATCAATACGCTTGGATAGCTTTGTATTAAAACCCAGTTATGTTGAAACAAAACTTTAAAAATACACGATGCTATAAAATCAGAAAAGAACATTTTAATTTAAAATGCAATTTTAAATAACTAACTATTAAAAGTAATGTTAATAATTATTATTACATTATAAATTTATACATCAGTGTAAAGTTCAAAATTTTATTTTTAAAACTCTTTTATGCAAAGTTTTAAATCAATAAGCTAAGCTAATTCTCGTCGTTAATTTTTTAGGAGGCTACTTTTAAAGAACTTTCCCACTTTTTTAGTAATAATTCACCTCAAAGTTTCAAAGTAATACTTCATAGTATTACACTTCAAGTTGAGCTTGTTTTCCAGCATAAAAATGTAACGACTAATCTCGTATGATTAAGGAAGCTTTTTACCAATAATGAAAAAGTAGAGGTTAAAACTTTTTATTAGATGAATTTTAGAGGTTCAAAATATTTTCACCCAAATTATATTGCACATATATTTTTTTAATCATTTTTTTAGTATGACTTTAATTACAAAAATATAAGATATTGTTGATTGAGTTATAACATCAGGAATTTCCAAATGTTTCGGTATATCATATATTTATCTGTAATAGAATTACAAATTGCAAGAAGCTTTGTGTAGGTTTAGCCCAATCTTCATTAGGTATAATCTTTTTGGTAAACAATGACCATGGCCATTTTTTCATAGAATTGCTTGCAAAAACTCACATCAGGGTATACAGGGTGTCCCAGCGCTTTGAGGAAGTAACATGATGCCTAAACCGAAATAATGAACTTTTCTAAAGAAGAAGGAAGAAGTAGTACATATGGTGTATGCGCTTGGTAATGCTGAAAGAAATCCTCTTCTGGCTTTCAAAATTTATAAAGCACGTTATCCAAACGCCAGATAACCAAAATTTGAAGCAATGAGAAATTTGATAGAGCGTTTTGAAAATTCGGGTGTGGTACAATACAAAACTATTGGCCCCAATTCTGTTCTGGATGTTATATTGATGGTTGAAGAAAATCCGTCGATTAGTACAAGAGAAATACCTGCCCATGCTGATATTTCATAGTCTTTAGACAACCACATTTTGAAAGTTTCATCCATATCTTATTGAATTACCACATACATTGTATGATAATGAGTGACTTCGAAAAGAGAATGGAATTTTCTGTTTTGATACAAAACATGAGATGATCGCGCATGCAAAATTTAATAAACAAAATTTTGTTTAGTGACGAAGCCACCTTCAAGAACAATGGACCTGTCCACAGGCATACTATGCACTATTATGCAACGGAAAACCAGCACTGGGTACGCAATATTGATCATCGGAATACATGGTTTTTAAATGTTTGGGGAGGAATAATATGTAAGCATGTTATTGGCCCTCATATTTTGATAAACCTCCTGTTTTTAAGAGATTCACGACCGATTTGTTGGAAAATGTTGACTTAGTGACAAGTAGAGACATGTACACAATATTTAAATAATTGACTACCTGGACACTGGATTGGTATAAATGGGTCTGTAAATTGGCTGGCGAGATCTTCCGACTTAACCCCGATAGATTTTTTTCTTTGGAGTTTTGTAAAATGTTTAGTGTATCAGATTGAACCCACAACTTCTGATAACAAAGAATGAATAAAACGAGTAGTTCAATCCATTACACTGGATATTCTCAATAATGTCAGACGATCACTTGCATATAGACTTAATGTTTGTTGTGACCAAAATGGATAGATTTTTGAACTTCTGTTATAATTTTTATGTTATATATTTTTGATAATTGAATCCTAAATTCAGTTTAGCAGCTTATGTTTTACAATATTTCGCTATTTTTCAAGAATATAGTTAATATTTTCAAATTATTCGATTGATTACGACTCTAATGTGACACCCTGTATATTGAATGTCCAACTTTCAATACAAATGCATTCTACTATAATTTTTCAAAAATGTTGGGATAATTCCATTTTTTTAGAACTGTAATTAAAATACATAGTTTGTAAAATAATAATTTTCAAATTTTGCTAGATATAGTTAGGAGGATCAATATGTTATTGCTGAAATTGGAAGAGGTTTTAAAATTCTCATTATCATTTAATTGAATTAAAGTCTTAAGTAACAGCTATCAAATTGCAGTAATTAAGTTTGAAAGCAATCAACATAAATTAATTAAAGTTATCTAAAACAATCCTTGGAAGCAAAATTAGAAAAGCTGCAGTGTGGTCATAAAAAGAGTATGTGGTCAATTTTTTCTCGAGTACAAGGACGAAAATAAATTCCTCCAAAAGTGTTCGCATGTGAGATGGAGCCTAAACGCCAAACCCGCAAAATCGTGATTGCTTTGGGTGATTTCGTTTTACGCTCGAAAAGAAAATCGTAACGCGAAAGTCCGAAAGGTTATGAAAGATGGAGGATGGAGGACGTTTATACAACTAATAAAGCGCGGGCGTAAAATCACTTCTTGCACAACTTAACTTAATTAATTCCGAGGTCTTGGCATAATCATAACCGCATTTGTTCACGAAGACGCATCCATGAATGTACAAACACGTACACACCTTCGCATATTTTAAGCTTGACTAAGATAAAAAATATAAGGGAAGATGTGATGAGTGAGCAACGCCGACAAAGTTTTTTAAATTAAGGCGAAACAAAAGAAGGGCACGGCTTGTTTAATTTATGCATTTCTACAAACTGTAATAATGTCTTAATATTTGCTTTGGTGATATCCGTTGACGCCCAAAACCGGCCCAAAAAACTATTGTTCCATTGTTTGACTCAACTCAAATACTTCTACTTAATTGCTGGATTTCTAAAAAACGGTTTTCATTTAATTTCGTGTTGAGTGATAAAATTTACATGAAAAGTCTACAATTTCGAGTCTCCATTCCTGGTTAGCCTCGACGCACATTTAAATTTTTGCACGAGTTGGAGATGATTTCAAATATTCCCAAAGCTCTTGTTTGAATAATATTTAAATTTAATTTCATTGCAGTTGTAGTTTCAGATTCTTTTATTTTCTCACTTGTGTCTACTAATTCAACTTCACCAGAGCTTTTATTTGATCCTTCCTTCGGAACTCGCTCATTGGCGCCAAGAGAAACATTTAAACATAATTTGCGTGATTTTAATTTTAAACTTAATTTTTCTACATAATATTATGATAAAAAGCATCAGTGCTCCTATATTAATTTTTAGTTCCGTATAATAAAACCTGCGATATTTGTCTACTTTTATTAAAATGCCATTCGAGATTTAATAAACTCTAATTTTAGTACAAAATTTTTTTAAAATTTTGCTTGGGGACCCTTGGACGCATTATTTCTTAATATTTTTTCATTTTCTTTTTTTATAGTAAAGTACATTCATCAACCTTTCGAACGGACAGACTCAATTTTTAAATAAGTTAAAATTATGTTAGATATGTGCCATCAAAATGCGTTAATTTTACACAATTAAAGAGTGAATTAAGAGACTATAAATAAAAATATCAAAAAAGGAGTTTGTCCGTTCGAAGACGCATATATTCTACTTTGTATGTGCAAAATTTTGAAGGTAAAGTTTGCTTAAGGTGATAGGGAGTCATTCATTGAAAAACCGATGTTTTTATCTTTCCCGAATTTTTTTAAAGTGTTTCGAATTGGAAACAAAAAAATATTTAAATACCGAACTTAAGTAAGACTTGTACTTTTATATACAATTTTTGTTTTTCATGTATCTAGATTTATATAAGCATAGTTTTGCAAAAATAAAAATTAAATATAGAAGTTTTTCTGGCAAAATTACACAAATATAGTTGTAGATACATAAATAACAAAAATTGCAAATGAATGTAAAATTCTTACTTTAGTTTGGTATTTCTTTATTTTTTTGAATTTCCAATTCGAAACACTTTAAAAAATTCATGAAAGATAAGTACGTCGTTTTTTCAACATTTGACTCTCTATCACCTTAAGCCTGGAAGCTGTAAGCGCTCCTGCACAGAGAGTGGGGAGTGTGCCTTAGTAGATTAGTGCCCAATATAGTCCCAAATTCATATGAATGATTTTTACTATCAAAATATTGAAATTTGAGTGGAAATAATCAGTTTTCGATATTTGTGATTCCTATGACGTCACGAAAGGAGGATTGGTCTTAAAGAACTAATCGCAATAATTTCGACGTAGTAAAACTCTAGATTCGAGATAAACTTGAGAAATACAAATTACATGAGTGATTTTCTTTTCCAATCTGGATTCAGGGCCAAATTTTCACACGTACTTAAGTTTACACGCTCAATTAGCATCCTAATTATTTTCGAATAAAATTCCCGAAAAAAAAAATAATGAAGGCGTTTGTTTCTAAAGGCAGGAAATTCTGTTGGCAGCACAATTGAAGTGCACAGGATGTTGCACGCATATCTAACCTAGTGCAGAAGGGAAGTAGGGGCCAGGGGTGAGGATCACTCATCCAAAACAAAGCTAAGCCATCCATGTACAGGTGGGTGTGCGCACGTCACTTCAAGCCTACAAACGAACACGTCCTTATCGTACTTATCAACCACATAAATTAGTACAATATCAGTATCAACCTTCAGGACTTATCATGACCTTAAGTGCTTTTAGGAACCTTACTGATCCCATTAAATATATTTAAATCAAATAGGGTGAAATATTGATTCTTAAAAGCTTCTTAATCAACTTTTTATGTAGAGCAAAAAATTGATTGAATTTTTTTATAGAAGCATGATTAAAGTAAAAATCAAAGGGTTATTAATTAAAATCTGTTCCTTCCCAATTAGAACTAACTGTTAATCATAATATTGATAGATTGTAATTAATTTATGAATAATGCAAATTTTTAAATTAAGTTACACCAAACTAAGAGTACATCCTTTAAAATTAACTTTTTGTAGGTTGAAACATTTATGTTACATGACCCTATTATATTACTCGGGTAGAAGCAATAAAAGAAGAGCAAAAATGATAAAAATTTTACAGGGTGTGCCGTGTCATCATAATGTTGCCGAAACACGATAGTCTTGGAGGGATTTTCATTAAAAGTAACCGATGTGAGCATTTGATCGGAAGTGACGAGAGAAGTCTTATAAATTGGAACGTTTAAAAGATGTCGCCGGATTATGTTCGTGCGCGGATGACATATGCAGCGAATTTGTAAGAATTCAGCAAACGACATATGGTTATGGGTTACGTAAAACGATTTTGTCCACTACTTCACTTTTTGCTTTATCGTTGCGAAAAAAAAAATGGAATAATTTTAAATAATAAGCATTTTTATTTACTTGGAAATTAGTATTTATCGACGTGTGCTAAAAATATTAATTTCCAGGAATTTAAAGCTTCAAAAATAATGGTTTTAGTGACATGAGTAATGTTTAACTTAAAATAGGCTTTACGTGTTTGTGGCTTTATAGTAAAATATTTGTGCCATCAACTCTGTTTTATTTACAATCCTACAAATTATATATTCTATCGGGTATTTCAAACATTTACAATAATACATAATTTACCTTCAATCTTGGAAGTACTCGCATAAATAAATTATGATAAAATGGGGTAGTAATAAATGATAAGTTTAAAATTATTCCTATTGATTTAGTTCAATATTGAATACAATCTATTATCTCATCAAATTGCGGTGATAAAAAAATTTGTTCAAGGTATATTTGTATTATTAAATTACCAGTATTTCAAGATCTCTTAAAAGGATTTGTGCTAAAATTTATTTCATTTCAAGGTGGTCAAAAGTGGTTCATGTAGTAAATTATAATGGAATTATTTTTAGTACTTAGTGGTTTAATAACACTGGTCTAAATCAAAATTAACTCAATTAAAACTATATATGTAATTTAAATATTTTCGTATCAAATCAGCTATTTAAATTATTGACATTTATATTTTTGCTCGAAAATTTTGGCGTCGTTTCTGATTTACCTAAAGATTTTATCAAGATATTGTTCAAATCAAAAAATGGTATAACGGAAAATGGACACCCTAAATATTAGCTGAAGCCTGCTGATTGTAATAATTTCTCCAGAAGCATCAATTGTAGAACATATTTCTTATTAAACAACAGTTCAGGAAAAATAGTTGCTGTACTTATTTCTCCAGAAGCACCAGTGGTAGTAATTATTTCTTCAGGAGGAACATTTATCCAGAAGCATCAGTTGTAGTAAATATATCTTCAGAAACAATAGTTGTAGATCTTATTTCTTCAGGAACGACTGTGGTTGCAGTTATTTCTCTAGGAGCATCAGATGTAGTACTTATTTCTTTAGGAATATCAATTTAAGTTGTACTTATTTATCCACAAGCATCAGTTATAGTACTTAAATCGGTGAGTGCAAGAACAGTACGAGTCCAAAAAATGCAGTACCAAAACTACATAAATTTGTTCCTCTATAACATGAGCTTAAGAACAATATCCTAGGGACTATTATAAAGCAAAGGTCACTAAAATTTACGAAATTTACTTATGAGTTCTGGACTTATACTGTTACTAATTAATCAAAATAAGACAAATTACATCAAGAAAGTCATGCAGTTCATTACAGCCGAGATTTTGGGGTTTTATTGTCACATATGTATATTCTTGGATGACTACTACTAACCTTAACTGGATTAAAAAAGTGAAAAACAAACAAAATGTTAAAGTTTTACAATATTGTATTGGATCATAAATTTGTTTGCAAATTGCTCAGTTCAATATGTTTTTTTTTTCTAAAAATGTTGGGATGAAAAAACCCTTTCAAGAAGTACCATAAGTTTTCTGTACACACCAAAGCTGCATTTTTACAAAATATAAATCTATTAAGTTTAAATTGATTATATCAAAATTAACTTTTTTGACACTGTTCTTGGAATCACCGATTCACTTATTTTCTCAGGAGGAACAGTTGTAGTACTAATTTCTCCAGAAGCTTTAGTTCTAATACTTAATTCTAAAAAAGCTTCAGTAGTTCAGTAGTTCTTCATGAACAAAAGTTGTTGTACTGATTTCTCCAGATGGTTGTAGTACTTATTTTCTCAGGAGCCACATTTGTACTTATTTCTCCAAAAGCATTAGTTGAAGTAATTATTTCTTCAGAAGGAATAGTTGTACTAATTTCCCCAAAAGCATCAGTTGTAGTGCTTAGTTTTTGCTTAGTTTTTCAAAGGCTTCAGTACTACATATTTCTTCAAGAATAGCAGATGTTGTAGTGATTACTCCAGAAGCATCAGTTAAAGTACATATTTTATGCAGAAGCATTATTTGTAGTACATATGTCTTCAGGAATGATAGTTCTAGTATAAGGAACAACTATTATTGCACTTATTTCTCAAGGACCATCAGTTCTAATATTTATTTCTTTAGCAATAGCAATTGATGTTATACTTATTTCTCCACAAGCATCATAATTTTCACTGGAGGAACAGTTGTAGTACTAATTTCTCCAGAAGCATCAGTTGTAGTACTTAGTTCATCAGGAACAAGAGTTGTAGTACTTAATAAAAAATAATTATGTGCCATAAAAATTGTGTTTTTGTCCTCAAATATTCAAATGATTATTTCAACAACTTGATGTGTTAGAGTAAATCTGGTTACAGATTTAAATTCTGCTTAAAAACCTAGAAGAATTGTATACTTTTATTTCAGAGCGAGCACTTTATTATTTTTTGTCGAATAGTGTAATTTAGTAAAAAAAATTCTTAAGCTTAACTTGTGCCATTAGTGTTTAGGTAATGTCGAAACATTTTGATAATGGTGAATTAGTAATTGGGTTTAAGTGTTGATTATCGTAAATGTCGACACGTTTTTTTCCAAATTGAATAAAATTACTGGTCAAAGTGGGTTTTATTTTTGAAAGAGTGCTTTAACAATTTGTGCTGTGATAAAACCCTTTAAAAAGGCGTCCTGTTTTAAGCGATCCATTAGTAGCGGTTGTTTAATGGAGAACATTCAAAACTTATCAGTCTTCCATGCTTGGAGTCGTCTGTTCTGTGTTCGAAAGGCTTTTTACCGCCATACGGGTAGGATCAGTGTTTATGCTTTTCGATAAGAGCTGAAAACGTTTTGTCCCAAGTATAAGTGGGTTTATAAAGAAAACAGGACAAGCCTCGCGTTTGAAATCTCGTTGTGGTATTTAGTTGCGCATCAAGTGACCTTTGTGTGCATTTAATGCCACTAACATCCTTTCTCTTTGTAGCATCACGCGAACATTTGATATTTAAGGTGCAAAAATAAAGAAAGTTATGCTTATTTCTAAACGAAATTTTTGCGAAAAATAACAATGGAAGAAAGGATGAAATAATCCTGTGGTTGTGGCGCGCATTCTTGGTCGCCTGAATCGTGCTCCAAATCCGCCGTTTATCTTCCAGTCGTAAATTGGAGTTCGCTTTTCTTATCCCCAAGAAGGGCATCTCATGTTATTCAAATGGAAAAAAAAGGATGGCAGGGGTACGTCACGTTTTCGCGCTGGGCTTCATCTTCGTGACCAGACGATTAGGGAAAACGTGAACTGGCTCATCTTCTCTGATTATATAAATTTTAAACGCGAAATTGGTCGAGATAAGGGCTTCATTGCCTGCACGACCGTAAAAACAAAACTATAAATTCATATATCCACATAAATTACCACTCATAAATATAACTTTTCAAAAAACTCGTGAAACAATTAAGAATAAGCCTGAAGTTTTTTATTCCAAAAATAATAATAGGTGTGGAAAAAATCAATTAGTAACATGTTAGATAAGCAACGGAATTTACTCAAAAGTTGTTTGCCTGAAATTTTTTATTACTTTTTATAATTGCGTAATGTGTGTCAGTTTGAGCAATAGCAAGTGAAGATGGGTTTGTTGAAATTTACTCCATTCGTTTTATAATTATGGGTCTCGAGGGCATAGATGTGGATATATGGATTTAAATTGGGCCGCATTTACTAGAAGATGGCTTTTGATTTCCTTTTTTTGTATCCACAGAGTACACAAATATATTTACTCTGAATAACAACCCTACATGCGTACCTGTTTGAGGGTTTTAGGAGCGTGGGAGTTTTCAGTGTGGCCTTATATTCTGGGCAAAAAATATTTCATCACCTGCTCCGTATAAACCGTGCATTATTAAATGTAATAAAAATTTTATGGACCCTATTTTTAAATGTGAAATTTTTTAAACTTTCTATGAAGGAATTTTATGGTTATTAACTATTAACTTACTTTTTTATTCTGAAAATATTATAAATTATTATTATACATAATTTTTAACGTTGACCATATTTTTCATATCACAAACAAAGAAACTGTAATACCGACGAAAGGGTAGTTTTATTAATTTGGATTTTTCAAAAAAATTATCGATGAAAATACAGGGTGTTTGGTAGACATGCGATTTTATTGTTGTTTGATAACTATAAGTCTTATCGCATTTACTTTAGATTAATTCTTAATTAGTAGTTAATATTTTTTGGGAAACGTTTTCGGTAACATAAATACATATTACCTTAATTTCATACATCACACAAGTTGATAACTTTCTACAAAAGTCTGTGAAAATGTTAATTACAATTTTTGGTTCCAAATCCTTCAAATATTTCTTCGAGTTTTTCTCTGACTTTAATACTTTTTTATTCATTTTGTGAAAGGTTTGATGTTTGAAGGTAATTTTGGCTCAAATTTTGGAAAAAGATAGTTTTGTCTACTATTAGTTACCAACATTTAGCACATCTTAAGTGTTTCTTTCAGTTAGTATCATAATACTAATTGATAGCTAACAGTAGATCAATTCATCTTTTTCCAAACTTTGGGCCAAGGGTAACTTGAATCAAATCTTAGAAAAAAATAGTTTGATCTACTCTAGGTTAGCAAATAGAGCTATTCAATGCCCAGAGCGTTATAGTTCCATCTTTTGCCACCGCTACAGTGCTGCCATCTTCAGCATTACTTGTTGTGAATGATTTGTTAAGTGTTTCTTTCAGTTAGTATCATAATACTAGTTGATAGCTAACAGTAGATCAATCCATCTTTTTCCAAACTTTGGGGCAAGGGTAACTTGGATCAAATCTTGGGAAAAGATAGTTTGATCTACTATAGGTTACCAAATAGAGCTATTCAATGCCCAGAGCGTTGTAGTTCTATCTTTTGCCACCGCTACAATGCTTCCATCTTCAGCATTACTTGTTGTGAATGATTTGTTACAAACCAACTTTTGTTTGCACATTCAGAACTACTGATGCTGTTTGAGTATTTTCTGTTACTAACTGGTAACTAACAGTATATCAAAAACCATGACATAATTTATAACAATAAATTTGGTAAAAATGCTTTCGGTCAATTCACCTATCACTTCCAGAGGAAACCACTGAGTAGATGATGAGTTTTTATTTGGCAGGTATTATTAAGAATCTGCTAAAGTATTTGGAGAAATGCATGAATAGAAGATAATTTGGGAAATGTTGAGTGTAATTTGCTTTTTGAAAAGGAGGAAAATAAAATTGAAGACGGGAAGTGGAGGATAATTGTAGAAATCTTACAAAAGGATTCGTAAATCAAGAAGAAAAAGCAGATGAAAGAAGGGATCCAATAAATGGGTGCTTTGGTGCAAGTAAAATTTGTTGTCTCATTTTTAATAATAATCGTATTTATTTCGTAACGAATCATCAGATTGTATCTGGAATCCTGGGCGCAAGTAATTATCTTGCACAAAAGAAGGCATTGTGTTAAACATGGCTCTATAGAAACAACGCGAAACAAGGCTTTGTGTTGAGAAAATCGAAGGGCGTGAATTGATGGCACGAAGAAAAAGGTGTTTTGTGGCGCGGCGCGCTTTTTCTGCGATTTTACGGTGCCTGTATTTTTAATTAAGCAGATTCCCGCTACGCATCTTGTTAATTAACAGATAACGAGCCGGATTTGTCACAAAACGTGCGTTTCCACACTGATGTCTGTCTTCCAATTAATTAATTCAGCACAAACAAAAAGGCACGCCTTGAGGATACGTGTGCGAATTCTACCTTTATTCCGTTTGCATGCTTCGGATAAAGTTTCAACGTAAGACAAATCGTAGGATTAAAGCCTTACAAGTTTTGCATGGAGTTGTTTAGAAACAGCACTGGCTTCCAAAATCAATTATTGCATGAATCAGCAAATGTTGGTAAACTAAGTAGGGTTATTATAACTTTAAATAGAAAATAACCCCTTTTTAAACAGGATTTACTTTACAAAAAAATAAATCTCACATTTTATAACAAACAGTAATCTCTTCAAAATAAGTATATTCTATTTGGAAAAACATTACGAGCTAGATATTTTCTATTTTAAGACTTAAAAGAGAAGTGCTTTGCGCTTTGCGGAAAACTTTGGACTAGATTATACTCCCATCATTTCAACAGTAGTTTCCGTATTTGGAAGAGGATAAAGGGATAGTGGTTCCACACGAAAGATTTTAAACTTTGAAACATAGTAAACACTACATTTAGCTTCATTCATGAAATCTTCCTACGTCTCATTGAATTAGGAAAAAAATGTTATAATCTCCAAAAAAACTAGGTTACCTTCTTATCTTTTAGTACCCAAAATATTTAGTAATTGCTGATACATAGAGAAAATTAAACCCAAAGCCTCCACTAAAAACAAACTACTTCAAAAATTGGTTTGTTCTAAATGCTTCTCCTCATATCTTAAGAACTACTGCACTATCTTTATGTTTTGCGGCAGCAGAATCTTTTCATACCAAAAAATAAGATACTGCTTTACATCAAAGTTGTAGATTAATTACTGGATGTCTTGGAATGGGAAATTTGGAAAAGTTGGTCGTTACCTACAAAAAAATGTTGCGAAAGTTTTTGGTTGTTCCTTGGTTTTCGTAGAATCATTTTTGGTGCCTTTGTATGGAATTAAAATTCTGAGGTCGATTTATAGGACAGGTCCGGTTAATCCCGCGTAAAATATTAGCCGCTCAAAACATTAAAAATCAGATAAGTAGCACTGCGGACAGAAAAGAAAAGATTACTACTTTTTTATTCTAAGCAGCTTTGCGAGTAGAGGAGTGATGGAATGTCTTTATCTTCACATGTTTACGGCTTAAGTATTTTGACTGCGTGGCCATTCTTACCGCGGCATTAACGCAACCACTGCGGCAGGGGCCATTAATTTAAAAGCATTCTTTTGGCGAGACGCTTTAATCCGCTGTATGGAAGAAATAAAGCTTTGACACAAGGTGGAGGTGCTATAAAATGCAGATAACGAAAAAGCAGCTTTTTTTACTAATTAAAATTAGCTTTTTAAGGCAAGCACAAAATAGTGGAAGATAAAAGGGATTTCCATAAAATTAATCAAATTTCATGGAACTATTTTTGGAGCTTACAAAGGAACACCAAAACACTATAATGAAAAAATAATAAAGGCAAGTTTTGCACGATTCTCATAAAACACTCGTATATCTGTTTGCAGTTATTGGATGTTCTCGAAAAGAAACAATTGGCACAAATGCAAAAGCCTGCATATTCATTAAGTGAAGTACCCAACATATTCCTAGGCTTTCCATTCGAGGTTTAATCAATAAACCAGCAAGTACAGTATTAAATTGCTCGTCCTACTTAAGAATTAAAGTCAACGTGCTGAGAAGATGCTCGCAACGGTCAGCGATGTGCAATGTCCAAGAAGCTGGTTTTCCGTTTTCTTTTCCCATAATGAGCACTCTAAGCGCGAGAAGTGAAAGTCTCCCAATAATCAATAAATCAATTGAGATCATTACAAATACTGGGAAGAGATAAGGAACACGGTTATTCATACCTGAATTGTGTTATTTTACAAGGAAAAATGATTAACCATTACATCAGCGCTAAAAACCGCTTATTACTTCGACACACAATGGCCTAAAATTAACAACTTGGAAAAAACCGATGCATAAATCTCCGAGTTTAAGAAGAGAGACCCAGGAGACTTCAGAGGTCACAAGACATCACGGACCGTTATTTTCTGTTGATGTTTTTATCGCACCACGGTTTGCTTGAAGCGCGAGGTGCAATGGAGATGGAGTTTTGTTTAACGTAGGTGATGACCTCCGATCTCTTCGCTATGCACACAAATACAAGTGTCAAAGATTTTATCGGATACAATACGGTCCTTTATTTATTTACTCTTCTCACACACTTGTAAAATTATTTTTCCATAAAAAAAAAACAATTCATAGCAATGAAAACCTTTCCACAATCTCGAATTCAGTGACATCTTTATAATAATTAAGGCAATTTGCGAATCGATTTTTACTAAAAATACTTTCCAGATTTTATCAATACACTTTGTTATCCCTCTCATGCATGCATTTTTATGAAGGTTATAATAGGTGCAGTATAAACTGAAGGTTGCTCTTCGATTAGACTAATTCAACTATTTATAATTACAGGAATTACAGGATGATGTTGGAGTAATTCTAATTCATACATTTTGGAAAAATAAATGTAAATTTAATGACATTAAATTATGATCGAGTTTTTAGGATACGCCCAAGTAATTCAAGTGTTTCAGAAAAAATGTTATACTTACGCTGCTTGATAATTGTGAATTTGTGCTTGTAAATTTTGGTGTATGTAGGTACAAATGTTAGATGAGGATAATTGAGTAATCTGATTAATTAACTCTGAGATAGATAATCAAGAGCAAGATTTCATTAAAACTTTTACTCTTAACGACACAATTCCGTTTTCAATTAGATCTCTTATTAAAACGTCATTCGTAACATTTGGGAATGATGTTGCTTTTTTTCCCGAATGCTCACTTCTCACTTGCTGACACACTTAAACACGCACGAGATTAATTAGAGCTTACATTGAGAGATGTTGGAAATGGTCTGAAATGATCTAGTGTTTATTTATGTTTGGATAAAGGCACTTTTCATGGGCTCCTCAAACGAGCTTGCCGACGAATTTATGTTTATTGATATTATTTGATGACCAGTAAGTGGTTCGGAATGGGAAATGTTTCAGAATTTTCAGATGGGAATGTTTTTATTTACACATTCTATGCATGCTTGGCTTATAAATAAATACAGCGCAAATAAAGCCTGGGGAAAAGAGTTCAGCTGGATTGACGTGGAAATAAAAATGATTGCCTGTTTGGTTTATTTCAAGAGAAGTTGTAAACTTAACTTATGAATATTTGAGTTTATTTACTAAATTTATAAGAGCTTCGTTGTATAATCCATAGCTCAAAGCTCGCAATTCGTCAAGTTCTAGCTTCAATTTGTAGTTACTCACTACTCGAGTACTTTTGTTACTTAAAATCGAATAAAGGACTCCATTAAGTAAATAATCCAATTTGCGGAGAGTAAAGATTATGGTTAAATTTGCTCTTGCAAGTGTAGATGGTTATAAAGTTATTGAAGCGCAAGTTTCGTTTATTTCGCCAACACCTGCAACCGCAAAAAGCGAGGAGGGAGTTTAAAAAAGCATCTTGCACATTTCTCACCATTAAGCGACCGATTAAGCTGAAGAAGAGGTAGAAGGGAGGTAAACGTGTGTGCACCATGGTAAGACCCGATGGGTATACGTGACCTCCTCGTGGCTCCACGCTGCAGAACATCACGAATACAAATTCAAAATTACTCAGCCTTCATTAACTTCAACACTATTACCTTCCGAGGTGATCAAAATTCGTCCAAAAAAACCTCATAAAATAATAGCAAAATTCTACCCGCAATATCGCCGCAAAAAATATGTAACATCATGAGGAAATTGGAGTAGTAAAGAGTAAAGATCCCTTTTAATGTATAGCCTCTGGATTATACGGTTAATAATTGTGAGAAAATACGCTGATGTAGTCCGTTGGGATATTTAATGATTGGCCTGCAGATAAAATAAGAAGAGAGGTCTGGATTATGTGAGCTCAGTTTATTTAATGTGTATTGACCAAAGTTGTAATTGTACCTAACCGTGCAATAACACACTAAATAGATAAACGGCGATGAAGACTCAACTTTCTTATCGCTTACAAGGTTTAACGACCCTCCTTCCTGATAAAATTACTCGTTGGTTCATATCATTTTGAAATATATGCTTTTAATTATTAGGTAATATTTGTTTAATGCATTCCTTAAAATTTACTATCTAACTTTATAAATAAAGTTTTGAATTACTGCACTTATCATTTCCACAAATTAGGTTGAATGGCATAATCGCTAAAGTTTTTTATTCATCATTATGAGTATAACTGCTTCATTTGGAACTGGAAAATTAATTTGCTGTTTATCATTTGTTCCATATAATCCTTTATAATTTTATATGCCAATATGAACTTTACTGAAATATTCAATAAGGCATAAATTATACCCGGAAAAACATATGGAGCAAACAAGAACATTAGGATAGTTTTATGGGGACTGCGTGTGCAGATTAAAAAGCTTGAAGTGATTATTTGGGGTTTACAAAAATTTCTACAATTATTGAATTTTTCCAATTGCATTTTAGGATGCATCAATTGTTGTTCAGATGAACCAATTTAATTTAAGAAATTATCAATTATAATTCAGATCTATCATATGTATTTTAGAAACCATTAATTGTATTTCAAATAAACCAGAAATTGTTGTTGTTTTAGGACACTTTAGTTTTTGTGACATACCTGGTATAGATGGAATTTTGAAATAGTTCTTATTTTCGGCTACTGAGTTTTTTGATCAGACATTGTTAAAATTGTTAGAAACAATAAAGATGGAATTGATCAACTTAGCAGAAAAACCATTTAATGTTAGTTTTGTAAAAAGTTTTTGTTTATTCTATTCACGGAACTGTGGATCTGGATAGGTTTGATTTTTTGTAGATTTTGGGTTATAATGAGTATTTGACTCGGCGTGTAATTGGATTTTTAGTGTAATATCTAAGGATTATCTGAATCTCTTGGTTTTGAATACAGGTCTGCAGAAGGATGCTGTATCTGAGTTTTTGTTGATCCAAAGAACGTATTTCTGAAGAAATTTCTTTTTCAAGTTCGTTGCTAGGTATCGTCTTGGAACAGTCATCAACGTATGTCACGAAAATTCCAAGTCAGGCAAAATTTGGCTCAATTTTACCCCATTGGACAATAACACCCATTCAAGAACTTTAACTAAAATGGATGATATCACATGATTTCCATCTCCACTGACTTTCCAAAGATTAAAAACGCTGTATACTTTTTGTTGATTTAAATAGAAGAATTTAATCCACAATCAACAATTCCGAATAATTTCTGATAATATTGCATGATTCCCATCTCCACTTAATTTGCCAATATTCGTGCCAACCGAAGAATGAATACCTAATATTTCTAGATCTACACTTTTCCAATTGTATTTCAGAAACCACAATTTCAGAATGTATCAATTGTATTTCAAAAAGCTTTAATTGTATTTCAGAAAAAAAAACATTTTAATTTCAGAAAGAACCATTTATAAAAAAAAATGAAGAAGTCCAAAGTTATTTGGTGATTGTACACATCAAAAATGGGCTTTGACAATTTAAGTAGTAACAATATTAAGGTTAGGTTAGGTTCACCTATGTTAAACCCAATTGAAATAACCTGATCTAAGATTAAAACAGTATTGTTAAAAAACAACTTCGAATTTTGCCTGTTAAAGCTGAAGCCAAAAATACAATTCTACTCATCCAGGATAACACACAACAATCGATTTTAGCAATGGAAGACATGGCAGTTAGTGGCTAAAATATTAAATTTAGGTAGGTAGTTTACTTTGAATAAAAGACCTTCATTCTTTTTGAAATACAATTGATTACTTCTGAAATACAAATCATTCTTTCTGAAATTAAACTTACGAGTTCTGATTTTCAAATGATGCTTTCTAAAATATAATTCACATTTCTGAAATACAATTGATGATTTCTGAAATTCAACTGGAAACGGTGTATTGTTTTTTCTTGTAAACTTCCATGAGGGGTGTTTTAGGATGAGAACGCAGGTGTTTCATTTTCAATGATCATCAAGAGGTCTTGAGGTTGGTGGTCCAAATGAAAATTTTCATCAAAATATTTTTATATAGTGATTTGTAGAAGATCTCAAAACTTTTGGGTAAAATCTTGATTTTTTTTTCAACAATTGTAGTTAAGGTTTGTTTAAAACATCTTAGCATCTCAGATAAACATTGATTGAATCGTAGTTAAAAATAGTCGTTGAAGTCGGTTCGTTTCGGTAATAAAATTTGGACTGACAATAAACATTCGTGATTCGGTTGTTCAATAAACTAATTTGTGCGGCCTAGTTAACGACGGTGTATTTACAATAGGAAAGGTATTATTAGAGAATATGTAATTTTGTTGAGCTGGGTGCAAAAGAAGAAAAGATTTAATGTTGGAACGCGAGTTTTATTAACTGTTTCAAATCGTAAACCTAGTTCTTTATTGCAAATTAATTGCTGCGACGTTATTTGGGACGAGTGTATTTTGAAGATTTATTTAGAGTTTTGTTGATGTGGAAAGACCAAAATGGCGCACGGTGTGTTCGCACTTTTATTGCTGCTTTATCGGTTGTTATATCAGGACATAAAACATTTAAACAAAAGGTGTATTTATTGCTTTCAAAAACAGAAATAATTAAAAACCTCGTTAAAGGTACTACGTGTGTGTACAATAGAAATATTTAAAAGCTTTTGTGTATAAGGTAGTATTTCCTATTTCGCTATTTCAATATCCGAACAAACTTTAATTAAATTGCACGAGGAAACTGTTTGTGTAATACTTAAACGACATCATCATCTCAACGAAGTTTCTCATGGTGGTATTCAAATTCCGTTGATTTACCTGAGGCGTTTAATCTACACAGTAGCAAGCTGTAAAATAATCAAGTCGAAGATGAAAGACGATATTGGCCCTTAAACGCTTTTTCGTTAATGCCTTTCAGATCCACCGTGACGAAGGCTAATTTATGCGGACGACTTCTGTGCGGCTACAATTAATTTCTACGGCCACCTTGCCCACCTTCTTAGACCATTTGGAAATGAGCCATAAATATAAGTGTTTCACACACATATACAAGCTTTATAAGCTAGTTTGTAATGGAATAATTATAAGGCATACACCATTATTTATTGATCCAAATAATTACATGGATTTGAATTAGAGTCGACCCAGCACTAAACCCAAGACCTACATCGACGGGCCTATTATCATAATAAAGATGCCTATACGTCGCCCAAAGAATTTGTTTCCGCATCAAAAACTCTCATTTACCTTATGCTAATCACCCAAAAAATCATGAAGAATTTCAAAGTTACTTCATAAATTTTCCTCTATCCGTGTGGGGAATTGGGAAAAACTTATATAACTAATCTGTTCAGGAGTGAATACAACCACGAGCCACGAGACTTGGTTAAACGAAAATGCATATTTAATGGCACATTGCATAAAACATTAACCTCCTCTTTCTTAAAGGGATTAAGAGATTTTATGTGAAATAAACAGGTAATTAAGGCATTGTTAAAGATTCACACAACTTAATCATTAATAATCAAGGAATTAATCCCAGAGGGAGAATCTCAGAATCTTTGATTTTCTAGAGCTTTTAACTACACCTTTTCCAAAATATGATTTTTTTAGGCAACATAAAAGATTTCTTAATTTTTTATTAAATCCTTAAAAAATAGATTTATCTATTGAATCGGTGAGTCCAAAAATAATATGAATCCAAAAATTGCGGAAGAACAGTCCTGGAGTTTTTTTGCAAATTGTTCAGTGGAGTATGTGTTTTTTCGAAAAATTTTGGCTTCATAAAATCGTTTGATGAAGTACTACATAAGTCTTGTGTACATACCAAAGCTATACAAAATTTGAATCTATTAAGTTTAAATTGATTATCTTAAAATTAACTTTTTGGATTTGGATTAACTATTCTTGTACCCACTGATTCAATTACAAGAAACATTTCTGTATCATTTTCTAAACGTGAGATTAAAGACATTCTACGGAATTCCAAGGAAAAAATCTAAAATATACAGGATTTATTCGTGGTAGATAGTAGAACAAATTTCATGATCAAAAAACTAAAAAATTAGGGGTATCGATTCTTGCTATACATGAGTACATCGGTAATAAGAATTTGACCAAGTTGTGTAGAGGTTAAAAAATTATCACTAGAAACTCTCTCTCTTTCAATTAGCAATAACAAAAAACAAAAAATCGTTGACCACAATAAAAAGGTCAAAAATATGAAAAATAATTTATTTTCTCAATTTTCTGGAAATTTCTGAAAATAAAGCCAATTAAAGGGGTGTTTTCTTCTTGTCTTGTAGAACTACATTATTGTCCGAAAAAAATGAAAATTTTGAGTTCCTAGTTATTTTCCTTCACATATCAAATCATTTTCAAATTTATTCTTCAACTTGTAAGTACATGTTTTTAAATTTTATGAAATTTTTCTATTAATTTTGCATGTTACTTCAATAGGGTTCAGTTAACACAACTTTTTATGATATTAAAAATATGAAAAGTTAACTAGTTTGAAACTTTAATTAAGTAGATAATCAAAAGTAAACAAACTCGTTTTAACTTAAAACATTTGTAATTTGCAATATCATCCAAAATTAATAGAAAAATATCACCAAATTTTAGAAGCCCTTCAACAGTCTGTAATAAACGTGTAGACAGAAGTTGAAGGAGAAAATTTGAAAATCATTTGGCAAGTGAAAAAAAAAATAATTGGAAACTTAAAATTTTTAGAATTTATAGAGAATAATTTACTTTTTTAAGAAAACACACCTAAAATTGGCTTTATTTTGAGAAATTGTCAAAAAAATGAATATTGTTATTACTAATTAAAAGAGGATGGTTTTTGCCTAATAGTGATAAATTTTTAAATCTCTACGCATTTAAATTGTTTTTATCGATTTTTTGATGTGTGGAAAAAATAGGTGACCTACAATTCAAAACCCTGTAACTACAAAATTATAAGTGATAGACTCCTACTTTTTTTGTTTTTATAATGAAATTTCTTCTGAAGTACTATGAATGATACATTCAGTCAGTGGCGGATTAAGCCATTTGGAGGCCTGAGGCGCAACCTGATTTTGAGGCCGCTATTTTTTAGGAATAAAATAAGATGACCTTTTTAGTTGACATCAGTTTTAGACGTTTCAGGGGTTAGTTTAAGGAAAACTTAGAAGTGCAAAATTTGAATATAGCGCCATAGGTGAAATTTAAAAAAAAAATGGCAGGTCAAGCATTTCCAGATACTTTGGAAAAACATCTCGTTTTTCTCTTTTTCAAAAAATTTCATGGAATTAGATGAACTGTAAAATATAACCAAAAGTTAAAATTAAAGAAGAAACTAAATTATACAGGGTGTTCCAAAAAGAAGTGTTCAGAAGAAAATCTTAAATGACAGAGATTAATGTGAAGTTTTACGGATATAAAAAATGGTACCTTTATGGCGCTTGTTTCAAAGATAATGAAAATATCAAGAAAAAGGTGAAATCTCGTTAATTTTTTGAAAGAAGAATTTTTTTTCGATCAAAACATTCTTCTGATGATATTTTTTAACTTCAAGCCAAAGTGGCATTAATTAGCTTGACTTTTCAACTTATTTCTTTTAAAATGATCAAATAGTTTATGAACTACAACAAAATTTCGAATTAACAACATTTTTTGTAGGAACAAAATTCAATGACCCATCAAAAAAGCTGGTCCTGCGTATTAGTTTTCTTGTTGATGAAACCTCGTTTATTGTCTAGGATTTTCTTCTGAGCACTTCTTTTTGGGACACCCTCTATATGTATAACTGAATCGTTCGAACCGACAAAATTTTAGAAGGTGGGTCTCAGAAATTTCAGAAAGAGAATCTTTTTTAAAGTCAACTTGTCTGGAACTGTAAAGAAAAACTCCTTTGTATAATTAGTTTGTTAGGTTTATGGTTTATTTGAATAGAAATTTTCAAAAACGACCATGACTGGTAAAAAAATGTTTTTCAATTTTTTTGAGGCCGGTTCAATTAGGAAGCCACAGGCGCGCGCCTCGTGCGCCTGTGCGATAATCCGCCACTGCATTCAGTATAGTGACCTAAAAGTACCTTACGTTATAACTAATTTTGCATGAAGTTAAAACAAAACTTCTGAATACAAATTTAGAAAATCGCAAAAGAATACTTCATGTTTTATTACAATTTTTCTTCCAAAACTCTTGCGCGCTCTAGCGGACCGCATTACTTAGAGAATGGCTGATAATTTGCAACAAAGCTCCATAAAAGTCTACGACGAAAAATTTATCTAGAATCACGCTCTTAAATTTAGTTTTCCGTGAAACAATAGAAAAATTATATTATTGATATTACTAAACTTTTCTGTTGTGTAGGGTTACAGCATGTTTCACCTAAAGTTTTAGGGTGTCCTTCATAAAACTTGAAGGAAAATATCACCCAAAACACCAGATTCGCATTAGTGACTAACGCGTGAAAATAGCAGGTAGTTGAAGATTGTTTTAATTTTCAGTTTTCAAAATCTTACAAGGATAATTCATGAGTTCTATGGAAAAACTAAAATATGTTGTATAAAAAGTGATTAATGTTCAAACGCGAATAATTTATTCCAATAATTTTAAAGCTCCTTGGAATATTTGAAAGAGGAAGAAAATAATTTATGCCTTTTATTAAATCATTGAAAATTAAATCAGTAATTTGCAAATGAAATAGGTCTCTTACAATCAATGAGGTTTAGTTTAAATTAATAAATTTATAGCAAAATGTTAAATCTATTGTAATTTAAAGTAAATACCATGCAGATGAAATTGCGGCGATTAAAATAAAACAAATGAACAACCGGACAAGTAAAGTGCATTAAATGCAAATGTACAATACCAGATTTATTTAACCGCAGCTATTTTGACAATATTGGGTTGATTTCTTAATTTTGCCGGGCTATAAAAACAAAAAATTTCGTTTTAATAATTGCTGATTAGTAAAAAACGTTCTAGATTTCAACGAGTAAAACTTTTTAATTTAACAACCAATTAAAGTGAAAGTTATTGTTTACGCATAATTTCCTTTGTAAAATAATATTAAATAAACATTAAGGATAATTAAGGATTTTTTTTATTTTTTGATACAATAAGTAGCTCTAAGGAGTGAAAATTAATAACACCGTGGTAATTTAATTTTTATTTATTACATAAAAAGCAACATCGATTTAACCTTTTTTTGGCAATTTCTTCCACGACAGCTTCCAAAGAAACTTGATAAATTGAGTGCTTTTTATCGTTTTGGTAATTATTGAGCGATGTGAAAACACCATTGTCATTCCTATAATACTTTTCGTTTTAGCTCTATCAATCATCATAATAATCTCGAGTGTGTTGTGAATTGTGAAGACAAAAAAATCCAAACTGTTCAGCCGCAAGGTGAAAAAAAGAGGCGTGTCAGTTAAACGCAGTTTAACGTGAGCCAATTTGGATCGGACGTGAAATTATTAAAATTTTCAGCTGGGTCTTCTCTATTTGTGGAGGTAATCGAATCTCTAGCGGTTTCCTGGCGGAATGCGAAGGACGAGTGTTTATTGTGCAAGCAAAATAGCCGCTTTTATTTGCTGATCGCATGAAAAATATTGTTATTGGAAACTAAATGGCCGCTGGGCTACATTTTAGATAAAACGATGTGCGCAACATTAGGTAACGAGATCACCAAGGTTGCTCAAACTTTAATCTCGACGTTAATATTAATAATAAACATGTTAAAGAAAACTGTATATTTATTGCCCATAAGGTTTATTTATGGGCTCAATGTTGGAGTTTTTATTTAGCCCCTGCCAAGAAACTAAGCTGGGAAATTGCAAGGAAAATTCGCAAAGTCCGCCTTGCTTTTATTGTTAATTGTTAATACTTCAACGTAAATCATTTTAAGTTTACCAATTTTTAGTTTACTTTAGTTCCATAAAGACAAGTCTTTTAATAATACATGTGTGCAAGCTTGATTATACATGATACATGTTTGTTTACTTACACCTTAAACCTTAGGTTATTAAAGCTCACAGTAAGTTCACTACGAACTACACCAAAGAGATTATTTTCAAAATAATTCTTGCAAAGTAAACTTTGTGTTATGGAAGTGGTTTTCATAATTAACATCTAACGAATTTGAATTGAAATGAAAAGTTTTTATACAAATAATTGAATTAAAACAAAACGCTTTAAATTCACAAAATATAAGATAACAAAAAGCTGGTAGGTATTTTAAAATTGTTTTCTTGAAATTTAAGCAAAAATCTGACTTGAAATTTATTAATTTCCTGGGATGTGCGAAATGCGAGGCTGCACTTCAGCAAGAAGTGTTGTTGGTCGTTTATTTTTCTTAAAGCTTCAAAAAATATAATCATACAAGTAATAAATTCTCTTTAAAACCGTATATTACATTTCCAACTTCATGAAAGTAAGATAACTTAAATGTACTTGAATATTGTAACCTTTTAAATAACCATTTCTTTTTATAGAGATCAAATTTAATAAAATCACAACGTTGATGACAAAAAATTTTATTATGTTTTTTTTTGTGTGAATTATTTATAACAAAAACACCTTTGTGGATAATTATAACATTTGCATTTTTTACTTTGTATTTAAATTTTGGGCATAAAAATAATTTGAATAATCAACCTTGTAATACAGCTTTAATAGTAGAAAGGTTAGGATTTTATTTTTTTTTAATTATTGCAACAATAACTTCAGTATTTCCTGAAACAAGTGAATCAAAAAATTTGCCGTCAAAATTTACGCTTCAAGTAGCAAGGTAGCGATAATGAATTTCCGCTACTGATTTATCATAATAATGGCTACTCTTTGATATAATAACTTAACACTCGTTTTTAAAACCTAGTATAAATGTTTTTCAAAAAATGTTTTGTTAAATAATACTACGATTATTCATTGAAGATTTATTGGACCCAAAATAGAGTTACATTTGAAAATAAATGCATAAAAAGTTCCCAGTACTTTGTTGAAGACCCTTCAGTGATTCCCAGAAAAATAGTTAAATGAATCCTCTCGAAAAAAACTACCTATCAAAATTCAGAAAACTAAAGAAGTCGAATTCCAAACTTTAACCCTTCAAATCTTGGTTTTCTGGATAAGAGAATTTTTGTCTATTTTTCTGGGAATCACCGAAGGGTCCTCAACAATGTACTGGAACGTTTATCCGCCATTTTTTGGTCACCCTGTATAAGGAAAACATAAAATGTAATTTTCTTAATCGCAAATGGTGTCCGTTTATTAATTTAGGTAAATGAATGGTCAGTTATATCGGACAATTCTTTATTCAGAATTGGTTTATACAAAAGGCTGACGTTTCGCCCCCAACGAGGGCTTCTTCAGAGCTATTATAAATCCCAAAGATTGGGACCATTCATTTACCTAAAATAAAATGTATTTTTTTTAAATTAAAAATGAAAGTCTACCAATTTTGACATAAATATAAGCCATTTATTTTTATTATAATATGTAAATTTAGAAAATATTCTAAAACCTGATTATTAGAAAAACTTAATTTGCTGCAAATGACTTTCTGTAAAATATAAAGAATTTAAAATATTTTGTGCACGTGCATTTAGAAAATGTTTAGTTTTATAGCAAACTACTTTCTTTTAAATTGTGGTGGAAAATTTTATTGCTAGAAAAGCCGCGAAGAACCTCAATATCATAAAAAGTTATTTAAGAAATGATGTACACATAACTTATACATTATGTATGTTATCCTTCGAGGTGTAGGTACTTATGCCCTATTTTAGAAAAAGGATGTTTGAGAGAAAGTAATCATTTATTAAACACCCAACCGTTTTCTTCAAAGCAGGTAATTAATTTTTGATCACAATTAAATTTTCAACAATAGTTTGTTTTTTAATTTTCCACATTTTATAAAAACTTTCACAAGTTTAAATTCTATTGTCTGTAATTTAAATTAATTTCAACAAATTACGACTAAATTACATTAATCTTTTTAAATAATTATATAAAATTCAAATAATTATAACATTTATCATTAAATTTTCATTAAATCCCCCAGGATAGTTTTTCCTATCGATTTTGAAAGAATTTTCAAGCAATTGCACTAAATTATTAATGTAGTTTCGTCTCAAATCTAAAAATCCCCTAAATACATTATTCGCGTGACATAAACATAACACAATAATTTAAATTGATTATTCTAGTGAATGACGTAAAATGTTAACCATTTGAAAATATTTCTTCGAAAACCTTTTTATTGATTGCTTGTGATGAAAATACAAAATTAATTATATCACAAATTTAAAGTTCTTTTTCTAAATTCCAGAAAACTTCTATTTTGACTGAAAATTCTTTAAAATACTATAAAACAAGTTAAAATATGATTTTTTCTGGATTACATTTTTGTATTTCAAAAGATTTTCCTGGAGATTTTCTAAAACAACTAGTGTATTTAATAATAATACTATCATTATTTATTATTAAAATCACAGGTTCTATGCAAGCTTCATGCAAAACAATATCAATATCACAATACAATCACATTTAAAAACAACAATAATAATTACAATACAATACTTCACACATTTGTGCAGCGCAATTTAAATTGCACATAAAAAATCTTTTAATCTATTTACACAATCTACAATAAGTCGTTAAAAAAGCAATCAATTGAGTAGTAAGCATTTTTAATTAAAAAGTCTTTAATATTTTTCCTGAATTAGTTCATCTTTTTCAAATTATTTGGGATTTTATTAAAAAATCGCTGCCCATAGTAATTAATCAATATATTTCTATTTGATACTAATTTACAGTCGAAAAATTTTGGAAAAAAAACCTAGCAAAATTGCAAAGTTTTAAAGGTCGAATTGTTCAATTTTTGGTGGATCTCATCGTATCAAATTCAAACAAAAATTTCTCAAATATTTTGCATGTGAAAAGCTCTACACAAAATTTTACTTTTTTACAATTTTGAAAATTGCAATTTTATAGGTTAAATTATTCAATTTTGATGGTTCTGGTCCCATGAATTTCAAACAAAAATTTCTTAAATATTTTGCATGTTTTTCCCAAAATTTTACCTTTTTAGAAATTTGTAAAAACAAAGGGCATTGACATTTCTCTCAAATGATATTCTTAATATTTCTGGAATTTCAGCACATATTTTTTAAATACCCAGAAAAAATTGCAAAATTATTTTTTTGGGGCTTCCATGGTAACCATGAAAAGTTTGTTTGCTATAAATTTTAAAGGTCCAAGTATTTAGTTTTTCTCCGGAAAATCTTTATAGCGTTTTCCAAAAACTTTTGGAAAATAAGGAGGAAACTTATCGCAATTTTTTATAGTTTTAGTTCATGAAGTTCTTCCTGCATTTTCCCAAATATTTTGCATGTTTACTTTGACAAATTCTTACTAAAACTTTATTTTTTTTTGTGACTTTTTTATAAATACAAAGTCCATTGATATTTTTTGTTGTTTCGAGTAGACATCGCGGGAAATTCTTAATACTTTTAGATTTTTTGTACAATTTACTCAAAGTACCAGAAAAAATTCCAATTTTATTATTTTTAGGGTACCATGGTTTCTTGGTATAAAGTCCCAATATTTAATTTTTCTCTGGAAAATCTGTAAAGCGTTTTCTAAAAAATATTGGAAAAACGATGAAGAAAATTATCGTTTATTTTTTTTATAATAGCTGAAGTTATTTCCGAGGTTCTTTCTGCAACTTC
Organism: Stenus bimaculatus; assembly: GCA_963971135.1. Classification (NCBI taxonomy): domain Eukaryota; kingdom Metazoa; phylum Arthropoda; class Insecta; order Coleoptera; family Staphylinidae; genus Stenus; species Stenus bimaculatus. The sequence goes on from OZ020187.1 coordinate 18,893,908, forward strand.
TTCTCAAATATTTTGCATGTTTACTCTGACAAACTCTTTGTAAAACCAAAAAAATGCATTCCTAATATTTCTGAATTTTTACCATTAATAAAATCCAATAAAAATTTTACAAAATTATTATTTTTGGAGAACTTTGTTCCATGGTAAATAAAAAATGTTTTTTGCAATCATTTAAAGGTCAAAATATTATTTCGCCCAAAAATTCGTGGTGATTTCCAAAAAAATTTAGAAACTTACGAGGAAAATAATTCCTAATTTTTATAGTCTTAGCTTTTCCTCTCAAATATTTTGCATGTTTACAAACACTGTGTAAAACCAAAAAAATAATATTTCTGGATTATTTTCTTAAATTCCAAGAAAAAAAATTGCATGGTAAAAAGGAATTTTTTTTGCAATAATTTAAAGGTCCAAATATTTAGTTTTTCTCCCAAAAATTCGTGTTGTTTTCCAAAAAAATTTGGAAATTTATGAGGAAAAGATTTGCTATAATTTTAGTAGCTTAAGCTCTTTCTGCAACTTCTTATCAAATATTTTGCATGTTACTCTGACAAAGTCTTTATAAAACCAAAAAAATAGCATTGATAATTTTAGTTGTTCATAGTTACCATCGCGTAAAATTCAAATGATATTTCTGGATTTTTACCATAATTTTCTTTAAATTCCAAGAAAAAAAATCCATGGTATATAGGAATTTTTTTTGCAATAATTAAAATGTCCAAATATTTAGTTTTCGCCTAAAAATTCGTGGTGTTTTCCAAAAAAAATTGGAAACTTATGAGGAAAAGATTTGTTATAATTTTAGTAGCTTAAGCTCTTCCTGCAAATTCTTATCAAATATTTTGCATGTTACTCTGACAAAGTCTTTATAAAACCAAAAAAATAGCATTGATAATTTTTGTTGTTCATAGTTACCATCGCGTAAAACTCAAATGATATTTCTGGATTTTTACCATAATTTTCTTTAAATTCCAAGAAAAAAATTCCATGGTAAATAGAAATTTTTTTTTGCAATAATTAAAATGTCCAAATATTTAGTTTTTTGCCCAAAAATTCGTGGTGTTTTCCAAAAAAATTTGGAAACTTATGAGGAAAAGATTTGCTATAATTTTAGTAGCTTAAGCTCTTCCTGCAACTTCTTATCAAATATTTTGCATGTTACTCTGACAAAGTCTTTATAAAACCAAAAAATTGCATTGATAATTTTTGTTGTTCATTGTTACCATCGCGTAAAACTCAAATGATATTTCTGGATTTTTACCATAATTTTCTTTAAATTACAAGAAAAAAAATTCCATGGTAAATAGGAATTTTTTTTTGCAATAATTAAAACGAGAATTAAAATGTCCAAATATTTAGTTTTTCGCCCAAAAATTCGTGGTGTTTTCCAAAAAAAATTGGAAACTTATGAGGAAAAGATTTGTTATAATTTTAGTAGCTTAAGCTCTTCCTGCAAATTCTTATCAAATATTTTGCATGTTACTCTGACAAAGTCTTTATAAAACCAAAAAAATAGCATTGATAATTTTTGTTGTTCATAGTTACCATCGCGTAAAACTCAAATGATATTTCTGGATTTTTACCATAATTTTCTTTAAATTCCAAGAAAAAAATTCCATGGTAAATAGAAATTTTTTTTTGCAATAATTAAAATGTCCAAATATTTAGTTTTTTGCCCAAAAATTCGTGGTGTTTTCCAAAAAAATTTGGAAACTTATGAGGAAAAGATTTGCTATAATTTTAGTAGCTTAAGCTCTTCCTGCAACTTCTTATCAAATACTTTGCATGTTTACTCTGCCAGTCTATGTAAAACCAAAAAATTGCATTGCTAATTTTTGTTATTCATAGTTACCATCGCGTAAAACTCAAATAATATTTCTGGATTTTTACCATAATTTTCTTTAAATTCCAAGAAAAAAAATTCCATGGTAAATAGGAAATTTTTTTTGCAAAAATTAAAATGTCCAAATATTTAGTTTTTCGCCCAAATTTCGCCATAATTTTCTTATATTCCAAGACAAAATTTGCAAAATTATTTTTTTGGAGAACCATAGTAACCAAAAAAAGTTTCGTGCTATAAAATTTAAAGGTCCAAATATTTAGTTTTCCACCGCAAAATTTCAAAAGCGTATTCCAAAAATTTTTGGTGATGAGGAAAAGTATTGCTAATTTTTCTAGTGTAAGTTCTTCCTGCAATTTCTTCCAAAGGTCGAGTTTCTTAACATTTAATCGTTATCAGGGTATGAGTCGTAAAATCAAAATTAATGTATAGTGGGTGTCACTCACCTCAAGATTGGTGAGTATCGCTTTGCAGTTTGTAACAGGTACGGAATCGGCTACCGTGACGATGAGTTCCTCGTAGGCACCATTCTTAAGCTCGAGGCCATCTCCAAAGGCTAGAAGAACGCAAAGCGCGACTAAGAGGCGCTTAAAGATATCCATATTTTTCTGGCGCACCAATACGAAAGCTCTCCAAACAAAAAAAAAACTAAAATCGAACTCGAACAAACATTACTTTAGGTCCTAAGTGTTAAGTCCACAAGATTGTTTGCTGAAGGTGGCTGGGAAAGTTACACACAACAAAACTCGCGCAAAAGTTTGTTCAATAAATTTCCGAAAATAATTCGCGTGTCCTTAATGAAAAGCACAAAACTTAGAACTGTTTATGGTGATATTAGAATCGATTTGGGTAACAGTAGCGTTGCTAAGGTTACTGGTAACAAGTAACAACAAACACGTAAAGTACGTGCAGGAGCGTAGCGTGAGTTTTCCGAGGAACGACCAACCTCAACGTGTACTGTATCGGTACTGAAGAGACTTCCGCCGGCTGAAGAAGAGTTGGTTGATGCGGAGTACGGAGTTTGCGGACGACGGGACTCCTCTGCACTCCCACTACTTTTATTATAACTCCGCTCTCTCGTTTGTATTTGGACTGACTCGCCGCCAACAATGCATACGTTACGTTACGTTGTGGTACTGGTAAAGCACGTACGTAACTGCGGTAGTCGTGCCCTGAGGGCACTAGTCTCAACACCCGTACCTCGTACGTACCGTAACGTCTTGTGTTCTACAAGAAGTGGTTGCCTAACTACAACGAGCTTTAAGCGCTTTTCCACCGCAATACTCAACACTATCCATCCATTAAATTCCTGATACTATCAGCATTTTGCATTTTATAAAACAAAACTAAAACAACCCTTCCATATTTATTCCTACACTCGATAATTAGATTAAATTACAAAAATGGGGTAAATTCTATTAGGAAAATTAAGTCAATATAATTACTCAAGAGCAAAGAAGAACTTTTTAAAAGTCGTTTTGTTGATAAAAGTTTCTCCTAAACTTGGAAACTGAATTAAAATTTCATTAAAGAAAAGTAACACTTTTTGGACAAATTTTTAACTTCTATCTTATCTAAACCTATTAAAGAAAACCACCATAGGGATTTTTAGTTTTTGACTTCCAACTAACTTTTTTTCAACATACCGAACTCTCACCAAATTCAATCTCTACTAAAAAAACATAATACTTAATTAGTATGTACGTGTTTAATCCTTCTAAAATTAGAAGTAATTAATTAATATTAAGCGTTAAAATAAAAAGCTTCATCAATGGCAGAAATGTAAAAAAAACAAATGGTTGCTTAAGTGAATTTATGTAAACTAGATTTTGAAAAAGAAATATAATAAGTATGTCCGAAAATATAAATATTATATTATGCATCTACACTTGTGTGAAACTAGCAATAAAATCCAGCAATAGGTAATATTTTCAAAAATAAAAATAATTTCAAAAAAATGATATCCACGTATTTCTCTGAATAAAATAAAAAGGTATAATAAAAATTATGATATTTTAAGGATGAAAATTACCTTTAAACGATTTTTTTAATACAGGGTGTCCCATTTTAATTAATCCAGCTGAATATCTTGAAAAAGAAGCGATTTCCTCAAAAATTGTAGCGGCTCGAGGGGGACATTTAACAGTGCCATGGGTTTTTAATTGTTATGGGGTTTTATGGAAAAACATTTTTTTTCAAATGGGAACCCCCATTTTTTATTGTAGATTCGTAATCTATGGAAAATAATAAGAAAGTTTTGGTCGAAACTTTTTTTTCTAAAATTTCAATTTTTCGCTATATTCACCAAAATGAACACAAATTTTGGGATTTTCGATACAGCTTTACTAAAAAATTAAAGGTCTATAAGAAAACTCGCAGGAGTCAAAAATTGTTTAAATTAAGGCAAGGATTAGTAAAAAATATTATTTTACTTTATTAAAAAAAAAATAAATTTAAAAAAAGTTTATTTTATTTTTATTATTTTTTAAGAAAAATATTATTTTTTTTTACTTATAAAATTTAAAATAAAGTCAAAGGTAATTAATTAATACACTTAAAGATATTTGGATCTGTTCTTAAATTACGAGAGCTGGTCTAAATAAGATATTCGAATATCCCTCCATTTTGTTCAATACACATGTTTACTCGTGTGCGAAAAAACAATGATACATTTCTCAACATTTAAGGAGTGATACTTCGAAAAGCGTCCGTAATTCGTATCATAATATCCTCTCTAGTTGTAGTTGGTCGTTCATAAACCTTATCTTTCATGTAACGCCATAAAAATCCATTTTTGTAAGATCCGGAGATCTTGCTGGCCATTCGTGTACTTCACTACCAATTTCAATCCACTTATTAGGGAATTGGTTATGTAAAAATGTTTTAACAATTCTGGCAGTGTGGGGTCTAGCTCCGTCCTGTTGAAACCACATTCGCTCTCTTAAATCTAGAGGTACATCTTCTAAAAAAGAAGGCATTTCGTTTTGAATTATATTCAAATAAACATGTTGGTTAAGATTTTCTTCATAAAAAATGGTCCCACAAGATACTCATCCACTATTCCAGCCCAAACGTTTATAGACCAACGCCACTGTAATCTATGATCTCTTTGCCAATGTGGATTATTTTCAGAATAATAATGAGCATTATGAAGATTTACTCCACCCAGGTTGTCAAATTTTGCTTCATCAGTAAAAATACACGAATAAAAAAAGGGGGATCTCTTCTAACTTGATTCGTAGCCCATATGCAAAAATTAAGTCGGCGGATGTAGTCATCTTCTTTAATTTGTTGGGTTAAATGAACATGATATGAGTGTGATTTATGGTGTTTTAAAATTCTGTTGGCAGAAGATTTAGGAAGTCCACGAAGACGCTGAATTTTTCTTGTAGATGTATGTGGATCTTCATTTACGGAAGCTAATGCTATCAATGAGGGGAGCATCTTAGGACCAGTTTTACTAAGTTTTCTTCTAAGAGAACCGTTTTCCGCTCTTTTCACGAGCCTCCTAATATTTGTATGATTTGGATGACGCAATTGTGGAAACCTCTCAGCATAAAGACGTGCTGCGTGCCGATAGTTATCATGGCATTCGCCCAAAACTTTTATAATATTCACTATTTCTCTAGGTGAATAATCAGCCATTTTATGAGAGACTGATTTTAAATAATCACAGTGGCTTCAATAACAATGAGCTTCTACAAAAAACTAATCTGTCACAATATAACAATTATGTGCGAAACACAAAGTAGGCTGAAAATGAAATTCCTTTATTTTAAGAAGCCTTCTTCCTTAATTGAAAAATATTATTTAACATATTAAATTGCAAATAAAATTGAAAAACCGTTTTGACATCTATTGTTCCCAACCTTTGACTTGATTTTAAATTTTATAAGTAAAAAAAAAATTAACATTTTTCTTAAAAAATAATAAAAATAAAATAAACTTTTTTTTCTAATTTATTTTTTTTTTAATAAAATAAAATAATATTTTTTATTAATCCTTGCCTTAATTTAAGCACTTTTTGTCTTCTACGATTTTTCTTATAAAGCTTTAGTTTTCTAGTAAAACTGTATCGAAAATCCCAAAATTTGTGATCATTTTGGTGAATATAGCGAAAAATTGAAATATTAAAAAAAAGTTTCATTCAAAACTTTCTTATTATTTGCCATAGATTACGAATCTACAATAAAATATGGGGGTTCCCATTTGAAAAAAAATGTTTTTCCATAAAATCCCCATAAAACCCCATAACAATTAAAAACCCATGGCACTATTAAATATCCACCTCGAGCCGCTACAATTTTTGTCTGAAACATTTTTGAGGAAATCGCTTCGTTTTCAAGATATTCAGCTGGATTAATTAAAATGGGACACCCTGTATAATAGGGGAAGATAATTTTTTATTTTCAATTTTCTTTTACAGTTTGATTGTTTATACAATTCTACACAAAATGTCAAAAATTTGGGTGGCAACCTCTTCCCGTTTAGGGGTAGTTTTCATATGTAATATCGCGAGTGGTCAAAAAGTCGAATATTTTTCACTGTCATTACCACGAATGTCATTTGGGGTAATGTATGAAAAATATACGACTTATAATTTGAACAAGAGTGCATATTTAAAGGACTATTTAATGAACATTTTTGACTTTTTTGTGCAAACTTTGACAGCTAACTTCAAACTTATTGAAATTTGACATTAACGTTACAAAATAATCGCTGATTTTTGACGTTTTACTTGTCACAAAATATAATCACTTGTAAGTTGAATAGTCACTAGAGGAATACGAGGGTATAATTTTTTTTTTTGAAATTATTTTTATTTTTGAAAATATTACCTATTGCTGGATTTTATTGCTAGTTTCACACAAGTATATTTTTGCAAAATTAATGTCAAAATCTACCAGGTGTAAACGAAACATGGGTCAGTTCTATAACTTGTTTAGTTATCAAAATAAAAATTTGAAATTTGACTATGTTATAATGTGGTTTAAGGAAACACATTTTATGTACTAAATTTATTTCAATGTCACTTTTAGCAGAAATAACATCAACTTTGTTTCTTTAAATGCACTGACCCATTTTTTGTTCATATTTTAACTTCAGATAAAGAATTTTTTTTTTATTTTTTAAAAAATCATCATATTTGCCAAAACTGTTTTACACTATGAACAAAAAAATAGAGTATTGCATTTAAAAAACAAATTTGATGATATTTCCAGTATAATCAGAAGTGATATTGATAAAGAATTTAGTGCATAAAATGTGTTTCTTTGAATTATACAACATAGTAAAATTTCAAATTTGTATTTTCACAAATAAAGCTTTGGTTGGTCCTTCGCTGTCATGTGATATTTGATTACTAAATTCAGCAAGGATCATTTACTCGCTGTGGTTATGCATGTTTAAAGAGCGCTGAGATCTCAATTAATTTTGAATCGTAAGGATTACTAGACTGGACTGTTATGACCATACCCTTAAATTTTGAATAGGTTCAATAACTAAAACAAGTTCTTATTGAAATAAAATTTAATTCATAAAACATAATTTTATTACCTACATCATATAACATAGTAAAATTTCGTATTTATACTTTTATAAAAAAAATATAAAAGGAACCCATGTTTTGTTTACACCCAGTATACGTAATCGAAATTCCCAATATACGGAAAGATAATATATAATCAGTAAAAATGGTGTTTAACAAATCAACTATCAATGTTAAATGTTACACTTGACTTTAACTAGTTTTCAGGTCATAATTCAGTTTCAGTGGCGGATTTAAGAGGCCTGGCGGAAGGCAGTGGCCTCGTAGCTTAGGGGGCTGCAAAACATACAAAAAAATAAATTTCCATTTAAAGTCCATACGTTTAACAAACACGAAACACGATTTGTCTCCAACAAACTAAAATGTTTAAAACCTTTTTTGATACACAAAATAAAGTAAGTAGGTACTTTCATTTTATACTTATAGCCAGTGGCGTAACTACGTTTTGTGCCCCACCCCCGCATAAAATCACGATGGGACCCTAAACTCAAAAAAAGTGCGGACTATATTGGTTTTTAGAAATAAATCAATTATATTTACATATAAAAATAATGAAACTAGGTAATTAATATTCTAAGATATAATATGAAACAAAAAATGAAAAAAAAAACTAGTTAATTAAGATCAAACTGTTAAAAATGCAATTTTATGACAAGCCTTTTGCAAATAATACCTATTAATTAAATTTATGAAAATATTAAGTTATTTTCTTAGGCCCGGTTGCACAGTTCAAGCTTAAGCTTCAAGTGACACTTAATCAAAAAATATGACAGAAATACAATAGTGAATCTGTCAATTTTTTAATTTAAGTGTCGCTTCAAGCTTAAGTTTCAACTGTGCAACCGGCCCTTAGTATCCATAGTTTTATTACTTTCAATAAAGATTTGCTTTTAACACTAGTGCGAGAAAGTGATACTTTTAACGTCTATCATGAGTGTTAGAATAGTGACATTTACACGTTTGTAGAAGAATTATATTTAGTAAAAATAAACTTCATTGCAGAAATAAAAAGACAACAAATTAAAAAATAAAATCACAGAAAAAATGTCACATTTTTTCTTTTTTGTCATATTTATTTAAATACACGCCTTTTTGTCTTTGATTGGCAAAATCTCTTATTCAGATCTACTTTTTTAGCAAGATTGCTTTAAATTGTCAACGAATAATAATTGAATTTTTGTTGCCTCATTGGATTTCGAAGATTTTCAGTTTGCTAATGGGAATTTTAACTACCAATAGATGGCACTGTTGGTCCTCTACGCCAAATTAATGAACTATCGAAGCCAGTATTGAACCTACACGATTTTATGTTTGAATATAGGTTAAAGTCGTCCCAAGTGGTTTTTTAAAAAGTATTTAGTAAATATTATTCTAATTTTTATTTAAAATCAATATTTATTTAAAATGGACAAAGTTACTACTAACGTTTTATACTAGATTTACAGTTTCACAAATTCGCCGAAAGAGGGACACCTCTTTCCTAAAATCGCGAAATGCTAAACGATTTCAGTAGTAGTCACTGCCACAGGATCACAGGAAGTGTTAACAATAATAGAATTGCTTTAGTGACTTCAAAAAAAATCACTTGCTATAAAATTATAAATTAATTAGTAAATTTAGCTAACTCTTGCAGAGAAGTGTCTTTATTTTCGTCATTTTTAATAAAATATTTTACATTTATCATTTGATTTTTCAATATAGTTTTCAACCAGATTTTGCGCCTATTTAAATATTTTTGGTTATAGATAACATTAAAATTTCAGACATTTAAATGTTTTTTTTATAAGTTTTAATCCAATGGAAATAGGTAATGATACAAAAATTAAAAAATCCGACACTGTTCAGTTTATTATTTTAAAAAATTAAGCGTGATATTGTCAGCGTGGTATTATCAGCGTGATATTATCAGCGTGATATTGTCAGTGTGGTTCTGTCGGGAATTGCATTCTCTCATAACAATAAGTGGTAAGAACATTATCGACATTTTTCTATAAATGCTTACCACGAGTTGGGAAAGAGAATATTATGACTGAAAATAGTGTTTAACAAATCAACTATTAAAGTGACACTTGAGTTTATCAAGTTTTCAGGTTATAATTCAATTTATTAACTAGAAAATGAAATATTTAGTTATTTCTATAGATTTTATGAAAATTAATGTAAAAGGAGAGTCTACAGCTCAATGGTTAAATATCAGGTAGGTTTTATTTTTGAACATGGTATTGTCAGCGTGGTATTGCCAGCGTGGTATTGCCAGCGTAGTATTGTCAGCCAGGTACTATCACGAATTGTATTCTCATATTAATTTTTTTAAATTTTAACTATTTTTCAAGTACATTACCTAAATAATTTAAAAAAGGAAATTGAGTGATTGGAGTGTAATTATTTTTTTTTTTGGTGATTTAGGGAGTACATTATCCCTTATATTTTATTATGTTTCATTTGCGGAGTCTATCTTGAAATAAATCGAAAACACTTTTTTTGAGTCTTTAAGATTCGAATTTCATTTTTTGTAAAATTTAACGGTTTCAAATTTTTCCTATACCACGAATAGACGCAATTTAAAATTTTTTTGTAAAATCGCTTGATTACACTTTCTGGAAAAAATCGCAAAGTTTCGCCAAAAGTTTGCTACAAATCTGGCCTTGAAAACCGAAAATAATTTTTTATTATTTTGTATAAGGTTGAAAATTTCAGAACAAAGTTTTCACTTTTGAGCATTTGTGTTCGTAGTGTCATTGGTTGATAAAATCAAATTGCCTCTCTATTTTAAATAGTTTGTTGTACATACCTAACAAATTTTAAGGGAACATGTGCGTAATGTCTCGAAAAAGTGTTTGATCTATTTATTCGTTGTAATTTTTAATAAAATGTTTGTAATTTCTAGTCCTGAAGTGGGTAATAATCTATTACCGAAACGTCGACACTTATGTATGTTCATTCTAAATAAATCGTTTGAAGAGGGCCATTTAATTTGATTATATCAAGCAAAGTTTTGACTTTCAACAGATATTTTGCTTATATTAACTACTTTTTTGTCATAACTTGTAAACGTAAAAAGATATGCAAACAATTAATTTTTTGTCGTAAGTAAGACCTTAAAAGCTTTCTGAATAGGTGCAGGAGGAACGCACCAAAAAAGATCCCTTAAAAAATGAACTTACAGGAGCCACTCAACTAAAAATTCCAAATTTCGACTTAATTTACACATAACTTCCAAATTCCTTCAAAAATAAAAATTACTAACACCCTACCAGATGTACAAATTATTGCTCTAAAAGATAGTGCGGTAAATTTAATTATATTTTTTAAATTATTGGCCTCAGTGGTAAAATCAAAAAATGCTGTGTAACAAAATTATTTTTTTATGACTTTTTTATTTTTTTGAAATAATTTATTTTTTTCTGAAGCAGTATAAAGCTCAATTTAAGCACAATTCTATTTTGGTAAGAAATAAAAAATATACAAATAAACTTGCCAGTTTTTGTTGAAACCAATATATTTTGAAAATAATGTATTTTTTCTTATTGGCTGAGAAGCACAAACGAACCTTGGGGGTTATCCTCGAATCACACGACACGATGTCGTATACGACTTTTTTCATTCTATCCTTGTCATTCGAATGCAAAAATAAGAGTCTGTCCTTGTCATGTTGTGTGATTCAACAATAACCCCCCTTGTACGTAAAAGACTATTAAAAATATATTAAAATATGGTTATGTGGCAAATTTAGTGATCATTATAAAATTACTTGACATAAATATATTTTTCAGAATTAGAAATAAGTAAAACCGAAGTATTAAAAATAAAGGCCAAAATTAAAAAAAAAGGTTAAAAAGTATATGGTTGCCTAATTTTACTTTTACTGTAATTTTAATATTTTAGATTTTTTTATTTGTTATGAAGCACTTGAAAGAAGAAACGAGGCACCAAAATTATATACAGGGTGATTTTTAAATTAATACATTTTTAGGGAGGATGCAAGTAAATAAATAAGTCGTTTGGCAAAATATTTTTTACAGAGTTTCCCACTTTTTATCCCGTAAAAATTGTCTTAGGTAGATTTTTTCCATTTAAATCAAGTGTGGTTTGAATTTTATTTTCACATTTTTACCCGAGTGTTGTAGATTTTATTTAAAGAAAAAAGTTAAAAATAAAATGTAATCACGCTTGCCACTAAAAAAAATAAACATAATTTCGAAAGTTCGAAAAAAAAATTTATATCATAAGAAATGTTCTTGAGATCTTGAGAATTACATTTCCTATCCAATAAAAATTTTGCGGGAAAAACCAGAGGGAAATCCTGTATATAAAAGTTTTTCTATAAAAAACTAGGTGACTCTTAATTTTCAAAATTGTGTGAATTAACTTTTTTTATTATTTTTAACTCAACAAAGCGTTTACAAAAGCAAACATACTTTTTTAATGAGTTTTACATCCTGTAAAAATGTATCAACTGAAAAATCACTCTGTATAATAAAAATTAAAATTAAAAAAAATTGCCGGGTGGGAAGTTCGCAATAAATCTTGATTTTGTTGTAACTTTTTAATTAATTTATTGCTAGCTATCGTAATAAAAGCACAAAAGACACAAACGAAGCACTTATTTATTAATATTTAATCTTAAAATAAAAAAAACTCACTCGATTTAAAAGATATTTAATAAGCTAGAAAGCTTTCGTTCTAAATAGAGTGAGTTTTTTATTTTAATATTAAATTTTAATTAATTAATTTTTAGATGGATCTATCACATATTAATTACTAATTTAAGTTAAGTTTTGCTTTTGGTTTGTTGTTAACTTCACTCACTTCCATATTTCTTCTGTATTAACAAATACATTAACGAGAATTTTGTAAACTTTGCCAAAAATACCAATAGAATATTAATTTCCACATAAATCGAAAAATATACTCGATTTTTTTCGAAACGTTCTTGACATATCAAAAAGTTAATAATAGTCCCGAAAATAAATGAGGAAACTTTTTGATTGTACAAAACAAATCGTTCCTTGATATTTATTTAGGATCACATTAATGATTTTTGATTATTTACTTTTAATTAAAACTATTTTAGTACCAAAATTACATTATACCTTTTTTATTTTAACAAAAAGAGCTGCAGAAACTTCAATTCCATTTTAGAGAGCTTTTAGTGCACTGTGTATATTATAGTTGTTAGTAAAACTTGAAACTCGTTTATGAAAGTTTTTAAATTTAAGAATTTGGTTCATGAGTTATAAAACATAAGTTCAAATTTAAAAACAATAAACTTACAAATAGAAATATTAAGGGTGAATTTGGGCCAAAGTGTGTATGTATTTTTTCAATTTGTACGTTTAAAAATAGTATTTTTAAGCAAATGTAGCGTTAAAGTACATCTACGTTATATTATTTTATGCATGTGAATAAGCACCTTTTCTAAAATATTATTTTCGGTTTATAAAATATCGAGCACATTCTTAAGTGATACGCTTCGACTGTAAATGTTTTCATCTCATTATTTGATAGAATCTCAATTTTCTTTCAATTTAAGAAGAACATTTTACGTTCCACCGAGACACATTTGTGCTTTTTGAGAGCCTTTTAAAACTAAATTTTTCACCTTGTGTTTCAGTAAATTAAAATAATTGCTAAAATTTAAACAAAATTTCCATTATTCTTTCTTCAATAGTTTGTAAAATTGAAACGCTTTTACGTTGGAACGCATTTTTAGTGATTTTACAAATATAAAATAATTGATTTAATTGAAAAGTTTTTAAAAATTTAGTACAAATTAATTGTGGCCACCAGGTCTGAAGGGGTTAAGTATTATGTAATTAATATTATGCTTTAAAATAAAAAAAACTAACTTTTTTAAAATATATTTATAGGCAGATTTTGGTTAAAATGAAGGGCCTTTAATTAGAAATATTTAAGGTAACCATGGAAATTGTCCATTACAACCCAAATTTAAAGGCCTTTAAACGTAAATTATTTGACCATAATCTGGGTATTATTAGCATAGAACGTTTTCGTCAATTAATCTAGACATTATCAATAGCAGTAAGTACAGAAAAATAAAATTGATTGCTCAAGTGATAATTTTTGAAAACTAGATTATGAAAAAGAATTATGATAAGTATATCCAAAAATATAAATATAATATTATGCGATTTAAGGCCGACTTAAATACCGCTTAGCATTATTCGTTCTAGCTTCTAAGGAAATCTGTAGAAAAACTTGGACCTTCAAAAAGAATATGTTAAAAGCATGATTGGTAAATCATTTTGTTTATTCATAAAAGGCACATTTTCCTTTTGAGATTTAAGAATTTCTAATTGTTAGTTTATACTTATTATTGGAAATATGTAAGATTCTGAAAAATATCATTAATTTTAAAAACAAACTTGAATACAAGGAATTCTTGTTTTTTATTAGTATAACATTAATTTTATGTTTTTGTTCAAAATATGGTTGGAAAAATTTGTTACATTTTTAAATAACTTTTCTTTAAAGCATTTAAAAGTTCACTGTATTTAATTTTGAAATTACGAATTGTTTGATCTATACATACCGGGTGGAAACGTAACACGGGTCACCTCAATAACTTCTTTATTTATGAAATAAAAATTTGAAATTTGACTATGTGACATCAAATTTATTTTAAATGTAACACCTAATTTTTTTGTTCATAATTTAAGACTATTTTAGAAAAGCAGTATGAATGTGATACATTTTTTATTTTTTTTGGAATTTTGAAAAATCTTGAGTACAAAAAATATGAAAATTCTTGCACAAGTAAATTGATTACACCCTACATATGGGATACCAAAATAATCGTATTAAAATCCTCTTTTGGAAAAACCAAGTTACCCGGCATCTTTCCATTAAAAAAAAGATTTATTTGCAAAAACGTTACTCAAAAAAGTTCATAAATTAATATCTAAAAAAGTGCTTAAATAATTTTACAAAATACAATTTTCCTTAGGTATTTGTATTATTTGGAATGAGTTTTGGTAGTTTTTATCAATCTCGGATGAAGAAAAAAAATTTTTTTTCAAAATTTCAAAAAACATAAAGAATTTATCACAGACATACTCTTTTTAGTTATAAAGGTGACCCGTGTTTCGTTTTTACTCGGTATAAACTGCATTACAAGAATTACAAATTTTCAAAAAAATAAAGGATTAAGAAGATAGTCGGCAAAATGTATGCAAAGCGTACTTTTCGGTAGTAAAAATTGAGTTTTGGGCATTTTTAATCAAAAATTTAACAAAAGCGCTATTGATTGCCCTTCAAATTGAATTTAGTTTTCATATAGAATATTTGTTTTTCATGTATTATAGGGGCGTACTTTTGGAAAAATGCGTTTTTATCATTTTTCCAAAACTACGCCCCTATAATATAATTATATTTGAAAAACAAAAATTCTATATGAAAACTAAATTCAATTTAAAAGGCAAACGATAGCGTTTTTGTTAAATTTTTGATACAAATGCCCAAAAATCAATTTTTACTAGCAAAAAGTACGCTTTTCAAACATTTTACCGACTATCTTCTTAAGGAGAGAAGTTTCCTGAGGCCTGCCTTCGTTTTAGTGGTGAAGGTGCACCAAGCAACAATATCTGTTCTAAGCCAAAACTTATTTATGAAATTTTCCAGATTTGTATCAAATTTTTGGCAAAACTTTGCGAATTTTTTTAGAAAGTGTAATCAACCTAATCAAATATTTTTTTAAATGCGTCTATTCCTGGTATTTATCTTCAGTAAAAATTTGAAACCGCTAACTTTTACAGTTTTCAAGAAAAAATAAAATTCGAAAAAGTCACCAAAGAAATGTACACTCCAAACACTCGTAGTATTTTTTTTTATTTTTAGGTAATATACCTGTAAAGAAGTTAAAATTAAACAAAAAAAAAAAAGAATACATTTCCTGACAGTACCACGCTGACAAAACCACGCTGACAATACCACGCTGGAAATACCATGCTCAAAAACAAAGCATTCTAATGATATTTAACCATTGAACTATTGGGAATTTCGACGTATATGTAGATGGCGCTACTTTGACATAAATTTTGTAACAAAATGGAGGAATGCGAGTAAAGGCTTTATTGTGCTTTGAGTTTTTATTGGTTTTAGTAACTGCTCTAGCGTTTATAGCATTTTAGGTGACTAAAACATGATTTACCCACACAAAAAGGTTACATAAACATGTGTTTATTTATTACTCCATTATTAGCTTTACAAATGACCATCAGAGGTCGTATCTGATCTCCGAAATCGCCAATCTCTTCTTACATTAATTTTTATTAAATCTATAAAAACTAAATATTTCTCTTATTAGTGAATTACTTGGTTAATGTTGATGTTCGAAAATTCTTAATTAATACACTGATTACCTAAAAACTTGTTAAAGTCACATTAACAGTTGATTTGTTAAACACCTTTTTCAGTCATTATATTTTCTTTCCAAATATAACTCGTGGTAAGAATAACTATACATGATATTTCTTTTAGAAATACTTACCTCATTTTAATGACAATCTTAGAAAATTTTCGTCGGTGGGATTAAAATTCGTGGATTTCTAAAAATGTTTGGATAATATTCTTACCACTTATGATATTACCCTTGAGAATACTAACAATAATACTCTGACACTAATACACTGACAATACCACGCAGACAATACCTCGACGACAATATACACGCTGACAATACCACCTCGAAAATACCACGCTCATTTTTTTTAATTATAACCTGAAAACTACTTAAAGTCAAGTTTCACACTCGTGCAATGCGCCCATTTTTGTCGTTGGGATTAAAATTCCTGAATTTCTAAAAAATTTTGGATAATATTCTTACCACTTATTATTATATTACCCTTGAGAATAATGACAGTAATACACTGTTAATACTACGCTGACAATACCACGATGACACATGCACCTATTTTAGTTGTTGTGATTAAAATTCGTGCATTTATAAAAAAAATCAACAATTTTCTTACCACTTGTTCTAGCAAATCAGTCAAATTTTGTTAAAAAATACAACTAATTGTTTTCCACTTTTCCTATAAATTAATAGGTAAATACAGGATGTACACAAAGTTCGCCGACGCCCACTTATTTTTTGATAACGCATTTTTCAGAAAAATGTTTTAAATACAAGTTGCACAATTCTTAAGGATGAATTATTTAGGAATATTGCCATGACCTTGGCCAACAGATTAAAGCTTCCGGAATAATCACTTAACTTTTTTAAATAGCAACTACACATTTTTCTTACATATTATTTTTTTTATTTTTTTAAGTAAATAGTTTGGAAGTTAAAGAGTTAAAATTTTTAATACGCAAAGTTTGCCAACGGCCATTTAGTGTCTCAAAAATGTTTCAAATAAAAGTTGTACGATTCTTTGTGAAGCATTTACCATGACCTTGAAAAAAAGTTATAGGCCAAACGATAAACATTAGACTTTTTTGAAAAAACATCTCATTTTAATGGAAAATTATTATAACTTCTAGACTATTTACTTAATAAAATATAAAAGTATGGTCTGTAATTTTGATAAAATAACATACAATAATATGCAACAAAAATGGAAGGTTGCTATTTAAAAAAGATAAGTGATTATCCTATGACCTTCAATTTGCTAACCAAGGTGACGACAATATTTTTAAATAATTTATCAATAAAAATCGTACAACTTTTATTTTAAACATTTTTCTGTAAAATGCTTAATTTCAAAAATAAGCAGCGTTGCCCAACTTTACGTATTGAAAATTTAAATCCTTATAACTTTTAAACTGTTCATTTTAGAAAAATAAAAAATATGTTGTGTAAACTTCTAAAAGCAATACGCAATAAAAATTATCATTTTTCTCAAAAATGCTTCATTCCAGAAATTAATAGGCGTTGCTGAACTTTTTGTACACTCTGTATAAACTAAATAACATTAAAATTTTAATTTTGTATGTTATAAAATGTATACTTATAAAAACTATAAAGATATCAGTATAGAAAATCATAAATAAACTCACAACAGAAAAGTAAGTTCATACTTATAAAAAAGAATCAGTGAACATTTTTGATGATTATTAATGTATACTGGCGCCGGGGAAGCTGAAATTCTTTTTCAGTTTATTTATTTGTTATTTGCATTTTTTTTTTAATTTTGTAGTAATTGAAATCAATGTTGTATGTACTCGCCGTAACACGCCAAATATAAATAAATATTAAATTTCCAGAAATTACATTTATTTCTTAAAATATCCTTTCAGTAGGTTAGAATTTTTAGAAACATGATTTATACGACAAATTCGAAAAGGTTTGAGTATAGAATCGGTTATAAAAATAACATAGGAAAATGTGAGAAGATAAGAACTCTGAAATCTGTATTTATTTTATCCCGTTATCGCCCCTTATAAATGCCTTTAATTATCATATCATCCATATTTCCTAAAAACACATTTCAAAAAAATCAATATAAATCGTTTTATTCAAATATTTACACTGTCTACTTCCATATTTGCTATTTATATTTTAACCTTTGATAAATTCAGCATGTTATATCCTGTTAGTCGATAGGGTAAGTACTTGTAAGTACCTACCTAACATACAAAAATGTCATTGTTAACTTGTTACGAGAGTACGAAATATACGACGTGCTTCTGCATTTATTTTTATAAACGAGGTATAAAATAAATTCATAAATTCAATAATACGACGTTAAATTTCACGAAAGTAAACTAATTATAAACTTATCAACGAGTTTACATGATTTGTTGAAATTTAAACATTTCTCGTCACATAAATTATAGAGATATTAGATCTGCAAAGCTGGACAAAATTGATATGCTTTTGGATGCCAGGAAACGAAATTAATTGCTTTACAGGCACCAAGTGTCAAAATTGCACTGCAACACTGAATACCATAAAACACAAAAAATAAGCTTTTTTATCAACTGTAATAATTTCTAGTTGAAAAGCATGTAAAAACGGAACAACTTATGTTTCTTCATTAAATCAGCGTTTTAATTTTATTATCTGTTAAAAATTTTATAATAATTTATTTTAATTTTCTGCTTCATTATTTTTATTATAGAAAGTTGATTGAATTATAATGCGATGATACACATATGAGTGTATAATTCTGAAATGAGCTCAGAGATCATAAAAGTTTATCAGGCTTAGGAATTAGCAGGCAATTAGAAAATGAGGGATTTAACCAACGAGTTTATAGGTTATTAGAAATGATTGTATACCATATTGGTTCTATCTAATTATGGCAATCAGTTCCATTGAGTCATTGATCCGCAATTTAATTTAACTATAAACTATAAAGGCAGTACAGCTACAGCCTTCATGCTTGTCGATGCAGCATTAAGCAATTACCGGAAGGAAATGATATTACGGTTCCAAATTACACGATTTGTCCATGACCATTTCACTCCCAGAAAAAAAGTTTCGCACAGTTTTAAGTTCCACCCAAATTCCTACAATTGTTTACATAAAAGGATATTATAGAAGTTTGCTCGCTTTAGGAAAGTTTTTTTATAGCATTTAGTTTTGTCCTTTTGATATTTAATGTATAATACAGAGTATCCACAAAATCAACCTACTAAAAATAATTTCTTAAAAATGCTGCGACCCATCGATTTTTTTGTTTCACAGGAAATACAAGGTTGGAATAAAAAATTACAAAAAAAATTGATAATTAAATCTTGTTTTATAATTTATACCTACTTTACTAAAATTCTGGTT
The DNA here is from genome assembly GCA_963971135.1 of Stenus bimaculatus. Lineage (NCBI taxonomy): Eukaryota > Metazoa > Arthropoda > Insecta > Coleoptera > Staphylinidae > Stenus > Stenus bimaculatus. Next base: position 18,913,036 of record OZ020187.1, read on the forward strand.
ATAAATGAGTAATCCTTTTAAATGTGTTTGTCTAAACTATTCAACATATTAGATTTAGCCATTAGGTAAATCGTAATTCTGGATAAATGCGGTAATAAAATCACGCTGTCGTAGCTGGTGGTCATTTGGGGCTGATTTTAGGCGGCAGGTAAATAAAACGAGATAGTTGTGGACATTCCGGGGATGTTTATTTGTGTACCTATACAAGAGCTTGTAAAGCGGCGTCTCCAAACCCATTTTGTGATTGCCGCCGAAATTTTGCGAAAAGAATGAACAAATTTATTGCTAAAGGATTAATGGGTGACTTGTCTGCTGGAAGTCTTCCAGAAGAAAGTAAAGTCGGAAATATTTGGAGACCACCTAGTAATCAAACCAGTTTTAGTTTTACTAATAACAAACCCTCGATTCGATTTCAAATTGAAAATATTTATGATGCTAGTAATTATTGATGCGGTGAAATAAATTTTAAATAATAATTTGTTGGTTCATTATAATTTCTAATAACGAATTTATGGGTCAAAAGCAATTGTTAAAACAACGCGGATTTTAATTAGATTTTAATTTCATCATAGGTTAAAATTAATTTTAAAATCGAGCAAAATAATTATCATTAAAAATGTCATTTATTAAAACTTGGTTAGTTGCTGATATTTTAATTTTAAATTCCATATTTTCAAGTGGTTTACAGCAGAATTAATACCATTATTTTGTTCATTTCAAAGTGATTACATTGCAATTATTTATTAAAACCATAAATTAATACATCAGCCTACTAATACATATACTTGTTCAGGGGCGAACTTAGGTCTTTAAGGACCTTGGGCTAAAATATATTTAGAGGCCCTTGAGTATTACAAAACTTGTCTTATCCTGAAATAATTGTTTTTTAAAATAGTTAAAATTTAGCTTTATGAGAGTGGGTTAGTTTAGTGGGTCCCTGGGTTATAACGCTAAGAAATTCTAGAAAATGAACTAAAACATGCGCCTAAAAATCTTATTAAGGTATTGTCGATGAAACGTCCTTTTCGATGAAAAAGTAGTGTCTATGAAACGTTCTTGTCGAAGAAAATGTAGCGTTGAAGGAACAGTTGTCGGTGAAAAGGTTATGTCGATGAAACGTGCTTGTCGATGAAACCTTCTTGTCGAAGATAAGGTTTGTCGGTGAAAAGGTAGTTTCGATGAAATGTCCTTGTCGATGAAAATGTAGTATCGACGAAACGTCCTTGTCGAAGAAAACGTACTGTCGAAGAAACGGTTGTCGATGAAAAGGTAATATCGATGAAACGTGCTTGTCGATGAAAAAGTAGTGTCGATGAAGCGACCTTGTCGAAGAAAAGATTTATCGATGAAAAGGTAGTCTCGTTGAAACGGTTGTCAATGAAAAGATAATGTCAACGAAAAGATAATGTCGATGAATGGTTTGTCGATGAAAGATAGTGTCGATGAAATTGATGTCGATGAAAGTTAATGTCGATGAAATAGTAGTGTCGATGAAACGTCCTTGTCGAAGATAAGGTTTGTCGATGAAAAGGTAGTGTCGACGAAATGGTTGTCGATGAAAATGTAATGTCGATAAAACGTCTGTGTCGAAGAATTGTACATGTCGATGAAACGTTTGTGTCGATGAAACGGTCTTGTTGATGAGGCACTATCGACGAAATTGCATTCGATGAAAAGGCTATGTCGATGAAACGGTATACGACCTTTCCGAAGATATGGAAGGAGTTCTTATTGAAAAGCCTTCTTGGGACTCTAATAATAGAGCATATAGAATATACCTAGACCTTTTTGCATGTTGAATACGGTTGGGAAAATCTTTGAACAATAAGACTTTTAGATGAAATTAATGAAGGATTTGGACTTGCTGATAACCAATATTGCTTTAGAAAGGAAAGATCTACCATTGATGCCATTATAAAAAGTACAGGACATTGTCAGAACTGCTAAGCCCGCTTCCCGAAATCTGCATTCAATAGTATTCCTTGGAAGGGTAGAATTATTACTCTTGGGAAAAAGAACATATCGCCATTAATTAATTCATATGAGTCAGTTTTGGGACCATTATTACGGAACATCTATTATAATGAAGTTCTGAGATTGGTTCTACCTTTACGAGTAGAAATAGTTGGCTTGGTTGATTTGCATGCTCTAATTTTAGAGTAACTGAAATTAGGAATATAATTGAATAGTATACCGGGTGGATATGAAAACCGGTACACCTCGATAACTTTTTTATTTATGAATAAAAGAATTTGAAATTTGGCTATGTTCTATGGTTTAAAAAAACAAATTTTATGTGCATTTTTTATTTTCGAAATCACTTCCGGTTTCACCGGAAACACCATGAACTTTGTTTTTTTAAATGTAACATCCCATATTTTTATTCATGGCTTAAAATACTTTTAAAAAAGAAGTATTTTTGAGATATTAGTTTTTATTTTTTTTGTAAAAAAAATTTTTTTCAAAAAAAAAAAAGGTTTTCGAAGTCGGTGAAAAGTACCAAAACTAATTCTAAATAATTCAAATACCTAAATAAAATTGTAATTTGAAAAAAAATTTAAGTGGTTTTTTAACTATTAATTTTTAAACTTAGTTAATGAAGATTTTATCAAATATCTCACTTTTTCTAAATGCAATGATGCCGGGTCATTCGACTTTTTAAAAAGAGGATTTTATAACGATTATTTTGGTACCCCATATGTAGGGGTATTATTTTGCATGTGCCTGTAATAAAGATACTTAATAGCTAGTATTTTCCAACTTAAGAAATAAATAATTTTACAGGCACTTGCAAAATAATACCCCTACATATGGGATACCAAAATAATCGTTATAAAATTCTCTTTTTAAAAAGTCGAATGACCCGGCATCATTGCATTTAAAAAAGTGAGATATTTGATAAAATCTTCATTAACTAAGTTTAAAAATTAATAGTTCAAAAACCACTTAAATTTTTTTTCAAATTACAATTTTATTTAGGTATTTGAATTATTTAGAATTAGTTTTGGTACTTTTCACCGACGTCGAAATCCTTTTTTTTTTTTTATTTTTTTTGTAAAAAAAATAAAAACTAATATCTCAAAAATACTGAAAGTATACTAAAAGTATTTTAAGCTATGAATAAAAATATGGGATGTTACATTTAAAAAAACAAAGTTCATGGTGTTTCCGGTGAAACCGGAAGTGATTTCGAAAATAAAAAATGCACATCAAATTTGTTTTTTTGAACCATAGAACATAGCCAAATTTCAAATTTTTCTATTCATAAATAAAAAAGTTATAGAGGTGACCCGGTTTTCATTTCCACCCGGTATACAGGGTATCCCAAAAAGAAGTACTAAAAAATCCTAGAAAGGAGACGAGATTTCATTGACAAAAAACCCAATAGTCAGGGTTGGTTTTTTTGACGGGGCTTTGAATTTTATTCCCACAGAAAATGTCGTAAAAAATTGAGCAAGTAGTTTATGAACTATAAGTGAATTTCGAATTAACGACATTTTCTGTGAGCACAAAATTCATAGACCCATAAAAAACTGGCTGTTCCGACCCTAACTATTGTGTTTTATGTCGATAAAATCTCCTCTACTTTCTAAGACTTTCTTGTGACCATTTCTTTTTGGGACTCCCTGTATATTTGATTAATAATTGTATAATGGATAATAGACAAGACTAAACTTGTCATTCTCTAAGGTAGAACCAGTCTTAAAATTTTGGAAGTTGATTTTGATGGTGTGGTTATTAACAATAAGAAGTGTGTCAAATATCTTGGAATATGGTTAGATCATAATCAGAGTTTTAATCACTTAATTCTGTATTACCTAGCATTGGCGAAGCAAGACATACAACAAGAAGAGCAATAAATTTATTTTTGGTGTTTTTTGTTTGACCGTTTCAACTCTTTAAAATTAAAAATTCTTAAAAGTGCACCGAAAAAAATCATAAGAAAAATAAAAAAATATTAACTTCATTTTCTTGTATAAAATCCTTAAAATTGTGTATATATATTAAACAAAATGAACAAAGAAATATGTTTTTGGTGTTTTCTTGTGGCCCTTAAAATATTTCAAATAAAAAATTCTTGTAAAGCAAACAGATGCGAGAAAATACATATAAATTTCATGTTTTGAGTAAATTCCTTACAAATATAACTGATAAATAAAATGAGCAAAGAAATGTATTTTTGGTATTTTTGGTTTGACCTTTACAACTCTTCAAACTTAAAAAAGTTAGATAACGCACCTAAAAAAAATCACAAAAAATTAACAACGCTTCAAATTTAAAAAATCTAGAAAATGCAGCGAAAAAAAAAAATCATAAAAAATTAACAAAAATATAAACTTTATTTTTTTATATAAAATTATTATAATTATACCGATTAATAAAATGAGCTAAGAAATATACTTTGGGTATTTTTTGTTTGGCCCTTACAATGCTTAAAACCTAAAGAATCTTAAAAATGCAGCGAAAAGAGCCGAAAAAGAACATAAAAAATTAATAAAAAATATAAACGTAATTTTCTTATGTAAAATCCTTACAATAAACAAAATTAGCAAAGAAATATATTTTTGGTATTTTTTGTTTAGCCGTTATGGTACAATGCTTACCTAAAAAATGCAGCAGAAGAGAAAAAATATAAAAAATTAATATTTTTTGTAAAATCCTTAGAATTATAACTAATAAAGAAAATTAGCAAAAAAATATAATTTTGTAATATTTTGTTTGCCCGTTTTTTTTGAAAATTCAGCAAAAAAATCTTAAATTAGCTTTGGAGGGAGAGAGCTAAGTTACACCGTATATAAATTCGCCCCTGTACTTATTTATTAAGTACCATATAATCATCAATTATTGCCATTTTATTATTTAAAAAATTAATAAATTAATTCCTGTTTGAACTATAAAATTTCTATAAGTACCTACTTTTTATTATCTGCATTAATTTTAATGGGAAAATAATCCATTCAAATTTTAATAATATTAAAATATATACCACTCAACTTCAATTGGAAATTAATAAGGTTTCAAATAAAATAAACGAAATTTATAGTTTTTAATAAAACTTTTAGTATTATTTATATTATTTTATTTAACATCTCCACTTTTATAGAATGAGAGCATAAACATAAACATTTGGTACATTTGGTTTATACAAATAATAATGAAGTTTCCATTGATCGGTTATTATTTCATTAAAATTGGGTGGCCTTTTGCCACCCTCTACTATTTGTTTATCTTGCACTTCTATATTAGTGCACTTTTCCCATGCGAACAGAAGCGGTATTTGCCTAGGACTACGGCTCTGCAGCTGATATGTTTATTTAGAATTTTATGAATAGGTATTTGGATGGACCTTGTATTCAGAAAAAAGTTTAGGTATACATCAACTATTTTTAAGGGTTAATTCCTGGTAGAATAAATATTTGTTTTGTTATTTTATATTTTTGTAGTAAGAGACATGCAATACCTGACCCTAATTTCTCAATTCTCTAAAAATATGTCTATTAATCGATGGTATAAGCACGAATAATTATTTTTTTTTATTTACTGTAATTACATGTTTCCTTAAATGGACCTACTTTGGAGTCCTTGCATTGTCGTTTGTAATACATAGTAAATAACTAGCTGACCTTACGCATGTCTTCAATCCTAAACGAATCATTATGCATAAACAATAAATAACAATGATTACATTAGGAGAATGTCCACGTTTAACATTTCTTGTATCTTGGTGCATAGGAATGCGGCGAGGATGACGCTGCATGTGTGAGGATTTATGGTCTTCGGTTCAGTCGGGAACGCACTAATTCACTACAACCCTGCCGATTTTACATAAAGCTAAAGTATACATGAACAATATGATGTACGAGCTTTCCATCCTGCTTTTTTACGTTAGGAAAAAGAGGCTTTGAATGTTTCTTTGCCCATTTATTTTAACTGCCTCTAAAAGTATATACATATTTTGAAAGGTTTTATAGCTTTTCATAAAAGTGTATGAATATTTATGCTAGTCAAGCTCTGCCGGAATACGAAAAACAATTAAATGCACTTAAAATTTTATTGCTAACAAATAATAACTTCGCCCAAACATTTAAATAACTCCAGATTTTATGTCTTTTTAAAATGAACTCACAAAATTTGTTTCGGTTTTCATAATCGTTATTTTTATAAGCAGAAATTTTATTAAGCTTGAAACAAAGGGTTTTATGGATACTTCATAATTTAAAGACTATACCTAAAACCTTACAGGAGGTTATTGTCAAAAGTGGAAGTTACTACAGCATAAAATTTCAGAAAAATTGAATTGGGAGATTTTTGCGGTTTCTTTTGGAAAATCCAATGAGCTTTGGATAAAATTTTAGACTCCAATCGCAAAATCTACCATTTATTTATAATAATTTTGAATGAGTTTTCTCTAGTATTTAGTATCTAGTAGTAGGTAATAACTGATTCAGAACTATTCATTTTCCAGTTTTATTTCAGAAAAGATTGGAATGCATCAATTGTATTCAAAATTACTAATTGTATTTCAGAAAGCATCATTTGAAAATCTAAATTTTATTTCAGAACGTATTATTTGTATTTCAGAAGTGATCAATTGTATTTCAGAAAGAATCATCGTGTTTCACAAAAATCAATTTAATTTCAGAAAGGACCAAGAATAATTCATCTAAACTATGCTTTGGCAAATTTAAGATGACTCCAGTAACAACATTATGCTTAGGTCCTTATAAACCAATGTTAAACCCAATTGAAATAATCTATTTTTGCCTTATTTTAAGCAAAATTTGGAATTCCATAAAAAAGTTTTTGTGATGTCAGCCTACATAGGGATGGCAGGTTTACCTCGGCAGACAAAATTTTTAAAATGGGTCAAGGTCAACTAATTTCCTGACACTTCAGAAACATAATTCGGTATTGTCTTTTTCAAAAAATACAGGGATGAACGTTTTTGGTTTTTGAAAGACACCCAAAAGTTAAAAAAAGGAAACAATTCATAGGATAGCAAGCAAAAGGCACTAAGAAAAAAATAGGTAATATATATTAGTTTAATTTTTACTATTGTAAAAAAGAATGAGTTTTAATTAGTCATCTCGACTCCAGATTAATTTGGCAGTTCATCAGAACTATGCAACTATTAAAATCACGCAAATCCAATTTTTTGACTTAGTACCTTTTGCTAGCCCACGAATTACAAATCATATTACAGGTTTTTTCTAAACAGAGATATTTTTTCCTCCTGGGTTGCGCTACTGATTAGGGGACGGTACTTCAATTTTCCTGACACACCGTCCACCTACTAAAAATTATTTTTTGTAAAGTAAAAATTTAAAAAATGTACCGATTTTGTTGCTCTTCAAAATCAGTATTTTTTTTTAAATTGACAAGATTTTAATGTTTATTTTTTAATTTAGGTTGAAAGGTATCCTAGAAATTAAATATTTCTTAAAAATATTAAATCTTGCATATTTGATAATGGACAAGATTAAAATTGTTCCTGCACATTTGGATTTTATAACTACATAAAACTACAGTTACACAATAAAATAACCAAATAGTTCGACAGACCTAGCCCAACGTTACTGTAGATTCTGTGATTCTGTGATTCTGTTCAATGTAAAATATATGTATAGGTGATAATCTAGGTATTGTACGTGACTTATGTTTTTCCTTTAGCTCCTCTCTTTCCCATTTTTTATAAGGTTTGTTAAAATACAACTTTGGATTTCTTCTATTATGGCTCCTACTATCATGGAACAAATGTTGATTTACTCAAAAACAATTAATGAAGCCAAAAATTAAAAGGCTCGGTGCAAAAACCAGGTATCTCCAATTTTTAACGAAACTACTGCCAATTTTGTACGAAATCCGATCTTTATTGATCAAAAGTTAAAATTGGTTTTTGCACCGAACCCTTCAATTGTTGCTAGTTATTGTGCTCGTGCAACACAACCCACTAAAATTGATCATGTAGGTGCTTTAGTAATGGAAGACATTTACTTTGAATGAAAAACAATGATTCTTTCTGATTTACAATTGATTACTTCAGAAATACAAAACCTACATTCTGAAATTAAATTGACTAGTTCTACTTTTCAAATGATGTTTTCTGAATTACAATTAATGATTCTAAAATTGAATTGATCTGAAATACAATTGGAAAAGTTATAAAGTAACATTTACATTTCTTAGATAACAGCTTACAGTATTAACTAAAGAAATAATTTTATGTTGCCTGGGATAGTCCAGAAATGAACGGGTAAACCATTGTTTTGTAGAATAGTCACTTTTTGGACGGTCAAGACATTTTCTGAAAATACATTCCAAGCAATTGTTAGTTAGCATTGTTTTACTTCAATGACGCTGTAAATAATTTATGAAAATTTTGAACGTTTTGTGAGAAATTGCATTATTCAGTCATTTAGTTGAAGGTCTGAAGGGTCTGACGATTATTTTATTGAATTATTTTTTTCCTGGAACAAACCTTTGTTCCTCCATCATCTGCTAAATGCAATGTCCCAATGGGAGGTTACTGTATGCATATGAACCATAAACTTATCCAACCTGTTTTGGTACATGAAGAGAACTATTTTGGGATTATCCCGATTAATTGGACTCGTAGCATCTATATCTATAGGACCAACATATTGGGTGTTTTAACTTCAAGTCGTCTTGCATATTGCATACTGATTATATGTAAGATGTAAGGTAAATGGTTGGATCGTTCTTCAATAAAACCTGATGGTCTGTTGCTAGAATGCTTTTCTTGTTTCGGGAATTTGAAGCAGTTTTTTGCATCATTCATTAATTTCTAAGTTGTTAACTCAAGTGGTTTTGATAGAAGAAAAAAGAAAACAATTCAATAAAGTGGCCATCACAATGTTTTGATATTATCTATTCGTTACCCTTTGGTATGTTTTGATTACCTGATGCAATCGGCCAAAAAACGTAGATTAAAATTAATCTTATAGCATTTCAAAATACTTGGAATTTTGGACGTTAGTTAACTATGCATGGCCAGAATGTTTGTTGATGTTGTATGGAACAGAAATGTTTAGATGTTGCTCTACTGTCATAAAGACCAATTATGTAATTATTCATAATACATGCAGGTTCGGAATGATAATTGTTTTGCAATTGATGATTCTGAAATAAAATTGATGCTTTCTGAAATATTATACAATTGATTGTTCTGAAATACAATTGATACTTTAGAAAGTTAAATTGATTTATCTGAAATACAATTTATGATTTCTAAAGTACAATTAGAAAAGGTGTAAAATTCTGCAGCTTTATATCGAAAGTAGATTGCATTTTATAAAACCACAATTTAAGAAATTTATCGCAAATATAAAAGTTCATCTAGGTGTATCTTTATCACCTAAAGAAAACATATTAATAAAAGGCTTTTCACCTTCAAGTAAAAAACATAACATAGTAATTTTGAAATATTTAACTAGAGGCCTCTTTTATTTTAAAAGAAATTTTAAAATTTGAAATCTTCAATATTTTTTTTCATCTAAATTATTTTTTTCTTGCTATTATGTTTTTTATAGGTGAAAGCTTCTTCGGTTGGTTCGACACTGCATACATCAGCTTTTGATCCCGTTTTAATTGCTTTGATTGTGACAACATGACAGTAACACGCTAATTGATTCATCTAAATGTTACTTCCGGGTATTATTTAGTGAAATTTCATTAGTATCTAAAGAAGAAATACTAGAAAGAACTTTTTAGATACATACTTATATTATTAGTCATGTGGTTTTGACTCAAATGATTATAATGGAAATTTTAAAATATTACTAATATTTATGTAGAAAACCGTTTGATTAAATTAATAAATCAGTAGTAAACTATTCTAAATTTATATACATTAAAAATATTAAAATGGATTTTGATATTTTAAGTAAACATAAAATTTAATGAGCGTACGAGGTGACATTTCATAAAATTAAACTGTAATTAGTTTGGATTCAATGTTTTAATCGGATAAACCTACTTAATAAGTAATTTCACGATTGATATAAAGAGGATTAAAATATATTTCAAATATTTAAATCTATTAAATAAATTTACATGAGAATGAGTTTTAGGTTTTAATTAAAATAGGTTTTAATACATTATAAACGTTAAATTATTAAACATAGCGTTACTAATTTATCGTTTTCACATTTAATTCTTTAATTTGTGAATGATTTATTTACATGATATTATACACTATACCCTATTTTATTTTTTTCTAGTAAAATACGAGTAGCGTAAATCCTGATGTATTTTTAAATTAAATAAAACATGGGTCATAAACATATTTTATCAAAAATCGTTAAAAATGTTCTATTATGTATAAAAACCTAGAATATTTAAGCTCAGAACAGAAAAGAGATTGAAAATGTTTTTAATATATAAAAAGGATTTTGTCCAAGACAAAATAAATATTTCAATTTGGATTTCAATTTTCATAAAAAATTTTTAGCCATTTTTGTTTATATTCGTTATAGATTCATAAATTCTATCCCAGGAAAATTAATTGCCTTAATATTTTAAAGGTTAATTTTATTTACTAGTTCTTAAAATAATAATAAATTAAATTAGGTTAAATTGAATTAAAGAAATCGCCCAGAATATTTATAAAATATTGAAACAGCCATAGGCAATTTGCATGAACTTGGCAACATTATAAAACGGTTTTCTAAATGAGGTGATAAACCAAACGCTAGCAAGTTAAATTTAATAAGAAAATTTCTCTTCAACCACTAAATTACAGAAACACCTTAACCCATAAATTTCTTACGACGAAAACTAACGATACTAATGTAGTAAAATGGTTTAAAGTACAAATTATGAGCAAATTTTCAAAATCGAATATGAACATCTAAAAATTATAGGAAGAACCGAAAAATTAAGTAGTTTTTTAAATCAAAGAAATCACTATCCAAACCACCCCAAATGAATACATTTTAAGGTGAATCGGGGCAAGTGCGTCCTCAGGTCATGTGCGTTCAGTTCATAATAATGCCCAGGAAAATGATAAATTGGCACTTTTATCTATAAAGAATAAGATTAACTTAATTTCTTGATTATTTAAGTGTCAAATGTTATCGGTTAAACGAAGTTAGCGCTTTACATAAACTTCAAAAAAGGTAAAGACCGTGTGCTTTTTTAATATTCGAATAAAACTTCACCCAGTACACTTCCTGTGAATATAATATTTTTACCTTTTTTATGTTTTTTTATAAATATGGTTTTTATGTTACGCTTCAAGTAAATTAGTTGATTAAGTCAAAAATTGCATAATGGGGTAAGTGCAGACGTAAACATCGGGGAAGGTACAAAGTAATTTAAAATTTTAGAAAGCAGAAGATAATAAAGAAAGATATAATTGTAAGCTCCCCAGAAAAAAAATAGTTATGTGTCAGAATGTCTGAAAAAGAAGAAAACGATTTCGATTCTTTCAAAGAAATAATTGATCATGAACAAGAAGATGACTTTAAAATTGTACAGCCTTGATATTTGTTATCTAATTTCCAAATTTCTTGAATCCAAAGAATCATTGATATTTAGGATTAAATAAACTAAACTTGAAATAAATTCTACGTACCACAAGTAGGGACAAATGTACAAATCGAGTCAAATTCATATTTTTGTATGAAAAAATTGGAAAAGTAATAAAGAGTGGTTTCCTGAAAGGAAACCTTGAAACGAATAAGCTGTACATATCTCATCATTCCAGCTGCAATAGCAATTCTTTTAAAATAAACTTTGTAAATTTTGATCTGCACTTACTAAACTTAACTTAGCCCAAAGATTTTCTAAAGAAATTATAGATAAAATCAAATACTCAACGCAGAAAGTTGGAAGAAAACATCTACATAATATAACGGAAAACTATTTTGTTTTTGAAAATATTACCTTGTGACAAAAAAATGAACCTAGAGATATAACAGAAAAAATTGTAAAATACTTACAACTTCAACTATTTAAATTTTTGTACAAATTAAAACAAATTTATCTCAAGAGTAAGATCTACTTATAAACTATAATCATATTTGGTCACAAATTGATTGTCACAAATTAAAAAAATAGGACACAAGAAAATTACTAGAAAATACAGAGATAAACATGCCGGCGAACCCGAAGTAGCCTGAACTTATCCAGCAATCGAGTTTTTTTTGTTCTACTTTTGTTTAAAATAAACTGTACAATACCAAAAAAATATATTAGTGACCAGAATAGTTTTAAAAATATGTATATTTGTCTTTAAACTTTCATAAGAAATGATGATTGCTGAGCATTTTATTTTTTTTTAAATATAATTTTGCAATAGCAAAATTTCAAAAATTTTGAAAATATGTGGTATACATAGTATTAATGAATTTCTCAAAATTCTCATAGAAAAGTTTAATTTCTTAGTTTATTTTTGAAGACTTTTTGTAGTGTCTGAAATTTGAAAGTTTATTGATTTTCTAAATTGAAATAATGAAAAAACCTCTACTGAGAAGATCAGTGACAAAACCACAATTAAAAGTATGTGAACTTGCAGGAATTTGTTATCATTCGTATTTTAGGCCCACCATACACTTAGATATTTATTGCGCTTTTTAGGCTCACGCAACTGCGCAAAGTGTACATTTTACTATTTAGTTATAATCTCCAAAAGTACATTGAAAGCTCAGGATTTATAATTTTTGGAATAAAGACTTTTAAAGTTATAAACATTTCTAGTAAATCTTTTAATGTATGCAAAAGTTCAGATATAAATTCAAAGAATAATCTTTTTTTCTAAAAACAAAAAATTCAAATGATGCAAAATATTTATGATTTGTTTCGTTCTGAAAAGTTTTGTGTTTCGATTAAATTCTCAAAACTTTTGGTTAAGTGCAAGGTGCAAAACCATAGAATATTTAGCAGATACGGTATTGGAATAACTTTAAAAAAGTAGACCAACAACGAAAAATTAAACAAATCTAAAATAAAAAAACATCGTTCCTTGAAACCCCTTCACAACCAATTACAAGTATTTTGAAATGCTATAAGCCAAAAATTTTTGACCAATAGCATTAGGTACTCAAAACATCCCAAAGAGTAACATATAGATTAATATCAAAATATTTGATGGCCATTATATTGAATTGTTTCCTTCTGTCATAGCTCCATGCGTTAAGAACTTAGAAATAATAGAATAAATTGGTCCCGAAACCAGAAAAGCCTCCTTGCAACATTTAAGACAGACCATAGCACGAACATACCTATGTTCCAACCATTTACCTTCAGAACGTCTTAATGCCATTTTAGACGCCCTATTTTGTTACCAAAATTTTGTTCCCAAATCGACTTAGATGGAACTGCACATTGCACAGAACAGAACAGAACAAAATATGCCCGCCTAACCAGGCCTTTACATATAATCAGTATGCAATATTCAAGACTACTACACAATATGTTGATCCGGTAGAGAAGCATCATGGTGGATCTCAGATGCTACTGGTAGGAGGTACAGGTCCTTCATAGGGTGGGTAGCGACCTTCTTTGGTTCTGTAACTGACTTCACAAAAATGCTCTGTCTCTTTCTCTCCAGAGCATCACATTTGCCTAAGATGTGCATTGAAGTGTCCGGTTCCTTGTCACATAATCTGCAAGCAAGGTATCCGTTGAATTTTCCAATTTTCCACAGGTGTTGCTTTACAGTCATGTATCCTGTAAGTAGTCCTGTGGCAGTTCTGAGTTGTGTTCTGTTTAGAGACAACAACTCACCTGATGTTTTGTTGCAAGGCCTGTTGCATAGCTCCTTGCTGTGATTTTGTCCTACGATGTTATGCCAGTATTTAGTGTGGTCAGTCCGAATCCAGTTCTTTAGATACAACTGAATTGTACATTTTGTTATTTCTTCTGTTCTGAGCCTGTGAAACTTGTTTCAGAGACCATTCTGGCTAGTTCGTCTCCTTTTTCATTGCCTGGCACCCCACAGTGTCCCGGGACCCAAAGTAGCTTGACTCTGTTGCGGGATCCCAGAGAACTGAGTTTATTCAGACATTCCCAAATAAGTTTTGACGTTACCTTGGTACTCTGAAGAGCTTGATGTGCTGCCTGACTCACTGATGAAGATCTGCTTCCCACTGTAAGCTCTCTTATTGTTTTTATACGCGCATTGAAGTATTGCGTAAATCTCCGTTTGAAAGACCACAGAGTGTTTTCCCAAGGATAAGCTACTACTCATCCTAGGTCTTTCTCCATACACACCTGACCCGGTGTCACCTTCGGTCTTAGACCCGTCGGTATACCACTTCAGGCTTCCAGGAGGAATATTCTTAATTGTTTGAACAGTGTCCCTTCGATCCTCTATAATTAAGGGTTTTTCTGTGTGTACTCTAGGTGTGATTGATTCTGTCCACATTTCTAGAATAGGACTGCTTATTTTTTCTATAAGTTTCATATGTCCAGCTGATTCACGCAGAGTTGGTAGTTCCTTTTGGAGTCTGTGGATTCCCATCCTTGCCTCCAATTAATCGGAAAAATCCTAAAATAGTTCTCTTCATGTACCAAAATAGATTGGATAAGTTTATGGTTCATATATCATATACATACAGTACCTAATCTCCCATTGGGACATTGATGCATTTACCAACACATCGACCCTCGATGATGGCAGAGCAAAGGTTTGTTGTAGGAAAATAATAATTCAATAAAATAATCATCAGAACTTTGAGACTTTTAACTAAAAGACGGGATAATGCAATTCCTCATAAAACGTTTAAAATTTTGAAAAATGATTCACAGCTTCATTCAAATTCTTGGAACAATCCTAACTAACAATATCTTGAAATGTATTTTCAGAAATTGTCCTGGCTGTCCAAAAAGGTGGCTATTCTACGAAACAATGGTTTACCCTTTCATTTCTACACCATTCGGTAGTTATTTCTGTAAACTATAATTTAAGAAATGTAAGTGTTGCTCTACAATTTTTCCAGCTGTATTTAAGAACATATCAATTCAATTTCAGAATCATCAATTGTAATTCAAATATGTACATGTTATAATTTAGTGGGTTGTGTTGCTCAAGCACAATAACCACCAACAATTGAAGGGCTCGATGCAAAAACCAGCCAATTCCAATTTGAACTTTTGGTCAATAAAAATCAGATTTCGAATTGAAACCGTAAAAAATTGGTAGTACAAGAACCCGCAACAGACGAAATCGAAAGTTGTATTTTAACAATACTGCTTTAGGACAGATTATTTCAATTGGGTTTAACATTGGTGATTAAGGACCTAATTGTAATATTGTTACTGACGTAATGTTAAACTTGCCAAAGCATATTTTTGATGAATTGCATGTGTCTGTTGTGATTCACGTGCACAATTACCGCAAAAAACTCTTGGTTCTTTCTGAAATTAAATTGATATTTCTGAAATACAATTGGAAAAGGTGTACTTTCTTCCAGCACTTCATACATGAAATACATCTTTTAGAATTTACATTTGGAGATTCTGATATTCTTATTGTACCAATGTATTTTTTGACATTCATTATTTTTTCCTAAAATTAAAAAGGTTAGTTCAAAAATCGGCCAATTCCAATTTTGTATTATGTTTTATTTTATTGTTATATTGTTTTATTTTATTATTTGGAAATATTTTATAAATATAAAAACATGGAGCAGTGAAAATTGGATTGTTTTTTCGGTACCTACTGTAAATATTAATATTCTGGATTATTCGGAATTTCGATTCTCTAGAATAGGTCCGGTCCTATCAGTCTCGGATAATCGGGTTTGCAGTGTATCAAAATACAATTAACTTAGCAGTGGCATTGAATTACATCAGTGTTGATTAAAGTTGTTTGTGTTGAGGCTCGTTACAAGGTTTTTCACTTTTTCACTTTGTACATTTTAAGTTTAATTAATAAGTTATGAAAAGATAAAAATAATCCGCGAAGAGGTTTTTATAGAAGTGAAAATGGCTCATAAAACATCTCAATTTGCTGAGACTTTAATGATGTTATGCAGGGTTTGAAAACATTTCTGGCGAGCTTAATATAAAGGAAATGAGAGTTAATTAGTAAATAATTAATTAGTCACGCGGTGTTTATGTCCGTTGGAAGTCAAACGGGCGTTAAAAATCGCTGGCGACAATTTAGCGAGCGCTGAAAGCAAGACGATGTTAATAACTCGTGTCGAAGTGATTGTTGAAAATCGAAATTCAAGTCGGTGTTTCGCGCTTGGACATAAATCGAAATGTGACTCATTTTATCGCCCATTGTGTTGTTTCCATACGTGAGGCACTCAAGTATCAACTCAGAAAAAAACTACTTAACGATGTTAAGTACGTGACTACACTCGAACGTTTTGTTTTGGTGCAGGTTTGAATCCGGTGCGAAGTCGCGGTGAGATTTAACCATTGCCTTTTATTAAGAATTTACGACCGGCCATTAGCAGACTTCCCACTCAATCGGCACGCTTTTAATTATTGGAGAGGACTAACGACCAATCTGTTAACGCTTTTTCTACAAATTGGCTTCAATTGGGGCTCTATAAATATTTATACCGTGATAATGAAATTCTTTGCGGGTTCAAATAAAAATTTCCACAATTACCCATTAAATTTACACACTATTAATTAATTACGGTTTATTTCGCTGGAAACGAACTAATAAAAGAGCAATTCAATACAAAAAAAGGGACTGTAATTAATGTTTTAAAAATACTAAAATCGAAAATTCGCCAACAATTTAAAGCTTTCTACAAAAGAGGAATTCGATATGAGCTAAATATATGTACGACGACCTACATATTTATTGAACAGAATAGATTTATTATCTCCAATGGTGACATGCAGACACGGAAAGGGAATGAATAAGGGATGAGATCCTTTTACTACAATTTGGCTTGTGGACCAATGCCTGACCTTCCTCGATACATCAGTGAAGATTATTACACCAATTATCTACTGAAATTTTTATTCAGGTCAATGTGCACAAACCAGAGCACACATTTCTAACTTATGATTACTAGCTACATTCACCTCATATGACAAAACTTCAGGACTTGTAGTTTAAATTTTACATAATCTGAAATTGATATTTAATATAATTTCAACCCTTCTACTGAAGGGTTATTATTAAATGGCCAACACGCTCACCTGATCATGCTCCAATAAATTGAGTTTTTTGTTAACATAACGTTAATATTATCCTAATTGATTTCTTAAATGATTTGTGCCAAAGGATAATAAATGTTGGTAGAACAATTACTCAACCACCTGCTGAATCCATATTAAAAGACTTTATAGAAAAAAAAAACTTCTTTTGTGGAAACTTACACAGGAACAATATTTTTAAAAGCAGATTTTATCTGATTCATTCGACTGGGGATGCTTACATTTAAGAGATTTAGAGTCATATCCCGCAAGTCTTTTAATATAGGTTCAGCAGGTAATTTAGATACACTGAGACCCTCATACATTGTGGATTTACTTAGTTACAGTTCATGTACTGCTGAAGAAAAGCTTTTATCATCAACTAATTTTTGCAATTTTATGCTTTCCAGAAAGTAAATTGCGTATATTTGCCCCCATTTTATACGATGCTTCTTTATGCGCTTTACAAAAAAAATGGAGGAATAAGACCTATTACAGTCGGATTTTATTTTCGTCTATTAGTTGCTAAACTATGTTTCTATAAAATAAAAGATTATGTTTGGCCCTATATAATTTGATTTTGGAAGTAAATGTGATTGTGAAGCTATAATCTATTCAGCAAGTATAGAATAGAGAATAGAATACAATAGTAGAATTTGAATTTACAATTAACTTACACTTAAAATTAGATACAGTTGATGTAATATCTAAACCTAAAGGTTTAAACATGGCGCAGCAACGATCCAAGCACTGACTCAAACATTAAAAATAAACACATTGTTTCTTATACGCATGAACATGGTACAGCACCGATTCCCGACTCAAGCAAAAACACCTACACGCATAAAGAACAATGTGTTTGTTTTTACTGCTTGAGTCGGTGCTTGGATCGCTGCTTGAGTTGGTGCTGCACCATGTTTTGACCCTAAGGTATGCAATATTTATGATTAAAAAAATCACATTGAAAAAAATTATCTCTAGAGTAAAAGCGTTTGTTTAATTAAACTTCTGCCAAGTTTATTTAAAACTTTTTTTAAGGCATCTCCTTTAGGTTTGGTGGCAATTCATTATAAAACTTAACACCAATTATATCTGGACTTTTTCACAAAAAATCGCGTTTTCCCCTTCAAAGTGCTCCAAATCAGTAAAAAATTTAAATTTCGAAAAAAACTCGGCAGCGTTACCTGGGGAAAACTATTATCTGACGATCGAACTTTGATTTTTTGATTTCAGATGATCCAGCACCGAGTTATGATGGGCACCGCAATTCAACTTTTTTCCGAGACACGTCCGAATAATTGCTGCCATTGCCGTTTTTTTCAATATTTTTTCGTAAAATTTTGACAAAATGTTCTTGGAATGTCAAACTTTAATATGCCTTTGGTTTTAATAAAGATATTGTAACTGTGTCGTCACAAAAAATTTACAAAAACATCCCTTTTTTGTACGAATTAAATTTACCACCTCCCCCCCCCCACTGAAGGCTAGATTTGTTCGTTTATGTAAAAGAAGTTTTACATGCCCAGTCTCATAATCATGATGACGGCGTTTGTTCAAACTGTTTCTATTTTTATGGACATAATTATACATTTCATTGATTAAGAGACCAGGAAATGTAAGAATTCTTAATTTTTTAACATAACTTTTGCACGCTGTGAGAAATATTAGTATTCCATACAACAATCTGGCGCCGTATTATAGACCGGTAACGTCGGTGATAATCGAGCACCTACGCGTTATAAAATTTGATGTGATATTTGGTATTATGAAGCGTTATAACATAACGAAAGTCACGCGTAGACAATTTTTAGCCGTGATGAGCACGACCAATCTGGAATGAATTGCGGCAAAGTATACCTGAGATCTAGGTCGAATACGCTTGGAAGAAATCTGATTTTATATATTACAGTGTTCATGCTTTTTTTAAATTTATTACAGTGTCCAGACCAATTAAGGGTATTTGACATTTCTATGCCTAGAAATCGAGTAAAAATTTACCTTCAGAACTATCTATTTTCAACATCATATTTTTTAGAACATTTTATTCTTAGTTCTATATAGTAAGGCACCTGTTTTGGTAGGATTTAAATAAAGACCATTTATACTGAACTATCTGAAGAGTTTTTCTAAAATTAGGTTGCAACTTTGCTCAGTTTCAATTTCAGTACTTCAATAGTAGGTACCAAAAATTGTATTAAAAAATCTGCAAGATCTTTATATAAAGTGAACATAATTTTGGACCTAAAATCGATCCTTGCGGAACCTCAATGTTAACTGGTAGAATTTTTGATCTTCAAGTTGTGAATGTTACTTTTACTTCGTCCAGATAGATATGACCTAAACCACTCTAGAGCCTTACCTCGAATGCCATATGATTCCAGTTTATAGTACACAGTCAAACACGCGACTTAAATCACAGAACATACCAACGAGATAGCATTTATTACTAATTAATTCTAGAACTTTATTATAGAATTGATGATTGACCTAGTTCCACTGGTGCTGTTGCTGTAATAGAAGAATAAAATATAATATCTAAATATCTTTCAAAGAATTTTATTTTTTATTAAATTACTATTGAAACTTTTGGTGTATGGCGTATTTAAATTCCAATTTATCAAAGATTTGGGAAGAAAATATAAAAAATTACTAAAGCATAGCAATGCAAAGAAAATCTCTAAAAGATAGGAATCCTGGCCAAGGAAATTTCTAGAAAGACAATTACTTGGTCCCTCACAATTTTCACCCAGAGTTTCTTCTGTACCCAGTGTTTCCACAACTTCATCAAGTTTAATTTGTTCACTAATGTCTCAAAATGCAACCAATACCGAAAGTTACATGCGAAATTCTTTAGATAAAGTAGCTTTTATTATTCCGTCAAATCTGTGACTCAGTGCACCTGCAAAACAAAACCCCTTATAGAAGATTTATGCGAATATGCCAAAATTGATTCAGTAATAATAATAATTTATGAGTATAATTCCTTGGAGTTGCGGGAAACCTGTAGTTTGGGATTTTACTTGTGTCGATACCATGGCTCCTTCTCATTTATCAGGTACTTCAATTTCGTCTGAAGCTGCATCATTAACTGGAGAAAAGATTAAAATTTCTAAATACAGAAATCTTGAAAAAAATTTCATTTTTTCCCAGTTAGCATCGAAACTTTTGGTTTTAGGGGTCCTCTTTGTTTACAATTAATGAAATAGGAAAACGATTAGCAAATGTTACCAAGGAACCAAGATCCGCATCTTTTCTAATATAGCGTATTAGTATTGCTATTCAGAGGGGTCTGTCTTGGGTGCGCTTCCTGAAGGAAAATCCTTTGATGAACTTTTCTCAATTCCATATTCTGATGTTCAGAATAGTTTGTCTTCCTATGGCTTGTCCTCTTCGAAGAAAGAAGATGTTTGTAATTTATTATTTCATGGCTCCTTTGTTCCTTCAATAGATCCAGTTATGGATTCGTCGGAGATATCAAATAATCAACAATTAACAAAAGAACATCTCAACTGGTGATGCTGAAGTTGAAGACCAGGTTGAGGAATCACTTGAAAATCAAGAAGAAAACGGCAAGGAAGAAGAGGAGCCTGGGCCTGTTAAGAAAGGACGTCGACGTAACCCAAAAGACCGCTCCTGCAGAAAAAAGAACCAGCTAAAAGAGAAAGACCTGGTAAAAGGTCCGCAGAGAAAGCTGAGGATAAGGAACAAAAAGAAGTAGAAGTTCCCGAACGTGGTATGAAGAAAGCAACTAATAAGACTGAACCGGAGAGTGAAGATGACAAAGAAGAAGAGGAAGCCAAAGAAATGCCTAGACGTGAATCGGGCACAATGAAAATACTGGTAGCATTCGAAGATGATTTTTTTTAACTCATATTTTATATTCAGTAATTGATATAGAATTTTTGAGATAGGGATTTAATAAGAAAAATTCCATTGTAATAGATGTATTCGTTAGTCAATATTTAAATATACACAATGTGGTAACTGCTTAGTAACTTTTGAATAATTCTAGGATTTGTCATTTCCTATACCCCATAAAACAACTTTCTCAGTGTCTCGACAGTTTTACCAGTGAGAAATATTGGATAATGTTGAGAGGCATATCTGTTAAAATTGCAAAAACCGAAAAAGTTCCCTAAAATTTTAGTCATTTATTTGAAAAGGTTTTCATTTTAAAGAAGGTTAAGGAATGCATTAAATACGATCATTGATTTTCCTCTGGAGGGATTAGGTTTGGATACCCTAATACTTTTATTAGAAATAGTATTGGTTTTCAATTAAACTACGTTTGAAGTTATCCATGGAACAAATTTTATGATAAATCATAGATTCGTATTTTCATAAAGCATGTATGATGGATTCGATAATCAACCTGTATGAACTGCTGAAAACGAGAAGGGTCGTAAACTCTCCTAATATTTGCTTACCCCTATACAACCAGTATCCAAAACTTTTCATAGAAACACATTTGTACATCCTCATCCTAAAGCCGGCTAATTTCATTATACTTAGTTTATCACACAAAATAACATTTCCTTTGCAATTATAGTAAACGCTTACTAAAACAATCAATATGAATAATACTCGACACTCGAAGTCCAAAACAACAATTATTATTAAATAATTTCATGATAACCAAGTTATCATTATTAAATTAATAGTTGTTTATCATCATGAAACGGCCTAATTCAAATAATGCTTCGGTTCACGTCTTACACGAAGACGATATTTCATAAATATTGATATAATATTTCCGCCTAACATTCATCAAGATATCAAAGCTCAATCGAAATATAAATGTTTAGTAATTCATGCGACATTATTATGATTACCCAGAAATATTTACTTTCATATGAACGAATAAAACAATTATTACAAATGTTTTAATAAACAATTTTATTCATTATTCATTTATTTATTATCTATTTGTTATCTATATACACATTTATAAAATTAGCAATAAGCATATTTTATCATTTATTTCAACTTTCATAAAAATATGCACGAAAAATATTACTTTTTAATTACGAATGCAAATAAATTTAAAATTAAGGTTTAATTGAATTCTCACATTTTTGAACTTATTAAAGCACAAATTTAAATATTTTATTACCCGTATTGATAAAAAGATTCATTCACTTACCAGTTTAATATAATTTTTAGGATTAAAGCAAAAATTAGTAATTTAGTAATGAAGTTTTCGTGTAAATAAACAATTGTTTTTATGAACAAACAATGCCGGAATAATTGCACTCAGTTTTAAACCGGAAAATACTACTGTGAAAAAAATTGCAATCGCAAATAAATCTAGGTTTTAAATCGTTGATAAATTTAAATCAAAAAAACACATAGAAATCTATAAAATGTTTTAAGATCGTTTAAACTAAATAAACCTTGTGGGACGCAACGTTAAAAATCAATTCTTCTTTAAATATAATTTTTCGAGTCAAAACCAAACGTATTTTTTATTGATGATTTGTTTTTCCTGGGCATTAATAATAAACGGTTCAATAGGTACTTGTTCAAACATTGAAATGTTTTCATTATAAAATCCCCGATTAAATATACCTACTTTATGCCTCGTGCCTCGTGCCTCGGAAAATTGTGTAAACATGTTTTAAGATTATTTTTTTAAAAAATATATTAATATAAACGTTTATACTTCACAATCAATTTTTTATTATAATATGGACTTAATCTGTTTTACTTTAGTAGATTTTATCTGTCAATTTTTATTATTACGTTAAAAAAATATAACAATTCATAAAATAAACAAGTTCATACAGAAAATGGATTTTATAAAAGAAAAGCTTATAAAAATGCCCAGAGCTTTTAAAAATTAATTTTTATTTCAAAAATTACAAATTGGTCACTTATTTTCTTCCAGGTCTATTTTTAAAGCAACACATTTTTTGTCTCGCCCATTCCAAAGGCCCTAAGCTATGTAATTTATTTATTTACTTTGCTTTTATAAAAGTTGTTTGATTAAAAACTCGGAAATCTGAAAAACGTGTTAAAATTTTTGCTTGATAATTTTTGGATGAATAATTCATTTTGGAAAAATCACTTGGGCTATAAAAAACCAGCCGATATAAAATTTGCAGAGTGCAGAGTTCTACTATGAAATGCAAGCTTTTAAATCGAACGTAAAATTGGCCATTACGTACCGGTTTATGGAGACAAAATAAAATATTATACAGGGTGTCTCAGCTAACTTTCTTTTTTGAAATATCAGTATTTTTGAAAATTTCGAGAAATTAAATAGGCCAATTTTTATGTCAAATGGAACGATATTTTATGACAGTTTCCAATTTCTACTAGCAAAATTCGTAGTATTTTTGAATAAGTTAATGTTAAAAATACAACAGCAAAAAATATTTGAATTTGAATTATGTTTTATGGACTCTTTTCCAAAAATTTCAGCACTTACTGAAGTAAATTCAAACATTTTAATTCACTTTATTTTGGAAAGTTAATAAAACAGTTTATACGTTTTCTTTTGGTTAAGACATATTTTAATTTACATGGTGATTACTATTATTATAGCCTATTATTTTTAAAGTTTTTAACATACTGACTTTTTTATGATTTGTTTTCTCTAAAATCCTTTTTTTGCGGTTTACCAATTTTTTGGCATTTTTTGAGATAAAGAGATTAAAGTACTTTTATACGTGCTATACAACATATAACTTATTTTAGAAAAATAATAGAGACACAAACATACATTTTTCTTAAAGATAATAAATTAGAAAATATCATAAGATCTTTTCTTTAAATTTTCCAATTCACGAGTTAACATTTGTATAATTAAAATATAGGTTCTTTACTTGAAGTAAAATAGGCAACGAAAAGTTTATTAAAGTATATTAAAGAAAAATGAATTTTGGTTACAAAAAAATCAAATTTTAAATTCTGTTTATTTGATTTTTACACAAGATTGCAATTTTAACGAAGTTTTTAGGTCGCGCTGGTGACTTTTTTAATAATTACAAAAATATACAAGCTAATTTAAAAAAAAATGATAAACGGATATCATAAAACCTTTTTTTTTAATATTTTATATTACTGAATTTATGTGTTATCGTGCATCAAATTAAAAAATAATACTGTAATAATTCTGAATAAAATCTAAATGAAGTGAAATAAGAAAATAATATTAATAAAAATAAATGAAAAAAAATGAGAATTCTTTATTTATTTGATTTTCGCGTATTATAGCACTTTAACACGAAGACGTTTTTGCTATAAAACATTTTAGGAAAATGGGAAAAAGGTTGAAACTAGTTTTTCTAAAATATAAATAAAAAACAAACATCAATAGATAAATTTTTTAATCAATATTGTCAATCTACGCAATATGTCATATAGGTATAAAATCAAAAAATGGATACTTTTTTAATATTTTCCTGTATTTTCTCTACATTTTGAGTAAAAATTAAATTGAGTTGAAAACAAAAAAAATCTAAAGTAGATTTATATTGAATAAAAATAAACTTTTAATTACAACAAATCATAAGCAGGAAAACTCTTGCCGGATTGCTTTGATTGCAATTTTAGAGAGTTTGAAAGAAATATTACCACTATTTGTCAATTTGTACGTTTATTTACTTATTTCTCTTCAAAGAAACTAAAGCTAAACTTATCGAAATTAATAATTAAACTATCAAAAATTAGAGAAATTTCCCATTTTGTCCAATCCCCGGTGGAGAATGGAAAATGAACCCGGGTCACAATGGACGTACTAATTAATGGCACTGGGGACAGTTTACAAATGAAAACAGTGTCATCGTCATCATTTTCTAGACCAACACACGCTATGTGTGCCCATTTTTTAGAATTGCCACGTATCCCACTTCTCATGCATAGTTTTTTTGATATACATATGTATGTACGTACAGTTGCTCTCTGCTGAAAGTAGGACAAAAGTAATCACGATCGCGTATTCTTTGTCCCACTTCTAGCTGGGAGCAACTTTACCACCTGCAGATGAAATAAAAAGTATCTATTAATGTAAGAAGTATTATCAGGGGCGGAACGGGACATACCCTATTGTGCCCCGACGTAAGGTTCTTAAAAACACGAGTATTTGGGCGTTATATTTTTTGGCC
The DNA here is from genome assembly GCA_963971135.1 of Stenus bimaculatus. Taxonomy (NCBI): domain Eukaryota; kingdom Metazoa; phylum Arthropoda; class Insecta; order Coleoptera; family Staphylinidae; genus Stenus; species Stenus bimaculatus. The sequence goes on from OZ020187.1 coordinate 18,938,274, forward strand.
TTGAATTATCACTAGACTTTAAGTCAAAAGTATGTTCAAATAAACATGTAATATGTAATGCCACATTCCGATGAAACAATAATGTATAGTGTAATAACCTTGGTGTCACAGAGAAAAATTAAAATTTGTAAGCTTATTCTCCAACCTTCAGTAAAATCCAAACTAAGCACACTTTGACACTACAGCACCCACTCCGTTTTGCGTAGCACGGCGAACCGAAAGTTGTGCGCGAAGCTCGCGTGTTTCCGTCGCCTCTTACGAGCACCCCACCACTTTTCCGTTCTGCTTCGGTACACAGTTCAGTGCCTGGTTCCCTAATTTTTATGTGAGCTATTTGTTGTAACTCATTTAAGCAACATAAAAAGAAAATATATTATAAAATTTATGTTGCTGAATTTAGGCGTTATTATGCATGAATTTAAAAAAAGTATACTTTTCACTGTATTCTCTATAATTTCTGAATAATATTTAAAAAATTTGTATTAATAAAAATTGGAATTTAATTTTTATTTACTTGATTTTCGGGTATTTTTGAACTTTAACGCGAAGAGTGCAATTTTAACAAATTTTATAGGTCAAATCGGTAAGCTTTTTGCAACACATTTTAGCAAAAAGTAGAAACCATTATTTTTAAATGAAAAAATGCCGAAAATTTTATAATACATTATTTTAAGTTACTACTATCAATTTACACGATATCAAGAATAAAGTATAAATGATACTTTTTCTGAATATTTTCCCCGTGCATTTGAGTAAAAACTAAATTGGGCTGGAAATAAAAAATAAAGTAGATTTATGTTGAATAAAAAAATATTTTTTACAAAAAACCATAATTTTTACTTGTTTAATATTTGAAAAGTTGGATAGTTGATTTAGAAAAATTTAGAAAAAATGTGTTTTTATTATTATTCTATATGAAAAATAAATTCAATTTTCAGAGCAATAACTTTTGTTTTTGTTAAATTTTTTATTACAAATCTCCAAAAATCAATTTTTACTAACACTTTTTAAAGATTTTGCCAACTATCTTTTTAACACGAACATGCAATTTGAACGAAATTTTTTAATCGCCTCGGTGAGGTTTTTGTTGTAACTCATTTAAGAAAAATAAAATATAAACTAAGTAACTTTTCTTAAATACTTAAGAACAACGAACATCTAGCAAGTAAAAGGCTAAAAGGCACTATGTTAAGAAATTGGACTTGCGTAATTTAAATTTTAAAGCTTGATAACATTAGAAAAAGTGGTTTCGTCAAATTATTTGCATAGTTCCAATTAATCTGGAATCTATTAACCTAGATTCTAGATGACAAATTTTTTATTACAATAGTAAATATTAAAGCAAAATATATTATCTCTTTTTAAAATTAAATTTAAACTGCTGATATACATTAAAATAACACAGCCAAATTTTTGGTTTTGTTGCCAGAAACGTAAGAACTGAGTTTGCATATTTTTGAGGTGCTAATTTCAAAAATACCTAGGTTTTTTCGTAGCAGCTCTAGTTTTGGAGAAACTAGGTTTTTTGAGCTATATTACTTTATATTTTTTTTAACTGGCACTATAGCAAATAAGAATAGTAATATGTATTGTGAAATGTGCATATTTTAAAAACTAAAATTTATTTATTTATTTCGTGTCCATCCTAATAATAATACATAAATACAAAAACATAATATTATAAAATAGATGACCAAAAATTAGCACATTCAATTGCAGCTGGTGAGGCTTGTGCAAGATCTAAATCTGAACAAGGTTGATTTAATTTATCACATATTAGTAAATGATTCATAGTTTGTGAATTTCCACATAAGCAGAGTTCATCTTCAACTGTAAAGCCCCATTTCAATAAATTTGTTTTACATCTACCTGTTTTAGATCGTAATCTATTTAGAGCTTTCCAAGTTAACCACTTTTCATCAAAGCCTGGAGGAAGTTCTTCTTTTGGAGAAATTTTTAATTCCTTATCTAAATCAGATAAAGAACCACACCATAAAAATTTTCTTGTATCTAATATTGAAATTTCCAAAGGTTAAACAGATAAACGAAAACTTTTCCTCGATTTTAGTCTAGATCTTGTAGGAATGATACCATATAAAGAATGTCTATAATCAGTGAGTTGTTTCTTCCTTTCCCTCATACTTGCAACAGAACGTCTAATATTCGAAGGAGCTATTCCACTTAAGACAACCAGTTATAATTCGACGTGTCTGATTTAGAATTGGATCTAGATATTTGGCATGATTTGAACGTTCCCATACTGGAGCAGCATATTCAGCTTTGGAGAACACTAAAGCTAGAGCAATACATCTTAATGTATGTGCATTTGCACCCCATTTGGTATACGTAAGTTTTTGTAAAAGGTTATTTCTAGTTGAAATTTTAGTCTTTAAATTTTTGATATGTTGTTTATACGATAATGTACGATTTAGGGTAACTCCTAAATATGTAGGGGTTTGGCAAAACTCAACATTTTCACCATTCCAAGAAATATTTAATTTTATATTTGCCTTTTTATTATTTAAATGGAAGAGACTTGATATTGTTTTAGATGGATTTGGACGAAGACTGTTTTTTTTGATAATAAATAGACACATTTTTAAGCGCTGCAGATAAAGTATTTTGAATAGTAAGTAAATTCTTATTTTGTGTAATTATACTTAGATCTTCAGCAAAGATGAAACTATTGGTGTTTGGAAAAATAGGTTGATCATTTGTATAAATGTTGAATAAAGTAGGGGCGAGAACACTTCCTTGTGGAAGACCATTCTTCTGAATTCTCCATCTACTTTGTTTACCACCTAATTCTACTCTAAATCGTCTATTTTCTAATAGATTACGAATTATTTGAATTAGCTTAAAATCTTTTGTCAATTTATAAATTTTAGACAAGAGAATACGATGATTAATTGTATCATATGCCGAAGAGAGGTCAACAAAAACAGCACCTGTTATTAGATTATTCTCAAAACCATCTTCAATATGTTGAGTAAGGTTAAGGATTTGGCCTGTACTTGATTTACCAGGACGAAAACCAGCTTGTTGAGGTATAAGTTGATCATCAATATTTGGAGAGAGTCTACTTAATATCATTCTTTCAAATAATTTGTATAAACAACATAAAAGTGAGATAGGTCTAAAATTTTTGGCATTATCAAGTGATTTACCCGGTTTAGGAATAGCAATTATTTTGGTTTTTCTCCATATCTTTGGTATGTTCTCTTCAAAAATACAATTATTAAAAAAATCCAATAACCATTGTTTAGTTTTAATACCAAATCTTTTTATTTGTTCATTTTTAAGATCATCAAGACCAGCAGCTTTACCTAATTTAAGAGATTTAATAGCGGAATCTAACTCATTCATTTCAAAGGGGCGACTTAAAAACGTAGATTCTAAATTCTTATTTCTTCGAATAAAATTCTTTTTTAATCTCATTGATTTTCCATTTAATATTAGTTGATGAGCTACTTGATTAGCAGAAATAGAACAATTTAATTCAGATTGTTTGGAATCACTACAAAGATTCTTAATTGTATTCCAGGCTTGTCTACTTGAATATTTAATATCTATATTTTCGAGAGTCTCTTTCCATTTTTGTTGACGTTTCTCATTCAGTTGTGTAACAATAGATTTTCCAAGATCCATAGTGGTTTGTGAAAATGGGTCTGTATTATAACTCTTTATATAATTATTTAATAAAATCTTATGATCACTTTGAAGACCTGGTATAAATTTCGTTCTACAACCTCTGGGTATGTGTTTTCTAGAAATATTTCTTACAATTTCGATAAACAGATCGTAGTTTTCAATAATAGGTTGGATCTTTTGTAATTCATTATCTAAATCAACCGAAAAAGCCGACCAATTTGCCTTTTTAAAATTAAATCTACGTCTAAAAGGTATAATTTGAGGATTGACATGTGAAATTATTTCTAACATAATTGGTTTATGTTGAGAATTAGGAAAATGGTTAAGAACTTTCTTACGGCAGATATCCTTTAAACAATTACTAACAAATATTAGATCAGGGTTATATCCATTTTTCCATCTACCACTAATAAATGACGAAGATTGGCTTGAATCATGAATAAGACTTAAATGATTATTTTCTGCCCAAATTTCAACATTATGACCATCTTCATTAGTATCTTTATAACCCCATGTAGAATTATGACTATTAAAGTCACCAATAACAATTCTAGATTTTTTTACATTTGTAAATAAAGGAAGTTTAAAAGGAACATTGGGTGGTTTATAAACAGAAGAAATAATAATATTGTCCAATTCAACAGCAAGAATTTCAATGTTATTATCATCTTGGCTATTACAACATTGATATATTAAATTTTCTTTTATATAAAGTGCACTTCCATATTGGTTATGTGCCCGTTCACTAATAAGTTTCATATCTTTAATTATTGGTCTATTCCTTTTAGGACCTCTATGTGTTTCTTGTATACAAAGAATGTGACAATTAGTATCTTTGCATAAATCTGATAAAATATCTCCTTTTGCAGATGAGAATCCTTCCACATTAATTGAAATTATTTTGAAGGCCGAACTTAATAACGGTTGATATAAAATATTACTTGCCATAATGTAAAATATAATGATAATAGGATGGTAGTAGCAGAATTAAGTAGATATTAGTAAATAATACCTAAATGGTCGCGATAAAACGCTTCTGCTATGACCTGTCAATTTGACACACCTAAACCTAAAACTAAAATGATTTTATTGTAAAAGAGGCTGATTTAACGAGTGCCTATCAAAATCCAGACAATCCAAATCCCGACATATCCAGAAATATCAATATCCCGACATATCAACATCGCCAGAAGTCAAAATTCGAATTAGGTTTACGGGATTATCCTATAATATGGAAAAGATACGAATTCCTTTTAGAATATATTTATAAATTGGTGGGTCTTCCTTCAATTTATACCTAAAATTTAATATTTAACATTATAAAACTTGGGAATCGCGCACTTCTGCTGAGTCGTAAAGCATTTATTTCTTTTACTGCACAAATCTGCACCAACTAAAATTTCGTTATGCCTGCTTATTTTCAGGCAATTTCTAATTTATCTAGAATGGACTAGTCACAACGTGCGTACTATGAAAATAAAGAAACTTATTTACCCCAGCCACAAGTAAAGCAAAAGGTAATTGAACGTCAAAGGAAATATTTACCACTCATTAAAAAAAAATATTGATTAGAACATATTTCTATTACATTTGGAAGAACACAGATTTTTATATTTAAAGCAAGCACACTTCGATTTGTAGAGCATCATCGTTTAGTACCTGACTTGCAGGTAAATTTCTGTTTTGACTATGTTATGATTGGTAAATTTAAAATGCTTCAAAATAAGCAGTCATAACGAAATTTCTGACGCTTTAGTTATACAGAATATTCCATTTTGCCTACGACACGTATACCAATGGTAAAATTATGTTGCTAGAGTTTCCAACTGGGCGCGTATAGTGTACATTTGATAAAAAATGTAGGAACAGTTTTATGTGATGTGATAAACCTGGAGGTTTTCTTTAGTAGTAAAAAGTGGAATTCGGTCATCTCCAAAAGTAGAATCCCTGACTATGAATTTATTTCTGTTTGAAGTTACTGTGAAATATTAATTTCTGATAATGACTGCGGCTCTGATGTTTTTTTCCGTATGTCTAATTCTTTTGGTTTTTTGAGGAAGAGCATTTTTCGATGGCAAACATGGTGTTATATTTTGATTATGAGTGAATGATTTGGCAAGGCAGATCTCTAGTTTTATGCTCCTGTATTTTTATTTGTCCAACTCTTTTACTAACTTCAGCAGAACTTGCCACAGATGCGTGGCTATGTTCAACAAACTTTCAAAGATGATGTTGTTGATTAATTAAGACTGTAGTCACTCTATCTTTATAATTTTCTCATTTTCTTTTATCACAGCAGGAGAAATAGCGCAAAAAGACTCTATTAAAGTGGTAAACTCCAAGTAATTTAAAATAATTTTGATATGTCGGAATTTTGATTTGTCGGGATTATGATTGCCGGTATTGTGATTTTCGGAATTATAATGATCAGGATTTTGACTTAGACACCAATATAACTAGATCTGGCGGTTATTTTGGATACTGCAGCCAAAATTTACTCAGAAGCAGTTACAAAATCGACGGAACGATAATATCTGTTGGGCTGTGTAATTCAAAAAACGAGATTGATTTTTTGTTTTTTGGGGTTTTATGGAATTTCCTAGGACAGTCCAGTTCTTCAAACATGTCAGTAAAATGTCATATTATGTAATACAACAAGAGAGCCGCCCGCGCCGGCGTTTTGCAGTAAAGTTTTGTGATTTCCTGACTTGACAAAAGTGAATTGTTTGTCAATATATTTAAACTTGTCATTATTGCTGTAAATATCATCTCTTCTTGTATTCTTAAATTTGATCTTTACCCTTTACCAGTATTAGTTTAATGAGTGCTTTAGATTCAACAAGTGTCAATCCAGTAGTAAATACCTCATTTTCTAATGAAAACTAATTATCTTTAAAGCAAATAATTTTCTCCTAAGTATAGTTTTTACTTTCTTAAAAAATAGGGATTAGTTTCCTACTTTTACCATTTCTTTATATCGAGTTGCGTTTGATGGAAGCTTAAGAGTTTTACGGTTGAAAAACTAAACTCAGTTGCAGTAGATTGAAGTGTCGAATGTTATAACATTTCCTAAATATATTTTTAATTAAATTTTAGTAAAAAAATTAAAATTTAATTAAATAATAATAATAATAATTTAAATTAAGTTTTTAACAGGGTAACCAATTTTGCTTTATCTTAATTTTGGTTGATTGAAATTTGTCGTAGCGAATTTAAATTTACATCATATACAGTTGCGTCTGTTTTTGAAAGTATCGAGGGTAAATCTTTAGAAATTGCACCCCCATATGTGCACACATTTTAAATTGGGGGTTTTGCATGAGCGAGTGTCGTATTATTCGCGTGCGCAAACACTTAAATACATAAATTGGTCATTTTGTATTTACCCTCGTTGCTCTAACAATATAGCTAAGCATGTAACTGGTTATTATATTAAGAACAGAGTGGAACGGGAGATAACATCGACCCTTTCGCACACCCTCTTATTAATTACTGCACGTGATTAATATTTTATAGATGGGGTATGAGGGTCGGTTATCTTCGATTTAAAACAAGCACCTGCACTTGATTTCAACCAACGACGACCTGCTTTCTTACAATAATAAAGTTTTGAATATCATAATAGAAATCACGATTTTAATTAAATTTTAGATTGTATTTATATTCAACTTTTGTCTAATGTTTTTCAACTAATATAATCGTCGTGAGGTAACTCAGATTTGAGAAGAAAGATACCACTCATACCTCCAGTTAAATCTTGTTTTGAAATTAATGCATAACTAATTCTCTATATGCATTCACGATTCTCGAAATACGCTTTGCATAAATTTACGTGTGTTATCATCCTTGAAGCTTCTTGAATGCGCTTGCATTAGGACAATCAAAATGTGATCAAGCGTTTTCATCTAAATCTTTATTGAACACATTTGTTTTACAACCCTGCAATCCTAGAAAAAAAACCTAAAATTAAGCTTGAAGTTAAACGGTTATTTTAGTCCGAGACACTTCGGGATTCGAGACATCCTTTATGCGTCTTTTTGTCCATTGCTTTCTGAAAACATATGCGGATGGGAAAGAGCTTTAAGCTGTAGGACGTGCCTAGAAATGCAGACCAGTGTTTATCTCTTGTCCTTAGGCCATTTTCCACCGACACATACATTATCTGATCATTTGCGCCATTCCTACGTTAAAAGATTATTACTTAATTTATGATTATATTATGAAAATCCCTTCTTGTTCCATTATTGTCCTTTTTCAACGCTCAAGTGCATTGAATGATTTACAACCCATTAAAATAAATTCGCTTATGTGTTTCTTCCTTTACATATAATCTAATTACAATAAATTACAAAATATTTAACGTAAAGACTAACAGTTGTGAAGAATCAACCTGGGACCTCCAAACCTCATGTTATTTGATGTGATAACCACTACACCACCACCCCTAGGACCCATTTTCGAATGCGTTAAATTTTGCTTTTAATTGGGAGAATCGATAATGCTTATTATCACCATTCACCAGTCAGGCAATTGAACACCAACCAAGGACTGTTAGTGTCTTTCAGACAAATGTTAATATAAAGACTAATAGTTGTAAAGAAGCAATTAATGCAAAAGTTTCCTTAGCCAGGATTTAAACCTGGGACCTCCAAATATCATCTTATTTGGTGTGATAACCACTACAACACTACCTAGGACCCATTTTTGATTGTGTTCAATTTTGCTTTTAACTGGGAGAATCAATAATGGTTATTATCATCATCCACCAAACAAACAAGTGAACACCGACCAAGGAACGTAAAATTAGAGGGTATGCTGGATAGAATATCATTAAAGTACAAAAACTTCCATATAATTGCTTGCGGTTGCGGTGATTGCAACATAAATATATTGAACAACGACCAGTTGACTAAATCATTTATTTCAACAATGTCATCATATGGACTACAATCAATAACTTCTCTGAATCAAGTAGAGTTACAGTAAACTCTACATTTTGCATTGATAAATTTTTTTTTACTAACAATATCCTAGTAACTTGCATAAAACATGGGATCTCTGATCACCGTGCATAATTATTCAAAGTTAAAATCAAGCAGATAGCACTGAAATACCAACAGGAAAAGTGCTATTCAAGAAGTTTTAGTGTAATATATATATACAAGCACTTAAAACCTCCTTGCAAAATCTAGAATCACTGATGATCTGAGAACTAAATGGGATCAGCTTTCTGCAATCCCAGTCATAGCTAAATACAGGAATGACGCCAGACAAATTCCAACAACAATAAGAAAGAAATACAAAACAGACATAAAGAAGTGAAACAATATGTTTCTAAATACTACCTTGATCAATCTGACAATGAACAAAAGGCAATATGGGAACTGATAGATCAATAGAATAACAGAAATCCTAAAAAAATCAAATCTTTCATTCCTCACTGAATTCCAAATAAACAACTACTTTATCAATGTTCTATGGGAACTCGTAAGAAAAGATGATCAACCACTTAAAATATGTTCCTAAGACCTATCAATGAGAGAGAAATAATTTAAATTGGCGACTCCATCCAAAGGAAACACAGTAAAGATTTGTATGTCTGGAGAGCTGATCTACTAAAGATTATAACACAAATATTGGCTAAGCTCTTCACCGACTATTTAATAATTGCTTCTTGGAAGGTATATTTCCAGAGGAACTAAAGATAGCGAAAGTTATGCCAATCCATAAAAAAGACGATGTAAACAAACCAAACAATTACACTACTCCCTACTCCACTCAAGAATTGCAAATTTATGGATCAGCATAATCTAATTGCAAGCAACCAACATGGTTTCAGAGGAAATCATTCAACAATAACAGCATTATGTGAAGTAGTATCATCAGCTCTGGAAGCAATTGATCAAAGACAAGACATTAAAGCCATCCTATTTGATCTGAGCAAGGTGTTTGACCAGCAATATCTAAGATCCTTGAAAAACTTCTTCACTCAAGAATTAGTAAATTTTATGGGTCATCTGATTGTAAGCAACACGGTTTCAGAGAAAATCGCTCAACAATAGCAGCATTATGTGAAATAGTATCATCAGCTCTGGAAGCAATTGGTCAAAAACAACTCACCCTATTTGATTTGAGCAAGGCTTTTAGACAAAATGGTTTACTATGGAATGAAAGGGCCTATTACTTAAATTATCCAATCTCCAGACAGAAATAAAGTAGTTAAATGGCAAAATAGACTGAGAAATCTCACCAGTGTGAACATGGTGTTCCGCAAGGATCAATCTTTGAATCCCTGTTATTCGCCATCTTTATGAACGACCTTCCGTTTACACACCTATGAAACCACAAAGGCAAATCTTCTGAGGGTTAAATTACAAGGAAGCCTAAAATGGGATGTACACATTGATCAATTGAAATCAAAACTATATTCAGCTATTTATGCAAAACGAAAGATTGAAGCCAATATACCAAGAAAAGCTGCTAAAACAACTTACTATGCCAATTTCCATAGCAAAATCTTTAATTTTACCTCTCCTAGATTGAAAGAAATATTCCTGCTATAAAAAAGGCGGTTCGAGCAGTATACGGTTTGACACAATAAACATCAACAATTTTATCTTTGAGTGTTTAAAACATGCCCACAAATAATCCATGATGAAGAATGGAGATCATCGCCATTATGAAACTAGAAGAAGAGATATATTAGAAATTTCTTACCATAGAATCAGCAAATGTCAACAAGGATTGTCTTTTTGGGTAATAAAATTGTACAATCAAATTCCTCCAAAAGTGCGATTCAATTCTTAAAGTATTTTAAATTATCAATCAAAGAAATGTTAGCTAACATCAGTCCGTATTCAGTAGATGATTTCCTGAACCACAGTTAAAGTGCCTGGTTACTTCTTCACTTCACTACTGTAATTTTATCATATTTTCTATTATTTTATTCAATTTTGTCGTAAATTGTATTGTATTTTGTGACACTTTGTTAACAATGTAAATATAGTATAGAATTGTATTAGTTTATTACTAAAGTAAACTAAAAGTGCTAAAAATAAATAAATTCCATCCCTATAAGATGCATCTAGTTCATGAACTCAATGAAGATGATTTCGATAGGATTGAATTTTGTGAACGAATGATAGAAATAATTGCCCAAAATCCGATATAACACTCGTTATTACGATAATGAAAATCGTCATATAACTATTGACATTCACACGCAGTTACCTCAAAGTATCAATATTTGGGCTGAAATTTTAGAAGATGCTATAATAGAACCAATACTTATGGAAAAATATTTAAATGGAGAACGATATTTAGACATCCTTGAGACTAATTGATCCTCTTACAACAGAAAATTTAGAAAATTATCAAGATGAGAAAGAAAACTTGCTTCTTGACGAAGAAATACTTTTAACAAGACCTTTTTACCATATTTTGAGGTACATAGTTAAAGTCCATTTTATTAATAGATCACCTTTTCAGCAGAAATTGGAACTGAAATATAGTCAATTCTTTCAATAGTGTCTTGAACTAAAAAGCGTTAGTTATCGTACAACTAAATAACTAAGTGCTTTTAGTATTGTTAATAAACGAAGACGCAATTGAAAGAACTGTCTGTATTTGACTAGGAATTCCTCCTGAAAAGGTGATCTATTAATGAAAAGGCCTATACATTGTTATTGTGAGGGGTACCTTAAAATTTAATTGTAGTCTTTTGTTTAGCTGTAATATTCTTGGTTTGGTATTTATCAAACTTATATTCAGTGTATTTTTATTTAATATTTCCTAACCTATAACTGCAGCTGTATCTATTATAACTCGGCAATGTATTGTTTCCTTGTCTAATAAGTCTAATTTCTTGGCGATTTATCTGTGTGTCTATTTAAGTCACCTCGGTAGTACGTTGGTGTGAAATATTATCCAAGTCTTATCCTACACCTTTTTGTTTTACCTTTCGTGTTTATCAAATTATATGCAATGTCAAGCTACAGTCAATGTAATGTGGAAGAGAAACGTGATGACAAGATTTTTATTACGCCTGGGACAATTGATAATTCTGGTTTGCTTCGCTCGTCCTGCTCGAAGATCAGCTTCTAAGGTACGAGCTGTTAGCTTTAAAAAAAGATTGATTTCATATGTGTTTGTTATTTGGAGAAAAACAGGGCAATGTGGACTAGACTTTCCTATTGGCACCCAAGGAGTAGACATCAATTATACCTCTGAAGTTAATAATAATTTAGAACATATGTTCCAAAAATACTTTAGTTTGTTTGCTGATAAAATCTCAGATGCTTATACTAATCTGGTTCAATCCTTGGATTTCAGGTGTCCCAATTATAGAACAACAACATTATTGAACTTATTAACTCTTTCAACTAATGCTATGAAGCTGGGAGATCACCTGCATACAACCCACTAATTGTTAGATTCAAATAATATTAAAGTCAGCAGATGATGCGGTTGATATACTTAAGTTTGCTAAGTTTCTTAACAAAGACCTTTGTAAGATAAGGTCTGACAGGACTGTACCAATCTTACCAATCTTAATAAAATCCTTGAGCAAAGAGTCAATAAGAGTGAAATTAAAATGTTTGGGGTTTTTGTTCAAAAGTAAACATAGATTGAAGCCCTCATTAAATATGATATTGTTATTCTTTCGGAAACTTGGTTGCACAGTGACATCGTGGATTCTGAACTAATACTCCAGAACTTTGTAGTTTATGTATTTGGAGATTACAACCTTACTAGAACTACTTGGGATATTACCTATGTTCATTATTTTATCCCTAAATGTAATAATGATAAATCGTATTATGACTTTGACTGTGCTGCTTTTAATTTTTATCTTAGTACAGTGGTTTGGGATTTGATGCTTGACGATGGTGATTTACATGAAAATCTTGATGTATTTTATCATATTATTTATACTGTAATGCTCATTGTATGCTTCTTGGTATAGCACTCATCTGATTAAAACCCAAAGACAAAAAAGAATTAACAATATAAGGAGACTAGATCACTAGCTAGTTACATTGAATTTTCTGCTCATTGTACAACATTGTATATTAACTGATACTGGGATTATATCAGGGTAACTGAAAGCAATATTAAAACTAAATATTTTTGGAAACACATTCATTTAACAAAAACCAACGGACATTTTCCCAAAGTTATGCTTTTAAACAATTTTTCTTATAAAAGTTATCAGTCTATATGTAATCAATACTTTCTCGGATTCTATATTTCTATTAGAAACTTTTTTCTTCTTCAAATTAAGCATATAATATCCTTAATTATTTTTAATCGGCGCAGTATTGGTATCAAAATTCATTTGAAATTGGGTATTTATAAATTTACCGAAACAGGATAATCTTATATAAACACTTGGATCCACCCAGATCTCCATTGGTTAATCTAAAGCATGTTTAGAGTTTATTCGTACACTATTCCCGGGTTTTTTTTTTTAATTTTCATATTAAAATTAATGATTTTGTTCTTTTTCACCAGACTTTCCAGAAATTTGTTGCAAGCATTTTTCAACATGTTCTGGGTTAAGGAAGAAGACGGATCATCACATTATGTTTTACCGATAAGAGGGTGGTTAAATGACCGATTTGTAGGAAGATGGATCAGAGGAAGAGGTCCGATAGAATGGCCAGCACGGTCTCGCGATCGTTCGCCATTGGATTTCTTATTTTGGGAATACTTAAAAAGACTTGTATTCAAAACACCAATGTGTTTAAAAATAGACTATATTATTGTATGCAAAGAAATCGTGCACATTTTGAACATTTAATGTAATTAATATTTAATATGTATACTTAGTATTAAAAAATACTTTAGTATTATTTCTTAGAATTAGTGTACCTTTAATTTTTTTTTAATAATTTATAAAAAGTCCATTTATTTCAATTTTATTCTTTTAATTATGAAATTGCATTTATCATTTCTCATTAGAATTAATATCAATAATTTGGACTGCTAATAACTAACTCTTGGGAGTCAGTTGTTATCAAATGATCATATATTAAAAGTAGTCAGGGTGGCTGGAGCGACATTAAGATTCTTCATCCTAAGGAAAATTAACCTGTTTTATGGATTTTTTATACATTTCATCAAACTGAAGTTATTCAGGATGGATCATTTTCCAGTGATCACCCTGTAGGATTATATTAAGTACAATAAATTACAAAAATAATAAATATTTAACATAAAATTCCTCATATATTTACTTGCATGCAATAAATTTAAAAAATTTATGAGTATGGTTGAGATTTATCATATTTATATTTTGGACTCATTTTTGTGAGTGGTCTAAATGTAAAATACTAATTTGAATGAAATGACTTGTTTTTATAAAAAGGCGTACTGGTTAATTTAGTTTTTTTAAAGAGAAGTTTGTATGCAGATTCTCTTTATCGTATGATTAGCTCTACCTTAATAATCAATTATTATAGAAAATGGGGTTCGAGTGAAAGAACTTATAAAAAGCCCTCATCAGCAGATAGGAGGTTGCCAAGGCGATGAAAATGCTGACTATTGGCACGTGAACTTACATGGGGTGATACAATACCTCCTTGTAAATATTGGCTTACTGTTAAATTTTAGTTAAATATTTGGTTTATAATTGTTATGCGTTTTTTGTTTAATTTTTATAATAGATAACTGTTAGTAGCTATAACTGTAGTCTATATTTAGTAGAAAATTGATTTTTTCATTTATAAAATAAGATCATCTTATTAAAGGAAAGTTTAAAAACGTTGAATCGAATCAATTTCCTTATTTAAAAAAGCGTCTTAAAATTAAATCGTAAAATTGCCTCTAAACATCCATGGTGAAATGAATTAACTTTTTACGTTGGGCTCGGCTCTTGGCGTTCGTAATTCAAGGCGGTTGTGGCTGGTACGTGACGGGTAATTCTTCAGATGGATAAACCAATTCAAAGTATAGCGCGAAGACACGTTCGGTCCATTTTTGTTCATCGTGCGGCTCGTAAAATGGTCAATCTCACGCCCCATGCAGATGTTACCTCTCGGTTCCTCGTCTTCACCCTCTCACCACTGCAACGTGATAACATCAATGGTTAAAATTTTCGAACAACAAGAGTCAAGTGTGAACAACACTGCAGGGGATATGTTTTTCAAACTATTAAATGTCCGATTGAGCTTTTAGTTATTTATTTTTATCCTCCGAGCTTTATGCCAAAGAATATGCTTTTTTAATGACCTATTAAAACGATACATAAAACACAAACTAAAACTACCCCGTTTTACTAAACGTTTTTTACATTTTGTACACACTGGATAAATTAAAACTTTATCAATTCAGCGCAATCAAACAATTGACGCATTCGACATATTTATTCAACGATTGGGAAACAGGTCATTGGTGTTAGGTGTACTAAATTTATGATTAATAATGTTTTGTACAGTCTGTTGTTCATAGAAAATTATTATGTAGGCACTAAATCAACTATTCGCTGAATACACCAAACCCTTGCATCTATGAGATAATCTGGAAAACTCTTTGAAAAATGTCTGATTCCTTGCACTCGCAAATTCCTGTCACTAGAATCATGATTTCAAAGCTCAAATACTTTTACTGTCTAGTGAAGAGAGTGAGGTGGAAAATGTGTTCAATTCATCTATTGGATTTTCAGATTATAGTATCTTATTATTGAAATGATTTATTTTATGATGGAGAATATTGAAGCAACCTCTTCCCTTTCCACTACGGCAATCCCAAAATTTAAAACTGATTAAAATCCAATTCCAATTAAAATGTTTCGAAGCCATGTTGTTTGTGTCCTTGAATATTAGTATATTGGTGGATGGTGGTTTGAGGTCCTCAAACCACCATCCACCAACATTAAAATGTTTCATAGATCAAAACCGCCTACCGTATTTAGACTATTCAGTTCATTCTAATTTTTACAAAAAGTGCGACAACACCCGTGATAATTTGTTTTAATGTAGTTGTAAATGTGTCATTCACTTCCATCTTTGGTCAATGTTAATCCAGTAAAATTAAAAATTTGGATTTAGTTAAATTGTGTACATGTTATCGTCAAAGACCGTCTTGTGCAAAACCTAGAGCAAACTAAAATTTCGACCCTTGATTTGGTAGGTTTGAGACGATTATAGAATTATAAAAACATGCTTCTGACTCGTCAATTGCAGTTTTTTTTTGGGTATGAATAATGAAAATTCCCACAAAGATTATTAAATAAAGTACTTATATTATAGGTTTGTATGTACATTTTATAGATGTACCGAGATGATTTAAAAAAATACTACTTCTTTCCAGTCATATTTGGGATTGACTACGTAACGTCCGAAGAAAAGTTTTTTAGTTTCTACCTTTGACCATACATGCTAGTCAATTAGTCAATCCTACAATCGACCTAATTAAAAGCAAAACCTTTCGTCCGCTTTGTGCTTTGCCCAGTGCAATTGGTCAATCATTAGGATTGACAATAGGCAGGATCATTCGAATTTCGGCGTTGTACTGAAACTGGAATCTAGCAAGATATTTCCTTTGGAATGTTTTATTTAAATACAAATGAAGTTTCCGATTCATGACGACCAAAAATGTTTTATTTAATGGTGGTTTAATTTTACCTTTGCTAAGCCTTGGTTTAATTTAAAATTTCCTCGAATGTAAAGCTAAGACCTAACTGTTGCTGGGGTTGCTCCAGTTGTTACATTAATTCTGGATAGTTGTAGTCAGAGCTATGTTCTCGATCCCTATGAATATCTTGTACCATTCAGGATGCATAGAAACGTTTCCTCGATACTCGCAGATTTGTAAAAAAAGCAGGGTTCGGAAGAAACAGAGCTAAAACTGCTGCCGATGATCGTTTCATTGTGATTAATACTCAATACACTTAGAAATCAATTCCAAGATCTATTGCTAGCAGTATGAGGAGTTGAAGTAAGTTAAAGGACCATTAGGTGGAGGTTAGTAGTGAGTGGTTTACTTTCGAGGAGATCTGCATCGAAAATTAATTGGACTCACGGCAAATGGAGTAAAATTCTTTTCACTGATGAATAGCGTTATTGTCTGCGATTTCTCGAAGGTCGCGAAAGGGTTTAGAGAAGACGAAATAAATGATATGAAATATGCTCCATCTCTAAAATGATAGCTATTAATGGAGGTTCTGTTAGGATGTGGGCAGGAATTTTGGCAGAGACATATACTGACTTCACATTTGCAGAAAATGGATCTTTAAACAACCATAGATATGTAGAAGATATTCAACAACGGTTCCATTACCAATACCTAGATGAGGTAGGAATTCGAAGGATGGATTGGGTGGCATGTAGTTCAGATCGGAATCCAATTGACTACCTTTGGGACCAACTCCAGAGGCGTGATCGACGTTGTCCACATATGCCATTGCTATTATTTGGCCTTCAAGAGGAATTCAAAGCAATTCGTCATATTTTCTTGGATAATTTGACCAATTAAATTAAATAAGGCAATTCAAGTTCTTATACCAATGAAGATGCTATATAAATAAATGAAAATAAACAAGAAGAAAATGAAGAAAAAACGAGAAGTGATGCAGTATGAAATAGTTTTAGAAAGACATAAATGTTAAGAACACCATTAAAAGCAGTTTTTGTCGGTTAGCGTATTTTCAAATTTTTATACGAGCAGCTCGTTTGTTACAGGACACAGGAAGATAGAGGGACTTCATTTTCTTCTTCAAAATTTGGTAAAAATATTTACAATAATAAATTAAAAACGATTCTCTAAGATTTCCATTAGAATATTCTAATAAAAATTTTAGAAGTCATAAAATGTAATATCATGGGCAAATACATAATTTTATAAAAATTTTCTTAATAATAAATAAGTTAATAACAATTCTTGTGTAGCCCATAAGTCCCATAAATCGCGATTAAAGTACAACATAATTAAAAAATCGTAAATTTACCATATTTGCTTTGAAATTTTCCAAATCATTGTTATCAGTAAAATGTCTACCATCATTATATTTTGTCCTCATAGTCATAATAAGTATGGAGACATTACTATTGCTGTCGGGTAATTATTTTGTTATAATCCTTGAGCGGCCATGAAAAATTGAAATTATCGATTTTTACAAAATTGTATGAATTAATAAAATATATTTGGTGAATGATAAACTTCAAATAACAAATTGTTATTTAAAGATGGACCAATGGATTATTTTATTATTAATTCTATGAATTATTTATTAAAAGGAATATAGGCAACGGATTATAAAATTTGGTCCTTCGAAAATAAAAAAATTTGCTCTACGTCTACTATTTATACAGAGGTGGAAAAATGTATGGAAAGTTATTTCTTTTTTTAATTTAAATGGCTTTATTTTACATAATTTGTTTAAAACATTTAGATTTGTAAATTATTTATTTGCTGTAAAATGCTCAAAAGTTTTCATTTTTCTTAAGACTTTAAGGAAAAAAATAGTTTTCCTCTAACAAATACCCTACACGTGGTGTTGTCAAAACGTCATGTATGTGTGAAGGACCTCAGAAAACCATGGCCAGAATGCATAAAATTATCAAGAGGATATCTGAAAAATATCCTAGTAAGTAAGACAACAAATTCAAGAGGACCAAATCAACATTCAGCTGACTTCCAAAAACAACAAAAATCACTTTGTAGCTGTAGATTTAAATGAACGGGTTGTTTTAAATAATCTCGGTAATCTCCAAGAAAAATACAAGAGCTAGATCGCATTTTACATGAACATGAAAAACTGGAATACTCGTCCTTACGAGCGATGAGAGTAAGTTTATGTAATTTGGTTCTAATGGTAGACAGTATTTTTGGCGACCCGTAAACCAAAATTACAACGTAAGATACCAATTTCGGACCATTAAACATAGGTGGTGGGTCTATTATCGTATGAGGTTATTTTTCTTGATCTGGGATTGTGCCAATTATGCAAGGAGAGGGCAAAATGGATAATTTTCGGTATAGAAAACAAAATGTTATCATTTTCTAAAGGACCGAAGTGGAGATTTCAGCAGGATAATGATCCAAACCCCAAGTAATAGATCATGGGAAATATCCCTGTGCTTAAGTAAATTTTACTTAATTAAGGAAACGACTTTAAAGGTATTTCGTTGGGCATAAATTAAGGCATTTTTACCTGGTAGACATTTTTACCAATACGGCGAATACTAGGGAAAATTTACCATTATTTGACCTAATTTATTACTAAAACTGGTCATATTTCTTCAAAGTTGAAAATAGGGAAATTCGAAGGTAAAATTTACCCAATTATTTTACCTAACGTCGCCTTCAAAGTGAAAATGTCATGTTAGTCAAATTTATAGTAAAACTTACTGTAATTTGACTTGTACAATGACTATTAGGGAAACAATACTTCATAATAAAATTTTAGTAAAGTTGGTAGTTGTGAGCCAAAATCGTTGTAGAACATCTTTATTATTGACGTTAGGAAATATTTGGGAAATTTGTAGTAAATTTTACGTCGACATTAACGTAATTAACTTACAGCTAACTTCCTTATAGAGCGACAATTAGGGAAACATTACGTCGAAACTACAGTCAATTTTTCCGACTTTACGTAATAACGACGTAATTCGTATAGGGCACGAGGATCTGATATACCTAAATTACGTAATTTTGACCAAAATTGTTACTTGGGAGAACTCTGCTAAATTAGTGCAACAATGGTTTTCGCCAAAATACAGTCGAACTTCCATAACTCGAACTTCTATAAGTCGATTTTTTCCATAACTCGAATTTTGTTTGTAATGTGTTTATAAAAATATTCGTTTTTAACTTTGCGAAATAATTTCTATAGCTCAAATTTTCTATATCTCGAATTTTTTTTAAGTCCCTTGAAGATTTGAGTTAGGGAAGTTTGACTGTACATCAATCTACAATTTCCAGATCAAAACCCCATCGGACATCTTTGGGGTATTTTAGATTTTTTTGAAAGAATAATAAAAATAAAGAAGATTTTTACGAAGAATGGAACCAAATTTCTCTGGATAAACTACGCAAATTAGAAGATTCAATTCCCAAAAAATATCAAGCTTTATTAGATAACAACAAAATATTAAATCATTTTCATATTTTTTTTTAAATAAGAAAAACAAGTTTTCCACGACTATTGAATAAACGATTCATTACATTTGAAGTTTTTTGATAACTAATGAAATTCATTATTAAATTTTTGCATTATTTCCAATGACCAATCAAATAGCAGCAGTATTTCCACCCATTGAGTAATGAGCAATGGATTATGGGTAATTTTAATCACAGATTAAAATTTGCATGGAAGCAATCAAGAAATACGAAAAATAACCTCAGAAAATTAGCATAAAATTGCCGTAAAATAAAAATTGTCGTGGAAAAAGTATAGTATTCTACTCGTAAGAAAATAGCCATTATTTACTTAGACCTATTACGACACTCGCCTGCCGGCTCGTGCCGTAATTTCAGTCTTTGTGAACAATGTACTATTCCATATTTTTTGCAGGTGTTTATATTTTTGATTAATTTGCCTCTCATTGGTTATTTAGGTAATGTTAATGACTAGCATGAGTACATACAATATATGTATTTTAAACTGTAAAGACATATGTAACACGTTACTGGCTAATATTTTTATGTATTTGTAAAGTTTCCATACTTTTTTACACCACTGTAAATGTGACCAAGTAACATCGATGAATATCAAATTAATACTAAACACTGAAGTAAAACCTAAGGGCGAACGTTTACTATGATGAAGGGCATAAATGAAAGATCAGTGAAAAACCCTAGTTACAAATGAAGTAGTGGTATTTTCTTCAAGCAAGCAATCTAATCATTTCAGGTTTCCAGTAAATGAATTAGGAAATGTTCAATATTTTCTATTATTCGTTTTAGGCGACAATCAGAATACACATTTACTCTAGGAAGGTATCATCTGCTATAGAATTCCTTTTACATGAGTGTTACGACCAGATTTAAAGTCACATCGCAAAATTCTCAACCGGAACCTGACGTGATGTGAATAATCAGTTTCGGACATGGCAAGAAATAATAATATTACTCATTAACATTTTATACTGTTTGATCTATATTTAAAATATGCATTAATTCAATTCGTTGAGAAATTTTTTAATTTTCGATTAACACCCAAATTAATGTTCATCAGTAAAATTATACCGAGAAATATATTTGTAACAACCTTTGATAAACATCAACAAATTTAAATTTCATGCAATCATACATTTTAATGGAAAAAGCAAATTTTTCGTTCTATCTGCATAACAACATTTAATTTGAAATTACAATAAATGTCCGCTTGTTTATATTTCTCTATGTTTGGACGTTTTAAATGATTTAAAAAGACAGGATATAAAAAAATATTGCACAACGCACAACTTGTTGAAAGTAATTTACTTGAGTTATTAATAAAAGCATTAATTTAATTTAAATATTAATGCAGAAGGTAAATCATAATGAAAATTAATTAACAATATGATTAGCATGATTTTGTTGTTTCATAATTCAATATTAAAATTTTGTTCAGGCCGTGGGTTAATAAAAGAGTAATAAGAGGAGGCCACTTTTTATAAAAATGATTAAGGATAACGGGCCTAGAATTAATTTTTGGCGGTTATAAATCTTGCGCGTGCAGTGAAAACAATTTGCGCGAAAAATATTGTAAAAGTTTTCTTCATGAAGTAGGGAAGCAATCAATAAGTGCAATCTTTTACATTGCACCCTCTCCGCAAGTTTATACAAACAGCAGAGGACGCTATAAAATGTTCGAACTTTTATAAATCCCTTCAGATAAGATTAATAAGAGTATCTAATATAAAGCGTCATCGTTCAAGAAGTTTTTGTCAACTAGAAAACTTATTTATTATGAATTTCCAGATAGAAAGCTGCACGTAAGTTTTCCAAGTTATTAAAGTGATTTTTACTATTTTTTAAATATTGTTTATGAGGTAATAACTTTCAGTGAAGTAGTAAAATATATTAGCAAGAGACGTCCGGTCGCTTTGACCGGAAATGTGCATGCGCTGACCGGAAATCGAGACTAGGCCTGTGTCCCCCGTCCGATTCATCCGCCGTGCAATATGAATTAGCCTGGGTAAACACTGCTTCACAAGCCAGCAGCCACGCCAGATTTCCCACCGACAAAATCACATGTACGTGAACACGGTGGTTATGGTTGTTGCAGCAAATTGAAAAAAAAATATAACAACCTGACAGACAGGAAGGAAACATGTGAAGATGATTTATGCTGCGGATTTTCAGGAAGCTCCACGAGAAATATGAAATTAACCGAAAATCGACGGTGTTTTCATGACTACTACCAGAGGGTATTGATAAATCATTCCTAAATAAACACAATTTGTCAAGTTGCTTGAAAAGTAAATCAATAGCCGATTGAGTTTTATAAAACTAAATGAAACATGAAATTTTAAATAAATAACCCTCATGCCTTAATTTTCCATTAGCATCCACCCAATAGTCATCGTATAATAGTTTATTATCGCATAAAAATGTATCTAACTTCAAAGTAATTTCAAGGAAAACTCTTTGATGAGCGGAAATAGCAGTACAAGTCAAAAAATTTAGAAAGAGGGAGAAACACTTATATTTAAGATTATTGGAAAAAATAGTATTCTAAAATAGTATATTATTCAACGAGCGGGGAGCAGGTATGACAAGCCATTATTCACGAGAACGATTTGGATTCATAGAAAATGTCATGATAAAAATTAATTATCTTCAACTTTCATTACGAAAAAACTAATTTGTCTAGCAATAATATTAAGGTGACCCACTCATGGTAGATAAAACTTCAAAGTTAGAAGGTAGTGACTACGTTTATCTCGCGTAACTCGATCTGGATTGGATTGAGTCAGTCGCTTTTCAATCTAATCCGGAACGAGTTATGAGAGGTAATCGTAGCCAGTGTGTTGTGTTTAAATTTTAAATACAATAGTAATTGAATATAGAATTGAATTGTAATGTTTTATTATGACAAATATTAACGACTACTAATCATAACTAATAATTATGGATAACTGTTCTTATAATGTTCTTATATGTATAAATAATAACAAATAACTTAATTAATGAATACAGAACATCTTTCTTTCTCTGTCCATAACAAAAACTATTTGGTTTTTATTAACCTTCCACTTTTGGTAGTATAAACATTTGTGGAAAATTTAGAGGATTTTCACTATTTGTTATCTTCTTGTTCAACACTTCAACAAAATTTTTAGATTTGCATGTTTCACTTGATGACGAAATATTTTCATATTCAGGAGTCAAATTAAGATGTTGACATATTTGGTAAATTATGAGTTAATTGGATTGGTAAAATTGGTGCCAATGTTTGTAATTTTCGTCTCATCAACAATTCTAATGGAGAAAAACTATTTTGTAGAGGATTTGAGTTATAAGACAAAATACCATAAAATATATCATTACTTTTATTAATTATTTTCTTTGCTGTTTTAACCGCATTTTCTGTCAAACCATTCGATTTTGGATGTAAAGGACTGGATGTTATATTTTCAATTCCATAAGAAATCAAAAAAATTTCTATTCAAAACTGCTAAATGGAGGTCCGTTCTCAGAACGAATACAATAAGGAATGCCATGTCTTCCAAAAAGCATCATAAATTTTTCAATTAGATGTTTGGCATTTGTATAATTAAATATGATTTACCTTTACAAAAACAACAACCCATTGCAAGTAATGACCAAGGTATCTCAAGTAATTTTGTTTGTAAAATGGGTTCCGATTTATTTTGTATGCAAACAACACAATCAAAAATTTTATGATCAGAAATTGCTAAAAATTCCAAATTTGTATTTGAATGTGGAACAACTTCATCATTTAGTAAATTATCTTCTATTGTTGGACTTATTATTGTTTGTATGGATAAAGCATGAGGGACAAAAATTGTTTACCAATTCCACGAACCATATCAAATCACATAGTCAATTTCATGAATATCACCTTTTCAGCAGGAATTAAGACTCAAATATACACAGTTCTTTGAAATGTGTATTCGTCTAACAACATCAAAAGCTTTTTGTTATGGTATAATTAAATAACTAAGTGTTTTACTATTGTTAGCCGAAGACACAATTGAAAGAACTGTCTATATTTGAGTCTGAATTCCTCCTGAAAAGGTGATTTATTAATGAAATGGTCTCATATCTCAAAATTCTCATACTAAATCTTTGAATTCGAGGTGTTAAATCTTGAATTGGTTTCCTTGATATCGATAAATCTTCTTTGTGTGTTGTATTTAAATACAATAGTAATTGAATGAGAATTGAATTGTAATGTTTTATTATGACAAATATTAACGATTACTAATCATTAGTAATAGTAAACTTAATTAATGATTACAGCACAGGTAAAACAAATTTCATTACCAAAGAAGTTGGGGTCATTCAGGAACAGACCAATAAGGTTGAGGGCCCTGGGCTAAAACTGTAGGGCAGGGGACTACACATTAACCCAATTATTTCAAATACGTTAGTTGTTGCGATTCACTTGCCATAAACGCAACACATTACATAATATGATATACAGGGTGTCCCATTTTAATTAATCCAGCTGAATATCTTGAAAACGAAGCGATTTCCTCAAAAATGTTTCAGACAAAAATTGTAGCGGCTCGAAGGGGACATTTAATAGTGCCATGGGTTTTTAATTGTTATGGGGTTTTATTGGAAAACATTTTTTTTCAAATGGGAACCCCCATTTTTTTATTATAGATTCGTAATCTATGGAAAATAATAAGAAAGTTTTGGTTGAAACTTTTTTTTCTAAAATTTCATTTTTTCGCTATATTCACCAAAATGAACACAAATTTTGGGATTTTCGATACAGTTTTACTAAAAAACTAAAGGTCTATAAGAAGACTCGCAGGAGTCAAAAAGTGCTTAAATTAAGGCAAGGATTAATAAAAAATATTATTTTACTTTATTAAAAAAAATAAATTTAAAAAAAGTTTATTTTATTTTTATTAGTTTTTAAGAAAAATATTATTTTTTTTACTTATAAAATTTAAAATAAAGTCAAAGATAATTAATTAATACACTTAAAGATTTTTGGATCTGTTCTTAAATTACGAGAGCTGGTCTAAATAAAATGTTCGAATATTCCTTCATTTTGTTCAATACACATGTTTACTCGTGTGCGAAAAGCCAATGATACATTTCTCAACATTTCAGGAGTGATACTTCGAAAAGCGTCCGTAATTCGTATCATAATATCCTCTCTAGTTGTAGTTGGTCGTTCATAAACCTTATATTTTATGTAACCCCATAAAAAGTAATCCATTTTTGTAAGATCCGGAGATCTTGCTGGCCAATCGTGTACTTCACTACCAATTCCAATCCACATATTAGGGAATTGGTTATGTAAAAATGTTTTAACAATTCTGGCAGTGTGGGGTCTAACTCGGTCCACATTCGCTGTCTTAAATCTGGAGGTACATCTTCTAAAAGAGTAGGCATTTCGTTTTAAATTATATTGAAATAAACATGTTGGTTAAGATTTTCTTCATAAAAAAATGGTCCCACAAGATACTCATCCACTATCCCAGCCCAAACGTTTATAGACCAACGCCACTGTAATATATGATCTCTTTGCCAATGTGGATTATTTTCAGAATAATACTGAGCATGAGCATTATGAAGATTTACTCCACCCATGTTGTCAAATTTTGCTTCATCAGTAAAAAGTACGCGATTAAAAAAAGGGGATCTCTTCTAACTTGATTCGTAGCCCATATGCAAAAATTATGTCGGCGGATGTAGTCATCTTCTTTAATTTGTTGGGTTAAATGAACATGATATGGGTTTGATTTATAGTGTTTTAAAATTCTGTTGGCAGAAGATTTAGGAAGTCCATGAAGACGCTGAATTTTTCTTGTAGATGTATGTGGATTTTCATTTACGGAAGCTAATGCTATCAATGAGGGGAGCATCTTAGGACCAGTTTTACTACGTTTTCTTCCAAGAGAACCGTTTTCCGCTCTTTTCACGAGCCTCCTAATATTTGTATGATTTGGATGACGCAATTGTGGAAACCTCTCAGCATAAAAACGTGCTGCGTGCCGATAGTTATCATGGCATTCGCCCAAAACTTTTATAATATTCACGATTTCTATAGGTGAATAATCAGCCATTTTATGAGAGACTGATTTTAAATAATCACAGTGGCTTCAATAACAATGATCTTCTTCAAGAAACTAATCTGTCACAATATAACAATTATGTGCGAAACACAAAGTAGGCTGAAAATGAAATTCCTTTATTTTTAGAAGCCTTCTTCCTTAATTGAAAAATATTATTTAACATATTAAATTGCACATAAAATTGAAAAACCGTTTTGACACCTATTGTTCCCAACCTTTGACTTTATTTTAAATTTTATAAGTAAAAAAAATTAATATTTTTCTTAAAAAATAATAAAAATAAAATAAACTTTTTTATTTTCCATAGATTACGAATCCCATTTGAAAAAAAACGTTTTTCCATAAAACCCCTATAAAACCCCATAACAATTAAAAACATATGGGACTATTAAATGTCCCCCTCGAGCCGCTACAATTTTTGTCTGAAACATTTTTGAGGAAATCGCTTCGTTTTCAAGATATTCAGCTGGATTAATTAAAATGGGACACCCTGTATATAGTTAAAACATCTTTATAATTTTAGTATATGTATAAGCATTCGAAATAAAAATAAGTAATCACCGATTGCTCGTTGTCTAACACTAAATTATACTAGACTTGGGTCTAGCACGCACCATGCCTAAGCGCCAATTAGTATATCAGACCTCATCACTACTTGCATCCACCACGTACCCTTGCCTAGGAGCCAAGTAGTTCCTTCAAAGATTCTCCATTACTTGAGTCTAGCACGCACCACGCCTAAGCACCAAGCAACTGCATCATCAACCTAAACAAAAGACACAAAAATCAGGTCTGAGACTTCATACATGGTTCTTCGAAGAAAATAGAAAAAAAACAACACTTGTGTGAAAACTACCACTTCGTGGACTTGCCCAGAAAACATTCCATCCTCTACCACCATATTAGGTCATAATTTTCGCATTATACTAATATAAACGATTTCCAGTATTTTTATGACTATTTCAAAACAATGAAAAAATGATTAAATTCAAGTAATATTTATTCAGGGCATCTCCAATGGTACTAGCCCCAAAAATTATAATAAGTTTTATAAAAAATTATAAATACACATATTCAAAATCTTATTTATAAATCAGACTTATTTCTTTGATTTTTTTCAGACATCTAAAATACAACACAATGATACAACGAACTAAAAAGATGAAGGTCGTTTTCATGAAGCGAAATTTAAATGCGTTTAATACATTACGCCGTATGCAATTGCAAAGGAAACAAATATAAAAATGAATATAGTTCATAACTCTTACAAATATTATAAACATACCTTCACATCCACAAAAACCATCGAATTATACATTGTACGCTCTTTGCTCTCGAAGATTAATATGTTTTAAAAGACATTTTTATCGCAAAGGGACCTCGATTGAATTCACCCCTGCTTTCATTTATAGTTTTAGAGTTCTGTTTAAAATTTTTGGTCATTTATTTTTGCGACACATCAGTATATTGGTAATAGCAATTTAACAATTGTCTATAGAATTTATCCCCAGAAGGCCAAAGCCATCCCCTTTCAATTTGTACCAATTTATCAAAATAAAACAAATTAAGGGGGTGTTTTTTTCTCGTCTTCGAAAACTGCATTATTATCTCTACAAATTATGAAAATTTTTAATTATTTTCCTTCACTCATCAAATCATTGTCAATTTTTTTCCTACAAAAATCAAATAAAAGTTATTTAACTTAATCCTATTGAAATATCATCCAAAACTAATAGAAAAATTTCATAATACTAGAAACATGTACATACTTACAAGTTAAAAGAGTAATTTTGTCAATGATTTGGTAAGTGAAGGAAAATACCTAGGAACTCAAGACTTTCATAACTTATCGGGATAATAATGTAGTTTTAGAAGATAAGAAAAAATACTCCATTAATTGACTATATTTTCACAAATGGCCAGAAAATTTAAAAAATATATTTTTCAATTTTTTATGTTATTTTAATATTACCAATTGAAAGAGGGTGGTTTTAGCTTTGTTTTGATAATTTTTAATACATAAATAACTTGATTAAATTGTTATTACTGATGTATGGATGAGAGGCAAAAATCGGTGACAAAAAATGAAAAACGCTGTAACTTTAAAACTATAAACGCTGTAGCTCTCTAGCTTTTAGTTTTTCAACGATGATATTTGTTCTACTTTCTAACCCTGAAGTTTTATGGTAGTTAGAAGTACTAAATTTTAAAAGCCCTATAACTATTAACTTTAGAGTAGACTAAATACAATGAAGAATATGATTATTTGAATATAAACAATAGAAAATGATACGTGTAATAATATTGTACTTACTGCACTTTGTAAAGTTAAAAATATTACTCATCTTACAACGTAACCAGAGGCGGATCTACCATTAAACTAATTAAAGTTTAGTGCACTGTAGGGCCACTAAAACTAAAGGGCATGTACCCAAGCTCTTTTTAACTTTATTTCATTAAATTACTAATTTAGAAAATTATAGACCTTGCTCGTAAAAAGTTGAAAAGTTCAATATTTATTTTTTTCTTAACAGTAAAAAATATTATATACATAGCAAACTCTTTCCTACAAAAGAATTACTCTAAAAATTTAAATGAAAAAGCAAATTTAAAAAAATATGGTTACATTCGTTAATTTATTATATCTTTTTGGGAAATTTAAAATTTAATATTTTTTAGTTTATTTTAATTTTTGGTTTAGACCAAAGTAAACTAAAATGTAAGTTATTTTTTATAATTTTCCAAAACAAGTACATGCAAAAATCCAAAAATTAAATCGGTGAGTCCAAGACCAGTCCAAAAGTTGCTGTTTTAAATTAAGACAGCCAACCTACACAATATGTTCAATCAAAATTCCGAGATGAGGAGAAGAAGAATAAGTGAGTCCTGAGGTGGAAGTCTGTAAGCTATTATACGATTGTTTTCGTATAACGAAAAATCGTTTATTGAATATTGTTGCTATGTTGCCGGATTTTATCATTTTTAAACAAATAGAAAACCTGCGTAAAGAAGAGAGATAGAAAATCTGTCATCAAGCAACGATTTTTTCCTTATATGAAAAGAATCCTACAGCTTACAGACTTGGATTTCTGGACTTGTTCTGTGATTTGATCCAACATCATTTTTCGAATTCATGCAAAATTCTAAAACAGGATACTCTTATGCCCGTTTTCACCGTCATTGGGCATTGCTTATAGCGCTAGTTTCTAGGTATTAAATAAAAAAATACTTAGCAACCTAAAAGAAAATTGTCAAAAAAAGTTAGGTATTGCTTAGTTTATTTAATATTTGAATAAAAATGTGCTTCTCCTTATATTGTAATATAAGGAGAAGCACATTTTTATTCACCTATACCTTAGTCCTTATAACATGGATCAATTCAAATTATTTGAATATTTAATATTTAGTTGGGTGTACCTTTAGGGAAAGTCGGTTAAAACGGGCATTAGTTCCTTAATATCCAATTAATCAAAATAAGGTTAGTGACATCAAGAAAGTCATAAAAATATACAGGATGTCCCAGAACACCCGTATCACCTCTTTATTTTGAGAACCCTTTGTCGTACATTAATAATAAAGAAAATTACCATCAAAGTATATCTAAAGAATCTTTTGATATAATTCGTAGTTTTCAAAATAAACCAGAAGTACCCGAAACCGAGAGTAGCTTTAAACTTTTAAATGATCTCGATGGAAAGGTCTTTTAAAAATAAACAACTTTTATTAAAATATTTTTTGCATAGTGAACAAATTAAACGAAAAAATAAATGCAAATTTACTTCCGGTTTGTTTTCAAAATTATGAATTACACCAAAAAATTCTTTAGGTTCACTTTGGTAGTAAATTTAGTTTTAGCATTAATGTACAACAAATGGTTCTCGAAATAAAGAGGTGGTATAGGTGGTCTGGGACACCCTGTATAACAAGTTTGGAATAATATTACAGTGACAAGCCCTAAAAAAGGAAAAAAAAATGGTGACACAATGTTCAAGTTCTTCAATATTGTAGAACAATAATACCAGAAGTCCATAATATTTTTGTCATATTACTTGGTGAAGTTTTTTCCAAGAAGTCTTCTGTACTGCATCTTCATAAAATCTGTTTAACTTAAATTGATTAACAAACAAATTTTGCAATCGATGATGTAGATCAAATAAAAGGATTATTCCTTAGATCTACCTTTTTAGTAGCCAGGTGTAGCAAGCAGCAATTACACAAGTTTGCAAAGCGATGGACGCTGAGTTCCGTGCTTATTAGCAAGGTGCAATGAACAGGACTGAATTGCTGCTCATGGACTCATACAATTCTTGGACTTAACGATTCCATTAAACCAATGCCTAGATTTTAAAGCATTTTTGATAAGAAATGTAGTTCGCATCATTCCAAAATTGTGGTTCGTATAAAAGTGTTGCAAACTACACTTTTTTAAAAATTATACTGTAAAAAGGATAAGCAAAATTATCATAAAATAGAAAATATAATAATATACCTACTTATTACTCTGTCGTTTTTGTTAAATAATGTTGACTAGGTATTTTGGAGAAATGGTGTTGAGTGGACAGTTTTTGGAAAATATCTTAGGATATCGAATTTTAATGACAGAGAGAGAGAGCAAAAACCAAGTTATGTCTTATCTAATCTTTTACTCTTTGCATTGTACTTTTTCCTTGATCCTAACCTTTAAAAATAAGTATGTGTTATTAAAATTTAAAAAAAAACTTAAATCTACAAATAAAATCACTATGCATTTACAATGGATTGCTCTGTATGAAATAATTTGAAGAGTAAAAAAGTTGAGTTATAAAATTTAAGAAAAATGTAATATTTTGAAATCATGATTCTAAGCATATAAACTTGAAAGTAACTAAATGTCATCCATTTGGATATCACGAAAACTGATAAGTTGACTTACGTTCTTTTAGAAACTTACCTGGGTATATGAGAAATAAAAACAAGATTACATCATGAAAAAGGGTTTGCCGCTAAAGTCAACGACAGAAAACTCATAGTGGAAAAAATAAAAACTGAAAAACGTACCGTAAGGTAGATTTATTGCAGGAAACTTTAATTGAGAAAATTAATTGCAAGGTAAATTTCTCGAAAAAAAATTGATCGTAAGGAAAGTTCATCGCAGAAAAATACTTCGGAAATTGAAAAGCTATTTAAAAGAAGAAAACATCTACCAACAATGCAATGTTTGCATATTTTCATGTAAATTTTAACACAAGTCTTGATTTCCCTTGATTTTACGGGTGGTTTTAAATATATATGATTTTTTAGTATTTTTATGTTATTTTCTTTGTAAACTAAGATTATTTTACCAAAATTTTATCAATTTTAATTTAAATAGAAAGAAACAAATACGCTTATTAAAGCAAATACTAGACATACAACCTATTGCTTTAAAAACCTAGCGTTTTCAAAATAAATTTTGGAAATATTTCATTTTTTTATTAAAACTACTTCTAAAAATACCGTTTGAAATGCCTTATATCGACATAAGGCTGGCGGTCAATAAAATTTGTTATTAAAAATATAGGTCATTAAAAACACAAAGACAAAAAAAAATAATTAAAAATTTTCAGTACAAATCCGATCATAGAGTGCATATTTTTGGATTTTTTGTGAAATATTGATAATATAATTAATCTTGCCCAAAATTAAGATTTGACTCAATTCCGCCCATAACAAGCTAAGGGTGTAAAATGCTTTGAGACTTCGAATACTTCCAAAATGTTGGCATTTTTTCGAGTGTGCTGGTATATGAAATTGGTAAAACCACACAATATTTATTTTTCGCTACATATTTTCCAATTATACAGGGTGCTTAAAAAGTCGCGGACACGCTCCACAGTACGTTGTTTGGAAGCAATGGTTAAACAAAGGTAAAATAATTAAAAAAATATTTGGATAGAAATTTCGAAGTTATTGGCATATTTTAAAGAAGTAAACTTGACAACATTGTTTTTAAAGTAGACTTTAAAGATACCATTTACCTCTTAATATTTAATTCAAATTTTTGGTAAGTTATGATCCAATAAAGGTGATAAAGTTGAAATTAACATTATATTTTTTAAGAGTGCAAGAGTTAATTAGTCAAAATATAGACCATTTTATTATTAGTGATTTGTATTTAAAACAAATTTAGTTATTTAATTTGCGTCCCGAAAAATATTATAAGCTCTACTAGTATATACCGGGTGGAAATGAAACTAGGGTCACCCCTGGCATTTCTTTATTTATGAAAATAAAAAATTAGAATTTTAGTATCTTATATGATCTAAGAAAACAAATTTTATGGATCGAATAAATCTTTCATTTTACTTCCGGTTTGTCAGGAAATGGCACCCACTTTCTTATTTTAAATGTAACCCCCTGATTTTTTCTACGTAAAATCAAACATTGGTTAGTTCTAAGTATGTTTATGACAAAAAAATTTTTTTTTCAAAACTTTAAGAAAAAATGTTGAATTTTTTTTTGGTAAAAAATTTGAGTAAAACCTACAAAAACTATTTTTAAATAATACAAATACGTAAAATAAATTGTAATTTATAAAATTTATTTCACCGTTCTTGAGATATTATTTTTTTTAATTTTCAAGAAGCTTTTTTTGGAAATATCTTTATTTTTTTAAATGGGATGATATAAGGGCCACCCCCTAATTAAATAGAGGGTTTTTTTCTGGTTACTGTGATATCCCATATGTATGTTTAAAAATATTTTTTGTAGGTTTTACTCAAATTTTTTATCAAAAAAAAATCAAATTTTTTTCTTAAAGTTTTGAAAAAAAATATTTTTTTGTCATAAACATACTTAAAATTAACCAATGTTTGATTTTACGTAGAAAAAATCAGGGGGTTATATTTAAAATAAGAAAGTGGATGCCATTTCCTGATAAACCGGAAGTAAAATTAAAAATTTATTCGATCCATAAGATTTGTTTTCTTAGATCATATAATATACAAAATTTTTAATTTTTTATTTCCATAAATAAAGAAATGCCAGGGGCGGTCCTAGTTTCATTTCCACCCGGTATAGATATTCCAAGGAAAATTTAGAGTGAATCCATGTTTTGGCCACTAAAATAAATTTTTTTTTAAGATATCTAGGAGATCCCGGTTTTCAAGCAGCAGTTGGAGAAGCAGAAGTTGGGAATCATCAAACTTCTCCAAAATTTTAAGAACGGTTAAAAATAAAATTTTTCAGAATAGTGGTCAGTGGGCCAAATTTCCAGAAAATACTGAAGATATAATGCGAGCCAAAGAAAATAATTAAAACAAAGGTTTCCGATTTTACAATATACAGGGTGTTTCTGAACAAGTGTCTAATAATCTAGGAATGGGTTTTTGCACCAATTTTAAGACAAAAAGTAAGAATATTTTTTTTGGGAAATGCAGGGCATTGAAGTTTACTCATTTTTTATAATTTTTTAATTTTTTTTTTTTAATTTTCTTTTCAGACTTAATTAAACTTGTATTCTTCAAAACATTCCTAATTTTATCTAATTTTGCAAAGAAATAAAATAATTTAATTTAATTTTGTAGACATTTAGAAATTTGAAGTGGTTTATTTTATCCCATAATTTCTAAACGCAACAAGTTATCAAAAAGGTTAAAGAGAGCAAAAAGTAAAAAAAAAACGTGTAAAAAGGTGAATACTTAATTTTCATTACTATGATGTTGTACAAAAAAGTTAAAGAGGGTTCAAAGGGTTAAATCACCCGAAAAACTTCACCCTAACTTTTTTTTGAAAATTTGCTAATTCGTCCCAAGATGTGCAAAATTTGAGCCAATTATTATTAAAAATGTAGATTTTATGTTAAAAAATTGAAAAAAATGAGTATACTTCAATGCCCTGCATTTCCGAAATGGAGCATTTTAGCGTAAAAAAATATTCTTACTTTTTGTCTTAAAATTTTCCCAAAAACCCATTCCTAGATTATTCGACAGTTGTTCAGAAACACCCCGTATACAAGGTACATATGACAAAAATTAAAAAATTATCCGAGAAGGATACCGGAAAAGGTAACTTAATTACGAGACAAAAAATATGATGACGGAAGAGAAAAAAAGGCTTTGGATAGGGACAGGCGTAGGGAAGAAGAAGGAAAGATATGGGGTGAAATTGAATCTTTTTGTGTGTTTATGAATACTTCTTCATTCTAAATAGGCGTAACACTTGTGCGACAATTTTTGAACATTCTAATACTGTATTCTGTTCCCCTAGCTCTACTGCGTTGAGAGTGTTTAATATAAATTTTGATGCACCTTTAGATAAGAAAATAAACACCTAACCGCTCTTTTTTTCTGAAATAAATAGCACAAAAAAAAATAAAAAAATAAAATTAAATTAAAATTAAAAATTAAAAAAACTATTTGATTTTTTCAAAGGAACATTATACATATAGTGCATAATTTGAATAATACTAGTAATTAATAAAATATTTATTTCATGTTCTTTGATATTATGCTAATACATAATGATAATTTCAAAACTACAATAAAAAATCTACTCTAAAAAGGATTTAATGCAGTACAAAACAAAAACATCTTGTAAAAGCTGTAGAACACTTAAAGGTATGTAAATGATGTTTTACCTAAATATTTGATAAGTTTTGTTATTACCTTACTTTAGATTGTTGGTGAATATTTTCAAGTAAGTCTTGAGTCTTGATGGACTGTAAATTTCCCAAAGAGGGCCGCTTAATTGCCTCCTCGTTTTAGATTTCTATTTAAGTTGTTTCAGAGCTAACTAATTAGTAAGATGATTTTAAACTACATCTGAAATTCAAATAGTTAGCAAACAGTACATGTAAACAAGGAAAGGAAAGCAATTTAAAGGGGTTTATGCAGTGTGGGTTTGGTCCTAAACTTTGTCCATGATTTAAATACAAATGAAAATTTAAAAATGTGGTGCCGTGTTTTACTTTGGTGTTTGAAGTTTCGCAAGACACCAGACACCAATCGAAAATTAGGCGTGTAATTAAAGGCAGCCTGAGCGTGTCTGCATTAAGTTACGACGATGAAATTTTTTAATAAAAAACCTGAATAAAACGGCATTAAATCGCCTAGTTAATAGGGTCGTTAAGTTTGATTTATTTCCACTTGCACGAGGTCTTGTCATGGAATTTGCGGAAAGGTCGAAACAAACACGTGTTAATGCGCGCATTTTGTTGAAGTGCAGGTACTTAGGACTGCGGTAACACAATACGAGACCAAAATACATTCAGTGCATTTACTTGCCCGTTTTGCACAAAGGTTTCCGGACGACCTTCCGAGATGAACCTGTCATTGCATCAACCATCCTCCCCCAGGACTCTCACAACTACAGGAAGAGGAGGACCAAGTTACACAATTCGCACACATCCTATCACAAATTGGGTCGTATAAGGTGGTTCTTTCTTGGCGAGCTTCGATTGAAATGTTTGCATTTCCGCTTCAAAGCTCTCATATTTCACATTTCGAATAATTACATGTCGACGAGGTGCGATGAAAGTTTCACAAAAAGCTTTATTTAAAGTAATCCGATTATGCTAAAATCGAGAGAATTTTCTTTATAGTTAAAACTATTTAAATAAAATCTTGCGACATTCATACAAAATATTTTACAACGCTTTATCAACTACATGTATAGTTTTTTGTCATATATAAATTTGAAACTTACCATAAAATGTGAAGGCGGTAAAGTATTAACTTTGATTTATTTAGTATCTGCATCTTCTTGCACAAAATAAATGAGCATAGTTTAAAAAGAACTGTATGTAATAATAATACAAGTCTTGTTTTTGCCTAAGAACTTTATAAAGGTTCATTTAAAATTTACAAATAAAGATTCGTTTTTATAGTCGCTTTGAGACAGGAAGAACATACAACACACCAGTTTATCTCAAACTATTTTCTTTCGGCTTTAAATCGAACTTTTTGGATTTAAATCAGCAAAATAAAAACATATAAGTCACGTAATTAATTCGATATCTCTACAGTTAACCAGCAACAACATCCACATTCATATCGTGAGACTTTCATTAATAAATACGTACCATTCATTAATTTTTATCGGTCGATAGATTCCGGCGCCATCGTAATTAAATTAACCACATATTTAACTCTTACTGTTTAATGCTGATAAAATCGCGAAAATCCTCCATTTTCTGCTTTTTAGACGAAATTTAATATCTTTGTAAAGAATTGATTTTGTAATTGTGCAGTAGGATGTTTTTCGTAAAACTTATACAGGGTCTACAAAAAGTTCGGCAACGCCCGTTTATTTTTGAAATGAAGCATTTTTGAAAAAAACCCCGAACAACAAGATGAAGGTCAGGAGATAATCACTTAACTTTTTTTAAATAGGGGCAACCCATTTTTATTGCATATTATTATAACCTACTTTCAGAAGTTTACGGATTTAATATTTTTTTTATTTTTCTAAAGTAAATAGTTTGAAAGTTCGGCAACGCTGCTTTATTTTGGAAATTAGTCATTTTACAGAAAAATGTTTCAAATAAAAATTGTTCGATTCTTAGTGACGCACTTTTCAGAAATATTTCCTTGACAACAACTTGAAGGTATAACGATAATTACTTAACTTTTTTTAAATAGCAACCATTATCAAAGCTTGCTTTCAGAGCATTTTTTTTATTTTACTTAAGTAAATAGTTTAGAAGTTACAAGAGTTTAAAGTTTTAATAGGTAAGTTCGACAACGCCGCGCCGATTTATTTTGAAAGTAAGCATTCTTGAGAAAAATGTTTCAAATAAAAGGTTGTGGTTATTTAAAAAAATACCACAGTTTTTTACATGTATTTCTCCATAAGAAGAAAAAGCAGTATAACTTCTTTATTTTACATTTTATAACAAAACTAATTATATCACTGGAAAGCTCAAAGAAATATGTATGTAACAGTACTACTGTAAATGCTTGCCTCATAATAATAAATCCGTAATTTGCATTTATTCAGATGACTACCTTAAAATATCAAACACACTTAAATGGGTGTAACTTTTATTAAAATAAACTGACAACTAAAATAAAATAATCAGTAGAATCTGCATTAAATTCCCTACATTCTCCAACCAGGAACAGTAATTTCTGAGTAATTTTTTATTCTAATGGCTACCAAAAACCGGCCATAAAAAAGTTGGTTCCATTTGATAGAAAATTTAATAAGCTTTCCAACGGTATATCACTCAATGCTAGTCTCATCACGATAATGAAATATTTAAACTTTTACTTAAATTCGTCGCGAAAACTAAATAATGCATTATGCGCTCTAACTTTTTAGAGAATGATAGTAGACAAAAACTAAAACCACTTTTGAAATCTATATTAGAAAATTAAAACAATGATGTATAACACAATGCTAGCCACTGATTATTGACTTTTTAATTAACCAAAAACAATACTTTTTGAGTAATTTTTGGGTCTAATGGCTGCCAACATTTTATAAGCTTTCCAACAGTATATCATTAATGCTAGCCTCATCACGATAATTAAATACAGGGTGGTGATAAAGTTTGGAACCAAGGTTATAACTTCCGTAAAAAATTTTTTTGTAAAAATCGCTCGGACAGGTCAATTTTTGTTTTAAAAATGCCATCTTTTGGAATGAAAAAAATATTCATGACGTCACTGATAACTTCACTATGACGTCATCATCAATTTTTTTAAATGGAAACTCCTACTTTTTTTACACATTTTTCATAGACCTTTTTATCATATTAATGATCACATAAAAATATTTAAAAAAATTTCAACCATTTTTAAAAAAAAAAAAATTTACTCAAAAAAAAAATTATTAAATCTCAATGAAAATATTACAAAAAAAAGTAAATTTTTAATTTACAAGTAACAAATTTTAACGAAAATGTTCAAATTGTTCCCCATTGACCATTTGGCATTGTCCCATTCGAGTGTAGACACTCTGAATATTATTGTTAATAGCTTCTTCGTCAATTTGTTGCAATTCCGTCCTAATTCTAAGCTCCAATTCTTGTAAATTATTAGGTCTATTGAAATAAACTTTTTAATATTTAATTATCGCGATGAGGCTAGCATTAAGTGATATACCGTTGGAAACTTCGAACTCGATGAAGTTCGAAATCCGCAAAGTTCGAACTCGATTAAATTCGAACACTCGATTTAGTTCAAACTGCGTAAAGTTCGAACTTGATGTAATTCGAACCAAATACAGTTCGAACTTGATGAAGTTCTGTAGCTGGATAATTATAACCGGCGACCTTAACCTACAAAACTGCACAAAGCATTTAAAAAAGTATATTTTGATTGACCATATCTTCGGAAAGACTGTAGATAAGTCAATAAAATAAGAATCAAGATTTAGAGGTCCTTTCATTTACTTAGAATTATGGATATTCATTTAAATAAAATGATCACAACATTATCAGAAGCATCTATCCGTTTTTTTTAAATCCAACCTAGGGATAATTATCACCCAATTTATTTTTTAATTAGAAATCATGTCAACTCATTCAAAATACATCAGTTTAAATTACTTAGTCAGATCACCTTGTAACTAGTTTAAACTGGTTTTAAACCCAATCTTTTCAGACCCTAACTTTGTTTGAAATCGAACTTTTTCTGAACCCGAACTATTTCCGAACCCGAACATAAGTTCGGAATAATCCGAACCCAAACTATTTTCGAATTCGAACTTCTTTCTAACTGGAACTTTTTCCGAACTTGAACTTTTTCTGAACCCGAACTTTTTTCGAACTCGAATTTTTTTGAACTTTTGCATAATGTTCGAACGGTTCGAGCTATTTTAAAGTTTTGAATGAAAAGTTCAAACATAAAAATTCTTGAAGTTCGTACAGCACTACTTTGTATAACCTTCCAGGGGTCTATCTTCACTCGTTTTGCTGATATTTGTGAGGTACGAAAAAAGATCCATTTTTGAAAACTCGCACTCTAAAACAAGTGACACTTTAAAAGAAATCAATAATTTTACCAGTATTCACCATTAAATAGTACGAGTTAAATATGAGCTTAATTAGTAAATACTAAAAATATTTATAAGAATCCTTGGTTAAATACACTGGCCAACAAAAAAATGTTTGTAAAACATTTTAAACTAATTTACCTAAATCTTATGTATTTTTGGGTGCCGAAGTCAGTATTTTTTATCACCTATCTCTTACAATTTGACATCATTTATATATTACAAAAATAGGGAAAAATCTATGCTGCAAAAATAACAATCGTTTAATTGATTTTTTTTTGGTCTCTCCATACCATGGGTGCTGCAAATTTAAAACCTTTCTTCTTTTTCTTGTTGGACTTCCTAAGATCCTCGATACAAACATAAAATTCTTTGTGAGGAACCCAACATTTAATTGACTACCCATTTGTTCACCAAAATATGCAAAGTATATTTTTTTACAAAGTCAGTAATGTTCCTTTGGTATTTTTTAATTAAAGTTATCACTTACACAGAGTTTAAAGTAAGGAATAAAAATCATAACTACGTTATCTTTTGGAATTTTTAAAGACCGTAAAAGAAGTGTAGGATTGTTTTTGAAAACCTTTATTTTGAACCCAACAATATTTTTCTCTCAGTTGACATGACGTCACTATGACGTCATATTTTTTTTTAAATGGATTGATATGGTTTTTATACCATAAAATAATAGCTTATTTAGACTGTTATACAACGGTATCAAAAAGATTATACCAGCGCCATCTTCCGGTTTTTAAAAAAAATATTAAATTTCCCCTTAAACATTAGTATTAAGTAAGGCATAAAAATCATAACTACGTTATCTTTTGGAATTTTTAAAAACCCTAAAAGACGTGTCGCATTGTTTTTGAAAAACCTTATTTTGAACCCCTCAATATTTTTTTCTCAGTTAATATGACGTCACTACGAGGTCATAAATTTTCTTTAAACTAATGCCTATTATTTTATGGTATAAAAACCATATCAATCCATTGATACACCTTACATATAGGATACTAAAATAATCGTATGAAAATCTTGTTTTTGAAAAACCAAGTGATCCGCCGTCTTTCCATTTAAATAAACTGAGTTATTTGGACAAATGTTACTCAAAAAAGTTCATAAATTAATATCTCAAAAACTGCTTAAATAATTTTACAAAACTCAATTTTCCTTAGATATTTGTAATACGTGGAATGAGTTTTGGTAGTTTTTATCAACTTCGGATGAAGAAAAAAAAATTTTTTTTCAAAATATCAAAAAAATTTTAAAAATGTATCACAGACCATACTCTTTTTATAAAATAATTTCATATTTTGAACAAAATAAATGGGTGTTACAGTCAAATTTCAAATTTTTATATTCATAAATAAAGAAGTTATAAAGGTGACCCTTGTTTCGTTTCCACCTAGTATAGCCAATTTAAAAACATTTAAACAGTTAAAAATGTTTGTTTTACAATTTGGTTAATATAATTTATTTTTATTTAATATTGAAATGTGAGAAATTGGTGGGTGATTTTTTGTTATTTTTTTTCAGAATAAGCACACCAAATGATACAGAAATTAGCTAAAGTTATTGAAAAAGTTTTTTTCCATCGTTGGCCTGTGATATAATTGGTGGTTTTAAGATTGTTAATTAACTTTAAGTAAAATTAAATTCGTTTAAAACCCCTGAAGGTTTGTGGTTAGAACTTGTTCTTGTTTTGTTTTTTATACATTTGATTAGAATTGTTTCAGTTTAGGTTATTTTAATCAAAATAAATTAATTTTAAAGTTTTCATTATCTCAAACAGATCTAAACTCAAAACATTTTCCACCAAAATCTCCTTAAAAAATAGCCTTGAGCTAAATTAATTGTTGATGCATCCTTGTAAATCAGAAAAAAAGATTTGTGAATTTCTAAGGTATTTTACAATGAACAATATTGAGGGTTTTTCTTTACTTCATTTTTTGTATGTAGTTTTCCTGAAAATTAATATTTTCTCACTTTATACACCTGTGAGGTGAAGTAAAGGCATGTTCATTGCTTTGATCGACATTTTCATTTTATCGACAAAAACCTTCTCTAGGAGAGTCCATGGCGTGGGATAGAAACGTTTGCTAAATTTTTTATTGACATTTTCCAACCCAAGTGGCATTTTACAGACCCAAAGTACCTTTCTACGTGCCGTGTGATTTTAGAATGAGATACAAAATTACAGTAGACTTTCTCCTATAATAATTAATGCATAATATACAGGGTGTTGATTTCAAAAAATAATTTATACAAAAATATAGATTTGTCCATTTTTATTTTTAGGGGGACATATTTTTACAATGAAATTAAAGTTGTCTTTGCAATCATTTTATTTTAATTTCCATTTAATTTACAAGACACGAACATGGAGAAATCTAACATACCCTTTTCTAAATATTTAGGTAGGTTTGGAATGAAAAAGTCAAAAAAATTATGACTCGACAACTATTCCTACTAACAAAATGAAAGGGTGATTCTGTAGGAAAGGGGTTTGTAATGACAACTTTAATTTTATTGGAAAACGATGACCTCCTAAAAATCAAGGCATTTTTTCATTAATTTATATTTTCGAAAAATTTTTAGGGTGGTTCGATTTAAAATGAACACCCTGTATATTGTTTATTTTTAATTAGCCGATGTGTTTGTTTAAAATTAATATATTGCTATACAGGGTGTCATAAAACTGGCCACGTAAGCTCTCGCCATATTGTCATGCATCCTTGGCAAAATACCGGAAAATATTTTAAAAAAGTTAACAGTCTAATCTTTAAAATTCTCTAGCACCGTCATAAATAGAAACACTTTTTGCAGACAGAAGTATAAATTACACCATTTTCTTCGAATACTAAAATGCTCAAACTTGTTAAGAAATCAGGATTTTTCAAATAATTTTTTTGGAATGACATGTTAACAGAATGAATCTGGAACCGATGCTATTTAACTAATGACAGTTCTTCCAAAAGTTACATTATCTTATTAAATATGTCAAGGTTTGAAAAATTGTTTTAACAATTTATATCAAAATGTAGTTAATTCATGGTATAAATGACAATTAGTACACTCTGCACTTTCTGTATGTGCTGCAGGTATTATGAGATGTTGCCAAATTGCCCATTTCTACTTCGATTAATTCGCTGTTTCGGAGATCAAATACGACCTCTGGTGGTGATTTATAAAGCTAGTAGAGGAGTAATAAATAAAAACATGTTTAAGTAAACCTTAGGTTTAAACGCTAGTGCAATTTTTTAAACCAATAAAAACTCAAAATACAACATATCCTTTACTTGTCTTCCTCCATTTTTTATAAAATTTATGTCAAAATAATGCCATCTATACGTAGTAGAATTTCTCAATAACTTAAAAAATATTGTGAATAGATTATATTTTATCAGCGCTCTATCAATGTAATTACAACTTATGCGCCAGTTTTGGGACACCCTGTTTATAATTCTAATTGCATCTTTTAAAATTTTTGTAATAAATTTCAATTAATTACAAAAAACTTAAAACTTTAAATTGCCTTTATTTACTTCGGTTTTCATTTTCACGCCTTCTAAAGACAATAAAACTTTGATAAAAACTTCAAAGGTGAAGAAGTTTGGTGAGTAGCTGAACGCTTCAAGTCATTTACTGTAAAATTTATTATTTTAGTATAGTTTATTTCCTTCATCAGATAATAAACATGAAAAAATAAGGAATATACATTACATTAAATATTTTAAAACCAAAATACTCTATTTTAAATAATCAGTATGTTTTAATTTTACAACGACAAAAAACTAAATTGAATTGAAAGGAGATTTTATAAATAAAAGTAAAATACTTTGAACTTCAATGTTAAAAAACTATAAATACATTAATTACATTAGGTCGAGTAAAACAATTGCAGGTATTGCAATTTTACGACTTCTTTAATAACATCATAATCGGATTTTTTAAAGTTTTTATAAACTTAATCTCAAAACAGAACAGTGTTGGAATTTTGTTGGTTTCCAGATGTAATCACTGGAAATAATTCAAATAGTTGAAAACTTTTAACAAGTTACTTTATAAGAAACATAGGTGAGTGTATTTCCAAATTTGTAATTTGAATCACAGTAAATTAAAGATTAATAAAAACTGAATTAATTAGTTTGAAAATTGACTTAAATAAAATGCATTAACCGACATCGTGATGGTGATATTATCCAAATAACCTTTATTTACTGTTTACTTGATGAATAAACTGTCCGAATTTACATCATTAATTAAATTGGAAATAAATTTGCGTGATTTTGTCTAAATTTAGAACTTGCATGAATACCGCAATTTATATGCACTTTATTTAATAACGATTTTTCTTTATTTTCAAAAGAATAAATTTTCCTAATTGTCAATCTAAAAAGAAATTTTATCTACCATTTTTGCTTTTTAAAATATGGTAAAATACGGAATTAAAAATCCAATATGGCATCCGTAAGAATATAAATTACTGTCGCTTATTTCTTTCTCTGAAAAATAGACCAAAAGTAATAACTTATAACATTTCTCGATTCCTCGTTAAAATGTGTCGGAATCAGCTATTTTCAATTAAA
Source organism: Stenus bimaculatus (assembly GCA_963971135.1). Taxonomy (NCBI): domain Eukaryota; kingdom Metazoa; phylum Arthropoda; class Insecta; order Coleoptera; family Staphylinidae; genus Stenus; species Stenus bimaculatus. Next base: position 18,981,682 of record OZ020187.1, read on the forward strand.
GTAACAAAAACCAAAATTGCAGTTTTTTGTTTTTTTAACGATATTTTGAAAACTAAGAATGGCAGATCAAATTTCAATTTAAATTAAATAATGAACAAACCTAAATTCTATGATAAACAAAAATTTGCTGAAAATGAGTAGTAACATTAACAAGATCTTTTTAAACTTTGATAAGTATCGAAGTAGCAAAACCTCCAGAAACTTGGTTTATCATATTCACAAAGGAATGTAGATAAAGTCTTAATTTAAAACCAAGTTGAAGTAGTTACAAACTTTACTAAACTATCATGAATTTTGAAGTAGCATTTCTCTAGTTCTCCAGTTGATTTTAATTTAGTTTCATGAGACGCCATCTACACTTTTGGAGCCAAGTATTTTGTGTTTTCGAGGATTAACGTTAAGCCAACCTAACATACCCTAACCCTAAATAACATGAGCGGTAAAACATAAAAAACTATTCAAGTTATAATATGAATAAGAATAAACATTTAAGGGAAGGGACTATTTAATGAATCGCAAATCCCTAAATTCGCAGAATCATAAATGTCGAACGTAGAAGTGTCGAACGGTCGAACGCAAAAATGTTGAACAGTTGATCCGTAAACTCGCAGAAAGCAAAAATTTTGAAACGCAAAAACGTCTAACCTAAAAATGTGGAATTAGAAATATCCCGAATGGAATCAATTTGGACAAACACCTTAAATTATTAAATCTTTACGGATAAATTAAGGTTAAAAGAAATAAATATACTTAATCTAACCTATTTCTATTTTCCTATTATCCTTAAAGATTTAATAATTTAAGGCTTGTCTAAATTGCTTCTATTCGGAATACCTCGGATTCGACATTTTTGTGTTTCCAAATTTTTGTGTTTGAGGTTTTTGCGTTTCAACATTTTTACGGTCGGGGCTTTTGGGGTAGACTTTTTTACGGATTTGCGATTAGACATTTTTGTGTTCGATGCTTTTACGTTCGACATTTTTGTGTCCTGCAAAGGACCTTATCGTTTTCCTAGGTGTTTTTGGGCAAACATGAAAAATAAGTTAAACCTACAAAAATTAACTAAAATACCCCCAATATTAATTATATTTCCAATTTCTTCAATAAATATGATCTATAAATACATTTATGAGATTTACATTATTTAAAAAAATATTTATTAACACGACAACAGCGGATTTTAAAATTCAAATTTTGACAAGTACTGTCAGATAAATTTTAATTACCTTTCTTTTACATTTAAATTGAAAGCAAATGACAGTTAAAACTAATAGGGTGTTTTCCTTGTGGAACCTATGTTAATAATAGAATACAATCGCCAAAAGGATTAACCTGATGGTAGATACAAATGACCTTTATTATAAGGCACTTTAGGACAATGGTTACTGTTACAAACAAGAAGTAATGCCCGGGCCAACAAATTCGTACGCGCTTTACAAAAGTATCTGGCGACTGACTCACTGTGACTCACACTGGATTGAAATCTTTCCCACATTGGGTGTTATTGTCATGCGCACACATTGCTTGCGTTTGTACGTTTATTTATAAAAACAGCTAAAACCGACGCGTACACATAAAAAGAAATCCGGTACGCGCTCATGTAACATACTGGAATGAAACATTCTAGTAAAGGAGAAATAACTTGCCGAATGTCGTAAATAGTAACTTGCCTACTTGATAGGAGGTGCTTAGAAGTGCCAGAGGGTGTCCTACAAAAATAGAAGGAATTTACAAGCCCTTTGCCGCCACCGAGGTCCCTTATGGGTTCTACTTTTTACTAATAATTATTGTGCATTTAATTTAGACGTTTCGTTTGAGAGGTAATAATTTCAATGTTGCCTGATTGTGCAATAAAGTCTTACGATAACCTGTAAAAGATATTTTATTTTTAATTGACGCCGTAATATTACAAATCTTATTACAACTATTAAAACTATAGCCATTGAATTTACAGTAAAAGTTTCAGAGCTCCAGGGAACTGGAAAAGTCATTTTTTATCAAATATTTTAAAAATTGCTAAAAAACGACAACTGTGTAAAAATTGTTTAATTGTAAAAAATATATTCTTAAATTATAAGTTTATTTGAATAAAATAAATACTTAAAAATTAATTTCTAATCAAGTCATAACAAATATGTACTTAATTGTATAATTTTTATACTATTAAAGTCAATAAATCATAGTAAATAAATGGCATAGGCAACCAAACTACTTTGTTTGTTAGAAACACCGAGGAAAACACCAGCATCGTTGTCTAATTGTGCAAAAATTAATTAATTTCAATTGCGTTTTTTGGCGAAAGCGGTCTCCTAATTCGCGAAATATTTTACACAATTGTATATTTATTTCTTATTTATATGTGGCATAATTTTCATTCTTGTACAAAATGCTCCCAAAACCCGATAAGGTCCTTTACGGATTTTCCATTCGACAATTTAGCAGTTGGCGTTTTGACAGTTTTACGTTCGACATTTTATTGCATATACTTCTTAATGGATAATATTTAATATTTAGTAAGTCTTTGAAAATCTGCTATGAAAGAAAATAAAGTAAAGTTCTTGTAAATAAATCTTTTAATTAAAAAAACATTGAGCCTGGATACTTTTTTGCTTAAATTAGTTTCAATAAAAAAAGATTGCTGTATACATATACAAGATTTTGTGATTTATATGACCCAAAATTTATAGTATCAAAAGTTACATACATCTCTTTGAATGAAGAACAATTTTATAAAATCTATAATCAATAAATAATTCGTGCTTCCGGAAGAAAAGCGACACAACTCAAAAATTACTGATTTTAAGTTCAAAGATAATAATTACATTTATAGTCCCATTGAATAATGTAAGTATTATAACCAAAATTATTTGAAATTTTTCACTATTTTTGGTTATAATATGTATGTATATAATATGTTTAAAATCGATGCCCTAGAAAATGATGATTTTTGAGTTCTGTCACTTTTCTTCCAGATGGATGAAATATAAAAAAATTAAAAACATAATTGTCTTTCAAAAATCTTATTATTCAAGCAAATCGTTTAACGGGGGAGTTAAATATAGGCGATTGATTTGTAATTACATTTACTTTCCTGTTACATAAAACAATCATGTGGCTACAAATCAAATACTTACACAGAATCTCTAAAAAAGTCACTTTATAAAAATTATTAATTTTTTAAAAACTTGAATTACTAATAAAATTATTTCTTATAACTTCATTTACAAAAAAATAGTACTCCTACAATTTACACATACATCCATAAATAACTTTATTTGACTAAAAATGATCAATTTTATTATAGTATTAAACAAATTGGAAACAAATTTACGTATTTAAAGGGACCTACTCATTAGCAGTTATTGAGCAACCCGTAGACTTAAATGGTCGCGAATTAAGGCCTTAAAATTGGACCCACTAGAAGTTTTTTCGTTAATTACTTTCCATCCTGCAGCTGCTTCCACCAAAAGGTTAATGGAGTGATCGCAGTTAGTGAAAAAAATCGCAGTTCAATTTCTAATTTTAAAGCTTTAATATAAGAACAATTTAGTCCATGGCCTTATCGAAAATTATTTGTGTGTGGGTCCCTTTAGTTTTTATAATTTTTGATTTATGGCTCGATTTTATACAAAACTCCAAATGCTATCATAACCTACAAGAAGTAGGTTTATTAGTTTGCATAACTATTAATTTTCAAAAAAATTGATTTCATATACACAGGTGAAAAAAAGTATGGAAATTTTTAATTACTCCAATTATTTCCTAAATTTCCTTAATAACTTACACTTTTACTTTATTAAATGTTTATTTACAATAAAAATGTTTTTGCTGGAAAACAGTATGGAAACTAATTTAAATTTTAATATTAATCGCTTTATTTTACAAAAAAAATTCTAAATAGTCATATTAAGGTGATAGGGAGTCATTTATTGAAAAACCGATGTTTTTATCTTTCCCGAATTTTTTTAAAGTGTTTCGAATTGGAAACAAAAAAAAATATTAAAATACCGAACTCAAGTAAGAATTGTACTTTTATACGCAATTTTTGTTTTTTGTGTATCTAGATTTATATGAGCGTAGTTTTGCAAAAATAAAAATATAAATATAGAAGTTTTTCTTGCAAAATTACACAAATATAGTTGTAGATACATAAATAACAAAAATTGCAAATGAATGTAAAATTCTTACTTTAGTTTGGTATTTCTTTATTTTTTTGACTTTCCAATTCGAAACACTTTAACAAATTCATGAAAGATAAGTACGTCGTTTTTTTCAACATTTGACTCCCTATCACCTTAATATATTAGGTATTTGGGTTAAGATATCTAAAAGCAATTGTTTTTCTAAAGATTTTAAGCAAAAAAATAGATTGACAAAAGACAAGTTGTTATTGCAAAATTCTTAAATATTAGTAAAGATAGTGGTGTTCAAAAGTCACGAAAGTTGGGAAGACCTCAGAAAACCATCGCGAAGATGGATAAAATTATCATACAGATAACCGAAAAAGATCCTCGTAAAATGGCGAGACAGATTCAACATGAGTTTTTGTACCAATTTAACATTCAGCTGACTTCTAACATCATCAGAAATCACTTTATGCTGTAGATTTAAATTGACGTGTTACTGTAAAAACCTATTGATTTCCAAGAAAAATACGAGAGTCGTAATTGAATATGCTAGATCGCATTTGAAATGGACCATGAAAAAGTGGAATACGGTACTTTGGGGCGATCAATTATACTTAACGTACCCAATACCGACCATTCAACAGGGTGATGGGTTTATTATGGTATGAAGTGGTTTTTCTCAATCAGGGGTTTTGTTGAAAATGGATCAATTTTAGTATATGTAGAAGCATTTAAGAAAACCCCATTTTACCATTTTCTTCAGAAGAAATACCATTGAAACTGTAGTAGGATAGTGATCTGATGCACTCTGACAAGTTAGTGAAATACTGGTTTTCCCCAAAAAAATGTGTATCTACTTGATAAGCTGTCGCAATCGCCAGGACCCTTATCCTTATTTTCGGGGATAAAATATCTTAGAGTGGTTTTCATCTGAAGAGAACCCTGCTCAGAAATCAATGTTTAAGAATATTTAGATTAACTTAGTTTATGATTGATGTACGTGATGATGTACTGGTCATCTAGAATTTAGGTTTCTCAATTAATATGAATTCCTGTAATGTATGAATCGAGATTATTTAGTTTTAATAATAAAAGGTTCGCTTCAGATGAAATCTACTCTAAAGGAAAAGCAGTACTTGTCTATGGAAATTTTCCCAAACAACCAATAGAGTACTTTGCTTGATCACGCCTTTTTTCCTATACGATATATTATCCCCGAAAACTAGGATAAGACTCCAGGATTGCTATCGTCATTTTTAGGGATAGAACCTGCTATTTTTCCTGTCGGAGATTTTATCCCTAGAAATGAGGATAGGAGTCCAGATCGAAATCCCATATCGGACATCTTTGGGGTATTTTATATTTTCTCATTCGACAAAGAAAAATCAAAAATACAGAAGATTTATACGAAGTAATTAAAGAAAAATTGAGCCAAACTCCTCTGGATACACTGTGACAGTGAACAGGTAATTCTCATAATGGTATTCCAAAAATTGTTCGTTCTGATAATGGACAACAATTTGATAGATTTAAACGAATAAGTAGCAGTCCTGCTTATCCACAATCAAATAGGTTTATGGAAAATACAGTAAAACTTGATAAATCCGTTTTTAAGAAAAGTTCTGATTCGTGTCTGGGATTTTTACCTTACAGAAATATTAATACATATCGAGGGATGCAATTAATGCTTGGTAGACAAAGTTGAGAGAAGTTTAGCCAGTACTGACTAAAAATCTAAAGCCCAAATTATAAAATTTTAAATAAAATTATGATTTCCGCCATGGGGCTAAAGAAAGGTCAGAGTTAAATAGAGGAGAATACGTGTGTGGATTTTGGATATAAATCGAGAAGGTATTCTAGTAAATTTTACACCAGAACCTTGATCCTACATAGTTGAAATGGAAATGGAAAAGTAAGAAGAACCCGTAGAAACATATACAGGGGCTTTCAAATTCTAATCAGAATTTGATTTACTTCCAAAATCCAAATCGCCAAAATCTACAAGAGAAAGAAAAATTCCAGTTAAGTTTCAAGATTATACAGAGGGGTGCACAAAAAACGGCCAACGATGTAGCTTCGTTATTTCTTATCCGATTTTAGTAAGTGATAAGTCAAATTAAATGGTTTGAAGAATACTACTATCAGATATTAAAAGATTAATGTTATTTTTAAAAACATCAAAGGAGGAGGAGGCAACTTTTTTTTTCAAATGGCAACATATTTTTTTCGATTGAAAAACATCATTAACAAAAATAATTAACAATAAATTATACCAATAATTTTTTTTAAATTTCTTTTTTCTTATTTTTTTAAAATTTTTTTTATAATTAATAATTTTTTTAATTTAATTCAATTGTTTTCTTGTGTGTTTGAGTTTTCTGTTTTCTGTTTTTTATTTTTTGAGTTTTGTTTTTTAATTTATTCTTAATACTTTTTAATTTGATAGTAATAAATTAAAAAACAAAACTTAAAAAATAAAAAACTCAACTCAAAAAAAAAACAATTGAATTAAATTAAAAAAAATATTATAAATAAAAAAAATTTAAAAAAAATAAGAAAAAAAAATGTTTAAATTAATTTATAAAAAAAATATTGGTATAATTGGTTTAGATTATTATTGTTAATGATTTTTTTCAATTGAAAAAAATGATGTTCCCATTTGATAAAGAAAAGTAGCCCCCTCCTCTGTTGTTTTCAAAAATAAAATTAATCTTTATATATATTTTTATCTGATAGTAGTATTCTTCAAACCATTTAATTTGACATATCATTTATTAAAATCACTTCGTTGGCCATTTTTGTGCACCCCTCTGTATATTATAATATTTTTTGTAAATCTTTGAATTATATAAATATTGTTTGTCTTTTAAAGAAAGGAGGATTTGTATAGTATGTAGTATATGAAGTTCTATTGGATCTCGTCTTTTAAGAATTTTACTACGTTTTATAAAATGAAGCAGGACATGATAAGTCCAATTTCTATGACACCTGAACTTTATATTGTAAAATCGGAAACCTTTGTTTTAATTGATCAGAACATCTTATTTTCTTTGGCTCGCATTACATCTTCAGTATTTTGTGGAAATTTGATCCACTGACCACTTTCCTGAAAAATTTTATTTTTAACCGTTCTTAAAATTTTGGAGAAGTTTGATGATTCCCAACTTCTGCTGCTCCAACCTCCTGCTTAAAAACCTGGATCTCCTAGATATCTTAAAAACATTTTATTTTTTCGACCAAAACGTGGTTTGCCATCCACTCTATATTTTCCTTGGAAAATCTATATAAAGTAGTAGAGCTTATAATATTTTTCGCAACGCAAATTAAACATAAAATTCTACCATCGCTCATTTAGAAAATACAAATGAGTCTGCAATTTTTAAGTATTTGTAAAGTTGCCATACTTTTGTGTAGGTGTGGAGATATTTTATAATTATTTTACTTAGTTTTTAAAAAATACAAATACACATAATAATTATTATTTAAATTCTTTGGAATTTTTGCCTTGTGTTCTTAAAATTTTTGGTGTCAATTTCAAATTTGTTTACTGTCAAGTACTTTCGTCCTCATGTTCCAGTGGGATGCTTATCTCTGATGTCCGGTGGCGATGGCGCCTTCAAGTTTTAAGACGCCGCCCTTGTGTCTTTTATGACGTCCCTTTTGAAACATCAATGGTGATTCATTTCTGATTTACGAGACTACTGCAATGACTTAGCAATCCCAATAAATAATATTGGTTAAACAACAAAAGTCATGTGATAACTTTTATTAAGGGTTAACAATAAAATGATGTGCTAGTTAATTAAATTGTTTAAATTAGTGTAAACTTAATTGTATAAGGATAATAAATGTTTACAACTTAACTTGGAGTAAACTGGGTTGTGATTGAAGGATTTACAGAAAGTCAATTGAAGTTGGTAATGTTTTACAGTGTAAGTTTAAGTGGGTTGTTGTATTGGTTATAAAAATTAGTACAACTAGAAAATAAAGAATTTGACGATAAAGATCTTGTACTTGTAATAAATGTGTCACCGGGGAAGAAGGTACACGCCAATATTCCTCGGTAAAGTGGTTTTCGTCGTAAAATCGTAGCCGGAACTTGCATGCAGCTGTAGACAGGCGCCCAGGTAATATCTATCAGGAGGAAAAGGAAATGAAATTTCGACAAAAGGACACCCCTAATATCAGCAGATACCACTTACATTTTTATCTCCGCTTTAGAGCAAAAAATATTTTTTACTTATCATCAAAACAAGCACTTAAGGAGAACTACCTGGGATGGATAAAAATAATCCAACCATTTGTCACGGTATTAATTACAGAGGCACTAACTACTAAATACTAATGCTGCTTTCAAATTACTAGAGTATCATGTTGCATTTTCATGTAGGTTCCTCGATGATAAACAAGTAAACATCTCGATACGCTCATTAACATTGCCACAAGCCTACAAACAACAATTTGCAACTGTTTCACTTTAATGAGACATTTTTTCAATAAATTCTATTTAAATAGGTACATTTTAATTATAATTAAATTTGCCGCCAATTAAAGGAACGCGCTTTTCATAAAGGCTTTCCACTTAAAGTAATAGTGCAGTGAACGTTTATTTTCTCGAGCGAATACTTTCAACGTGCGCAAATGGATTTTGCGATAATTAAAAAGGCCGCTACTGGAAATGCGCGAATTTAAATTCAGACCTGGTAAAACAACAAACGACCACTATTTTATATAAATACGGGATGATAAGCCCCATGCCTCTTTAACAAAATAATTTCGGACAGAAATAATTAAAATGCACCCAGGCGTATCCTAATTATTCTTTTTTCTACTAAACAATTGGTTAATGTTTGCGACACTTTATATAATTACGAAATTGTATAAACAAATTAAGTAATTAATTTTCATTTACATGTATTAAATTTTCAGTTTCCCTTAAATTTAAATAAAGGCCTATATTATTTTAAAAGTGGTTTTTTCGATTTTTTCGATTTTTTTAATATATTATATAAAAATTTTTCATTATTGAAATTCAATCAATGATTTTATACGAAATTTATGTTCCACTAGCGAATAACTTTTTTTCTAAAAGTATCCACCAATTTTCCTTTTTATACAACAATGTGTAAGTAAGAAGACCATTTTGAATGCAACATGGGGAAAATGTTTTAAATGACTACTCAACTCACAAGTGATTATTTTTTGTGACAAGTAAAACGTCAAAAATATCAGCCATTATTTTATGATGTTAATGTCAAATTTTTAAAAGTTTGAAGTTGGCTGTCAAATTATGCAAAAAAAATTTTCGTTAAATAGTCCCTTGTTCAAATTATAAGTCGAATATTTTTCATACATTACTACTCATGTCATTTGGGGTTAAAAATTAAAACTTAACCCCAAATGACATTCGTGGTAATGACAGTGAAAAATATTTGACCACTCGTGATATTACATATGAATATTTTTAATGGATTAAAATTTAATAATAAAACTTTTAAAACAATATTATATTCAAAAATATGTAGCCCTTCGATAAAAACTTCGTTCAAAACCTTCCTGTCAATTTTTTTTCTTCTATAATTTAATAAAAAGTAGGAGTTAAATTTATATGGTTTCAAATTATTTTATTAGTATACTATACTGGGTGTTCGAAACGTTAATTTAAGGTGCTAATATTAATGGAAGCATTTTTAACTAAATTTATTGTAATATTGTTTTCAAGTTAATAACATGATATTTTGATTGAAGACTTGTTAGCTATAATATTTTTTTATTCTAAGAATTTTATTTTCTGTTTTTGAATTTTAAAATTTTGAAGTCCTGTAACTTATAAATAAAATAAAATAGACTTCAATTTTTGTGTTTCTTAGTCTTAGAATCGAACCTCGTTTACTCTTCCGAAAATTGTGGAAAACGATATGGGACACCTTGTATATTTAAGGTTTGTAGTTACTTATATTTTTAAATATATTTTAATAAAAAAAGTAACTAGAATAATTGCAGGGGCGGTATTATGAATATGATATGTGACATAAATTTTATTTGGCATAAAACCAATTATTTTAAGTAATCTATATGTGAATTTTTTATTAGTAATAATATTTGTTAGTTACGTTCACCCAATGTGAACTTTTTGATGTTCAAACTTTAAAAACAAAAATTACAAACTGTTCAAACTCCTTCCTCACGGGTTCAAATAATAATGCAAGTTAGAACTTAATGAAGTTCGGACGTACTAAATTTTGTGATCGATGAACTTGAGGAAGTTTGAACTAGAGCAAACCTTTTAAAGAATAATTTTAAAATAATTCTTTTTGTATTATATTTATTTCATTATTAAAATACATAAGTAGATTAACAAAATTCAAATTTAAACATTGTTGGTGTTAGAGTAAATTTTGTTGAAAATAAAGAATATAGAAAAAATAAAAATCCTAAAATAAAACAAAAAATAAACCAATAAACTCAACAATGTAAACATAATAAAATAAGCCACTTTAATTACAAAACTGCACCTTATTTAAAAACAGATAAAAATCCAATTAAAGTTTTAAATTTATCGAAAATCAGGTTGTGGAGGTTTGTAGAACATACACACTAGCTATAAATTATACAGGGTGCTGAAAAAAAGCGGACACGCTCCACGCCACGTTGTTAATTAAAAATAAAATAGAACATAAAATATAATTGTATTGTTATAGCATTTATCAATAACAAATATAAATTAATAATTTTTATAAAGATGACAAAAATAACATGTGACAACAATGTAAAAATATAAACATTTTTACAACATCAAAATTTAATCCCAAATCATCGTCAATCTTCATCATTAAAATTATTTGTTAGTTTCCTGAAACTTTAAGATGATAAAAAGAAACTTTGAATATCTGTTTTAACTGTAAGGTTTTTTCAAAATAGGATATTACCTACTAATAATAAAATAGTTTCTAATTGACGATGTGGTGAAGAATTATTCCAATCCAAACCTTTACCACAACGTTAACGTCATTTAGTTACATCTTTTAATAAAATTAAAATTGCTTTTAAAATCTAGTCACTAGTAGTCAATTTTAATCTGTGATTTTTTTATGCGATTGTAATTATAACTTAGAAATATTTTAGATTAAACAGTAATATGTTGTAATGGTACAGTTGGTCCCAGCTGGAAGTAGGACAAAAGTAATCACGATCACGTATTCTTTGTACTACTTCCAGCTGGGAGCAACTTTACCTTCATAATCTACTATGAAAACAGTGTTGCCCAGCTTACTTCGTTAAAGGATGTTAATAACTTCGATATTTACAACGAAATATTTTTTAACGGATTCATTTAAGAATACTGTGTACGTGACTTTTTCAGCACCCTGTGTATGGAAATCGTTCGAAGTGTTAATACGATTTATCCAGTAGCCGGTAAAGAGTTTCGGTTTAAAAAAAAACAAATATTTTTAAGGAGATTAAAAAAGGTTTAAATAGGTTCAGACTGGTTAAGTAATTTTGAATTTTCTTAAGGGCTTGAAGCTTGCGATCTGGAATTATTATTTTCTCCGAGTTTGAAGTTTTCTGCACTTTTCTAACCCTATTTTTGAACTTCACTTGAAATTTTTGAGAAGTGAACATTTTATAAACTCAAACTCTTTCTTATTGTTGTAATGGTTCAATCTTCCAACTATTGCATGAATAATTCGAACAAATACTTAATTGAACAGCATTAGAATTTGTATACACATTTTTTTAGAAGACTTCTTCTACAAGATCTTGTAATAAAGTTTGTCCGCCGAATAAATGGATGTCGTCTGTACTACCGAAAAAAAGAACAGTGTTGCTCACTTAGTTTTACATTTAAAAATCCGTAAGCAAGTCAACTTTTCAATTTACGGATGTTGGGGTAATAAAAACAACACGCGTTCGGGTGACGTGGCAGAAATTAACAATCCAGAACTGATTTTATCCTGCGTCATGATAGGTTGGAAAAGGAATTTATTCGGCGTATGTACTATACATATAAGGTGAGTTTTTCATATTATAGTCGGGAATTCCAACCTAACTAACCTTGAATCAAATCAGTGACGCTGAATTTTTACCCATGCTTGAATGTTGTATTAGGAGTCCCTAATACAATATTCAAGCATAAACTACTACTGGCTGGGTGTCTGCAGTAGGAACTACTACTAATACAACTCTCCAGCATGGGTAGGTAAATTCTACGTTGCTGATTTCATCCAATGTCAGTTAGGTTGGAATTCCTGTTTGCTGCGCGGTCCTACTATAGCTGTGTTTTATTTGCTTTTACAAATTATCAAATAGGTACAAAATCCATCTGTTACGGTAGGCTAAACATTTGATTGGATATGTACAAAATTAGCTGATCGTTGCAGATAAGAATGGCAAATAACACACATATTTTATTTACTTGTGTATTTTTTATAGGTACTTCCAATAAGATATGGGTACCTATAGCTGAAGAAAATGATAGTTTTAACAATTGCATAGACAGCTTGAGATCCATGGTCTCGTAAATAAAACTTGAATCGCTTCATGCTAATTGTCTATCTTTTCATTAACATCTATTAGAAGATAAATGTATCATTTTGTTTGTGCTATTCGTTTGAATTTTGGTGACAAACACTGCTTATAATGGCTGCAATTTTGAAGGGAATTTCTTTAAATGATTTACTATACCCTTCACCACCTTCTTATTTAACTTATGTGGTCTATTAGAGTGCTGGCGTCGCAAAAATCTAAAATCAATCGTTTCCTATCATCAGAACTGAACTTCTGATTGCATTACAATGTATATATTTTCCCATAGAAATCACCAGTATTTATACATATTTACTGGAAATTTATTTATCGTTTTAAGAAATATTTAGGCTGTAAAAATACTCTTTATCGGGATTATATTTGGTATATAAATTTATACAGGAAAATGAATTTTTGGAAAAAATGCATATTACATAAATGGTCAAAAGTAGGTCATCGACAATCAACATGTCTTCTAACTTTTTAGTAGCTGAATAAAAATGGATAATGCGTATATAAACGTGTTTTGCCTCCTATTAAATTTTCCTATCTAAAAAATTTTTTCATTACATGCATAACATAACTTAAAAAAACTAATTTTTCGCTGAAAGGTCTGCATAAAAAACACTACAAAATTCCGTATCCAAAATTAAAGTATTAACTACTTTTATCTTTATCCAAAAATACTTCACAAAGCCTCCATCGACCGTGAATAGTGTAAAAAGTGGATAATATCTATAGAGTTGGACAATACGATAAGTGCATATATGTTTTTTACACAAGTTGCATAAATTCTATAAAAACTTGAAATTACTGACAGCTACTGACATGTCTAAATTTTTCATTTATAATAAGTGGTCAATGCAAGAAGTTATGGTTTTTTGCACTAGTGCAGAAAAGCATTACTTAAGTCACGCTTTTGTGCTCTCGAGCAAAAAAGCATGACATTATGCACTGACAACTGGCCTACTTTTTGCACGATCGTAGAAAAAATATTTAAAAAGATTAAAAAAATGTGCCGATTGACTTAAGGAAACACTTTTTGATTAAAATAAATTTAGTTAAATCGTTTTATTATTTTAGTTTTAAAAATATTTACTTAGTGTTATTTTTACAGAGCTTTTAGTGAAAATATTGAGGTTAGATTAGGTTAATCAAAGGTAAATTATTTTTTCTACGTAAACTAAGATACAAAGAGAAATTGCGTAGGAGCAAAAATATGTTTGTAATTGCACTGTTTAGCTACAATTAAGATTTATACTCTTTGTACCGCCATTAAAGAGATACAAGACAATTTGTATATCGATTGACTACTTACATAATGTTTAAATGTGAAAACATATTATCACGATGTGCCCGTTTCCATTACAAATTCACATATCACAATCGCTATCGTTTAATCCGATTTTTAGTAATTTAGAAAAATTGAAATATTTTCAAGTAGTTTGATGATTTTTGGCTTCCCAACGAAGCACTTTTGGTAGAGACAGTATGTGGTATCATTTTGTACAGACCTTTTAGAGACACCCTGAATGTATAAACCTTTTGCTCTAGCTATTGCAGAGTTCTACCCTTACTCACGTTTATGTATTGCCTCTATCTGCAGATTTTTTCTTTGGCTGTAAATATTTTAATTTTTTTAGCAACTTAAAATTCATTATTGAGAACAGATATCTTCTTTTTCCTTCCTTTTCCTTCTTTTTTCTTCTTTTTCCTTCTTTTTCCTTCATTTTCTTTCTTTTTCCTTCATTTTCATTCTTTTTCCTTCTTTTTCCTTCTTTTTGCTTCTTTTTCCTTCTTTTTCCTTCTTTTTCTTTCTTTTTCCTTCTTTTTCCTTCTTTTTCCTTCTTTTTCCTTCTTTTTCCTTCTTTTTCCTTCTTTTTCCTTCTTTTTCCTTCTTTTTCCTTCATTTTCCTTCTTTTCCAATTTTTTTCTTCATTTACCTTCTTGTTCCTTATTAATTTTTGTATTTTCAGCAGTTCCTGGTTCCATTTTATGTGCCTCCAAATTTTTTCCTCTTTATCAGTACTATTATCGAAACATACTTTCCTCTTATTCTTTCTTTGGTTTCATTATAGGAACTATCACATCAACTATCACCGTGAAATCCAGGGTTAAATGTATAACATATGATTATGTTCTCACCTACAGATGAATGTGTGGCTTTCTTTATACCACATACGTACAGACAGGCATCTTCCGCATTTAAAAGTAGTATCATGTATCTTCGTATTATTGAGTACTGCAATTCACATTAAAATAAACATATAATATTTATTTACGTCATAAGGACCGTAAGGGTAATCATTATGGTATTACACGACATATATGATAATGATTCAATGATAGGTTACGATTGGTCAAGAAAAATTTATTGACAGTCGTACTGATATCAACTTGAGTACCATGAAGAAGTCATTACATTAGGTGGTTATGCCAGCAAAAAAAACAAATCAAAATGTAATGAAACGTCGAAAAATGCTTATTTAACTTCTACTTGCAGGTCATGCCAGCTTGAATTCGGGTTTGATTTGACCTTTTACGTGTACTTCAAATGGTAGAGGTCAAGCCAAGCCGAATTCAAGGTGGGTTGAGTTGCTCGAGATAAACGTTTTCAGTGGTACATTTCTTTAATGAGCAGAAGAAAAAGTTTGGAACATAACAGTTTTATCCTCCAAGAAAATTTATATTAAACAATTTCCACCACCAATGAAATATGTGATAACTTGGATTGACACATCGATCCTATAATTTTTTTAAAACGTTACATAACACATTCACTAACTCGTTTCCCTTCAATTGTTTATTAAATTTGGAAAGCGCCCAAAAAATGCTTTACGTATTTTAAAACATGAAATGTGTAAATTCAACTGTATTTTAAAATATGATATATTTTACATTCATTCAGGAATATACAACAGGCTTCATAAAAATTGCAAATGTAATAAAAATTTAAAATAATTGTTTGTTTGTAAATTAACAAATTTATAACCTACTTTTTAAAATTGTAATTAAATTTCAAAAGTTCGAATTTTTTTGTATGTGAAGCATGTACGTAGTTTATTTAAAAGTAATATATCATGTTTGCTTTATGGTGCTAGGGCTGCATTTGATGACATGGTATATTGTAATAATATAATTATTCTTGTTTATGTATTTTGCAGATTACGGAATAATACGTTTGGGACCGTAAACTCGGATTTATTTTTGCTCTTAATTAATTTAGAACATTTACTCTGTGATGAATGGCTCATTAGTGTTCATTTATCGAAACTGCAGCTTTTGAGCAAACAGCCATTACGCAAATACAATTATTCATGTTTTGGTAGTGACCACATGAAGATTAGGTAATATAGTTAGGTCTAATTAAAAAATTAACAGTATTAAACGCAAGTATCTGAATAGAAAATTTAACCTAACGGTGATTATACACCGATAGGGATCGACATCGTAATCCTTGCTGGATAAAGACAATTCGTAATTTGCATTAATTGGCCACTTGTTCTACATTTTATTTTGCATACTGCTTTTTATTTAAATAATCGTAATGTACGGGTGCAAGATCACTGCAGGGAAATGAGTGTTATTAATCATTTAAAAAGCTTTCAGTGTAAAAGCCCTTTAAAATTAATTCATAATTACATTTATTTATGCTCCTAGATAGAAAGTTAGTAAGCTTTTCATTCAGGACATGAAACAATTGCATGCACAACCTGGTTTTGTTTGGAAATAAGTCTGTAGAAACGCGTAATATTGGTATGCGGGTTTGATTTGGATGCTTTTAGCATTCCTAATGAATCATAATCAATTTCGGTCGGTCCCAAGCTTACATAATTAATACGAACTCAATTGCCAGTATAAATTTTGTACCTACAAAGTTGTACAAGTTTTATTGAACTCCTTCGAAATCTAATTGTATCAATTTCGTTCTCAAATTTTTAATTGAGTTAAAAGCTGAATTTTTAAATCTACTTGTGAATACTTTCAATTTGTAAATTTTACCCTAATTTAATTAGTTTCCGAAATTAATATTAATATTAAAAATCGGTTGGTGGTTTATGCTACGAATTCTCAATTAACTAGAAATTATTTATGTAAAATAATATCACGAAAGTATGTACCTATTTTATGATAATTATTTTTACAAAATATTCAAGCAAGTTTTGAAGTAATACTTTATTTTAAAAATTAATATCGTGAAGTAAGTTTTTCGTGCATGGTACCACCTTAAAGATCTTTTGCTTTTGTAAATTATAAAGTCTATGCATTTAGGGCATGTTACGATTTTATAAGCTTAGAGAATGTTTGGCATAAACATTACTTGCTCATTCTAAACCTACGCAAGTTAATAATGCGTACTTTGTTCTTGGTAGTCAAAGGACTTAAAAGGATTGCCTGTGTTTTAATTAGCACTTAAGAAAACCTCCTTCCATTTTTTAATAACCATAAAAAACGTTTCTTTGGTTTAATTTACTTGCTGCGTTATTCATAATTATATTATATCAAAATTAAAAAATTATACACTAAAGTTTGAAGTGAAGAAGAAGCTTATTTACGACAGCTAAATTTAAATTAATTAAATTTTGAAAATTATTTTTCACTAGTGAGGAAAATTTCATGTTTAAAACGACATGATTATTTTGTATTGTGTGTGATAAAACGGGCTTGTCTAAATAATTTACCTTTAAATTAAATCATTGTTTCTTAAATGAAAATAAAATAGTATTAACGTTAATCAAAACCATTGACCGGATGTTTTAGCATTGTAAGCAGTAATTAGAATCACTGATGAATTTTAATGAATTGGAAAATCCTTACGATATTTACTATATATAAATTAGTAAGGTAGATAAGATTATATTACACTATAAATTATAATTATGAAGGAGTAGCAACGTTCTTTATAGAATTATGTGTGCAAATGTAAACCAGTACTAACAAAGGGTGAGCTACTCTAAATTAATATTTACATGAGGTAATTTATAACATTTGCTTACTTATCCAATTAAGATTTTGAATTATGAAAGGGGGTTAAAACTGTTGTGACCAAAATGGACACAGTGCATGACAGCTTTTATCTTGAGTTATTACTGCAAGATCTTTAATTTTGCAATATTCCTTATACATGGTGGCTGATATTCTGGTTTTAATATTTTTGGTGATGATTCCTTGGATCAAAAAACAAATATCTGGCTGTTTTCTTACTTGTTGCTGTTGATTCATAATTTTTATTAGTTCGTAAAGCGATATGAAGTATCACCTGTACCCTGATGCAAGAAAATATACAAAAACAAGATTCAGAAGTGAAATTTGTGCCATGTTGTGTATAATTTTTATTAATAAAAAATTCAAAAATAGTTCCTATTAAGTTGAATTTTTACTTCGGCTCACTAGAAATAGCTATAAAAAATTTTCGAGGTATAATTTTTCTATAATTTTTTAAAAATTAACCCCAAATGCGGGGTTTTAAATTAAACTTTATTCGATAATAAAGTATCTTTTAAAAGCAATAATTTTTAAGACTGATTAAAAAAAAACAGAAATATAATGTGGGTAAAAGAATTTCTGGAATTTAAATATTTTTTAAAAATGTTCATCGATTTTTTTCTGTAAATGTTATAAATTGGGTAATTATCAAATTTACGGTAATTATTATTATCCAACGTCTCATCTGTGGGTATTTTTTGTAAATTAAAAAGAATATAACAAGTGAAACTGTGATGCTTTATTTAAAGTTATGTAAACATGCCAAAAAGAGAAATTCCTTAGAAATCTTAGTATTTAATGAAATAAGTAGTAGGTGGTAGGTGTTAAGTTGGTCATATCGTTAATTACAGTTAGTATTACAAAGGGTTTAAATTCATTCTTGTATATCAAAATCATTGAACAATATTTGTACAATAACTGTTATACTAACCCTGGTGGCGCATAAATCATTACAACGAAAATCCTTAAAACTGTTATGAGGTAGAACGAAACTTGTTAGAACTGGAGAGTATGCGAATCTAAAACTGTTTGAACCGAAATGTGTTAGAATAAGAACTTTTGAGAATCGAAAAATGGTAGAGCGAAAATTGTCAGAATCATTTGAACGAAATGCGGTAGAATGAAAACTGTTAGAGTGAAGATTGATAGATTTTACAGTATTACCTTATTTCATAAATGCGAAAGAGGGTACTGTAATAAATTTACATAATAACTTTTTTACGAAAATTATCGATTTCATGCTAAATATTAGAACGAAAATCTTTAGAAAGATAATGAGAGAACGAAACTTGTTAGAACTGTAGACTGTAGTGTTTGAATCGAAAAGTGTTAGAACCGAAATGTGTTAGAATTAGAATTGAAACATCTTAGAACTGTTCAATTCGAAAAAATGGCAGAGAGAAAGTTGATAGAATGAAAATGCATACAAACGAAATACAGCAGAACGAAAAAATGATTGATACATTTTTTTCGCAAGTGCCCTCTTTCGTGCTTACATTCTTTTATGAAAGAGGATAATAAGGTAAATTCTATAAATCTTCATTCTAACCCCCTGTATAAATCAAAATTGTGTTTAGCTTGTGGTAATGTTGTAGCAATATTGTGATATTGTGATATTGTTTTTCAATATATCCACAATATATTCACACTCTTGTGTGACCATGAAAGTTCAATATTGTGAGTAATACATTCCAGCGACATTTAGATAATTTTATCTTATCGTATTGTGTAAACATCTTTTTAAAATATTGTATGAATATTAAATTTATATACAGTGTGTCTCACTTTTTTTCCAGCAAAATTTTTTTTTAGATAGTAAATGTCATTCTTAACAAAAAAATTCCTATGCACTATTATGTTTTTTCGCCTCCTTAAAAAGTTACAGCAATTTCAAAATTTCAAAAATTTAATGATTTTTGTAGGACACCCTGTATAAATTTTATTTAATTTAAATTTTTTTATTTAAATCAAGTATGTTTTGGATTTTGTATATCTTTAAGCCAATAAGATGCCAAATTATACCGAGAAAAATTTAACCTCGTCGTTCACTTATTTTAAATACAGCCAGTAATGTTCAAAAAAACCAATTTGGCAAAGAAAAAATCCAAATAGTAATTGATTTAAAAAAAGAATATAATAAGAAAGAATATTATACAGGGTGTTCCACAAAAATCATGAAAATTTATCAATTTTAATATTGCTGTAACTTTTTAAGATGCCGAAAAAACATAATAGTTCATAGGAAAATTTTTATTCAGAATGACTTTTACTATCTAAAAAAAAATTTGATGGAAAAAAAGTGAGACACCCTGTATATCCACAATATTTTAGTTAAGTTATAAACACAATGTTGTGCAAATATTAAATTTAAATATATTTGCAATATTTTAGAATAGATATGAACAGAATATCAATATCATGTAAATATTACAACACATTATCCTAAAAATCATGGTTACACAAACTTTAATAAAAGTTTTAAACTATTTATATAAAATGTTAGTAATTAAAATTTGATTTATTTGTAAATTAGTTCTTTACTATCCAGTTTTTTGGGTTCCTAGAACTAAAATGTACAAAATAGTTTCTTCATATAGGTTTCTTTAGATTATTGTTATTATTAACTGATTATAACAATGTAATACAAAAAAATAATGGGGTGGTAATGATAATTGTATTTTTATTATAAGTCTTTATTATTAACATCGTAGTATTATTATTAATATTTTTTTATAAAATAATTTTAATTTAAGTAAAAAGGCATTGATTTTAAAATAGTCTTAAAAGCCAATTACAGAAATTCCAGGAAGAACGTAACATATGTATACTACAATCTGCGATTTTTTACTCCAATATATTTTAAATTATTAAGAAAATTTATTTTTCTCCCGAATTATTTATTATTATACCACAATATGTGCACAATAATCCACATCATAATCATATCATTATCACAATTTTCACTCGATGTGGTCTTAATATTTCCACAATGTTGTCACAATATTTAAAAGATATAATCACAATATTGTCACGCCATTATTTGGGTCAACATTTTAAAATGTGCAAATATTGTGACACAATGTTTACACAATATTATAATATTGTGTATGATATTATCATAACATTGTCACAATATTATGTTTCTGTTGGGGATAATTTTCGTTCTACCGCAAGTCGTTCGTATGCTTTTCAATTCCAACACTATTAATTTCTATCAACTTTCATTCTGCCATTTTTCCATTCCAGAACTTTACAGATAAAAGAAGGTTCGATTCTAACACATTTTAGTACTAACACTTTTCGATTCTAACACTTTTCAGTTCTAACAAGATTCGTTCTATCATTATATTTCTAAAGATTTTCGTTTTAAGAATTTACAGGGCACAGATAATTCTCATATAAAATTTATTATATTAAACTTTGACGTAGAGGTTCTGTTGAATCTACAAATCAAAATCTCATAAAGGTATGTTTAGTTAAACGATTAAACTAGCTCAAAAAACATAAAGATAATAATTGTGAAGAATGAATGAATGTAAAATTGTCCTTGGCCAGGATTCGAACTCCAAATCTCTTGTTTGGTAGTGTAGTGGTTATCACATCAAACACGAGACTTGTAGGCCACAGGTTTGAATCCTGGTTAATGACAATTTTACATTAGCTTCAAAAAATTTATGGTTTCTAGTTTCTAAAAAAAGCTGTTATAAATTTGAGAGCAGAAGAAGAACTTTAGATCGTTTTCAAGAAATTTAAAAATTATAATATTGTTAATAGCACAAAGGATATTAAAGAATTAACCGTTTTTACAGAAGACCTTGATACTCAAATGTAAAATAATCTGGACTGCACTAACAAACGGGAAAAAGAAAAATCCACAAAAATGTAGTATTTTTGCTAATTAAAATGCCCAAAGTTAACCATGAAATACAAAATTAAGAAAATATAAAAATTGACGATACGCTATGTCTAAGAATTCCTGATGTGATTTAGCTAAGGATAATTATATAGCCGTTATTATGGAAATTTATGAGCTTTTTACCATTTATGAACCAAATATGGCAAACTTTTTCCAAGTTATTTAGGAGACAGTTTACAATTTGCGAAATAAAATTAATTAATACTGATGAACTTCTTGATAACGAATTGTGTTTGTAGGGGTATGCTAAAACACTTTATTATTTGGTGGACATGGTATAAAATGGTAAATGTTATGCAAATTAATATTTAGAAAAGGTAACAAGCTGTAAAATTTAAAATGACACCACAGTTTATTTTGCACCAGTAAATACATGGTGTTAGATTTGTAGTTCGGTGTTAGAAATTAGAGCAAATACAGTCTAAAAAAATGAAAAAAGTAGAGGTCTATATTTTTTAGTTGTATGGCTACAGAAGTTTGAATTTCGGGTCACGAATTTTTGTCAAATTCCAGAAAATTGCTAATAATACTTAAGCCAATGTACCTATAAACTTAAAACAATAATCACTAGATAGGTAAAACCATCATCTTTCATTGAAAAAAATTATATAATTTTTTTCAGTTTTAAGTATTATTAGTGTTTACGGTAGGGAAATTAAAAGAACTGTATTGTAAAAATCATTAAAATTTTTTGATTTTTGTGTTTTGGTCATTATCAGTAATTGTTTCCAAACAAACTATCATTTGCTCCGTTTTTTGTGGTTCACGTGCACAATTTTCACCAAAAATCTTATATTCCTTAAATTTTACAATTGTATTTCAGAAAAGTTGAATTCGATTTCAGAATAGTCAATTGTATTACAGAAAGCATCAAAGGACCAATGACCAATTAAAAAAAAAATGAGGAAATAAAGAGTTTTTGTCGGCGATTGTGCAGGTGAAACACAAGAGCACGCACATTTCATCAAATGTGTGCTTTCGAAATTTAACATTACAACAGTTTGATCATTATTCACCAACGTTAAACCCAATTGAAATAATCTGCCACAAACTCTTGGCTTCCTCAATATTTTACAAAAGGTCTTTTCTAAAATTAAATTTAGTTTTTCTGAAATACAATTGATGTTTTCTGAATCTCAATTGATTATTTCTGAAATTGAATTTACTATTCTAAAATACAATTGATACTTTCTGAAATTATATTGATTTATCTGAAATACAATTGATGCTTTCTGAAATACAATTGGGAAAGGTCTAGTTTCCAACCCAGACATTGAATAACGAACGGAACACCCTGTAGAATTATACCCAAAAACTCTCATTATAAGTTTTATTTATTTTTAATAATTTGGCGATTTAAACTAAATATGATTTGAAACTAGAATTATTTCTTTTGTTTGTATTTAAAATGCAAAAAAAACTTTATATTTTTCAATTTGATTTTTATTCATTAAATCAACCAGTAGTTGTTGGAGATTGTTAAAAATATCCGGATAATTTGATAAATTTAAAATAAATTATTTAGAATTAGGTTTTAGGCCAAATGTTTAGTAATTTTTATTAGTAGTCTCGGTGAATATATGAATGGAAAATTCTTATAGATAAATTATGAAGAATTCCTGTTTTTTGAGTTGCTGGGGCTTAATCGGAAATAATTTAGATCTGGTTAGATTCAAATGGTTTTAGTACGAACCTAAGATTCTACGTTTTTTCAAAGTGAATGATATCATTTTCCAAAAATTCAAACTCGACAATATTTAATATGGATTTCAATTTAATGTTAACTGCGGAAGCCCTTAATCACTTCTCTTGAAAATTTAGAAAGAAAAGATAGTAGACGCAAGCTTAGTTTTTATAAACCTATAATATGTATAATAAATTTGGAAACTTGGAAGTTGGCCAAATTATCCAAGATGTTAATATTACAAAAAACGAAAATTAAACATGTTTTGTAAGAAATGTAAAAATAATAATTTCAATATTCAATAAAATTTATGAGTAATTTGTATTATTTTGGATGATAAAAATTAGGTAAAAGGAATTATTTTTTATTATGGTAATTGTTTAAGACCTTAATTTCCTGGGCTTTAATAAAAATAAATTTTATATGTGGTAAGTTAATCTGGAAAAGAGGAAGAAAGTCAAATATTAGCAATAAAAAACGCAAACAAAAAAAATAAATAATGTTCTTGGTCCAGTAAAAAGCTTGTGCATATAAAATAATGAGCGTTCGCTAAGCAAATACAATTCATTCCAATCTCGGCCTGGATTCCTTATCTCGGTTTATTCAGCGTCTGAAAATTTCTTATGCTAGAATGCTGCCCCTTTTTCCAGTTCCTCTCTGCTCTCTGTCTTTTTCCGCAGCCTGGCAGAAAAGCTGCAATCGAATTTGTCATGGTGCTTAAAATAAAGGCCATAAATTAAGGCGCGAATTAAAAGTTGAAGGAACTAATCGGCCGTTCTCTTCCAGCTTGGCCTTTTTTCAGCTCACCTCGTTAATTGACAATTAATCGCTTGCTTAATTGCTGGAAGCAACGAGTGTGACTCCGTTTATTTGTTTGTTTTATCGCCAATCGCATCCGCATCCATAAACATCTCTCCTGCCTCTGGGAGTATTGTTACTTTTTAATATTTCATAAAGTTATCAGTTTTTGCGAAAATACAGTTGTTGACTTTTATAAATTTCCTTTCATTCACTGATTTAATAAAGATAACTGGAATAATTGGAACATTTCAAAGGATACACTAATTGTACGACTTTTCTAAAGGATTTTTAAAATAAAGTAATAAATAAGTCAAAAACTGGGTAAAAATTTAGAACTTACAGGTAAATCAGTTATACTATATAGTATTAATTTAAACAATAGTAAATATTTTCACATCTCTCTGAAAAATTTATGTTGGCGCTTTTTGTTAAACCACTTCAATCGCTTCATATTTTAATTAAAACATTTTAAAATAATAACAGATTTAATTAAATTACAAATATAAATAATGAGAAAGATAGCTATTAACTAATACAAAATATGCGCATACTTTGTATGCGTTTAAATAAATAAAATTGAATTGAATAGATTTGACGGACGAGATATTGTAAAATGCTTTTTTGGTGTAATGTATGGTTTTCAATTACAACGAATGCAATCGCCAATTTTTTTTATAAAACGGCGCATAAAATATACAATGCCTTTCTCGTTTTAGTAAACAGTATCCTGCTGAATAATTATATTCAAAGCTCAAAATAATTTCATAAAAAATGTTTTAAACTAAACGCATCACAGCACTAAAATCGATGTTAATCTATTAAATATTGCTCAAATTAAAAAAAAGTTAACAAATGTTTGTAATTACAAAAAGTTTTATATTTAAAACATACATTTAAATTACGTTTGTAATTAAATTTTAATCAAATTATGTTTACGTTAGTTTCATGTGTTCCCTTTGGTCTGCAAATAACTGTTTTTTTGAAACACTTCGTGACAAAAAGTTAAGGTACAATGAGTAAAAAGAACGCAGTCTACGTCAGCTGAAACACCTCAATCGATCCTGAAAATTGCATTACATTGCATTTTGAAACGTTTGAACGTTTACGTAGGTATGTAGAACAAACAGCATTAACATAATTTTAATATAACAACTATTATGTTTTAATACATTAATTTCACAAATGTTAAATGGTTTTATATTAAATTTCAATATTTCCAGGAATATACAGAGTGTTTCATTGAAAACTTCAAATCCCCTTTTTTGACGTTAGTACTTATTTTTAATTGAAATTTTGGTTCCTGCCATTTTAGATATTATTGCAAATGTACATATGTATTTATTTTTATCTAAGAAAATTGAAGAAGGAATTTAAAAGTGTAGCCTTTTCATTAATACTTATAATGTTTAAAACATCCAAATAGTTAACATTATTTTGTTCCGCCCACTCATAAAATAATTTAAAAGCTTGAATACTCTCTGAATTTTTTATTTTTTGTAGTTCGGGTTCATCTAGTATTTTACAGTCTTCATCATCATTCTTACCAAAATCCAAAATCGTTCGTTTGTATTAGTGTGTTGTATACAATCTTTATTCTATTTTAGAACATCTATTGCAGTATACAGATTCTGAAATAAAAAGTATTTGTATTTCTATGAAAGCACACACATTTTTTACTTTATCACGGAAGAATTTGTACTGTTTTTTATGGCTACACCAACCTAAGTACAAAAGTTGCAGAACAGAATCAGATATCAACTAAAGAAGTGCCTGGATATTCAATTCACCTTGGAAAGTGAAACCATAGTCAAACAAGAGATCTTCCTTTCGAACACCGACGATCAGCATTCTAATCAAGCTGTTTATGCAAAAACTGAAGGAAAATAATATAAATCCTCTCCAAGCTGATGGAGGTATAAAAATTATATGAACTGCTATTGAAAATTCCTCTTCAGTGGCTGTGATAGGCGAAGATGTGGATTTGGCAGTCTTGCTGTTGGCGAAAATCCCTCCCTAGCGTGACGTATTCCTCGTAAAACCAGGAAAAGGAAAAGTCTGTACAACAGCATACTCTTCTTAAGAGATGCATCAGCTGGAGCAGAAGCACATTCAGTTTCTGTATGGTTTCACAGGCTGTGATACCACCTCCGCAGACTTCAGAAGGAGAAAAGTCAAATTATACAAAAAGGAAAGACCCATAACAGAGGCAGTTGAGGTGTTTTACCAGCCTTTCATCGACACTATCCGAGGTCGAAAGAGCTGGAAATAATTACATCCTCAGATAGTATAATGCTCCATTTAAGAAGTTATCCTTCGAAGAGTACAGCGGCCATATTCTTGAAACGGCCAACACGATGTAGCATACCACTTCAACATTCTGTCAGTTTCATCATAAAAGAAGAGTCTGTGGTATGCGACATCGTGTCGAGTGAATCAAGAATACGCCTGCTGGTACCGATTCTTTATAAAATCAGTTTCCTCGATCAAGCCTAACATTTCAACAGTCCCATCAACTGAGGAGGCCACGAAATACAACTCCTATAAAAGAAAAATGGGAAGCTGATCCTCAGACTGTCAGACAGAAATTCTCCAAACTATATTTTGTCGGTGTCAAAAAAAATCCGTCTTATGAAAAGGCTTCATTGAATTGCTCAGCAGCATTCCTCAACCACCAGGACAACTCTCATAGTGGAGTCATTGATAACGAGGATGATGCGGAAAAAGAAGAACATGATCACATTAGAGTTTCCTTGTGGAGTGAGTATTCCGCCTTCTCAACAACAAGAAATTTAAATACCTATACATTGTGATTGATTGGTCTTTTTTGTTAAAAAATAAATAATATATAAATAGAAGTAGTTCAATCCATAACATGCTGTGTTTTTATAGCCTACCTTTTCCTCTCTTTTGAGTTTAGCTACTCATTATTATACCAATGCAACAATTTACAGTAATAGATAGGAAAAGACTTTCAAATGAATGCAATAAAATGTAGGTACAGATTTCAAGCAATAAACCTTCAAGCTGAATTGAATTCGAACCAGCTGGCCCAAGCTGCGAAATTTGCGGAATAAACATGACGGCTAGGTCGCGTCGAGCGGCTTCAATTCAATAGCCCAATCTTAATAAATCGCAGGCTTGACCTCCTCGAGCGCACTCCAATGAAAATATAAAAGCGTATAAACGGCATAAACGCAATTAACTTGAAAAGAAAGTATCTAAAAGATTAGACTACCTATGATGGCAACACTGCTTTATTTATTTATAACTAATATAATTAATTTCCAAAATATTTATGTTTCTCTTTAGTTTGTAACTAGATAAAATTTGGCTTGAAAAGTGCTTCAGAAAGCCAAAAGACGTTAACCGAAATAATGGCATTGTTTACATGACTTGAGCAAGCCTGGCTTGAATTCAAGCCTGCTTGAGTTAAGCTAGATAAACGTAGTCTATGATAAAAACACAGATGACGAAAAAGGTGATCCAAAACAACGTTTTCCGGAAATTTTTAGAAGTCTCAAACCCATGAATGAAGTCAAAAATTTTACTTCCTGGTTGTAAATTATTGACAATGAACAGCTTTGAGTTTCTACCAATGAGCCAGTAGATTTTTTTATGTTTCCTATTTAGTTCTTCCCTTCTATTTTTTACATGTTCCTTCCTTTCGTGGATTAGCTCATATTATTTGTAACTGGTGGCTATCTATTTATGTTTTTATTGGTGAAGTCTATATGTGTAGTCATTCAGTTTGATTTAATAATTTTCCAGTTTTTAATCCATTTAGACACTATAGGCATACTACAATTTTTGGTCGATTTACTTTCAGAATTCCAATATCATCCGCAAAAATGTCAGTGATTGTGTCTTTTAGCTCAGCAGGCGTATTCTTGAACCACTCGACACGATGTTGCATACCACATTACAAAGACATACTCTTATTTTATCATGAAACTGACAAGGACAGAATGATGAAGTGGGGTACCACATCGTGTGGACTGTTTCAAAAATATGGCCCCTGGTATGTCACTTGTGTATAACAAATACAGCAACAGACCTAGTACACAGCCCTGAGGCACCACTACTTTTATTTTTTTGAGTTCAAAATACTCTTCTTCCAATTTAATTCTAAGTACCTTATTAGAGACGTATGATTTTATCAGTTCGTCATACTGTTCTAGAAAAAATTTATCAAGCTTATTTAATAAGTCCTCGTGCCAAATTTTCTCAAAGTCTTGCGCGACGTTGAGAAATATTACTGAGCACACTTGCTTTTCTTCTAGTGCTTTTTCTATTATTTCTAATTCTGCGACCTGGTTAATGATCAAGTACATAACATAAAGTTCATACAAACTCAATCGTTTTGAGTAGGGCTTTGTATTTTTTTAAATATGTAGATAATGTCAATATTTTGAGATTCTTCTTGGAGTAACTTTTTCCTAAGCGGTGGGTAAACGTCAGGTTGCATCTCTTAGCGTAAGTTTCCTCGGTTCTTCTCATATGTTATGACTACTCCAAGCTATGGAACTAAGCAAACGTTACCGATAAAATATTTTTGGGAAGGAAAAATAGACCTTTGAGGAAGTTCTATAATTGATGTAAACAATATATAAGACCTATTCTTTACCTTTGGAACAAACGGTGGGAAGAACCAATTTGATTAATTTTCCGATTACTAGTGATATGAATTTAATCAAAGCTGGCGCATTTACAACACCTAAAAAAGTTAGCCTCTTTGTTTAGCAATTTTTAACCAGGAGCACTCTCTTCAAGAAGTTATATTAGTTTTATCAGGCATAATTTTCCAATGTCCAGTATGAACCAGTTTCATTTATACTCGTAAAATTGATTTTCACAAAATCCAAATTCTTCAATTGAATTTGATATTTTTTTATGAAAGGATCTACAAGTTCTCCGATTGTCGTAATAATTTTTTACCTGTTATGTTTAAGATCTTGTTTAGTAATGACTTCTGAAACATTGTAACCTCTCCTTACTCCTTACTTGTAATAAATTTTAAAATTGCGATTGGATTTAAACTTGAATATTAGTTCGAAGCTTTTTGCTTTATAATTTCACCTTATTCAAGTTGTTCAAGAAATCATTTATACAATTTCTTTCCATTGTAGCTAAAGGTTTTCAAAGTTCACTTTTTATCAGGTTTTAATATATGACAAACTGTATTCATAATTATTCCTTTTTGTTTTTAATGTTTAATGGAAAGATTTTAGGTTTTTCGTGGAGTGAAAGACATTTCACAGTTCTTTTCTTCTTGCCATTTTACCTTAACTATACATATTCACTCAGTAATGTAAATACATTAGAGGAGGTTTCTCGCACTTTAATATTATAATAAATTATATTTACAATGGTAACAATATAAATTTTTAAAATTCACGTTGTGGCATGTGTCAGCCTTAATGAGGCCAAAGGCAATTTTAAAGTTTTGGGCCAAAAATACTGATTTTTTAAGGATTTTGAAATTATAAAAAAATCATGAAAATAATTTATTTGGAGCCCCCTCCCATGCTTGAGGCCTTAGGCAAATACCTATAGGGTAAGACGCGACAGTGTTCATGATATCAAGAAATATCTTTTTGTTCACAGGACCTACAGGTTCAGATTAGTGACCTACTGCTGGTTTCGAAATAATCAGATACTTGAAACAATTAAATTTTTGGGCTGGTGTTTACGACAACCATAAGTGAAAGGTGAACAATATCTAATAATGAGTATATTATCGACTCTATAAATACTGATACTAAATAATGACCTACGCTAGGAGGATTTTTTTTGTTTCAGCAAGATGGAGCTCATTCACATTATACTTCACCATTAAGTCAATTTTCAAATAGAACATTTCCCAGATCAATTGGCTGTAGGTCAGGTGATCATGCATTACAATGGATGTCCAGCATGATCACCTGACCTCATCCCAACATATTTCATTCTTCGGATTGGGATGATTTTTAACTACAAAGTTTGCCAAACACAATCTGTGTTTTTGGATAACCTTTAGCTTATAAATATTTACATAAAAATTACTCTAGAAATAATAAAAAATATTTGTCCAGAGTTTGAAAATCTATTTCTTTATGAAAAAACGGTGGAAAACATTTTTAGCATTTAACAAAATTAAGGATTTTTTTAAATATTTAAGTTGTTGACATTATCATACAGTATTTTAATTTATTTATTTAAAAAAATGCCATAATTTCGAAAATATCGGTGATTTAAGCTTTTAGTGAGACACCCTGTATAAATGTATGCATGTAAACTTGTTCGGAGAATTTAGTTATGTATTGTTTAAAATCCTGAATATCACTATTTAATTAATTGTAACTGGTGAGGTTTAGCTTAGATTATGTGGCGAGTGACTTGCTTTCATCGAAATTGAAGTTTTAACCAATGACATGTATTTGAACCTTTAGTCTAGCGGTAATAATGTCTTCATTTCTATCATAATTTATAATTGACGTTTAATCCAATCAATATGAAATTGAATTACCAACATGTATGGAATAAGCCTAGTTGTTTCTATATTCATAAAATATTAGCATACCTAAACAAAATTCAATATCATATTGAATTTAAATCCCAAAGGATCCCCTGTAATAGACAGGCGTTGTTTATTCACTACATGAAAATTAACTTTGCTGTGTTCGGAATAGTTTTTCCAATCTTTTAATCATGAGCAAGTTGGTGGAATAATTACCTACGTACCTACATCCTGCATAGATGAAATTCTGTTTTTGAAATTTCTGAAATTGCTTATTTTAAATCCGAGGGTAAAATTACAGAAGCAACAACAGCAGCAACAAAAATAAAAATACTACTATATAAAGTAAATGTAATAACAATAAATTACGTGTTAATAAATGATAAAATATAAATTGCTGGCCGAATTAAAACTGCTGCAATAAATTTTCTGAAGCTCGGCGTTCAATTTAAGTGCAGCAAAAAGCTTTCTCAAAACACAATGCACCAAAATAAAGGAGATTACTCTTTCAGTTTTATTTTAAACAATAATTTAAGAACTAATTTAGCATTTGAGAAAAATGATGTACCAAATTTATATTATTTTCAAGAAATTTATTGCGAAACTTTTTTATTACTTATATTTCATCACAGATTCGCATATGGAAGTTTTTGGTAGAGGTAGGTAAGTTTTTATTATAAAATTTTGAAGTAAAATAAATTCTTTGCATTAAAATGTCAACAAGAAATAAAAAAGTTTAAGTTTTATGAAGATAAACTACATGGGTGTTGAAATCTTGTTATGGACGAATTGCTGCATCCAAAGAAACGTGCTTGCTCCAACTTGCAACTCTAACGCCATTATTTATTTCCCAAATTTCTCGCAACAAACAATTTACTGTAAAATATCAAATCACATTAATTTACACAAAAATTCTCTATAATAAATCGGTTTAATCAAAAGGTGTTTTTCCACTATTTCATATATTTACATTATTTTTTTAAGTCATTTATCAAAATAATGGAATATCATTTTTAAAAGTTTCTTTATTAAATAATTTGAAAAGTAGTTATCATTTGGAGCTGGGACAACATAACATCTTGAGAAACCAAAATGACTTTTTAAGTAGGGTAGTGTGTTCAAGAGTGACTCCTTTTTTTCTAAGGTGCCCCACTCCAATATTTATGCTAATCTGCAATTTGAATAAAACAAAGTTTGTTCATTTAACTACTATCCAGATCAATTTGATTCACTGTTCAACATGGGTTGTGCACAGTGAATCAAAACATATTGTACAGTGACATACATTACTATGTTATGGAAAGTGTTTCAATTTATTGGGAAGTATTAAAACTGGAAATTTATTATTAATCCTTGGTTACAAATTGAAAATTTCAGTTTTAAAAACAACTGTACTACTATACCAACGTAACAGCATATTTTATCTAAAATCATTATTGTTTAAACACTTTACAGGTACTACAAGCTTCTCAGGGTCTAATCAGGTTGATGGGATTTAAAGGTTCTTAACCATAAACAGTGAAATCATTGATAACTACATGAGAGATGATCTACTGTGAAACTATAGACCATTATATTATTTATATTATATCATAAAAAATCATAAGTGATATAACATTCATTTGTGTAATTAGTATTGATTTATGACTACATAAATCCAAATAAAGACTATTTTAATTTATTGAAAATCCATTCATTAAAAAAACTGTTAACAAAATCCTACTTTCGTATTTTTTTCGGAACCACCAAAAAATGCAAAACTAAACTTTGAAGACTTCAATCACAGTTTTTACCAAGCGCGTTTTGATTGCTCGATAGACCGAAATGCATTTATGAACGACTAACGATTTTGATTTAACATCGAAAACTTTTGTAATATTGAAAAGATTCACTGTGTACTACTGATTCACTGTTGAACATGCTATCCTACTTTGTAGAGTTTTAAGATTTAAGACGTTTCCTCACACCCCATTCATATATGATGCAAAAATTTCGTTTTTAATTTTCGTTTTATGATTTTCAAGTAGTTCGAGATTTAATTTCACGAAAATGCATAAAATATATTAAAATCTGAAAATACTTTTCTTATCTCCAAAGGTATTTGAAATTGTTCATATCCTGTAAAATTTTTGTGAAGTTTTAAATAGCTATGTAAACATTTTTCTCTAAATGTCTTGACACATAAATAAAGTTTCGAGATAAATTTTATTTTTTAAATAAAAATAGGAAGTAACGGAGGCGAGACCTAATTAAAATTACGCAGTCGATGCACGTCTGACGTTTTAATAAGGCAATGAATGTCTGACAATTTTATCCCCTGTCCTGAATCCTAAATGGTATATGTTTGTACATAATAAATTTATATTTTCGTTTTTAGGGGTGTTGACAAATTTAATGAGCTATGAAATTTTGGAAATTTTAATCAACTAGTAAATGCTTTAAAGATGGTAATTGAGTTGGCGAAATTGTTTTGATAATTTGAAATGCTCCTTTTGATTAATTTAGGACTTGAATTTACGTACGAGTTACGAGTACATTTAAATAACTAAATTAATATATTAATTCCTCAGTGGCACTAACAAGCACAGCTTTTCACTTTTCATAAACATAAATATGTGTTTAATAATATTAACTTTATTCACTACTATATGTATATCAACATAATTAAGTCAATGTTAGAATTTTAGTAGTTATAAAAATGAATACCTTTTAAAACTTTGCGACTTGGAAGTAAAGGTAATCATAATTACTTTATCAGGTTTAAACTTCATAAAAGTTTGTAATTTCCTACATATATAAAATTTTAATTTTGTAATAGCTTATCAATACTTTTTTAAAACTCACGAATAATAAAATAATAATATTTACTGCATATTTTGTAGAAATAATAAATTTTATTAAAAACTGTTCAATAATACCACTTACAAAAATAATTACTAGTCAATTCCATTTTTAAAGAGGTTTTATTATATTAAAATTTATATTTATACCGGGTGGAAATGAAAATCGGGTCACCTCTATAACTTTTTTATTTATGAAAAAAACAAATTTTATGTGCATTTTTTATTTTCGAAATCACTTCCGGTTTCACCGGAAATACCATGAAATTTGTTTTTTTAAATGTAGCATCCCATATTTTTATTCATGGTTTAAAATACTATTAAAAAAGAAGTATTTTTGAGATATTAGTCGGTGAAAATTACCAAAACTAATTCTAAATAATTCAAATACATAAAATAAATAATCGTTATAAAATCCTCTTTTTAAAAAGTCGAATGACTCGGCATCATTGCATTTAAAAAAAGTGAGATATTTGATAAAATCTTCATTAACTAAGTTTAAAAATTAATAGTTCAAAAACCACTTAAATTTTTTTTCAAATTACAATTTTATTTAGGTATTTGAATTATTTAGAATTAGTTTTGGTACTTTTCACCGACTTCGAAAACCTTTTTTTTTTTTGGAAAAAAATTTTTTTTACAAAAAAAATAAAAACTAATATCTCAAAAATACTTCTTTTTTAAAAGTATTTTAAGCCATGAATAAAAATATGGGATGTTACATTTAAAAAACAAAGTTCATGGTGTTTCCGGTGAAACCAGAAGTGATTTCGAAAATAAAAATTGCACATAAAATTTGTTTTTTTGAACCATAGAACATAGCAAAATTTCAATTTTTTTTATTCATAAATAAAAAAGTTATCGAGGTGACCCGGTTTTCATTTCCACCCGGTATATATGGCAAAGAATTCAGTAATTGGACACTTAAAGCTGTGTCCACAGCAAAATCGAGAGCTCGTGAGCTGTTCGCGAACAGTTCGCGATCAGCTCGCGAACCTCACGTAGTGACGATTTCTTGGATTCTACAATTTTGAATATCAATTATATTGATAAATTAGATTTACTATTTTGCTCATTACTTAAATACAATACCGTCATAACTCAAAAAATAATTTTTAGGAAAGTTCAACTAATGTCATTAATATGATGAATTATTGTCATTCACGAACAGCTTCTACAATACAGCTGGACACATTTCTAAAGATGGGTTTTCAACTATATATTCTATGTTCTTCTATTTAATAAATATTAAAAAATTCTACACTTTGAGGTAAAAAGCTGCCAAGTACCTTTTTGAGTTATGACGGTCTTGCATTTAATGAGCAATTTGTTCCTCACTCTACTCCATTTGGTGAAATACATGATATAAATGGAAACATACATTCTCGCTCTGAGTCTAAACAAAAACTGAAACTTAAGACCGAGCCGCAAATGTGTACACACGTCCACATACAATTTTAGCTCGCCTAGTGTTCGCCTATATAGCGAAATCTAGCCGAACTCGCACCGAGTTGTTCGCGAACACTAGTACAAGTCAGCAGTTAAGGTGCTGTTCCACCAATAAATGTGCCGCACACGGTGTTCGTGCTCATTTGTGCCGCACTTATGTTCGCCAAGAATATTCAGCACAGTCCACCAACTTCGGAAACAAGAAACTTTGTTGTGAACAGTGCGAAACAATTTGTTCGCAACATTGTGCACGTTTCAGCTCTTGCATTTAAAAACTATAACTGGAACAAATTTTACCACACCATAGCTAGTTTATCACGCTCTTCACTCATATCTGTTTCAAGCAGCATTCCAAAGATATTATTAGATTATTCAATGACCAACTCAAGATTTTTGTCATTTTTTATATTTCTGTTTTTATAATCGACATGGGATTATCCCATATTGCTTTCCGAAATTAAAAAAAAATATATAATCTTTTCAGTGGACTAGTCCAATTAAATAAAATGCTTTTAAGGTGTGCGGCACATATTCCGCACTGTGCCGCACAATGTTCACAACAATGTTCCCTCTGGTGAAGCGGGTTTTGGAAGCATGAACACATTGTTCGCGCACTCCAAGAAAATGTGGAAAAATTGTGCCGCACTTTTGATTTCGGTGGATACACCAACCGTGTGCACGCACACTGTTCGCGCACATATTTTGTTTACGCTCTGCGACCGAAAACATTTAGTGTTCGTAGGTAGGAGTCGCATTGTAGAAGCATTTATTTAAATTAATATGGAGTGGTCCAATGAAAAGATTATAGATTTTTTTAACGAGGTGGAAGTTTGGCCAGCAAAATGGAAAATCCTGCGTTGGCCGCTGTTTTTCATTATAAAATCAGCAACGTGGTTTAACTCTTCTTCTTTTAAAATGATACAAGCCAAAGCACACAGAAGTCCTCACGTGACGTCCTTATCTGGTAACATGGTGACATAAGCTAGCTATGATGGTAGAAGTTGTTCCTGTTTTAGTTTTTAAATGTAAAAGCTAAAACATGCACAATGTTGCGAACAAATTGTTGTTCACAACAAAGTTCCTTCTTTGCAAAATTGGTGGAGACAACCTACAATTACTGTGTTGAACATTCTTGATGAACATAAGTGCGGTAAAAATGTGCGCGAACACCATATGCGGCACACATTTTTGGTGAAACAGCACGTTTAGAATGCGGCTTCTACCAACGATCACCAAATGTTTTCGGTCGCAGACTGTAAACAAAATTTGAGTGCGCACTCTAAGTGCACACAGTTTGTAAATCCACCGAGTTTAAAAGTACAGCACAATTGTTTCCACATGTTCGCGCACATTTTCTTGGAGTGCGCGAACAATTTGTTCATGCTTCCAAAACCCGCTAAACCAGACGGAACATTGTTGTGAACATTGTGCCGCTCAGTGCGCAACATGTGCCGCACACCGGTGGATCAGTACCTTTAGCGAACATAATTACCACTTTTAGAAATGGAGTAGTTGTTGAACAAATAAATAAGTATTTACTGATTTTAAGGCCCGTTTAGACTAGCTCATTTTGTATACTAAAATTATGTTAGAATCAAGTCGGATGGTTCTGCGTAATGTGCAGTTGCATCTGAGTCGATACCGACAAAATTCTATTACAGAAAATGTCCTATAGTCTAATCTGGCCTTTATAAAGTGAACGCTAAAAAATTTGGGCACGAGACAGCTATAAGCCACATCCCCAAATTTGGGTTTTTAATTGACTACTATAACATAGGTTAAAAAGACATTTTTCAGGCAATTACTGGATTTATTATTAAAATGTACCTTATAATTTCACAAATTCGGGGACGTGGCAAATTACGAAATTGGCCAATTTCTGAACTGTTTACCCGATATCCCTTACATTAAATTGTTAAGAGAGAATTTTTAAATATTTAATATTCAAAAGCAAAATTGCAGGACAAAAATTATAAAAATCATATTGAACATGTTTTTAGAAAAACACAAAAGTTTTTCAGAATCGCCCGAAAAGTATGTAAAAATTTTGGTACAAGTTAATTTTTTTGAAATTTTAATAAAAAAATGAGTACTAAAATATCCTTAAGAAGATAGTCGGCAAATCTAATAAGTTGTTTTTGAAATTCGATTGATTCTTGCATTTTTAGTCATAATATCATTTGTTGTAAATTTTGTCTTGGTGGGGTAAATCAAATAATAAGAGTACTTACTCTTTCAGAAAATTTGAAAAAAAAACCGAAAGTGATAACATATTTTTTGTACTACTTTGGAGAAAATGCTCAAATTAAAATACAGAGTTTCTTGTTTTGAGTGCTTTAATTATTTTTAAATTAGGTTAAGAAAAATAAATAAAATTAAAAAAAAATAGTTTATAAAATAATAAAAATAAATCAAAAATAAAAGTAACGAAAGAAGCCATGTTTAGTTGTTATTTTAAGCATTTTCTAGAAACTTGCACAAAAAAACTTGTTATCGCTTTTTGTTTTTTCCCAATTTCAAAAGTCGTCAAAAACGAAGAAGTCTTTGCTGCTCCCTTAATATTGTTTAGTACCTTATAGTACAACAGCAGAAAAAAGTTATGACCAGAATCGTAATTATAGACGGAACCAACTATCCACTTAATAAATAAATTTAAATAGTTCTTACAATGAAGATAATTTTAAAATTAAATTCTTTCACTAAGCCCCCTTCATGTGTTGTAAACTTACTGAATGACCAACACCTTAAAGGATTTTTACGACCTATCCAATGTAGAGGAACATTTTGGTTTAACCAATTGCGTACACTGGTGTCATTATGAACTAGTAAACCATCCAACTGAATGTACAATTTGAATTCAGAATAGCAAATTGTATTTCAGAAAAGTTGAATTCGATTTGAGAATAGTCAATTGTATTACATAAAACATCAATTGTGTTTCAAAATAATCAATTCAATTTCAGAAAGTATCAATTGTATTTCAGAATAGTCATTGGATTTCAGAAATGATCAATTTCATAAAGGACCAATGACCAATTAAAAAAACTGAGGAAATAAAGAGTTTTTGTAGGCGATTGTGCAGGTGAAACACAAGAGCACACACATTTCATCAAATGTGTGCTTTCGAAATTTAACATTACAACAGTAACATCACACTTTGATCATTATTCACCAATGTTAAACCCAATTGAAATAATCTGCCACAAACTTTTGGCTTCCTCAATATTTTACAAAAGGTCTTTTCTAAAATTAAATTTAGTTTTTCTGAAACACAATTGATTTTATCTGAATCACAATTGATAATTTCTGAAATTGAATTTACTATTCTAAAATACAATTGATAATTTCTGAAATTAAATTGATTATTCTGAAATACAATTAATGCTTTCTGAGATACAATTGACTCTTCTAAATTACAATTGGTGATTTCTTAAATACAATTAATGCTTTCTGAGATACAATTGACTATTCTAAATTACAATTGATGATTTCTGAAATTCAATTGATCTTTTCTGAAATACAATTGAAAAAGTTGCAGTTTATCATTGAAGAGATCAGTAAGATTTGTAAATTCCTTCTATCTAACTTTATTATATCATTTATTGTTATCATAACCGCAGCATGTTTCGAGACCATATAAACCCCATCATCAGGTGTTAATAATTTTGAGTTGGATAGAAGGAATTTCGAAGCTTAGCTGATCTCTTCAAGGGTTATTTGGATAACTGTAACATAAAACGAGCTGGTACTTGTAGATCCTGGATCTCTTTATTATGGTATTGCTTTAGAAACACGTCCAATATTGTAAAAACAGTATTAAAACTAATGAATCTTTGTCGTGTAACTACTTTGTATAAATGAGATATTTTGGTTGGTTGTAAGTGGTATTTTCAAAGGCAATTTTTTAAGTTTTACGTTTTCATAAGATCTTTCAAAATAGTATTCTTGAATCATGTTTATACAAAAATACTGCTCCTATGCGATTCCGATAGAATGTTCCATTTTAGAAGATTTATTAATATACAACAAATCTCCAATAAAAACAAAGATACCCATACAGTCCAACGTCAAATGGGACACCCTGTATAAATTGTTAATAAAAAAACAGCCAAACTTAATCTTAATAAACACAAACATAAACAAAACATAGAATCGGTTTTGACAGAATATAATATGTGTTATCAAATCTCTTTGAAGCTTGGTTCTTCATAATCAAACGAATAGTCTTATTGTAACACCAAACAATCACAATATTACAGTTTTATTGATAAATTTTCAAATATAAATGCAAATTCGTTCAGTTTCGGAATCATTCGGAACCACAAATGAACTACCAACCAACTAATATCGAGTTCTAAGTTTTATCCATTTTAAACTTTATCGGTCCACCTCGATAAAGTTAATCATGTTTATCTAGTTCGAACTTATGAAAGTTCAAACTATAAAGAACTTTTTATGTTTTAACCCTATCACTCCTGAATTTTAATTTTTTGGAAAATAATTTTTTTGGCTGCTAATCTAAATTTCAAATTTTTTAATAATTTTATATAAAAAAAAAAGAATTTTCCATGAACGTAAATTTAATGGGTACAATTGAGACCTGTGGGAGTGAAAGGGTGTTAAAGTTTGAACCTCAAAAGTACGGCTTCGGTGAATAGCACAACACTCAACTCTAAAATTTTAGGGAAATTTAATTAAAATCACATAAAAATTAAAAAATCTTCAGTGGTATCACAGTTAATATTGAAGATTGAAACACAATCAATATTATTTTCTCATTTTTTTCTTCTATTTTCAGGAAATATTATGGGTTTAGTAAATCAAAATAATTATAGTGATTATTGTTTTTGGCAAATGGAATAAATGTCTCGATAAATTGTTATTATAAAAACTTGTCGGATTACCTATAAAAACGTAATGACCATCAAGATGTAATAAATTATTATTAAATAATTTCATGCCTTAAAAACCAGTAGCCGTTATCCCATCTGAAGCTGGCATTAAAAATTGTCGTATATCAGCCATGTCTGGGTCAATTGGACCGGTTGAATTCCCATATTTTAATACCTTCTATTTTAATTTAAACTAATAAAAAACGTTTTAAGCGTATAATTATTTTGATTGAGAGTTTTGACCATTATTAAAATAGAGTTTTTCTTTTAAAATTCTTTGAAAAAACAGCAACATAAAAAATAGCTGAAACTTGAATTTTCTTTATAGAATTTTGCTTTTATTGGTTATCAAATTCTCTTCTGAGAATAAGGGTGTATAATCAACTTATTCAATTTTCGCCAAAGGCAGTAAACGTCTTTATAATATAGGCACGACATATGGTATTTAAGTACGATAAAATCAATTCGTTTATATGAAATTAATAGAAAACTTCGTAAACGAAATTAGTTTCAATAA
Source organism: Stenus bimaculatus (assembly GCA_963971135.1). NCBI lineage: Eukaryota > Metazoa > Arthropoda > Insecta > Coleoptera > Staphylinidae > Stenus > Stenus bimaculatus. Next base: position 19,021,916 of record OZ020187.1, read on the forward strand.
TTTAAATATACAAATATTTTTAAATTTTTTATAAAAACAATTAATTTTAATAAAGTTGCAAAGTATTTCAAAGAATTCAAAACATTGAATGAGAAATAATGAAGGGTATTATATAATCTGATATTCCACATTTAAATACTTATTTTCGTTTTTTTTTCATTTCTTCTCTTTTTATTTATTAATTTTTCTAGTATTGCAAAAAATTTCACTAAAACTATTTTTCAAAATACTCATTGTTAAGTATAGATACTAAATACATTTGACTATACTTTGTACATTTGGTTAATGTCATATTAGGATTGGTTGAGATTATTCTCAAAGAAAAAAAACAAAAGAAGGTAATTGTTTCGAAGGATACATTTAATTTTTCTCTAAAACAGCAAAATTTGCAAATAAAAGTTTTCCGTAGAATATTAGCCAGTTGTAGCACTTTTCCTCAAACCCCTAAGTGATTACCGTAAACTGAGGTAACTTGGCCCAAATTTTGGAAAATGGTTGTATGATCTACTGCGTATTTTTCAGTTAGTACCAGAATACTAACAGTAGATCAAACTATTTTTTTCCAAAATTTGGGCCAAAGTTACCTCAGTTTAAGGTACACAAAAACTTTTATCTAAATATTTTGGATATTTGGAGAAAAAAGTGTTACTTCATTTGAAAAATTGTAAAAACTACAATATTAAATCTGCGACTTAAAAAAATAAGTGTCCACTAACTCCCAGTTTTATAAAAATTTTTAACGGTCATTTTATATAGTATTTTTATGAAGTTTAAATGACATTTAGCTGCAAAATAGACTATATATGTCAAATTAAACCTCATTTAAAATTAAATGACCGTTAAACGTGTTTGATAATACTGGGGGTTGGGGATTTAAGGAGTAGTGGTGTAAGTGGTCCTAAAATTTAGGTTTTCATTAAAACAAGAGAAGTTGATCTTTATTTGACCTTAAAATGTCCAAGATCAATAACGTCTTTTAGTTTTCCTTTCGAAACTATTTTACAGGGTTTCTCATTTTTATATTCTTTTAGTGAATTTTTCTTGTGATGAATTTACAATGCGCCGAGATTCTCGCAAAGTGTTTTAATTTTTAAATTTTGACCATAAGTTATGGATGAATGTGGTCGTGCTGAGTATGAAATATTGAGAAACTGTACTTAAATCAACCACATGTTGTCACTTTTGAGTTTAACCACTCGTGCGGGCATTTAGGGGCAGCAGGACGAAACTAACAAGATATTCGGGCACGTTTTTTAAATATCAAGTTACTGAGCTTAACCGAAAGACAACCACATGTTAAAAGTCCCCAAATCCACCTAATTCAAGACAATGTGGTCTCGGTTTTTTCAAGGAACTGCTGTAACCGGCGCTATGCAAATGGTGAGGGTTGGAGCTGTTGGAAGAGGAAGTCAGTCTCCAAGTGGTTGTGTGAACTATTGACCTGTTCCCATAGAAGCTAAATCCAGCATTTCCTCGTTCTCTAGCGTCATGTGTCGCCTGGGGTATAGGTATACATTCAACCCCTCGTTCCGTATAACGCTTTACATATCTATTCCTTAAAATAATTTAGAGGGAGGTCGGTTCATGCATTTGAATGTTGCCAAGATTCATTGCTAAAAACGTGAGCGTAATGTTAAATGGGTGTTAAATATTAATATTTTACTATGCACTTGTGTGCAGCGAATTGAATATTTATCGAACACATGCAAAATACTCTTCAAGAAAACGAAATGAAATGTCTACAAATTCACGTCATTATACACAAGTACTTGTATAAAATAGCTGCTTTTTATAAGATTATTCGTGCGAGGAAAAATATTTTTACCACAATTTTTACACTTTATTGAATTAATAATTTCTGTATTACTTAATATTGAATTGATACTTTTTAATGCAAATTCCATTGATTTATTTATTGTGAATAAATTTAAAGCATTTTTTCGTGTTTATTGAAAGAAATAATGCAGTTGGAGAAATTCCAGCGGAATTAGAGCACTCTAATAACCACGACGTAAAATCCAATATTAAAAAATATTTACCAATAAAATAATTGCCTCAATAAATAAGGAAGCAACAGCTCAAATTAATTTCTAAAAATAGCCACTAAAATAATGATTAGTTACTCCTACAAATTTCACAAAATTTATAGTTGAGAGCTTTTAAGAGAGAACAAAACTCTAGAAAATAAAGCGAGCTTTAAGAATGCTAGAACAGCTTGGAGGGTTTAGTATTAACCGGGATTAGCACCCTTGGCAGTTTTAACAGTTCAAGTCTTCCACCTGTACCCTGGCATGTCGGGTAAAATTATACGACTTTCCTAAATTTGAACACTACAATATTCTTAAATAATATTTTATACACGGTGTCCCAGCGCTGCGAGGAAATAACATTAGTTTAAAATGAAAAAAGATATCGACATGCGGTTTTCGAAAGAGTAAATACTTCTAGACGTACACTCTTAAAATAATTTAATAATATACCGGGAATTTATTCCAAGATGGCGGACCGGCAAAACAATTGAAGATAGACCAATAATTGTTCTGTTCTATTTAAGAAAACGTAAGTTTGGTCCGCCATCTTGGAATGGACACACGGTATACACGGTGGTTTTTTTACAGGATTTACAAACTTGTTTAAATTGTAAAAAAGTTGCTCCATTTCAAGCTCTTTTTGGAATCATTTTAGAAATCCAGGATATTTTGCGCCATTCCCCAAATATCATGAAATAACCGAAATTTTGCATTATCGTTTTTCCTCCATAATTTGACGGTCTTACTTGAGTTCTTGAATCCAATGGAATTATAAACACTTTAGGTCAACTGGATTTTTCTAATTTTAAACCAACTTTAAATTTTCTCATGGAAGCCATTTTTTATTTTTATACCATTGGAAAGGAAAAAATACAATTTCAGTGATATAACACACTCAGTTATTTTACTTTTTACATAAATTATATACAAAAAATGTCCCCTTTATGTTCAATGCAGAGTAATGTTCTCCCATCCATGTTTTTAAAGTTAATGCTTGTTGGATTAATGGACTGAAAAAAAGTCCTAGATTTTCCCTAGTAAATGTTCCAAATTGACTATTAGAGTATCAAAAACTTTATCTTTTACCGAACCCCAGAAAATACATCCAAAGGACTTAAACATGGAGACCGCCAGCGCAAGGAACCATTTATTCCTATCCAACTATACTGCTTCAATAAATAATCCCCTAGTAATATTGTGTAAATTTTGAATATTTTGTTAAATTTAAAAAAAAATATTGTTTAATCAAAGTGTGTTAATGTCATGTATTTCCACCACACCACTGAATAACATTCCTACATCGACTCTCCGTACTTCTAATATGTGATGCTATTTCATTTTGGTCGATATTAGACCAAATTTTTTGAAACCTTTGTTTCCCATCTTATCTGGATGATAATTTAGACCTCCTAAACGTCTACCAAGCAAGTCTGGACATGTTCAATTGGGTTAAGATCATAGCTTCGTGTGTGTCATTCCATCACCTGTATTCGAAACGTGTTAAGTACGATTACAGTTATTTAGACTCATCTGTAAATAAAACTTAATCCCAGTATGCTTCCTCAGCGTGATCAGTAGCAAAAGTAAGCCTAGCTATACGATAAGCGTGGGTCAAAGGTAGACCAGTTACAGGAATCCGAGGTCTTAAATTTTGCTCAGAAAGTCTTTTTCTCACTGTTTCTATGCTTACATGGACATTTTGAACATTTAAAAACCGTTGCTGTAGGCTTCTTGTGGAGTTGAAATGATCTCTCAATGTTCTCAAAGATAAAAATCTACCTTGTCTAGGAGTTGTAGCATGATATCTAACTCTGGTATAATTATTTGTTTAAGTAAAACACTCGACAAATCTGGATATTAATGAATGAGCAACTCCTATTCGAAGTCGAAGTCACTGTTGTACGCATTCATCACGGGTTAAATGTCTTGTAAGATGTCCCATTATCTCAGCAAATAAAGAATTTACGTGTACCACGACATTGCTCATCTAAATGTTCTGAAATACTTCTTGCATTGTTAGGACTTAGGACCTACCTCATCTTGCTGAAAAAGTTCTGTAATAGAATCAACAAGATGTTGGTGTGGTTTCTTTTTCCTGAATGGGGGAGTAGCTGGAAGATATAGAAGGTCCATAATTTCCATATTAATTGGTTTTTCTATAAATTTTCTGATGATTTTCTTCCTTCTGGTTTCGAAAATTGGATTGTTGCGGTTTGTTATCTTAGTAATAATCCTAAAACTAGCTCTTTCGCCTACATTGATGTTGTTAATCGTAACTGGAGGAGCATTTAACAATAGTAGAGCTGCATAGTCTAGTAGAGGACAGCATATAGACTTGTATACCTTGGTGGCACAGTTTGTGCTAATTCTTTGATTACGGTAGGTAAGGAAATACTTCTGTATTTTCGAATGCAGAGAAGGTGCATTTCTAACCTTTCATTAACGGTGTAACTTGCCATTACGAGGCTTAAATAACAAAATATGACTAAGAGTAACTCCAAAAATAATTTATGATCATCGATAGGCCCAGTTTGAATAATTTATTTTTCTGCTTATTTTTAAATAAAATAAAAAATAATTAAATAAATTAAAGGATAACACAAATATTTGGACTGCTTCAATAAATTAGAAAAACTTGTGATGTATTTTCTTTAAGTCCAACTTTATTATTTATACTTTTTGTATAAAATAAAAACTGTCTATTCTAATTTAAAAAATAATTGTTTTCTTATTTTATAGAAATTTTAGCTTTGTTCCAACAATGAGTCTGACCATCACGAAACAGTAACCAAACTGCTGGAATCGAGGTTATGCGCTTGCGCTAACTTCTTACCAGCCAAATTGTAACTAAAGTATTGAAATTATTCTTTTGTTATTTTATGGCTCAACTTGATTTTGCAAATAAATCATTATTTTTTAATATTATGAAATAAATAAAAAAGTGTTGAATGCAGCTTAATATAAAATATAAGTTTAAAAAATCATTTTCGATTGCTACCAGTATTTTCATTGTAGTTGATTTTTTGTGCCCGATTACCACGTCTAGGCCTTTCTTTCATTTCTTCAACTTTCTCTTATTCTTTGTCATCTTCAGTCTATGGTTCAGTCTTTTTAGTTGCTTTCTTCATATCACGCTCGGGAACTTCTACTTCTTTTTGTTCCTTATCATCAGCTTTCTCTGCGGCCCTTTTACCAGGTCTTCCTCTTTTAGCTGGTTCATTTTTTCTGCAGGAGCGGTCTTTGGTTTACGTCGACGTCTTTTCTTAACAGGCTCAGGCTCCTCTTCTTCCTTGCTGTTTTCTTCGTCATCTTCAAGTGATTCCTCAACCTGGTCTTCAACTTCGGCATCACCAGTTGAGATGTTCTTTTGATGTTGATTATTTGAACATCGGAATATGGAATTGAGAAAAATTCATCAAAGGACGCAATACTAATACGCTGTATTAGAAAAGATGTGGATCTTGGTTCCTTGGTAACATTTGCTAATCGTTTTACTATTTCATTAATGATTTTCTTGAGGGCTTAAAATCGGACATAGACAAAATACTCATATGGACATAATTATTTTGAATGAGAGTAAGTGCTATTATACAATAGTAACTAATAAGCCGTGCAATACAACAAATGAAACAGTCCTTATAAATAATAAAAACATAAAAGAGGTTAGCATTATTAAATATCTGGGTTTACATATAAATAACATCTTAACTTCAGTGTGAACATCGATAATCTGAACAAAAACTCAGAAGTCTTTCATACCACTTCAAAAGAATCAATTATTTGCTCAATGATAACTCCAAAACACCTATATACAATAGGGTATTTGACTGTGGTGGCAAAACATGGATATTTTTACTTAAAATAATATTTAAGTTTACAATAATACCGAAAATCAGTTTTTTATTGATAAAATTTGTTAAACTCCTGGTTAATTTGTTAAAATTAAATAGCTAAATTGGGATATTTTGTCACGTGACCATAAACGCACGAAACTGCACGAATCTGCGAGTGACGTCACAAGATAGTAAACATAAAATTCAGCCTGTCTTTAACGTTATTTTTTGGCGATTTTTTTGAGTATTTTGTAGAGTTTCTTCGAGTTAAAATTCATGTTTGTGAATAAAAACTTATAAAAATCGGTATAAACTACAAAAATAGGCTGACGATTCTTGACACTAGTAGCTTGTGACGTCACGGAGTGGGTGTGTCGATCGTGAGCGTTTTGGCGGGAATATTTTAATTTAAATTTTAATTATCAAATTATTTTAAGCGGATCGTTGAAAAAAATGTTTTGATATTTTTTTAGTAATTATTAGGTGCATCTGTAGCATTTAAACTACTTTGTAAAAAATAGTCAAATACCCTATTCGCTTGTTTATCCTCATCTGATACATCTTGCTCCTTTTTGGGGTTCAGTAAACAAGACGAAACTTGATCAACTTCAGAGGACCCAAAATAGACTTATAAAAAACCTCTATAATATGATGTTTGTTACTCCCACTTCCACAGTCTATGAAAAAACAAATATACTAAAAATCTGTGAAATTATAGAACAAGAAACCTACAAACTAATATTTAAAATCAAAAATAACCTAATTGTAACCGAAATCAATCTAATCCAAAATCAAACTATTCATGACCACTTCACTCGACAAAGTACACACTTTCACCTACATACAAATACTAGAAATGCTGGTCTCAGAAGATTAACGCATCAAGCTGCGAATGACTTCAATAAGCTTCCCAACAAGATCAAGGATTCAAGAACGATTAGCTTCTTGAAATTAAGATCCAGGGAATACATTTTAAGCAAAAGACTTTTACCAACTTAGTACAACTATTTACTTTTCTTTTAATTATATACATTTTCGAATTAGTAATATTTGTTGAATTATTGTATACATTTATTTTATTTACTTGTTAATAATTAATAATTGTTATTACTTTTTGAAACACTTGAATTTTTGTTAATAAGCCATGTTCTTATATCACCTCATTTTATGTAATTGTGATGACCTGTACAGGTTTTTTAATTACTGTTTATCATAATAAATAAAAAAAAAATTGTAAACCAAGAGGACCCCAAACTCCAATCGTTTCGATGCTAATTGGGAAAAAATAAAAATGTTTTCAAGATTTCTATATTTTGACATTTTAATCTTTTCTCCAGTTAATGATGTAGCTCCAGACGAAATTGAAGTACCTGATAAATGAGAAGGAGCCGTGGTATCGATACAAGTAAAATCCCAAACTAATACAAGTTTGGCGCAACTTTAAGGAATCATACTCATTCCATCAGGCCTTTTATTATTTTTTTAAAAAGACATTATTAATGTAAAATAAGTGTTACATCACTGAAATTGTATTTTTGTTGTCTGCCCAATGGTATAAAAATATGAAAATCAAAAGTTGTTTTAAACTCAAGTTGGCTTGAAATGTTTTTAAAGTCCACTGGATTTGGAATGTTAACTACTGTCGAATATCAATCGAAAAGCGTAAGCGAGAACTTAAATATGGAGGAAAAACGAAAATGAGAAATTTCAGTTATTTCATGGTATTGGGAGAGTAGCACAAAATATCGTTGATTTCTAAAAGGTTTCCAAAACAGCCTAAAATGGGGCAACTTTTTTGTAACTTAAGCAATTTTGTAACCCTTCGCATTTCCAAGATCGCAATGGTGTGCACTGTAAATTGACCACCCTGTATTATTAAAATATTTTTAGAGTGTGCGCCTAGAAGTATTGTATATTCTATCGAAAATCGCATCTCGGTATCTTTTTTTTAATTTAGAGTAATGTTAGTTCCTCGCTGCGCTGGGACACCCTGTATATGAAAACATTCGTTGTTTCAATTAAAATTTTGAATATTAAATTTCTTGATTTAATGATGTTTAAGAAATGGTTCGTAATATCCATCTTGCTATAAGGAATTAATTGGGAGAAAGAATAAGCTTTGTGCAACGTCTATTCTAGTCACCAAAACCGAGCTAATTGGCTTGAAAGTATCTTCGTTTATTCTATCACATTATTATCCCAAGGAATATTCCCTTTATACAACAGCTACGCCTTAACTAGGAACTAGATATTATGTTTACATCTTATTATTTTTTATTAATTTTTTTATATAATAAAATCAGTAATGGGTTCTATTATTAATCTTGAGAAATTTTCGAGGGAAAAAAGAACACGTTTTATTAATTTCCGAGGCTGTTTATGGTCTTAGAATAACGCCTTATTAATCAATCCTGAAGACATCATCCTTTATTTCAGCTGTGGAGTAGAGCGGAGCTTGGTACAAACTGAATCCACGCAATCCTGGCTACAATAAGGTTCACCCCAAGGGGTTCGACCCTAGCTGGCTCGCGCGGGGGTCCGGACCAAAACTATTAAATATGAATTGAAACAAATATAATTTACGATTGATGCGTTAATTTTTCATCGCGACCAGCAGGGGTTCGTTTAATCGAGAAATATCTTTGAAGCTTACAATGGTTTTGGGGTACGGTTAAAACCTGCTACGGAATTTATTATCGCATAATAAATTAAAATGCATGGAATGGAAGCGCGCTGAATAATTAACTTAAGTTGACTAATGCGGATATTTTTTATTTTTAATGCATCTTGTGATCGCTTAAATTGTGTTAATGTTTCGTTCAAAATGTTTTCAAGTGGATGGTAATTGAAATTTCTGTTTGCTTAAGTGCACTAGACTTGGTTATTTATATTATGACTTTTTAATGTTCTTTTTTTTAAATTAAACCAACCTGAAATACTGAAGGGTGGAATATGTATAATCCTAGGGCAGATTCAAAGGAGTACAAAGTCATATCTTTTATAATTACCTAATATTACAATCCTTAGATATAATCTTCCAGTTAGCAAAGCTTTGTAAGCACATTTTCTTCTTTAGTTACCAGGTTTTCATTTAATATTCGATATTTTTTGTATGTACTAAATTATTCTAACATACCCCGAAGGGATCTCAGTGAGTGGTTACGTATATTAATAATAAACAAAACACTTATTATTTATAATACCTTCCATTATATCCCCGTAAATATAATGGCTTTTTATAAGGTTTAAAAATTTATTTATCAAATTTTTTGTCGACCCTCTTTATTGACTTTTCCTGTAAATTGAATAATATGTAAAAAGTTGACAAATTGTACAGGGTGCTCCGTTCATGGTTCATCAAACGGTTGGGTAAGACACTATAGACCAGTCAACGAAGAAAAGTGGGAAATAATTTGAAATAATTCGTGTAGTCGTCAATTTTTCTACGGTGGTAGAGCCCTAAACAATATACTAAAAATCCTGACTCATGGGGGTTGAGCTGTCTGATGGAGGTTCGTTTAAAGATCACGTTATGTTTTTAAATAAGTGTAAGCAGCTGCCTATAGCGAAAAAATATTTATGTGCAAAATTAAACTACAGAATATTCCCTACAAAAAAGGTCATATTTATTTTTTCTCTAGGATGAATAGTTTGCAAGATATAGATAATGGAAAATCTGCGAACATTATTTATAATAATCCGCAGTTTTTTCAGTCCCTTTTATTTCTCAAACTATTCATCCTAGAGAAAAAAACGAATATTAACTTTTTTATATGGAATTTCATGTAGTTTAATTTTGGACAAGAACACCTTTTTGCTGGACTCAGCGATTTATGAGTTATTTAGGAAAGATGTGAAAAAGTGACCTTAAAGGCCCTTTCACGTACAGTCGAGACACAAGCTGCGAGACGCATAGAAAACGCAGGTTCCATGTAATCAAATGAGTGTTTATGAATAGTAATCCGTAAAACACAGCATTTGATTACATGGAACCTCTCTCGGCTGTACGTAAAAGGGCCTTAAGGGTACAAACCCAAACAAAGCAGGTTACCCGCTTTAAGATTACCGGCACCAGAAACATTCTCTGTTCCTGTATGATTTATCATTTTTTGTCCAAGAACGGCAGCAATTAACTCTTCAATATTCATTATAACGTAAAACCTGGTATAACAACCAGCTAAATACAGGAATGAACTGGCCAGGGAAACATTATCGGCGAGGGTAATTTTAAAACGGGTAACCTGCTTTGTTTTGTTTGTACCCTAAAACGACCCCCACTCAACCTACTAAAATTTACCACTACACAATACACCAATTATTTCCCCAATTCGACTATTTTTGGTCTTCGTTGACCAGAGTATAGGAGGAGTTACTTAATACGCATGCGTCGATACACAACTTAAGATAACACTTGAGCCTCGTTTTGCAGTACCGCGGCACATCTGACTACCGTAGGAGCAGTTGCCTGGTACGCATGCGCCTCTGCAGTTGACTTAAGCCTCGTTACGCGCTACCACGGCAAATCTGACTACCGGAGAACTTTCGAAAATACACCCAAGCAGCTAAGTATAAGGTAGTGATGGGTAACACTATGATAAGGTCACGTTATTTCATCTCACATAACTTTGTCGAAAGCATTTGGTCAAATTCGTTAAAGTTATAGGTTAAAATGTTTTCTTTTGTTTTAATTTTCTTTTAAAGTACAGCTCGTTATATTCGAATATTTTTCTTTCTACTTAAAAATATTTTTTTAAATAATAGTCCGGGAGGCAATAACAGAAACGAAGGTGTATTAAAAAGTACCAATACAATCCCCTAAAATCTTAATTTGTAGAACATATAAGTCGCAAAAATTAATTCGCCAGACAATTTAGCTGGCTAGTGGTTTTAAAAATTTTCGAAGAAAATGCTTGGAATAATAAAAGTTCGCACTTTCATAAGTGCGAACACGATAAAGTTAGAACTCAATAAAGTTCGAACTTTCATAAGTTCGAACTCAATAAAGTTCGAACTCGATAAAGTTCGAACTCAATAAAGTTCGAACTCGATGATTTTAAATCTTTCAAAACATCTTCTGAAGTTGAATCTTAATTTGAAGAAAATAGTTTAAATAAGGAATTGTCTCCCTTTTCTTGGTGGAAAGAGAAAAGCCACACTTATCCTAAATTAAGTAATATTGCAAAAAAATATTAAGCATTCCGGCAACTTCAACTCCCTCAGAGCATGTTTTTTCATCAGCAGGAAATATATCTGCTAAGCGAAATTGTTTACTTTGAAAATGCAAAAATGCTTATTTTTCTTTATGAAAATGAAAAATAATTTTATAATCTTTCATATATAAAATTTTTGATAATTAAAATTTTATTTCCAATATTTATCTTTTTATTTACAGGGTAACCCTGATTAACAGCCAATTTTAAGATGATTCCGGAACTGAAACTAAGCATTTTTTTAAAATAAAGTATTGTCCGGAAATGCTTCCTTAAAAAGTTAAAAAAATTTTTTGGAAATAAAATAAAATAAATATTACAAAAAATATTAATTTTAAATATTGGCGGTAGGTTTTTCCCATATAGATATACAGGGTGTCCCGTTCCTGATTCACCAAACGTCAAGATTAGAAAGTAGAGCACCATTTATCAAGAAAAAACCAAAAAAGTAGGGGTCTATCTTTTATGGTTTGAAAGTTACAGCGGTTTGAATTTAGCATGCCAGAAATCAGTAAATGATCAATAGCTGCTTAAAAACTTAGTAAAAAGATTTAAAAAAAATATAATTTTAAAGCTGAAAGTATCCTCTTTCTATTAACGTTTATCAAGTATTAAAAAAAATCGAAAAGAAAAAGAAAATCCAGAAAAAATTGTTTTTTTTAGCAGTTTTTGAAGATTTTCTCCAAGATATGACCTATTCGGGCGTGGTTTTTTTTTTAATTTTCTAAAAATTCGTTAAATTCTCTAGAAATAATGAGAAATTTTGAAATACTAACTCTTTTTATGTACTTAGTAGAGCCTTCTAAACGTACTCCTATGAGAATTGATTCTAAGCATAGTTAGTTACAATTGAGGTGCACCTTCATTTTTGTTACTATTTAATAATACAACTGTTTCAAAAGCCATCAAAATTTAACTTTTGCTTATAAAAATTGATTATTAAGCAACTATTGATCATTTACTGATTTCTGGCAAAACAGGGGTGTAACTTTCAAACCATAAAAAATAGACCCCTACTTTTTTGGTTTTTTCTTGATAAAATTTGCTCTACTTTCTAACCTTGACGTTTGGTGAACCACGAACGGGACACCCTGTATATTCAAGGCCAATAAAAACAACATCAAAGTAAGCTATATTAAATGAGTATAAGAAAAATGTTATTTATTATTATTACCGGCTTATTACATTAACATTCTTTGGTTTCAGAGTGTTATAGTTTTGCTTTTACTTCCTTTATCACCCCTAAAAAATTGGCACATTTGTTCAGGGATACCCTGTATATGAATATATTTATGTGAAATATGTATACTTAGTTTATGTTTTATTATTTACTCTTTTCTGGCTAAAATTGTAGGTACTTTTTTTGTATATGTATACTTAGTTTAGTTTATGTAATTATTATAGACTCTACCGGGTGGAAATGAAAACCGGGTCACCTCGATAACTTTTTTATTTATCAATAAAAAAATTTCAAATTTGGCTATGTTCTATGGTTCAAAAAAACAAATTTTATGTGCATTTTTTATTTTCGAAATCACTTCCGGTTTCACCGGAAACACCATGAACTTTGTTTTTTTAAATGTAACATCCCATATTTTTATTCATGGCTTAAAATACTTTAAAAAAAAAAGTATTTTTGAGATATTAGTTTTTATTTTTTTTGTAAAAAAAAATTTTTTCAAAAAAAAAAAAGTTTTTCGAAGTCGGTGAAAAGTACCAGAACTAATTCTAAATAATTCAAATACCTAAATAAAATTGTAATTTGAAAAAAAATTTAAGTGGTTTTTGAACTATTAATTTTTAAACTTAGTTAATGAAGATTTTATCAAATATCTCACTTTTTTTAAATGCAATGATGCCGGTCATTCGACTTTCTAAAAATAGGATTTTATAACGATTATTTTGGTACCCCATATGTAGGAGTATTATTTTGCATGTGCCTAAATGAACTAGTAAAATTATTTATTTCTTAAGTTAAAATCTTTAGGTGTTTTGGTAATTTTGAATAATATCGTATATAACAAGTCAAAATTTTATTAGGTTTCTATTTTTAGTAAATTTTTTGTTTTCATTGATTAAAATAATTTAATGTATATGAAATTTTATACCGTCATATTTATTTAATTATCTTTTCTTTAATTTTTATTAAATAAAACATGATGATTTATAATACTTAATGTACTTGGTGATAATGAACCAAATATGGAAACTGAGAATCGGTTTGTTAAAAGCCTTTTGATTTATACCCTGAATTAACGCTAATAGAGTTTATTTGGTTGAATCCGAAAAACCCTCTAGGCTAATATGAAAACTTAATTTTTAACATAAAATATTACCTTTATAAATATTAAATAATAATAGAGTTAATTCATTTTAAAATAATCCTCAAATTTAACCTGGATGCGTATGTCATAGGCTTAAATTTCAATTTTAAAAATAAATGTGGTCAAACTGAGATATAAAAGTAGACATTCTTAGAAACACACAATTTGTCAAAGTGAAAAATAAGGGTTTTTCCATTTACACATGTGAAATCATATGTCTTAATCCATCCCATCGTGTAAAAAACGAGAAGTTTTATCAGCCCATCTCCCACGCACACGATTGTAATTTTATCGTCCAATTTATAACAATTTCAATCAAAATATGTGTAATGTGTAATTTATATTTAAAAAAAAGTTTAATGCTTAAATCCAGCTTTATAAAAAAACGAGAAATCCAATTATACAGGATTGAAAGTGTTAATTGGGTAATTCTATAAAATCGAAGTAAGATTGTTGTTACTTTCAATTTTTTTTTGTAAAAATTTAGGTGTATAATTTTAGCAGGAGCAACTTTCTTTGACGTAAAAAATAAAATTAAGCAGTTTTGATGTTATCATTAATTTAAATTATAACTTTCTGTTAGCAGACAAGAAAAAATGCCAAATAATTTAAGTTTTTATCAAAAAAATATCTCAAGAAAAAGCGCAGTAAAGGCTATAATTCATGAGCAGTTTAAAATTTCGTTACTAACAATTAATTAAGCGCACGTATTAATTACTTTAATTTAATGCGACTGAACAGCTCAAAGGACATCTTTTTTAATAGCGTTATTCTCGTAAAACTCGTTGTGGCTCATAATTTTTAAAGATAAGTGAAATTGTTAAGATTTATAAAAAATGTTTAAATAGTTTGGGATAATTAAAATATTCAGCAAGAACCGTGCGCGGCTGCGACTTTCTCGGAAATTTAATAAACGGAATTGTGGCGAGGTTAATGGTTAGCGGTGATTATCATTAGGAAATTTCACGATTAAATAAAATCGTCGACGCTATTATTTTTCTCGTTATTGCGTGTGCGCGAAAAATTAGATGTAAACATTTGTCATCAATTTTCTTCATTAACTTCTACAACCTCGTTACATCCATTTAATGAGGCACTCGCTTTGTTCCTCTGCTCTTTTAATAGGGAATTGCAACTGCACTGCAAATTGTATTCATTTTTTATCTTCGATTCAACCAATACGATTTCAAAAGACTTTCTAGTGCCATTTTTAATTAGAATTGCAGCTCTAATTAATAATTATCAATATTTCTGCTTGTGTAATTTGAAAAGTTCATTATTATCATTTATAACAACGAAATATACAAAATCTACTTTTCACTTTTGCAATACTTAAGTAATTTTTTTTAAGAGGAATATTTTATGTTTGTTTTTAGGATGGGTTCCTCTTAAAAATCATTCACAAGGAAGGATTAAAAAGAATATAAAACAATCATTTCTATGGCGAAGAAAATTTAAATGAACAGATGGCTGTAAAGGGCGATGGAGGAGAATGTGTGGAAAAGCAATAGGGATTTAGAAAAGTAATGTGCTTAAGGGATATGGATAAGGGGTGCACTTATAAAATGGTTTGAAACATTTCAACGCCTCTAATAATTTTCATTCTCTTCACAGTTTGGCCACATGAAATATTCTGCAATGTCATGTTTGGCTACAACGCTACTAAAAACCTTCTCATACAACGTTTTAAGATCTACTTATGCTCAGAAATTTAAGACTTAAGATTTAAAATTTATAATTTAAGATTTAAGAAATTTATAGGATTTATGCACCTGATTTTAAGACTTAAAGAGTTAATGCAGTTTAAAATTTAAATATCGTATTTTGTCTAGATTTGAGATACATTTGTGTTATTTGTGAGTGTAGATTGGGTAGTTATTATTTAAAATGGATGAAGAGAATCTCGACTCTAGACAACATCACGGAGAAATAGGGCCCAATAGGGAATTTATAATAATATGTTAACAAAAATGCTGGAGAAGGACCCCAACATGACCCCAGAATGTATATGATGGTTGGTATTTAAGATTTGATCGAACAGATGCTCAGTTTGGGCAAGTTTTAAGGCTTATGAACTAAGAAATAAATATAACCAACTTTTAAATCTTATGTCATATGTTATAACTCTTAATCTGGTGCATAAACTGTCCAATTTAAATCAAATGTTTTATATTTTAAATGTTAAATCTTAAAGCTTTATTAGACCTTAAGAAATATTATAGAATTTTCAAAAGCTGATCGTATTCCTAAATAATTACCACGTTTCCATGCAGTTTTGAAAACGTATTGAATATCCTTAGCTTGATTCTGATTGGCTTTCTAAATAAATCTTCCAATCAGAAATAAGTATAGCGTTTTCAATTCCATTTCAATACTGCAATGAAACGCGGTAAATATGTAGTTTGAGTTAAAGTTCTGTGTTTACCATATGTATGTTCATTAGGTGTAAAATTATCAACATTTCTTTTATTAATTTACAAAATTTCATTTGATCGATAGTCCATTTCATCAAAGCCACCTTTTCATCAACAACAGTTTCATCGACATGACCTTTTCATCGACGAGGACGTTTTATTGACACAACTTTTCCATCGATACCGACGTTTCATCAACATTACCTTTTTATCGACAATGGTTTTTCTTCGACAATAACGTTTCATATCGATAGAGTTTTCATCAGCTACAGTTAAATCGACAAGAACGTTTCATCGACATTATTTTTTCATCGAAACCAACGTTTCATCGATATTGACATTTTTTCGACAATATCGTTTCATTTATAGTGTTTTCATCAAATACAGCTGGATCGACACTAACTTTTCATCGACAAGAACGCTTCATCGACACTATTTTTTCATCAAGTTCAAAGTTTCATCTTCATTGACATTATTCATCGACAATGCCATTTTTTGACAATGACAATCCATCAATAGTGTATTGATCGACATCACATCGACACGACATTTTCTTCGAGACACACGTTTTATCAGGATTACTTTTTCATCAACAAAACCGTTTCAGGTTTTAATTGGACATTATTACTTGTTATTTAGGGGTTTCAATTCATCGACACCACCATCACCTCTTCATCAACAAAAATTTCATCGACATGACCTTTTCATCGACGAGGACGTTTTATTGACACAACTTTATCATCGATACCAACATTTCATCAACATTACATTTTTATCGACAATGACGTTTCATATCGATAGTGTTTTCATCAGCTACAGTTCCATCGACAAGAACGTTTCATCGACATTATTTTTTCATCGAAACCAACGTTTCATCGATATTACCTTTTTATGAACACCTGTATCATCGATATTGACATTTTTTCGATAATATCGTTTCATGGATAGTGTTTTCATCAAATACAGTTGCATCGACGCTATCTTTTCATCGACAAGAACACTTCATCGACACTACTTTTTCATAAAGTTCAAAGTTTCATCTTCATTGACATTATTCATCGACAATGCCATTTTTTCGACAATTTCATTCCATCAATAGTGTATTGATCGACATTACATCGACACGACAGTTTTTTTGAGACACACATTTTACCAGGATTACTTTTTCATCGACAAAACCGTTTCAAGTTTTAATTACTGGACGTTATTACTTGTTATTTAGGGGTTTCAATTCATCGACACCACCATCACCTCTTCATCAACAAAAATTTCATCGACATGACCTTTTCATCGACGAGGACGTTTTATTGACACAACTTTATCATCGATACCAACATTTCATCAACATTACATTTTTATCGACAATGGCATTTCTTCGACAATAACGTTTCATATCGATAGTGTTTTCATCAGCTACAGTTCCATCGACAAGAACGTTTCATCGATATTACCTTTTTATGAATACCTGTATCATCGATATTGACATTTTTTCGATAATATCGTTTCATGGATAGTGTTTTCATCAAATACAGTTGCATCGACGCTATCTTTTCATCGACAAGAACACTTCATCGACACTACTTTTTCATAAAGTTCAAAGTTTCATCTTCATCGACATTATTCATCGACAATGTCATTTTTTCGACAATGTCATTCCATCAATAGTGTGTTGATCGACATTACATCGACACGACAGTTTCTTTAAGACACACATTTTATCAGGATTACTTTTTCATCAACAAGACCATTTCAAGTTTTAATTACCGGACCATATTACTTGTTAATTAGGGGTTTCAATTCATCGACACCAGCTTTTCATCAACAACAGTTTCGTCGATATGGTCTTTTCATCAACTGAGCTTTTCATCGACGAGGACGTTTCATCGACAATGCCATTTCTTCTACAATAAAGTTTCATATCGTTAGTATTTTCATAAGCTACAAATCCATTCCCAAGAACGTTTCATCGACACTATTTTTTCATAGAAACCAACCTTTCATCGATATTACCTTTTCATCGCCACCTGTTTCATCGAAATTGCTATTTTTCGACAATGCCGTTTCATCGATAGTTTTTTCATCAAATACACTTTCTTCAACACTACCTTTTCATCGACAAGAATGTTTCATTGACACTGCTTTTTTATCAAGTCCAAAATTTCATTTTCATCGACATTATTCATCGAAAATGCCATTTTTTTCACACATTATCTTTCCATCAATGGCGTATTAACTTTTCATCGACACGACCGTTCTAATTTAAAAAAAAATGTTATGTGAAAAGGACCTCAAGTAACACAATTACTTTTTTACTCAATGTCAATGAAATCTCAGCGCCGATTTTCAGTAGTGTCGATGAAACGTCCTTGTCGATGAAAAGATAATGGCAATTAATTATTTTCTTACCAACTCCTAAGTAACAAGTAACAGATCCGACCATTAAAACGAAAAGATGTGTCGATGGAAAACTATTTATGAATAAACGTGGATATCGAGAAAATGCGTCTTTATCAAAGAAACGGTTGGGTCGATGAAAAGGCAATATTAATGAAACTATAGTTGATGAACAGTCTGTCGTTGGAACGATGTCGTCGAAGAAATTATATTGTCAATGAAGTGGTTTGTCGATGAAACGGTCTTGTCGAAGAAAAAGTTTATCGATTAAAGGTAGTGTTGTTAAAGCGCTTGTCAATGAAAAAGGTAGTTTGGATGAAACATCTGTGTGGATGAAAAAATAATGTCGATGTAAAGTTCTTGTTCAAAAATCTATCGATGAAACGGACTGTCGATGTTATTGCAATCGATGTTAACGCTATACGTCGATGAAGAGGCAGTGTCCATAAAACGTCCTTGTCAAATAAAAGGTTTGTGTCGATGAAATACTTCTTTGTCGAATAAACGGCCGTGTCGATGTAAAGGTAATATCGATGAAACTGTACTTGTAATGTCGATGAAATGTCTGTATGGATGAAAAGGTAATGTCAATAAAACCCCAGTGCAGTGAAGAAGTATCAATGAAGCGTCTTCGTCGATAAAAAGGCGTGTCTTTGCAATAATTGAAAAAAGTAGTGTCAATGAATGATTTTCTTACAATCTCCCAAAGTCCCAAGATAATAACTAAAATAACTAAAAAGGTTCGACAATTAAAACGCACTTGTCAATGAAAAAGTAATTATGATAAAACATGATTGTCGATGGAAGAAACGGTCGGGTCGATCAAAAGGTAATATTTATGAAACTATATTAGTTGATGAAAAGACTGTCGATGAAACGATATGGTCAAAGAAATGGCATTATCAATGAATGCTTTGTCAAAGAAAAGATAGTGTCAATGAAACGTCCTTGTCGAAGTAAAGGGTAATCGTTTAAAGATAGCATCGATAAAGCGGTTGTCAATGAAACTTCTGTGTGAATGAAAAAGTAGTGTTGATAAAAAGATCTATCGATGAAATGGACTGTCGATAATGTTACATTCGATGAAAATGCTTTGTGGATGAAAGTGTATCGTCAATGATCCAGTATACAACCATTTGCAAGACGACTCAAAAATTTAAATGGTTTGTCGATCAAAAGGTAGAGTCGATGAAACGTTCTTTTCGGCGAAAAGGTTTGTTAATGAAAAAGTGGTATCGATGAAACGACCATTTCGATAGAAAGGTTTGTTGATGAAAAAAGGTAGTGTCAGTGACTGATTTTCTACAAGCCCCCAAATAACAAGTAAAGAGTTCCGGCAATTAAAACAAACTGGTCGTTGAAAAAGTTATCTTGATAAAACATGAGTTTCGATGAATTACGTCTTTGACGAAGAAAAGGTTTGTCTATGAAATGTCTTTGTCATTGAAAGGTCGGTGTCTATGAAAAGTAGTATCGATGAAGCACTGTCGTTGATGAAAAGGTCGATAAATAGCTGTATGAAAAAGGTAGTTTCAAAGAAAGATTTTTTTAAAACTTCCTAAATAACAAGTAAAAAGGTTCGAACATTAAAACCAATGAAACGGTAAATAATCATTTACAGGACAACGCAAAAATTTATAAAATGGTTTCTCGATGAAGAGGCAGTTTCGATGAAACGTCTTTGTCGAAGAAAAGGTTTATCAATTGTGTCGATTAAGCGGCTTTCAATGAAAAATTATTGTCGATAAAACGTTGTTGTCGATGCAAAGGTCTGTCGATGAAACGGACTGTGGATGATTTTGTATTCGGCGAAAACGCTATACAACCATTTATGGACGACGTAAAATCTTATGAGATGGTTTCTCGATGAAGAAGCTGTGATGATGAAGAGACAGTTTTGATGAAACGTCCTTGTCGAAGAAAAGTTTCTAGATAAAACGTTATTTTCTTATAAACCCATAGTAACTAGTAAAAAGATCCAGACATTAAAACGGACTTGTCGATGAAAAACTTGATAAAATGCGTGAGTCGAGAAATACGTCTTTATCGAAGAAACAGTCGTGTCGATGAAAAGGTAAATTCGATGTAACAGTAGTTGTTATTTCGATGACATGACATTGTCAATGAAATGGTTTTACGATGAAACGTCCTTCGTCCTTGTTGCAGAAAAGGTTGGGTTATCGATGAAAAGTAGTGTCGATAAAGCGGTTATTGATGAAAGGATAATGTTGATGATATGTATCTGTCGATGAGAAGGTAATGGCAATGAAACGTCAGTGCCGATGAAAAGTAGTGTCGATGAAACGGATTGTCAATGATGTTACAATCGATAAGAAACGGTATTCAACCATTTTCTGGACGATTTTTTTAGGATTTCTACAATATAAATGATTGGAAATTATAAAAGCGAATCCTATAAATTATGAAAGTTTATAACAAATTAAAGATAAAACTCTGAACAAATGGAAAAATTAAACAAAATTAAGTGGTAAAAGTAAATTAGGATCCCTTTAATTAGCTCTTACTTTAGTATCTAAACTTTTTGTAAAAATAAATTCAAAATAAATAAATCTGTTTAGACAAAAAACAGTCGTAAATCCACCTAGAATTAAAAAGTCAATCTTGTTTTTGTGTCAGGACCGGGCCTTAAATTCAATTAGCAGCAAATTAAACAAAAACTTCCTGCGGTCGACAAAAGCATTACAAAAGTAAGATAAAAATCAAATTACGCCGCTTTTAGAGGGGAAAAGGCGCGACGCCAGCTTCCTAATTGTTTGTAGGTCTTAGTGAGGCTTCTTTTTAATTTGCGCGGATTGCACAGTCTCAACCCTTTAATTGGAAGCATATGTCGCTATCATTAAGACCAGATTTACTCTTTTTTAAGGCCCGCCATTTGGAATGAGAGCGTGCAAAGTATCATTCTGTCTTAAAGCTGTAAATCATACGGTCTCTAAGAGAAATTTTATCTTTAGAAGGATAAGACTGAGAAAAGTCGCTTGTTTTTAAAGAACGCACGCCGCTTATGAGGGGTTGCTAAAAATATTCTGTATGGATTAGGATTTTATCAAATGTTTTTCTGTGGTCTTACTGAATTAAGTTTTTTCCTCTCATAAATTTAATGCGCTTCATCTCATTACTCATCAAATATATTAAAGACTTAAATATGTAAGCTCAAAATAAGTTTAAACTTTAATATCATAATTTTCATTACATAGATTGCAATTATTTTAATACCCAATTAGTGCTTAAGCAAATTATTTTGTCTTCTTCCTAATTAGCGTTTTCAAATTATATTGTGTACTCATCGATAAATATAAATTATTTTACAGTCGTTAAATTGTACATCGCATTAGTATCGGATATGACACATTTCTGCGATTAACCCTATCTAAGGTAATTATCATTGATTTTATTTTCCACCCACGTATTCTACATTTTCAATAACATATTCATTAAAATATGTTTGACAAAACACTTTTATCTTACAGCTTAAGTTCTCGTTTTATATTTATTGTAAATATATTAAACTGTTTTGAATTTCACAAAAATAAAGACTAAGATTAATAAATCATAGCAAAACACAAATATATTTAATCTGTTAAATCTTAACGTATTTTACGAGTCATCTAAAAACATATGAATAAAACATATTTTAGTTAACGATGAAACAACTGCGATTTTATCAGTACTATTATCAGAATGTATGTATAATTAGTATGAAGAAAAAGGGGTTCATAAAATAGGGCATCATTTCTGAAACACTATTTAAAGCTGCATTATTTTTTATTATTAAAATAAAAAGCCTCTACGCGGCTTTTTTAATTTGAGTTTAATCTGGCCTAAATTTTTAAAATAGGTAACTGTTGAATACCCAACGCGGTGAAACTTTAATGATGATTGGTTTTGGCAATAATCGTAGAAGAAGTTTGCACCCTATTTAATAATTTGCAGACAAATAGGGACCGAATGCATATAATATGTACGTGTAGTCTTTTTCATTTTAATAATGTAAGCAAAATGAAGTATGGAAAGGTAAATTATGTTTTAAAACCTTTCTCGTGTAAATTTTAATCCTGTTATAACTAGTCTAATAATAGACGAGGTGATATCACAAAAATTTTAAACAAAATATTTCAATCGAAAAAAAACTTCAAGCGATAATAAACGCGTTGCTTAAAATAAACTTTTACTAGATGAGTGTCGAAAGATTGTACTTAATTATTTTTTAAATAATTAATCTACAAAAATAATGTTTTAACACTATTAATTCGGAGAGTTTTTTTGTTTTTTGGCTAGTTTTTTGTAGAGGAAATTTATGCCAACTGTTCTATTCCTCATTTCCTGCTCCTTTTAATATTTCGATTGACTACACTTTTTTCAGGAGGGTGGGTGCGTAACAAATAAAAAAAACATCTGCATCTTAAACTTAGGAGCACTTCCGTCGTAGTAAAAAATTAGGTTCGAATAAATCTTAAATTAGTGCGGAGGATTAGGAAGTGGTTTGAAAAAAACTCTCTTTGTAAGAAATATGCACGAATGGGGAGATTTGTTTGTGGGCACAAAGAGGAAGTTTTAACTTATGTCTTTAATCTGGAAAATATTTATTATAAAAAATAAAATGTGCGAAATTTGATATCTTTATGGGTATTATGGATTTTACTACAGGATTTATTTTCGATGTCCTGTTAAGAAAAAATGATCTCAAAAAATTATACTTTTTGCTTTTGTGTAAGTCGCATCAGTGATTTATGTTGATAAATTGGAAGGAGCCACTGAAGAGATTTAAAGGACAATAAATTTCCAATTTTCTTGTTTCAATTGACCTGTCCTTTTTATAGTTTCCTTGGTTAAAAAGTAAGACCATTATATTTAAAATGATACATACCTACCTTTAATATTTCCTTTTCAGTAATAAACCTTTATATGAATCATATATTTATTACTGTTTGCTTTGAAAATCTTTAAAAGCTATTTTTATTTGCGAATATACTGAACTCAAGAAGTTTTAACTACAATAAAAGTTTGATAAAAACCAAAGAGAGCAACATTTATACATTCCTCAAAAGAACAAAATATTCTCTTTTATAAAAATTGTATTGTATCTACTTACAAGCAAATTATTTATACTAAAATATAAGAATCCCTAAGGATATTAAAAGAATAAACATGTAAATAAATGTAATGACTTTATTTACAAACATAAAGTAATAGTTTTTGTCTTTTTCAACAAAACATAATTTACAAAAAAAAGAAAATAAAAATGATTTATAAATTTAGACTTAAAGAAAATAATATAAATACGTAAATTTTTATAGTTTGAACCTCTAAGTCTATCTTGGTCGACTAAACTATAAAAAACTTAATATTTTCCAGGAAATTATACCACTCCCAATTTTTTGTGTTTCTAAATATACAAAAACTTTAAAAATGTAATGCAATGTAAAATTTTGTAATAAAAATTGTCCCTAAATATGTTTATACCAAATTTTTCATTCAACAATAACAACAACAAAATTTTAAGGAGTAAATTTTACCCTATATTAATATCTATTTACAGGGAAATATTTATAACAACTATCTTCAAATAATTATTAACAAGTATAACTAGTTAAGACATTGAATAACATTTCTTTTGAATAAATTTAGGTATAAATATATTTGCATCATTCTCTGAATAGCTGAGTTAGCAAAATGTGAAGTCCTAGGTGTTGAATATGTGAAGGTTGGGCAATTCCTTGAGGAAGTTCTTGACTTCTTGCTTTATTTGATTTGACTCAAAGAAGAATTTGTCCAGCAAACCGCTTTATATGTTTCATTACGGGTGTGTATTTCTTCCAAAACATTTTTGTACCGGCTATATCCAATATCCAGTTTCCCATACGACCGAACAGTAATCCAGTTTACTACCAATATATCCTCAAAATAACCTTTTTACGGTATTAATATTTTTAAATAATTTTGAATTCCTTATTATAAATTCTGGAGATTTAAAACAATATTTCGCTATCTGCTGGACATATTGGTTAAAAGTGAGTGAGTCAAATTTGATACCCAAATCCTTATATTTGTCTACTATATTCAGCAAAACTTATATTCATGCACTTACGACTAAATCTCATAATACAGTATTTTGTAGTGTTTAGTGGGAGCTTGTTGCCCGCACACCATGGAACAAGCTTATTTATGTAATTTTGCAGACCTCTTCTGATCTTAGTTCTCTATAATTTGATATCTACTGCATATAAAAGAATTTTTGAATCTATTTCTTGCATAATATCATTAATAAAAATCGAGAACAAAAACGGTCCAAAGACCCTTGACAGACGTCAATTTAATTCTTTGGTATTCAACTTTCAGTTCTCTTTCACTGAGGTATAAGGTATGATGCCATTCTCAACCATAACTTTGGAAATATTTAATAAAATAGTGGCAGTATACCTTTTTGGCATAAAGCCAGTTGAAAATCAGAAAGTAGGTTGCAGATATTAAAATATACGTCTTCTGTTAAAATAGATACAAAATTTTAGAAAACTTTCTCAGAATGGAGATTAAATTAAAAATGTATGTTAATGGTGTTAACAGGTCGAACCAATAATCCTTTAATAAAAAGGATAATAAACCATTCAAAACCATTGTGACACATTATTCGTTATTTTTCTTTATTTTGCTTGAACACACCTTTTTTCCTATTGGATAATTTATCTCCAAAAATTAGGATGTCCAGAAATCCTTGATGTTTCTCTTTAGGGTTTCTCTTTATGGAATTGACGCATGAACAAAATTTTTGTGAATTATTAAATAGTTCTCCTTCTGTAGAACTCAAAATTTTCTTTCTGGCAGCCTTAGTTAGTTTTTTAAGGGTCACGGTGTCCCCTTTTTTGATTTATTTGGTACGCCACTACAAAATTGTACAGTTTTGTTTGAATTTTCAAAATCTTCATTCAATTTACCTCAAAAAAGTACACCTAATTAATTTTGATAGGATTAGTAGTAATTCAGTAATCAAATTTGAAACAATTTAACTTCAAAAAAGGAAAATTAAAATTAAAAACTCTTACCCCCAGTATTATCAAGAGACACTTAATTTTAAATGAGGTTTAATTTGACATACATACCCCCAGTATTATCAACAGACATTTAATTTTAAATGAGGTTTAATTTGACATATATGTATAGTCGTATAGTCTATTTTGCAGCTAAATGTCATTTAAACTATATTCAAACTTCATAAAAATACTATATACCGGGTGGAAATGAAAACCGGGTCACCTCTATAACTTTTTTATTTATGAATGGATAAATTTGAAATTTGAAATGTTCTATGGTTCAAAAAAACAAATTTCATGTGCATTTTTTATTTTCGAAATCACTTCCGGTTTCACCGGAAACACCATGAACTTTGTTTTTTTAAATGTAACATCCCATATTTTTATTCATGGCTTAAAATACTTTTAAAAAAGAAGTATTTTTGAGATATTAGTTTTTATTTTTTGCGAAAAAATTTTTTTTAAAAAAAAAAAAAGGTTTTCGAAGTCGGTGAAAATTACCAAAACTAATTCTAAATAATTCAAATACATAAAATAAATAATCGTTATAAAATCCTCTTTTTAAAAAGTCGAATGACCCGGCATCATTGCATTTAAAAAAAGTGAGATATTTGATAAAATCTTCATTAACTAAGTTTAAAAATTAATAGTTCAAAAACCACTTAAATTTGTTTTCAAATTACAATTTTATTTAGGTATTTGAATTATTTAGAATTAGTTTTGGTACTTTTCACCGACTTCGAAAACCTTTTTTTTTTTTTGAAAAAAATAAAAACTAATATCTCAAAAATACTTCTTTTTTAAAAGTATTTTAAGCCATGAATAAAAATATGGGATGTTACATTTAAAAAAACAAAGTTCATGGTGTTTCCGGTGAAACCGGAAGTGATTTCGAAAATAAAAAATGCACATAAAATTTGTTTTTTTGAACCATAGAACATAACCAAATTTCAAATTTTTTTATTCATAAATAAAAAAGTTATCGAGGTGACCCGGTTTTCATTTCCACCCGGTATATCAAATTAAACCTCATTTAAAATTAATTGTCTGTTGATAATACTGGGGGTTAGAATAACATCTTGTCGGGGTTTTAAATAAAAAAAAACATGTCAGAAACACCCAATTTTAAATTTTAGAAAAATGCTCAAAATGCCCCCCCCCCCCTTCATTTTTTTTTTAAATTTAAAATAGTGTTTCTGAGTTATTCATTTATTTAAAACACCAACTAAAAGTCTTACTAAGAGATATCATTTTAAATTTTGTTTCTTTAATTTAAATTTGTTTGAAATTTTGAAAATTAATTTAATTTTAGCAAGTTCACTGGATCATAAAATTGGAAATTTCATAAATATCAAAATTGAACAGGTGTACTTTTTTATGGTAAATTGAATGAAGATTTTAAAAATCCAATCAAAATTGCAAAAATTTCAGTGGCGTATCAAATAAATTCAAAAAATGGGGCACCTTGACCTGTTTCTACCGCACTGGCTTGTTAAATTAAATCTAAAGTAATGGGTAAAGGTGGCTATTCAGGAGAAGTAATCACCCCTAAAATTTTATTAATTTTCATTCAGCTGATCGATAGAAATCAAAAAATACTAAAACTAAGAAGAAATTTAAACACCCTAGCGTATATTCAGCGACCGCGATGATAAGTTTAGAGACGTTGTTAAAGTTAAACACGTGATTAAAAAATATTTCTTAAAGACGTGATTAACTTTAACAACGTCTCTAAAATTTTCATCACGGTCGCTGAATACATGCTCCTGAATCTCGGTAACAGTTGAGTTTTGGACAATTGTTTATATGAACTGTTTGTCTTATTCTATAAGCACACGGAGACTTGACCACAATTTTAGAAACACCCTGTATAATAGTACACTTTAAAACTTAATAATTGTGAAAATAAAGGCGAAATTTTCAAAATTTCTATGAGAACAGTATAAAATATTTAGGTAATCCAAATCCTGAAATTGGATATCCTGGAAAAAATATCAAGATTTATGAAAAAAATTAAATACAAATCCTAACTTGGGTATACACATTTATAAAATTTGAGAAAATCGTTTAATAGTTTGTCAGTTACAAAGCATATTTATATAATGATGACGTCATTGCTAAATCACCAGTGACGCCATTAATATTTTTATTATACCAAGAGATGGGATTTTAAAAACTAAAATTGACCTGTCCGAGCGATATTCTAAAAAAAATAAATACGGCAGTTATGAATTAGGTTCCAAACTTTATCACCACCCTGTATATATGATTTAAGTTCAAAAAGGTATGAACATATTCATTTTTTAGAAGCAAATTAGTCCTCAACCCACAACTGTTATTTTATTTAACATTTCAGAGTCATCTGATAAATTATTTAATAATTTATAGATGTAGTAAATAGTGGTTCAAATTTGTGCATTGATGAATTACTTCGAGATCTTTCTGTGTAATGATTTTCTTGAAAATTTTTAAGTCATCAGAATATGTTAGGTGTGGTGATTGAGTTACAGAGTTGATATTATTAATAAAAATCAAAAATAAAATAATGCCCTTATTGGAACTCTGAGGTACCCCCACTAAATTATATGTAACCGTCTGATTTAAAATCCTGGACTACATATTGTGCAGATATGATTTTATAACATTTACAAGTGGATTCTTCACTCCTGGTTCTGTGAGTCTACTAAAATCAGTATAAACCACATCCACTTACTGTTGGATATCCATGTCATCTATCATTTATTGCGTAACATTATGAAGAAGTTATATTCAAAAAATTTGAAATCCATCATGTTGATATAGCGATTATTAACTGTAGACAAAATAAGTTCAGTTTAGTAAAGTTACTGAGAATTGCAGTAGGTCGGGAAACGTAGAAACTTTTAGTAGTAATTTCTCCAGGTAACAGAGAATTTCAGATAAAACTGGAACAGAGTCTTTCAGGATAAAAACCCATGGCAAACTTTGACGAACGTTTTTTGGAAAACTTTATGATGTCTTCTTCTTTTATACAGCAATCTCCTGAAGAATTATCAGTAGACGAAGCACTATTTACATTACGTACTTCGGTTCCACTTGCCTTGGTATCGTTTTTCTATTGTAGAAATATCTTGGTGAAATCTTTTACCTTGATCATCGCTAACGGCGCCAACATTTTTAAGAAAGAAGTCCAAATGGGAATAATGAAAATGTTTTTTGGGGACATGTTACAACCCAAAACCTATTATAAATGATTAAAAGCTTCTGGATAATAATTTTATAGTTACTTGATCGGTGATTTTCAACAAAATTTGAGGTGGTCACTTCCATGATAGATTCCCAAGATGTTTTTTCTTTAAATATTTCATCAATTGCATGATTTGTGGACCTATAAATATATCCTTTTTAAGAGGATATGGAGTCTACAAAATAATATGGGTTTTTACCTGTTTTTATCTATCAAACTACGTCAATATGTATTGAGCTATATACAAAATAAGAATATCATATGAAATTGGAACCTCTGCTTTAAACTTGTATGTATACGTCAAATTTGGCATATTTTAATCTTATTTTTTGGACATAATAATTTAATTTTTGAAAAAGTCGGCGTTTAGCAGTCTAGCCTTGAATGTTATTTAATCTATGCAATTATAAAACTGAATGTTATTTACAAAATATGGTTGTAGTTTGAAATAATTGCAATCCATATTTCGTAAATTTTAAACACGCGTTTTAACGGTAAAAGCAGCTATTACCTCCGTAGTCTAGGTGATACATATTTTAAAATATAACATAAATGAAGATTTTTATTGGTACTTTCAGCCTAATTATGTGGGATGTAGTGTGGGTCAAGATTTCTTCCTCAAATTCAAGAAAAAGCTCAAAATAACGTTTAATATCGGAGCGCAGTTCTACTTAGACTCCCAATCCTCTTAAACTTGGCATCATTGATTTTGGAAATTTATTATGTTTCTAATATAAAAATCCACCGCATCCCTATCCATTGTTTTCACAAAGTTCTTCGTTGTAACATATTCCATCCCTTTAATTGAGATCCCAAAAGTTCTGCCTACTGTTTCGACAAATTTAAATCAGTAACCAAACCATTGAGATCTTCTTGAGGTAGTATAAGTGGCCAGTTAGTTAGGAAGCTTCTTGAAAATCAGGATCAAACTTTATGTAATTTTCTTCCTCTGATTCCTTTGAGTTGGTTCTGTTATAAGTACTAGATCTTCGTTGTGCGGTATCAGTTTTATAGCAATTACATATTTTTTTTATTTTTTGGGTAATGCCATTAGTATCAGTAAGGCAAAAATAACAATTTTACGATTAGTCTGTGGGTTCCATCCAAATCATTGGAATATCCAGTAAGAAACCTCACAGAATGCAACAGATGTGAGGAAACCAAACTTTGTCTTGGTGCCTTACAGGAAACCAAAAAACCTGTATATAAATATTTTAATATAGCCTTTCGGAAAATAAATCAATTGAAAAATATCCTTGGCCAGGATTCGAACCTGGGAATTTTTTCATTTATTCATTCGTTCATTTTTTGCTTGCCATTAGTTAACTGCTGCTTATTTCTGCCGTATTTCGTAGACTCTATAGGTAGAATAAAATTGTAAATAAGATTTTTTGAAAATTTCTAAATAATCTAAAATTTTGGATTATAAGAAGTATTATTAGTATATTATTGAAGAATTGCTCCCTAAATAATTTCATTCAAAAAGCTATTAAACTTCAATTAATGAAGCAATTTTTTCGTCCAAATTTTTCTTTGAGTTAAATAAAAATCCTTACGCATAAATTTCCAAAAATGTTTTTTTAGTGCTATTTATCTTAATAAATATTTACTTTAATCTTCACCACCTGTAGAAACTTGTTAATGGAATATAAAATTAATATATCCTGAAAATAGTAAAAACCGGTAAATTATTTAGCTATTTTGAATGTTTTTAAATAAAATTATTATATCAGTGGTTATTATCGTATTCGTTGAAAAAAGTAGTTTTCAAATTTTAAAACGAAAACGACTTTAATTTCCAGAAATTTTTCTTACAAAACGACATCTGTTTCATGAAAAAAGTAGAAGTTGTTTATATGTATTTAGATTACTTTAAAAATAGTAAAATAGTACCTATTGTTTATAAATAAAAAACTTTAGTTTCGGGTTTCTACCTCATTATAAAAGAGCGTGTGAAAATAAATAACTATGATGGGGGACAAAAGTAAACTCGTCCAAGTCTTGTGTACTTAGGTCTAAACAATGGCCACCCCAAAAAGGATAAGATGGATCAAATATTCTATAACAAGTTGTAAATAGATGTATTATACTAGTTTGAAATAATCGTATTCAAATTTGTTTACCGAAATCACCTTTCTTTGCAATGTAATAAAATTTTGGAAAATCAATGAAAATCCTGAAAGTTCCTATTGTAAGAAAATGAGGGTTATTCAATTTAATATATTGTAGATGAGTTTTTAAGATTAAAGCAATTTACTTAAACATTTTCATACAAAACGTTGATTTAAAATTTAATAAGCCCTTAATTTTTTTAAGATTTTTTTTGATTTGAGTTAAATTAAAGTAAACACCGTTTTCATCGACATAAACGAGATAATAATAAAAAATGTTGTAATAAAAGTGTGCTCGGTAAATATTGCCGAGTTTGTTGACGATCTAGCGACTTACAAGGCATGCTCAAAGATGTTTTCTTTGTACCCTTATTTACTCCATCATCACAGAAATAAGATAATCCGGTTATAACATGTTGGTCGCGCGTGCTTTTCTTTCGCCTCTATGTTTAGGAACATCTGTCTTGACACGAGAGATCGTTACAAGGATTTTATTAAATTATACTTAAGTGTTATCATTATCTTCACTTTGTCTCGAACGGATTTCTTTGAGCAAGTGTTAGAGCTTAAACTACGATAATTTTCCTGCAAAAAGTGTAATAACAAAGTTAAGAGCAAGCCAAGTAATTGCCTATTTTCTTAATACTTTAGTTTTAAACTCGCTGTATTATTTTTGTTCGCCTGGTATATTTTTAATAGAATTGTGGCTCGAAAAAATTAGAAAGAAAAATAAAGTTCTTTTCTTAACTTTTTCCTTAAAGGAATTAGTTTAAGGTCACGAAAGTTTTAATAAACATCAATCAAATAAATACAAAAAATATTATAACTTGGATATTTGATGATACCACAACATTTGTCTTGATAAGTGGTTAAAGTAGGTACTATATAATAAAATTGAAATTGTAATTATAATCACCTCTATAAAGGAAATTTATAATAGAAAATTTTATATACTGGTAAATTTATGATAATAACTTAAACCATGGGGGTAATTACTTTTTATAATATAGCCAGGATATAAAAGAGAAATGTATATAACTACACCGTAGAAATTATAGAACAAAAGAGGAAGTCTCGTGTATAAGTAGTGTTGGTCTATTTTTATTTTCTGGGATAAATTTTTCTTTTGATAAATATATTAAAGAAAACCTGTCAACAAAAACAGCAACAACAAAAGCATTCTTGTCGATAAATAAGAACTATATTGTCCTGTAGCAATGATACAATTATAAAAAAGAAACCTTTATTTCTATTTCACTGAAACGTATTTCTTTAAATACCTTTTTGTGCGATTTTTATCAATTTCCTTTGTTGATAAAAAAACGTATCGGACCCTCCCTCGATAAAGGGCAAATCCAATTCATAAAAAAGTTTAATAATAAAAAAGCACCGGCCGTAAATTTTAATTTCAGAAAGTGTTATATTTCGCATGAAAAGGCTTTGTGTTTGCGGACTTTCCATAAAAACTTCCATGGGAATTCACCCTTTTTGTACATGCACAGGTAGAAAGTAGGAACATATTGAATCTAGGACGTGTTGATGAATATTTTTGGGATTGAGTGATATTTATCAACGTTCTTTTTTATTTTTAGCCTAGATGATTATAAATTACGACGAAAATCCACCCTTTCGTGCTTGAGACCGACTCGAAGAAATAATAAATTCTGTGTAATTACTCCAGTTGGGCTATAATTCAGGCCAATTCATAACATTTAAAAGTTTAGCGAAATAATAGGCTGTTAGAAAAGAAGGACGATTTACTTATGTAATTAAAGAATTATCGACCCATATCAATGTCAAAGAGCAAACTCGAAATGGAAGATTCGGAAATAATGGCACAGGTCGAATGAGGTTGGAGTGTTGGGCTCTTCCCTTTTGGACTAGATGGACAGTAATTTATTGCTTAATATCTCCTCCGAGCGCTAGGAACACGTGAATTTGATAATAATGATAATTCTTCCACCCAAGGGTATTTTCAAGGTAAGAATGCGTTTAACTATTTACGTGAGTTATGATTAATACCACAAGCTGTACAAGAGAAATTATTATTAATACAACATATTGAATACTTTATAATGACGGATTCACAGTCGTAAAGTTTCGAATGGAAATATTAAATCAAATAAAATATTCAACAAAATTGTTGAGAGGTAAACACTATTTTGAATAATGATTATTGAATCAAGTACCGAAGTGTTGTTTTTGTTTTTATTGATAAATAATGTAATTAATTGAGTATTACCAATAATTGATAGTTCAATAAGTCTTTAGTGAGAACTATTTTTTATTGAACCTTAACAGGTTATTATTTTAAATTTAGAAAAATGGGTTAAGGAATACCAGTTGTAGATAAATTAGTTGGACTAAAAAATTATATCTCATGGAAATTTGTAATGAAATCATATTTAGAAATTGAAGATCTTTAGGGTAGTATTATAGATGAAAAAGGATATATTGAAAATAAAAAGAAAGAAATAAAGACAAGACAATAAAAATAATTTTGTCCATTGCTTCTATAATTTTTGTACATACTCAAGATATAAAAACTGCTAAAAAAGTCTGGGATAAACTCAAGAATATATTTGAGAATTCAAGACTTTGTAGAAGACCTGGTTTATTGATTGCAAATCAGTGGATGAATATTTTAGTAAAATAATGATAACACCATTTAAATTGAATGAGTTGGATATTGAAGTTAAAGAAGAATGGACATGCACTTTATTGTTAGCAGGACTTCCAGAAGAATACAAACCTATAATTATGGAGCTCATGACTCAGGAGTTTCGAATTAAGGAAAATCTGTAGGTGATACTTCCAGTGATGGAAATTTTAGAGGATTTAATAAACGATTTTAAAGATTTTTGTAATATAAAATGTTCTTCTTGTAATAAATGGTCATTTTGCAAAAATAAGAAATATGATTTCCATAAAAATGAAAATAACGACAAAGATAATTTGAAATCTTAGTGTTCAATTGAAAATAAACACAAAACTTCAGAAGATTGGTATACATATATATTCTTGTGTACCTATAATCTGACATGACAGGAAATTTAAATATTATGAAAAATATAATACCATGTGAAAATATTATAAAAAATAGTAAATAGTTCGGAATTGATAGTAGAAAAAACTATCAATTTGCCACTTTAATTAACAGGAAGACAGAAAATATTCAAGTAGAAAATGTTTTATACGTTCCTGATTTAACAGGTAAATTATCATCATTGAGTAAAATAGTTTGTTCTGGGAATACTATAATATTTACAAATGATTGATGTGAAATAATAAATCTAAGTGGTAAGATTTTGTCCCAACTACAGAATATTCTTTATATCTAAATGAGAATATGTTTGAAAAATGTCATTTATGGCATAAACATCTTGGACATCTAAACCCAAAAAGTTATGAGAATTTAATAAAATTAAGTTTACGGTAATTTTCAAGATTGTGATTCCAATGCTTGTGTTTGCTTGTTTAAAAGGTAAACATCATAGGTCTTCTTTTTTATCAAGTAAAAGGAAATCAAAATATTTACTTGAATTGGTTTATTTAGATGTATGTGGTCTAATGAAAATTGATTCTTTGGGTGGTTCAAAATATTTTTTGATATTTATCAATGATTATTCCAGAAAAGTATTTTTTTAATTTTTGAAACATAAAAGTCGAGTGGTCACAACAATTGAACAATTCAAAAATATGGTAGAAAATCAAACAGGGAAATGAATCAAGTATTTAAGAACGGACAATGGTACAATAATTTCAATAAAAGTTTGAAGAATATTTTAAGAAAAAACGGATTCAAACATCAGTTGAATCCCCTAGTTTCAAAATCCGAAAAATACATTTTTGGTAGATAATTAGTTTAATACACATTCAGATATAGTAGAATAATATTTTTTCATTGAAAAAATCACTAAAAACTTCGAAAAATACCATTAAAATATAGAGTTACTTTCAAAAGTCGGCAAATCCAATTGATTTTGATATCAAATCAAACATTATGAAACAGATATTTGCAATTTCCTAATATTTTACCAAAATGGACTGTCGGGTTTTGAAACTAGAAGTTTCAATTAACAGTACCATGTAATACATACCAAAATCGTACTGCTGAACGTACCAATCGTAGAGAAAGTGCTGCAAAAATGGAAGGGTGGTGGTAATGTGGAGTGACTAGTGTTGCAATGTGGTGGCAATCCCTTAAACCTATTGCTAAGTTCCATTTTTTAGTTCCTAAGAGTGCCGACAGTGGGTCCACATGGTGCAGTCAGTGGAGTATTTTCTCAAAGTTTTTCTCAACTTTTCAATATTTTAAGAAAAGTTTTCAAATTCGTTTTTATCAGAAAACCTTTTAAGTTATTGGATAATGGGCTAGCAAAAACTTTAACAAGAAGAAAAACACTATATTCTTGTGGAATTAACTGACTATGTTGGTAATGTGGAAACATAAAACTGGAGGTAACGTATTGTATATAGATTAGAAAATGTAAATTTTTTTATAGTCTTATAAGGAGTTTCTGGTAAAATTTAGTTAGAAACATATTAGTGCTAAGTTGTCAAAAAATATTGGGCTAAAGCAACACCAAGTGCAGGTTAATTATTTAATTTTTCAACGAATGCAATAAAAGGAAAAACCCCACAAGAAAAAATTTGGTTCAGTAAGAAACCATGTTTGGAAAATTTAAAAATGTTTGGATGCAAAGCACTTATTCATGTTCCACAACAGAAGAAAATAGAAATGGGATAAAAAATCAACCTGTGGAATATTGTGAAAGGTTAAAGATTTTGGAAGTAAAACATTAACAGAATTGAAGTATGCAAATATGGTGTTTTATTAGAAAATTAAGTTTTTTTGAATGCTAATGAAAATGAAGGAATATGTAGATTTTCCAGAAATATGAAGTTTAGAAGAAAATATTTATAGGGTAATAAAACAACGTCTTAAAACCAACCTCAGTTACTTATATTTAATAATATCTTATCTAATGCATTTCGAGGATATGATTCCTCATCTGCAGATATACATTTAATTATTAAACATAGAACCTATTAGATGTACAAGTAACAAATTTTCAGTTAAGTGGAGGTTCACACATTGGACGCATTAAATTATTATTATTTTATAAGGCTCTCTTGACTATATAACCATCAAAAACCATTTTTATTCCTGCTATTAAACGTAAACTTGTATTGGAAAGCGTTGACCAACTTAGGGTGTAACGCAAAGCCGTATCGGATAGCGTCAACCAACTTAGGGTGTAACACAAAGACGTATTGGGTAGCGTCAACCAACTTGGTTTGTAACACAAAGACGTATTGGAAAACGTCAACCAGCTTGGGGTATGACACAAATAACGTATTGGAAAGCGTCAACCAACTCAGGGTATAACGCATAAACGTGTTGGAAGGCGTCAACCAACTTGGGGTAAAGCCTAAACGTATTGGAACGCGTCACCAACTTAGGGTGTAACGCAAAACGGCTTGTTTCTTAAATCTTGAACATCATATTTGCATAGCAACTATTATGAATCCCTCGTCTTAATTTTAGGGGGTAACGCATACGAACTTTACGTAAAAAATAATTATCTTCTGCTGTATATAAATTGAACCAATATTTAGGTTAAGTAGCCTCACTCCAATTAATATTGACTAGGTTGGAGTTCCTAAATTCTTTTGTCAAAAACATAAAAATCACATTTAAGAATCACTTAAAAACGAAACTGATGACAACAGATTAAAACTTTTAAATTAGAACGACATACTTGGTCAATCGACCATTTTGGACTTTCGCTTAGAAATGAAAATATTTATGTTGAAGAAGGAACAGGAAATTAAGAAGTTTTTGTAGAAGTAGAACAGGAAATTCAGAAACAAGAATTACAGAAGTTTTTGTTGAAGAAGAAACAGAAAATACAACAGGAATAAATAATTTAGAATCAATGATATTTTGAATTCATTTATAGCAGATAATGAAAATTATTTAGATTCTGAAATTCTTGAGACAGTTGCAGAAGTAAGCAAAGGAAAAGTAAAGAATAATGGGTAAGTCCAATGGAACAAGAGTATCAAACATTAATCTTAAACATAAAACGGGATTTAAAGGATTTATCAAGGGATAAAAAAGGAAATAGTGAAAATTATAGGGAATTTTAACAAGCAATAGATGACGCTGTTGGCCCTCTGTGGTAAATTAATGAACTACTGAAGCCAGTATTGTACCTACATGTTTGAATATAGGTTAAAGTCATCCTAAGTGTTTTCTTACAAAGTTTTTAATAAATATTCTTCTAATTTAAATTTAAAATCAATATTTATTTAAAATAGGCAAAGTTACTACTGACGTTTTATAGTTGCTTTGCAGTTTCACAAGACAGGAGGAGAGTATTTACCTTTTACCTAAAATCACGAATAAACCTTGTCTTATAGTAAAAGGTTCTAATCAAAAGAAAGGACTAGAAAATGAAGAGGCGTTTTCACCAGTAATACGAAATTGTTCAATTAGATATTAGAATTTTATTTGCATTGGCAGTAAATGGATGTTGTTACTGCATATTTTCAACGAGATTTAAAAGAAGAAGTTTACATTTACTAACCTGAAAATTTCATAGACAAAATAATCAAACAAAGGTTTGTTTGTTAAAATAGGTGAGGTATGATCTTAAGCAAAGTGGAAGAGTATTTAATACTAAATTAAACAAAATTATGTTTAACATGGAATTTAAGCAAACAAGGGCAGGCAGATGTATTTATTATAAAAAGGAAAATCATTTCATGGTAATAATTGGTGTTTATATAGATGATTTAATAATTCTATCTACCAAAAATAAAATAATGGATTCAAAAATATTTAAAAGGATTTTGGACAAATGAAGAATGCACATAAATAGAGACTTAAAAAATTAAACAATTGAAGTGGTTCAAAAACAATACTTAATAAACATATTAAATATGAAAGATTTCAAACTTGTCGGTACTCCAAGTTATACAAATCAATGATTTCTCAATTTGTTATCCACTGATGAAGATCATTGCTAGTTTAGAAAAGCGGGCAGATGTTTGTGTTGCTACTGGATTACTAAGTAGATTTTGTAAAAATCCTACACAAGCACATTGGAAAATGAATATTGCATTATTTGAAAGGTATCATGAATATGAAATTGGTATATTGTAGAAAGAAAATGGTTGTTATCTGGTTATAGTGATGATGATTGGGAAAATGAAGCAGATGATAAACATTCAGTAACAGGAAATTTATTCAAATTTCAAAGAGCTTCTGCATTTTGGTCCAGTAAAAAAGAAATGTGGAATTATCAACTACAGAAACAGAATAAATGGCTATTTCATCAACTTGTAAAGAAGCGATTTGGATCACACATTTCAAATCTTGGTATGTTTAAACTGTAGAATCTTTGCGTAAGCCTATATCAAATATGAGCCACTAAGAAGAGAGATATTCTTTGAAGTACCAATCTCCAATGATTTGTCGTGAACTATCAAATCATCACAATGTCTGTTATTTTTGTGTGGCGAATATTAATGGAATAAACCGCAAAAACCATTGAAAATGGATTTATCAAAAATTTGCCATCTGTCACTAGACTTTTTCGAAGTTCCATTGATGCATTAGCACCACGATCATCAACAAATCAGAAAAGTAAGTTAGAAAAACAAATCATTGATTGTTTGTCTAAAACTGCATCAGAATTATTAGCGTCCCGGTTGAAAGAAAGAAATCTTATAATAAAAGATACGAGAATCTCGTATTACCTACCATGAAGAAGAATGTTCTTCCTTTCTTTTCTGAAGAGGATGATTTTGTATTTTTTAAGAATATTTCTGGGTAATTACTGCAGTGGGCTTATATGAATACGAGTCAAACGAATAGCGTCTATTTATAGACTCGTGAGAAAGAGGTACCAAATGTTTTGTTTTACATAACGGCAAGATAGGTTCTTTGTCTATTGCACGGTCAACAAAACTGCAGGAAGAATATTTGACAATATCCTTAGAGATGGATAAAGTAAAGACGAACGCAAGTGGCTTATTTATGTGGATCTTAAAATGGTCAATTTTTTATTGGGCCTACAAAGTGGGTATACGAAATATTCCTATTTTCTCTGCTCATGGGACAACAGGTCAAAAGCTCAGCATTGGACTAAGAAAGACTGGCCTAAGGAATGATTTGTTTCCAAGGAGTCTAAATGTTATACATCCAGCACTTTTTCCAAAAGACCTAATAATATTACCTCCTCTACACACCAAAATAAGATTAATCAAACAATTTGTAGAAGTGAACAAGGAAGGTGAATGCTTCCTGTACATTTATAGAAAATTTCCGAATTTAAGTAAATGTTGGAATTTTTGATGAGGTTTATAAATTTGTTTGGATTGTGAAAAACTTCTTTGGAAATAAAATAGGTGATGACTATTCCCAGCACGTTGAGAAGATGTATCATTTCAACGAGCTTGAATGCAACATGAGCTAATTGTTCACCTTGTTTCTCGCTGAAGTGGCCAAGATTCTCAGGTTTAAATGATTAGCTTAGGAAATGTAGCAATTAAGCTATACAATCATTTAGACTTGAGAATCTTGGCCATTTCGGCGAGGAACAAGGTGAACAATTCCACCAGGACTCTACTTATACAAGAAAATCTTGCAAAAGTATTTTTTTCAGATTAAGTGCTAAATAAAATGTTCAGAGATTAAAAACGTCACATTTTATCCCAAAAACTTGACCTTATTAAGATAAACTTTAGCCTAAAAAGTAAGTTTAGAATCATGCATAAAACTCCATGTAACAGAAATGTTGTTGGGTTTTATTAAGCCTCAACAAAACTTTATTTTATACAACTGCTATATTTAGTGAAAGAGCAATGCAAACAAAAATTATGTATGCATTATTTTGTAATGTAGTTATTCAAATGCTGAATTAATATTATCTACATGGATATCAATATTACTAAACAAGATAATCCCTTAAATTGGTCCTTTCTTCTCTAAATTAGTTATCCGCTCGAGAAGGGTATTTTTTACGAAGTGCTGAATTACAGGGTGGAACAAGAATATACATAGATAGTAACGGAGCCAATAACTAGTGTGGGGATTTTAGTCACAATACTCCACAGAGACTACACATGTGGGGTTGGACGATTATAGGACATGGATTGATCCTATACGTCTGGGGTGAGGGCGGGCATTAGCAAGATACAAATTGCAATTTCATTTAATCCTGTGTCCTGTGTATAAAGTAGGGGAGTGTACTTATTGGGAACTGATCGATGTTTTAGGTGTTTTACTCACACAACGTCATACCAATTTTATATTTAACGAGTACACAAAACACCATTTAAATTGTACCCTTTGTTTCTATTACGTAAAATTAAATGACGAGTATTTATTTTACTGTAAATCCTGCACTTTTTTCTATTCATTCTCATTATTTAATGAAATCTTTTCTTGTCGCATTGCGACATGTAAACAGTGAATACCGTAAATGGTATGTTTCATTTTCGGTCTACTTGTCATTCAAGAAACTACTACTATTAAGTCATTTATGCAACCGAAACCCCTTACAATTTTATTCTGCAATAATTATAGACACCCATAATTTGTTTGTAGAACCAACCTAGCAATTAATTCGAAAAGTTTTAAATGCAGTTTCCCCAAATTAAAATTTAATTATTGTTTTTGAAAAGTACAGGTAAGATTTTCGAGTATTCCGTTCGCGCTAAGGTATTCCTAAATTGAATTCCAAAGCCGCTTTTGTTGGTGAAATACATGCATGAAGAGGCTTTGATGTAGACGAGAAAAACAATTCCATTAGTTGGTTGCGGGCATAATCAATTTCCCCTTTATAGCACACGTTACGGCCAAGATTTATTAATTACGACAGAGAAACTTCAAACCAACAAAAAGCAAAACTGTTGGGGTGAATTATTAATATTTCGACTACGTGTTACGTTTTTGCTTACCGGAAATTTGTTTTTACGCAAATTTTCAATGCTATTACTACCTCTAAGCTTAATTAGCATACATTTACACACTTTTCTCTCATAATTTATTATGTTTTAAATATGTACTTCTAGTAGATATTCGAAAAATTTAAAAATGTACCTTTTAAATTTAGAATCTATTTTCCAAGTTGTTGTATTTCTAAACGACTAACACAAAAGACTAAATATATAGAGTAGTCCAACGAAAAGTTAGTTAGTTAGTTTAGATATTTGAGAAGTCTACTTTCAAAACACAAATTCTCCACTTTTGTCAAAAATAAAAAGTTTGTTCCATCTTTTAGAGAATGTTTAAATGTACAAGTTAGTACCAAAAATTCAAGCAAAAGTCTCATTATCCTATTAGAATTAATTCATAAATCAAGGCACCCTACAAAATTCTTATTCTCCACCAATAATCAGCTGAAACAGCAGCTTGTTAGTTACTTTATTCCATCCTTTTAAGTTTAGTATACAATATTATAATAGAGTTGTTCTTAATAATTTTATTAATATAATTAATTAACGAAATATTAAATTTTTGAAAACATTACAACTGTAATCGAAGTTAACCTGAGCCCATGTCAGGAAGGTGAAAAAAACCGAATACCCAAGATACCTCCTACAAATTGAAAACTAAATGTAGCCAACGAAAAGAGGTTAGTTTTTCAACAAAATAATTCCTTATATATGTATAAATAAATTTTACTATTTTACTCAAGACGTTCTGACAAAAATCTACAGGAAGCTCTAAAATGTAGACCTCTGAAAATGCAAGAGATTCTCAAGTTCCACAATAAAATTATCATACAAAGGTCAAAGTAGAAAAGCATAAATTTCTTATAAAATATATTGGAATGAAATAAAATAAATGGCCAATAAATAAAACGGTCCGTGCTTTCGATCAAAATATTTTATTCCAGACTTAAAATTGCGTTTGGTATTATTCAATTATTTTCGAACAATCTTGGTTTTGAGATTCTCAGAACAGATGTATGTTCTACTTGTTTAGAATTAAGTGAAATAATTAGAACAGCACAAGATGTAAGTTAAAAGGAAAAGCTTTTAGAACTCAAAAATGTATTCAGAACTTAAAGGCAAAAGCTTTCTATAAATTACTTGGGGAAAATATAGAAGAGATTTTGTCAAATGGTTGCGAGTCAAAATAAGATTTCTACTTTGGTTGAAATAATTTGTAAGTGGCTTCTTTGATCCCCAGTGAATACAGAAGTAGAACTATTTTTTTCAGTGACTGGTCAGAGCTTTCTTCCAACTGATACATACATTTTGGGCCTTATTT
Organism: Stenus bimaculatus; assembly: GCA_963971135.1. NCBI lineage: Eukaryota > Metazoa > Arthropoda > Insecta > Coleoptera > Staphylinidae > Stenus > Stenus bimaculatus. Next base: position 19,063,797 of record OZ020187.1, read on the forward strand.
TGCTACCAGAACAATATCTAAAAAAAATTTCACAATTTCGACCTTTAAGAAACTAGGAATGGACTGCCCTGATCTGGTATGTAAAAAAGCTAAAGGATCAGTTATATAATTGTCAGGATCATGGGACTTCCAACTTCAAGTGTCTAAAAAGATAAAGGTTCTTGTTCAGGGAGAAGCAAATTATAGTAGTATTGTACCCAAAAGCTTTAGCAAAAAAGTAAAATCTTTAAATCAAATAAATCCAATCATTATAGAAGAAAAACATTTTCTAATAGATGAAAGGAAAAAAGATATAAATTCCCTTCTTTGCAAACAATGTGGTAAAAACTGGAGAGAGAATGAACAACTACTTTTCCTCTTTTGTAAACCCATTCTTGATAATTCTGAAGAGGACACACCTGAAATGATATACTTTGTAAACCTCAAGAAGTACTGACTGAGCTCCAAATATAAAGAAAAGATTTTTTGTACATTTTTATTTTTTACAATTAAATAATCCTGCAAAATATCACATTCTCCAAGAATAGTCCTTAAATAAATTAATATATTCACGTGCCCTGGCTACTTAATCAAAACACTTTTTTACAGCAAAATTACTATCAGTGGAGATTGACCCCTCATTTGATGAAATGCAAGAAAAAACAAAAAAAAAATTAATCGAATTATTTTAAAGATATTTAAAGTTTGACATTTAAAGTGTATATTTTTGGTTTGATCAAACAAAATTCCAAAATTGTAATATTAGACTAACTTTGCTTATGAGGATAGTAGGTACATTCGGTTGAGACTTCTGTTTTTGGTCATAAAAATGTTTCTCTCAAAGCTTTTAAAAATTTTCTTTTTTTTTGATGCACTATTTTCTGGCTATAATTTTTGCAAACTACCATGAGTTAACTGGCGGTATTTTTTTAGTAATTCTTTGCCTAAACTGTACCAGAAATCCTTACAGAGATTTTCAAGTTTCCTTAAAGGAAATAATAAAGTGGAGTAAAACTGGAAATCAGACTAGTTATTTCAAAGTACCTCTAAGGTAAATCTAAGCGGTCGTTTATAATGAAAGGGGGCTTAGTTCTGTTAGAAGAATACTAATCGAATGGTCTCTAAAAATAGTAGTTTGTGAGGACTTCAAGCAATGCTCTCGCATAATAATCCCATCATCATCAACAATTTGAACGAAAAAAAAACGACGAATTTAAGAAAAATATTCAGTCAATATTACTATCACCACCTAAGACAATTGGAGTCATTGAGCAAAATTATCTTTATTTAATTCGTGAACTAATTGTATTTCAAGGATGGTATTTGTGACTTTCCAAGATACGCTCAAATGTTGTTCTGCAGATGTGAGGTTCAATAATCTTCTTTGAGTCGCATGTTGGGTTTGCAAAAACACAATTATTCCAGATTATATTTGGCATTGCAATATAAAACACATTTACTGTAAGACCATGTAGAATCAAAAACTAAATTTGCGCACATCGATCTGTTGAAATGGCTAATTCTAAAAGTTAAAGGAAAACGATAAACAAACCAGATAACAACACATATTTTGGATTAAGCCAATAGTTTTTTCCATAGACCTTATTGGTGGTGTAGATGTGTGCAAAAAAATAAAATTGCGATTTATAAGTTTTTAAAAATTTGGACTTGGTCGATTTTTGCAGCAAAATATTTTCATTTGCTACGAATATAGCATAAACTGTAGTTTATTTTTTTACATTTGTCAAATATATCTATATTCTTCCAATACTAACTAGTGTTTGTCAAATATATCTTATTATATTCTTCCAACACTGGTGATAATCGCAATTTAATTTTTTTTGCATTTTAGTTTTACTCACAGATCTATACCACAAATAAGGCCTATGGAAAAACATATTGGCTTATTCCAAAATATGTGGTTATCTGGTATGTTTATCGTTTTCCCATAACTTTTAGAATTTGAATTTGATCGGGTGGTATATTTTTGAACCATTCGATACAATGTCGAATGCGACTTTCATCATTCTATCCTTGTCATTCAAAAGCAAAAATAAGAGTCTGTCCTTGTCATGTCGTAGACGACATCGTGTAGAGTGATTCAAAAATAACATCTCGGTTATTTTACTACTAAGTAGATTTAATTAAATATCTATTTAAAAGAAGAATCAGATTTAAGACTTCATTCTGTTCCTCTTCAGTTCTTACTTGATCGACTCTTTGCTTTTAATATCATTGTTCTGCTGCTGGTACATACTTCATGTACAGGGGTCTTTATATCCTTAATCCCAGTTTCTTACATATACTTCTCTCTTCCTTCCTTTTTTTCAAAGAATTAATATTTACATCTTGCTTCGTCACTTTTTTATGGTTGAGTGTTTTTTTATTTCCTACACAAAGTTTATGCATTAAACGACTGTTACTAGGCTGATCCTTATCACGTGGCACATATTTATTTCCAAACAGCTGAAACGGCTCTTATTCGCTAAAAACCATTGTTTACTAAAAACTCAAAGCACTTAAAAACTAATAAAAATATACCAGAACTACACATAGCACATAAAGCTGCATAGATAAAGGCAAACCGAGTACAATACTATTTCCAATACAGGTAAGTCTTCCATCGTTTTGCCAAAATAATAATTAAAAATAATAAATATTTGTGTACAAACCTTAGACAAGTCCAGGATTTTTTCCACCAAGTACTTCCTCGGCCAATTTCAAAAGGACTATAAAATACATTGTTACGCTCTGAACTCTGAACTTGAATGACTATTACACCAATCGATTGATAAATAATACTAAGAATACCCATTGGTTTTCCAATTTACAAAAAAAAAATGACATGGCCGATTATTCCACAAAAGTTTTCAATTTGTGTCATACCTTTGCTGAAATTTTGATACTTTTTGAAAATTCACTATTAATTTTCAAAGGATCTTACCCATAGTATAAAAATATTGATTTATTCAAGAAACTAACTTTAACACACACAGAAGACTCGGTTTAATTTGTCGACTAGAGTAAAAGTAATTTTTTTTTCTGAAAACCTGAAAAGGCCAATAAAATAACATTGTGTTTATAAATACTGAAAGCAATATTAAAAAAAAAATGCGGAAATAAATAAATCCCCAAACGTGACGTTAACAACGATTGTATGAAGGAGATTGGTTTGATATTTAAAATCTCCTAAAGTCAAGATAGAGTTTTTACCCCTCCTAAATAAAATTACCAATGTAAGATTTCAAGGAATCGGATCGTAAATTGAAGATTGGAGATATGCATTGAAAAGTGCTTTTAAAGTAATATTAAAAATACAAAAACTAGAAAAATCAGTTTTTAACAAAAAGTTCTTTGAAATTTTTGGTAAAACACTCAACTTGAAATTTGTAGGAGTAACAAGTATCCCATCCTTTGGAAAACGCTGTAAGCTTTAATATATCACGAAAAATGAAAACCGAAATGTTCTAGAGAATTTGGGTTTTATAAAATTATGACATAATGACATAATGTATAACGATCACTTATCTATACATAATTATTATGTATAGATAAGTGATCGTTCAATTCGGGCTTGGTTGATTAAAATTTTTCATTTCACATTTATAGAAAGTTTATTGAAACTTGATAATAATTGCACTGTTTGGTACATACAGTAAGTACACCAAAGATTAAAACAGTTATTGCGTACTCAATAACTACCCGCTGTTGTATGTGCACTTTACACTTGGAAATGGTGACGTTTGTTGTTCATAACAAAGGTTTGTAATTATTTCAAAGTGAACATTTTCAATTACCTGAAAATGTGCGTCAAAATTCGTTACCTAAAATTTATCTGATTTATTTATTTTATGAATTTTGCAGCAACTTCCTTCCTATATTCGCATAACTTTCCTAAAATATGAATAAATTATTCTTAAGAGCAAACATCGAATTGATTTCTCGTTGAAATTACGCCTACACATTGCCCAGATTGGAATGTGAATTTTCTTGAACATTTATCGATTATAAGCAATCATAACTTTGTTAACCATTGTTCTCAATTATCAAAATCAACTTGAGTATTCCCCAATCTAATTTTCCCAACCGTGGCTCATTCCAATCAGACCACTAAACAACTTTAAACATAAAAATATGCCTCCCATCCTCTGTAACAATTTAATAATGTCAACTTCAGACATTCACCCTCGTACTTCAGGTGCATTTTTGAAATGCAACTCGTCGGGGTCGCCGGCCCTTGAATACGAATTTTCATAGGCTCGTTTCCCCCAGGGAAATAAGCTACGCATTCCCGTGCGGCTTTTGTTCTGTTTTTCACTGTAAACATCAAACTAATCAGGACCACATTTAATATTTATTGAAAAAAATTCTGGCAAAAAATGAGTGGACGCACGACTTTTCAGAACACACCAAGGCAATTTTCAAGATGGAAGGGATAAGACGGTGTTTAATATTTATACCCTTTGGTTTCTTTCTTCGAATATAAAGACCATTAAACAAAAAGCAGCCATAAATCTAAATTTTAATATTACAGAATATGAAGGAAGAGTAATTTTTTTATTATGCAAATTGAAAATGTATTGTACATTTTTTTAATTATGAAATGAGTAGTTGTTAGAGTTTAAATTGTTCCATAGTTGTTTTTGATGTATGTGGGTTATTGCGAGTAATGAAAAGCTTAGAGTACACAAAGTGAATGCATTTTATATTAATGGAAGTTTTTGTAAAAAAAGATAAAGTTTAGTTTTACAGGAAGTAGTTTAACTGTGGGCTTCCACAAAAACATTATAATGATTGAATACGAGTATACACGTTATTGTAATAAATAACGTAATTTTCCATTATAAACACGACCATGAAGTATATACATTCGTTGATCGTTGCTACATATCTTCTAGAACATTGTTGTATATTTATAACAATATTGTATTATTTTTGTAACTCTCTTAGAAGTCTAAAGCGATGAAATATAGAAAAGATGAACTATAGAATCAGATAATATGAGGATAATAGAAAATTCTTCTGCCAAAAGTAAAAAATGTGTAGATTTAAGGCCAACATAGATACAGAGCTCTATCACACAAACTAACAAAATGAATGTTTTGTCTTTTGGATGTGCTGATTCGAAAAATAGCTGGCTTTTTTATTTTTGAGATGGAGGACAATTCATTGCACATGGATATACAAAAATGTCTTTGCTTTGTAACAGTAGAGGCAAGAAATATAAATCAAGAAAAACAAAACCTTTGATTGCGATAAAGAAAATCATATTTCCACCCTTGCTTCCTACATATGAAGAAATTTATCAAGATGTTCAAGATGGATCCTCAGCTTATTAAAAATAAAAATCCATAATTTGCCGCATCGATGAACGAGATTGTATCTAATGCTAGAATGTTGATTTGTTCAAGTAGTAGCTACAACTTTTTCTTACAAATCATGAGGCCTAGTATAATTGCATAGAAACATATGCTTTCCAACATTAATGTTGTCGGTTGTAACATGAGCATAAAATTACAATCGCTTCAATCAGTATTAAAAAAAATCTAGATGCTTTTGGTGAAAAACTAGACGAAAGATTTCATTAGAACATCAAAATTATGGAAAATCGATATCAAGGTATTAGACTCTTCAACTGGAGTGCCCTAGTAACCTCCATGTTAGTTTGTAACAAAAGAAAATGTTGATCTAATTTTCTTTTTTTTTCAAAATATTTCAACTGAATAGTAAATATGTATTGTAGTCCAAGAACAGAACGAGTCCAAATATTACGGTTTTAAGTTACGATACCCATGATCTTAAAAAAAATGCGCTACGGACTATTATAAAGGCAAATGCTCATTGGCGCGTTACCATATAGGCAAAATAGGCAATTGCCTAAGACCTCAAACAAGGGAGGAGCCTCCAAATAAATTAAAAAAAAAATAACATTATTTTCCTCAATTTTTTAACACAAATCCGGTTACATATTGTGGTTCCAATGAATTTCAATTCAAAAATTCACTGTTATTACGACCGTTTTCACGGATAAACCGAGTAAATATTTTTTCGGCGAATTTCGTTAAATCCCTTTTAATGGAGTTTTCATTAATGAAATTTATACTGCCACCTGCGTGATTCCTTGTTATAGAGCCAACTGCACCCACTTCCACTGAAAATAAAAATGCAATCGAAATAATTGTAAAAATTTGATTTAAGGAAAAACAACTTTATGGTTTTGTTTCCGAAAAATTCTTTATTTTCTGTTTGTTAATAACTACATCCAGGAAACGTTTCGATCTTCATCGAGGTCACCATCAATCCTTCGATATTTTGAACTAGAAAATATGTCATCTTTAAAATGATGACATATTTTCTAGTTGACAATATCGAAGGACTGATGATGATCATGTCATCTTTAAAATTATTAACAAGATGACATATTTTAAAAATGACATATTTCTAGTTCACAATATCAAAGGACTGATGATGATCTCGATGTAGATCGAAACGTTTCCTGGAAGTATTAACAAACAGAAAATAAAGAATTTTTCCGAAACAAAATCATAAAGTGGTTTTTCGTTAAATAATTAATTGGAACAAAATTCACTCTCTCAAATTTGATTTAATTAAGGATAATGGCTTGGTACAAAATGATGTGGGGTAAATAGAGTGGATACACCAAAACAAGCTTCATGTTGAAATTTGTTTTGAGTACTCATATTTTATCTAAGTACTACTGCCAAAAATATTCAAAATTTGAGGAAACTACCTTTCAACATTTAGAAATGCGTTCTTCCTTGGTCTCTGGCATGAAGCTCTGTTGATCAGTCACGAGTATAATTATGGATTAATAAACAAAATACACATTATTGAAAATTTAAAAATAATTATATATATCCTGTATTTCGAAATTGGAGCTTGTTAACAAGGATATGTACATATTTTTGTTTTTTTATTTTTTTATTTTGAAATTGATTAAAATTTATATTCCAGAATTACCGACTCTTGGTTTGAAACACTCTGTATTTTTCGAATTAGAATAATAGTAGGGGAAAACCTTTTCACGGTTATAACGATTAACGATTATAACAACCGAAATTCGCCGTCCTTTAACGCTCGTTATAATAGTATTCAACTGTAATAAAGTAGTATAAAACGGTGCCATCTATTGGTAGTAAAATTCCCAATAGTTACACAACTTCTACAACTAAACCTTGCTTAAATAATTGAAAATATCAATATCAATATTTGATGATACCTTGACCCTTTTACCATTAAAATGGATAATGATTTTATAAAATATCGTGTAACTCAAAAGAAAGAGCTCTCCCTCTGTGGACGAATTTCTGAAATTGTCAAGCTAGTATAAAACGGGTGTCACATCCTGGTAGTTAAAATTCCCAATAGAATTCAGATTTTGGTACCAATATTAAATCCTTCAGGGATAAGGCCGTTGTTACGAGATCCTTCTTTTTATTTTCATCAATTGGTATATTAAGAAACTCCAGTTTCAAAATGTGAGGTCTTTCTATTTTTCACGGATATGCTTTTAATTTGTGAATTGTGACTATATTTATAGGAAATTGGGAAAGGCACTTGCTAGCTGTTTAACAATATTTTAATTCAATTACTTCGTAAGTATCTTTCAACAAACCAAGGTTTCATTTTTGGATCATTTACTTCTAAAAATGTCTTAACAATTATTCATAAATGAACCGAACTATATTTTTAGCATGTTTCGTCGCTAAATAGATAAATTCTATGTAAGATTGACATATTTTCTATAGCTTCAATGGTTGGATGATTTTGACCCCTACAAGTATCGGAAAACATCGATAAATGAGTTATATTTTTGGGAATACCATCTATGAACTCTTGTGATTTCATTTGAATCTCTTTTACCATTCAGTTCATTCCAACAGTAGCAGTAGCTCTTGTTTTGTTTTCCTCCATAGTAAAAGTTATTGACACACAATTTTCTACTATAATAGATTGTTCTATATCTGCTGAAGGCAATTTAAGAACACTGCAAATCGAAAATAATTAATTAAAGTTATCGTCTTCGTTGGCGCCCACTTTTGTCATCTTCTTTAGCTTTGTAGCAACTTTTCTAGCAAGATTTTCTTCGGAGATTTCCATTAAAAGTGGATCTTCTTTGGCTAAATTATCATTACTAGTAGCATTTCCAGGAGTTTTGTGTCCCCTAACCTTACCTTAACCTGAGAAAGTTCCATTTTCATTTAATTGTGCTAGAGCAGTATTTATTGGTCCATTGGATATGCAAAAAGTATTTTTCAAAAAATTGTTAACAAACCCAAACAGTTCCAGTCAAACTCGTCGCCGTTTGAGTGCTTCTGTTTTTACATTTTGAATAATGTAATCCTTTTGGCGTTTATAATCCCCAAGTTCCCTGTAAGTATTTCAAAGTCAAATACGGTCATCCTTCAAAAAGGTTTGGGTACATTTGAACCCACAATTACTAAACTAAACCTATACTCCATTCTCGTCGTGCATTACAGTAGCCACAAATAAATAATATTGTACAATCACCCGCAAATATTCTGACCCAATAGCAAGCATTCGCAGATAAGAGATCACACGAATTTTGAAAGAAATGAATACAACTTAAGATGTGTGTTGGATCCTTTCAAATTTCGTGTGATCTCGTGTTTGCGAAGTCTTGTTTTCTTTTGTGTCCTCGATATCTTTGCGCGAGATTGTACATAATGAATTTTACTTCTCGATGGTTTATTTTGATAGCAACAATTTTCATTGTTTTTTAAGATAATCAGGTATCGTATAAAAGTGATCGATTTTGTTTGAAAGAAGACATATAAAACGGTGTTAAGCGCAAATTTAGAATAATATTTTACGATTTTCCGAGCATGAAGCGTTACATGTAGTGTCAATGACATTTGTCAACACGCGAGTATACCACTATACTTTATGCTTCATCCCATCTTCCCTTGCTTTATTATTTTCCGGTGAATGGTTGTGTGTTGAGTGTGCTATGTGCTTTAAAAAGAGCTCCTTCTCCTTTCTCTTTCTCTGCTTAGCAATCAGCCGTGAGTATGTAAAGTTGTAACGCCATCTCGTTGCATAACATGCATATTCATCAAGGCGGTTTAATTAGAAATTCAAAGGCAATTGTAGGTCTGGCCGTGGCGGTTGCAGTCACTTAGGAAGAATTTCTGCCACCCCGTTGGGGTGCGGCTGACACACGAGGTTTGGGAAAACCGCCACTTACACCACCGGTAATGACCCGCCAGCTTAATAGCATCCAGCTCTTGTGCTCTGTCACTGTAACTGTACTAATGCAAGTAATGCCACTTGGAAAACCGAACGATATATTTCTTTACCACTTAATCTTTTACATCCAGCTTTGCTACTGATTTTCCTTTTTTAGTAAAACATCAAACACACATTTGTTACTACAACCTACTTATAGTTTCCACAGTTTCTAATTCCACAAACCCTTATTTAATACTGAATAAAAGTAGCTTGTACTTTTTTATTGGTTATTTCCTGCATAACGTTTTCAAGGATAATAACTATACTGTGCAAGCTAGGATGAGCTATCTAGACATGAATTAATGGTTTACGGTTGAAAGAACGTCAATTTTCATGAATACATAACGAAAAGTTTGAAAGTCAATGCAAAATCAAACATAATTTACTTAAAAAATATATGTAGATAAAACTTTAACGCCTTATTTTTAAGAAGATATTCGATAAAAATTTTATTAAATGCACTTTTCGCCCTCTGTAAAACCAATTATAATTACATGTATACATTTCTATATCCTCATAACTCATCGTGGGAAAAATATCTAACAGGAAAACTCATCACATGGAATAACATCTTAACGAAAAGTCATCGCAAAAAAATTCATCGAATAAAAGAAAATGCTTTTGTAATTATCTGTTCAGATTTATTTCATTTAAATCAGTTTTCAAATCCATATTTGTCCGTCCTAAAAATAATATATAATGAAAATATATAATAAAGTAGATGACCAAAAAATATCACATTCAATTGCAGCGATCTGAACAAGGTTTATTTAATTCTTTACACATTAGAAAATGATTCATAGTAGGTTGGAGTAGATTTGGACGCCAAACAGATTAAATCATTTACGATATGGCAGATTTGGAAGCTGAGTATTTTTACTATTTGGATATTTGGACGCCAACATAATATAAGTAATGGCACTTGGAAAACCGAACGACATATTTCTTTACCACTTAATATTTTACATCCAGCTTTGCAACTGATTTTCCTTTTTTAGTAAAACATCAAACATACATTTGTTACTACAACCCACTTATAGTTTCCACAGTTTCTAATTCCCCAAACCCTTATTTAATACTGCATAAAAGCAGCTTGTACTTTTTTATTGGTTATTTCCTGCATAACGTTTTCAAGGATAATAAATATACTGTGCAAGCTGGGATGAGCTATCAAGACATCAATTGATCTTTTACGAAATTGTAGATTTGGGAGCAGACTATTTTCACAATTTTCACCACAAAACTTGTTAAGCATATTTGGACGCCAACAAAATATAATCATAGAAAGATAGGAGTTGAATTGTGCGCCAATTTAGAAAAATTAATAAAGGTATATTTTTTTAAATAAACAGCAACTCTAAAATAAACTCTGAAATTTAACATGTGCCTCGATTTGAAAGTCTTGTACTTTATCTATAAAAATATAAATCATTGGTTGGTCTTTACTAAAACAATTAAATTTAGAACGAAATCCTTCATAGTTTTTTTTTGGTTCGTTCTAGGGTGGCACAGTTTTCTTCCTAACCGAAGGTGTAAAACAACTAGGTATCTTCACTAATGTAAATGTCCAGTAAGTAGCTTGAGACATTAATGTCTGGATTTAAATCCATCGCGAATCCAAATTGATAACACCAAATAATAATCTTAACCACAAACCAATTTCGCTTGTTTCCTTCATACATACAGGGTGTCCCGTAATTACGTGGACAGACATAGTAAAACGGGTTTGTCACATCAAATTAAGATGACAAGTTGCACTTTGCCCAAAAATGCTTCCCTGCAAAGATACAGCCAGTTAAAGTTCACTTTACAAAAAATGAAAATCCACTTAACTTTTTTTTCTATGAAGATATCGATAAAAACCACCATGATGGGCTAATTTTTAGTGCTTTATGATATGGCATACTAGTTTTTCAATTTTTTATACATTTACTATCAGTTTACCTAACTTAGAAAATCTGAAGTAATAAACTCGTTCTACTATGTCTGTCCATGTTATTACGGGACACCCTGTATATTCATATAGTTTTCTAAACCATGTCTGGTGAAGGTAAAAACGACAGTCTGCTCTATTCTTGAATTATTCCATACTTGACATGTCGCCGAATGTATTGCGATTTCAAAATCCACTACTATTTCTTCAGGACAGTTTTTACCTCAAAATCTTCCATGAAATTTAGATAAAACTTTTAAATATGTAGATTTTTGATTATTTATCAGAGAATAAACAAAGGATCAGTGGTATATAGTAGCCAGCATTAATACCATGTATGGTAAACATTTGACATTTGGTAGAAATATTTAGCACAGTGGCAAAATGTACCATCCAAGTAAATTTGTGTTATATGACTAGAGTTTCAATATTTTTTCTACATAAAAATATATTTATCATTTATGTGATTAATATGTATCATTGAGAAGTAAAAAAACTTCATCATTGTTTGTTCTTATGTTTTTCTCCATGAATAGTAAATGGTTTTGCAAACATTATAAACATCTTTGGTGGTTTATGTTTGTTTGTTTGTAGGCTCTACTTCCCATAAGACATCATTCAATGTATCGGGTATTGTCGCACACACAATCACAGTATTAATGACTGTGATGTGTATCTGGAAGATCTTATTATAATATGCTGTTCACTATATCTTGGGCTTTAATACATAAATCTTCCCATGCAGGTTGTTTGCACTTAGAAATTATAATTTTTCGATTTATATTTTTTTCATTTTTATATGATTGTGATCACCACATCGCTCCTTGTTATACAATTCTCATCTGCGCTGATATTAAAAACGTTTGCCTTGCATTTTCTTTGTGTGCAACGCTAATAAATTTTACTGAATTTTAAAACCTATCTTTGGAAAATTTAAAATTATTTAGCAATGACAATCCCATTGCCTCCACTACTTTATGTGACTTATGAAGCACTTGATTAAAACTAAATGAAAGTTGCAAAATTTTATAGCCAAACACAAGTAAATTAAAATTACTTCGACCTGCTACCTACCCTTAATAAGCGTCCAAATCTACTGCAAACTTTTTCAACCCTCTTAAGGTTACCACCTATTTTTATCTTCAACTCAAGATAAGAATGGATGGAATTTCCAGAAGTGCATAAATTAGCGTCCAAATCTCCAAATCTACTCCAAGCTCATAGGACGTAAATTTCCACATAAACAAAGTTAATTTTTAACTGTAAAGCTCCATTTCACTAAATTGGTTTTACATCTACCTATTTTAGATCGTAATCTATTTATAGGCAGATTCTGGTCAAAATTAAAGGACTTTAATTAGACACAAATAATGTAACCATGGATATTGTCCATTACAACCCATATAACAAATTTAAATTTAAAGGCCTTTAAACTTAAATGATTTGACCAGAATCTGGGTATTAGAGTTTTCCAAATTAACCATTTTTCATCAAAGTCCTACTTTTGGAGAAACTTTTAATTCATTATTTATATCAGATAAAGAATTACACCACAATAATTTTCTAGAATCTAATATTGAATTATCGAATGGTTTAACAGATAAAAGAATAATATAGATAGAAGAAAACTTTTCTTCGATTTTAATTTGGATCCTGTTGGAATGGAACCAAACAAAGGGTGTTTATAATCAGTTAGTTGTTTCTTCCTTTACCTCATACTTGGAACATAACGCCTAACATTCGAAGGAGCTATTCCACTTAAAATATTGAGGAATATTATAATTTGACGTGTTTGACATAGAATTTAATCTAGATATTTGGCACGATTTGAACCTTCCCATACTGGAGCAGCATATTCAGCTTTGGAGAACACTAAAACTAGATCTTAATGTATGAGTATTTGCATCCAATTTGGTATAAGTAAGCTTTCGTTATTTCTAGCTGTTTATATGATAATTTTCGATCTAGGGTAACTCCTAAATATGTAGGGGTGTGGCAAAATTCAATATTTACGCCGTTCCAAGAAATATTTTATTTTAGATTTTCATTATTTAAATGGAAAGATTTGATATTGTTTTAGAAGGATTTAAATGAAGGTTGTTTTTTTTTAATTGGGCAGATTTTTAAGCGTAGAAGATAAAGTATTCGTCAGCAAAGATGTATTATGGTGCAATTCTGGGCAAAACTGTAAGTCCTTGCAGGAAATATCTGTAAGGTTACCATGGAAACCATCAATTACAACCCATGTAACAAACCTAATAGAATTTTGCTGTAAGGACTTTCAGATTTGCACAGAATTACACCATTGGTTTTGGAAAAATAGGTTGTTCATTTGTATAAATGTTAAATAAAGTAGTAGCGAGTACACTAGGTTCTCAAAGTACATTCTTCTAAATTCTCCAACTACTTTGTTTACAACCTAAGTACAAAGCGTCTATTTTCTAATAGATTATGGATGATTTGTATTAGCTTAAAATCTTGTCACACCCATCTTCAATGTCTTGGGTAAGGTTAAGGATTTGTGCTGTACTTGATTTAATAGGACTAAAACCAGCTTGTTGATGTATAAGTTGATCATCAATATTTGGAGAGAGTCTACATAATAATTTGTATAAACAACATAAAAGTGAGATAGGTCTAAAGATTTTATAATTATCAAGTGATTTACCTGATTTTGGCATAGCGATTATTTTGGCTTTGGTAATCAATTTAAAAATACAATTATTAATAAATTCTAACAAACATTTTTCATTTTTTAGATCATCGAGACCAGCAGCTTTACCTAATTTGAGAAATTTAATGGCTGATTCTAACTCATTCATTTCCAAGGAACGACTTAAGAATGGAGACACTAAATTCTTATTTCTACGAATTTTTTTTTAATCTCACTGAATTTCCGTTTAAAACTAGTTGATGAGCACAGTGCCGTATTTATGCACAGGCGCATGAGGCGCGCGCTGGGGCTCAAAAACTCAGGTAATTTTTATTGCTAATTAATTTAAAAAAAATAGATAATAAAAAGTTATTTTCAAAAAATACATTGACATGTAAAACCAGGCAGTGACGTGCATTTTTCGAGCGTCTACGGCTACTTTCTACGACGCGATGTACCACTGTAAAATTGGTACTGCGCAGGTCTCAAAATGCGCCAGACTGCCGGGAAATTTATGTGCGCTGCTAGTCACAAAGTGCAGCGTTACTATTTAGTTATTGTCCAAATACCAAATACAATACATAGAGGTAGTGGTGCATATGTGGAAACCCTGTTATTATTCTTTTAATATATTTTTTATCTAACCATGAAATCTTTCAAAAATCTGTATAAACCTCCATCAAGTAATTATTAACAATAAGTAACTATTATTAGTTTTACCCTAAAATAATAAATAAATTAAAATATTATATATTTTTAAAAAATCAGACACTTATACCCAGATTCTGGTCAAATCATTCAAGTTTAAAGGTCTTTAAATTAAAATTTTTTATATGCGTTGTAATGGACAATTTCCATGGTTGACTTATTTGTTTCTATTTAAAGACCTTTAATTTTGACCAGAATTTGCCTATTATTCAGATTCTCAAAATGTGCTGGTAATGTGGAAACATATATGTATATACAGTCGAATTTCCATAAGTCGAAATTCTATAAGTCGAATTTATCCATAACTCGAATTTTATTTGTAATGTCTTTGTAAAAATACATATTAGTTTTTAACTTTGCGAAATAATTTCTATATCTCGATTTTTTTAAGTCCCTTGCAGATTTGAGTTAGGGACTGTATATATATATTTTTTGGTTAAATAACTTTTAAACCAAGAAATAAAATATCAAAGCATGTATTTATAAATACACACTACTAAAATATAAAGGCTTAATACCCAGATTCTGGTCAAATCATTTAAGTTTAAAGGTCTTTTAATTTAAATTTGTTATATGGGCTGTAATGTACAATTTCCATGGTTACCTTAAATGTTTCTAACTAAAGGCCTTTAAATTTTAGCAGAAACTCCTTATAAGACTATAAAAAAATTTACATTCTCTAATCTATATACAATACATTACCCCCAGTTTTATGTTTCCAAATTACCAATATCGTCATAGTTAAGCTAAGTTTTCAAGTTTTTAATTTACTTAATTGCACAAGAATGTAGTGTTTTTCTTTTTTAACAATTTTTGATAGCCCATTATCCAATAACATACCAGGTTATCTGATAAAACCGAATTTGAAAACTTTAAGAAAAGTTTTTAGAAATATAATAAGTTGAGAAATACTTGAGGAAGTGTTCTCTCAAGTTTTTCTCAACTGACAGCAACATGCGGACCCACTGCCAGCAATCTTAAACTAAAAAATGGAACTTAGCAATAGGTTTAAGCGATTTACACCACATTGCAACACCTCTTGGCTCTACAGGCAACGTTTCTACGCATTACCACCTCGCTTCCACTTTTGCACCACTTCCTCTATAATTAGAAAAAAAATATATTTTTTTTTCTATAAACAAATAAAATATGTACATTAATTTCGCACTCAGTTTGAATAACTGGTTTGAAGAGAAACCACAATATATCTAAATGTACCAAACATTAGTTTTATAAAAAAATGTCGTACAAATAGTAAAATAAATAAATAAACTATTCTTTCTGGTACTTATTAGACCACAGCTATAGAAATAATTAACAATAATACTTCTAAACAATTAATTGTTTATGTACCAAGAATAAATGATTGATCTATTCGCAAATTCGGTAGTTTATGAACTGTACGATCAAAGCAGAACGCTGATTCATAAATGGGCTATGATAAAATATCATGATAGGGTATGTAATACCTCGTTGGAAAGATCATTTTACCGAGAGTAACATACAAAAAATAAAAGTTATCGATATCGATAGATTTGTTTTAAAGGTATTCAAAATTTTGGATGTAGAAATTACCAACTTAATTTTTTTCTTGACTAACTAGTTCTAATCCCCATAATTTGTCAACAAGTTAACTTCAAGGACATAATTGGAATTATGTTGAATGTTAAATTTTGAATATCTTCAAAACCATTACAGTTTTATTTTTTGTATGTTCCTTGGGATAAAAAGATCTTTCCAATGAGGTATTACAATACCTATTTTTACTTACAAAAACCTATTTTTACTTACAAAAAATATATAAATTTTGTTTTTTGTATGTTATTAAGGTTAAAAGATCTTTTCAATGAGGTGATCGTATCCTCTCATGCCATTTAAAAATTAAGGGGTTTTATTCATAGCGCCCAAAGATGAGCAGACTTCTGCGTAAGAACTATTACAAAAAATGCCCCCTTCAAATAAACTTGACTTCTTCAAGCATTTTTTCAAAATTTTGTATTAACTTATTTAAAGTAGTTTTCATTATCGTTGGACCACCCTGAATATACATTTACTTTTACTGAGTTCCTACTTCCTACTTTTTAAATATTTTTATGTTGATGAGAATTTTTTCTTTAATGTATATATTTTTATGTTGATGAGAATATTTTCTTTAATGTATACATTTTTATGAAGATATTTTTTTAAATTATTCAGGGAGTTTAGTTAGGACTGATACCAAAAATAGGCAACCAAATAATTTGTAATAATTTTTAGGGATTGTCAGTATCATCCTTTTTTGAAGACCCGGTAATACATGTGTTAAACCTAAACAAAATTATACCAAAGGGCCTCAATTCTGACTTGTGCCTCAGGCTTCTGAAAAGTTAAATACGGCACTGAAAGAGCACTTAATTAGCAGAAAATAGAACAATTCAATTCAGATTACTTGGAATCACTACAACGCAACGTTTCTAAATTGTTTTCCAGGCTTGCCACTTAAATATTTAATATCTATATTTTTTGTAGCCTCTTTCTCTTTTTGATAAAGTTTGTAAAGTTTGGAAACATTTGAAGGAAGTTAAAAAGATTATAAATCTTTCCATAATTATTTAATAAAATCTTGTGGATCATTTTGAAGACTTGGTATTAATGTCATTCTACAACCTATAGGTTTTCTAGAAACAATTCTTTCTACTTTAATAGATATATTGTAATTTGCAATATTAGGTTGAATCCTATGTAATTCATTATCTATATCAGCCGAGAAAGCCAAGCAATTTGCCATTTTAAAATTCTAAAAGGTATAATTTGTGGATTAATATATGATATTATTTCTGAAATAATTATTTATGTTGAGAGTTAGTAAAGGGATAAAAACTTTCTTATGCCAGATATCTTTTAAACAATTGCTAACAAATATTAGATGAGAGTTATATCCATTTGGAGATCTACCACAAATAAATGATGAAGGTTTATTTAGTTTGCAAAAAAATATTAGAAACCAAATCCAACTCATCAAATTCGAATGAACTCCCGTGGTTTTATATGAAAGATTAATAATAGTATTTAAAGTGTTGTAATAATAATTAATCTGGTATAATTCGTTTAAAGATGTTTGGGGTGCGCTGTATATAAGCTGACAAAATCCAATTTATCATAAAAGGTGTTGCCATAATAACTGATGATAAAACCTTTGAGATGCTAAACGATAATTATTCCATTATTTCTGGAAGGTCTTTATGAATAAAACTCGATGGTAATAGATTTTGGTCCATGATGGCCGAGGAGATGAGTGGGATACGTGGGCGAAATGTCATTGTATTATAATTGCATTCATATTTGGCCCAACAATAGTGGTTCTATTATGTTGGGTCTTTTATCTTCGAAGTCCGACATAAAAGAACCGATATGGTAATTATTTCTTCTCGGATATGAGATGTTATGCGTGCCCTGTCTCCGTCTAGACTCGATTTATCCCTTCATCCCATCCATAGACATGATTTATTCAACGCTCCCATTTACTCTGATTTCATCTTTCATCAAATGATACGCGCTATTCATACGGATTGAAACAAAAATGAATCGCACGCAACAACAAAATCATCTATTCAACGTTTATATAAATACTTTACTTGCACCACAGAAAATGCTTTATAAAAAACATTAAAGTCCTTACAAAAATGTTAATGAATATTTCACAAATTATTTTTGCAGCAAATAAAAAAGTGCAACTATTATTAAAAATAAAATGAGAAATACGAAATTTTTGTTTACACGAAAGGATAAACTGACGCGAAAATATTTACGATTTTTTTGATTTATGCTTTAATTAAATTGCGTTTTTTATATTTCGCTTAAAATGCACATAATTTAAACGAAATTCATTTTTAACACTGCTGCTCGCTCTATTAATTAAATTCGTCAATTTTTTGCGCTTAAAAAATTCAATTATAATGTTCTATCCAATTTCGCAACTCGTTTTAGGATAGAATTATTATTATTACCTCTAAAAAGAAAATTGGGTTTCAGATATTCTATCCACCTTCAGTAATTTGAGTATGGACTTAGTTTTCCAGTTTCCATTAACGCCAAATTGTGGACGAGGTTTTATGTGTATATTTTTTCGATTTTCCTATTAAAACTTATTTTGTAAAATACTTTATGTTTATTCGTACTCCTATATTTTTCGCGGTGCATTTTTGTTTGTTTTATATTTTAAAAGTTATTATCAAAGAAAAGAATTGACTTTGTTTAAAATAGCTGGAGTGCCTGAAGCTGGTGCATTGTGCATTAGATGTTCTCCAAAATAATTCAATCGGGATCAACTTTTTCAATCAGTGCGAGAATACGTTTCGCTTCGCGGTTTGAATCAAGCGTGAAAACGGCTACGAGTTTTTCCATTTCCTCAGCGAATAATATAGACGCTTCTTTTTATTTTTGCGTCAAGATGAGGTGTACGGGGAAGACAAAAGCGCTAGCAAAAGCGGTTATTACCATAGCTTTCCCAATAGAATCTCACGAAAAAAATTTATCTTCAGGCCAGCCTGAGCAATTCAAAAGATTATATCGTGATTGACGATGGTAATTATTATAGGTAATTGAATTTAATTAGGATGGTAGGTTATTTATTTTATTTCTTTGTTGGGTAATTGAGGAGGCTTTAATTAGAGTAATGTGCTTTACCGTTTTATTTTTGTATTTACTTTCTTTTTTATAACGCTATTTTTTAACGTCGTTGTATTAAATTATTTTTAAATTATATTATCCCTCACTTTATAAAATATATAATGTTTAAAGTAAATTTTAATAATATGATCAACCTTTTATGATGTATTGTGGAGACTTCCCTATGAGAGTACTTCACTGCCACTTAGACGGGCTCCTACTAAAAGGGGAGGAAGGTGAATGACAGACTAATTTTTTTGGGATTAATCTTTTTATTCTCTTTTCCACCAGTTTATAAATTGAAGATTATATACAGAGGGATAACTATAAAATTAAATTTTAATAGAACTTGAACAAATTATTCAGTGACAGACTGGCACTTTGAGGAAACCTTTAGAAAAACTCACCCTACCTATTTTTTATTATACAGGGTGTCCCATTTTAATTAATCCAGATGAATATCTTGAAAACTAAGCGATTTCCTTAGAAAAATTGTAGCGGTTCGAGGGGGACCTTAAATAGTCCAATGTGTTTTTAATTTTTATAGGATATTAAGGGGGTTTAATGGGGAAACGTTGTTTTTCAAATATGAACCCATAATTTTTATAGATTCGTAATCTATGAAAAATAAGCATATTTTAGATGAAACATTTTTTTAGGAAATTTCAAATTTTAGTGATATTCCCCAAACTTAACAGAAATGTTGGAATTTCGATTGAGTTTTACCAGAAAAATAATGTTTTTTTAGGAAAAATCGCTCCAAAAATTTCTTAAAATTTTACTGAATTTTTGAAGCAGTGTCAAAGGTTTAAAAATATACTTAAATCAAAAAACTAAAATATGCATTCTTCATTTATATCTTAACTTATTGCTAGCGTTGGAGAAAAAATATTATTTCAATTAGTTTTTTAGAATTTTTTAAAACGCCGCTAAGCGAACGTTTTTTTTTTGTTAATAGTCTGTTTTATTGCTGCTGTATGACTATTTGGTTTGACTTGCAAAAACAAAAAAGACGAAAGTGATAGCCACAAGACTCTTCTGTGTACCAAAAAAAAGAAATTTTAAAAAAGCTCCACTGGAAAAAAAATAATAACCGAAAATGTCAAAAGAATTTCAAAATCATGCGCTCCATCATGTACTATCCTCTGAAAGATAATGTCAAATGGGGAACGGGACAAAAGGCGGCCATAGATAAAAGGCTGGCTTAGACAAAAGGCCGAAATGAAATAGGCCGAATGACAAAAGGCCGACATAAAAAAAAACCGATTAGGACAAAAGGCCGAACGATAAAAGGCCGAATGACAAAAGACCGACATGAACAAACGGCCGAACAGTAAAATGCCGAAGCGGACAAGAGTCCAAACGATAAAAGCCCGACGCGGAAAAAATGCCGATAATAAAAGTTAATGTGCACAAAATTAAAAAAAAAATTCATTCTGTTTCTCCTTTAAAAACAAATGTTTATTTGAAGCATAAAATCCTTAGTTTCGGAAATATTTTCTTGCAGGTTGTGACTCTCCCTCACCATGCACAGGTTGATTTTATATTGATGCTTTTTTTCGACGGAATGTAAAACTCAATGTACTAAGTTATTTGGAAAAATATTTTGCATATAAGTCTTTAAACAAGAAAGGTATACGGCGAATAAGACAAATAATTTTTGAATTAATTTCATGTTTATTATTAATTTTGTATTTATAAAATAAACAAATAGCTATCTGCAGTTAACACAGCAAAAGACCCGGACGAAATAAAAATTCTGCGCATAAACATCTTTGAGCCTATTCTTTTCGTCGTCCATTCTGCTTTCGATTTTTGTCTGCAACGGCCATTTGTTTAATTCGGTCTTTTTTCGTTCGGTCATTTCTCCTTAGGCCTTTTGTCCGCGCCTGCTTTTTATCCATATCGGCTGTCATTCAGCCTTTTTTCTTTCGGCCTTTTATTCACGTCGGGCTTTTACCATTCGGCCGTTTGTCCAAGTCGGCCTTTTATCATTCGTCCTTTTTTCCATGTCGGCCTTTTGTTCCTTTCGATCTTTAGGAATTCGGCCTTTTGGGGTAGACCCTGTAAAAGGTCATCAAGAAGTTTACCTTTTGCCTCTTGCTATTTTTCTTTAAAATCTGTAGTTTTCTAATAAAACTGTATCGAAAATCTCAAAATTTCTGTGAATTTTGACGAATATAACGAAGAATAGTAAAAAAAAATTTCAACCAAAAGTTGCTTTTTATTTTTCATAGATCGCAAAATTTTGGATTTCCATATGAAAAAAAATGTTTCCCCATAAATCCCCCATAATATCCCATAAAAATTAAACCCATTAGACTATTAAAGGTCCCCCTCGAACCGCTACAATTTTTGTCTGAAACATTTTTAAGGAAATTGATAAGTTTTCAAGATATTCCACTGGATTAATTAAAATATGACGCCCTGTATAATAAAAAATAGGCCGAGTTTTCCTAAAGGTTGGTCCCTAGGCACCTGCTTTCCCGGGTGGCCCCTAATGTGTGCCATTCCGAGACTGAATAATTTGCTCAAGTTCTATTAAAATTTAATTTTATACTTATCCATTTTGTCTGAAACATTTTTAAGGAAATCGCACTTATTTTTCAAGATATTTTACAGGATTATTTTACACCTCCTTTAAATACAAATGTATAAAATAGTATATTACGCAACGAGCTAGAAAGTGACGAATTTTGTGCGAGTGTGAAAATAGCCGAACGAGGCGCCAGCCGAGTGAGGATATTACACGAGCAACGAAATTCACTTTCTGCGAGTTGTGTACGCTATTTTTCCGACGACCACGGAGATTTTGCGACCATTATTAATATTTTGTAGTAACAACATAACATAACCTATGTTAACAGCAGCTGACATTGAAGTTATCGATTATTTTTAGTTAAATGTAAATAAATGTAGGTGGCGCTGTTTTGACGGAAGCAACTTATCGAAACGAATAAAAAATGTTCCTATTTTATTTAAAATTTACAGAAAAGTGAATTATATAATGATTTTAATAATAAAATTAGTAATATTGACGGGGTTAAATATAAATTTTTATTTGAACTATCCTTTTTTTGCAAGTTCAAAAAAATCCAAGAGAGGGCTTTCGGAATTCCTTCGCAGCGCCTCTATCGAAAATTACAAGAACTAGTTCAGAGTTACAACACAGAAAGTCAAAGTCACTAGTGTTGAAATGAAAGATTTTCTAAACTACTAATATGAATGACATATACGATTTTCTCATATGGTCGTCGGAAAAAGTCTTTACAATATAAACTTCGTGAGCCAAACGAAGAACTATAAGAATTTTTGTTTTCGCGTTTTTTAAAATGTAATTTCAAGTTTTAAAATTCGAAAATGCACCGCAGGCGAATTTTTTTTAATTATTCCAGATCGTTTATTTTTCGAAAATCTGTAAAAATATTTAAACATTGTTAAAAACATTAAAATATACTCCGTAAGTTCCAATATTTTTTCTTAAAAACAATAAATATATTTTCTATTTTACCATTTGTTTTCCTATAATTCTGTAGAAACTATAATTTATCTTATATTTTTAATATATTTTAGTAAAAATATTTATGGTAATATAGAGGGTGTAACAAAAGTTTTTCAGTTCACTTCAGTGCATGGTTTAAAATTTTTAGTTTTTGTATAAGTTTCTGTATTTTGTTGTTAGAACACAGACTATTGCTTTTGTAATGGCATTTAGTATGTTTTATTTACATTTTTTGTAGGAGCTTAGTTTTAAAATAATATATGGGACACCCTTAATTTCCTCCAAATTTTATCTTTTATTTTTTATTTATTATAAATTGCTTTGTTGCATACAGAAAAATGCAGCCTTGTAAAAAGTGGAGACAAAACGTAAGAATGCTATGCTATTTAAAAAAATAAAAATTAGTTGCTTTAAGAAAACAATGGTGAAAGATAAGCAACAACTAAAAATATCAAAATATGCCAATAATATAATTGTCCATGGTATATGTATTTCTTTTATATAAATCAAATCAATTTCTTTTCAATTATAGTCTTTATTTGAAATACAATTTTTTTTATTAAAAATAGCTAATGCATTTTCGATCCTTAGATCATCATCAGGCTATAAAAAATTAAATAAAAATAAAAATAATACTATAACAAAGTATTAATAGAAATTACCTTGAAAAATATTTTAAAAAATTCATATAAAAATGACTTATGTAAAAAATTGTAAATAAATAAACAAAATTAAATATTGTTTCACAAAGATTACTATAAAAAATAAACTTTTTATAAACTAAAATAACAAGTAAAGTAAAACAAATAAAATCTTGATATAAAATATAAAATAAAAAATAAAATATAATAAGTTTATAATAAATTTATTTTATCAAAAAATTTTGTGCATTTGTAATTAATAATATCATTAACGCTAAGGTCTTTTCTTTTTGAAAAACAAATTTCTAAGTTTTCTGCCAAATCAAGTTTTTTGCCTTTATTATAAAAATGTAAAATAGAACAAAAATTTTTAGAGTCAAACGTATGATTATTATCATTAATGTGCACTGCGAAATTTGAATCTGTTTTATTTAGTTGTATACTGCTCAAGTGTTCTTTAATTCTTGTTGCAATTTTTCTACCAGTTTGTCCACAATACTCTTTACCACAATTACAAACAAGTTTATATACACCACTTCTTTGCATACAACTAATGGGATCTTTGTTTTTAACTAAAATATTTTGGAAATTTGTTGGTTTTTTAAAAGTTATTATAATTTTGTCGTCAATGTTTTTCAAAATATTTTTAATTTTGTAAGAAACTTTCGGAATAAATGGTATCGAAAAATATATCTTATCTTCAATTTTGGAATATAATCCATTATTAAGATATTTATGTAAACAACTACTTCTAATTTTAAGAAAATGTTCAAAAATGGTTAATTTTGAAAAATGATTTTTAAATGCAATGTGAAGAATATTTTCAATTTCTTTACTAAAATTTTGATATATTAATGGAATTGAAAAACATCTATAAAAAGAAGAATTGAAAAAAGCCAACTTTTGGGACATCAATGCAATGATCTGTATGAGTTTGTTTTCTATAAATTTCAAATGAAAAAATATTATTTTGTGTTCTGTTAATTAAAATATCTAAAAATAGAATGCTATTGTTTTTTTCTAACTCATATGTAAATTTAACTGAATTGTTTAAAGAATTAAGAATATTCATTAAAACATCTATATTGGCTTCCTTTTTAACGATACATAAACAATCGTCTACATATCTTACCCAAAAAATCCAATTTTGAGAAAAATAACTGTTTAGAAATAACATGTTTTCTAAAGTATTCATAAAAATATTTGCCATGAGTGGTGACAATGGATTACCCATAGCTAATCCAGTTTTTTGCGAATAAATTTGATTATTAAAAATAAAGAAATTTTGTTCAAGACATATGCTAGTTAAATCTATTAATGCATTACAAATTTCATCACTTAAATTTGAGTCATTTAAATTGTTCTTTAATATATTAATACAATCGACGGTTGGAATTGATGTAAATAAATTGGTTACGTCGAATGATACAAGAACATATTTAGAATGATCAATTGTTATATTTTGTAGTTTTTGAATTAATTCCAAATTATTTTTAATGGCATATTTAAATTCAAAATTTAAGTTGTTTTTCAAATATTTATCAAGAAATAACGCTAATTTATAACAATGTGAATTTATAAATGATACTACTGGTCTAATCGGAAAATTGTCTCCTTTGTGTATTTTAGGTAGACAATAAAACCTTGGAATTAAAGTGTTCATTATTTGAACTTCAAATAATTTATATAACTTTAGATTTTGATTTGTTTTTCAAAAAGAAAAGACCTTAGCGTTAATGATATTATTAATTACAAATGCACAAAATTTTTTGATAAAATAAATTTATTATAAACTTATTATATTTTATTTTTTATTTTATATTTTACATCAAGATTTTATTAGTTTTACTTTACTTGTTATTTTAGTTTATAAAAAGTTTATTTTTTATAGTAATCTTTGTGAAACAAAATTTAATTTTATTTATTTATTTACAATTTTTTACATAAGTCATTTTTATAAGAAATTTTTAAAATATTTTTCAAGGTAATTTCTATTAATACTTTGTTATAGTATTATTTTTATTTTTATTTAATGTTTTATAGCCTGATGATGATCTAAGGATCGAAAATGCATTAGCTATTTTGTATTTGTATTTGTATTTGTATTTGTATTTGTATTTGTATTTGTATTTGTATTTGTATTTGTATTTGTATTTGTATTTGTATTTGTATTTGTATTTGTATTTGTATTTGTATTTGTATTTGTATTTGTATTTGTATTTGTATTTGTATTTGTATTTGTATTTGTATTTGTATTTGTATTTGTATTTGTATTTGTATTTGTATTTGTATTTGTATTTGTATTTGTATTTGTATTTGTATTTGTATTTGTATTTGTATTTGTATTTGTATTTGTATTTGTATTTGTATTTGTATTTGTATTTGTATTTGTATTTGTATTTGTATTTGTATTTGTATTTGTATTTGTATTTGTATTTGTATTTGTATTTGTATTTGTATTTGTATTTGTATTTGTATTTGTATTTGTATTTGTATTTGTATTTGTATTTGTATTTGTATTTGTATTTGTATTTGTATTTGTATTTGTATTTGTATTTGTATTTGTATTTGTATTTGTATTTGTATTTGTATTTGTATTTGTATTTGTATTTGTATTTGTATTTGTATTTGTATTTGTATTTGTATTTGTATTTGTATTTGTATTTGTATTTGTATTTGTATTTGTATTTGTATTTGTATTTGTATTTGTATTTGTATTTGTATTTGTATTTGTATTTGTATTTGTATTTGTATTTGTATTTGTATTTGTATTTGTATTTGTATTTGTATTTGTATTTGTATTTGTATTTGTATTTGTATTTGTATTTGTATTTGTATTTGTATTTGTATTTGTATTTGTATTTGTATTTGTATTTGTATTTGTATTTGTATTTGTATTTGTATTTGTATTTGTATTTGTATTTGTATTTGTATTTGTATTTGTATTTGTATTTGTATTTGTATTTGTATTTGTATTTGTATTTGTATTTGTATTTGTATTTGTATTTGTATTTGTATTTGTATTTGTATTTGTATTTGTATTTGTATTTGTATTTGTATTTGTATTTGTATTTGTATTTGTATTTGTATTTGTATTTGTATTTGTATTTGTATTTGTATTTGTATTTGTATTTGTATTTGTATTTGTATTTGTATTTGTATTTGTATTTGTATTTGTATTTGTATTTGTAAATTGTATTTCAAATAAAGACTATAATTGAAAAGAAATTGATTTGATTTTTATCAAAATATGCACCGAAAATATAAAAATATCAATGATTAGCTGTTTTATATAACTTTAAATTAAAAATTTACAGCTATTATGCTCTACTTTAGTTACACCCTGTATATTTTTTAAGAATTTTGATGGTTAATCGCGCCTTGATGCATTAATTGTTGATTTTTAATGGACATACGTTTGATGGTTAAAGTGTTCTATATTTTAGGAGTACGTCCCATCATATGAACTGTCAAATGTTTAATTCAATTTAAGAAAAAATTGAGATAAAAAATAAAACTATAATTCAAATATCTCTGTTATCTGTTACCATTATTGTAATATACCAAAATTGTAAATGTAAAATCTTTATTGGAGTAAAATAATTATCAAATTCAAGAAGATTAGATTTTTTTGGGTCACTGAAAGTTAGGGGCAGCCTCGCATTTATCCGGTAGGCCAGTCCGACACTGAAATTATTAACCACTCATAAGAATTAATATTATACTATAAAAACTGTAGATATTTTTTTATATTTTCCTATTAATTGAATTGCTGCAATCAAAAACACATTTTCCGTCATTTAGAACCCCCATTGATTAAATTTTCCACTCAATCTCAATCGCACTGATAACAAACATAACAAAAGTATTCGCTTACTTTGATGTGATGTCACCGTGGGTGGATCGTATCATTACCCATTCTTATGACGTAATTTGTTATTCCTCGGTATCCTAAATTAGAAGCCATTCGATTGACGTTGAGGACTTAAATGATGCTCTTTATCATTTCAGTTCTCAACACTCTAATCTTACCTTCGCCATTTAATCATATTACCCTGAATGATAAAAATTTACTTGGGTAACAGCATCTTAGATAAATTTCAGTAAAAATTAGCAAGTAAAATAATTAAAAATATTGTTCAATAAATTCTTGTGGTAGCTCGAAAAATAAAATATAGGTAACTCGACGAAAGTGATTTTACGCTCGAATGATAACGTCATTCTCGCATGAAAAATGTCACTTTCCTGATTCATTACCTAATATCCAATTTCCAAAAACAACAAAAGAAGAAATTAATTAAATTTATTAAAACAATAGTCTTTATTAACGACCACGTTCATTCTTTATATTTGGAAATAATTTATTTTGCAGTAAAATAAATAACGATTTTTATTGTAACCGAAATATTTTTTATTTAGAAGTGAAGTCCTAGCAGGTAACCAAATAATTAAGGTTTGCAAAGAGTTTCAAAACAAAAATAACTCATCTGCTAAAAAATATTACAGACCTCTCTATGATTTTGAAAATGCACCCCAGAATAAAGAATTATCAGTTCTTAAATACCGGTCACAAGTTTAACTCGCTAATTTCTAAATTTATTGGCGATTCAAAATGACATCAGAAGAAGATCAGTGCAAAGTGGCGTCATCTTGGTGACTTACTCACAATTGAAAGTTATGTGGCAACCTAGCTACGTGATGACAAGTAACCTACTTTTGACGTCATCACGTTAGTTCCGCATTCGGTCTCAGGAGGGGCATCGCTTACCTTGAAATGCCAATTGTAAGGTAAGTAATTCAAGATCATTATTATTCGTGTTATTTAATACTGGATGCATAATACGTGTCTAATTATAGCCCGTATTCCTTATAAAATTTGAAAGTTAAAATCCCAATATAAAAATATTGTACTCGTCTTCGTTTGCATGCAGGATGTCACAAAAGTCGTGCAAATATCGACTAATAAAATTGTAATATGTTCAAATATTACATCCAATTTATGACTTATGCAGTACTTTTTAACTACACCTTTTCAGCTTCAAATTGGAACAATTTCAAATTAAAAAAAAATCAGTTTCAATGTGATTTATTAGTTCTCCCCAAAAAGAACATTTGAAGAAAAAAAAATATTTTTTTTGTAAAATTAGCTTCTGAATTAAAAAAATTAGATCCACCATATTTAACAAATCAGGTATTAGTATTTGAATGTGAGAAATCAATTTGGTACACTAATAAATAAGTCAGTGTATTGTACTAAAATTATGTGGTATCTAAGGATCTAAGTAGTCAAATATTTTTCAACACCTGACAAACCGAGTGTTGTAAGCAATTGCTAGAAATATCATACAAATACTAACAATAAACTTATTAGTATATTACTCACATTAAAAAAATATGCATGAATTATTAAATATGGTAATTCATTCTTAATTCTAAGAATGCCAATGAATTAAAAAAAATGTAAACTAATTTTGCAATAATTTGTTCTTTCTTCAAATTAAAATGTTCTTTTTAGGTGAAACTTATCAATCTTAATTCAAAATTGAATTATTCTTAATTTGAATTTGATTATTCTCAATTTGATATTGATTATTCTCAATTTAAAAGTGATTAGTCTTAATTTCAAATTGATTGCTCTCATTTTGTCTCAATTTCAAGTTTATTAGTATCAATTTGAAATATAGTAAAGATTTTTTCTTCAATTCATTTGAAAGAAATTAGAAGTGGCAACAATATTGATAAGGCATCCTTGAGATAAGAGTTTTCAAAGCTTTGACCAGCGGAAAAACAGGAAAAACAAGGAAGTTTTTTCCGCAACACCAGAATAGTAGAAGGCCCAGGCATCGACCCCATTAAAAAGTCGAAGAACAAATTTTGGAGGCTGTTAATGAGGACCCTAATTGGAATATACCTGAAATTTCTAGAGACTTAACCTTCCTAGCATCAAAACTGTTCACCAAGTTCTAAAAGAAAATAATATGCTAGCTGGATTGGGAGGAGTAGCCTAATTCCATGGCTCCTAAAATCACCTGATTTTAATTCATTAGACTTCTTGTTTGGGGTTACTTCAAGGAAATTGTATATGCCACACCTCCAAAAAATGATCGAGATCCCATGTGATACTGCTGTCCTTTTAATAATAGCCGAACTTTTGAAAAAGGCCACCACTTATATGCCAACTCGCTTGTACTATTGCTTACATTACCCTTGGAGAACAATTTGAATATTTTTGATTTTTACAAATTGTTTCACGAATACGGCTAAATTTTTCATTAAAAAATATATTTTGAAGCTTGTCTTTATTTAAATTTTTAAATGGTATTATTGGTAAGATTATTGGGAATAATAACAATAAGTATACAGGGTGTCCCATCGCTGCGAGGAAGTAACATTAATCTAAAATGAAAAAATATATCGACATGCGGTTTTCCTTAGAAAATGCAATACCTTTAAGTGCACATTTAAAAAATATTTTAGTAATATACCGGGTGTCCATTCCAAGATGGCTGACCAAAGTTGTGTTTTTTTAAATGGAACACCCAGTATATTATGACATTTTTGGATTCCTTATCAAAAAATAATTACACTTTGTATAAACTTTTATGCGTCTATCATCACTCGATTTGCTGATATTTACTATTTAAGCCAAAAAAAGATCCATTTTTGAAAAATCGCTGCTCTAAAACAGATGAACATTTTGGGTTGAAATTTTGTCAAAAATTTTTCAACATCGTCTAGTCTACAACTATCATGTCAAATTTAAGTTTGTGATAATTTTTTATAAGGGTGCCTTGTGAAACGCAAATTGAACAATTAAACGAAATTTTCAAATGGAACACCGTGTACATTTTAACATCAATCGATGACATTTTTACAAGCTTTCTATTGATACAAAGTGTAATTATTTTTTGATAAGGAATCGAAAAATATAATATACTGGGTGTTCCATTTAAAAAATATTACTTTTATCCGCCATCTTGAAATGGACACCCGGTATATTCTTAAAATATTTTCAAAATATGCGCTTAAAAGTATTGTACATTCTACCGAAAACCGCATGTCGATATCTTTTTTCATTTTAGAGTAATGTTACTTCCTCGCAGCGCTGGGACACCCTGTAGATGGCTATAAATGGAGGATATTCGGTACTTGTCAGTGTCAAAAATTGTGTTTAAAATGCATTCTTGTACCTCATAACTACACATTCAACAAAACTCATATAGATTTATTATTTAAAGCTTCAGTAAAGTTCGAAAAACTTGTACCAATGCGTTAAATCAAAAGAGGAAGTACCGAATATAGAAGTTCACATTTTTGCCACCAGAGGGCGAGCGGATTTTAAAAATTCCCCATTACCGGAATTTTAAACTATAAAATTCACGTTGCATTTTCGCTGTCGAAATGACGTCAAAAATTACGTCACAAGTAGGTCAGTGCAAAACATGAAAGCAACTAACCTACTCAGACATCCCATTAGTTGTTGGGCATTCGGTCGCAAGAGAGAGACGCTTAACTTGAAAAGCCAATTATTTCAAAAATCTAAATTTTAATATTACCCCGATTTTGAGTTAATTCAACCTCGACCAAGAATATTTTCTTAAAAAATGCCATTTCGCAATTTAACAAAAATAATACCAATGTTTGGAATGCATATAACCCCAATATCTCATTAAATTTTAAATCAAAATAAATCAGTTTAAAGCTCCATGTAACTTCTTTAACTAAAAAAAAATGTAACCGTTTTCGGTACTACTTGGTCGGTTATGCTTGACGTAATTCGGTAACTACCTTTAACTAAAGGCCTATGATTAAGAGCAATGAAAGATTGGTTTCTTTGATTTTTATATCATTTTAACTCTAGAAGCTGTAAATGACCATATTTGGAAATTATGGTCGTGGTTGGATTACGTTCTTGTTTTTGTTGTTGTAATATAATGTACAAGAGAAGTACAAGTGCAAAAGGAATTCCTCCTCCGGGATTGGGGCTAGTATCTAGTATCCTTGTTGTAAGCAGATACTTGAACCGAAATTTATTTTGTTCAGGTTTCTGGTTATAGTCGTACATTTTTTCGTTTCGGTTTCGGTTAGGTCTGATGAGGCTCAATTCATTACCGGTTTAGATTCGGGTTGGTTGCGGTACAATTCCTCTTCAATTTCGGTTCAGTATAGTTTTAAACTAAAGAAACAAAAAATTTGGAAGAAAATTTATAAAATTATGTAATGAAATAAATACCCAAAAATACATTTTTCATCGTAAATTAATCGTTATTATAATAGGGATGTTCAGCAGGTTACCGGTATCACTCGTCACAAATATCACCTGAACGACTTTTTAATGTCAGTTTTTGGCGGTATCTTCAATGGAACGACCAAAACCTTCGTAGGAGTAATTAAGACCAAAAATTTTATTTGATTCATTTTTATAAAAACTTAATTTCTACTTTTGTCAAATATTAAATGCGGTAGAAAAAATCTGTGGATGCCAGTGTCGTTTTTTTCGTTCAGTGGCGATAGATCCACCGGTTACAAGTACCGCTGAATCTGCTGAACTCAGCCAACATTATTTTTTTTTCGTTTTGGTTACGGTTTCGGTTCTGTTGATAATTCCGGATATTTTCGGTTTACGGTTTCGGTTATATTGATCATTCCGAACTGCTGAACGCCGCCAACAATAAATTGTTTCTTTTGGGTTTAAGGTTTCGGTTCTGTTGGTAATTCCAGATAAATATGCCAAATATTTATTCAACTAAAAAATAATTACTATATTACATGAAGTACATACATAGGTATGTGTAACATAAAATGTTGGTCACAACAGAATAGACAATTTTGATATCTTTAGTTGTTTGGTGGCTCTGGCCAAAAAGAATTTTTTTAGAAACACTATTGGGAGGAGTTTTAGTGAAATATTAGTATTTTAAGAACTAATTTACTGTTAGAGTAGAAGAAGTAATTGTATCGTAAACTGAGGAAAGTTTGGACCTTATAGGTAACTTTGGATCAAATTTTGGAAAAGAGAAAAGATAGTTTGATCTACTGTTAGTTAATATCAGCTAGTATTCTGATACTAATTGAAAGACTTAAATACTTAGAGTCTGTTTTAAACAAAAGTTGGTAACTAAAGTTACATTAAATGGCCAAGGTTACCTCAGTTTACGCTAAGTAAACTCTTAGAAGTTAGATTACTTTTATAAAAACATTTTTTTTTATATTTTGTTGCCACTAAAATCTGTACGGCCTTATAGGAAATATCTGTAAAGTTTGTTGTATGGGTTGTAATGGACAATTTCCATGGTTACGTTACAGATATTTTCTGTAGGGGCTTACAGATTTGCACAGAATTGCATCATAAATTTCAGCACCGATTTAAGATTAAGGGCCATAATAGATCCAGCATTTTATACTTTTCTAAATTGGTGACACCAATACGTTGGTAAATTAATGGCCCTTTAAACAGTTCTTAAGATTAAATTTCGTCATTTATCGTTTCTTTCGATTTCAATCAATCGCAGTTTACAAGATTTTGTTTTCCTAAATTCTAAATATTGCTGTCTGGGTTATATATTCAATAAATAAATGTATTTTAGCCATTAAAAGAATCTTGAATAGTCTGGTGATTAGAGAGAAATTATTCTATTCGGATATCATGTCAAAAACTATTTCATGAACTAACGCTAACAAGTAAAAAATCAAAATAAGTTTAAAGCACTTGTATGTTTATAATGTACCAAGTACTTCATCTGCTGCAATAAGCGTACAAAGCAGTTTCTAAAACTTTTGCAATTAAGCAAACAAACTTTAATAGCACAGAAACATCATTTTAAATTTCCACACTTCAAACTAAACTTTATTTATTTGCAACTTGATGATGACCTACCTTTGAAATTGGTTAAAATATTTATATAGTGTGTCCCAAATAGAAGTGGCCAGAAGAAATTCACAGAAAGAAGACGAAATGTCATCGTTCATAATCCCAATAGACAAGGTTGTAGTTTCTTTTAGAAGTGATATTTTTTCCATAGAAAATGTCGTTAATTGTGACATAGTTTGTAAACTAATCAATTGAAAACTCTTTTAAAATTATGCCATTATTTATAACATAATCATCAACAAAATATTAAAGCGTTTCATATATTTTATCTTTGACGTAATCTCAATAAGAGTACCATTATTTTTACGTCTATAAATCCGACTTCCAACTTACATGAGGGTAAATGCAAGGCAGTTGATCAAATTCTTAGAAATGTGACTATACTTTGTATCCTTAAAAATGTACTTTCTTTAGGTTCGTGAAGTAACAACCAAAAAGTACTAACCAAAGAATATACAAAAGACTTTTCAAATAATTTGATGAAATTAGGAAGGAAGTAAATAAGAGGATTTATTCTGAGCAAATAATATTAATTCTAAATATTTCTTTGCTTTGTAAGCATCCCCAGTCGTAAATCCCCCAATGATAATAGTGCAATCGACATCATTGACATCGAAAACAAGGCGTATTATGATTTATCAGGTCTTTAAAAGTAATGATAGATTATTTATAAGCTTGAAGGCTTTTAAGGAAATTGCCACAGTTTAGAAAACACCAATATTTTTTTCTTCATTGAAACCATTCGCAGATTCGTATACTTCTCCCCGAATTTTCTCGCCGCAATCGCAATTTCGCAAAAACTCCTCGCTCTTGATAATTCCCATAGTATAATAAATTCGCGTCGCATTAGTTACATTCGATCTGTTCCCAATAAATCAGGGGCTAGTTTGAAACTTGCATGGGGATAGCTTGGGAAACGGGGATGCTTCCGGCACGCTTCTCAGATCATATCTGTTACCAATTTACGTCGCATGCTTTTAACTGGTATCATGGATGAAGGGTGGTCACACTCTGATTGCCCTCACTCAATCTCTCTCATCATTGTTGTGATCTTTCAACCAGAACCGACCTGTGCGAGCAGAGATCAAACAAAAGATTAAACCAATTTGCCATAAAAGCTACATTTTTAAATTACACGAAATAGGTGTTAAAACAAAACTAGTGATGAATTTACTTTTTGGAAACGAAATTAAACACATAATTTTTGTTTAGTTGAAGAAAAAATAATTAAAAACTGGCAGCGTCATCCAGACAACTGTTCGGAAACGTGGTGAGCTTGAGATTAAAAATCACAGTGGGATGGCGAAGCCGTAGCGAATTGACTATTTTATAATGGGATTTTTACACCAAGTGTTTCAAATGTTTACACTCAAACAACGTCTTTTCTTGTTTATAATAAAACAGCTAACATCAAAATGATAAATAAAAGAGCTATCAAAATCAAGTGCGTTTAACAAGTATTATATTCATGTTTACTTTCCTATCCCATTTTATTACCCTCTTTCTAAAACTTTAATAACTACTTAAAAACGAATGGCCTACAAAAATAAGAAATAAAAACAAACAGATCGAATGAAGAAAATAAATAATTATTATTCCTGGCGTCTTTACCCCCATTAAACTATGGTAACTAAGTTAACAAGGTACATAAGTTTTTTTTTAATTTTTAACTTATTAGTTTATAATTAAAGAGACGATTGTTTGTTTTAAAGAAAAAATCTTTCCATCAGCAAGCAATGTATTTGGAATTAATAAATATTTATCAGTAGCTAAGTTTCGGTAAACTGTTTTCAGGAGTTTCAAACTTATCCAGTGGTCTGATGACAATAAATAAGTTGGAAAGAAAAACCGATTTTCCCACACGTTACACTAGAAAATATTCGTATTAATTATTTATCGATACATTGTTTAGGAAGGGAAGAAATATTTAATTAGCTAAAAAGAAATTTCTTTATGTTTAAAACAGAGCTTTTAATCTAATATAAAGTTTAAAACTTTTGTGGACTTGAAGTAATTTAACAATTTTAAGAAAACTAACATTATTTAGTTAGTCATTAATATGTGAGAAGCAAAATCTTCAAGAAATTAACTATAAAATATATTTAATGAGTGTAAATAAAAGGTCTAACCAATAAAAAGTTTCTCCAAATAACTAGTTTAATGATAATTTTATTAATGATAATTTTATTAATGATAAAAAAGCTCCTTGTTAGTCCTTTATAATGAGCTTTCAGGATTTAATTTGAAAAAGTGTTAGGTAATGCAAGGAAAGAAAAAAAATGAGTAGAAAATCTATAAATTAATTAAAGCGAACTTAGTAAACCTAAAACACAATACTTGGATCTAAAAAGTTCACGCTGTGAGAAAATTCCTGGGGATAATCCGATCAACCCACATCCGCCCTTCGGAACAAAAGTCCTGCACTCAAGAGCTGTAACCCTTCGAAACGGTGGTGGTGACAGGTCACCATCGAGCACGTATTAGCAATTTAACAAAAACTTGTTATGCAAAGCTTATTTTGGGCTTGCATTACCTAAAATTGGATTAGCATTCGTTTTAATTAGTAGAATCAGAGCTATTTAAAAGCGTTTTAAGATGTTTCCACAAAGGGTCACGCTCTGGAGGGCAACAAAACTAATTCAAGGTATTCTAAAGTAAATTTCAATGGGATTATGGTTTGAAATGTGGTCGAAATAAGATGTATCGTTCTCCTCCTTTTCTTCTTTCCTGAATTGGCCCATTGTGACAAGATTCCACCTTGAAAATTGCCAACAAAAGCCGAAGCTGAATGCGTTAGTTATACCCGCTCTAAAAGGGAGGCATGTGTTTCTTTCGGTGCTAATCGGCGACTTTGTAAAAACGACTGGACTTGGGTTTGGGATTTTTCGGAATAACGACCTGACGACCTCAAGAAAGCCAGGCATTAAATAAAGCCGCTTTGGAAACTCAGTTTTATTTCTTGTGCATCATGCATGATTGGTGGTAAAAATTTTTTGGCTATAAAATTTTAAGCGGAGCTTATTATGAATGTTAAGCCTTGTGCCTTGTTTAGTTTCAGGTTTTCTATAATAAAGACGAGATTGTTAGTTGCTTCAAGATTGTTAAGTGGTTCCACTTAAGGTGTAAGGTGTAAGTGGTATTGTTTATTGTTTAGTAAAGCATACACTTGAAGTATTAAGCTAACATAACGTTTATTTATTATGTACGGTTTTAAGTTTTAATATTTATTTCACTATTAAACTTTTAAATCCTTATAAACACCTCGGTAAATTTCCCACCAATTCACTACATTTTACTTCACAAATATGAATGTGTATAATGGCACAATTTTTGTGGAAGTTTATCCTTACAATTTGTTATCTTAACTTAAACAGGCAAATAATAAACCACAATCAAAAAAATATTAACTTACAAACTTTATATTTACGAACAAAAATAACACTTCTAAAATTGTATACAGGTTGTCGCATTAAAAACTTCAAATATGCTTCTTTTAAAACCAGTCTTTTTAAAAGAATCTACCCTAACAACATACAAATTACCCTTAAAATGTATTCTCCTTAAATCAAAAATTGATCTATAAAGTGTCCCGTTCGTGGTAGATAAAACTTCAGCATTGAAAGTAGAACATATTTAGTCGTCAAAAAACTAGGGGTCCATTATTTATAGTTTTGGATTTACAGCCTTATCACTAGAATGCTACCCTCATTCAATTAATAATAATAAAAGAACAGAAATCGTTGGCAATATTTTAAATACAACGGTCAAAAATAAAAAAATAAAAAAATAGGTAGTTATACTTCCTGACTAACCAAATCATTGTCAAATTTACTCTCAACTTCTTAGGAATCAACGTTTCACTACTTCCAATAGTATACCACCGACGTTTATTGTCCCAATTATTGTATATGATCAGGATATATTGGCTTATGGGATAAATATGCAAATTCATTTACTGTGTAATGATTCTTTTATTCAGCAACGTTTCGATTGATAATTTCAATCTTTTTCAAGCTACAAATTCATGTTACTAAAATTACAACAAATATGTTACACTGTACATCAATTACTAAAATTATTATAAATTAGCCTAACTCACCTTCCAATAGTATATTTTAAATAGCAACACTACAGGGGGTTCAACAAATTTATCACTGGTTGTTTTCAACGTGATTTTATTTAAGGTTCAATTTGTGTTCATTCACTGGGATTAAAGATGAGAAAAACACCCCTTAATTTTTATTTTGAAAAGTTGTCAGAGAACTGAAAAACAGCTGAACAAAAAAATCTATGCTTTTTAATTTTTGATTTGTTTTATTTATTTACACATAGAAAGATTAAATTGAGAATTTGAACTAACAGTTTTATACCAGCTTGACAATTTCACAAATTCGTCAACTATGGGAAAGCTATTCCCTAAAATTCCTAATAGTCACATTAATCACCTACATTAAAATGAATAATAATTTTGGAAAACATCTTGTAACTCTCATGCCTGCTCATCACCTATTCGGGATTCGGGTCAATATTATGAAGGCTTCTAGAATTTTATAAAAGAGCTCTCCCCTGTCGGCGAAGTTGTGAAACTGTCAAGCTAGTATAAAGCGCTGCCATCTATTGGTAGTTAAAATTCCCAAGATGATAAAAAAATTATATAGCTGTAGTTTGCGAAATCTAGCTTCTAGATTTTAGTTAAGTGTATATTTTATATGTAGAATTAAATAAAAAATTAACTAATTTATAAATAAATGTTTTACTTTAGGGTTACTTATGTTAGTTACGCCGCATACTGATGTTAAATTAAATATCCAATTTAAATAAATAGTAACAACAATATTCATAGGTTTGCACAAAAATAATAACTGGCCAAATAAATTTTTCATTATCATGTTTATGATACCAATCGATTCATATTTTATGGTTATGGTTATAACTTCATACTTTGATTGATTTTTGAATAATTTTATTGTAAAGTAGGAGTACTTTGAGGGACTTAAAATACACCTACTGTTAATATTATTTAATTCATTTGCCTTAATTTCAACCTGATAAACAGTTTTAAATGCTATACAGAGTGTTTCTAAAATGGTGGTCACAGCTTCGTGTGCTTATACTAGAAGTAAAAATAAGACAAAAAGTCCATATAAACATTTGTCCAAAACTCATCTGTTACCGAGATACCGAGGTGCTGAAATTTCTTTTTGGTTTTACTTTTTATTTATTTTCTCTGGATCGACTGAATGAAAATTAATAAAATTTTAGTGGTGATTATTTCTCTTTGATGGCCACCTTTGGCCATTACTTTTGTTTCAATTTAAAAATCCAGTGGCATAGAAACGGCTCAACGTGCCCCACTTTTGGAATTTATTTGGTACGCCCATGCAAAATATTACGATTTTGTTTGGATTTTTAAAATCTTCATTCAATTTACCATAAAAAATTACACCTGTTAAATTTTGATAGGATTTGTGATATATCTAAAGTTTCCAATTTTATGGTCCAGTGAACTAAGATCAAAATAATTTTCAAAATTTTAAACAAATTTAAAGTAAACAAACAAAATTTAAATTGATAACTCTTAGTAACTCGTAGTTGGTGTTTTAAATAAATGAACAAGCTAGAAACACTATTTTAAATTTTACAAAAAAAATTAGTCAGGAGGTCCATTTTAACCATTTTTCTAAAATTTAAAATTGGTTGTTTCTGGCATGTTTTTTGTTTAAAATACCGACAAAATATTATACCAAGAGTTTTTAATTTTCTTTATTTGAAGTTAAATTTTAAATTATCTCAAATTTTGAAAATTAGTTTGATGTTAACAAAGGTACTGGATTATAAAACGCAAGATTACTGAAATACCACTAATCCTATCAAAATTTAATAGGTGTACTTTTTTTGTGGTAAATTGAATGAAGAAATGAAGATTTCAAAAATTCAAACAAAACTATAAAATTTTCCAGTAGTGTACCAAATAAATTCAAAAAAGGAGTTTTGGACAAATGTTTACATGGACCTTTTGACTTATTTTTACTTGTAGTAGAAGCACACGAAGCCGTGACCACCATTTTAGAAACACCCTATTTAGCATACTTCAAAAGTGACTCTAAATGTGTACAGTTTGAAAGAATTAATACTATTTCAAACATCTATTTTACGCACGCGCTTTACTTGTCGTTTGTAGACCATCTATGGAGCGTCCCTAGTAACTCCTGTTCAACTGGAATCTGCTAAAATGGAAGGAATCTACTTGCCTTGATATGTTTTTCTCAATTTCCGAAATATCCAATTCAAAGCAGCTGCTGTACTCAACACTCACAGCTCAACAGTTATCCAGGAAAAAGTCCAAGAATGGATAAAACATATTTTGCATGCATTACCCCTCTTATTTACTAAGAAATTACTATATACATTCATGAATCCTTTCCAGGCTGCTTCACGTCACCTTTCAAGATTTCATTCAACTTTTGCTTCACTTAGTTATGGAAACGTTACTCTAAGATACTTAAAAGTATCTCCATCTCTGTTCATAGCCTTGACTAAATTTTTTGTTAAACCAAGCTTGATGTATAAAAGTGAAATAGAATATTTTTTGGATCAACCAATGAGTTATCCTGAACAATTCTCACTTCTGGTTCTAAAAGGGTCTGAGTTTTCTAGTCTTTCTTTGAGTAATTAAAAGCAAGTCCAATCCCATGCACAATTAAAGCAGCAAAACTTGGTATATCCTAGCTGCATGGCCAACAAAAGAGCTATAACTTTAAGGTACCCACAAATTTGGCAATGAAACTCATTATATTTAATGGCACTATGAAGGACTCTCATGTTTAAGTAAGTTTCTTTCATGTGCATTGTTTGCCCAATAGGATCTGATGGAAGCTTGTTTTCATTAAGTAGTAAAACAGCTTTATAAGCTAAATAGTCTCCATTTAAATTCCATTGTTAAGAGGAGGCTGTAAACAAAAATAGCAATATGTTGGCTTATCCATCCACATGATAGAAACACCAAAAGGCATAGAGCGTTCTTTACCATTTATCCATTATAAGATTGGTAGCACATGTGATACAGCAAATATGTGGAGCCCAGCTCTTATCTTGATCACGAATTTCAAACCAAAAGTAGCGAAAATAAGCGTGTTGTATTATGGGAGTAAAATAATGTTTATATTATGAAAATGTAACTTCCCTACAAAAATAACAAAAGTAATTGGGACTGTTATGTATTTATTGGCTTATTGGCGATTCAAATTAATATTTCCCGCGCAAATGTATGTTTGGTTACATATTCTAGAGACGTCACGTCAGTGACAAAATAAATAAAAATTTAAACTTGCAAAGAAATAATCAAACGCATTTAATAATACAAAGTAAATTAGGTAAGTTACCGTTATTTACTTGACTATAATAGACATTAACAAACGTTAAACTCTAAATTCGTCTGCACAACTATCACGGACGTGACGTCATTTCATAGTTCCGCGCTATGCCACAAGAGGGAGATCGCTTAGCTAGAATCGCCAATAGGACGCAAAATAAGTAACCAAATTTACTTCAGCAACACTTTATTCCTCAGCAACGTTTCGGGCAATAATTTGCCTTTCTTCATGC
The DNA here is from genome assembly GCA_963971135.1 of Stenus bimaculatus. NCBI lineage: Eukaryota > Metazoa > Arthropoda > Insecta > Coleoptera > Staphylinidae > Stenus > Stenus bimaculatus. The sequence goes on from OZ020187.1 coordinate 19,104,609, forward strand.
TTTTAGAATTGTATCACATAAATTTGGTCCACGGTCATTTTTTAAAACAAGGTTCATGTAATTATAATTATTAGCACCAAACAGTTTGGTGCACATGGCCGTCGTAACAAGCCACAAAAGAAAAAGAAAATCCGAGAAGATCCATGAGACTAGAAACTTGCTGCAAAACTTAAGCGGAGATTTTGCGTCCTATAAGCCAATAAATACCTAACAATTTTGTAACTGGCACTGTTTACAAAAAAACCGAGACGTATTTATATTCAACTACAAAATCCAGTAGAAACAGCTAAGAAGATGGCTTCTAAAATTCTTAACCTTTTTTTTTAATTATGTGCTTAAAAAATCTCAAAATACCTCTTTTTGGGTATAAATAAGTACAAAATATTTTTTCTGTTTTAGGAAAAAAGTTAGGAAATTCCACTAACTCTTGAGCCACCATTTATAACTTTTTCTGTTGATTTCGTATGTGCTTTTTAGCCTTATCCACAAATCCCATATTCACTTTATAATCTTTGACAATTATAGGACACTGTATTACTTTCTACCTTTCCGTCCTAAAGAAGATAGATTGTTTTTGCCTCCTAGTGATTTTTTTTTTAAATCACAACTCACATTCGTTAAATTATTATTACTGATGTGTGGCAAAAGTAGATAACCTATAATTCAAAAAGCTATAACTCTAAAACTCTTAATGATAAACCCCTACTTTTTTGGTTTTTGACAATGAATTTTGTTGTACCTGGTAACTCTGAAGTGTCATCTAATACGAACGTACGATAGGGACACCCTGTATATCCAAAGCTACTTCATAAACAGGTTACAACTCTTTTATGAAGCTTACCTAAAAGATTTTATCCATTTTATGGATTTTATATGGTAGTTATAGTCTTAGGGATAATAGATAATACATTATTTTTGTCACTTTGACTTTCAATACCTCCTCAACGAACTTAAATTTATTTATTTTAGGAAAATGTGGGGACGTTTTGCGAAAGCCTTTTAAAGACGCTTAATAATACATGAACTTTATTGTAATAAGCTTTACATTAATGCTTAACAAACAATATCAGTTTGTTTGTTGACTACTACCCGTAGGACATCCTATCTACAATCCCATTAATATATTATAATTTTACAAAAGATATCATTTTAAACCCTTCGGAATTCTGCGCGCGACAGTTAAGTCAAAACCCAAACTCGTTTTTGTTTACAATTTGAAAAAAAAACTTCTTTAAATATTTAGAAATCATTATATTATTCATAGTTTACTTTATCCAGATTAATAGTGGCGGGAGATTTTTAATAAATAAATAATTTGAAAATCTGTATTTTGTTGATTCCGAAAGCTTTTATGAAAATTAACTGAAACTCCCCGTATGAATAAAAAACAACCAAACACGAGATTTTTTCATTAAAAGTAAGGCACGAGTTTTGGCGCGCACCAATTTAAACGTATTGCATCATTATAAATTAAACGCAATCAAAGATGAATCCGTGGCCGCATTTCTGTCCAGAGAATGCACTTATTGGATTGAATTATGTAATTTACCATCCGCGGTTGGGAATTCGTTCGAAGCATCAATTACGGATTTAATTCGCCCGATTCTCGCTTCTAATGTTTCACAAATTTCTTCCGTGACCGTAAAAACTGGATTAAAATTCTGAAAGGATGAATTACGTGAAATTATGTCGCAGAGTTTTTTGTTACGGTTACAGCACGTGCTGCATTTGCACTCAATTGCGAAAATCACAATTACTACGAAAAAAACATTTTTAATTAATCCCAGATATAACGACGAAAAAAATAATTATCGTTGATTTGTAATACTTGTTTTTTTTTCGTCGCTTCATGAGATTTAATCACACCGAATGACTGAACTTAAAGCGCAGTAGCTTATAAAAAAATAAACAAATCAAAAGGCTTTAATAGGATTATTCTGTTTGTAGACATCATCGAAAATGTCTGAAATGAAGTAACCCATTGTGGGTAGTTGCACCCTTTTCAACAACGAATAGGTTCGGTCAATGCGCGACTAAAAAACTGGGAACCGGTTACGTCTTAAGCTTCTTACGCAAAAGGATTTGTGATCCTTCGGGCCGATCTGTATAATGGGACCTATTTTAAAACGTCTCTCTGGATGCAGCCCGCTTCAAAGAAACAAAAAAGACACCAGTCCATTTTTTATTTTATTGTGCGTTTTTATCGAAGCGCTTTCACAATTCACCCGAATTGATTTCAACAAAACAACATCAAAGACCTCCAACCTAAGCCTTTATACTCTTTAGATGTATTCTTAAAAGTGATCGTTGGGAATATTTTCCATCTTAAATGGATGATATTTTATTTCAAATCGCAACCATTTCTTTTAATTGTTTACCTTTGTTCAACATTGTATAAAACAAATGATGCGTTAATTTAGTCAATGACTCTTACACCCCTTTATCCATTTTCGGGGATAAAATATTCTTCAGAATAAACAACACGTTTCTATGGAAATTTAAAAAACGACCAACGCGTAAAGAGTGTTTTGCATGAAGCAAAAAAACAAAAATTTATCATAAAGACATTTTATTTTTCGTCTAGAATATTACATAGCTAAACATGAGAATACGGAAACTACTGTCAATTGTATTCTAAATTGAAACCACTGTTCCTTCACGGTCATTTTTATGAATACAATAAAAAGTTTTTATGCAAGAATAAAATTTGAATTTTTAAAATTCCTATAGGTTATTTTTAAATAAATAATTCTGATATTTAGATTTAACGCAATTTTAAAACTGATTATCTTTATCAATATGAAGGAAATGCAAAATTTATAATGATAATTTGAGTAGTTTCTGATCATGAATCGAATTTAATTTGATGATTTTGTCAAAAAAAGTTGATTCTTTGAAAGAGTACTCATTTCTTCAAAATCTAATCGTATCAGTTCTTATATTATTTAGTACCTTCATCCAGGACATCCTACTCCCTCAACAAAAAAAAATCCTTGAACCTGAACACTTTTAGTACTTACTATAGACATTAAAATATTAAAACGTTTTAAATTTCTTCTATAAAAAACAAACTATGACTGATTTTTTGCTACAAAGATTCAGAAAATTTCAAATTTTGCTGAGAACCTGAACATATCCGTTCAAAAAGAATGATATTTTTTCTGAAAAAAATCTTGTCAATTAAATGGCCCCCAAATTTGGTTTAAAACAGTGCCCTAACTCTAAACCCATTATTTCATCTATAAACATAACATAAGAGTCGTTTACAAAGATTGATTTTTCAATTGAGAATTTCCAGAAATTCCAATTGATTCATCGCCAACTTTTATGTCCACGTCTTCAAAAAAATGACGAATAACTATTTATTCCAAGGTAAGTAGATAATGCCTCTGAACAGCTATCCAACTTTTGTAATATGAAAATTTTGCATCACAATCCTTTTTTTCCCATAAGAGTTTTCCCTAAAAATGAGGAAAATGGTGGATAAAAGTCATGGTAGAATAAATTACTTACTATGATTTTAATTAATGTCAATAAAAGCATTTAATTTATCAACTAAGAATTTTATCTCATACAATGAAGATATAGGACACACTGCCAACCAAGATCTAAGGACCAAGATAATAAACGAATAAATTACCCTATATAAATAAGAAATTATAACCCCAGTATTGTAATTTGAATAATTTATTATAATAATTCGTATTATTACTTTTCATTTTTTTAGAATTAAACTACTATTAATGTAAACACTTTACTTTAAAATTAAAAACGTTCTCATTTTCGACTGTTTTTGTACTTTGTAAGTTAAGGACAATAGTAGAATCAATTTTTATTCTTTTTACTTCTGGGTATGTATAAGTCCCAGGAATATTAAAAAAAATTACTGCATACAATTTTCAAAAAATCTTAGAGTTTCAAGCTAAAAAATTATAGATTTTTCAAGAAAGGGTTTTATCTTTTTAAACCAAATAAGTGCTTAACCTAAGGAACCTAACAAAAGTTTTAAATTTCGCAACAAAAACATTAATAGTAAGTTGGGGCAAGTACGAATGTGCATAATAACGTCCGAGAAAATGGTCATTTGGCACTGGTATCTATAGAGAATAAGTTTAATAACTTGATTTTTCGAGAGTCATCGGATAAACGAATTGGGGGTTGACATAAACCTTACAATTGTTCAAGATCCCAACTGTAACTAGTGTTGTTGAGTTTAGTGAAATAAATCTTAGCACAGTTTATCTCCTGTGACTACAACTATTTTACCATTTTTTGTGGTACCTATGGTTCTTCTGTTGGCGTACACGTAAATTAGTAGATTTTTATAGTTTTAAAATTAAGTCGTGGTTTGCACTTGTCCAAGCAAAATTGGATGTTGGGGTAAGTGCAGATGTAAACATTGGGCAAGGAACAAAGTGATTTAAAATGTAAGAAAGCAAAGAAAAAAACAAAGATATCCTCTTCAGAAAGTAATAATAATGAGTTAAATGTCATAAAAGAAGGAAATATTTGGTGATTTCTTCTTCAGTATATTTTGTCGATATCATTTTTTCTTATAAAACAGAGGAGGAACATGATGAAAAATTAGAAGCTATGTTCAAACGTCCTGAAGATTGTAGAACAAATTCCAATATAAATGTAAGCAGGTGCAGTATATTGGAATGGTTATACCTAAAAATGGGATAGAATTAGATTCAAAATATTTCGAAGCGATTAAAAAAATAAAGACAAAAATATTGCTAACAATATCTAAACTGATGATACCAGTAATGGATTAGGTTGTTGTCTTCTTTAAAAGAAGTTTAACAGATTGTTAAAAAAAAATTCTCAGTTTGAAAAGGAAATGTTTGCAATCTTATTTGCAGCAGAAAAGTTTCATATTTATATTTTATGGAAGATCTGTTACAATTCATAGTGATCATAAACCATTGGAAGCAATCTTTAAAAAAGATTTGACTAAAACTTCCAATTCCCAGTTGGTTACAAAGAAGGAGACAGAAGGTATATAAATGTAATTTGTCATTAGTGGATATACAGGGTGTAAGAAAAGTTTTTTAGCATAACTTCTAAACCTAAAATGAAATTTCTTGGAAATTTGGGGGAAAATCTAGTTTTTAAATGTGTAATGAAACAAAAACAACAGGAAAATATGAAGAAACTTTGACACATGTATCAAAAAGGCAACGTGTTAGTAAAAAATGTATTCTTTACTTTTATCTTAGATTTAGTCAAGGAATCGCCTCCTGATTTTTTTTGCATAAATTTGCTTACACCCTGTATATACCTGGTAAAGAAATGCTTGTTGCAGATTATTTTTCCCGATATCAAATACATTTTATATTTCATGCATTTAACTTGTTGAACTATGACGCATGCGTCATTACATGGTATTATAAATCAAGAAGATAAATAAGAAGACTGCACAATTAATAATGTAATAACTAGACCAGTAATATCACACGAAAAGAAAATTCAGTTACAAAATGTATCAAGAGAGGAAGAATCTATTATAGCTTTAGTGGAAATGAGTAAAAATGTATTTCCAAAATCATGGAAAAAGTTACCTGAAGAATTAGAATACATGAAGCAATGCGACATGAATTAAAAATTAAAAATTATATGTAGATGGATTATTATTTGCAAGAGATTAATTGGTTATTCCAAAAGTTGTTACGTAGCAAAATTTTAAATTAAATACTTGAAGGACATTGGATAATTGTAAAATTTAAAGTTAGAGCTAGAAAATTAATTGATAAAGATGTAACAAAATATACTATATGTAGTTTTATTCCGTGATGATATTGTGCTTGGTATATTTCAAAAATGCTTTGTTTGGCCAAAAAAATATTTTGGATAAAGGTGTTATTAACTGATTTTTTTTATTGGAGTAAATAAGTAATTTTTACTAAAGTTTTAAATATAAAATTATAAATTTAATCTATAAAACAAGTTTTTGCAAAAAATGTTTAAAGACGTTTTTCTTGAAATAATTATTGCGACATGACACTTATGTCTTCAATTATAAAATGTGAGTTGTGTAATATTATTACCATTGACTCAATGGTATTAGCTATCAAAAATCAAAAGGAGCCTTTATTACCTCATAAAATTTCTGAAAGACCTTGGCAGAGAATTTCAGCAGATATACTTACTTGGGGAAATTATGATTATATTATAATGATGGATTCGTTTTTAAAATGGTTAGAATTATACAAATTATTTGAAAAAAACAGCGAAAGGAGTTATATTTCATTTAATGAAAATATTTTCACACCATACCTAAAGTTATAGTTGCAGATAATATACCTTATGATAGTTATGAATTTACATAATTTGCCAAAGGATTGGATATTGAAGTAATTAATTCAAGTCCATTGTATTCAAAGTCGAATGTACTCTCTGAAATAAACGTGTCTATTGCAAAATAAATTTTGAAAAAAATACTGATATTAGTTCAGCACTTCTTCAATATAAGACTAGTCCAGTACAATCACTTGGATTTTCACCAGTATAATTGGGGGGTCCAATGCAAGAACCGACCAAGTCCATTTTATTTTGAGAATATTACATTATTTTTAAGACGTTATGTCCAGTTCAAAATTCTTTATCAGGCTCTGTAAGAATTGAGTCTCAATGAAGAATATTATATAGATATTATCAATATTTACTGTAGTTATGTTGCTATCATTTACAGCTTTTCTGTTTTTCACCTCTCCTGCATTGGACTTCTCAATTACACTGGTGAAAATCCAATTGATTGTACTGGACTAGTCTTATATTGAAGAAGTGCTGAACTAATATCAGTAGTTTTTTTCAAAATTTGTTTTGCAAATTCAGTTATTATTGGGAATATCTTTAAGAGACAAAATTCCTACTATAGATTAAAAAATTAAAAACTAATGCGGATAGTCAACAAATTTATTACAATAAAGGTGCTAGACCACTCCAAGAATTGAATAAAGGAGAAAGTGATTGGTTGCAAGAAGGAACTAAAGGAAAAATTGTTAAAAAAGACAAAAAGAACCCTCGTTCTTATTTGGTTAAGAAAGAAAATTGAGATATTGTAAGAAGAAATCGAGTATTTCTAAAGGACAGAAATAACCTTTCTGATTTGGAAGATATGTTGGATGACAAAACACAAGATTATACAAAGAAAGTAAACATTAACAATAACAATAACGATCAGAATATAGAAAACATTATTAATAACACTCCTACTAAAAATCACCTTAAAGAAACTGAACAAATGGAGAAGAGGTATAAGATCTTAGAGAATTGTTACATTATATTTTGTTAGGAGTCTTAGCAACATTCAATCATAAAAAGTTGTATATTATAGTTATAGATTTAATTAATATTAAAACAAGTTGTTACAGAATATGACGATTTCGATTCCTTCAGAGATAATTGCTCAGGAAAAGGAAGATGTAGAGCGTTGGTATTTATCATCCAATTTCTAAACATCTTGATACCAACCAATCATTGATATACAGGGCGATTTTGTGATTTATAATGAGATGTAATAAAATCGAACACATATTTTACACAATATTTAGAACAATAAACTGTTAAGAGCAATTTCCTAAACGGAAAATATAGTGGTTTAGTTCTCCAGTCAACATCGCTAGTACGATCAACATTTTTGTATAATTTTTTTTTAGATGATTTAGAAGTCATTTCTATAATTTCCAGCGGAAGGAAAAATTATTGGAGAATCTACAAAAAAATATAATGACCTAAAATTACTTTAACTTTGGACCCCTCTAATTAATTTTGTGCTGGGTTGCAGAAGGTGACTATCCGCTAGGATGTAGCCTAATCAATTTAGATTATAAATCTGAAAAAAATTGAATATCTAACGAGGGAAACTTGAGTTTTGACTGAAGAACTAATGCTCGATTTCATGATTTTTCACAATTTTTGCTCCCTCTAGGGGTTCGCATTAATTATTAGTTATTTGCTGATAATTTGCAAAGAAGCTCCAGAAAAGTGGGATTGATTTTTTATTCCTTGTTATTATCTCCAACGGAAAATTAATCACGGACGTCAAGGAAGACGCTCTTATAAATTTTTTTTCTATCTTCCTTACAAAGTTATTTAAGTTCAAAAATACGAAAAACCGAATTGCTTTCATATTTAAAAGAAATTTTGTTACAGTATTTCCATGGAAACAAACATCATACAATGGCCAAATTCGTCGTTTTTAAAGTTCCTTCCCCAGAAATATTTAAATAGGAGATTTTATACTAAGGAACGATTTTGAGAACTGTATGATATTTGTTTCAATGAACCCTTTATTGTTCCAAATATTATGTAGAATATGTGTACAAAATTGCGTAAATAAACTAAACATGAAATAAATGCTGCTTATGCAGTTACTTCACACGCTGGGGCAAGTGCGCAAATCGGATTCATTTTTTTTTTTAAATTAGAAAATTAATAAAGAGTATGATTTAGAATTTAATTTTGGAGAGTGTAACCTATGTTTTGAAAAATCTGGGTTCTTATTAAACTTGTGGCGATACTAGATATGCAGATAAGGTATTCAAAATTTAGCAAGTAGAGATTTCATGCCTTTTAAAATTGTGCCATGAACACCACACCTTTAATTTTAAGTGTTTTGATAAGTTTTGATAATACCGTTTCGTGAGGGACATACTTTGCAATAGAGTTGATTCAAAAATCTATTCATACCTCGCCCTTTGGACACAACCCCTAAAATTTTAATAGGGATGGTAGGGTAAGTAATACCTCGTTGGAAAGATCTTTTTACCCAGAGTAACATATAAAAAAAAGTAAAATCGATCGATTCGTTTAAAAGATATTCAAAATTTAGCAAGTAGAGTTTTCATACCTTTTAAAATTGTGCTATGAACACCACGCCTTCAATGTTAAGTCTTTTGATAGGGTAAGTAATACCTCCTTGGAAAGTTCCACAAGTAACATACAAAAAAACAAAAGTGAAATCGATTGGTTTGTTTTAAAGAATTCAAAATAAAACAGTATTGCACATTATTTTTTAGTTAACCAAACTAAACTTAACTAATCTTTTTGAAGAAAACTTAATACTTTAAAGAATCCCATCGATCCCGATACTTTCAAGGATGTTTTTATTATTTTATTAAATGTTCGAATTGAGTTCCACCAACCTTCATGCAAACGTACAAATTTTGCTCAAAGCGAATTCTTACATTTCGTAACATTTCAGCAGTAATTTCTCGGCATTCATTAATAATTCTCTGTCGTAACTCTGCTAGAGATCCTGGTTCCGTTGCGTAAATCTTACTTTTTAAATGCCCCCAAAGGAAAAAATCAAGGGGAGTAAGATCGGGAGATCGCGGCGGCCACTCCAAAGGCCCTCTACGCCCAATCCATTGCCCAGGAAACGTCGTATCCAAGAATTCCCTAACAGGCCGTGTGTAATGAGGAGAGGCTCCGTCTTGTTGGAAAATCAGATGGTCTTCTAAATAACGATCGTCATTTTCGATAATATCGTCAAGAAATGGATAAACAAAGTTTTGAAGTAGATCCAAGTACATATCCCCTGTTAGATTGCTATCTAGAAAATAAGGAGCAATAAGACGGTCTCCAAAAATTCCATCCCACACATTCAATTTTTGAGGAGTTTGAGTGTGAACTTCATGAAATACCCTAGGATTCTCATCTGACCAATATCGACAATTATGACGATTAACGGTTGAGTTTAAGAAAAAAGTGCACTCATCAGAAAAACAGATATTATAAAGATAATTTTCATCAGCAATTATCCGTTCCGTCATCACCTCACAAAATTGCAGTCGCCTATCAAAATCGTCTTCATTTAACTCATGAGTTAAATGAATTTTATAGGGATGATATTTGTGACCTTTCAATATTCGGCGAATGGTTGTTCTGCTGATGTTAGTCACAGTCTCCAGTTTTCTTGTGCTTAAAGTTGGATCTGCAGCAACTTGTCCCAAAACACCTATTTCAACGACCTCATTTCTTATTGGACGAACATTACCAGGATCGCGTTTCTTATTACCAACAGAACCAGTATTTTTAAATTTTGCAACCAACTCCAGAACGTATTTTCGGTTACAATGTTTGTTTGGATGTTGTTCATTAAATAAATTAGCTGCACGATGAGCATTCTCATCGTTTTTAAAATAAAAAGTGATTAATTCAACCCTTTCTGGAATTGTATAAACCATTGCTAGCAGAAGCTTTTACAGAAGTTCATAAAATTTTAAATGTTGATTTCTAATAATTAGTCATAAACAGTTTTAACACGATGAAAATCACAACTAATACAAAATACAACTGATAAAAAGAATCTCAATGTGGTTATAAATCGTTTTATGTTTTGCATTGTTTTGTTCCAGATGTTACAAAATTTTAAACAATTCCTCGAATAAATTTAAATTTGTTTTTTAAAATCTCTCTTTTGTAGAAAATGAAAATAAATTGCGTTTTACATGTTTTTGTATGTTACTTTGGGTTAAAAGATCTTTCCCAGGAGGTATTACTTACCCTATCAAAACACTTAAAATTGAAGCCGTGGTGTTCATAGCACAATTTTAAAGGCATGAAATCTCTACTTGCTAAATTTTGAATATCTTTAAAACGAATCGATCGATTTAACTTTTTTTTTGTATGTTACTCTGAGTAAAAAGATCTTTCTAACAAGGTACTACTTACCCCACCATCCCTATTAAAATTTTAGGGGTTGTGTCCATAAGGCACAGGGGTTAATGGATTTTTGCATCACTTCTATTGCAAAATATGCCCCCCTCGAAACAAAAGTTGACCTGTCCGAGCGTTTTTTCAAAAATTTTTATTAACTATTTTAAAACTCGTCTGTTTCGTTTTCGTTGGCCCACCCTGTATGTACCAGTTCAAACAAATGATGGGTATATTGTTTGAAGCATCAATCAAATAAGTGCATTACTTTCATGTTTCCCTTATCGCATATCCGGTATTATCGGTAATGTTTGATGTCATATACACTAGAAGTAACCCTCTGTTATTTATATACAGAGTGTCCCACTTTTTCCCACAAAATTGTTTTAGGTAGTAAATATCATTCTGAGTTCGCTGGAAAAAATGGGACACTTGGATTTTTTTATTGATTATATTATATTTCTATGTTTAAAAAATCAAAGTAGAGTTCTAGGCATAAATAAACAAATTAACACGAATAAGGTGTAAATATTTCATTATTACTGCTACTATAGCAATTTTTTAAAAATATCTCAAATTTGAACTTTGGTAATTTTGATCTGCACTCGCCGATATTATATCAAAAAACAAATTAACAAAATAATGTGGTACTTAAATTCTTTTAATTTAGTGGATAAAAAGAAAATAATAGCTGAAATCATGACCTTTAATTCAGTTACAAATACTGGTTAGTTTTAAATCATACCACGGGTTAAAACCAAATTTTACCAAAATAATATCCGATTATCTCCTCACAAACATTCAACGAGAAACTAGATCTAAGTATCTTAGGTTTCATGCTTACACCTCCTTTGCATTTCAAGAAGGTTCATTTGCAAGCATTTGTGGCCATTTCCAAATGCTTTGATTTAATTAAAGATCTTATCAAATATTACTTGAATATGTAATATATAACGTTATCAAAAAAATATGCAAAAATGTGCCAGATTATCTGTAAAAGTCCAAATATTCTTCCTACTAGTTTTGTTCGTTTTCAATAAATATTTTTTAATAATTATTTATTGCAAGTGGAAAAAAAGCGGGTGCTTTTAAAACAAATTTTCCATTAAAAATTACGACCTATTGCGATAATTTAAAAACTATATAAAAATCCTGCAGCTAAGAAAAATATAAACATTCTTTAAATAAAACAATTAATATTAAACGATAATTAACTTATTCGAAAGGTTAATATTAATTTTATGACGAAATCATAAATTGTGTACTTATTTTAATAGTCTTTTTTTGATAATAAATAATAAAATTTCAATATACCTAATATCTCATACATTTACCTACCTGGCTGAAAGTAAAATATTTGATTTGAAGGTTGAAGTTTCGGTAATACCAATATTTATTCAACGTTTTAAGGTCATAATAATTCTCATTAATAAAGTGTTTATAGTTTTTTACGATTTTGATTTGTGGGTAAAATAACAGGTTTGCATGAGATGATGAAGACGAAAATTTCGAGAGTAAATATAGGATGTAGCGTACAATTTATAAGGTGAATAAATTGTAGGGCTGGAGATATTCATACAAAAGTGCGACGTGATTTTTTTATCGTAATACCTGCACATTCCTCTATAATAATTTAATTCCAAATAAAATAAAAGGAAACAAAAACATGTATTTGATTTTAATGCAAAATTTGTTTTGAGAGTCCAGAGTAAATTATAATAATATTCGTGCACTTGTTTTAGTGAGTATTTTCTCCCTGAATAAACAAATGAGAGTATATTGTAATGCAACAAGTAATATATTTATTTTATAAAAAAGATAATAGGGATTTCGGGTTGTTTATAATTAAATTTTGATGATTTGAGTAAACAGCGCTTGTCTTTCGTGTTCGTATTTTCATCGCTTTGTTGCTTATAATTATTTACATAATTATTCCCTCTTTGTATGTTGCGTGGGTAAATTAATTTCGCCAAGTTTTTTTCTTTTATCTTAAAATCGTTCAAATACATTTCTTACGGCCGTTATCCTCCCCTATACAAGGGCGTCAACAAGAAACAACATCAAAGAACCTGCTCGCGTCATTAGAGTTAATTTCTCGTGTTCCCCTAGAATGTCGACCCTTTATACGAAACATATCCCTTCTAGCATATCCGATTCACTTACTTTTTTTCCATTTCCGAAACAATTACGAGTACATACGGGTGTTGGGGCTTTCGGGTGTGATGCACTGTTTGAAGTGGGATTTAGGAGATTTAGGGACCATCGTGATGACGCGTGTCCTGGCTACTCCTGCGTCCTGCTATTCCCACAAGAAGCATCATCCTACATATGGCGAAAATCGTGAGATTCGTGTAGTTTTTATATAATTTTATTCATGATGTCGAAGTCGAAGTGCGCTTGTTAAGAATTGGAAAGAAGCGTGATTGACTGATCAATGGATGCAGCAGCCATGCTCCAAGGATTTCTAATTTGCTGACATCGAAGAGCTCATTAAATTCTTCGTATTTCCAAGATTGACTACTGAGTATTGTTTCGAGCGGCTTTTATCTGATAAATGGTGTTTGTAATTAGGTCTTTTGCTTATTTGAAACCAAGGCATCCTTTTTACTTAAAATACGCTATAAATTTTCCTAAACGAGATTTCTTTACATCAAATTTAATTAAAAATTTTAAGTCATGAAATTTTTATAGTATTTTATAAGAACGGTTCCTTTTTTTGGACGTATTGTATATTAATAGTATTGAAGAATTGGAAAATTTAATGAAATACTGGTCTACCAAAAATTTTGAATTTTTTTATTTTTGTCATTAACAATTAAATTTAATGGATTCTGGAAATGAAGCTTCGAAACATAAAGTTAAGAAGAATTTAAAAACTGAATGTAAAATTTGTGGGCGTTTCTTTTCTAAAGTTTCACATTTCCAAATCTCATCCTAAGCTTAAAAGATTGAAAGGGGAAATGTTTCCTCATATCTTCTCATATTCATAGCAAAATAAGATTATTTTATTTTCAATATCACTCATCATAGATACGACAAATTCCCTTCTAACTCATAAAATAGTATGTAAGGATCACCACTAACTATACTTTTTGTAGAAATTGTAGTCACCAGTGATTCAATATATTCGTACCAATACTATGAATAGTAATGTCGACTATACGTTATGTAATGCCCACTATAAGTAGTGCCATTGTAATTACTGAGAGCATAAAGATTGTATTGACAATTTGTATTTTAGTCAACAGCATATTTTCAAATGAATTACTAAAATTTTTGGAAACTTATTAATCTTAAATAATTTTGTACATTTTCTTCTTTCTTTACACTTGGAACAAGTTTTCCTCTCCGGTAAAACTGTGGAGGTATTAAGAAAGTTTAATAGGTCCTGTTATTTTAGGTATTGGAAGGATTAAAAGTACTGAGGGCAAAATTTTGAATTTGCGATTTTAAGAAGGTGTAACTTCTTCTTCTAATTTGCAGAAGTGGTTAAGTTAATGTACATAAGAATCAGTTTCCAGATATTCTTTTAGGGATCTGGTATTCGAGAAGCATTGAATCACAAAACTCATAAAGCAAGTATTGTCAATATTTTCAAAATTTGAAAGTGATTACAATCAACTCCATGAGCTTCTTAAAAAGGTTATCTTAATATAATAAAACGTGTTGTTATCTGCATTTGCTCGTTCTACAAGTATTGATGAATGTGTTAAGTATATCTCGAAAACTTCCTGGTATAATCTTTTCTTACAATGCTTTTAATATTCCCAAAATTAAATTAGTCAAAAGTGATTCCCTAACCAACATAAAAGATTCAGATGGTGACCTTTCTGGTGCTGTAATAATTTTTTATTCTAACCATTCTTTTGCTGGATATGAGTCTTCAATTTTGGTATCTCTTAAAGGTAAACATTCCCAGTCGAATTAATCATTTAAAATTAAGTACATTTGATTTTAATAATATAGTTTAATAATTTTATAATATTATTCCTCTGCAAGCTCGTATAAACTCGTAATAGGTGTACTGAGACCCTCACACATGGTTGATTTACTTCGTTACAGTTCAGGTGCTGCAGGAGAAAAAATTTTGTCATCAATTACTAATCTTTGCAAAAATATATGTATGAATAAGACCTATTGCAGTGGAAACTTTTTTCGTCGATTAGTTAGTTACTAAACTATGTTATTACAAAATTAAAGGTGAACTTGAGAATCTGTTTAGGTTTATACAATTTGGAGACCGAATGAGAAAATTCGAACGATAAAAGGCCGAATTAGACTTCTCCTTCGGCCTTTTAAGATTCGGCTTTTTTCTTTCGGCCTTTTGTTCACGTCGGTCTTTTGTCCATATCGGCCTTTTATCGTTGGGCCTTTTCTCCTTCGGACTTTTGTCCTAGTCGGCCTTTTCTTCTTCGGCCTTTTGTCCTAGTCGGCCTTTTTTCATGTCGTCCTTTTTTCATTCGGCCTTTTGTCCAAGTCGGCCTATTGTCCCGCTCCCGATTTAAATTGTCTTGCCTCAGGCATTAGGATTTTAGAAAAATCAGATTGGTTTTCACTTGGTACTCCTTTAACTGATCACATTCTACAAAAGGAGAATCAAATAGTTTGAAACTTACGGTTCTCGTCTGTTGAAATTTTCTTCACATGTTGCCTTTGTCTTTCTTAAAAATTGGTTAGCTATTCCAAAACTAATATATTTCTTAAGATGTAGCCCTACTTGCCATAATCCTACTGGAATGAATTCTTTTCAGAAAATTTTAAAAAGTTCTTTGGAAAATATTAGAAATAATCTTCTTTCTGAAGATATTTATCTTCAAGCAACACTAGAAAATAAGTGGTCTTGGCTTCGTCTTTCTCATTAAAACTTCTCTGTCTTTGTTTTGTGGATCTTTTAGGAAAATTGATAAAGTTTTGCCTCCAAGTTTTTGCTTCAAGTACTAATGCAGATGTCTTTACCGGCGAGTCCATTTGGTCTTTCCAAACAAATATAACTTTAAATTCTACTGAAAAAAGTATTCAAAGAGCCTGGGATTTTTTTTCTTCCCGGGGGTGGTTTCGCTTATACCGTCCTGCACTGCGGTCTCTTGGTCCTATTGTGCCCCTCTGGTTTTTATTCTCCTAGCAGTCCTATCTTCAATGAAGTCCAGGACTTTTTGCCAGGGGATTGTTTTCAGTTCTCCTTCGGTTACTTTCTCCTTCCCGAGGATAGCTATGCGTTGAGTAACATATGCTTCGCATTCACTCAGTAGGTGCTGTGGGGTCTTATTTTCTTCCATACATCCACGTCATATTGAACTTTTCTCTAGTCCAATTCTATGTATGTGTTTATTTAACTCAGTGTCCACTTATTGGTCCTGTAATTTGCTCTCCCTGGTGTTTGCCCCCGTAAATACCAGCCCCGGTGCCATTATGGTTTTTGGCTCCATCTGTGTACCAGACGGATCCCTTAACCACACCGGGGTATGTATTGGTTTCCCACCCATCTTCCTCCTGTGAAAATGAAGTTAATAGACTTTACTTTTTCTTCAGATATTAGGTTAAAAAAGAAATCTTCTATAAACGCATTATTATCTAAAGAATTTGGAGCATGGTTTAATATTACCTATATCATCTTTGGGTATATTACTTCATGATAATTCATTTAGAATATGCATAGGTCTTAGACTGGGTAATTCTGTTTGGAGTCAACATACTTGTTCTTGAGTTTTTTCAGTTGATGACGATGATTTACATGGCTTAAGCTGCAAATTCAGTGCAGGAAGATTTTCCAGACATCATGAAGTTAATGATTTAATTAAAAGAGCTTTAAGTTCTTCTAGTATTCCTTCCAATTTGGAATCATTGAGAACCGGTATGGAATGACTATGATTCCATGGAGTATATGCAAATTTTTAATATGGGATTTTACTTGTGTTGACACAGTGGCTCCTTCATATTTAAAATCTTCATCTAGTTCCACTTGTGCAGTTGCTTTAATTGGAGAAAATAATAAAATATTTAAACAATTTATTAACAATTTTGGAAGAAAAATAAAAAATATTACCAAAGATGCAAGATCAACTTAATTTTTAATTCAACCTATTAGCATAGCAATACATTGAGGCAATGCTACTTCTGTTTTTGGAACAGTTCCTAAAGAAAATTCTATAGAAGAAATTTATTTGGTTCCCTAAAATTTTAGTCATTCATTTGAAAAGGTTTTCTCTTAAGGTGATAGGGAGTCATTTATTGAAAAACCAATGTTTTTATCTTTCCCGAATTTTTTTAAAATGTTTCGAATTGGAAACAAAAAAAAATATTTAAATACCGAACTTAAGTAAGACTTGTATTTTTATATGCAATTTTTATTTTTCATGTATCTAGATTTATATAAGCGTAGTTTTGCAAAAATAAAAATATAAATATAGAAATTTTTCCTGCAAAATTACACAAATATAGTTGTAGATACATAAATAACAAAAATTGCAAATGAATGTAAAATTCTTACTTTAGTTTGGTATTTCTTTATTTTTTTGACTTTCCAATTCGAAACACTTTCAAAAATTCATGAAAGATAAGTACGTCGTTTTTTCAACATTTGACTCCCTATCACCTTAAAAGAAAGTTAAGGAAGATATAGATATGACGATTAATTTTCCTCTGGAGGGATTAAATTTGAAAAATTACTCTACTCTGCTTTCTGGAAACACCCTTTCTCACAAGAATGGCATGTATACAATGATTCCGATGTTACAACAATTTCCGAAAAAAACACAGTTAGCTGTGAGACAGGTGTTTTATTTTATGAGTTGACAAGGAATTGCCACATTTATGATCAATATTTTTCTTGGATTATTTTTTTTCTTTTATTTTTATAGTAGTTTTCTTTTATTTATATATTTTATCTGTGTATTATAAAAAAAATTAATTTAAATTAAAATAACTTTTAATTTTAAGTGCGTACTTTAAATCGATTTTAATGTAATGACTAAATTTTCTTTTCAAGAAAGTCTGGGATTATTTATTTATTCGTTTATTTGAAACTTAATTATCGTTTTAGGAAATTCTAAAGCCAAACTGCAATTTGTTACAAAGTGATTCTCCAAACTTTAGTTCAGATCCTCCGTATGTTTCACTGCACTGACGTCGCGCCCCTTCTGTCTTATATTTCCGGCCATTGAGGAGGATGTCTGGTCGGGAGAATCTCTGTCCAGACCAACCAAGCAAAATGGACAATGGTCAATAAAGCTGTAGTCGTTAATTTTAACAAAACTTTTTCTTATCGCACAGATTTTAAATATACAATTCTTATGGTAAATTTACAGTTGGTGATTTATTTAAAAAATTCAAATTATAACAAAAGCCAAATACGGGATTTTAAATGGTTACTTCCAAATTATAAACGTAGTTCAGGTATCTTTCAAGGTAGTAATATAAAGCACTCAAGATCAAGTAAATGCAATACCCATAAAACAGTGTCTTCAACGTCAGGTGGCAGTATTTTAAACTAAAAATTAATTAATTAAACAATGATACATGTTAAGTATCTGTTAAAATTAAATTATTCTGTTACCTGCTATAAGTAAATCTTTATACTAAAATATTGTGTTACAAAGCTCTTAAGTCTGTCTATTTTTAAATTAATTTCACAAAATATTTGAAAAACTTACATTTTACTCCTTTTATAATTTTCTTTTTCTCTATTTGGTTCATCTTTAAATAAAAGCTCATAAACTCTATACTGACAATTCCTCCAGTACTCGAGTGTTACACCGGGACGATTTAAAAAAAATGTTACCCTATCAGAAGGATGTAAATAATTATCAATTTCATAAAACTTATCATTTAAAATAGTCCACTGATTCCACGAGAAATAGTACGTACTTTCCAGAGCAACATGAATTTTTTTTAAAATGTGTAGAAATCTAAAATTAGCAACGCTATGAATATTAACAATGCATACTATAAATTTATACATACCTTGTCTTTTTGCCTATCAAACCACTTATGGTATCAATAATAAGAGCAGGAATAAATTGAAAAAGGTAGACTCTTATGAGATGAATCAACTTAATCTCAGTTGCAAAGTTTGTATGGTACCAAATTTGTTTAGGAGGAGTTGTTTCTAAAACCTCTTTTCCAATCGTCAATGCAGTTCTAAAACTGAAACCCCAATCATCACGATCGGGATTGTAATTTGAAGCATTGTAAATAGCTACTTCATCTTTGCTAAAAATTGGTAGCATAAAATATAAATTAGTAAATTTCATGACTAACCTACCTTATACTTTGTTGAAACCATGTTATTTTAATGAAACCCCAGATGGTTAAATCTACAGGAATCATATCCATTTTCACCATTTTATTAACGTAAGCCGATCTAATTACACCTACAAGAATGAAAAGTAATTTTAAAGTTGCTAATATGAACAAATCATACCTTTTCCAACTGCTGAAAAAAGTGAAATAGGACCATTAAAATTATCAATCCAACCAGTAAAAGGTTCTCGAAATGAAGAGACGACTGGAATAAATATTACAATTTTAAAATCGAATATAATGTTATATTCAAAACCTACCAATACTAGGTCTTACTATAATCGTTGGTACTTTTCCTTGGAGTAAATCGTTTACAACAGCCTCTGATAAGGCTTTTGTGAAAGTGTATGTATTTGGATAACCATCCATGAACTTAGCAGTGATCATTTTTAAAGTGAAGGTATCAAATTTTTCTGCAATTTCAATCGCTTTCCTCCAATCGTAGGGTGGTTCATATAATACCTCTTCAATGGTTTGTTTGTCATGTTGGCAATACGCAGTTGAAACGTGCACGAATGCCTAAGTAATAAAAAAACCAGTCCAAAACTTCATGGAAATTGTAGGATGATACTAAATACTAACCTCTAGATTTTTTACGTCCATCGCTAAATAACACATATCTCTAGTACTTCTGGTGTTCATAAATATCGCTTCATGATAATGGTCATTAAATCGAACTGATGCAGCCATATGATAAATGATGTTTACGTTATTTATCAATTCTTGTTTACTTTCAGGAGATAAACCTGTTAGCAAAAACATACATTAAGAAGTTAGGTAGTTTTACTATATTTCATTGGTCCTAACAGCCAACAAAATTCTACCAATCCAATTTTGTGGACGATAACTACTCTTATTATTACATTAAGAAGTGATTAGTGTTTTCAATTTTGATGAACCATACTTACCTAAACCAATTTGGCTTGCATCTCCTGGTACTGGTATCAATTTTTTTAAGGCATCTTTATTGGTTTGCTTTAATAAATCAAAAATCTAGAAATAAAAAGTTTTTATATTAACATTTGAAAATTATAACTTCATATTGATCAAGTGTATTAAAATAATTTTCCTTGTGGTGGAAAACACTATGTACCCGGAGAGCTGCTGCTAAATATATAGATTTTAGCTAGATATTGTGGAAAGGTTCAAAAATCTGAATTGAAGCAAAACACTCTTTAGTGTATCCCGATTATTTTTATCAACAAAACTTTAAAGCATCCAAAAATATTTTCTGATAGAAACTCCAAATTAAGTTTTTAATGTCTGATTTAGAACATTTTTTAAGAAATGGAGTAATTAAGCATAATTATACTTTTTGGAGTATTTACAAACTTTAATGATAATAATTGAAGAAAATATATTAAAAGTATACTTCAAAAATCTAAGCGCTTGATTTAGAAAGTTTTTTGCTTCTTTACCCATAAAAATCTTTCCACCAAAGCCTTTTTAGAATTTTCATTTTTTGATTTACTAAAAGAATTCTGATTATATTTTTTAAATTATTAATTTAATTAATTTTTGTAAGGTAAACCAAACAATTATACTGGTCAATAAAAATTCACCTTTAGTGTGTAATATGTAAAGTTTTAATTGATTATGTTAGGAGCAGGTTTAACACAGTAGACTACAAAACTACAAAACATCTCGCATGAAATAGGCATATTTGTATGCGCCGTCTAATGCCCAATAGTAGTTTTTCTATTATAGAAATGTTCATTGCAAATGGCGCTCAAATTTTTAGAAAAGAAGTCCAAATGTGAATGAAGGAAACCTATTTTTAAGGACATGTTATAACCCAAAGCCTTATAAGTGGTTAAAAGCTTTTATAATTACTTGATCGTTGATTTCCGAGAAAATTTGAGGTCACTTCCATGTAAGATTCCCAAGCTGGTTTTTCCAAATCACTAAGATTTTCTTTAAATACCTCATCCCTCATCAATTGCCCGATTTGTGGAACAACTTATATACTCTTTTTAATCTTGGGATCACTGATTTTGGAAAATTTATTATCTATCACGTATAAAAATCTACCACCATCTCTATCCATTGCTTTCACAAAGATTTTCATAAGCCCAAGTTTTATATGCAGAGGTCTAATTAGATTGTTCTAGTGGAGCATTTTTAACATTGTTCTCTTCTGGAGTCATACATGCTCTTTTGGGTCTGTCCTTCTTAAGATAGTAACTTTTCCTGTCCCTACTATCCTATTCATAAATAAGACAACAGACTTTTGTAAATCCCAAATCCAACCTCTAATCCCAAGAGAATTTTTCATTTGTATTGATCATATTGAATTTTTCCAAATCAAATTTCATATTTTTATAGGATCCTTTCATGTTAGCAGAATGACCTATTGGTAAGGAAAGGCGTTCATTTCCGTTATGTAAAAGAACAGTTTTTAAACTTATTTTTGAAGCATCAATAAATAAACACAATTTTCTGTTTTTTATTCTATGCTCAACGTATTCATTACGCTAGAAACATTATTACAAAATACTAGATCATTATCCTGGAAAAAGAAGCTTTTTAGCACTTTGTCTTGATGCAGAAAGTAATATGTTTTTGTTATTGGTTGTAAAAACTTCCATCCCTTTTACCGAGATCCCAAAAGTTATGACTACTGTTTGGACGAATTCAAATCACGAAAAAAAATCATTTAGATTTTTTGGAGATAGATGTGGCCCGTTAGACGAGGAAATCAGGATCAAACGTTATTATCTTCTTCCATGTTCCAACAGCCACATTGGAGATTCGAGTTGTTTCCGGTATATCTAGTAGTTCTTTCCTATGCGGGATTGGTTTTTTTTTCAGATGGCACGTCATGATACTTAACTTTTTTCGTTTTATTATCAGTAATACAAAAATAACAATTTGAACCATGCACTATGCAATAACTTCTTAACTGGACTATTTTCCGATTCCTTATATACTTGCAAATTAGAACATTCTGGAATATTTACATGCGAAAACTCAAAACACACTCCCGAAGGTTCTAAAGTATAATTTTCTGGATACTAGAACAATTCTAGAGTATTCCATTCAACTAATATCAAATTAATACTTGACTTCCGATCAACATGTTGATGTGCGAAAGAATAAGATTACTAGAGACAAACTGGACGTAAAGAAACCATTCGAGTGTCAAGTGGTTAGTAATTCACGATACCTTATCAAAAAAGAGATGTCGACATATTTTCGATATGAAATTGCTCTTCAATAATTCTGAAATATATCGAAAGATCTATGCAATATACCGGGTGGAAATGAAAACCGGGTCACCTCTATAACTTTTTTATTTATGAATAGAAAAATTTGAAATTTGGCTATGTTCTATGGTTCAAAAAAACAAATTTTATGTGCATTTTTTATTTTCGAAATCACTTCCGGTTTCACCGGAAACACCATGAACTTTGTTTTTTTAAATGTAACATCCCATATTTTTATTCATGGCTTAAAATACTTTTAAAAAAGAAGTATTTTTGAGATATTAGTTTTTATTTTTTTTGTAAAAAAAATTTTTTTCAAAAAAAAAAAAGGTTTTCGAAGTCGGTGAAAAGTACCAAAACTAATTCTAAATAATTCAAATACCTAAATAAAATTGTAATTTGAAAAAAAAATTTAAGTGGTTTTTGAACTATTAATTTTTAAACTTAGTTAATGAAGATTTTATCAAATATCTCACTTTTTTTAAATGCAACGATGCCGGGTCATTCCACTTTTTAAAAAGAGGATTTTATAACGATTATTTTGGTACCCCATATGTAGGGGTATTATTTTGCATGTGCCTGTAAAATTATTTATTTCTTAAGTTGGAAAATACTAGCTATTAAGTATCTTTATTACAGGCACATGCAAAATAATACCCCTACATATGGGGTACCAAAATAATCGTTATAAAATCCTCTTTTCAAAAAGTTGTATGACCCGGCATCATTGCATTTAAAACAAGTGAGATATTTGATAAAATCTTCATTAACTAAGTTTAAAAATTAATAGTTCAAAAACCACTTAAATTTTTTTTCAAATTACAATTTTATTTAGGTATTTGAATTATTTAGAATTAGTTTTGGTACTTTTCACCGACTACGAAAACCTTTTTTTTTTTGAAAAAAATTTTTTTTACAAAAAAAATAAAAACTAATATCTCAAAAATACTTCTTTTTTAAAAGTATTTTAAGCCATGAATAAAAATATGGGATGTTACATTTAAAAAAACAAAGTTCATGGTGTTTCCGGTGAAACCGGAAGTGATTTCGAAAATAAAAAATGCACATAAAATTTGTTTTTTTGAACCATAGAACATAGCCAAATTTCAAATTTTTTTATTCATAAATAAAAAAGTTATCGAGGTGACCCGGTTTTCATTTCCACCCGGTATATGTTAGATACATTAAACCGCACTACCATAATTTCCAACGGTTATAAGCATCCCGGTAGCATAAAGAAAAGTTAGGAAATTACACTATAGAATATAAAATTCACACTTCTAGAATTTCAGAAAGCACCCCAGTCTATGAAAATCAGAACATATTTCTTATAAATATAGAACAGTTTATACAAATGCTAACACATATTTTCGAAATGAATTTCTTTAGTCTTGTGGAGACGCAAATATTCTAATTGTACAAAGACATATACGGCAAAGAAAAAAATAGGTCCTCAAGTTACTTGAAACAAGAACAGTTTTGCGAGAGTGTGTCTCTACTTTCAAAAAAAGGAGCAGAAAATCTATTTTTCCTTATTTGATATGGTTCAACAAACACTTGATAAACTACAATACATTTCATTATAAAAGTCATTGAAAAAAAAATAGCAAAATTGGAGTAACTTCACCAACTTGTGCAAGCACAGCACTCATACGGTTTCGTCAGCTTGAAGTCATTGAAAACCACTTTGGAACTTGTTCAAAACTGGTGTAAAATGTTCAAGCTAATAAATGAAAAATAAAATTTCAGAAAAACTGATTTTCCATACTTCCCACAAAATAGACTTGAACGAATCAAAATAAATGAGGTTTTATAATGAGGATAGATACGTACTTCAAAACTAGTAAGCACCTTTCTTGTTTCAATATTTTGTTGGCCAGTGTGAAGTGTGAATATAGGAACCACAATCCTAAGAATTATTATCTTATAAATATTTGTGAATAATGTAGTTGACCTTCTGATTACTTGGAGCTTTACGTTGGAATGGATTTTCATGTTTTTTTTCGGTAGCTCGCATTGGGATCTAACCTAGATAACATTTTCAAAAAATAATTCTTACAAGATTTTTCTACTGTACCTTCTAAACTCTCAAATAATATAAATACTTGGACGAAAAATTATTATGACAAATATCGAAATTGTTTATGAAATCAAAATTTAAGCACTCAAATTGATAAGGGTTCACTGAAGTTTTGACTAAATTGAGCTCCTACATAATTTATTTTACCACTGCATTCCTTTTTTGAAAGAACTTTCCTAATGGATAGATTGACCAGTTAGTTCTATTTCCGCATAAGAAGTAGTGAAACATATTTTAAACTTTAAATTAGATTATTTGTGTATTTATTATGCTTAGATTCTCGCCAAAAAGGGGCATTTGTGACAAATAGGATAGGAAAGTAGATTAAGTGACTAATTAAATTACTTTTGTTTTATGAGAAATAACCACCACTGGGATTTATATTCATTAAACCCGAAATAAACCAATTGCGAACTTAAAAACTATGTTAACAAAACATTGATTGTACGTCTTACTTCATAAAGTTTGATAAGAAATTTAATTTTAATTAAAGACTGAAAGGCAATGAAAATAACTTAATATAAACTGAGAAATTTACATCTTCAACGTATAAAGGCAGATATAAATTAAAAGAGCGCAAACTATTCGACTCATCTCCCTTTTATCTTATCCACAAATCATGAGAATATATGTGTATGGTTGGAACTTTCAAAATTATTCGGCCGCGGTATGTAAAAAGTCGCGGTTATCTTCAAAGCCTAAGCCGTGTGGTGTATCTGCTAGAGCTGCGACGTGTGCGGAATAAAAAGATTAACTCCACTGAATGTAAAAAAAGAGCTTCTCTAAAAAACGTTTTAATACTGTGGTTTTGTATTTATCGCACGAGGTGTTTTAAAGTTCCCTTTAATTGCAGAGGGATAAATTTCAAACATTTAATAATAATACCGCGGAGACATCAATCAAAGTTTTGTCTGGATGATATAATTTAAGTGCCAGCCTTCCATTGTTTCACTCCACGATAATAATTATTATTTAGGTTTCTCAACTTACTTCGGGTCTTAAGTTTTAACGAAGCAAAGGGTAATTAAATTCATACATCAACTTCGAAACTTTTCTTACACTTACTCATATCAATTAAAATCAAAGCCTTATAAATCCTTCTATCACCTACATGAAGCACCAAATTATTT
This sequence comes from Stenus bimaculatus, assembly GCA_963971135.1. NCBI lineage: Eukaryota > Metazoa > Arthropoda > Insecta > Coleoptera > Staphylinidae > Stenus > Stenus bimaculatus. Next base: position 19,129,985 of record OZ020187.1, read on the forward strand.
TTTAATGATTATTTAATAATCATAAATTGCAAATAACTCAAGTTAAATATTACTCGTATAAAATTATTTAATAGTATCGAAGTTTTGTGGTTGGAAAAACGCCAAGAGGTTGAGGGTTTCAACTAATATTGACGTAAACGTTTTTTCCAATTAAACATCGGTGACAAGTTAGAAATAAGCAATAACTTTTCCACTGAAACTTTTTACATGCAATTTCTTCTTTAAAAAAACTCATATTTTATCGCTATAATGCTGCGATTATCATAAATAATGCAAAAGTGTTATATTCCATAAACTTACAACAGCGAAAAATGAGTGAATATTAAAGTGAATTTAGCAAACTATGATAAATAATATTAAAGGAAAAATCTGGTGCGGTTCAGTCAAGTTATCGTGATGGCTATTCCATTATTAGATATTGATTAAATGCTTTTGGAGGTCAAAACTTTGTTGTCCGTCACCTGGTGTGGTGATTTTTAAGATTATTTGTGGTGTTAGAGGATTTTTTTGTTTCCGAAAAAATAAGTTTTTTTTACTTTGATTCAGAATTTTCTCGAAATTATTTTTATTTTTGAATAAATAAATTAGGCATTCAAAGATATAAATGCCGAATATTGTGTGTTAGCAGGTTATTTAGAATCTATTATTTTTAGGCCTCATTTTTGGATCAAAAAGATTTTTCTTAGATTGCTTTGGTGATCCTAAGCCCAAACCTTAGGATTGAAATATAATACTCTTATGCCCGTTTTCACCAACGATTCCTAAAATTTAGGCATTGCGTATAGTTCTAGTTGCTGGGCATTTTTAATCATTTAATAAAATATATATATAAGCAATGCCTAAGTTTTAGGAATCGTTGGTGAAAACGGAAAACGGGCATTAAAGACTACTTGTATGTTCTTTCCAATGTAAGTGATCGTCTATAATTAACCCTAAACATTTTTTATCATTTAGGTGTTGGTAATTACAGGATTTTCTAATTGTATCAACCCTGAACTTGATTTTTAAAGTTTTGATTGCATTGTGTTTTTGCTGGATTTAACTTTAATTTGTTAAATTTAATCCAATCTGTCAGTGACGTAAAAAGAACTTTGTTGTGTGGAATATGTTTAGTGACCTTATTCAAGAGCCTTATAGTGGTATCATCCTCGTAAATTGATAAATTTTGATTTCCAAGAGGTTTTATATTGCGGTAATTAGGTCATTAATATATATGGCAAAAAGAAGTGCTTCCAAAATATTCCCCTCTGGAACCCCGACACTCTGTTTAGAGAAATTGGATCTGAAGTGGTCTTATTTGCGACTAATTTGGGTGAATTGATTTTTGTATGACAAAATTTAGTGCATTGCCTCTAACACCATATAGGCTACTCTATAAAATCCAGAAACATACTACAAGAAGTTAGGCCTGCCTCAAATGATGTTATAATGGTATCGGATTCGTCCATTGATAAACCGTGTTCATAATTTAACAGTTTGAATTTTTATAATTAATTTAACAGTCTGTTGTAGAAAAGTTTTTCAAATATTTTGCTGAAGATCGGAAGCAAATTGGTTGATAGTTCTGTAGCAGATCATCTCCGTTCTTGTATGTCGCAATGACTTTTAAGTAAGTTGGGAAAGACTCGCTATTCATAGATAGATTAATTATACATATAGGCTAGCAGATCATTGATATCAAGACTGAAGCTGTTTTTTATTAGTTTGACATTTGATAATCCTTCCTGTGGACTTACAGGGAACAGTACAATTGAGGCAGGATGCTTTTTTTATATTTTCATTTATATTAGCTTCCGGTATTTGTGAAATGAGTTTGGGTGCAATTTTGATGAAATAGCTATTAAAATTTTCTGCATTTTATTTGAATATGGTACCAATCAATTTTTTAGTTTTGGAATCATTATGTTTGCCTTGAAGATAGATTTGAGTGGGAAAAGATGTTTAGCAAAGATTTTCGGCTACTTTCATGTCTTTCATATATACTTTTTGCAAAATGAAACAAAAATACATTTTAAAATCGAGAAAACAGTTTTCTTGTGTTTTTAGTAAAAGTTTACAAATTACAACTTGTAAGGTATATTTTTTCAATTTTGAAACATTTCCCCAGATCCAGCCATGCTGCAGATATGTATGATACTAACGGTTAGTTTGGCCATACAATATATGCCAAGAATTTACGATTGACTAGGATAGTGTTTACACCTAGCTAATCAGACTATACTCTAGCTAGAAGCTTAAGACCCAACAGTCTAATGAACTTTATGCTTAATTGATAATCAATAAATCAATGCAATGTCACAAGACCAATTTACCTACAGATGGGTACCTACAGATACTAGTCCACCTGGTGAACAGAATGGAGAAAAGCTAGGAATAAAAGAGATACTTCTAGGTGCATTCTTAGACATAGAAGGAGCCTTTCACACCACCTCCTTCAACTGGACAGACTGCATGGTCAGAAGCATGTTGGTATATGCAAAAGTCTAAGAGGTGATCAAGGTGGCAGGGTGGTGCCCGCAAGGGGATATTCTATCGTCATTTATGTGGAACCTTGTCATGGATGGTCTACTGAGGGAATATCGCGATGAAGTTTCTTGCCCACTAGGCTAATCAGATGACATGGTGGTGGAAGATAAATTTAAAATCACATTCAAAAGATCAAAATACAAAGACTTGCATGTTTTGATATAGCTGGGCCATGAGACAACGCCAACGGCAGTTGTGAAAGAGATTTTAGGCCAATGCAGAGAAATCAAAAACTTCAGAAGAAGCAAGATGGCAGGGAATAGGAAAAATTAGTTCTACAAATTTGGACATACTCAATGACTCCTAGAGTACGCACCGATAAAGCTCTTCGACCCAACGTAATTATAAAATCGGAGAATATCCTTCCTGACCTCCTGACTTGGTACATCGACGGGGCTAAGACAAACGTTGACACTAGGTCAGACGTGTACAAAGAGATACCTAGGCGTAGTCTTGGCTTTCCTTTATGAAAACACTCATCAAATGATAACAGATCTTATAATGAGAAGCAGGTCCTCATGTTATCACACAGTCAGGCTGCACTTCTAGGTTCTTCGTAGTGCGAAGGTGACGTCAGAACTGGTTTTAAAATGCCTAAACTAACTCAGTGCCCTGGGATCTCGGAATAGAACCAAGCTGCTTTGTCCAGTACACTGTGGACTGTAGAAGCAAGACAAACTGGAAGACGAACCATCTAGAGTGGGATTTGAAAAAGAAATCATAGCTCGATGCCCAACTTTGGCACTAGGTCAGGCGTGTACAAAGAGACACCTAGCATTCGCCTTAGCGTTCTTTTAGGAAAGGACTCGTCAAATAATAAGAGAGTTTATAATGAGAAGCAGATTTTCATCATATCAGACAGTCAGGCTGCACTTCTAGTTCCTCATTGTGTGAATGTAATGTCAGAACTGGTTTGGAAATTAATTCAGTGCCCTGGGATCTCGGAATAAAGCCAGGCTTTTTTGGGTAAACTGTGGACTGTAGGAGCAAGGCAACGAAAAAGTAGACGAACTAGGTAGAAGGATCTGCTTTCTGAAAACATTTTGATATGTCCAGAACCAGCAGTAGGCATACTAATAAGTACAGCAGGTTAAATCTAAGCAACTGGATTAGCATTGAACACGTTAAACTCTGCCAAAATCCAAAATATTCCAGGACAAAATCATACCAGAGAGCTTTGCTACAACAAATCAGCTGAGATGGGGGTTTTGAAAAGAATAAAACCCAGAATAGCCACAGGTCAGTAGACCTGTCAGTAGATTGGAAACATGACTGAAAAGAGGCTTCTGTAAAAAATTATAAAAATTGAGTTTTTTCAACTGGAAAGTCATATTATGTAAAATTGTTTAATGTTATCATGGCAGTAAAGGTTTCTAATAAAAAACAGAATTGTCATGATAATCCTCATAAATTATTGACGAAATAACGTTATTTCTAGTCTGTAACTCATCGGGGGTGTAACTCAGTGGTAGAGTGTCTGCTTCGCATGCTGAAAGTCCTGGGTTCAAATCCCAGCTCCTCCAAGTTACTTTTTGTAATTTTACTTGGTAATTTATTTGAATTTACTTCTAAATTATATAGATCTTTCAATCATGTTAATGTACTTTTTTTATTCCATATAAAATAACATAATACAGGATGTCCCATTTTTTCCCTAATTTTTTGTAGTGTCAATTTTCTTCTGAATTTTGTACAAATTGCATTGGCCTAAAATCTCTTTCACAGCTGCCGTGGGCGTTGTCTCATGGCCCAGCTATATCAAAACATGCAAGTCTTTGTATTTTGGTCCTTTGAATGTGATTTTAAATTTATCTTCCACCACCATGTCATCTGATTAGCCTAGTGGGCAAAAAACTTAATCGCGATATTCACTCAGTAGACCATTCATGACATTTGAAACTAATAAACTGACGGTGTCACTAAGTCGGGCGTTTTCAGCTCTTTGGAGCACAAATGTGATGTTAGAACTGGTTTTGAAATGCCTAAATTAACTTAGTACCCTGGGATTTTGAAATAGAGTCCAGCTATCTAGAGTGGGATCTGAAAAAAATTAATACACTCTAAGCCTCAAAAAGTACAAAACGATTATATCTAACCAACTGGATTCACACTGAAGATGTTAAATACTGCCATAACCCAAGAGATTCCAAGAAAATATCATAACAAAGAGCTCTGCTACAACAAATCAGCTGAACTTAGGTCTCAACACTAAATAGAACTCAGAACTACCACAGGACTACTTGCAGGATACATGACTGAAGAGCAGCTCCTGTGAAAATTGGAAAAGGTTTTTCAACTGTAAAATTGTTTATTGGTATCCATAGATCCTGGAAGCACCCGGAAGTAAATGCTTTCAATAAAATAACAGAATTGTCATCACAATTTTCATAAATTATTTAGGAAATGATGTTATTTGTAGTTACTAACTTATCGGGGGTGTAACTCAGTGGTAGAGTGTCTGCTTCGCATGCTGAAAGTCCTGGGTTCAAATCCCAGCTCCTCCAAGTTACTTTTTGTAATTTGTCTTGGTGATTTATTTGAATTTACTTCTAAATTATGTTAATCTTTCATTTATGTTAATGTACTTTTTTATTCCATATAAAATAAAAGGATTGGATTGTTTTCTTAATTTTTTGTAGTGTCAATTTTCTTTTGATAAATTTTGTACAAAACAGTATAATTTGAAACTAAAAGACCGACGGTGTTACTAGGTTGAGCGTGTACGAAGAGGGACCCTAGGATGAGCCTTAACTTTCCTTTGGGAAAGCACTCATCATATAATAAGAAAGCTTTATACAGTGGGTGATCGGTTAACGAACATAATTTATTACAAGACTATGTTCGCTATCCGAATAATTGTTCGTTAACTGGTCATCGATTTACCATAGATTTTTTGTGAAATCGATTAATTCGTTCTAGAGACCCTAAAAATTAAATTAAAAAAAAGGATGAATAATGTCTTAATTAGTACAGATCCTCAACCCTACTGACATCAGCTTGGTTTGGATGCCATTCTAAGACCATTCCTCCCACTTCTTCCTCTTCTTTAGAAGGAGACACATTTCGCTGTGCTTCTTGGTGTTCTTCATTCAAGATTTCTTGGAGTTCTTCTGTCGTCATTTCATCTTCATGTTATCCTCGTTCACCTCCAATTCCAGATCTCTAGCTGTTGTCAAAATTTCATCCATAATTTCAGAGGTGTCTGCCTGATCACCTAGGTCTCCTTGAACGAAGGGTGGACACAGCTTTCGCTACGCAGAAATCAACTGTCGCTGCGTGACTTCTGACCATGCCTTTTGAATGATACGAAAGTAATTTTTTTTTCAAAACGTTTATTAGAATTTGTTTTAGCTCGTTATCCCAATATATGTTCGATGTCCAAACACAAAACTCTTTCGAGAAAGTGTTCTTTATTCGATTTGTTCGCAGTCCGAACTGTTCGTTAACCGATCACCTACTGTCATAGGCGTATCCAGGGGGGTGCAGGGGGGTTCAATTGCACCCCCCTAAAATAGACGAAAGAAATGAAAAATTTATTTTCACATATCTTATAACTTTCAACATTAAAAAACTTATAAAATGCACCCCCCCCTGGGATGGAAGCTGGCTACGCCCCTGCCTACTGTACTTAAAACCAGATCGTCATCTTATCAGTAGTCAGGCTGCAGTTCTAGCTCTTTGGGGCGCAAAGGTGAAGTTAGATCTGATTTTGAAATGCCTAAATTAACTCCTAGGATTTTGAAATAAATTCCAGCTAGCTAGAGTGGGATCTGAAAAAATTCATACACTCAAAACCAGCAGTCAAATCAAAAAGTACAATAGGGTTATATGTAAGCAACTGAAGTCTGCTACAACAAATGATCTGAACTGAAGTATCTAAACCGAATAGAACTCAGAACTACCACATGACTAGTTACAGGATACCTGACTATAAAGCAGATCCTGTGAAAAATTGGAAAATTTAGTTTTTTCAACTGTAAAATTGTTTATTGGTATCCGTAGATCCTGGAAGCACCTGGGAGTAAATGCTTTCAATTTAAAAACAGAATTGTCATCACACTTTTCATATATTATTAAGGAAATGACGTTATTTCTGATTAATAAATCATCGGGGGTGTAACTCAGTGGTAGAGTGTCTGCTTCGCATGCTGAAAGTCCTGGGTTCAAATCCCAGCTCCTCCAAAGTACTTTTTTGAAATTTTTCATTGTGATTTATTTGAATTTATGTTAAATACACTTTATTTGTTATTCCATATAAAATAACATTGGGTGTCCTACTTTTTTCATATTTTTTTGTAGTATCGAGCCTTTATAATTTTTTAATATATTTAGTATATCATTTGAAACTCTTAAATATGGAACCTCCTCCAAAACCATTATATCTTACAATGGAGCATAACCAAACATCACAAAAAGAATTGAGATAAATTTTTACGTACCTACTTTTTAGCATTTTGAATTTTGCATTTCTTTTACCTTATTAAACCCTCCAAACTCGCTTATAGTATAATAAGAAATGAAATATTTTAGAGTTATGATATGAGGATAATGGCTAGTTTTACTTATAAATTTTTAATTTTAACGAGACTAACGTGACGTTAATTGTGAAGCAATTGCTTTTAAAATCATTTTTATAATTATGGTTCTTTTGTTTTATTGTAATGTACATTAATACGTATTAACGTTATTACTCTTAGGAGAAATTATTTTAAAAATAGCAATAATTAGAGAGATTTTTTCTTACCTTTTAAACCTAATTATTTAATTATGAAAAACATAAATCTCATAAATGGATAAATCATTATAATTTAGTGTTTTATGAAAGAATTAGTTAAAAAAATCTGCAAATTTATTTCATTTCTTGCTGTCCGTAAAATCTAATTACTTTTGCGTTAAATTACAAAGGGATGTAAAGAAATTTGCAATTCTTTGCTCTTTCCTGCATTTTCACACAATGTAGAATAATTTTGAACCGGGATAAATTGCGGGATAAGGGACAACTGCTACGACAAAGCAAATAGAGGAAGATAATGAGGGCTGATTTTCTGGTTTATTTAGCTGCATTAAATTACATAGAGGGTAATTATTATTCATAGAATTCTCAAATTTTGTATACTAAATTGATTAAACAATTAAATTAAAGTTAATTATTAAATAATAATTCTACCTAAATTCTCGGTAATAAATAACGAGTTAAGCATATTTTTCTTGACAGATATTATAAATTTAAACTACTCTAACAAAAGTTTATCCAGATGTTTATTTCTTTTTAAGTCATTCTAGTTGTGAATGGAGAACGAATTGACTTGTCAACTGAAAGAAACCCTTAAATGTCTTTTATGAAATGAAAACTCGATTTGGTGTGACGCGGTGTGACGATTCTGGTTGGCCATTAGTGATGTTTAGCACATATTAAGAGACTTTCCTCAAAAACTCTACTAAATCACTTTAATCGTTCATCTGGAAATGCTCAACCGACCGAAATTTCCCACACAACCATTCATAAAATCCTGTTAAGGTCATGTTTTAAATCATCGAATTTACAATAAGGAATATATGGCCTTACTTTTTATTTTTACTAAATAAAGACAAGTTTTGAAAGTTTTTAAAACCACATTTTAGAAGCTTTTCATTGCATGGGATATTCTTACTATTCAGTTTAATTTAGATGAAAGTCTATAAAAGTATGTTTTAAATTTTAAATCTTGCTAACTTTGAGTGACGATGTTTTAGTTAAATGTATATGTTTACCGTTAAATTATCATTAATAATTCTGCACAACACTAAACTAACAAATCTTGCAATTATCACCCCACTTTATGATGGTGTATCCTTGGTGCTTTGTGCAGAGACTAGAGAGATGTAGAATTTAAATCTTTGCACCCTAGTAACCATGTAAAGCTTTGTTTGTGCAATTCTATATATAATTTATTTTGGAGTATTGTTCGATGCGGGTTATTATTGCCAGAATGTTATTAACAAACCACATTCATGTATATTGTAAACATGTAATAGAAAATTTAATTAAAGAGACTCGGTAAGAAAGGAGTAAATGAATTGAAAACTTAAGACGATTGAAATATGCTTCATTGATTTTAAGCATCCTATTTTAGGGGAAATGGGGATCTATAGAAAGGGTATACAATGAGGGTTCTTTTACGATTGTTTGAATTTACAGTTGTTTTTATGAGAACATCGCATGTGCATAAAATGTATTTTAATATATTTCTGGAAATTGTTCCAGGGAAATTCGAAAGTAATACTCCACAATAATGTAGATAGGATAAAATAGTTTCCAATAATAAACTTGCCAAGGGGGTTATTCCGGTTTAATAAATTATAAACAGGTTAATATGGAAATGAATACATCAATATTTATTCATTTTAATCGAAATATATATTTGCACAACGAATTCTGATTATCTGCTAGTTCTGCGTTTCAAGCCATTGTAACGTTCGGAAATAAGGGTCCCCTACATGACCAAAAATGGCCATTTATTGTAAAATCAATCTTGTCTTCACTGACATTCCACCCAAGAAGTCACTTTGTGACAATAGCATGGTAAACACGCCCAAGTGCCATCATTTATTCGCTACTTCTTTTGTTGCACTTGGGTAACCGACTTCTATTTCTTACAAATCTGCAGCCTAGAATATTCTCTTTTTGATAAACATCTGCCCTTCCTAATGGCCTAATAATAATAATTTAAATCGTAGTATAAATTCTTCACCATTCACCAAAAAACTTGGTCATAAATCACAAAATGATCTGCATTTTTAACAAAAGTATTATTAAATCAAAATTACAAAGAAAAATTTTGTTATGTAAGAAAATAATAAATGTATTATTGTTTAAATTAATAAATGTTAATACATGAGGTGACAACTAAAATTGTGTTACATAAGCGAAATTTTTTTCTGGTTTGTGATTATTTTAGTATTGAAATAAAGATCCTTTGTTTTAGAATTTATGAATGCGAAGAATGTTTTAAATTTCATGCTTTTATTGTTGTAATAAAAAACCCAACAAAGCATTTCTTTAAAAGCTTGTTCATTTTATAATAAGGAACGATTAAGTGATAGCTTTGGCTAATTGTTTTAATTATCATTTGTGTACATAAATAACATTAAAAATCTGTGCTATTTATTTGTTTATCGGAGCGTAGGAGTTAAACTAATGTAATTATCTTTGAATTTGTTTTTAATTATAATTATCTTGGAATTGATCTTGAAGAAAACATTAAAGACTTCAATATTGTACAAAATGTGAATAATATATAAATGATATTTAGTCTAAAAAATAAATATTTGATAACTTTCTAATTTGAAATATTTGAAAGTTTTCAGCTACTATCACTGGTTAAAATTTAAGTAAGTAAATAGTAAATTTATAAGCTGGATAATCCTGTATATAATAAATATAGAGGATAGTTTGAGAACTTTAATGAACCCAATATTATGCTAAACTTATTAAAGCTGACGTTTGGAATATTGAATCCAAGTTTTGAAAAAGTCCTAGGTTCGGACAAAACTTTAGTTTTAATGAGTTTAACATGTTCGTATACCCAAATTTAAACACTAAATAAATTTAACTGAGTTCGTTAGGTACACCTAAATAATTTCTTAATAAGCGAAATATTTTTAAAATATAAACAGTGACGATAAAGTAATTAGTTCCCGGAAATTTTCCCCTATATTTTTAATAAAAAATAATGACCTACTATTCCTTACTGCACCTGGTTCTTACGTTCTTACTCATTATGCAAATATCGATAGAACGATATCATATTTATGTACATTGGTGTATGAATAATTCAAAATCTATCGAAAAACCTTTAATGATAAAAATAAAAATATCCTAATAAAAAATGTTCTTTTTTAAATAAAGCTAAAATTAGTATTAAATTACCTATTTTTGATTAACTCAATTTAAAACAATAACTGGTTAATATTTAAAAATATCCCATTTTAATTAATCCAGCTGAATATCTTGAAAACGAAGCGATTTCCTCAAAAATGTATTAGAGGCTCGAGGGGGACATTTAATAGTGCCATGGGTTTTTAATTGTTATGGGGTTTTATGGGAAAACATTTTTTTTTTCAAATGGGAACCCCCATTTTTTATTGTAGATTCGTAATCTATGGAAAATAATAAGATAGTTTTGGTTGAAACTTTTTTTTCTAAAATTTCAATTTTTCGCTATATTCCCAAAATGAACACAAATTTTGGGATTTTCGATACACTTTTACTAAAAAAACTAAAGGTCTATAAGAAAACTCGCAGCAGTCAAAAAGTGCTTAAATTAAGGCAAGGATTAAAAAAAATAATATTTTATTTTATTAAAAAAAAAAAAAAATTAAAAAAAAAAGTTTATTTTATTTTTATTATTTTTTAAGGAAAATATTATTTTTTTTACTTATAAAAATTAAAATAAAATCAAAGGTAATTAATTAATACACTTAAAGATATTTGGATCTGTTCTTAAATTACGAGAGCTGGTCTAAATAAGATGTTCGAATATTCCTCCATTTTGTTCAATACACATATTTACTCGTGTGCGATAAGCCAATGATACATTTCTCAACATTTCAGGAGTGATACTTCGAAAAGCGTCCGTAATTCGTATCATAATATCCTCTCTAGTTGTAGTTGGTCGTTCATAAACCTTATCTTTTATGTAACCCCATAAAAAATAATCCATTTTTGTAAGATCCGGAGATCTTGCTGGCCATTCATGTACTTCACTACCAATTCCAATCCACATATTAGGGAATTGGTTATGTAAAAATGTTTTAACAATTCTGGCAGTGTGGGGTCTAGCTCCGTCCTGTTGAAACCACATTCGCTGTCTTAAATCTAGAGGTACATCTTCTAAAAGAGTAGGCATTTCGTTTTGAATTATATTCAAATAAACAGGTTGGTTAAGATTTTCTTCATAAAAAAATGGTCCCACAAGATACTCATCCACTATTCCAGCCCAAACGTTTATAGACCAACGCCACTGTAATCTATGATCTCTTTGCCAATGTGGATTATTTTCAGAATAATAATGAGCATTATGAAGATTTACTCCGCCCATGTTGTCAAATTTTGCTTCATCAGTAAAAAGGACGATTAAAAAAAAGGGGATCTCTTCTAACTTGATTCGTAGCCCATATGCAAAAATTAAGTGGCGGATGTGGTCATCTTCTTCAATTTCTTGGGTTAAATGAACATGATATGGGTGTGATTTATGGTGTTTTAAAATTCTGTTGGCAGAAGATTTTGGAAGTCCATGAAGACGCTGAATTTTTCTAGTAGATGTATGTGGATCTTCATTTACGGAAGCTAAAATGCTATCAATGAGGGGAGCATCTTAGGACCAGTTTTACTACGTTTTCTTCTAAGAGAACCGCTTTCCGCTCTTTTCACGAGCCTCCTAATATTTGTATGATTTGGATGACGCAATTGTGGAAACCTCTCAGCATAAAGACGTGCTGCGTGCCGATAGTTATCATGGCATTCGCCCAAAACATTTATAATATTCACGATTTCTCTAGGTGAATAATCAGCCATTTTATGAGAGACTGATTTTAAATAATCACAGTGGCTTCAATAACAATGAGCTTCTACAAAAAACTAATCTGTCACAATATAACAATTATGTGCGAAACACAAAGTAGGCTGAAAATGAAATTCCTTTATTTTTAGAAGCCTTCTTCCTTAATTGAAAAATATTATTTAAGAGGACAGTCCGCCAAATGTTTGAAATGCGTACTCCTCGCTAGTAAAAATTGATTTTTTGGTGTTTGTAATAAAAAATTTAACAAAAACGCTCTTGTTTTGCCTTGAAATTGAATTTATTTATCATATAGAATTTTTTTTTGATGTATATAGTCTGTTATAAGGGAGTAATTTTGAAAAAATGATAAAAACGCATTTTTGAAAAAATTACGCACCTATAATTTATTAAACTTAAACAACAAAAATTCTATATGAAAAATAAATTCAATTTGAAGGCAATACAAGAGCGTTTTTGTTAAATTTTTTATTACAAACACCAAAAAATCAATTTTTACTAGCGACGAGTACGCATTTCAAACATTTGGCGGACTATCCTCTTAACATATTAAATTGTAAATAAAATTGAAAAACCGTTTTGACACCTATTGTTTCCAACCTTTGACTTTATTTTAAATTTTATAAGTAAAAAAAAATTAATATTTTTCTTAAAAAATAATAAAAATAAAATAAACTTTTTTTTTAATAAAATAAAATAATATTTTTTTATTAATCCTTGCCTTAATTTAAGCACTTTTTGTCTCCTACGACTCTTATAAAGCTTTAGTTTTCTAGTAAAACTGTATCGAAAATCCCAAAATTTGTGTTAATTTTGGTGAATATAGCGAAAAATTGAAATTTTAGAAAAAATAGTTTCATTCAAAACTTTCTTATTATTTTCCATAGATTACGAATCTACAATAAAAAATGGGGGTTCCCATTTGAAAAAAAAAATGTTTTTCCATAAAACTCCCATAAAACCCCATAACAATTAAAAACCCATGGCACTATTAAATGTCCCCCTCGAGCCGCTACAATTTTTGTCTGAAACATTTTTGAGGAAATCGCTTCGTTATCAAGATATTCAGCTGGATTAATTAAAATGGGACACCCTGTTTTTTACAAATTATAAAAAAACTAATAGAACAGCTTCAAAAAAATGAATAATTTTAATTAAAATGTGAACACTCAAAACTATATTGTAAAAATATATACAGGGTGTCCCTAAATAACTGTACCAAATATTTTGGGGTCGTAGAGGAAGTGATAATAAACAAAGTCGTTAACATATTTCATTGAACTTTGAAAACTATGGAAGTCAAGTAGTGGTCGCAATTTATCTTAAATCAGGAACCTCTTTTAATATCAATGAAAATCAAGACATTCTTAATAACATCCCCATCTTAAAATCCATATAGGTAGTAGCCTGGATTGGACCTCAGCATAATATATTTTTAGCAACATGTCATTACCTACGTAGTGTTTAAGTGCCCTTATTTTATAGCATGCAACATTTAATTTTTGAATTAATTATTTATTGATGCCTAAAAAATTAACCGATTCAAAAAGCTCAATATTATTCTGGCCTATGCATAAATATAGCTTTGCTTAGTACGAAAATACGGTGCTTTTTTGGTGGGTTTTAAATATAGCTGATTTGAAGAGACCATTATTGATATATTGATGCAGTTTTCTCAAAATTATATTGCAATTTTCTTCTGCAGAACTAATGTTGAAGACGAAGAAATCCACGATGTGTCATAGGTATACATGACCACAAAAGCATCTGACGAGAATTGTGGTATATCATTTATGTACAACGAAAATAAGATAGGGCATAAAATTGCGGTACACCAATTGTTAATGGCAGTGTGTTTTAATACCAGTGTTGGTCTGTTGTATTATTTCTACAAAATATTCTCTATTGGTGAGATATTATGAGCCAATAAGTTATCCTGCATTTTTTGCCGTAATGATAGAGCTTATCTAATAGGATGAGGCACGTAATCATAAGCTCTACTCAGGTCGAGGATTAATCCTACTGCATGTAATTTCTTATCCATGTTCATTATTACCTCTTCATAAAAGATAATTAGGAAAATCAAAACATCAAATTGTAACCGTTCTAGTTAAAATAGTTAAATTCATATGTTTTAACTAATTTTACCAAAACTGTTACATTTTTGATGTTTAGCTCTGAGGAAGGTTCGTAATAAAATACCGAAACCGGTCAGCTGAACATAGAGTAACTGTGATTTATTTTATGTCCAATTAAGCCAAAAATCACTGATTTGAATATATTATGTTAATAAGAATTAAGCAGACAAACGCCAACGAAACAATGCAAATAAATTACTGTAAAATAATAATTAAACATCAAATATCAAATATCTTGGAATTGTATTACATGAATAAGTTGGTTTCGCTTCTTAGAGTTGTTTTTGTTAATAAAAGTTGTTTGGTTTGAAGGGGGTAACATAATACAAATTTTTATTTGTTATTTTAAATACGTTTTGAAGGTCATTTCAAGGTTTACTTTGTTTTTTTTTAATACCAACCTATGTTTTTTAATAAATAATCTTATTCTACGCTGAAAAAGAAATATTTTAAAGGAAACGTTTTTTATTGTCCTTCAAATTTTAAAGAAATTCAATTAAAAATAAAATAAAGGCTCTAGCTCTAGCTCTAGTGAATCTGCCCTTGACTCAGAAATTTTTCTTTGATGCTGTCGATCGATAGGTATGGGTAAAAGAAAATTTTAGAAACTATCACCAGTTTTCTACACCCCCTTGGGGGTGGCGTGGACTGGGGTTGAATAAGGTAATATAACAAAGGCATTTTACATCTTATTTTTTTTCTTGGGCGTTTTTTGACCGAATGATTTGAAATTTGGTGGATATATAAAGAAACTCAGTACCGATATCATATTGTTTTTTTAGAATTTTTGAACAACTCTAAATTCTTCAAAATGCGGTTTCAAAAATCAAAATGGCGCCACACCCATCCAAATTTGAGTTCCGACCCAAAAATTATTTCTTGATATTTTTCAATCAATTTTACGTATAAGTACATTTATTTTTTTAAGTCCGGGCACTTACTTAAATTGAGAAAAAACAAATTTTTACATGTTTTCTGGCATTTTTGCGACCCCCTTGAATGGTGTGAGGTAAGAAACAATTAACAATCAGTCCTATTTTACTTATCTTAGCAGTCCTCTTGTGTCATCCATACTTGGGTACTGTTGTGAATGCGCGAATGGTTTAAGAACAGTATGTTGTTGTTCTCATGTTGCCACTGTTATTTATTATCTGTCGCATGGAAGATATCTCCCGAAACTAATAAAACCTGCGGAAATCTTGAGTAAGATATTTGAGAAAGTTGAAGTAGAAGCGGTAATCAATGAAGATAGTGATGACCACTAGGCCATATCAATTTTTAGTAAAAATAATTACTTTTATGTATGTTTTTTCGAATTTGTGTTTCGACTCTAATTCTTGTATATAACTTAATTATTTCAATTTTGTTTTCATTTATTTTGCTACCTCTGAGAAAAACAAATATCGTAATTTTTGTGTTAATTTACATATATGATACAGTATATATTTATTGTAGTTTTTACCTCACACCATTCAGAGAGGCCGCAAAAATACCAGAAAAAGAAAAAAAATCGTTTTCCTCATTTAAAGTTTGTGCCCGGACTTCAAAAACTTTGATTTTCAACATGTATATGTAAAATTGATTGAACAATACCAAGAATTAATTTTTTGGTCAGAACTCAAAGGATGGGTGTGGCGCCATTTTGAACTTTTGAAAGCGCATTTTGAAAAGGTTAGAGTTGTTCAAAAAAAAAATATGAGTTTCTTTATATACAGGGTGCTTAAAAAGTCGCGAACACGCTCCACACTACGTTGTTAAGAAGCACTCGTTAAACAAGGGAAAAATATTTTAAAAAAAATCTCCTGGCAGATTATTCAAGATATGAGTGCTCAAAGTTAAAAATTTTATTTGTACATTTTTGGTTATTTTTGGTATTTATAGTACAGAACATAAACATAATTGTGTTGTTACTGCATTTCTCAACAAAAAATATTAATATATGTTGAGAATGTAAAGATATTTGCATTTTAAAATTTATAATTTATCATAAAATTGACAAAAATAACATATGGCAACAATGTAAAAATATTACAATTATTTTTTCATTTCCTTAAACTTTAATCTGATAAAAATAACTTCGAACATCTACTTAAAATTTAAATTTATTTATTTGTTTTAAATGAAAATTACTAATAATAAAATGATCTACTTCACTGATTCTTGCACTTTTAAGAAATATCATGTTAATTTTAACTTTATCACCTTTATTGCTTTATTAGAGTTTAATCATAACTTACCAAAAATTTTAATTAAATATTAAGAGGTAAATGGTATCTTCAAAGCAGTCTACTTTGAAAACAATGTTGTCAAGTTTCTTTCTTTAAAATATGCCAATAACTTCGGGAGTTCTATCTAAATATTTTTATAATTATTTTATATTATTTTTCAGCGTAGAATAAGATTAATTATTAAAAAACATTGGTTTGTATTTAAAAAAACAAAGTAGGCCTTGAAATGACTTTCAAAACATCCTTAAAATAACAAATATAAATTTGAATTATGTCACTCCTTTAAAACCAAACAACTTTTATTTACAAAAAAATTCAAGAGGGTTAGTTCATGGTTAGTTTTCGATTTCGGAATTCCGCGCGCCCTCTGGTGATGTTTTTAAACTAGCGAAGAAGTGAGGTAACGTCATAAAGAAAAATTACGTTTAATTTATACAGTTGCACTTATAAAAAGCGAAAATAACCTGTTTTATTAGTTTTCATTAAAGGCTGATTTAAAACTTTGCATAAAAATTCAACATTAGCATAACCACCAATTTTTATGTCACTTGTCATTGTTTAACATTTAATTTAATGAAAATGTATACAGATAGGTACGTTTCTTTAAGTAATGTAGTCTTGTTTTTAATTCTATTTGTGATGAATAAATGTTTTAATTAAAATCTTACCGAATAAGCTAATTATTTTTCTAGGTTAGAATGCGTTTGCTTATGTTTATGTTTTTATGTAACGTTATAAATCAGCCTTAATTTATGGGCTTTTATGTAAGTTATAAATAAAATAAGTAATTTTTACCTCACTTGGATCAACTGTTTCTCTCAAAACAGCACCCCTAGAAGTAATCGAAATCGCGAATAGGAATTAGCATAAAACTAACACATTATACTTAATTGTAATATAAATATGTATGTTCAATATGTAGTAATCTTTATATTGATAATATGTATAATTATATTTTATAATTTATTATTGTTAAAAAAATTGATACTTTAATTTTAATATTTATGAATTTTGTATTTCTACATATTATAAAGTAAGACGCCAAATACGCTGCAAATTTGTAAATGTAATCGTTATAACCATAATGGATTAAAAAATAAAATAAATAAATTAAAAAAAAAAAACTAATCAGCCAAGCGACTTACCTTTTCTGTAGAATATTGAACAAGGATTATTTTAGTAGTGTTAGAATTACTATAAACGAAAAGAAAACAAATATTTGGTCAAAAAAAGATGGTCCCAATATTTTCAAATTAGTTTTTACATTAGCTTTGTTCCAAAAACGAGTTCTGACCGTCACGTTACCGTAACCAAACTGCTAGAATCGAGTTTATGCGCTTGCGCTTACTTTTTACCGACCAAAGGCCAACTACTTCTAAAGCTAAGTTTGGTTACAAATATATGTTTTATTTATATTTTTATTTATTTTAAATTTGGCAGTTTGGTTACGGTAACATGACGGTCAGAACTCGTTGTTGGAACAAAGCTATTATTACTTTTTAAATTTAGACGTTTGAAGAAAAAATCGCTTGTTTTAGTCGGAGTAAAACAACGTTTGTGGCTCGCATGTATTAAAAGTATTTCTTTTACTACTATAATAAAATAATTAAATGTGTTATTATCCTTAAATGTGTATCTTCATATGAATGAAACTAGCACAAAAATTTCAAATAAATATCTCGTGTTTTACCAAAACATATTTTTTGAAAAATTAAATAAATTCAAAATTTGATACAGTTATTCAGGGACACCTTGTATATGTAACTCAGCAAATATATAACTTGTTTGTTTTTTATACCTCAATTTTCATAAATTTTACCTCAAAAAGACAGTTTTATAAGAAGGTGCACGTTTTATGTAATTTTAAAATCACAAAAGCTTGAATAGCGGCACATACACGCACTTAAATTTCCTTTGAAAATCGTGGCCCGTTTAGAATAACGTGAAAAATAGTTTGGTTAGTGGGCATTAGCGCACTCTGTCATTCAATATAATGGGTGGACAGACCCGGTTTTTTACAAACTTCGTTCCTTCCAACGAAAAATCGTAGGTTTTCAAGGCGCAAGGATTTTCAAAGGAAAATACTCTATGTGTAATAATAAGGATCAAAGCATTTTATGTACAAAACACTAAAAACTCCTACAAGATTTTTATTAAACTCGGTCTGTATTTGAAAGTAATTTTAATAACTTTGGTTGTAAAAACATATGCTCGTATTCAGCTCCAAATTAGTAGGCCTTTTAACCCTTTCGATCCCAATTTGTATTTTTACGATTTTTAATTAAATCTTTATGACTACATTTGGAAACAATCACAGGAATGCTAAAATAAACCATTTTCTGCGATTCCGCTTATCCTATTTTATGTTTTTAAATTTTACATAGAATACTATTTACTCCATTTTTTTGGGTAATATTTTTCACTGGTTTAAAATATACAGGCTCCCGGACTATTAGTTGATCCGTAATAATTGTTCAATAAAAGTTGAAGAGCCTTTGTTTCAATGGAGTTGATCAACTTTTTAGTGGATCAAGAAAAGTTTGATCTAGTCAAACTATACTTCAAGGGAGGAATCTGTGATCACTTGTTTTTAAGTTGAATCTCTAATTGAAACGTGTGAACTTTGATTAACTGTCATGTTTGATTTAAAAATTTCTAAAAAAAAGTTCAAAAATGAGCGTTAAGTTGGAACCACCGATTAGACAGATACAAAAGAAGAGGTGCAAAAGAAAATTCTTTGGGTTGTATGCTTACAGACATGGAAATTCCTTCTCTTACTACTGCTGATCTAAAGAACAAAATCAAGCCAATTAGAACTTAAAAAAGAGGAACTTGTTCAATTTTTGTTGAGCAACTACAGTGAATTTAAAGAAGACTGAAACCGCAACTATGCAACCAAACATACTCTGTAGTGATTTTAGAATTGCTAAGTTGGTGTACCTATTAATTTTCATTCAAATTTAAATCTGATTTGTCACTCTAACCAAAGCGTTTTTCAGCAGTTTATCTTCGGGCATTCTTTAATTTATTTCTCAGTCTGTTGCAAATTTTATAAAAAACAGTTTCTTTCAAAACTTAAATTAGTGCAGCTAAAATATTCGTGATGGTTTTTTCACCGGAGCAGAACACATTCATTTCAGTGTAGCCAACTTTGGGAAACTTTAGGTTTCCTACTATGCAATGTCAACAGTATCAATCACTTTTGAGAACCCTGTATTTAAATATAGTATAAGTTTCGTTATTGGAGGAAATCTACCCAAAATCCTATAAGGTCGTTTCTTCGATACAGCAACTTTTGTCTTTAAAGTCTGAAAACACGTTTTGTTTTAAGTGTTTTGTAACACTAGTGTTTGGGGAATGTTCATAGAATTTTTTTGAAGTTTAAAAAATAAAAATGTTAATATCTTCATTAAATTTAAGAAATAATTTCAATTACTTTGAAGGTTGTTGATTTTTTTAGAGAATTTCGAAGTTATTTTGATGAAATGGAATTAATTAAGTTTTCATATTTTTAGCACAAGTATGAATGAATAAACGAATTTGAAGGAAATTTTTATAAAACGATCAGACAATTTCCAACGTTGAAACGTGTGAACAAAAATTGATTCAAGTCATATCAACTTTAATCGGTCAATTAAACTTGATTCGTGAGAACGCGACTTAAGTATAAACCGGACAACATTTTAAACCAACATTTTGACAACTGTTTGGAACAAATTTCTCGATTAAAACAATTTTTGTCTGAAAACATTTAGACAACAATGTTGCACGTCCCAACCAAATTTAAGCTAAGTATAAACAGGAAAACGTTTATACAGTAAAACTAGATGATTTCTTATATCTAGCTTTATTTACAGGTTTACATGTTTCGGGTCCTAAAGGAGTATTTGATTTTAGTGCTCCTGAAGCCAAATACTCCTTTAGGACCCGAAACATGTAGCAACCTTTAAACAAAGTTGGATATAACGAGTCATCTGGTTTCATAGGATCACATTAATTTGTTACCAACTTGTTGACAACTGTTGGCACCAATTTTCTGGATACGGCAACTTTTGTCTAAAAACATGTGACTAACAATGTTGCACGTCCAAACCACATTTGAGCTAAGTATAAACAGGAAAACGTATTATACAATAAAACTAGATGATTTCTTATATCCAGCTTTATTTACAGGTTGTTACATGTTTTGGGTCCAAATTTCTTGAATACAGCTACTTTTTTCTAAAAACATTTAGCCAACAATGTTGCACGTCCAAACCAAATTTAAGCTAAGCATAAACAGGAAATCGTTTTATGCAGTAAAACTAGATGATTTCTTATATCCACCTTTATTTACAGGTTGCAACATGTTTTGTGTCCTAAGAAATTCAGGCGCACTAAAATCAAATACTCCTAAGAATCCTTAGGATCTGAAACATGTAGTAAGGAATCATTTGGTTTGATAGGACAACATTAAGAGGATAGTCGGCAAAATGTTTGAAATGCGTACTCCTCGCTAATAAAAATTGATTTTTTGGTGTTTGTAATAAAAAATTTAACAAAAACGCTCTTGTTTTGCCTTGAAATTGAATTTATTTATCATATAGAATTTTTTTTTGATGTATATAGTCTGTTATAAGGGAGTAATTTTGAAAAAATTATAAAAACGCATTTTTTATTTCAAACATTTTGCCGACTATCCTCTTAATTTGTTACCAACTTGTTTACAACTGTTGGTATCAATTTTTTGGATAGAGCAACTTTTGTCTGAAAACATGTAACCAACAAACCAAATTTAAGCTAACAATAAGTATAGGTTTATAAACCGGACAATATTCGTTACCAACATGTAGACAACTGTTGGCAACAAATTTCTTGGATACAGCAACAATGTTGCGAGTCCAAACCAAATTTTGTGAGAGAAGGATGAGTGTCGGCTTTACTTATAAATGTGTAGCTCCTTTTCTAATTTGCTTAGAATGACTAAATCCGATTTAAAAGAATGTGATGAAACCGAGCGATGTTGTCTATTTTAACGGAAAAGAAATCTGCAACATTTTGGCGGAAACACGCCACCTTGTTTTTGAGATGCCGCCAAATTGTTGTCCGGCAATCGGTGGTCAATTTATACATAGCATGGGTCATATTTTTACCAGTTGAGATTTTATAAAACTTGGTAAAAATTTTGGTATACAAAAAAGTTTTGTAGCTATCAATTTCTTCATATTTTTCAAAGTCAAAACAAAAATTGTTGCTTATCGGTGTTATTAAAATTGATAAAAACGAATAGGAATAATATACAGAGTGTAGAAAAAGTTCGGCAACGTAACGGATTTCAAAATTAAGCATTTTTGAAAAAAAATCAAATAAAAGTTGAACAATTGTTAGTGACGCACTATTTGGAAATATTGTCCATGACCTTGAACAGGAAGATGAAGTTCAGCCGATAATCACTTAACTTTTTTTAAATAGAAGCTACCCTCTATTTCAAGTCAAATTTTATTTGATTTTGAAATATTTGCAAATTTTCTTGTGAATTTACATATTTTTACTAAAATATTAATTTTTTTAAATTTCAAGCTATTTGCAAAGAATTTTTGACGTTTATTACATGAAAATATAACAATTTTCTAAAAATTTAAGTAAAAATTTTACAAACTTTGAAGCATTATTTCCAGATATTACTTAAATTTTAATTCATTTTTTGTCGAATGTTTTTCGGATTACAAAAATGTTCATCTTGAAATTGTTGAATAACCCAATTAGAATTCTAACTTTATTGTTTTAAATTAGAAAAAAATTGTGATGTATTTTCTTTAAGTCCAACTTTATTATTTATTTTTCTAAAATAAATTAAAAACTATCCATTTCGGGATAATTAAATCCCATCTTCAGGTATTTAAAGAATCTATTTATTGTTTTGTTTTTTGATATAAAAGCTATTACATAAACATAATATTATATTTTAAATTATAGAAAAACATAGGTATTATTTTAATTTTATTAACAATGATATTTTTATACTCGGTGTTGTGTGGGTACGCAACCTATTTTTTGAATAAAACACAAAGAAATAAATAATTGATATATGTACTAGTATTATTAATAATGTAAATTATTGAAAAGCTGGCAAATTTTATTTGTACTTCTGATATAATTATAAATTATTCACACCTTCATTTATTTAACAGAAATTTAAATAAATTAATTAATTGAATTTTAATTAAATCTGCTATAATTCGTTTTTATTTATTCGCCGAGATAATTGTGTTAAATTATTTTATTAAAAATCTAATTAAAAATTTAATATAATACTGGAGTACTTTCAGATATTTTTAGTTTTTATTTGAATTCATTTTGATAATAAAAATATAGCTTTAATAATCATTTCCCAAATTTGCTTTAATCAAGAGAAAAGCATGTAAAAAATGTTTAGTGAATAATTACGAGCTTCTTTTTCAATTCAATTCGCAGAGAATATGATTCATGGCGCATGCTGAAATGTACAGTTTAAAAAAAAATCTTGCTTCAAAGGACTTTATGGTGACACTATTTTAATATTAAAATATATTTTTATAAAAATAAGCAAAGATGCTTTCGTAATTAATAAATTTTCTATTTAAAATTTTTACCATGTCTTATTTTTCATTTACTCCAGTTAATTAAGATAAAAAATAAAAACTGTATTTTTGCTTTTATAATAGGAAATTTTTCGAAATGTTCTATCAATATCACTCTAATTTATATAAGCATGCAGCTATATCCAGATTGTAAGCTACAAAATTGCAATTTTAAAACACTTTTAAAATTTCTATATACGTTATGTTATTTAAATAAAAAAAAATTTCCTTATAGAAATAGAATAGTAAACACATTATGCACGATAGGTTAAGATGAGTTCATCTCTAACCTGCATAAAATAGCATGCATACAAATAACTTGATTAATAGTTCGCATATAACATCATAAATCTTAAATCAATTAATAATTCTTAATACTAATGGATTGATCTCTCATTAATTTCTTATTAAAATTTTCTAGACTTTAGTGTTTTAAATTTTGTTTTTTACTTACTACGTTATCGGTCATTTTCTTTAATGGATTATCTGGATCACGTCCTTTCTTATTTCTTATCAAGACGTAAATATTTCCAACATCAGGACACGATCTCAGCAATTTTTCAATCAAACATTTCCCCATGAATCCAGTCCCACCGGTAATAAAAACATTTTTCCCGGAAAAATACTCCGGAATTGTTTGGGTTGGCTGCTTTTGCACCTTTAGTATATTTTGGGTCTTCATCTAGGAAACAACTGCGCGAGATGGAAAAAAATGAAACTGTAACAGGAATAATAGTTATATAGTCCGAGTATTTCATTTGATTAAACTACCTTTTGTATTAAAATTGCCATAGGCTTGAATAAGTAATTGATTTTATGCAAGATCATGATTTGCAGGTTTTTTTACAATAGTTCTAAGTTTAAAAAGGTCGGCCCAAACTTAAAATTATGTATATGGAGTACGCAGAAGGTACGCATAAATCCAATTAAAACAACAAATATTTTTGCTGATTAAATTACGAAATATCATCATTAATTACATAATCAAATCATCAAGGGTGTTACTACTTATTTATAATATATTACACTGGCCAATACACATTTTGGTGCCGGCGATTTTGTAACTGTTTCTAAGTGAATTTTGGGTGCAGAATCCGAAATAGCCGTCAGATTTGTTTTATCAGCTCTAGTTTTTGAGATACGCCATATTGGGCTCTTTTATTTTATTCAATTATTACTATTTACTATTTGCTCCAACCGCCAGTTAAAAAAACAAAAAATACAGAGCAAGGTATTTATTTTACAAAATTTACATTTATCACTAATCTATTTTAAATTTTCTTTTATAGGACTTTCTAGCATACAGTTTATGAGGACAGTCTTGCTGAAGACTCCAACAGTAGTCGACCATCATCTTCCTAACTGAAACCGGCTAATTATTTTTTGATTTTGACGTGTATAGATATACCTAATTATTTCATTATTTTTGGCTTTTATCAGAATTACCTAAAATCAATTAATCTGAATCTCAAAAACTAGAGCTGATACGAAGAAAACCCATGTATTTTTGAAATCAGCACATCAAAAATATCTAAAATCAATTCTTACTTTTCCGGCACCAATTTTTTTTTCATTTTGTTGGCCTATGTTATTAGTTACAATTTAACTACTTTTTTGTTTTTCCTACCAAAACAAAAAAAATAGTAAATTTTATTATTATTAATTATTACTATAATACATATTCACGTAGTTTTAGACTCATTAAAAACGTAAACAAAAAAGATATGATCAAAAAAAGTTTGTGACCTCCACAAATGTAACGCCCCTGAAAATATTTTTAAAACTTATTATCCTAAAATGTGATAAAACATCACAACAATTTCAAATTAATAGTTCTTGTAATATTTGTCTTATTTACAAAAATATATTTTTTAGAAAAATTTCAAAGGAAGCATTTTCTGACAATACTTTATAAGTCAAAAATGGTTAGTTTTAATCCCTCTATCACCTGAAAAAATTTGGCACAGTTATTCAGGGACACCCTGTATATAATTTAAGAGTTGAAGTCATTCAGATAAAATTTTATACAACAAAATATTATCAGCAACAAAATTAAAATAAGGGATAAAAGAAATTTAGATTATATAATCCGAAGAATCCAATTTTCAACATGAAATTTTTATAAGTAACAAATATCATATTCACTTAGGCAACTTCAATATCAATGGTGTAATTCAAATGAATTACAAAAAAAGTTCTAAAATAATAAAAAGGTTGTACTTGCTGGTGTATAATCAAAATAAATTTACATTTCTAGTAATAGCATGTTTTATCAAAATTTATTCCATCTGCACTAGTTTATTTTTTAAGTATTAACTGTAGGCAACTTTATACTTTTCAGTGAGCACTTTTGTAGACAACCCAATAGGCAGTGGCGTAGCTATAGGGGTTGCTTAGTAACCCGGCGCCTGCATAAAACAGGCGCCTGTCCCAAAAATTTAATAATAAAGAAAACAGTGGCGTATCCAAAAATTTTCTTCTGGAGGGTACACTTTCTCATTGAAAAAACTAATAAATACTTCTTCTACCTTTATAGTCTTATACAGGGTGCGAAAATGAAGAGGACAAATTTTAATTTAGTTAACATAATATTTTGCAAGACGCTCAGGGATGTAGGGATTTATGCGTCAGTTGCATTGCAAAAAATATCCCCCTTTAAACTAAAAAAATTGACCTGTCCAAGCCTATTTTCAAA
Source organism: Stenus bimaculatus (assembly GCA_963971135.1). Taxonomy (NCBI): domain Eukaryota; kingdom Metazoa; phylum Arthropoda; class Insecta; order Coleoptera; family Staphylinidae; genus Stenus; species Stenus bimaculatus. The sequence goes on from OZ020187.1 coordinate 19,155,731, forward strand.
ATTTAAAGATTATCGGAATAAATAAATTTGACTTAAAATCAAAATTAGTCAAAATGAACATATGAATGAAATAATATAAATAAATAATAGTAGTATTTTTTAAGGGATAATATACATACAGGGTGATGATAAAAATTCGGAACAAAATTCGTAAATGCCGTATTTACTTTTTTTGAGAAAATCGCTAGGACACATCAATTTCAGTTTTTAAAATTTAATCTTTTGGTATAAAAAATATCTGAAGATCCGCACTTTATGCCATTATCAATATATCAATAATAAAATGGAGTTAGGTCAGTTTCAAAACAATGTTTTTAATTATTATTAATCGAAGATCGAAGTGAGGTAATTTATGTGTTCAAAAATATATTTTATTTTGAATATTCATAAACAATAATTACTAACTTCAATTTATAAACGTTCCTACAGTTAACAAAAAAAATGGACAAATAAACTTAGGCCACTTTCAAAATAAACGGCTCATGTACATAATGTTAAAAAACAACATTTTGTAGCACACGCACAATTATTTGATGGCAAGTTTTTAAACTATTTGCAATAGCCTTTTTTATTTTAAAAAATGGCCATTCCCAAGCTTATTTATATATTAAGATAACATTTTGAAACTTTATTTAGAAAAAATAACAAATAATTATCATATTAACGATCTATGGGTTGAAGCAACATTGCCAATTCGAAATGGAGGTTTAGAAATACGATTGGCATCTTCTTTATTTATTTTGACTCTCCTTTTTAAAAATATTAACGACCAAAATTTCATTGAAGGGGAATTCATTTGGTCTTCAAAATCCAATTATATTTTAGATTCCTCCGAAAAGCATTTCCATTAATTCAAAGAATCTGGTGCTTGGCTTAATGGCTTAATGGCTTAATGGCTTAATGGCTTAATGGCTTAATGGCTTAATGGCTTAATGGCTTAATGGCTTAATGGCTTAATGGCTTAATGGCTTAATGGCTTAATGCCTTACCTATATCCTCTTTGGGCACTTTACTGGATGATGATTCTTTTAGAATGTCTATGCTTCTTTTCATTTGTTACGTTTTCTTGTTCTCTTGATTTCTACTTAACGTGTTTGTGATTGTATTCTTCTTTCTGGTATTTCTTTACTTATCATTACTGTTGTTATGAACAAGATTATATCTCTCCATTTCTCTTTACTTTCTACCATGTTTTGAATTAGGTTTCCTGGGTTCAGTTTGATTCCCATTTTCATTTCGACCTCATTCCTATCTGCTTCCCATCTGTAGCAGTTGAACAGTGTGTGCTCCGGTGCTTGGGTTAAGTGAAAGTTGCATTCTCTCCATTTTCGATTTATCCAGATTAAAATGTTTGGTATGGTTTTGTGGAGCCAACGGTTTCCGTCATCTGCTTGCTATTGCTTTTGCCATTTTTCTAGAGTGCATTGGCGTAGTTCCTTTTTTGTGGTTTCCTACAGCTCTCTGTTCTTCGATTTTTCCTCTATATTTGCTCGTTCTTCCGCTATGAGGTCAATAGGAATGTTCCGTGAGAAGATGTGTTCGGCCTTTGTAGATATCGTTTTATATCCCCTGCAGATGCTTATAGATAGTTTCCGCTGGAAGCTATTTATCATCCTTTGATACTTTTCATATTTTATTGCTGGGAACCATACTGTGGTGCTATACAGCAATGGATTCAGCATTCGGCAACAGCGCCCAGTATTCGTCTCTAATTATTCTTGTTCGGTCCGCGGTTCCTTGGCATCAATTTAATTAATGCTGCGGCCACCTTCTCAGCCATCGTTGTAGCTATTTTCAAATGCTCTCCGAACTGAAGATGCTTATCGAGTATGATTCTAAGGTATTTGACATTTTGGTTGAATTGTATTCGGTGTCCATTTACAATTATGTGAAAGCTCGTTCTTTCTAAGCCATGAAGTGATGCGGTCCAATGTTTCGTTGCAGTTTACCTCCAGTTCTTCCTCATGTTTCCCGACTTCGACTACGGGCAGATCGTGTGTATGCGAAGGTTCTGATTCCTTTCGGCATCTTCAGCCGCAGAACATCGTCATATAGTATGTTCCACAGAGTTGGTCCTATGACTGAGCCCTGTGGGACACCGGCGGTTACCCTGTACCGCTTTCCCGATTGTCCTTCTATCTCCCTATCACTGAAGTAGCTTTTTATGATATTATTTAAATATTCGCTTATTTTGCTTTCCTCTAATTTCTGAATTATCAGCCCCTAGTCCGCTGAGTTGAAGGCATTCCGGCTATCAATCGTGATCAGTATACACACATTCCCCTCGTCCCTCGGATTTTTTCAGTTTCCTTCTTGGCGATCTCCAGTTCCTTTTTTACCGCGTCAATTATACTCCCTAAACCTATATTGCCTATCCGATAGCCCAATTTCTTTCGGAATATCTTCGACTAACCTTGCTTTGACAATCGGCTCAGTTATAGTTTTCCTAGTACGCTCAGAAGGCATAGAGAGAGGTCTATAATCCGTAGATGCTCCCTCTTGCTTTCCTGGTTTCTTGATGAGTACCAATCTGGCTCCATCTCCATCTAGGATGCTCAACTTATCTGTATATGCGGTGCAATAGTTAATGAAAATGGTTTACATGACTTAAGCTGTAAGTTTAGTGCTGGAAATGTTTGTCTAGACACAGTAAAATAAATGATTTGATTAAAAGAGCATTAATATCTGCTGGTGTTCCGTCCATTTTAGAACCTTCAGGTACTAGCAGAGGTGATGGTAAAAGACCAGACGGTATGTCTATGATTCCATGGAGTTTTGGTAAGCATGTAGTATGAAATATTACTTGCATTAACACAATGCCCCTCTCTTACTTAAATGCGACTTCTATCTCCAAAGGGTCAACTGCTTCTATTGGAGAAAAACATAAAATCTCAAAATTAACATTCTTGCAAGTAATTTTATATTTTATCCGATAAGTATTGAAACTTTTGGAGTTTGGGTTTGGGCTTCTATTGCTTTACGTTTCATAAAAGGAATAGGAAAGAAAGTTATCAATGTAACTAAAAATCCCAGATCAACTTTTTTTTAATTCAGCGTATTAGTCTATAGCTATTCAGAGACGCTATGACCATTTTGGGGATTCTCCCTATGGGCAATTTTCTGGATGAAATCTACTCCTTTCCCACTCCATGGCAATAGTTTTAATGTTTTTTTCTAAAGATTCTTCAAAACTGCCATATAAGAAAACTTGAATTTTGAGAATATTCTTGATGAATAAACCCTTTTGTTTGGAGGTTCCAATATTATAAATAATTAGAAAGAATGGAAGAGGGAAGAGGAAGTTAAAAACACTAAAAAGAAATCTCCTGTGTCAATGAGTAAAATGAATAGATGAGGAGCAAAGGAAGAAAGCTCCCGTTGAAGACGCAACGTCGCTTCCAGAAACAAAGTTAAAAATGGTGATACTATCAATTCTACATCTAAATAAGATATTACACTCCTGTTTTATTAATCAACTCAGATGAAGAATTTTCACGTTCACCAGTTCGACATTTTTTTATCAATTTGCTTAACACTCTTCATCGACTGGCACAAATGTGGAGTTATGTTTTATGTGGGTTCAACAATTCAAAAACAGGTACCGGAAGTAGTCATCATTTAATACTTCGGTCAAGTTTCAGCACATAAAAAAGATGGCACATATTCTCAAGTACCTAAGAAACTATACCGATTCAATAAAAAACTTAAATACTTTTTCTTCGAACTAAAGTACAGCCTTCAGCCTTATGTAATGCTTGACAGGCTTTAATGAGTATTTTTTTTATTCCTTGCCTCTATGGTCATCTTCGTGCATTTCCAAAGTAAGTCGGTTACAATCGGGTATACTTTGCATTGACAAGGATTAGACAGGCGGAGTAGAAATGCATTTTAGGCAACCCAATATACTCCAACATTGTATTGTGTATTGCATGTATTTATATTGACGCAAAACAAAATAACGTTTTGTTACTTTGAATCAATATTTAGGAGCAAAATTCGGTGGCATATTTAGGGCCCAACAAACCCGGCGGTGAGAGAGGGTAACATTAAAATTTTGGGGCCTATACCCAGGAATATACGATTTTCGCATACAAAAGGGCCCCATTATACCGGGTGTCCATGAAACTAGGGCCTCCCATGTAATTTTTTTTATTTATCAAAATAAAAATTTATAGTAGAGGGTGCGATGTGATGCTAACTCTGTTTTACCTATGGTAGGGACCCAGACAGAATTTCCCGGGGGGGCGAAATTTGATGCTACGCCACTGGTAAAACGGATATTAAATAAAAAATTATTTTCAGAGCCTGATGACAAAATATCTATATCTGGCTCAATATCATTTATTTGTAATAATTAATTAATTATTCTACACCATAAACATCTAATGTAGAATATTAAAAATATATTTATTTAATTTTCAACTGCTTATGTATAAAAAGTAACTTTATAAAATTACAAATTAATCCCATACTTAGGTACAGGCCACAAAAATAATTGTAGACAAATATTAATAATAAACTTTGGTAATCCTTTAATTTAAAAATTATGCGCGTAATTTTGCCAGTTGCTTTTCGATTTCATCATCACTTAATCCTGTTTGCTTAGAAGTCTCACCAATTTTGTTCTTTGGAATCTTTGGCAGCTAAAAAGACGAAAAATATTTTCAAGAAAATTCACCAAAAAAAATAACCACAAATATTACCTGGCCACTAATTTCAATACCAATCTCATCTAATATTCCAGCGACAACATTATCACTTTCTTTTTCATCATCTGAGCTACCAAGAATGTCATCGAAAGCTTCGTTCACTAAAAAATAAATTTTATGATTTTAAATTAATCTACAGGAATTGTCTAAAAATGGATTATCTTAAATTTCTTACTTATTTCTTCAGTCATATCCATCTTCATGGTCTCCTTACTAAAATTATTAGCAATTCCGGCAACTGCTTCAGGCTTCATCATTTTGTTAACCTCAGACATAGTTTTTCCTGCTACACCTATAGCTCCTGCGAGCTTAGCATTTGCATTAACGGCTTTGCTTTGTGCACCGATGCTCTGAATTTTGCTATTAGCTGCATAAGTCCTCGATTTCTGCTTTCGTAGTTGTACCAATTGTTTCGCCAAGATTTTACATGCTTCCGGATTAGACTTAGCCGTTTTCTTTATTTCTAATACCTAATAATATTTAGTATTTAAGGTAATTATTAGTAGAGATTATAAAAGTTATCTTTACTAGCTTTTTTTCTTCTTGTTCGAGCTTATGTCGTTCTCTTTCAATATCTCGACTTGCTCTTCGAAGAGATCGATCAGCTTCACGTTGGACATCTATAAAAAATATAATATACTTGTTTATTTAGATTTTGTGGATAAAATCGAAGATTTAATATAGTAAATTATGTAAATTCAACCATAATTATCGTAAAAATTGAAAATTATTGTATTTACTCAATTATTTTATTGTAAACGATTATAAATTTATGTAAATTACTTATAAATATTTATAAAAACGTTAAAACTAAAAGACATTAATAAACTAGGTTATGTGTAATGTTGCAATATAATGCAAAATAAGCTTACCTTTAGGATCTGGTTTTGAAAATAAATTAAACATTTCAAACTAAAATATTACTGCAATTTAATAAATTAACTTAAACCAAAGTTTATCGTTTAAAATGATAGCAAATCACTGGTGATTTTCTTAAATATTTATTTAAAGCAACAAGACTATAAAAATGACTCATAACCAAAAATAAAAAATGGAAGGGTTAAATAAAGAATTTTTTTCTGAAATTAATATTAAAGTTATCAATCCCAAAATAATGCTTATTATAAATTATTAATAATTTAAAGTAATTTAAAAATATAAAATTTAAATATGTGTATATTGGGTTGTCTATTACAAATTACTTTGAAACATACAAAGTTGCCTATGTTGATAACATTCATTCTCATTCATTGTTATATACAGGGTGTCTCAGAGAAGCATTATTATTTAACGCATTTGAAGAAATTAATATTAGGAATTTCGATTACGTCTAAATGGCCCTATTTTGACGTAAAAAAATGGAGGAGAATAAATAAAGGATTTACCCCGTTTTTATTTGGTTTAGTAACAATGACACAGCGTTTATAACAACTTTTAAATGTTTAAAGTTTGTTTGTTGCCTTTATTTTCATGACCAGTATTATTTAAAATTTATTATTATGTTATTACTCATAATAATGAATAATGATAAAAGGAAATTTAAGAATAAGAAATCATGTGGAGATGAAGCAATTAATTATTGATACTGTTGAAATTGTGAGAACCAGAATTACCACGCTATAATAATTTTCCAAATATAAATCAAAGTTACTTTAATATTATTATTGAGAAGGACTTGACTTCTGAAACCTTTATAGGTTTCAGAAGTCAAGTCCTTCTCGGTAAGTGGTAAAAACAAGTACCCAGTACCCGCACTTCGATGCCGAAATATTTTCGAAGGAGGAGACTAATAAGTCTTAACAAAGTTCTAAATTATTTGGCCAACAATAACTCAGAAGGAGGAGTCAAGCACAAATTATCTGGTTCGAACGCACACGTTGCTTAGTAATTTAAAAGATTAGAGTTAGTTACCCTTAAATAGGCTTCAATTTCTTAAAGCCGTAGGAGTCCACTGCACAATTGGATTTTTATCGCTTTTAAACGAACAAGGCGAGGAACCACAATAGGCAAGCTAGTTAAGAGTTATTAGACAATAGACAATCCGGCACCTGAAGTACGTCCGAAAATTGCCCAGATGGACAATGCGGGTGGCGCGTATACATATAGATTAGTCTGACCCCAATCCCAGATTATAAATCTTAATTTCTGCAATAACTGTCACTGACTCCAAAGACCGTCATTTGTTAATTGATAAGTCAAGGGAGGAGTTAGTGATAATTGGGAGGACCACCGCAGTACTTATGATAAGGGTTGGAGGCTCTAAATTCATTATTATTATTAAATTCACTATTGGCATCAGTTAGTGCCCAGTTAGTACCAGTGTTCTTTCAGTACTCAGTACACAACACAATTGAGTACAAGTTACTTGCGGTTTCTTGCCAAAGTTCGTTGATCAAGTTCTGTGCCAAGTGCCGAACACCGACTATTATTACCAAGATTCTTATGCTCTGCGCAGCAATTTTGTTACGTAAGTGAAGAAAATGTTTGTTAAGGGTCATTTATGTTACTCGCGCCGCGCACCGATATAAACATTAAATACCCAGCTTAAATAAATACTAGCAACAATATACACAGTTTTGCATGATAATTGAAAACTATTGTACGTATTATTTATGTTTACGAGTTTTTTTTTTGTTGCTGCGTTTAAAAAATTGTGAAAAATCATGAAATCGGACATTACTGGCAACAGCATATCTCTAGTTTCTTTTAACAGGTTTTCAAAATTTTTTCTGATTTGTAAACTAGATTAATTAAACTAAAACTGGACAACTGCTTTTGTGTTGCAATTTTATCCAAAATTAATTATAATCGAGCAAAGTTAAGGTACTTTTGGGTAATTATATTTTTTTATAGATTCTCTATTTTTTTCCTTCTGTCCATATTTAGTTGAATGACTCTAGAATCTAAAATAAAAAAAGTATACAAAAATATTGTTTGCACTAGCATATCTAGTGTTGCCCGTAAACTGCTATTTTTGCCTATTAGAAAATGCCTCTTAATGATTGTCAATAAAAATAATCTTTTTTTTATTATTATTAATCTTTAAATAAGTAGAATAAGTAAGGTTGATGTGTTTTGCCTACTAATGATCGCCCAGACCCTAACCCACCATTGCAACTCCTCACCATGTTAATCTCGTCGCTCTCGGATTAATACATTTCACAGCCTAAGTTAAGAGAGTGGCGACGGTTACAACCATGTTACAACATTGCATGGTAGGAAACATAAGCCAAACCATGGCGAATATTTTAACTGCACTAATTTTAGTTTAGAAAAAATCTTTTTTTTTATAAATTTTGCAATACTGAGAAGTAACTTGAAAAAAATTCCCGAAGAAAAACTGCCGAGAGATGCTGTGGTAAAATTGACAGATTAGATTTAAATTTGAATTAAAATTAACAGGTACACCAACTTAAAAAGTCTAAAATAACTACAGAGTATGTTTGGTTGCATACTTGCAGTATAAATCTTATTTGAATTCACTGTACAAGCGTGGTTGCGTTTTAAACCAACTGATTCAAGAGATAATTAGTGCAGTTAAAATATTTGCGATGGTTTTTTCACCGGAGCACTATTTACGCATTCATTTCAGTGTACCCAACTTGGAGAAACTTAGGTTTCCTACCATGCAATGTCGACAGCATATGGACAGTATCAAGCATTTTTGAAGCTCTGTAGTTGTTTGTATCAATCCTTGGGGATCGGTCTTCTAGATCTTTTCTTTTAATTGATCAACTATAAGATCAACTAAAGTTGTGCTTTTCCAAAATTCTTGAAAATGAGCAATTTTGAAGAACGTAATTTATTATGCAACTTATTGCGCAATTTAAACTGACAACGCAACTATTGAATGTACAGTCGCTATTCAGTTGAAATCAAAGATTTCTAACCTACAAAGTATATATACACTTTTTGTATACTATCTATTACCAAAGATTTCTAACCTATACTATCTAGATACCCGACGCGCATTTAAACGTTGCTCAGAAGTCGGACATAAAATTTGCGCCTACCGGGGCATTCGGGTTCTCCTAACTATTCGGAATGATTCGGAAACCGACGCGATCTTTGAGCGGGAATTTAAAATAAGCCAATCGTGTTACAACTGAATTTGACTAATGCGGTACTTTATTGACTAGTGCAGTGGAGTGCGACAGAGTAAAAACATAAATAGAAAGAAACAGAGATACCCCATAAGCTCTCCATAAGTTAAGCCAGAAAGATGACATCGTAGTTGCCCCTTGCTATCTACCTACACGATGCGCATTCATCGCTGCGGGCATATTCTTATTTTTTCGTTTGAATCAAAAGGACAGAATGATAAAAGACGTCGGTGATAAAATTTGCGTTTACTGTGGGGTGCGTTCGTGAAGCACGCTCGAGTGTACTCTACTGCACTTAAAATCGTTCGTGGAGCCGGTTGACACACTTTGACAACTCGGCACTGGACGACTCGGCACCGGGACAATTCGGCATCTGACAACTCGGCACCGGGCAACTCGGTACCGGACAACTCGGCACTGGACATCCTGGCACCGGGACATCTCGACACCGAGACATCTCGGCACCGGGGTATCTCAGCACTGGGTAGGTCGGGACTGTTTCACTCGCCTCGTTTATGATTTTTAATGAGACTTAATCATAGATACCAATATATTTTCTTGATATAACTCTTAATTATTAATAACTGCTAAACAAAAAATAAAATTATCATTAAATATTGTTCACATTTCATAGTTTTAATAACTTTCTTTCGTATTCGCGCAACCGCTTCTTCGTGACCTTTTTCTCTTTTCTGAGAATTTAATGAAAATTAAATTTCCAGAAGCAATTTATTTATTTTTACTTAAATTTGAATTTTTGTAGAAATAGTATATTATGGTTAGGTTAGGTATAAACACATAATTACATTTTGTTTGAAAAACAAATTCAACTTATTTGTAATTTAGGTAAGCACCTACTAATTAAAATAGTTAAAAATAAGTGTGGTGCTCTACAAATTATAAATTTGAAAGTTAATAATTAGGAATTACAGCATAATAAAATTTAAAAAAATCAATTCTTTACGATTTTTCGTTCAAAGGTTTTAAGAAAAGATTTAAATTAAAAAAATATTTAAGTTATATAATGAAAAGACATAGGTATCTATGATTAAAGTCTCAATTGAAATCATACAAAGGCAAGTGAAACAGATTTATTACTCAGAGTTCCGATCTAGTCAGTGCCGAGATATCCTGCTGCCGAGCTGTCCCGGTGCCGAAATGTCCCGGTGACGAGATGTCCAGTGCCGACATATCCGGTGCCGACTTGTCCGGTGCCGAGATATCCGGTGCCGACTTATCCAGTTCCGAGTTATCCGGTGCCGAGATGTCATGTGCCGAGTTGTCATGTACCACCACCTAATGGTCTCCATAAGTTTAGCCAGAAAGATGGCGTCGTAATTACCTCTTGAATTGTAGTGGGTTGTAGTACAACTTTTTACACAACAAAATACTGCAAAGAAAAGTTGCAACATGCGCAGAAACGCAGAATGGTGCATTAGTTTGACATTACACAGATTTAACTTCTTTTACCACTAGCCTATGACTAGAGTTTCAAATTTCCATTATAACTTAGTTTGAATTTATTTTTAATCTCTGTAACCTATTTTAATTTAGTCTCTCTCTCTCTCTCTCTTAATTTTGCTTATAGTCCAATAACCTAAGAAAACCGAATGTGCTACAATATCTAATGCGCATGTTTCGCAGTGGTACACTCCCGAATCCTTCGGGATGGTAAGTTAACTTTAACACTTCGTCACGTGACTTAAGTGTGTTAAATTGCGCTTCACGAACGCACCCCTGGGGACAACAGGACCCCCTTATAATTCGGGATGATTCGGAAACCGACCAGTTCTTTGAGCGGGAATTTAAAATAAGCCAATCGTGTTACAACTGATTTTGACTAGAGCGGTACTTTACTGACTTCCGTAGTAAAGTGCGACAGAGAAAAATCATAAATAGAAAGAACCAGAGATACTCCCTTATACTCTCCATGGCTGTGTTCAGTAATGACACACTCTGGGGGAGAGTTATACGTTATACCTACGTTCGCCTCAATGTCTCCGAGTATGATTTTTTAGGTTATGTTATAAAGTACGTCTACGTTTACCCAAATTCGTTCAGGAATCCTTACACTCCAAGTGCACTTCGAGAATTAACGTCATAGCACACTACCCAGAGTAGACTCTAGCCTCAAACTACGTTTCTAAATGCCCTTCATAAGTTTAACCAGAAACATAGCGTCGTAGTTGCCCCTTGGCTGAATTTGGCCAAAATTCAAAATGACAAACTGTGTGATGGGTATTACATCTTGTGCCCCTCTAATATTTGAACTCATGCTTCATTCAAATAAGTCAAAAAACTAAGCTCGAACAATCTTGAGGCGCACCCTTAAGAGAAAAAGTATAAATGATATACCTTTTGGTTTAAGTAAATCATAAATAAATTATTTATTTAATTTAATTTAACAAAATAACTTAATTACCTCATTTTTATTTTATCTTTTAAACCATTTTTGAGAAAGGAGATAAGAAGAGGTGTGGAATTTTAGAGGTTTATGTTTGTTTAAGTGATAATATAGAAAAATAGGAAGTGGTTACACTGATATAACTAAGTATTAAATCATATTTAACTTAATTTTTTCAATAAAAGGTTTAATCTAATTTTTTTAATTGGGTAAATAAATTACATTTATTAAATTAATATAATTTATTAATAATTAATACATGAAACATGGTCCCTGATGAATAGTTTAATAATTATATAATCTTCTAGACGAATATTAAAACACCATTAAGATTTTACTGATAAACGAAAACGATTAAATAACATTTTTTAATCAAATTAAACGCCCTTAACATTATTACTGTAATTTTCACCAAAAAACTGCACCAAATTGTTGACCAAAATGAACAAACTTATTATCACAGTTATGTGGATATTTGGTTTAGGAGTGATTACTTTCGAAGAAAATTTAACAAATAAATTTTACTTTACTTACAGCGCTGCCATTTTCTGCATCCATTTATTTAGCGCTGTTTTCGTAATAATTCATTCAAGCCTAAATGTGAACTTCTAGTAAAATTAAATTAAATTTAACATAATTTGAATTATATTAATTTTTTTTAGTGAGAATACTTTAATACGTGGAAGTGTATTGATTCAATACTATGTTAAGATTATTCACATTTTAGTTATAATGGCAATGCTTTGGAAAAATCGGCTTGCCATTCATGACTTGCATGAGGATTTAAAAAAATTAGAAGAATTGTCCCAAAAATATAAGAAAAAAATTGTTGTTTCAAAAAAAGTGACTATATTTTCTCTTCTTTTTGTTTTATTCACTGCGCCATTGGTTCTATGTTTTGGTTTTCTTTTTGGTAATCGCAAGATTGATTTTTTTACGATGTGGTCTTGTTATATTCCTGGAATTTCCATTAATGTCTATGTTACGTACATGTGTTATTTGGAAAGAAGGATTAGTGGGCTTTTCCGAGTGCTCAATGAGTACCTCGATGATTTTTGTAGCAACATTTCATGGAAAGAGAAGTTGTATCAAAAATTAGATGTTAAGAAAAGCGCGGGTAGAGTTACCATGACTCCTGAGCGACTACATGATTTTTTTCAATTGCGTAACAAAATTTTCACGCTTACTGTTCGCTTGAATCAACATTTTAATTTTGAGTATTTACTTTATACGTTTGGTGCTCTTCATGGAATTATTTTGTTGATTTATATGATTATTTTGGATTTGATTAGGGTGACGATTCAGAAAGGATTAACCAAAAGGGAACATTTCTTTACTGAGTACTGGACTCTTATCTACATTCAAGGTTTGATAAATGTGAAATGCTACACTTTAAATTACATTCATTTAATATCAGTTGGATCTATCTACAGGGTGTTCCGTTCATGGTTGACCGAACATCGGGGTTATAAACTATATAGACCAATTTTAATCGACAAAAACTAAAAAGTGGGGGTCTTTTTAGTTTTAGAGCTAATAACCTTTTGAATTTTAGGTCACCGATTTTATCAAAAACAAATGTGTCTAGGGATGAAAAAAAATTATCAATAAAAAGCTAAAACCATCCTCTTTCAATAGGTAATAACAAAAATAACAATTGTTAAAATATTGAAAAAAAATAAGAAAAAACCTTGTTTTTTTCAGTTTTTTTTATTTTCTCCTAGATAAGACCCATTACGGTTGTGTTTTTTTTAATTTTCTGAAACTTGTTCATATTCTCAACACACTAGGAAAAATTTTGAAACCGTAGCTCTTTTGCTTTACTTAATAAAGCCTTCTGAAGTTACTTCAATCAGAAGTAAGAGCTATGACTTCAAATCTTTCCTTGATTTGTTGTAAATATCAAGAACTTTCAGAAAATTAAAAAAAAATACAACCTTAATGGGTTTTATCTTGAAAAAATCTTCTTTTTTCTTTGCTATTTTTTATTCAACATTATATCAACCATTTCTGTATTAATGTTATTATCAATTGAAAGAGGAAGGTTTCAGCTTTCTAGTGATAATTTTCTTTTAAATCTACGTATATTGCTTAAAAAGTAATTAGCGATTTTGTGATTTTTGACAAAAATTGGTGACCTAAAGTTCAAAATGCTGGAGCTCCATAATTAAAAAGGATAGACCTCCACTTTTTTCGTTTTTAGTCTATTAAATTTGCTCTAGTTTCTAACTCTGACGTTTGGTGAGCCACGAACCGAACACCCTGTATATTAGAGTATCAAATATTTGTTAAAATGTTAATTTTTTAGAAGGTTAATTATTTTATTAAAAAGAATTATTCACAAATCACTTTTTATTTATCGACAAAATCCAATAAATTAAATTTTAATATGTTGGTAGGTGTAATATCTTTCGTACTGGCAACTCATGAACTAACAGATACTGGAAATCAACCAGCTGAAACACTTCATAAGCTAAGAAGTATTTGCAATGACATTAATAAACAAGTATTATAGTTTTTTTTTCAAAAAATATAATACTAATCGCAGCAAATTTGCAGGCTTCTTTGTACACTTTCCAGTTGATGTTTATGGAAGTAAAAATTAAAGCAGCAGAATTTTTTGAAATAAATTATTCGACATTAATGGGGGTAGGTGCATTTAAAACCCGTACATGTTAATTTAATTTTTTATTTTAGATTCTTGGTATTTTAATTAAATACACTTTTATTCTAATGCAATTTGATATTGGACTAGAAGAGACCTAATTTTTTATAGTCTAGCGAAGACTTTTTATTAGAACTTTAGTATAAAAGCTAAAATTATCATCGCAATCATTGGGGGTATTATATGAAGATTAATAGCACCATTACTTAAATCCTTTTCACTTTCGAAGCAGCTTAGTACCTTAACACCATCTTTGCTCACTTCCTGTGTGATGAAATCGCAGTTATTTTTAATCGTAGGTTCAACTGGAGCACATGACCTAACAAGACTTTCTTCTGCTCCTGTATTAAAAATCTTGTTATATTAATCGATTTATGTGAAATATATTAATTACCATTAACACGAAGGCGTATTTTTATACATTTAAAATCTTGTAATTCCACTAGGCTCCTTTTATCCTGTATAATTGGTCCGAAAACGCTTCCCAATGCTGTGTTTTTTAAATAATAGTTATTACCTCCTGATCTATTAGAAGGTTCTTTTGTGTAATCCATATTAGCACACGTCACTTTATTCCCCAAAGTACTGTCAAAAGGATCTACACAGTTTTGATGTTCAGTTGAGTTACAGTAGTAACATTCTTTTGCACCATTAACTAGAAAAAAAACGTGTGATTAAAATACTTTCCAAAAAATACAGTATTGTCAAAACCAAATCAAAATTTTTTGTCGAACTGGATCTGTTTTAAATGAAAAGAGACAGGGTGAAAAGATAAGATGCATCTACCCAGCAATTTCATGAACTCAATGAAGATGATTTCGATACGATCAAATTTTGTGAACGAATGATAGAAATAATTGACCGATTTCAAGAAAGATGAATCGGACTAAGAGGTCCGATAGAATGGCCAGCACAGTCTCCGGATCTCTCGCGATTAGATTTCTTTCTTTACAAGGACATTTAAAAACAAAATTGTATTCAAAACACCGCCTGAAAGTATTCAAGACATGAGAAATGATGGTTGTATTAGGGACATATCTAGAGAAACAATTGCAAAAGTTAGGACTAAGTTTGAAAATTCACTGTATACAGGGTGGACCATTTAACTTGAGACAAGCGAATATCTTGAAAACAACGAAATAAATAAAAAAAAAAGCTGAAACACCCATCAAATATTTTCGAGGGAGAAACTAATTGGAGGGTTTGTTACTGTATGGACGATGTCAAGGTCAGCTGAAGGTCAACTTCTTTTTTCAAATGGCAACCTATATTTTTTTGTAACAGATTCATAGTATACGTATTTTTTATCTGAAAAGTTCTTTTTTAAAACGTCAACTTTTTAAAATATAAAAAAACCTTTATTTTTTTTTAAATTTAAAATCTAGAATTTTTAGAAAAAAACTGAAAGAAACAAAATATGTTTGTTTTTAGGCAAGAAAAATTAAAAAATATTTTTAATGTTCTTTTAAATTAATTACTTTTTATCTACATTTTTGTTTAAAAATAATTCTTATAAAAATAAAACTTAAATAAAAGTTCTTTAAAATAATCCTTACAAATTGTATTAAATAAAAAGTCGTTGAAATAATTTTTTTTAAATTTTATAATACTCAATACATGAGGGAATCAAAATACAAGCTTTCTTAGTTGTATTGTTGGAATATTTTTTGATAAATTTGGATCAGACAGCTGTTATAAGAAAATAGTATATTGTTTTATTAGGAGTAAAAGAAATGTTTTTTGTGGCGAGCATGTAGGTTTGCGAGACAAGTTCTGCGAGTCACAAAAAGTTCTTTTACTCCGAATAAAACATATTTTCTTCAAACGTCGAAATTTTTAAAATAGTAATATAAAAAATAATTTTAAAATTTGATATTTAATTTACATACAATACACAAACAATGTTAATGTATATTGGGTTGCTAAAAATCCATTTCTACTCCGCCTTTCTAATCCTTGTCAATGCAACGTATACCCGATTGTAACCGATTTACTTCGGAAATGCACGAACATGACCATAGAATCAAGGAACATAAAGTAAACCTGTCAAGCGTCACATAAGGATGTACTTATTTAATGACGTTTGAAAAAAAATATTTTTTTTAGCAATGTTTTGAGCTGTCCAGTTTCAATTAGATTTCCTAAGCGATTTGACTTTCAAATTATTAAAGTTCTTTTTGCAATAATATCATGGATCGTTTATCAGTGGCCATAAAAAGTGAACTAATCTTACTGTATGATGAATCGGGTAGAAATCTTGTAGTAACAATGAATTTATTTGTTGAAAGATTCCAAAATAATAATTTACCATTTCGTGCATCAATTTACAGAGTTGTATAACAGTTTTAGAAACTGGAAATGTAACCCAAAAAAAAAGACTACATAGAAAAATGATCCAAGAGAATAACATGATTGCTATTTGCTGTTGCAGCTTCAGTTCACCATAATCCCCATATTATTTCTTGTGAATTTTCTCGCGATTCTGGATTATCGAAAACAAGCATTCTTAGAATTCATGAAATCGAACATTACTGGCAATCTCAAGTTTTTCTTAAAAGATTTTCAAATTTTTCTGATTTGTAAAATAGATTAATTAAACTAAAACTGGTCAACAGCTTTTGTGTTGCAATTGTATCCAAAATTAATTATAAGCGACCAAAGTTAAGGTA
The DNA here is from genome assembly GCA_963971135.1 of Stenus bimaculatus. Classification (NCBI taxonomy): domain Eukaryota; kingdom Metazoa; phylum Arthropoda; class Insecta; order Coleoptera; family Staphylinidae; genus Stenus; species Stenus bimaculatus. The sequence continues at coordinate 19,172,281 of OZ020187.1, forward strand.
CTTTTGGGTAATTATATTTTTTTTTAGATTCTCCAATTTTTTTTCCTTCTGACCATATTTAGTTGAATGACTCTAGAATCTGAAATAAAAAAAAGCATGCAAAAATATTGTTTGCACTAGCATATCTAGTGTTGCCCGTAAACTGCTACTTTTGCCTATTAGAAAATGACTTTTAAGACTTTTAAATTTTATCCATATCATGTATCTTTGCATCAAGATCTTTATGGTACTGATTTTGCAAATAGAGTTGCATTTTGTAATTGGGCCTTAGATTAAACTAACCATGGTTAAATAAATCGGCATAATATGCATTATTGTAAAATCCACGATGGATTAGAGATGTTGATAGACAACATCCCTGGGGCCGTATCCTCATTATCGGGGTTAAAATATCCTACAGGAAAAAATGCGTGGTCAAGATAAATACTCGTTACTTATTGCTTGTTTTGGAAAATTTTCATAGAAACGTACTGTTTTTCCTATAGGATATGAGTTCTGGAGTGCAAAAGTTTGGTGTTCAATTTTCGGTAATAGGTTAATAGGACCATTTCATATATGGGAACTTGAATGGTGAAAATTCCGCAACTTTTTAAATGAAGATCTGCCTGAACTTCTACATGAGTTAAGTGATGAAGAAAATAGAATAATGTGGTTTCAACATGATGGTTGCCCTGCACATTATTCTGTTCTTGCAATTGAAATCTTAGATCGAGATTATAATGGTCGTTGGATAGGTCGCAGAGGACCTATAAATTGGCCAGCTAGATCGCCGGATTTAACGTCACTCTACATTTTTTTGCCTGAAGGAAAAAGTATATTACAATGTTCCAACTACCCTTGAAAATATGATAGAACGTGTAAGAAATGCGTGTTCAAATATTGACAGAGAATTTTTTAAGGGCTACCAATGTCGCAAAGCGTGTAGATAAAATTCTAGATATTAAATTTAAAAAAATAAAGGTTTTTTGAATAATTTAAAAACTTGACGTTTTAAAAGAAGCTTTTCAGATAACAGTTATTTATTTTTATACGGTTACTATGAATCTGTTACAAAAAAATATAGGTTGCCATTTAAAAAAAGAAGTCTCAAGTTATATGGTCCACCCTGTATAATATTGTATGCAAAGAAACATTTTGAACATTTAGTATAATTAATATTTAATTTATTTACAAAGTATTAAAAAACTAGTTTTATAAACTATTATTTCTTAGAATTATTGTACCTTTTATTTTTAAAAAAATTGTAATTTTGGTAATTATTGTCACTTTTGATTTTACTACATTTATTAAAACAACCTACACTGAGTCAATTTACTTAAATTTTATTCTCTTAATTATGAAATTTTTGCAAATATTAGAAGCAATTACTTGAATACTATCTTATTAGAATTAATACTAATAATTTGGACCTCTAATAATTAACTTTTGGTTATAAGTTGTCATCAAATGATCAGATTTTAAAGTTAAATATAGCACTATATTCTGCTTTTAAAATCCTTTAAAATGAGAGTTCATAATAGTGAGAGTGCAATTTAAAATTTTAAAGTCAGGGTGTGGGGCCAACTTTTGAATGCCATTAAGATTCCCCCTCCTAAATAAAATTATCCTGTTTTACCGATTTTTTATACATTTCGTCAAACTAAAGTTATTTAGGGTGGATAGTTTTCAAATGATCACCCTGTATGATTTTATGCACCTAGTGGTGGAATCGTCCACAGATGTTTCTAGCACCGAGTACCGAATGGTACCGAAGCAGATTTTAACTTGCGCTTGAAGTGCGAGTGAAAAAGTGCTGAGAACTCAGAAGTGGTCCGTGTGTTTCTAAGTGTTAACTTGTTGCTACTTAGTACGAATAGTAAGTAATTAAAATTAAAAATTACTTTTAATTTTGATTAATAATCTTAAAACAAACCCACATATATTTTTGAATATTAATTTGTTACCAGAGCCTTTTCAAATAAAATTAGCTACACTAAAACTATATAACCTTATCAAGTTATAGATATTAAATTTTCTTTGTGGGCTTTCCACTATTTTAATCAACAAGAAACAAAATTTCTAAATTTATGTCATTAATAAGCGATTAGTTTATTTTTGAAAAATAAGTCAGATTTTAGAAAGTCTGTACCTACACTTACTTAGGAGGTAATAAAAATAAATTGTATCTTTTCATATTTAAGTATAATTGTGTTACCTGTAAATCATAAACACTGAAAATATTTCCAAAAACAAAAAAAAAATTCAGAAAAAAAATTATACCACCCTATTCGTCTGGATAAAGTAAAAAGGTATAATTAATATTATTCAATTTTTATGGTCAAAATTACCCCTAAACAGTTTTATTTAATTTTTATGGGAAGATTATCTATTATTTTCAATTTTCTTTCTCAGTTTGATTTTTAAATATAATTCTACACAAAATATCCAAAATTTGGGTCGCAACCCCTTCCCTTTTTTCTTCAAATTCACAGTGCACCGTAAAGCGTGGAGCACGTTGCAAACATACCCCAATTTCTATTAGAAGATCATTTTATATTTTCAAATTTCTTCCCCAGTTTGATTCTTTACACAATTCTACACACAATATCAAAACTTTGGGTGGCAACCCCTTCTCATTTTTTTTTTAAATTAAAAACAAAGTACAAAGTAATGCGCGGAGCGTCTTTCAAACAATACCCAATTTCTATTCGGAGTTGATTTTTTATTTTCAAATTTCTTCCCCAGTTTCATTTTTTACACAATTCTACACAAAATATCAAAACTTTGGGTGGCAACCCCTTCTCTTCTAAAATCAAAGTATAGCCTAATACGAGGAGTTCTTTTCAAACATTCCCCAATTTCTTTTCGAAGATCATTTTTTATTTTCAAATTTCCTCCCCAGTTTGATTCTTTACACAATTCTACACAAAATATCAAAACTTTGGGTGGCAACCCCGTCTCATTTTTTTTAAATTAAAAACAAAGTATAGCCTAATGCGCGGAGCTTTTTTCAAACAATCCCCAATTTCTTTTCGAAGATCATTTTTTATTTTCAAATTTCTTCCCCAATTTCATTCTTTACACAATTCTACACAAAATATCAAAACTTTGGGTGGCAACCCCTTCTCATTTTTTTTTTAAATTAAAATCACAGTATAGACTAATGCGCGGAGCTTTTTTCAAACAATCCCCAATTTCTTTTCGAAAATCATTTTTTATTTTCAAATTTCTTCCCCAGTTTGATTGTTTACATAATTCTGCACACAATATCAAAACTTTGGGTGGCAACCCCTTCTCATTTTTTTTTAAATAAAAATCAAAGTATAGCCTAATGCACGGAGCTTTTTTCAAACAATCCCCAATTTCTTTTCGAAAATCATTTTTTATTTTCAAATTTCTTCCCCAGTTTAACTGTTTACACAATTCTACACAAAATATCAAAATTTTGGGTGGCAACCCCTTTTCATTTTTTTTTAAATTAAAATCAAAGTATAGCCTAATGCGCGGAGCTATTTTCAAACAATCCCCAATTTCTTTTCGAAGTTCATTTTTTATTTCAAATTTCTTCCACAGTTTGATTGTTTACACAATTCTACACAAAATATCAAAACTTTGGGTGGCAACCCCTTCTCATGTTTTTTTTAAATTAAAAAAAAATTATAGCCTAATGCGCGGAGCTTTTTTCAAACATTCCCCAATTTCTTTTCGAAGATCATTTTTTATTTTCAAATTTCTTCCCCAATTTAATTCTTTACACAATTATACACAAAATATCAAAACTTTGGGTGGCAACCCCTTCTCATTTTTTTTTTAAATTAAAATCACAGTATAGCCTAATGCGCGGAGCTATTTTCAAACAATCCCCAATTTCTTTTCGAAGATCATTTTTTATTTTCAAATTTCTTCCCCAGTTTGATTATTTACACAATTCTACACAAAATATCAAAACTTTGGGTGGCAACCCCTTCTCATTTTTTTTAAATTAAAATCAAAGTATAGCCTAAAGCGAGGAGTTCTTTTCAAACATTCGCCAATTTCTTTTCGAAGATCATTTTTTATTTTCAAATTTCTTCCCCAATTTGATTAAAGACACAATTCTACACAAAATATCAAAATTTTGGGTGGCAACCCCTTCTCATTTTTTTTAAATTAAAATCAAAGTATAGCCTAATGCGCGGAGCTATTTTCAAACAATCCCCAATTTCTTTTCGAAGATCATTTTTTATTTTCGAATTTCTTCCCCAGTTTGATTCTTTACACAATTCTACACAAAATATCAAAACTTTGGGTGGCAACCCCGTCTCATTTTTTTTTAAATTAAAAACAAAGTATAGCCTAATGCGCGGAGCTCTTTTGAAACAATCCCCAATTTCTTTTCGAAGATCACTTTTTATTTTCAAATTTCTTCCCAAGTTTGATTCTTTACAGAATCCTACACAAATTGGGTTCTATTATTTGAAGACATTTTTTATTTTCTAATTTCTTCCCACAATTTCACACAAGTATTTTAAGTTGATTATTTTCATTCTTTTTTAAATTTTTTACTCATTTTGAAACAACTTTTTATGTAGTTTTACTAAGGACTATATTTGTAACAAAATATAAAGTTTCATCTCGAAAAAGTTTTTAAGTATTTGAAGTTGTTCCATGCGGGATGCTGGAGGTTATAAATGTATTTTTATGACTAAGTGTTCATGTTCATCCACTATCCTCATAGATAGGTTAAAATTAAAAAAGTTAAAGATAATTAGTACAAATTAAATCTATTTGGATAGATGATGGGAACTGTACAACAATAAGATTTTAGGCACAATTTGTACAGGGTATCATTTTAATCGATCCAGTTGAATTGGTGATATGAATAAAAATGAGGATACAGGTGTCCCGTTACCACCCAAAAATGAACCCCTAAAAAGTTATAAGCTTCTAAAGTTGATTTTTAAAAAAATATTTTTTATTGCGGCTAAGTTTCTAATGAAATTTTGTACGTCTGCATGTTTATAAAAAACGCTCATTTGGTAAAAATTTTATCAATCCTCGATTACCAGAAATGGTCTAAATTGGTAAAGAGGATAAACATTTCGATTCGCTTATAAATTTTGTTTACATTTTACCCAAGAAGTAAATCAGCATTTCCATTTAATATGCTTAAGGTGCAAGTCTCAAGGATTTATTTAAAAAAAATAATGCGTTCTATAAACAATAAAATTAATGGTAGTATGATGCAATATAATGTTTCGTCCACTCAAGCTTTAAAACTTCTTGAAATAAAATAGCATTGTTTTTATAAAGATAAGTTTGAAACGATGATGTGTTGAGTTATTGGTAAATATGAGAGGTACGGATAAAAATATATCATGATCATATGATCAACTTTATTTAAATTAATTATTTACAATAGATTCAAGGCACCTCTCATTATTTCGTTCATATAAACTTTAAAATTGCACACCTACTTATAGGGTGATTCTGGGAAAAATTAAAGGCCTTTAATTAGAAACATTTAAGATAACCATGGAAATTGTCCATTACAACCCATATAACAAATTTAAATTTAAAGGCCTTTAAACTTAAATGATTTGACCAGAATCTGGGTATAATACCCAGATTCTGGTCAAGATTTGTTATATGGGTTGTAATGGACAATTTCCATGGATACATTATTTGTTTTAAATTAAAGGCCTTTAATTTTGACTAGAATCTGCACATTAAACTCATAAAAGGACTTTAAAAATTCATTTTAAAATAAAATGCCCGTTTATAATAAAAAGCCTGAAATATATTGTGGACTGAACTAAATCTAAATTAATGATTTATTGTTAGTGCTGCACAAGCAGTATACGAAATATACTAAAAATGGCTAAAAAGTATTAAGATGCTTATATCGTAAAAGATTTAAGTAACATTATATCCCCGACACTTATTTGATGTGTGTTTACATATGTAACTCGTAAAACACGTGAGTGATTTCCTAAACAGCAAATATAGTGGTTTAGTTGTGTAGTCAGATACGCCAGTGTAAAAAACATTTTTATATAATTTTTTGTAGATGATTTAATCATTAGTCATTGCACCAAATCAGAATTAAGTTAATTTTAGACTCCTTTAATTAATTCTGTTGCAGTAGGTGAGTAAACACTAGATTGTAGCCTAATAATTTACCTTATAAATCTGACAAAAATTGTAAATCTAACTTGAGATTTAAGTAATGCTCGATATCATGATTTTTCACATTTTTTTCTCCCAAACTCGCGCGCCCTCTAGGGATTCGCATTAATTATCAATAATTCCCTGATAATTTGAAATTGAAGCTCCAGAAAAGTGGGATGGATTTTATATTCCATCTTAATGAACTATCGAAGCCAGCATTGAACCTACATGTTTCTATATGCGAATACATGATAAAGTCGTCCTAAGTGTTTTTTGCAAAGTTTTTAATAAATATTCTTCTGATTTTTATTTAAAATCAATATTTATTCAAAATGGGCAAAGTTACTACTGATGTTTCATACTAGCCTCATAGTTTCACAAATTCGCCGACAGAGGGAGAACTCTTTCCTAAAATCGCGAATAGAAATAGCTTTATTTTCCAAAAATGTAAGTTGGTTATTTATAATTATAGAGAAAAAAGACACATATACCATACAACATACTAAAATTTCAGTTTTTTATTTTAAAAAAAAAAAAAAGAAATGACATGGGTAGCTCTATAGTTCCGTGGAGATGTTGATGATTTCGTTATGGGAATTTTCAAATTGGGTATTCCTGCAGTATTCGACCGGATGAAAGTGTAATTACCATTTTATTTATTTTTTGGCGAATTGATACATTTTTATCCTTAAATCCGATATACATATTACCGTTAAAACCCGAAATCAATAAAAACTAGTAAAAATTAAATAGTGTAGCTCGGCTAACACAATTGAGGGCTGACAAATGAAACACAGTGGGTAAAATTTAACAAACAATGTATTTCGTAACTCAAACACGAGGTTATATGTTAATAAAACGCGAGACGTGCTACCACTCGGACGGTTGAGGTTCTACTAAACCCATCAGCTACGTTGTACGCAAGTCGCTCAAGTTGTGCTTTGCAGGTGGCCGCGCTACAATAGTTAAAACACGAACTAACTAAATACATTTGTATTTCGGGTTTTAAATGAGAGTTTCAGTCAAAACTAGTTTTGCCTGATCATACAGGGTGTCCCAGACCACCCGTACCACCTCTTTATTTCGAGAATCCTTTGTTGTAGATTGATGACAAAAAAATGTTTTCACCAAAGTGCACCTAAAGAATCTTTTGGAGTAAATTGTTTTGGAAATTAAGAATTACACCAAAGATTCTTTAGGTTCACTTTGGTGGTAATTTTCTTTTCTCATCAACGTGTGATAAAGGGTACTCGAAATAAAGAGGTGGTCTGGGACACCCTGTATATTTGTTAGAACTAGTTTTGGCGTGAGAATTATTTAGGATGTTTCAGAATATATACGAAAAAATTAGAAGATGTTTCCTTGTTTAATTCTCAGTTAAAAGATAAGAATAATTGGTTTCTCAAAAATGGTTCATTTATTATTTACAGGTTGTTTAAATTTCTATATTTCTATTCATTTTTTTAGCATAACTTCCTTATTTTTTTATAGTTTCGTTGTGGATCGGAGGGTGGATAAAAACCCCAATACTACTTTTATTAAAATTAACTTAAAAACTAATAAAAACATTTTCTCATCCAAAATTAAATATATTTTTGTTTATTATACAGGGTGTCCCATTTTAATTAATCCAGCTGAATATCTTGAAAACGAAGCGATTTCCTTAAAAATGTTTCAGACAAAAATTGTAGCGTCTCGAGGGGGACATTTAATAGTGCCATGGGTTTTTAATTGTTATGGGGTTTTATGGGGGTTTTATGGGAAAACATTTTTTTCAAATGGGAACCCCCATTTTTTATTGTAGATTCGTAATCTATGGAAAATAATAAGAAAGTTTTGATTGAAACTTTTTTTTCTAAAATTTCAATTTTTCGCAATATAAAATGAACACAAATTTTGGGATTTTCGATACAGTTTTACTAAAAAACTAAATTCTATAAGAAAACTCGCAGGAGTCAAAAAGTATTTAAATTAAGGCAAGGATTAATAAAAAATATTATTTTACTTTATTAAAAAAAATAAATTTAAAAAAAGTTTATTTTATTTTTATTATTTTTTAAGAAAAATATTATTTTTTTTACTTATTAAATTTAAAATAAAGTCAAAGGTAATTAATTAATACACTTAAAGATATATGGATCTGTTCTTAAATTACGAGAGCTGGTCTAAATAAGATGTTCGAATATTCCTCCATTTTGTTCAATACACATGTTTACTCCTGTGCGAAAAGCCAATGATACATTTCTCAACATTTCAGGAGTGATACTTAGAAAAGCGTCCGTAATTCGTATCATAATATCCTCTATAGTTGTAGTTGGTCGTTCATAAACCTTATCTTTTATGTAACCCCATAAAAAATAATCCATTTTTGTAAGACTCGGAGATCTTGCTGGCCATTCGTGTACTTCACTACCAATTCCAATCCACATATTAGGGAATTGGATATGTAAAAATGTTTTAACAATTCTGGCAGTGTGGGGTCTAGCTCCATCCTGTTGTAACCACATTCGCTGTCTTAAATCTAGAGGTACATCTTCTAAAAGAGTGGGCATTTCGTTTTGAATTCAAATAAACTTGTTGGTTAAGATTTTCTTCATAAAAAAATGGTCTCACAAGATACTCATCCACTATTCCAGCCCAAACGTTTATAGACCAACGCCACTGTAATCTATGATCTTTTTGCCAATGTGGATTATTTTCAGAATAATATGAGCATTATGAAGATTTACTCTACCCATGTTGTCTAATTTTGCTTCATCAGTAAAAAGTACGCGATTAAAAAAAAGGGGATCTCTTCTAACTTGATTCGTAGCCCATATGCAAAAATTAAGTCGGCGGATGTAGTCATCTTCTTTAATTTGTTGGGTTAAATGAACATGATATGGGTGTAATTTATGGTGTTTTAAAATTCTGTTATCAGAAGATTTAGGTAGTCCATGAAGACGCTGAATTTTTCTTGTAGATGTATGTGGATCTTCATTTTCGGAAGCTAATGCTATCAATGAGGTCACCATCTTAGGACCAGTTTTACTACGTTTTCTTCTAAGAGAACCGTTTTCCGCTCTTTTCACGAGCCTCCTAAAATTTGTATGATTTGGATGACGCAATTGTGGAAACCTCTCAGTATAAAGACGTGCTGCGTGCGGATAGTTATCATGGCATTCGCCCAAAACTTTCATAATATTCACGATTTCTCTAGGTGAATAATCAGCCATTTTATGAGAGACTGATTTTAAATAATCACAGTGGCTTCAATAACAATGAGCTTCTACAAAAAACTAATCTGTCACAATATAACAATTATGTGCTAAACACAAAGTAGGCTGAAAATGAAATTCCTTTATTTTTAGAAGCCTTCTTCTTTAATTGAAAAATATTATTTAACATATTAAATTGCAAATAAAATTAAAAAACCGTTTTGACACCTATTGTTTCCAACCTTTAACTTTATTTTAAATTTTATAAGTAAAAAAAAATTAATATTTTTCTTAAAAAATAATAAAAATAAAATAAACTTGTGATAATATAATCATCCATGGTATATGTATTCAAGTTAATAGTTACTTAATTAATTAATTAATTACTTTAATTAATTAATTACATTAATTACCCATGGCACTATTCAAAAAACAAGACGACGTCAGTATCATATATTTGATTATAAAAAACTAAAATAAACTTTTTTTTTAATTTTATTTTTTTTTTAATAAAAAAAATAATATTTTTTATTAATCCTTGCCTTAATTTAAGCACTTTTTGTCTCTTGCGATTTTTCTTATAAAGCTTTAGTTTTCTAGTAAAGCTGTATCGAAAATCCCAAAATTTGTGTTCATTTTGGTGAATAGGTATAGCGAAAAATTGAAATTGTAGAAAAAAAAGTTTCATCCAAAACTTTCTTATTTTCCATAGATTACGAATCTACAATAAAAAATGGTGGTTTCCATTTGAAAAAAAAAACCCATAAAACCCCATAACAATTAAAAACCCATGGCACTATTAAATGTCCCCCTCGAGCCGCTACAATTTTTGACTGAAACATTTTTGAGGAAATCGCTTCGTTTTCAAGTAATTCAGCTGGATTAATTAAAAAGGGACACCCTGTATAAATAATGTAAAAAACAAAATTTGGTAAATCCACCCTCCAGCTAGTTCCAGTAGGGGTAAAAGATATAGGAAAAACCATGTAATGGTTTCCAAAATACCTTAGCACCTTTACAATATTTATGGTGTTTCCGGTCTTTTATTTCATGTATCAATTTAAATACAGTTATTACAACTCCCAAACTATTAAAATGTTTACAATTTCCTAAATCTCATAAATGTATACAGCTAATATTTGACGAGATTATCCCTAATATTTCTTGAACTGAACCATAATTACCTTATTCTAAGAATAACTAAATTTTTTATATAAAAATGCGTAATTGTAATTAAAATATTTTCATATATTTATGTATAGCATGTAGTATGCACATACATAATATTGGGGATACTACAGTTTGATGAAACTCGTTCCACACCATTTTCAATTGTATTTCAGAAAAGATCAATTCGATTTCAGAATAATCAATTGTATTTCAGAAAGCATTAATTGTATTTCAGAATAATCAAATCAATTTCAGAAAGTATCAATTGTAGTATTTCAGAATAGTCACTTGTATTTCAGAAAAGATCAATTGTATTTTATAAGCATCAATTGTATTTTAGAAAACTCAGTTTAATTTCAGGAAGGACCAATTGTAAAAAATTAAGGAAGTCAAGAATTTTTGGCAATGTTTGTGCAAGTGGTCCACAACAGCACATACAATTCATCTAAAATGTGCTTTGGAAAATTAACATTACATCAGTAACAATATTATCCATTTTCGCCAATGTTAAACCCAATTGAAAGATAATCCAATAAGTACCACCCAATTGAAAGAAACTGTTCTAAGCTTAAAACAGACTACTTCGAAATTCTCCAGTTATGGGTCCTATGGTCAATTTAGTTTTAGAAAGATGGATTTGTATTTCAGAAGTAATCAATTGTATTACCAAAAGAATTATTTATGTATCTTTAAAAGTAAATTTTGCCGTAGAAATTTTGGATTACCAAAATATAATATTTTTGGGTTTAACATTGGTGTATAAGGACCTAAGCCGAATATTGTTACTGATGTAATATTAAATTCCCAAAGCAGATTTTTGATGAGTTACAGGTGCTGTTGTTGTTCACGTGCACAATCACCACCAATATTCCTCAATAGTTTACAAATGGTCTTTTTTAAAAATAAATTGATTTTTCTGAAGTACAAATGTTGGTTTCTGAAATACAATTTATCTTTTCTGAAATACTATTGACTATTCTGAAATACAATTGATACTTTCTGAAATTAAGTTGATTATTCTGAAATACAATTGATGCTTACTGAAATACAATGGACTATTCTGAATTACAATTGATGATGATGATGAAATTGAATTTTCTGAAATACAATTTGGTGTACACCACAAAAAATTTTAAATAAAATATTTAAATTCCATACTCTTTTAAAAATTGTTGATCAGCTTAATTTTTTTCGCGTCCTGTACAGTTTAGAAGTTATTTAAAGAAATGTATGATACTGTATGCCACTTTTACATTGAACAAGGATGGGTTTAAAAAATGCGAAAACTGTATGGATAAAAGACAATTTGACAAGTTTTAAATTAAAAACACAAAGTAAGTAGCTATTTTTCAAAAAAATTCCAGAAAATTAAAGAAAAAATATAGAAACTGTCGGAAGTTGACCAGACTAATTAATAATATTTAACACTAAAATATTCCCAAAACTGTCCATTTAACACCATTTTTCCAAAATACATCGTCAACATTATTTCCCACAAAACTCTAATTTAACGTTAAAAGATATCTAAATTTTTTCGAAATTTCATTATTGTTAAAGACGTCTCCAAAAATATTTCTTATGAAGAAAATTCATTGTGCTACAGGTAGAATAACATTTAATATTTTTTATTTATTCCTGCAAGGTTGATTACTTGGTTATGTTTTAGTCTGAAACAAATTCGTAACGTTCTGAATTTAGGGGTTTTTACTGGTTTCTTACGACAAAACTAGTTCTAACAATTAAATGATCAGGTAAAATTACTTTTGACTGAAATTCCTAGTTAAAACCCGAATGTTGAAGGTTCAATTTATTCGGGTTTTTACAAATATATTTAGTTAGTTCGCGTTTTAACTAGTTAAAACTGGTTTTAAGAATCATCTTAAGTTACCTCTAGTTTTAACTAATTAAAATTAGTTTTTACTGATATCGGATTTTTACAGTGACATACATATTATGTAAAACCAAGTGCTTAGTAAAATAAATAACCAAATTATTAATGTTTATCAAATTTTTACATATAAAGAACTCGTTTTTGCATTTCGGTCAATGGGTTAATTTCGTTTATCTAAAATGGAAGGAGAACATGGGTTTACGTCATAGCCGTTGAATTGGCATAAAACGTGTTGTGAGCGTTTTTGAAAGTGCAACGACACAAATTGCATTTGGTGTCTGAATGTGAGAAATAAAAAGTGCTATGATCAGTTGTTTCCGCCAAAAGAGCCTTTTCAGTGGTTTTGCCTTAACTGCAGTAAATGCGGGGTGAGTCTAAAATTTCGTATATAAATCATAATTAATGTGTATCGAAATACTTACTACGTGATTATTTACAATTTAATAAACCAATTGGAAATAAAAACTCTTGAAATCTTTTGATTTTTAAATTATTATTTTTTAATAAAATTTTTTATCAAACCAAGATCTACATCATCGATTGCAACTTTGTTATTATTTTTTATTAAAATATTAATACTAAAATCAAGCGTGCTTTTGTTGATAAATTAATAATTATTGTAAATTTTATAAATAAAAAAATAAAAATGGTAAATATACTTGATTATTTAAATTACTCGTCAATTATAGAAACTTTTACATAAAAAAATGTGTATAAATATTAATAATGTTCAAATATATTGCATATATTTTACTTTAAAAAAGCAAATTCATATATTCAGTAACAACATGGTAAATAGTAAATCTTTGACGAAAAAAATTGGTTGTATAACTATTTTTTTAATATTAAAATAATAATTAATATAAATACGCATAAACAGGTAATTTATTTTAATTTTTTAGGCAAAATTTTTAAAATTGATTTGTAATTTTGATTATACCGGGTGTTCACGAAACTAGACCAACCTCTGTAATTTGTTTATTTATGAATATAAATTTGAAATTTTCCTTTGTTATATGGCATAATAAAACGCATTTATTGAACTAAAAAAATTCAATTTCACTTCCGATTTCACCGGAAATGACATCAACTTTCTTATTTTAAATGTAACACCCTATTTTTTGTTCTTATTATTAAACATTGGTAAGTGGTATATTTGTGACAAAACAAACATTTTATTCTGCACTTTCAAAAAAAATTTTGTATTTTCTTTAATAAAACCCCTAAAACTACTCTAAAATAATTTAAATAGGTAAAATGAATTGTAAGTTATGAAATTCATTTCGCCGTTTTTAAGAAATTAATATTAATGTATAATTTTTAAAATGGCGTAGCCAGGGGGTGATTTTCAACCTCTGACGCCCAAATCCTGTTCAAGGCGCGCCTTTCTTGACATTATACAGGGTGTCCCATTTGACGTTGGACTGTATGGGTATCTTTGTTATTATTGGAGATAGAAAATCGGTTAAACGGCCAAAGTAGTAGATTTTTTCGAATATTAATAATTCGTTTACAAAAAATTTGAATATCGCATCGTTCCAACGCAATCTTGAAAAAACAAGAAAATGCGATTTTCAAAATATGGCTATAACTTCGTTATTTTTGGTGGTACCAAAAATTTTTTTTAACTTAATACAGACAATTTTTGTGTACAATGCAGTAAAAGATAGGAATATTTTTTTTCGTCAACGGATTGACCGGAAATGAACCATACTTATTTTTTTCTTATGGCAGCCATATTGGATTTACAGATTTACACATATTCGGTATTAGTGTAATTTTCTGAATAATTTGATATATCATATGTAATATTTTAAGAAAAATAGAAATTATTTTATTTTACTAACCAAAAATGGCCTTGAATAGATGTAAACTGTCAATATATAGGTGTTAAGATTTATTTTAAATTTAATATTTTAAATAGTTACATTTATGTTATTGGCAATTTACATCTCTTAAAGTCCAATGTTAGTTTGTAAAATCAAATATTCTTTTTTTTTTAAATATGACATGGTATATCAAATTACTCAGAAAAAAATACTGATTCCGAATATGTGTAAATCCAACATGGTTGCCATAAGAAAAATAATAAGTTTGGTTCATTTCCGGTCAATCCGTTAGCGAAAAAAATATTCATTTGTTTTACTGCATTGTACACAAAAAATTGTCTGTATTATGTCAAAAAACTTTTTTGGTACCACAGAAAATAAAGAAGTTATAGCCATATTTTAAAAATCGCATTTTCTTGTTTTTTCAAGATAGCGTTGGAACGATGCGATATTGAAATTTTTTGTAAATGAATTATTAATATTCGAAAAAATCTCTACTACTTTGTCCATTTAACCGACTTTCTACCTCCAATAATAACAAAGATACCCAAACAGTCCAACGTCAAATGGGACACCCTGTATATTTTTTTAAATTAGGCACCTTTTTAGAGTTAGTATTCTGCTAACCAAAATTCTTAATCATTTGAATTAAAACTTTTTCAAAAAACTTAATAACTTTTAAACGCACATTAAAACGTACATTTATTTATTTTTTAATGGGATATTAGACTTGTTTCGGTCTTAAATATTTTAGATTTTATCGACAATTTTTTAAGAAGCTACTAAATTTTAAAATTACAACAATTTTTTTTTGTCTTAATACCTGAAAAAAATCAACGTTTTATGCACAAAATTAAACAAGAATTTTAAAATCGGTTGATAAACAAGAATTTGGATTTTTAGGACAGAATTTTTTCATTTTTGTCAAAAAAAGTGGTTTAAAACATGTAATTTAAAAAAATAAAAATTACTTATATTAAAGTTCGAACTGCAATTAAAATCACTTTTGTAATTTTTATTTTAAAAACACATTAAAAACCTGGAATTATTGATTTTTAATGGAAAAGTAAATTTGTTTCAGTTTTAATTTTTTCGTTATTGTCGCCATTTTTTTAGCAGCTGTAAAATCTAAAAATTACAAAAAAAAACGAAATTACTATAAAAAATTGAAAATTAATTATTTTAATTTATCATATGAAATATTAAACACAAAATAAAACAAGAATAATCAAAATTGGTTGATAAACAAAAAAGTAGTGCAAGAGTTTTAATTTTTAGAACATGAAATCACCAATTTTATTATAAAAAATGGTTTAAAACCGAAAAGAAATTTAATAAAATTGCAAAAATTGCTCAAATTAAAGTTTGTACTGTAATTTAAGCCACAATTGTAGGTTTTGTAATTTTAGTCCGTTTTTTAGCTCTAAAATCGCGAATTAACTTAAAAATTGATAATTTCGCATAATTTTTTTTCGAAAAAAGTTATTGTTAAGCAATTTTTGACTTAAAAAAAAATCAGTAAAAACTAATAAGTATTATCTTTGCAGCGACTTATTAAACTCGTGTGTGGTTTCAATAATTTTGATTTTATTGCGGATTTGTTAAGAACCTGCAAAATGTTAATATTACAAAAATCTAAAAATTACACTAAAACATCAAATTTAATTTTTTTACATTTATACCACAGAATAATAAAAACTTTTAGGTACAAAATGAAAAAATGAATCATTAAAATCCGAAAATAATTAAAAAAGGTATACAAAAATTTTAATTTTTACAACACAAAAATGTCAATTTAGCTAAAAAATGGTTTAAAATCAAAATGTGGTTAGTTTAAACATTTAAAATTTTGAAAAATGTTGGTATTTGAGAAAAAACTTTAGATCTGTAGTAAATTTGGATGCATTTGCTCAGTATTTTGAATTTTAAATCTGAAAAAAACCTTCAAATATCGCCAAAAAGGGACACGCCACATCTTTACCCCCACTTTGGCGCCTTTTTAGAATTTATGTAAGAGTAGTTTTAATAGAGTTATTAAAAAAATACAAAAAGAATCCAAATTTTTTTTTGAAAATTTAGAAAAAAAATTCGTATTTGTCACAAACATACTTCGAGTTACAAATGATTAATATAATAAGCACAAAAAATAGGATTTAAAATAAGAAAGTTGATGTCATTTCCGGTGAAACGGGAAGTGAAATTGAAATTTTTTTAGTTCAATAAATGCGTTTTTTTATGCCACATAACATACTAAAATTTTAAATTTTTATTTTGATAAATAAAGAAATTACTGGCGTGGCCCTAATTTCGTGGACACCCGGTATAGTCTTGATAAAGGAAATAATCAATTTCCGAAACGTTGACTTTTTAAAAATGTATTTGTAAATACAGGGTGTTTCTAAATATATGCGAAGAAATTCTACAGGCGATTCCTTGACCAATTCTAAGACAAAAGTAAAGAATAAAAATTTTCTCGAAAGTGCTCCATTTTTTAGTTATGGGGTGTCAAGCTTTCTATATTTTTTTTCATTTTTTGAGTATAACTTCTTTATTTTTTAAGATAATTTGATCAAATTTGAAACACACTCTAGTTATTATAGTCGTAACAAAATAAAAATATCAAATATCGAAATAAAATATAGGGGGATGTATCTCATTTAAAATGTTAAGTGGGGTAGCACAAAAAAGTTATGGCATAAAAAATGGGGTCTATACCCCCAAAATACATCCCCCTGTATTTTATTTCGATATTTGATATTTTTATCTTGTTACCACTATAACAACTAGAGTGTGTTTCAAATTTGATCAAATTATCTTAAAAAATAAAGAAGTTATACTCAAAAAATGAAAAAAATATAGAAAGTTTGACACCCCATAACTAAAAAATAGAGCACTTTTGTGAAAATTTTTATTCTTTACATTTGTCTTAGAATTGGTCAAGGAATCGTCTGTAGAATTTCTTCGCATATATTTAGAAACACCCTGTATACTGTCTGAAAAAGCTACAAATTATTATTTTTTATTTATAATAAATAACAGACACGAATCATCTAATAAAATGTTATCTAAAATGAATAATATTAACAATATTTGATTTCTTAATTACATCTAAATAATTTATCAGGGTTTGTAGGTGCGGCGATTTTTGTAATAACTGGAGAAGTTTAATGATAATAAATAATAATTTTTCATTGGCTCCCTTTAGCGATGTTGAAACTATAATTAAAAATCTTAAAATCTCCTTACAACTTTTTAAAATGAATTTTAATATCTGAATTTATTCGTTATAGAAATCATTTAGATTTTACATTGGATATTTTTCCAGTAAACGTTAACCTTGAAAAACTTTTATTGACCAAAGATAAATAAAATAAATATATGGGAAAAGTAAAAAAAATATATGTCAAGTACATACATATACGATCTTTAATTTATTAAACATTTAGCATTTTGTTTGAACTCCTATAATTACGTTTTCGAACGATGATTTTTGGGATGCAACCTTTAATGGCGCTATTTGCTTAAATTTAACTTTAAAATCCTCCCTAACTAAAGGACCTTTTCACCCTTCCCTTTTTAATTGAATTTTGTAGTTAGCAGTTAGCTTTTAATTTAAGGCCAATATATAACATATTAAAGCTCTAATTTGTTTTAAATTAGACTCTTACATAACCAGATATTAGTTTTATTTATTTATTTATTTAGTAATAATAATAAAAAAATAAAATAATCTTACCTGTAACAGTATAAAAGGTAAAAAGTAAAAACAATTTGAAGAACATCGTGAGCATTTTATTAGAAATCGAGAACTGATCAACACCACTTGTACACTGACTAAATTTGGTTTCTGTTAATAAATAACTGAGCAAATGTTTAGTTTAAATTTTATTATAAACTGATGACTCAAAATCGATTGAGGTAAGGCTATTTCCCAGATAAAGTAATTGATAAGATTAATGTTCAACATGGGTGCTTCATATCTGATAAAATTGGGTTTCATTAATTTTGGACAAATATTAAGTTATTCTCTGCACACCAAATGTTTATAATATTAAAGTAATATAAAAAAAATTGCAGGGGCAGATTTGAACATGGAGGATTTTCAGACGTTCAAATGTACCTCCATTTTGGTATCACTAAAATAATGTATTTTTCTATTGCATATTGTATAGTGAACATGTTAAATATGCGAAAGTACCATGGAGATACGAGATATCAGTATGTTTCTAATGGTCGGATATATTTTTTGAGACCAAACAGATTATTGCATTCCCAAGAAGCTAAAAAATCAATATTTATTTTTTACAATCATCGATGAGCCATGAGTTTTAAGCTTTTGTTTAAATATGTTTTTCAACATTGCTCATTGATGATAAGAAATGTATTAGGGCCTACCCACATTAGGTATATCTGCATAGTGCCCGTATTTGTTGGGCTTGTAATTACATTTTTTATTTTACTTTAAAAATAGCCATATAGGCATATTTACTGTAATATAAATTTTTCAATTTTATCCAAATTGTCGCATTTAACTTTTTAATTAAGACAAACAAGGATGATGAAAATATCTTACAACTTTTCTAAATATTATAAAAGATGTTAATTGGAAAATTTGGCAATTGTTTTCTCATATTAGTGGACACATTGACAGAGTTCAAAAAAGTTCGTAGGTCGTAGGTGTCTACCATTATCTTAGGCTTAACTATTTTCCCTTCAAAAGTTTTCGAGGATTTTAAAATTACTGAAATAAACTTTACTCATTTTGCCAACATTAACGACTGAGAAGTTTTGAAAAAAAAAATTAACACAAACCGTTTTTACCAAAATTTAATAATATTTACAAAAAATACCGTATTACATTTAAAATAAGAAAGTTGATGTAATTTCAGTGGAACCGAAAGTGATATTGAAATTTTTTGTTCACTTAGCCCACAAAACATACTAAAAGTTCATGTACACCCGGTATAGTAGCTAACGGGCTCCCCCCACTACGCTAGTGCAAAAAATATTTTGATATATTTTTTATAAAAGACTAAATTCTCTCGTATGAAAAAAAAATCCAGAATACACAAAAAAATATGATGACCTAAAAGTAGCTTAACTTTGGGCCCCTCTAACCTTTAATTAATTTTTTGTAAGGTCGCAGAAGGTAAATATACGATAGATGATAGCCTAAAAATTTTAGCTTATAAATTAGAAATAATGAAAATCTAACGTAATAATCTTAAGATCTACCATCAAAAGTGGGGACCGTAATTAATGTTCGATTTCATGATTTATCACGATTTTTCTTCCTAAACTCACGCGCGCCTAAGCGGTCCGCATTAATCATTAGTGATTTTCGGATAATTTGCAATGAAGCTCCTCAAAAGTGGGATGGATGATGTTCTATCCCATCTTCGCCCAGAAAGAGGGTGTAAACTTTTGGATTTGGACTACCAGTAGAAGGACGCAGTTTTTCAAAAATAGGTGAATCAAGTGAGAAAAACTACTACCAATTTTATTCATAATTTTTTGGGGCAAGTTTCTGGGTAAACGGTGTACTGGAATGAAAATCCGAGCTGATAGTTTTTAGACTAAAACAAAAAATTGTCTTAGACCATACTACGTCATCTCAGTGCTACGGCCTTTCCTTGATAGGTCTGCTCGAAATTAATCATAGACTAGGTTTATCTTGAGCAACTCAACCCAGCTTGAATTTGGCTTGGCTTGACCTCTACCACTTGAAGTACATGTAAAAGGTCAAATCAAGCCCGAATTCAAGCTGGTTTGACCTGCTCGACCTAAATGTAGTCACAAATGGTGGGCGTTCTCCAGACCGAATAAAACGTCTGAAAAATGTGCAAGTAATCCGAAAACGATTAAATTAAATAATTTGTGATTAATACTTGTGTTTTTTTACATAATTTTGCTCAGTTTAGTTCAGATAATTTTCAATTTTTGAGGTTGATTTCGCATTTTTTACATCGCCTTTCCTGGTGGCAAAATTTTATTCTTCACCCGGGGCCCCAATCCACTTTTAGCCCAGAGCCCTCAAAGGGCCAAATCCGCCCCTGACCCTAACCTAACCTGACCACCACAGAGTGTATTTTAAAAAACATTAACCTAACCAAAGACTTCTATGTTTTCTATTGTTATACATAGACCGGACACCTGGACGTGGATTCCTGAACTTTCACCCAATGAATGTTAAATTCACCTTCCTCGAAGCGCATGCGTCAAAATCTCATCAGCGAATCCAAATTCACTTGGTCTGAACTTGGCGAATCAAGATTCACGAGTGAAAGTTTGCGCATGAGCTCGAGGAAGGTGAATTTAACATTCACTGTGTGAGATTTCAGGAATCCAGCCCCTGTCATTTTTGTGCAGCACTGGCGGCCATTTAAAAGTTGACCATTTATTACATAACCTCAACTAAACATAAGGATAATATAGATTAAAAATCATTGCCTAATGTCAATAAAGCATATCAACCTAATAATAAATAATAATATTAATACGTTTTAATTTTAAAATATAAATCCATTTTTTTAGGATAGTCTCTTCATTCGGTAATTTATAAAATTTTATATTTTTATTTTTGCCTGCACGATTACTACACTCAAAAGCTGCGCATACAGTCGGCATGATGGATAATCACAATATTGTTTTATGTTCATTCTTGATCACTGTTTAATAATATTATAAAGGGTGTCGCAGACCACCCGTCCACCCCTTTTATTTTGAGAACGCCTTGTCGTACATGGCTGAAATAAAAAAAATTATTACCAAAGCAAATCCTAAGAATGTATTGGTGCACTTATATTTTTCCGGAATATTTCGGAAGTGCCCGGAACCGGAAGTAACTTTTGATTTTTAAATGGCAACATAGGTCGAGTATTGGCGATTCAAATTAATATTTCCCGCGCAAATGTATGTTTGGTTACATATTCTAGTGACGTCACGTCAGTGACAAAATAAATAAAAATTTAAACTTGCAAAGAAATAATCAAACGCATTTAATAATACAAAGTAAATTAGGTAAGTTGACGTTATTTATTTGACTATAATAGACACAACAAATGTTAAACTCTAAATTCGTCTCCATAACTATCACGGACGTGACGTCATTTCATAGTTCCGCGCTATGCCGCAAGAGGGAGATCGCTTAGCTAGAATCGCCAATGGTATCGTTTGAAAGGTCTTTTAAATAGAAACAACTTTTATTAAAATATTTTTTTAATATCTTTCATAATTAACAAATTGAACGAAAAACAAAAGCAAACAAGTGACAAATGGTTTCTTAAATTATGGAAAAATTAAAACACTACCATCATCCTCAATGGGTAAGGGTAGAGGCAATTATGATTTTTTAAATGGAAACATGTATTTTTTCCTTCGCTTGTTAAAAATAATCAACTTTTTTAGGTTATGTATTTACCTTAATTCAAAAAATAAAAAAAAAGTTGATTATTTTTAACGAATAAAGCGATAAACGCAAAAAAGAGTTTCAATTTAAAAAAATCTCTCTCTTGCCCATTTGCGGATGATGGTAACGATTTAATTTTTCCATAATTTAAGAGACCAATGGTCACTTGTTTCCTTGTTTGCATATTTTTATTTCGTTTAATTTGTTAATTATGGAAGATATTACAAAAATATTTTAATAAAAGTTGTTTCTTTTTAAAAGACCTTTCAAACGATACCATATTCGACCTATGTTGCCATTTAAAAATCGAAAGTTACTTCCGGATTGTTCCGGAAAAAAATAAGTGCACCAATGGATTCTTCGGGTTTGCTTTGGTAATAATTTTTTTTATTTCAGCCTTGTACGACAAGGCGTTCTCAAAATAAAAGGGGTGGACGGGTGGTCTGAGACACCCTGTATTTTATTGGGAATTTTTTGATTCCGCTCGCCCTCTGGTGACAAAATATGAACTTTGATATTCGGTACATACGTTTTGGATTTAACCAAAGACTTCTATGTTTTCTGTTGTTATACATAGACCGGACACGCTTGACATTTCTAAAAAATAGGTGTTTTTTATTTCCCACTTTTACCTGCTAATGAGCTAACTTTGGATGTTTAACTTTTACCATTCAATCCAATAATAACCGAAGTTATCGTAATCCATCGCATTACTTGTTTGTTGTATCTGGTAATTTGTAAAATACAGAAAAACACAGCTATTTTAAAATAGACACCAGCGCCCCCGAAGTGTATCAGCGTGAACTACGGTGGCCATTTTCAAAGTGTCCATTAGCTATATTCACCTCGGTTATTTTCTTAATTTTTGGTGTTCTCTGATCAAAAGAAAGTCGAATTTGACAAGTTTTTATGAGTATTATAGGTTATGTGATCCAGTATTTCAAATGAACCGCCAAAACGGACACTTTTAAAATGGCCGCCAGTGATACACAAATAATTGACACGTGTCCGGTCTATGCACAGTATAAATAACTATCAGTAGCGACACTCTCCCGTGTCTAACCTAGTACCATTTCTATGGTGCGTATCTGGTACCATTGAGTTTAGAACTGCAAATTATAAATGGTGACATTTCTCTATGATCAAAATAATTTTAAAACCGCCGTCATTTGAATTTAAATACCGTAATTAATGTAATAATTGATGAAAACTATTACATTTAAGCTTGTCAAAATCATTAAAAACTATAATTTTAATCAAAACTTTGCAAATGTATGTTATATTTTTATGGTTAGAAAAAGTGACGTAAATTTAAATTTTCCGCGTGCGTATCTGAGTATACATATATATATCGTCAAGGTCACCAAAAATTGTCCCTTCAAATAACATGTAATTTGCATGAAGTGTCGCTACTGGTAGTTGTCTATACTGTGGTCTATGTATAACAATAGAAAACATAGAAGTCTTTGGATTTAACGCATTGGTACATATTTTTTAGGATTTACTGAATCTTTAAATAATGAATCTATTTATGTTTTGTTGAATAAATAGTTATAAGGTACAAGAATGCATTTTAAACACAATTTTTGACACTGACAAGTACCGAATATCCTCCATTTATAGCGCCATCTATACGTAGTTTTCTGTTGTTATAAATATACCGGACACGCTTGACATTTCGAAAAAATAGGTGTTTTTTATTTCCCACTTTTTCCTGCTAATGAGCTAACTTTTGACGTATAACTTTTACCATTCAATCCATTAATACCCGAAATTATCTTAATCCATCGCATTAGTTGTTTGTTGTATCTGGTAATTCATAAAATAAAGAAAAACATACCAATTTTAAAATAGACACCAGCGCCCCCAAGGTGTATCAGCGTGAACTACGGCGGCCATTTTAAAAGTGTCCGTTAGCTATATTCACCTCGGTTATTTTCTTAATTTTTGGTATTCTCAAATGAAAATCGAATTTGACAAGTTTTTATGAGTATTATAGGTTATGTGATCCAGTATTTCAAATTTACCGCCAAAACGGACCCTTTAAATATTAAATGTTTATATTAAATGTTTTGTAAGTAACCATAAAATGTACTCATATACAGAAACATAAATAAATATTAACCATTTAATTATATTCCTGAACTTTTACACAGTGAATGTTAAATTCACCTTCCTCGAGCGCATGCGCAAACTTTCACTCGTGAATCTTGATAGTCTTGATCGCCTGGTTCAGACCAAGTGAATTTGGATTCGCTGATGAGATTTTGACGCATGCTCTTCGAGGAAGGTGAATTTAACATTCACTGTGTGACAGTTCAGGAATCCACGTCCAGCACTTGTACCGAAATCGGACATACATTTGTTTATAGGAAATTTTTTTTCTTGAAATTGGTATTGGTTGTAGAATCGCCTCCAAAAATTTTGTTGTTTAATTTCTGGACACCCTGTATATTAAATTAGTCTCATCAATTTTGGGTATGTGTACGTGTACATTTTCACAACATAACCACAATTCTGGCAACAATTAAGTAATTTCGCGTGGCTTTGGTATCATGAAAAGTATGTTGATTTGACATACCATTCATTTTCGCGTGGCTTTAATGACGTCATGAACGAAATAGTATGATGGAGTGGTATGTCAAATCGCTAACCATGCTCAAAAGTGTGGTTACTACATATTTATGTAAACAACTTATGAATTGTGAGGTTAAGATCATTTAAATTTAAATTTCGTTTTCGCGTGTGGTATGTAGTTTTACTCGGCTGACGTCATACACAGCATACTATTCCCTAACAGAAAAAATGTTGCTTGCGGCTTACGAAATGCTTACGAACACTTGCGAAAGCGAATTGCGAATTAAAATTTTTAGTATGTGTCGGAATTTATCGCTGGATGCGGCGTAGATTTCTCCAAGTTTGTATAATTTTTAATAGTCAGATTATGCATGTAGTTTATTTGAAATCCAATTAATTTTATCATTTATTATCTAAAAATGTAGTAGGTATGATTTTTTTTAAATAAATGTTTTTTTTTTGTATAAATAAATATTCTAGATAGCACTGGAATACATAACCTTTCTGCTTCATTGTCAAAATTTCATTTAAAATTAACAATTTCGCTCAAAACAACCAGTAAAAATAAATAATTCATCATTTTCTGCAATATTATTAATAATTCATTTTGTAATTCTAGGAATTCTCAACATTTACCCACCGAGGCCTTGAAGTGGCTTAACCATTAAAGTTTCCAAGGACCAAGATTAAAAATGGACGATTATATTCAACCAGAAGGTTTTAGTGATCTATGGCATATGTGTGAGTTTTCACGGGGGGATGCGTCAGCACCTTCTGAAATTGCAAGGAGGGGTAGAGCTTCACTGGTTGCTAATACTGATGACGTTCGTCTTGGAGATGTACCCGAAAGTAAAAGAAAAGAGTTTGGAAAAACAAAATTTTTAAGAGGCAGACCCCTCAAATATAAGAATGGTGAAAACCTTCCAGGTGTAGAAGTTTCCCAAGATAATACAATGAAAGATTTAAGAGAGGTAATAAACATAATTTATTTTAATGTAGTGGTGGAGTTGATACACAATTTATTCAATGTGGCAATCCTGAAAAATGCATGTACTCACATCGCTGTACTAACATCGCTTATACATACACCACATATTGGCATTTTGTGGTGTATGTAGTAACGGGAACATCTCAATGTGCTTACATAATATTTATGATTTTAGAATTCTAGACGCCCTCTGCTGGCGGAAATGTCAACTAAACTCTGTAGTAATCTGACAGGCTCCAATTTGTGTTTTCATGCATTTTACCCTTAATTCGAAGTTTGAGAGAGACATAAATTAGTTTATTAACCTTTATTTACAATGGGAAAAAGTTGCAACACCAATTTTAGTGTTTATGGCTGTCATATCCACCTTAAAAATAATCCATACATTCACTTAGACGAATATTCAGTACACAACACTAATATGGTAAATATTGTAAATCGTTTTGGTATTGTGAAAAAAATCGACAGTTGAAAAGTTGCGCAATTAAGTTAAGAATGGGAAACTTAAAAATTGGAAAAGGTGTGCGTGTGTGTTCAAAGCATTTTAATTTTTAAAATCCCTCGAAAGAAACA
The DNA here is from genome assembly GCA_963971135.1 of Stenus bimaculatus. Lineage (NCBI taxonomy): Eukaryota > Metazoa > Arthropoda > Insecta > Coleoptera > Staphylinidae > Stenus > Stenus bimaculatus. The sequence goes on from OZ020187.1 coordinate 19,198,043, forward strand.
CAATTTTCAGGGCTACGCACAAAAAATGTCAGATTTTGTAGGAAAATACAAAAGAAATTGTATGTTGTATCTCCACCCCCTTAACAGGTGGGTCCAAGTGCATCAAAATCACCTTCAGAATATTACTAAAATTTGGTGCATTTCTGTGTAAAATCGAAAATAGCTTTTGGGGACGAATAACATTTTCCGATGTAGTCCATTGAATAGTGGCTTTTACAGTTTTATCTTGGAATTTTCTCGTCCATCTACCTACAAAATTACGACGTTCTGCTCAAAAAAACGTGATGACTCCGAAAGACAGATTAGGACACAATTTTTAAAGATTTGTTAATGAATTTCTTCAATTACAATTTCTTAATTCAATAATTAAAAGTGATTTAAATTAAAAACGAATCATTTTAGAGAAAATATTTGTTCTCTGTTTTCGCCTTAAAATTGGTCTCTGGTATTTATTTAAAAAAAAAGCCACCTCTGTTTAATGCAAAATTGGCATACAACTTTGTACATGTTTTTAAATAACTTCTAAACCGTACTAGCTGTGAAAAAATTGTCAGAAAAAGCAAGGAATTAGAATATCTCATTTAAAATGTTAAGTGGGGTAGCACAAAAAAGTTATGACATAAAAAATGGGGTCTATACCCCCAAAATACATCCCCCTGTATTTTATTTCGATATTTGATATTTTTATCTTGTTACGACTATAATAACTAGAGTGTGTTTCAAATTTGATGAAATTATCTTAAAAAATAAAGAAGTTATACTCAAAAAATGAAAAAAATATAGACAGTTTGACACCCCATAACTAAAAAATAGAGCACTTTTGAGAAAATTTTTATTCTTTACTTTTGCCTTAGAATTGGTCAATGAATCGCCTGTAGAATTTCTTCGCATATATTTAGAAACACCCTGTATATGTATTTGTGTATAAGTCCTATAATTTTCCAAATTCTTAAGTCTTGAATCTTTGAGCATAAATAGACCTTCGGATTCAACTGCACATTGCGCAAACATGCTCCGAGTCAATTTGTGACACAATTTGGTTACCAAAATGTGCTAGTCTATCTAAAATGGCCTTTAAAGTATATTTATGCTCAGACATTTAATTTAAATAAGTCTTAAATCTTTGAGCATAAACAGATCTTAAGAAATGATAAATCTTAAATTTGAAATTTTAGGATCTTAAATTTTTGAGTATAAATAGACCTTAAGTAAATTCAGTATTTTTATGAAATAAATTATTTTTGTTTTAACTTTTGGATATTTTTGAAAAACGTTCATCCAGTAACCGGTATTGTTTTTTAAAAAGGCAATACCGACTTGTGTTTCTAAAGGGTCAGGAAGATGCTTGACCTAGACAATTTCAAAAAATTACGCCTGCGGTAGTAGATTAGAGCGGCAGTCCCTCTGCACCAAAACTCATATTTTGCAAATCTAGATTTTCCTTAAAATAACGCCTGGCCTACTTCATCAAAACCAATATGATGAGCTGCCCCCCTCTAGATTAGATCCTGGGTACACCCTTGTCAAATTGTCAAAGCTGAATTGTCCTACCCATGCTGAAGGGTTGTAGCTACCGGCTGGCTGGAAGGTTTTACTAGGAACTACTACTAATACAACTCTCCAGTATGGGTAGGAAAATTCATAAACAGTGATTTGATTAAATGTCAGTTAGGTTGGAATTCCTGTTTGCTGGCTATGTTTATTTTTTTATTAACAAACAATACATTTCGTACACCAGCGACCATAGTGGCACAACTCAAAAATCATGAAATATGAGATAATGCCCATTTGTAAAATAAAAGTATACATTCTTCCTTAAGGCAAGATTGGCGCTAAGTTAGTAGAAATGAATTTACATAGATGACGGGGCTTTATATTCTTAAAATATTTTAACCGTCATTTTCTCGAAATGCATGTTTTTTATTTAAGACGCTCTTGCCTAATATGTGCGATTTCTCAGATAACTGTCGATAACTTAAATAACATGCGGATAGAAACATTTATTTACAAATAGACATAGTAAATGTTGATAACATTTTTACTACTAACATGTTTTGCTATCTATTGCAATAATGTTGATGTTTGTACTTATTTCAAAATTGATAAATATTGAAGCATAACTTATTTGTTTCTATTGTTTCACAGATTATGGGACTAGGTTTTTCCAATGAAATAATTGAAAGGGAGTTTCGTCCAGCTACGACGAGAAAAAAACCAATAGAAGATGAAGTTATTAAATTTACTATGCCTGACCTAGGGTTTAAGTCAACCTCTATTTCTTCAGCAGAAACTTCGCCTACAAGTTATTCATCGTTGGCCAGTATTGAATCATCTGATCCGGACAAATTACTAAAGATCAATGATGAAAATTTCCCTCCCATAATGTAAAGTTAATGACCAGCCCTTAGAATTTAAAAGTAAGACACAAATTAGCAATATAGTTTATTTATTGATATTTTTTTAAATGTGTACGTTCCTACATTAATTATTATATAAATCAAGTTACTTGACGAAGAGGCAAGTCCCCATTCAATAAATGTATTAAAAAATTAATTTATAAATTTATGATATTAATTTTTTTATAACTAATTTTTCAAAATAATATACATTTATTTTGTGATAAAATAAATACTATGGTATTCCACTTCTCCTGAAGACCAATTATGTGACACTTAAAATATAAAATTGGATTGCAAGAAAAGCCTAATATACACATAGCAATCCAGCTTTAAAATATTGCGCATTGACACATGAAGGCCAATTTGGTGTAATGTAAATTTTAGAGAAGCACATTAAAAATGATTTTATAATAAATAAAACATTTATTAGAAATTAAAAAATTTTAATATTATGGTTTACGACCTTTGGCCTTTCATGTGTAAATATTAAATACTTTACATTGTCAATTATATTTCAAAAAGCATCAACTGTATTTCAGATACATTAGTACCTAAAATTTAAACCACACAAATTTAGCTTCAATTGTAAATCAGAATCGTCAATTGCATTTCAAATTATTTAAAAAATTGCTTTGAAATGAACAATACGATACTACAATTTGTGTGGTTAATTTATCCAAACAAATTTACCAATATTTTGGTAAATTTACAGCCCCCAACCCCCAGTGCCTTATAACTTAAGATGAGAAGAAAGTACACAATATTAATTTAATTAATTAAAAAAACATACAAAATTTCTATATTGCTTAAACAAATATTATCAATGATAAGTGTGTGTTGTCATCTAAGAGGCTGGTCATAATCTGGAACGAATCGTTTCTAGGTATATCCATGTCACTTTTGAATTTATTAAAATAACCAATTGTGTTATCGAGCATTAATTAAAATGTATAAGAACCTTGGATTATTTGATTACCAATGTGAATATAATCCTTGTTTATGTATATATAAATAAGGATATAATATAATAGGTTAGTTTTTATTTCTTGTTAAAAATAATAAAATTAGGTTTAAGTTTTTTGTAATAAATTAGTTTTAGAAACTTTAGCTTTTCTGTATTTGTAGCCTTTCTTGAGCATCCTGATGATTGTCCACTCCTCAAAATCATCCCCAAAGTTTTTACTCGTTCCTTTTCTAGTTTCATCTGCCATTTGTTTTTGAAATTGTGCAATCGGCTTACTCAGACTTTTAGTTGTGTTAAGAACTATTGCTTTCCATTTTTTCAACTCACGATAATTTTCTAAAAATAAAATTACAATAGTTTCATTCTTTTTACGTACTTTTCTCCAATAAATCATTTTTTCTAACAAAAAAGTGATTGCTGGGCAAACCGAGTATAGTAGGACCGACCAACAAACAGGAATTCCAACCTAATTGACATTGAATTAAATCAGCGACGCTGAATTTTCATACTCATGCTGGAGTGTTGTATTAGTAGTAATCCCTACTACAACCTTCTAGCATGGGTAGGAAAATTCTGTGGCGCTGATTTCATTCAATGTCAGCTAAGTTGGAATTCCTGTTTGCTGGCCGGTCCTACTATATGGTATATTGAAATTTAAATATACAGGGTGTTCCGTAAGTAATGCATAATAATGAAAAGGGTTGTTCAGGAAACCAAAACAAGCAACTTTTGTTAGTAGACCCATATCCGGAAATTAACCATTAAGTCGTAAGACTTATGGCTGCTTGTACCATTTTCCAAGATATCCCTGGGATATTCCAGAGGGTTCGAACATCTATGAATCAGCGTGCCACCTTGTGCATTGAACAAAATGGCCGAAATTTCGAACAATTTTTGTAAATTATATTAAATAATTAACTTAATTACCTTAAATCTTTTTTATTTACCCTGGCTTAATGGTTAATTTCCGAATATGGGTTTATTAACAAAAGTTGCTTGTTTTGGTGTCCTGAAACATGAACCACCCCTTTCATTATTATGCATTACTTACGGAACACCCTGTATATGTATATTGAAAATTAAAACCTCTAGCTGGAGAATTAGATTCATTAATTCGTTCTATTTGACTTGGAAGGCGCTTTATGTAATTGTCCATTGCTTCAATAATGTAGTTATTTACAGTTTGATTATAATACACAAAAGCAGGTATTTGATCTTCACTTATCAGTGAAAAGTGTAACAAGCTTCGTATAACTTGTATTGTGAACACCTGAAACATAAAAATTCTATCTAAATTTAAAATTTAGATAAATGTTGAGAATGTTTTCTGAAGATAAACATGTTAGGTAAAAAATGTAAACTATGGAAGTCCTCTGAGTGCTTAAGGACGAAAATTGCGAAAATCTCGCTGGAGTTATATTAGGAAAACTTTCCTTTAGTAAGTGACCCTTACTTACCCGAAATTGTGATTGTTCAACCTTCATAATAAGATGATTAAGTGCTACCAAATTTAATATTTCGTACGCCTTTTCTTCCATCCCTTCGTCAAATGACGTCAAAATATATTTATGCAAACGTAGGTAATACATCATATGTAAAATTATACGATTTTCTGAACTATAAGTCGCGTATTGGTCCACCAAAGTAGGTCTTTGCTTAGCACATTTTTTAAATAAGGTTAAAAAATGTTCATCGTTCCTATAAAATCTAAAAATCAACATGTACTTATTTCAACTTTTTATCTATTTTAGCATTCAGTGAACTTTTGGCTAAGTACAAAAATTTTATTAAAAATGATACTTTTTCAGAAATTGCCATTTTTCTAATCCAGATACCTTTGTTCTTAAGTGACAAATACAGAACCAATTGATCATTCAATTCAAATGTTATAAGTCGATCATGAAATTAATCTGAATCGATCGTTTATAGATTTTTTAATACCGAGATTCAAACACCAGCAACATTGTGGTAATTTACCAACAGAAATGGTTGGTTGATGAAAAGGTAGAATCTTTTATTTGGCCTTAGGAACCTAACAAACTCCATTTCACAGGCAGAAACTCTGTGGATTTACGTGACCAAGAGTGATTACGTAGATTCTACGTCGTAGAAGACGCAAAGCTCAAAGGAACACTGCGGGCTTATTCTTGCACCGGTCGTGATCCTGTCGTCGATGACTTTAATCATTCTGTCCTTTACATTCAGATGAAAAAATAAGAGTCTGTCCTTCTAGTCTCGTCGATAACACGATCTCGACCGGCCCAAGAATAAGCCTCCAGATATACATTTTGATTGACCGACAGCCAGCCAACGATTACGATTTTAAAGGCCCATCCATATACCATTAATATAGCCTAATAGAAATACCGGCAATATCTGAAGCAACTGGCGAAAGGGAACAAGCCATAGTACCAGGGAATAGATGAAATTGTTGATGAATTGGCAATATTGGCTTCAAAATTTAGACCGACTGGTACCGAAACGTTCTGTTAAACAGTACACATACAATACGGATATTCAGTAAGAAATTCTGCGATGGAAAAGGGATAGCATAAGTATAGTGTTCCACTGGAGACAAATTCCAGGGTTCAAAGCAAAAGCGAATAAATTTATTGATGATATTTTGATAACAAAATTTTGTTCCTAAATCGACTCAGATTGCGCAATTTGCAGTTGAATCTGAGTCGACTTGGGAACAAAATTTTGTTATGCCCGTCCAAAATGCCCTTAAGAAAGCGACCAAGCTTCCTCGACCCAAGGAGGAACGAACTAATAAGGTTCATCACAGAACTTTTAACTGAACACTTTCTATCAAGGTGTATCACCTCAACAAAATGGGTGTAAATATCCAGATATTTATGGCATTATATTCATAACTATTTACTTGTATAAATAGTATATTGTTTATTAGTATAGTATATTGTTTTATTAGGAGTAAAAGAAGTACTTTTTGTGGCGAGCATGTAGGTTTGCAGGACGACCTTTGCGAGTCCCGCGGATACATGCGAGCCACAAAAAGTTCTTTTACTCCGAATAAAACATGCTATTTTTTCTTCAAACGTCGAAATTTTTAAAATAGTAATATAATAAATAATTTTGATATTTAATGTAAATACAACACACAATACAATGTTAGTGTATATTGGGTTGCCTAAAATTCATTTCTACTCCGCCCTTTTATTCCTTGGCAGTGCAAAGTACTAATTTCTACTCCTAGGCAGTACAAAGTGACCAGCATAGAATCGACGAACATAAAAAGTGACATTTTATTAAAGCCTGTCAAACGTCACAGAAGACTGTACTTTAATGACGTTTGAAGAAAAAAGTATTCTTTATCTTTTGATAATACAACCACCTTTTGAATCTGAGAAGTTGATTGTGTTGTAAGCAAGCAATAAATTTTAGTGATAAGAAATTTAAATATTTGAAGGTTCTGGAAAATATTAATTTAATTAAAGATTTTTTATTTTATTTTTCTTAAATGTAATTATGCGATGTAAAGGTATCTCACTGGAAACTACTGAAAATAATCTTAATTTTATTGAACAATAATTTAATATTTCATTGGAATTTTTAAAGTAAGTAAGTAGATAAAAATTAGTGTTATTCAGTTATCTTTGACCCTTGTATTCTGATAAGACACAAGACAGTACTGAAAAGGGGATGTATTTTTGAGGCAGGGAGAGGGGAAGAAGTTGGTTGAGAAGAGAATTGTTAAGATTTAGTCATTTTTAATATCGACAATTAATATTATGTCTCGGGGTGCGGGTTCCATTACTTACGTGTACATCAATATAGTTTCCAAAATTAAAATTTATTCATTTGATTTTCCAGTCAGATATCTTATTTGCCTAAATAGTCTAAATTAAGATAAAAATTGGAATTTTAAATACTAATAAGTGAATGGTAGCATTCCCGAGATGAAGATGAGTTAAGAGAAAAGATAAGTACTTTTACTTTTGTAGTTTTTGCCAAAATAGTTTTTTTTTATTATTTTTTTTTGCTCAGTTTAATATTTGTTTTTTTATTATAAATACTGGTTAGTTAGAACATGTAACGTCATCCTTTGCCCAAACGAATCATAATTAATATTTTACTTCAAGTCTCCCAACAAAATAATTTAATATATTTTATTTGATTGTTTATTTAATTTTATGTCATAAGAACCAGTACAAGGGCTATAAACTGAGAGGTTGACAGAAATTTACATGGATAAGTTGTAAACAAACACTTCGAAACTTGGACTTTTGTGACCTGCTCGAGACCTGGAAGATGAACCTCGGAACACATCATTTGTGAGTGCGATTTAATCACTTTGGACGGATAATTCAAAACGAAGTTCAGAAAAAGTTTTAGTTAAATCCAGTTTTGAAGATGATCATCAAACATTTAGAAAATCCAGTTTTAACTAAAAATTTTTCGTGCAACCCTTAGGGGTGGGTGGGACCTAATTAACTTCATTAAGCATTGAGACATTTTAGGACTTTACCAGAGACCAGAGTCAGAGTCATTAACCGCAGTTCTGTAATAAGGAGTATAATATGTAAATGTAGTAGGGTGTTCCGTAAGTAATGCATAATAATGAAAGGGGTTGTTCAGGACACCAAAACAAGCAACTTTTGTTAATAAACCCATATTCGGAAATTAACCATTAAGCCAGGGCAAATAAAAAAGATTTAAGGTAATTAAGTTAATTATTTAATAAAATTTACAAAAATTGTTCGAAATTTCGGCCATTTTGTTCAATGCACAAGGTTGCACGCTGGTTCATCGATGTTCGAACCCTCTGGAATATCCCAGGGATGTCTTGGACAATGGTACAAGCAGCCATAAGTCTTGCGAGAAGTTCTTCTTCTGTAGTAACATGCGTCTCGAACACCAGACTTTTGAAATATCCCCAAAGGAAAAAATCTAAGCTTGTGAGATCAGGGGAACGTGCAGGCCAATTAACAGGCCCGCCACGACCAATCCAACGTTTGGGAAAAACTTCATCCAGAAATTGGCGTTACTCGAGATGGATAATCTGCTGGACTCAACGATTGAACACGTTGAATTGAATAAGGGTGTAGCAACTGTTCATGGAGAACTCTCCAAACATTTGTTTGCCTTGCTCCCATGTTATGTGCAATGGCACGAATACTTGTGCTTGGTTCTTCCTCTATACGGATGAGCACTTCTTCCTCAAATTGGATAGTGTGAATTGAACGTGGACGACCAACAGCTCTACGAGGTGCGACAGATCCAGTTTCTCGAATACGATCAGAATCCTAGCAAAGATAGAATAATGCGGTTGACGACGTTGAGGAAATCTTTGCTGGTACAGGCGCGCAGTTCTCAAAGAGTTACAAAGAGCTTCCCCATAAATGAGATGCATATCAGCTAATTCCGCATTGGAAAAATTCACCATTTTCTAAAGTAATTAACTTTAATAACAGACGTTATTGATCTTAGAATAGCACAACAAAATAAACCGATGTTGATTTACTACTATCGTATTTAAAGTTGTTCACTCCAAATTTGTGTCGTTTTTTTTTAAATCTGTTGTGCACGGTCCATTGTAAAGACAAACATTTATTTACCAAAAAAAAGAAAATAATGCTATTTTTGTAAATTAAATTTAAAAATTTTTGTCTCAACCTAGTGACTTAATGGTTAATTTCCGGATATGGGTTTATTAACAAAAGTTGCTTGTTTTGGTGTCCTGAACAACCCCTTACATTATTATGTATTACTTACGAAACCCCCTGTATAATGTGCGTAATTTATACGGATCCTCTGTGGTTGAATCAATCACAGTGAACCGTGAACCGAAAGTGGGAGACTTATAATTCAACGAGAGTGATCAACACGCGGGTGACGATTGAACATTGAACGAATCCAATTTTTATTAAATGCGGTGGATTCACGTGTTGAATCAATCAAATATGCCCGCGAACCCGCGTATACAAACAATTTCCCTAGTGTTGAATACTTTATTCTTCGTTTTTACTATGACTAACGTTTCCTATGAAGGAATCGTGTAAACAGATTTTTGGTTCAAACGTGGAATTCAATATATAGTTGTATACCGTTTCGCGTTTCTGTGTCGATGAAATAGTAGTGTCTATGAAACGTTCTTGTCGATGAAAAACTAGTATCGAAGAAACGGTTTTCGATGAAAAGGTAATGTCGATGAAACGTCCTTGTCGATACAAAAGTAGTGTTCATGAAACGTCCTTGTCGAAGAAAAGCTTTGTCGATGAAAAGGTAGTGTCGATGAAACGGTTGTCGATGAAAAGGTAATGTTGATGAAACGTCTGTGTCGATGAAATAGTAGTGTCGATGAAACGTCCTTGTCGAAGAAAAGGTTTGTCGATGAAACGTCTGTGTCGATGAAATAGTTGTGTGGATGAAACGTCCTTGTCGATGAAAAGATAGTGTCGAAGAAATGGTTGTCGATGAAAATGTAATGTTGATGAAACTTCTGTGTCGATGAATTGGACATGTCGATGAAACTTCTGTGTCGATGAAACGGTCGTGTCGATGTAAAGGCCATGTCGATGAAACGGTAGTGTCGATGTAAAGGCCACGTCGATGAAACCGTTGTCGACGAAAGAGTAGTCTCGATGAAATGGACTGTCGATGAAGTGGTAGCACGTGATACTTACCGCGTGGATTAACGCGGAGGATTTTTGGAAATTTGACTCTTATGAAATGGTTGTCGATGAAATGACATTGTCGAAGCAATGTTATTGTCGATAAAGTGGTTTGTTGATAAAGAGGCAGTGTCTATAGCGACGTTCTCACGATTCAAGGTTAGTTGATCAACAAAAGTTGAAGGAACAATAGTTTGACCTAGTCAAATTTTATGATTCAAGTAAGGAGAGTCTCCACTTGCTTTCAAGTTGAAACCCAACTTGAAACGTGTGACTATCAAGTACGTGTATTTAATTTCTAAGTTCAAAAATGAACGTTAAGTAGTCAGAAAGTCTGATTCTATCATTTTAGGACTTATACCATAAGCATTGATTGTCTTTGGAACAACCGATTAGACAAGTACAAAAATAAAAATATAGAGACCCCAGAGAAAATGGGTTCTATTCTCAAAGAGATGGAAATTTCGGGTTTTACTGATATAGAGAACAAAATCAAGATCATTTGAACAGTGTACAGAAAAGGCATTTATATATTGGTTTGCAAATAAAAAAAATAAGGTGGAAGGGAAACTGAGATCATTGTTAATTCCGCTTATAACAAATAAACCGATATTATTCGTGCAGCTTCACGTAGAACTGGTTGCAAAACCTAGAACGTGATAAGTCAATTAAACCTGATTCGAAAGAACGCACCTTATGAAATAGTTGTCGTTGAAAATATCGCCTTTTGTCTGTGTCCAGTAACCCAATTCTTGGGTCGATCGAGATCGTGTCGTCGACGAGACTAGAAGGACAGACTCTTATTTTTCATGTGAATGAAAAGGATAGAATGATGAAAGTTGTCGACGACACGATCTCGATTGGTCCAAGAATAACCCCGCAGGAATAGGCTGAAACCGTTTGAAACCACCAACGGTTAACAAACGACTAAATTCAATTGATTTCCTGAAAAATGGCATTTTCTAAAAAAAATCTCACTTTTCATATTTGTATGGGGTATAGAATGATCCATTTGAAGATACTTTTTTTAAAAATTGAAAAAAATTAGAAAAATCTATTTTGCGGGATAATCTTTAATATTATCATATAAAAGAACCATTCATTACATTTATTTCTTAAAAATAATTTCTTTAAAATGTTGGCCTTAACTGTGGATAAGATGCTGAATTCTGAAGTTCCAATTTTCGATGACGCGTTCGAGCATTTCGAGTGGTATTTGGTATTTGGCGAATAACGCGAGTACTGTTTATTCCCAATTCCTCAATCATGGCCGGTTTGTAGACCTTGGATTTATTCCCAAAGGAAAAAGTCTAAGGGTGTGATATCACATGACTTAGGCAGCCAAATACATCTTTCCGAAGAGTGAAATTAACTGTTCGCCGAATTGTTCTCGCAATAAATCTATGGTTGCACGGGCTGTGTGGCAAGTAGCGAGGTCTTGTTGGAACAAGGCTTTCGAGTATATTTGGTGAAGAACACGAGTAATCCAAGACCTCAATCGTAGCCGACTTATTCATGTACACTTTAGACTTTACGTTACCCCAAAGAAAAAAGTCTAACGGTGTGATATCTCATGGCCTAGGCGGTCACTTTACCGGTACGAAGCGTGAAATCCAAAGTCTACATGGATAAGTTGGCTACGATTGAGGAATTGGAAGCCAACATTACTCGCATTATTCGCCAAATACTGCTCGAACGCGTCTTTGAAAATTGGAACTTCGGAATGAACCATCTAAAGCAGCCTCCAAACGGTGCGTCGAACGTAGGCCGAATGTAAGTGGAGGCTCGACGCATCACGAATGTTGGGACTCGTGTTGGCGTTTGTGGAGGTTTGCCTCAGTGGTAAATCTATCACAAATCAAAGGACTAGACGAATGTTGGCCCGAATGTGCGAATGCATTCGTGTAATTCCCTCCAGACGATGCGCCTAGACTTGTAATGATTTGTACATAATTTAGTATCGTTGTAACCAATATTATATGTATATTTTTGGTACTGGAACTTACGTTCTAGGTTCTTGATTAGGTTGGTTTAAAGTTCGGTTAAAACTACCAAGGAGGAAACGCTACGTTTGGCAAACTCGACGAATGTTGGCCCAGACTTGGACATGTTGACGAACGCCAACATTCGTGGACGTTTGCCGTATTGTCTGGAGGCCGCTTAAACCTCAGTTATGGACAACGTTTCAAAGAAACAATTTTCAAAAAATAAATTCATTATATGATTTTTCAATTTTTGAAAACAGTACCTTCAAATTGATTACCCTGTATTAAATATGTAGATACGTTATTTAAGTAATGTTAATTAACATACTTATCAACAAATTTTGTAGCTATAAACAAAACATGGTCATCTACACTCATCGTCTCAATCAAATTCCAAATAACTTTAATCACATCCTGGTCAATTACCTTCCCTTTAGATTTTCGTTCTTGTTCAACATATTTATAGTAAATTATTTCCATGTTTTCTTCACTAAAAGTGTTGCTTAGACTCATATCAGAAGACGAATCATCAGTTTCTTCTATGGTTACCAGGGATGGGTTTGAAAAAGAACTCGCTGGCCTCAGTTCCTGGGGAGATGTTTGGATATGCTCCATTGGAAGATTCAATGGTTTCGGAGGAGGACACTGTTTATTTCCCATAATTAGGAGGAGTTACTAATGACACTGATGAATATGTCAAAATATGTAAAAAAATCTACATAAAACAATTATAAAAAATTAAAAAAAGAAATTTGGAGGAGCTGGGATTTGAACCCAGGACTTTCAGCATGCGAAGCAGACACTCTACCACTGAGTTACACCCCCGATGAGATAAGAACTGGAAATAACGTCATTTCATTAATAATTTATGAACACAATCATTTAAATTTTTAGTTAATTATTTAAATTGTTATTTAAAACAATTTTGAAGGTCCCTTTCATTAATGAAAATTTACACAATTTAAAATGTGATAGTTTATCTGTTTTACCAATTGAAAAATTATTACTTTTGTCATTTTGTATGTGTTTTATTAAATAATTCCTTTTATTTATTTAGAATGTAATATAAATTTATGATCAATAAAAAATATTGTTCTTCATTAAATTGAGTAGGCAACTAAACATACTTTAACATGAAGTGTTGGTAGCCCATTGTAAGTTACCAATAAAATTTAACTTTTTACATTACATTGTTGACCGTTGTCTTTTGAATATTTATTTTTTAATACATATGTTGGTTATATAATTATTATTAGTATAATAAAATAGAACATTTGGTGATTGAATGCGTTGAAGATAGGCAACCATATATACAGTAAAGTTGATAATTTTTTTGTAAAATCTATTCTCGGGTGCACCTATTTAGAATTATGTTAGTCAAGTAAATTAATATGAGCGAATTAACGTATTTCCATCCCAATTATTTTATTTAATTGCATTTTTTTAAATACAATTTTTTTGTGTAAAAATGTTTTTAAAAAATGAAAACGGTATTTAAAATATTTTTTGGGTTTATAATTTTTTAAATACATATGAGATTTGTCAAAAAATATTTTTTAATAAAGGAAACTGGTGTGAAAGTAGCCTAAATTAATTTGAATTGTATTTTTAAATTATATTAAATTGGTGTGTTGTAGTGTGAAGAGATGTCGCTAGTGATATTGTTGACGTTAAAATCTATTGATTAAGTAGGCGCATGCGCTCGGATTGGCCAAGGATTGCGCCATTATCGTGTGGGATGTGGCTTGGAACAGCGTAGCTTTTTGCGCCTTGAAAGGCTTTTTATTCACAAAAAAACATAATTCATTTAATACTTAATCTCGTAAGAGCGCGATTAAAAATAATCTTATCTCGAGCCGCGGAGGATTATACGACGCAGTTGGATTTTAATAAAGCGGGCGTTTGTTCGAGCGAAAAAAATCGATAGGGAGATAAAAATGGCGCAATTAAAGCTTGAGATGCACTTGTTTCGTTTTTAGTTCCGCGAAGAGAGTATGGGGCGTATGAGCAGTGAGCAAACACTCAAGGAAACGAGGGTGAACTTGTATGCCCCGCACAAAAGAAGCGAAGAGCAAGCAAAGCAGACAACGAGCGAGGAGTAAACGCAAATGTTGTTAAATTCGGTATGTGGGTAACGGGTAGGAAGCTACGCTACGAACTACGAACCGAGCGGAGCAGGCGGACTTACCCCAAACCCGGAGTAGACTCCGCCGGAGCTCAATTAAGATTTGTACGCGCATTTTGGAAAACATTGGCCGGCAGCGAGGCTAGCGACTATCAAGCAACGGCGCGCGGACTTCTTTTATCATTTTTTTTCCATCAGAAATGAATAAAATATGAAACGCACATCACATCTCTGGCTCTGGCCGTTACGTAGGATGGAAATATGACAGAATTCACACAATTAAATTAACAATATACGCCGTGCCGAGCTAAACCCGTCTTGGGAATTATAAAAAAATATTTCATCATTATACTACTTTTGTTTATGTGTCGGAATCTCACACGTATTGTCACAATTCATATTTTTTCATATCCAAGTCCCAGCTGTTTTCAAAACGTGCTTCGTTAACTTCACAAGAGGTTTTAAAATAATTGGAGTACTCGAGGGAATTACCATGGAAAACGCATTTTTATAATTACCCCTCGCCTAATGACAACGCTCTTTGTTACAGATTAAATATTATTGTTAATAACTTTATTATTAAAAATAAATCCAATCCCAAAGTACAATACTTGTTTTCATAAATTATTATTCCTAAAATATCTATAGTAGATGGTTATTTAAAAAATGTTTACCTAGATTTTTGTAGTAATCAGAACATAGAACATAGGTGTTTCCAGAGGGTGGCTCATTTTATACATCAGAACTTCAAATTTCAAAATTAATTAAATTTTACGAAAATCTAAATAAACAGGTGTTACAACTATACAATTTCTTGCAGGACACATCGCTACCTTTGAAAAATTCAAAAATCCTTTGAAGCGTTATTCGGTTGTTTTCTCACACGAAATTATTTTAAAGTTTTAGAAAATACTTGTTGCAATGGTTGCTACTTAAAAATACCTAGATAATGCAAAATTTTCAAAAATTGTAAAATAGCATATCTAATTTAAAAAAATCATAGGCGGACCATTGTTTTTTCGAAAAGCTAAAAAAAATATCGTTCCCTTCCTGCAAATTTTTGATGGAATGTAACTAATTTGTTGAAATGAACCAAGCACTGGCGCACACGGGGGGGGGTCTTCCCCCCCCCCAAATTTTTTTTAATAAAAATGAGTAAATTTTTATTATTTTTGAGAAAATGCTCGTGCACAAAAATTAAAAATTTTGTCGGACACCGTACTTTTTTAATGTATTGATTTTTTTACAATAAAAATAGAGAGCTACTGTTTTTATATCAAAATAATACATGTCAAATTGCAAAAAAAATGTAAAAAAATGCATGTAGAGCATATTGAGAAGTCCCATAGATAAAAAGAAGTCCCTCGTTAAAAAACACATTCTTAGAAACATCAGAATTTTGGTTAAAAAACTTCATCCATATAAAAGAAAAATCTTTGAAAAACTTAAGGTTCTAAAGAGTAATTTAGTAAAACCGAAAATAATGCCAAGCGTAATTTTGGAGATTATAAATTATGCTATACAGGGTGTCCCAATTTGAGTTGCATTACATGGGTATCTTTGTTATTAATAAAGTTACAGATTTGGTTAAATAAACGAAAAAAAACTGAAAAATTACATTTTTTAAAAAGTTGATTATTTCGTTAACTACAATAATTACAAAAAAATGTTTCGGATAAAAGTTATTCGATTCGTAAAGACGGATGTAAATATGTTTATTACAAAAATATAACAAACTCAGTTTTCAAGATATCAATAGCAACTTACTTATTTTAAATGGACGCCGTATTGAATTTTGAAACAGTTAAATTGCATTTTTTTCTGATTACAACGATGTATTATAATTCACGTTCGAAGTAATACACTACAAGATACTTGATATTATTTAAATTAAATAATCTATGAGTTTTTGATATGACTTCTTTAAACAAATGACAATTCAAGCTGTCATTTTAGATTATTGTATAGGATATATAACTCCAAAACTTGTCATATTGTTCATTTAATTAGTGAAAAGGTTGCCATTTGTAAACAATTAATCAATCAGTAAATTATTCTAACTTGATGTACAGTTGCTACCACCTGGAAGTAGTATTTTTTGTCCTATTTCCAGCTGGGAGCAATTTTAAAATAAACCAATATAATAATCTAAAGTGACAGCTTGAATTTGAATCGTCATTTTTTTAAAGAAGACCTGTCAAAAACTCATGGCTTACTTTATTTAATTCAAATAATGTCAAATATTGAAATATTTCATAGTCTGTTACTTCAAACATGGATTGTAATACATTGTTGAAAGCAGAAAAAAAATGCAATTTATTTGTGGAAAAATCCAAAATGATGCTAATTTAAAATAAGAAAGTTGCTATTTATATCTTCAAAACTAAGTTTTTTATATGTTTGTAAAAAACATATTTAGATTAGTCTTTACGAAACAAATAACTTTATCCGAAACATTTTTTTGTAACTTTTCTAGTTAATAAAATAATCGACTTTTTCAAAAATTGAATTTTTCGGTTTATCTCCGGTATGGCTCGGAATTTTTGATAATTTTAGATGCCATCTAAACGAGTATAAAAAACTGCAAAACATTTCCCGTTTAACCGAATCTGTAACTTTATTAATAACAAAGTTACCCATGCAATGCAATTCAAATTGGGACACCCTGTACATGAAAAAATTTAAAAAATCAACAAAAACACTATGCTTCTAAATGAAAAAATAAGAAGAAAGTATTGTGAGCTTTTACAATAATAACAAAAAGAAAAATTGGAAATATTTTTTTCATAAATAGCATTCCTAAGATTAGTTTCCACTTGAACATTTTTTTTTGTATTTAGAAATGCTATTTTATCATCATAGGTTTAAAAAATGTATATGAGATATCAGTAAAATTTTAAATGACACTTCTTTAACCAAAATTTATAATAATTGTTTAAATTTCGAGCTCGATGATCTTTTGATTTAAAATATAGGTACATACATATCTTCATGCAATTTTAAACTTTTTTATAAAAAAAGCAAACATTTTAATAAATTTGATTCCTTTCTTTTCTATAAAATCACTATTTTATTTTAATTAACACAGTTAATTTTCAATAAATTTCCAAAATTTTTATTTGAAATTTTGAAATATGTATTTCCATATTTTCCTAAATTTTAACTTTAAATTTCTAGATTTGCTTAAAATGTCAAGACTTTTCTCTTTTAGATAAGTATTCTTCGAATTTTAAGAAATTTCTACATTTTAGACTAATTTAAGAGAATTTTCAGTAAATTTTTAAACATTTTTATATTTGAGTGAATTTTACGTTTTAAAAATATAAATTAAGAAATTTATTTTGATTTAAAGAAAATTGCCATCAAATTTTATGTTTTTCTTTGATTTTTAATAAGTTTTTATTAAGTTTTGATTAATTTCCATAGTTTAAGCAAATTTAAGTGAATAACTCATTTTAATATTTAAAAATGCTGCTTGCTTTTTCAATTCTTAGCAATTTTTTAATATATTATGAAAAAAATAAAGTTAAAATTCAAATTTTGACTCTGTAAATTTTCATACAATTTTAAATAATTTGTATTTTAAACATTAAACATCATTTTAGATAAATTGGTAAGTGTGTAGTGAATTCTTAAGTTTAAGAATAAAGATTTTAAAATATATAAATAAAGTTTCATCATATATTCAACTTTTCTACAGAGAAGAGGCAAGAACTCCAATAATTTTATGCCCAAAAAAAAATTAAGTTTCTTCATGTTCATCACAATTTTATTTAAATATCTTTAAATATTATAGTAATAAGTGGTAAGAATATTATCGAAACTTTTTTAAAAATGCACGAATTTTTTCCCAATGACGAAAAATTTTCTAATATTCAGATTATTTTTTTTTATAAATGTACAAATTTCAATTCTAATGACTAAAATGAGTGCGTAGTACGAGTTTGACTTTAACTAGTTTTTAGGTTATAATTCAGTTTATTAATTAAAAAATGTTTGAGGGTGCTATTCTCAGCGTGGTATTCTCGACGTGGTATTGTCAGTGTGGTATTGTCAGTATTCTCAAGGGTAGTATCACAAGTGGTAAGAATATTATCCAAACAATTTTAGAAATGCACTAATTTTAATCCCAACGACGATAGTGCAGCTCGTGTTACGCACTAATTGTATTTTCTTAAATTGGGATTAAAATTAAATTTAATTTTCAAAAAAATAGCGATAGTCGATAGTTACTCATGGTAAAGTTATTTTTGGAAAGAGAATATAATGATTGAATATGATCTTTAACAAGTCAACTGTCAATGTGAAACCCGACTTTAACTAGTTTTTAGATTATAATTAAAAAAATTAAATTAATTAAAGTTTATTAATTAAAAAACAATGAGCGTGGTATTGTCAGTGTAGAATTGTCATCGTGGTACTTATTGTCAGTGTGATAATGTCAGGAATTATATTCTCGAGTGAATTTTCAACAAATTTCAAACTATTTTATCGTTTTTAAAATAAAAATCCAAGAATTCGCCTAAAATTAAAGTAATTTTTTATCAATTAAGTATAAAAGATGTTTAAACTTAGATTTAAATCTGCTTTTCCTCGAACTTTTGGAAAATTTCGACAATTTTTTTAATAAAAACGCAGGGTATCCTTTTATTTCAAGTGAAACTTAATTTGATTTTTAGTTATTTGCTTATTTTTGATAGTTTTTGGATGAAAATGCAGTCATATTCAATTATTTATATCAAGTGAAATTTTATTTAATTTTTAGTTATAAATGCTCACATATTTTAGCTAATTTTGGCTAAAAATTTCCAGTTTCCAGTGAATTTTCATAATTTTAGTTAGGCTTTATGAACTTTCACCAAAGGGAATATTTATAAAAAATTCTTTCAAATTACTCGTTTTTAGCTTAAAAATTTAGTTTTTTTTTTTAAATTTCAAGTGAGTTTTGAACTATTTGTATGTTTAAAGCAAATTTTTGGGAAATTTTCACATAATTCTTGCCTTGTATAACATAAAAATACAAGAACTCATTTTGAGAGCTGAGTGAAAATTTCAGAAAATATGAAGTACCTACTTGCACTTATTTTCAAAATTTTATTTTACTTTCTTGGTACGAAAATGCATTTTAATTCAATTTTAAGAAAAATAATATCACTTACGTAACAAAAGTTCGTACAGTTCACTTCTGAATTTCTAAAGTCATTCGAAAAATTTGGTCATTATAAAATAAAAAAATACTTGTAACTTGCTTTTTTAGTATTTTTTCAGCAAACAAAATGTAAATAATCATGAAAAATTCGAAAAATTAATATGATCAATGATCAAAACAAAAATCTCGTGGTTGGATAAAAAATACGATTCTACAATGAGACAGATTTAAAGAAAAAATAGATACTTTTTTCAAAAGAAATTTGAAACTTTTAGATATGAAACAAGTAAGTGCGTTTCAAATTAAAAATTTGAAAGTTAATTTATATTTAAAGTATAGAAAGAAGAAAAAAATCTCTACGACTTTTGTATTAAAAGTTATGAATTTTTATATAAATTATGGTATTTTGATAAATTAGTAAAATGTATTATTAAAAACTCCTAATTCGATTGATAATTAAAATTAAGAAATAAAAATCGTACAGATAAGTTTTCTAAAAATTATCGATATTATACTATTAAATTTTTTAAAATTTTGCTGTTTTAAAAGGTACATTATTTAAAGATTTTGTATTTTTTTTTTAATTTTTAGGATGTAATTTTTTTTTCGTGGTATAGGGGGTAACTGAACCCTCAAAATTCATCTATTTTTTCTTTCTGTCTTTTATTTGTGAGATCGATCTTGAAAAAATTGGAAAAAAAAAATTTTTGAGATATTTTTAAGGCTTGAAATTTTCTATGGAAATCGGTTTTTTTTCTCGAAAACTATAAAAGTTAGTGGTTTCAAAATATTAAATATTACCGTGGATAGACGTATTTTAAAAAATATTTGATTAAAATCGGTTAAATAGTTTTTTTGGAAAAAAAATCGCAAAGTTTTGGGAACAATTTGGTACTTTTGTTTTTTTTTGAACAGAAATAAAAATTTAAAAAAAATATAAAGAAATCAGAATTTATCATCTAAATCGACCATCTCCTGCCCTGTTTTTCAAAAGTCATGGTACTATTCCTAAATAATACGTCATAAAGTAGTTATAGTACAACTTATATTTGAAACATTTTTGAGAAATTCAATAGGCGTTTAAATAGTATGTCATTAAGAATTGTAAAGATTTTATATGAAACATTTTTATTAGCAATGCTTGATTTCAAAAATAAATAGGCGTTGCCGATCTTTTTGTACACCCTGTATATATTAATATTGAACTGCTACTGTTAGTTTATCTTTAGCATGCTTAAGTTTTATTAAAATATTCAAAATTATTTAAATTTTTTAGTTTTTTTCTATTTTATACTTCTTTGATTTTATGCCTAGATTCTACGATTTTTGGACTATTTTTAATTTATATAAGTATTATTGTTCAATTTGAAGTTACGGTTTGAAAAGTGCACAAAATTTTAAAAATCGAGATATTTTTTTAATCAAACGATTTTTTTAGAAATTCAACACTTCGAAATTTTGACATAAATTGTGTAATTAAATCAGAAAAAGATCTATTCACATCTTTTTTGATTGAAATGACATAAAAAATAAGGAACACACTTCAGAGAATTTTAGCTGGTTTTATTTTAAATTATTTTCATTTTTGTTATTTGTTTTAAAATTAATTATCCAAATCCCACCCTTGTTTCTAAACTGACTCAACTAAAAAAAAGTAAATTTTTTAGAAAATACCCAAAAAAACAGTGTCGGACTGGCTCATTGTGGGCCACCTGGGCAAGTATGTGCCTGGGGTCCCCAATCTTTTGAAAAACTCGCCCTATCTGGACCTATTATTTATTATATACAGGGTGTTCCATTATTAATTAATCCAGCTGATGAATATCGTGAAAACTAACTGATTTCCTTAAAAATGGGTACGTTTTTATGGGGTTTCAATGGGCATTTGTGAGAAATAGGATCAAGATCGTTTATTTTTCGAAAATCAGGAAAAATTCTTTTTTGGTATAATGCAGAATATGGATAATGCACTTAGAAAGCCTAACTTTAACATATCACTAAATTTTATTTTATTAAAGTTCTTCCAAAATAATTTAAGATTAAATTGATTTTATTATGAATTTCGGTGCAAAAAACGACATGAATTTTAATCACCTATATTGAATTGTAGTTCAAGATGCATAAAGAATTTTTGAAAAATCTTGCACCGTTCTAGAGTTATTAAAATTTTTCCAAAATAATTAATTTTTTATGAATTTCGGTGCAAAAAAACGACTTAGTACGTCACTGAGTAACTACAAAATATAGAAAAAATGTGATTTTAATTATCAATTGAATTGCAGATTGAGATGGATAAAAAATTTTTGAAAAATTTTAAACCGTTCTAAAGTTATCAAAGTTTTTCCCAAATAATTTAGGATTAACATTGATATTTTATGAATTTCGGTGCAAAAAACGACCTGGCACGCCACTGTGTAATTCCAAAAAATTTAAAAACGTAATTTTAATTACCTATTGAATTGCAGCTCATAAT
The DNA here is from genome assembly GCA_963971135.1 of Stenus bimaculatus. NCBI lineage: Eukaryota > Metazoa > Arthropoda > Insecta > Coleoptera > Staphylinidae > Stenus > Stenus bimaculatus. The sequence goes on from OZ020187.1 coordinate 19,219,773, forward strand.
GCATAAATTTTTTTGGAAAATCTTGCACCGTTCTAACGTTATTAAAGTTTTTCCAAAATAATTTAAGATTAAAATTGATTTTTAATGAGTTTCGGTGTAAAAAAATGACATAGTACGCCACGAGTAACTACAAAAAATTTAAAAATATACATTAAACAGTTACTGTTGTTATGCGTTACTTTTGTTACACCCTGTATATTTTTTAAACCGTTTGATAGGTAATCGCGTCTAAATGCATTAATTTTTGATTTTTAATGGAAATACTTTTGGTTAAATCTTCTTATTTTTTAGAAGTATATGATAACATTTGTGCAGTCACATATTTAATATAAAAAATTAAGAACAAATTGAAATAGAAAATTAAACTAAAATCTTGCAAAATGTTAAATCTGTATTAGATTAAAAAAATTATTAAATTCAAATAGATTAGATTTTTTTTGGAGTCACTGATAGGGAAGTATTAACAATTGGGAAGGGCTACCGGGCATTTGTCCAATTGCCCGGTGGGCCAGTCCGACACTGCAAAAAATGTTTATAAAGTTAAATTAAAACAAAATATAATTAATTTAGGTAATGTTTTTAAGAATAATATTTTCAAAAATACTAACTCAATAATATTTTGAAAAACAGTAGGTATGTTGAATTTTTTGAAAAAAAATTTTTCCAGCATTTTTAATTTTTTGTTGAAACCTCATAAATTGTTCAATTTTTCTCTTGAAGTGTAAACAATTTTATGACTCATTTTTTTAATCTCCACACTCCATAACATGATTTCATTTAAAGCACTTAAATAATCAGTTTTTCAGCTTAAATTTAATAAGAATTTAATGAAATAGGTCATTTACTATTGAGTTTATTTAGTAATTAATTTTTATTTTAATTGTATTTAAGTCCATGTGTGTATTCAGTATTCAATACTAATACATCGTCTTTGAGTTTGAAATATCAAGGTGAGTATAGTGAAGACATGAATAAAGTTAAAATATTAATTATTGAGGAAGTTTGTTTTTAAAATTTCAATTACATAAATTTGGTTTGTTATTTTGTTTTTTAAGAATGAAAGTTCATCCTTCGTTTTTCGATCAATAAATTGAGTTGGAGAATTTGCATAAAAATTTTAGTAAAGGTGAAAATATAAAATTGGTTGTCAACAGTTGAATGCAATGAAGAATGTAGATATCTGCATTTTGTGTAGTGCGTGTTAATAATAATTCTGTTGACTGTTGACCATGACCAGGCTGCAATTGTAGAGCTTGTCAAATTTAACGATCATTAAAATGTCTAGTTACTGGTTAGGTGGCATGTGGCATGGAAAGTAAAAGATTCGGTAGGAGACTGAAATACGCAACAAATCTATAAATAATTTCGCTTATTTTATAAATAAATAAAATGAAGTAAAACGTAGGTTATTGCGTATGATTATAAATGAGGAATTATTATGGTGAATTTAAAATGAGAGTAGCTATTGAATTGTATGGAAGAATTTATAAACGGTACGGGTACGGGCGAAATAATAATATTAATGGAAAATAAAAAGGTGAAATAAAGGTGTCGATGTTTTCAGGTCGCGTCGTAGTTTATTATGGCAGACCAAGTCCAATTCGGGCTCGGAAGAGGTGGGGGAAAGCGTACACCAAACTGTCTGATTAGGGGAGGACGTACGTCGGGGAACTTCTCTTTCGGGAGCATCGTGGAGGCGAGGAAAGCTCGCCGTGTGTCTTTGCTTGCGTCGCACGATTATAGGCGGAGCTAGGGCATTTTCGAGTCCACGCAGCCAGTGTATGTTGTGTAGAGCAGCGAAAATAAGTAGTGAAATGCGCTCGCACTGTGGAGGCCCATAAAAAATGTGTGATGTTTGTTTAAAAATTTTCAGTTTGAGAAATAATAATAATAATAAGTTGGTGCGTAATGCCGCCAAATGCCCAAATCAATATTAGTGCTTAAAAAAAAGAGTGCGGGGTGCCGTTGTTGTTTTCGTTGCGTCTCTTGTGTGGTGCGTGCATCGCGATGAAGTTAAAACGGCTGTGTTTTTAGTGAGTTGTGCGCCGAAAAGCAAAAAATATCAAATGAGGTGTCAAGGGCACAATGGTCAGAGAGACTAGGCACCTTTGGGTCGGAAATTTACCCGATAATATAAGAGAGGATCGTATACGAGAACATTTCAAACGGTAATGCTCTTCTTCTTTCTTTTTCAACTTTTTCATCACTGCATTCACCATTTTGGATTATTTTTTGTTGTTTTGTTCGCCCTCACCCCTTCCCCCTCCCCTCCCAGCATCCCAGCCACCACGGTGATATTTTTAGTGTGCACAACATGATGATGATGGTGTTTTGTTTTAAATGAATTGTGTTTTTCCAACTGCCTTTATTGGATAAGGTCGAGAGTGCCTGAGAGCCAAAAAGGCATTACAAGTTACAAGTAGATGTTTTTAGGACGTAACCGGCTCAAACCCAAGGACGGACATACGAGACCCATATGCGTGAGTCCGTTCCTATTTATAATTATGTATTTCTAAAAAAATGATTATTTTGTGCCGATTTGATAAGGATTATCATCTCATAGAGCCACGCCACGCCTTCACACGCACAAAATTTAGCTGCGTGTGCGTCCATACAAACAAGACGTGAGTTGAGGATTGATTTGCATAAGGCCAAAGCATCGCAACGCGCCGTTGCCCTTTTTTTCACTTACCATTCCGTTTCGGGCCTTTTGCGTAAGAGCGTTTCGTTATGGTTACGCAATGCGCGACAACCGAACACAAGCCAAAAGGGCCCCAAACCCAAGCCAACCGCTTTTTCCTTTGCCCTCCTTTAATTCAATAGTTAATGCTTTTATCCTCACAACTTACAAAATCGCTATTTTAAGCTTCAAACTTCCACTACATACAACTTAATGCATATTTAAAGCGGCGTTGCCACTACCACCATTTTTACTGCGTTCATACTTCAAACTATAAATATTCTATTTTATGACAATAAAAAAATGCAGTAATTTTATTCAGAGGTTTCAAAGACCTTTAATTTAAGATATTAATTTTCTATTTGAGATTTTTTAGGGTGGGGGGTGTTTGAGGGTTGAAACTAAAAATTTAAAACTGTCACAAAATTTTGTCCTCTTTAAACGAGTCTTCGAAATAAACTAACTTGTTTTTTCATTTTCTAGAAATTTTCAACAAATTTTAGAAAGAATATGGTTTATACAGGGTGTCCCATTTGACGTTGGAGTGTATGGGTATCTTTGTTATTATTGGAGATAGAAAGTCGGTTAAATGGTCAAAGTAGTAGAGATTTTTTCCAATATTAATAATTCATTTACAAAAAATTTGAATATCGCATCGTTCCAACGCTATCTTGAAAAAACAAGAAAATGCGATTTTCAAAATATGGCTATAACTTCGTTATTTTCGGTGGTACCAAAAATTTTTTTTGACTTTATACAGACAATTTTTGGTGTACAATGCAGTAAAACAAATAAATATTTTTTTTCGCTAACGGATTGACCGGAAATTAACCAAACTTATTTTTTTCTTATGGCAGCCATATTGAATTTACACATATTCGGAATCAGTATTTTTTTCTGAGTAATTTGGTATACCATATGTCATATTTAAAAAAAAATGAAATTATTTGATTTTACAAACTAACTTTAAGAGATGTAAATTGTCAATAACATAAATGTAACTATTTAAAATATTAATGTAAAATAAATCTTAACACATATGTATTGACAGTTTTACATCTATTCAAGGCGATTTTTGGTTAGTAAAATAAAATTATTTCTATTTTTCTTAAAATATTACATATGATATATCAAATTACTCAGAAAAATACACTAATTCCGAATATGTGTAAATCCAACATGGTTGCCATAAGAAAAAAATAAGTTTGGCTCATTTCCGGTCAATCCGTTGGCGAAAAAAAATATTCATTTGTTTTACAGCATTGTACACAAAAAATTGTCTCTATTATGTCAAAAAAGTTTTTTGGTACCACCGAAAATAACGAAGTTATAGTCATATTTTGAAAATCGCATTTTCTTGTTTTTTCAAGATAGCGTTGGAACGATGCGATATTCAATTTTTTTGTAAATGAATTATTAATATTCGAAAAAATCTCTAATATTTTGTCCATTTAACCGACTTTCTATCTTCAATATTAAGAGAGATATCCATAGAGTTCAACGTCAAATGGGACACCCTGTATAATTGGTAAATACAAATGATTAAACATCTTTAAAATATCAATTTTTTGGAAAAGTAAGAATATCCAGAAAAGATACTTATTGTTACTAAAAATTTTGCCGTTTAAAAAAATTTCCAAAAATTTTAAGGAACACTTCTTTAAAAAATTAAAAAACATAAAAAAATTGGATATTCAAATTTTATTTAAAAAATACTGCTATTATGATGTTAAAATAAAGAATCCAATAATAAATATCCCACAAATTATTAAAATATTGAAAAATAAGATATCCTACAATATCCATTTTCCAAAATTACAGCAAATTGTTTGGAAAGCGTCGGAATTGGACGAATTTTGAAAAATTTCGATTTCCAATTGGCTTAAAAATTGAATAGCTTCAAAATAAAAAATAGGAAATCCTAAAAGTATACAATTTTATAATTTTTTTTTTGTTTTTTGTAGCGTCAATATTAAAATCAAGAATAAACTAATATCATACAAATTAGTTGAAAATTTAAAAAAATGTCATATCCTAAACATATCCAATTTCCCAAAAATGAAGGACTAGATATCTAAAGAAAATACATTTTGATGTAATAAAAAAACTATTCGAAATTTTTAGGTTTAAGGAATAAGCCTCGAAACAAGCTTGTACTGAATTTGCATAAACAATATCCAAAACTTTAATAAAATAATTAATATAAAAATATACAGGGTGCTTAATTTGAGTTGCATTACATGGGTAAGTTTGTTATTAATAAAGTTACAAATTCAATTGAATGGACAATGTTTTCCAGTTTTTTATACTTATTCAGATGCCAATTGAAATAATCAAAAATTCCAAGCCCTTCTGAATATATGCGGAAAAAACCGAAAAAAAATATTTTTTTTAAAGAGTCGAGTATTTCTAGAAAATTAAAATTTACAAAAAAAAATATTTTTCGAATATTTTGAAAATCGAATTTGTTATATTTTTTAAAAATCATACTTAAATATTTAAATGTGATTTTCAAAAACATTTACAAAATCTATTTTCAAAATATCGATAGCAACTTTTTTATTTTAAATGGAAGCCATGTTGAATTTTTCAACAGTTGAATTGCATTTTTATTCTGATTTTAACGATGTATTGCAATTCATTTTGGAATTAATACACTACGGAATATTCTCCGTTAAAAGAATACTACATATAATCAAATATTAGGAGTAAGTTTTTTATTTTTTTTTTTTCAAAAATATACGGAAAACGATAAACAACTTTTATTTTTCAAAATAAATGGCAACGTGATTACAGAAAATTAATTTCAAAAATAATTTCAGCTCATAATAATTTTTGAAATTTTTAGAAAATATTTTTTGTTTCAATTTTTTTAAGTATGTAATAACATTTTTTTATGCCATTTTTATTTTTTTTTTAATGAATTTAAAATTTAAGAGTTTATTTTTACTTCAACAGATTAATAAATAAATAAGTACATAAAAAAATACACAAAAAGTAAAATTAAAAAATCATTATTTGTATTAAAATGTAAAAAAAAAAATTAAAAAAACTTATTTGTATTTTGGACTCAAATTTTTCTTAAAAAAAAAATTTTTGTACTTTTTTAATAATTATAGTAATTTGAAAAACAAAAGTTGCAGTTTTTCGAATATTTTTGGAAAATATAAAAAATTTTTAAGGTGATAGGGAGTCATTTATTGAAAAACCGATGTTTTTGTCTTTCCCGAATTTTTTTAAAGTGTTTCGCATTGGAAACAAAAAAAATATTAAAATACCGAACTTAAGTGAGACTTTTATATACAATTTTTGTTTTTCATGTATCTAGATTTATATAAGCGTAGTTTTGCAAAAATAAAAATATAAATATAGAAGTTTTTTTTGCAAAATTACACAAATATAGTTGTAGATACATAAATAACAAAAATTGCATATGAATGTAAAATTCTTACTTTAGTTTGGTATTTCTTTATTTTTTTTACTTTCCAATTCAAAACACTTTAAAAAATTCATGAAAGATAAGTACGTCGTTTTTTTCAACATTTGACTCCCTATCACCTTAAACTTTAAACCTCGCTTTACACCATTTAGTTTGACATTTCATTTATTAAATTTTGGTAAAAAACAAAACTACATCGTTGGATGTTTTTTGTGCGCACATCTGTATAAGTAATAAAATTTTTGATATGTTCAAAAAAATATTCGAACATTTAAGAAATATCCAGTTTGTTATAAAAATGGACAAAATGAATAAGCAAATAAAAAATTTATTGATATCCAAATTAAGAAAATATTGAATTATTTGGTATCCATTTTTTTTAAATTATTATTTTGTAAAAAAATATAATAATAAAAATTCCTCCAATATGAAATAAATTAGTCAAATATTAAATGGGATATTTTCTAAAAATGTTTAATTTATAAAATATTTAGAAAACATAAAAAATAACCTCGAAAATAACCAAATCCTAAAATCCAAAGTTTTCTTAAAGAAATATCGAGAGAAATATCCAGTTTGTTAAAAAATGGACTGAATGAATATTGGGCAAATAAAAAGTACATTGATATGTTACAAATTAAGAAAATATTTTAAAAATGGATATGCTAAAAGTATTTATTTTTATAAGAATGTTTTTATTATTTTGGTAGCACCAGTATTAAAATTGTGAATCCATTAATAGGTATCACACAAATTAATTAAATACTGGAAAATGGTATTTTAGAAAACTGGAAAAAAATGTAAACAAAAACAAAACATGATAAAAAATAATAGTCACGAATCTCCAAATATTAATTTTTTTGGCTTAGATTACACCAGTTGTTCAAATTAATTTCTTGATCTGAATTGATCCACCCATTATATCGAAATTAAAAATTATTATTTTGGATCTAAAAAGAACCTGAAAATTAATTTTTTTTTGTTTAAAAAAATGACAAGAATTTTAGGAAATGTAAGAATGTTTAAAATAAAACAAAAAATATGTACCTCCTAAAATTTTTACTATGTTGAACTTGGTTAAACAACAGTTGAATATCCAATTTGCTAAAATATTGGAGTGTCTTAACATGCAATTAATAAAATTCATTAATTTTTCACAAATTAACAAAATATTGTAAAAATGGTATATCCTAAAAATTAATAAGATTGGATATAGGTAATTTTGATGTAAATTTTGTTAATTTCAAAACTATCTTTTCTTGATATTTGACTTGAATGTCGACTTTATATTGTTTATAATTCATCTAGGGCAATTTTTAAAAGTTCCAAATAAAAATTGCACAAACTATGAAAATATTGGAAAATAAGATATATAAATAATCTCGTAAATAATGGGATCTATGACCTATTCCGAGACCTATCCTAAATGCTTAAATCTTAAAATATTAAATTTCCAAAATTGGAAAGAAATATCAAAAAAGAACACGAATTTATGGAAAAGTGAGAATATCTAAATATTTAACCTCGTATTTAAATATGTTTTAATTTATGGAAATTTTTTTCCAGAAAAATTTCAGAAAGTTTATACTAAAATATCGGCCTCTCAAAATGAAAAAAAGCTCATTGATATAATTTATAAATAAAATAATATTGAAAAATATCCAATTTTCAAAAATAGGAGTATTAATAATAGATTATCAAAAATAACTAATTCCTAGAAAATTCCACTTGTGTGAAACTAGCTATAAAATTCAGCAATAGGTAATATTTTCAAAAATAAAAATAATTTCAAAATTCAAATTATACCCTCGTATTCCTTTGGAAAAAATAAAAAGGTGTAATTAAAATTATACAATTTTAAGGGTGAAAACTACTCCTAAACGATTTTTTTAATATAACAGGGAAAGATCATTTTTTATTTTCAATTTTCTTTTACAGTTTGATTGTTTATACAATTCTACACAAAACATCAAAAATTTGGGTGGCAACCCCTTTCCTTTTTTTCTTAAATTAAATTTAAAGCACAAAACGGAACGCCCTTTAAATAATCTCCAATTTCTATTCTAAGCATTTTTTATTTTCAAATTTCGTTTTCAGTTTGATTGTTTATACAATATTACACAAATATCAAAAATTTGGGTGGCAACCCCTTCCCTTTTTTTATTAAATTAAAGTCAAAGTGCAGCGCAATGCACGAATCGATTTTCAAGCAAATTTTAATTTCTATTCGAAGATCATTTTTGATTTACAATTTTTTTTCTCACTTTGATTGTTTGTACAATTTTATATAAAATATTATAAAATTGGGTGGCAACCACTTCTCACTTGACTTCTCATTTATTTTTAAATTAATTTTTAATTTAAGAAAAAACGAAAAGGGGTTGCCACCCAAAGTGTTTATATTTTGCGTAATATTGTATAAACAATCAAACTGGAAAAGAAATTTGAAAATAAAAAATGATCTCCGAATAGAAATTGGAGGTTATTTAAAGCACACTCCGCGCATAAGTTGCACTTTGAATATAATTTAAAAGAAAATGGGAAGGGGTTGCCATTCAAATTTTTTATATTTTGTATAGAATTGTATAAATAATCAAACGAGAAGAAAAATCGTTTAAGGGTAGTTTTCACCCTTAAGATTTAATAATTTTAATTACACCTTTTTATTTTATCCAGAGAAATACGAGGGTATGATTTTTTTTTTAATTATTTTTATTTTTGAAAATATTACCTATTACTGGATTTTATTGCTAGTTTCACACAAATGAAAATTCCATGTTTTGTTAAAAAAACGATTTTTGGTATCAAAAAAATTTAAAAATGAAAAATCACTTGAATATCTATTTTTTGAAACTTGGAAAGCCCAATGCAATTAAAATACATTGATCTTCCACAAATAGCAAAAATATTAACAATTGTAAATGTATATAAATTATAAAAAAAAATTTGATTTGACAGATCAACATACTAAAAGTATAGTAGTTTTTTTTTAAATAATTTATCCAAATAATTTTACCGAGAATTTTACTTGTGTACTTGAAATACTTAAAAAACAAACACATTTTATACAAAATTAAAGTCAAAATTATTGATACACTAAGCAATTTTTTTGCTAATTAATTTTCAATTTCTCAACTTCTTTTTTCAATTTGAAGTGAAATTTTATGTTATTACATTCTTTTTTTTTTTTCGTTTTCAAATTTTCAAATTACAAATCTCTAAAAATATATTAAAATTTACCAAAATATTTCTTTTTATTATTAATGTTTAAACAGTTTAATATACCTACTTATTTACAAAATAATAAAATTTCAAATTCATTAAAATTTTTATTATTTATTTATAAATAAAGTATATTTTTTTTAATTTTGCAAGAAAATCTGAAATAATAAAATGAGTAAATAAGTGTAGATTCAGGGGATAAATAAAATTTGGATATCAATATGAAATTAGAATTATTCCTAGTTGATTTTGGTTGAAGATTTTTTTAATTTTCCAACTCAAAACACAAACTATTTGTTAAAAATATCGGTTTTTGAACATTGAAGTTTTTTTTGTAATTTCCTTAAAAGGAACTGAGTCTAGGTAGAACCACTCCCATAACAAACGTAATATATTTTGAGCTTTTTCATAAATTATAAATTTGGGGAATAAATCTTCCTCGAAATCTTGTGTTATATTTTACAATTTCTATCGTGTAGGTACTTTTCTAAAATGAAAATTGCACAATAAATTATCACATGCAATACAAAAAAAGCAAATAACAATTTTAGTTTTTCTGTAGTTTGTGCAAATATTGTAAATAAATAACACAAATTTTGGCGAATTTTAGATAGATTTTTATATTTTGAAAATTGAATTACTCTTAAATGAACAAATTTTTCTGGCTTAAGGGTAAAAAAAAGTAGTTGCTAGTTTTTTCCGAGGATTTTTTCAGTTTTTCTAAAACTAGACTAACTATTCTCTAAGCTTGTCTCTCTTTTTTTTTGGAAAATTTGAACAATTTCCCTCCAAAAAACCATTTTATAATTTTAAAAATATAAACATTTAATTATTCTTTTGTAGTTTGTATTCGCACAATTTTCGTTTGTAAAGGAGATACTTATTTTTTTGAAAAAGTTCTGCTTTGTTGTAAAAATACTGTAGGTAGTAAAATAACTTCGAATTGTTAAAATGTATATGATTTATTTAAGTAAAATTTCCAAAAACGTTTATATTTTATTTATAAAAATAACGATGCATATTTGTGCACAGTTGCGCTTTTATACTTTTTTTATAATTTTTTTTTAATTATTTTTGGTCGTAAAATTTTAAATTGACATCTATTACTATTTTAAATACAGGGTGATCCAACGAAAACGAAACATTTTAAAATTTTAAAATAGTCAATAGAAGAATTAAAAAAAAACCTCGGAGAGGTCAACTTAAGTTTCGAGGGGGGCATATTTTGCAATAGAGTTGCAGCATGTTGTAGAGGGATAAATGGATTTTTGCATCAGCTCTATTGCAAAATAGCCCCCCCCCTCGCTAAATCTGATCTGTTAGAGCGTTTTTTTTTTCAAAATTGTTTAATAAGGGGATAGTCGGCAAATTTGAGAGCTTAATAATATTTGCGGTAAAAAAGAATGAAAATAATCAGTCACTTTTTCACATTTAATTTTTTTAATCGAAAACAAAAAAATGTAACGGCTCAATTTTTTTTATATTTTGTTACAGGTACAGTCTTTAGTAAAACTGCATAAATTTTTTTTTCAAAATCAGACCAGGAGTTAAGAAATTAAAAAAAAAAATTTTAAAAGTAGTCACTTTTTCAGATTTTATTTTTTTTAGCGAAAACAAAAAAATTTAAGGACTCAATTTTTTTATATTTTGTTACAGATACAGTCTTTAGTAAAGCTGCATAAAAAGTTTTTTCAAAATCAGACCATGAGTCAAAGAATTTAAAAAAGAATGAAAATAATCAGTCACTTTTTCACATTTAATTTTTTTAATCGAAAACAAAAAAATGTAAGGGCTCAATTTTTTTTATATTTTGTTACAGATACAGTCTTTAGTAAAACTGCATAATTTTTTTTTTCAAAATCAGACCAGGAGTCGAGAAATTAAAAAAAAAAATTTTAAAAATAGTCACTTTTTCAGATTTTATTTTTTTTTAGCGAAAACAAAAAAATGTAAGGGCTCAATTTTTTTATATTTTGTTACAGATACAGTTTTTAGTAAAACTGCATAAGAAGTTTTTTCAAAATCAGACCAGGAGTCAAGAAATAAAAAATAATACTCACTTTTTCAGATTTTATTTTTTTAATCAAAAACAAAAAAAATGAAAGGGCTCAATTTTTTATATTTTGTTACAGATACAGTTTTTAGTAAAACTGCATAAAAAGTTTTTTCAAAATCAGACCATGAGTCAAAGAATTTAAAAAAGAATGAAAATAATCAGTCATTTTTTCACATTTAATTTTTTTAATCGAAAACAAAAAAATGTAAGGGCTCAATTTTTTTTATATTTTGTTACAGATACAGTCTTTAGTAAAACTGCATAATTTTTTTCAAAATCAGACCAGGAGTCAAGAAATTAAAAAAAAAAATTTAAAATAGTCACTTTTTCAGATTTTATTTTTTTAGCAAAAACAAAAAAATGTAAGGGCTCAATTTTTTTATATTTTGTTACAGATACAGTTTTTAGTAAAACTGCATAAAAAGTTTTTTCAAAATCAGACCAGGAGTCAAGAAATTAAAAAAAAATAGTCACTTTTTCAGATTTAGTTTTTTTAATCGAAAACAAAAAAAATATAAGGGCTCAATTTTTTTATATTTTGTTACAGATACAGTTTTTAGTAAAACTGCATAAAAAGTTTTTTCAAAATCAGACCAGGAGTCAAGAAATTAAAAAAAAATAGTCACTTTTTCAGATTTTATTTTTTTAATCGAAAACAAAAAAAATGTAAGGGCTCAATTTTTTTATATTTTGTTACAGATACAGTTTTTAGTAAAACTGCATAAAAAGTTTTTTCAAAATCAGACCATGAGTCAAAGAATTTAAAAAAGAATGAAAATAATCAGTCACTTTTTCACATTTAATTTTTTTAAGCGAAAAGAAAAAAATGTAAGGGCTCAATTTTTTTTATATTTTGTTACAGATACAGTCTTTAGTAAAACTGCATAATTTTTTTTTTCAAAATCAGACCAGGAGTCAAGAAATTTAAAAAAAAATTTTAAAATAGTCATTTTTTCAGATTTTTTTTTTTAGCGAAAACAAAAAAATGTAAGGGCTCAATTTTGTTATATTTTGTTACAGATACAGTTTTTAGTAAAACTGCATAAGAAGTTTTTTCAAAATCAGACCAGGAGTCAAGAAATAAAAAAAAAATAGTCACTTTTTCAGATTTTATTTTTTTAATCGAAAACAAAAAAAATGTAAGGGCTCAATTTTTTTTATATTTTGTTACAGATACAGTCTTTAGTAAAACTGCATAAAAAGTTTTTTCAAAATCAGACCATGAGTCAAAAAATTTAAAAATGAATGAAAATAATCAGTCACTTTTTCAGATTTTATTTTTTTTAGCGAAAACAAAAAAATGTAAGGGCTCTATTTTTTTATATTTTGTTAGAAATACAGTCCTTAGTAAAACTACACAATAAAATCTGAAATAGTGACTATTTTTTTTTAATTTCTTGACTCTTGGTCTGATTTTGAAAAAACTTTTTATGCAGTTTTACTAAAAACTGTATCTGTAACAAAATATAAAAAATTGAGCCCTTACATTTTTTTGTTTCGCAAAAAAAAAAAATCTGAAAACTGACTATTTTCTTATTACTTTTTTTTTTAATTTCTTGACTCCTTGTTTGATTTAGAAAAAAAATTTTGTGTATAGTTTTACTAAGGACTGTATTTTTAACAAAATATAAAAAAATTGAGCCCTTTTTTTCTAAAAAAAAAATATGAATGTAAAAATCGAGGTAAAAATGAATGCATTTAAATGTAACTTCAGCCCGGTTTTATATTTTTATTTTTGTAAAACTATGCTCATATAAATCTAGATAAATGAAAAATAAAAATTGCATATAAAAGTACAATTCTTACTTAAGTTCGGTATTGAATTATTTTTTTAGTTTCCAATTTAAAACGTTTAAAAAAAATCAGGAAAGATAAAAACATCGGTTTTTCAACATTTGACTTGCTGTCACCTATTTTAAAACTCGTTTGTTTCGTTTTCGTTGACGCACCCTGTATTATTAAGTTTTAGAATATTCATTGATTAGAATTTTTAAATATTAGAATTGCGAACTGTTGTTTTAAAGCTAGTCATTCAGTACACGATATAATAAAAATAAATTAGGCATAAAAATTACTTTAATTTTGTTTTTATTTAAATGAGTTTGGTAAAAAATTGTATTTACGTAAATGAAGGAAACTGGCTTTTGATTGGTGGTCATTAAAGCAAAGCAGTTATGAAAAATGCAAAAGCGCCATCGCCGTGTGGCCCCGGGGCACCAATTTTAAATCCAAACAAAAACCTGAACCGAATCTAAAGAACGTCGTTTTTATCATCTCGCTGATTATTAATAACTAAACAAACTGAGAACAATTCTTTCGTTATTCAATTCGCCTGAGAAAAGCTGGAACGCCTGAATATTTAAGAAGCGAAACAGCAACCTGTGCGTTTCGAAACTCGCTCTTGTATTTACACATTATGTCTCTACATGTATGTGTGTTTTTTTCCAAATAGAAATTGTTATTGCAAAAGTTACACGTAAGTCCGTTCACCTCTTGTGTAAACTCGGCCGTTCTTTTAATCCTAACCGAGCGGCACAAAACAAAACTTACACCTAACTCACCATTCAAATCAAGATTATACATTAATGCATGTGCTGTATTATATTGTATTAATAATATTTTCTGTCGTTTTTTTCTTTTAATCAACGAGAGTTGTTTCTTCGGACCTGTTTTACTGTGAGCGGCTAGGAACGAGTTTTTTCCTAACCGCTGATACCTATCTCCAAGATTATGATGGATGATTTTGAAATAATTCGGCTAGAAATTACACGTTCCAACAAGTGGGCCGTGTTTTTGAAACAATATTGTTGCGTTAATGAGCGAAACGAAGTGCATGCACGGGGATACCGCCAGGTTCCGCATTGGGATTCTTTTAATTCAACGCTGCATTTATTATTTATAATAATTCACTATTTTTATTACAAGTTTTACACGAAACAGTTCATTCATTAAAAGTGAACTAAATAAATCTTTAGGTATTTCATAAATTTCCTGGTAGATTTGGATACAAGGGGTTAACTATTAAAGTTTTGTGTGTATGGTTTTGGTAAAAATGGAAGCACTTTGTGGATATATCGCTGGGATTATTGGATGGATATGTGCATAAAAAAATGTTATTCAGTGCAGTGAAGTTTTTGTGTCAATGGTAACATTCGGATTGTGCAGTGAAGTCTAAAATGTTACGGGTGGTTAACCTCTTGGTAAACAATTCAATCAACAGGAAAATTTAATTTGAGGTAGTCAACCATAAAATGTTAGTAATTTTATTAGATTTTCAAAATTATCAAAGTTTTTAAGGTTCATTGTCATAAAACGAATCGTTAAAGTTTTTTATGTTACACATCATCCCAACATTTTCTTATAACCATGCTTGTAAAACCTGAAAAATTTATTTGTTTGCAAATTTTTAATAGGTTTGTATTTTTGTATAAAAACGTTATATTTTAAATTATACAGGATGTCCCATTTGACGTTGGACTGTAACCGCGCTGAAGTTACATTTAAATACATTCATTTTTACTTTCATATTTTTTTTTTAGAAAAAAAAAATGTAAGGGCTCAATTTTTTTTATATTTTGTTACAAATACAGTCCTTAGTAAAACTACATAAAAAGTTGTTTCAAAATCAGACCATGAGTCAAAAAATTTAAAAAAGAATGAAAATAATCAGTCACTTTTTCACATTTAATTTTTTTAATCGAAAACAAAAAAATGTAAGGGCTTAATTTTTTTATATTTTGTTACAGATACAATCCTTAGTAAAACTGCAGAAAATGTTTTTTGTTTAAATCAGACCAGAAGTCAAAATATTTAAAAAAGTATAATAATAATAATTTGAAAAAGTGACTACTTTCTTAATTTTTTTTTTAATTTCTTGACTTCTGGTCTGATTTTGAAAAAACGTTTTATGCAGGTTTACTAAGGACTGTATCTGTAACAAAATGTAAAAAAAATGAGCCCTTACATTTTTTTGTTTTCGATAAAAAAAATAAAATCTGATAAAGTCACTATTTTTTTATAATTTCTTGACTCCTGGTCTGATTTGAAAAAAACTTTTTATGCCGTTTTACTAAAGCCTGTATTTTTAACAAAATATAAAAAAATTGAGCCCTTACATTTTTTCTTTTCGATTAAAAAAATAAAATCTGAAAAATTGACTATTTTTTTAATTTTTTTTTTAATTTCTTGACTCCTGGTCTGATTTTGAAAAAACTTTTTATGCAGTTTTACTATAGACTGTATTTTTAACAAAATATAAAAAAATTGAGCCCTTACATTTTTTGTTTTCGAATAAAAAAATTAAATGTGAAAAAAGTGACTGATTATTTTCATACTTTTTTAAATATTTTGACTCCTGGTCTGATTTAAAAAAACTTTTTCTGCAGTTTTACTAAGGATTGTATCTGTAACAAAATATAAAAAAATTGAGCCCTTACATTTTTTTGTTTTCGATAAAAAAAATAAAATCTGAAAAATTGACTATTTTTTTAATTTTTTTTTTAATTTCTTGACTCCTGGTCTGATTTTGAAAAAACTTTTTATGCAGTTTTACTATAGACTGTATTTTTAGCAAAATATAAAAAAATTGAGCCCTTATATTTTTTTGTTTTCGATAAAAAAAATAAAATCTGATAAAGTGACTATTTTTTTTTTAATTTCTCGACTCCTGGTCTGATTTGAAAAAAACTTTTTTTAAATCAGACCAGGAGTCAAAATATTTAAAAAAGTATAATAATAATAATTTGAAAAAGTGACTACTTTCTTAAATTTTTTTTTTAATTTCTTGACTTCTGGTCTGATTTTGAAAAAACTTTTTATGCAGTTTTACTAAAGACTGTATCTGTAACAAAATGTAAAAAAATTGTGCCTTTACATTTTTTTCTTTTCGATAAAAAAAATAAAATCTGAAAAAGTGACTATTTTTTTTTTAATTTCTTGACTCCTGGTCTGATTTGAAAAAAACTTTTTATGCCGTTTTACTAAGGACTGTATTTTTAACAAAATATAAAAAAATTGAGCCCTTACATTTTTTGTTTTCGAATAAAAAAATTAAATGTGAAAAAAGTGACTGATTATTTTCATACTTTTTTAAATATTTTGACTCCTGGTCTGATTTAAAAAAACTTTTTCTGCAGTTTTACTAAGGATTGTATCTGTAACAAAATATAAAAAAATTGAGCCCTTATATTTTTTTGTTTTCGATAAAAAAAATAAAATCTGATAAAGTGACTATTTTTTTTTTAATTTCTCGACTCCTGGTCTGATTTGAAAAAAACTTTTTTTAAATCAGACCAGGAGTCAAAATATTTAAAAAAGTATAATAATAATAATTTGAAAAAGTGACTACTTTCTTAAATTTTATTTTTAATTTCTTGACTCCTGGTCTGATTTTGAAAAAACTTTTTATGCAGTTTTACTAAGGGCTGTATGTGTAACAGAGTATAAAAAATTTGAGCCCTTACATTGTTTTGTTTTCCATTAAAAAAATAAAAGAGAGAATATGGTTTATACAGGGTGTCCCATTTGACGTTGGAGTGTATGGGTATCTTTCTTATTATTGGAGATAGAAAGTCGGTTAAATGGACAAAGTAGTAGAGATTTTTTCCAATATTAATAATTCATTTACAAAAAATTTGAATATCGCATCGTTCCAACGCTATCTTGAAAAAACAAGAAAATGCGATTTTCAAAATATGGCTATAACTTTGTTATTTTCGGTGGTACCAAAAATTTTTTTTGACTTTATACAGACAATTTTTGGTGTACAATGCAGTAAAACAAATAAATATTTTTTTTCGCTAACGTATTGACCGGAAATTAACCAAACTTATTTTTTTCTTATGGCAGCCATATTGAATTTACACATATTCGGAATCAGTATTTTTTTCTGAGTAATTTGGTATACCATATGTCATATTTAAAAAAAAATGAAATTATTTGATTTTACAAACTAACTTTAAGAGATGTAAATTGTCAATAACATAAATGTAACTATTTAAAATATTAATGTAAAATAAATCTTAACACATATGTATTGACAGTTTTACATCTATTCAAGGCGATTTTTGGTTAGTAAAATAAAATTATTTCTATTTTTCTTAAAATATTACATATAATATATCAAATTACTCAGAAAAATACACTAATTCCGAATATGTGTAAATCCAACATGGTTGCCATAAGAAAAAAATAAGTTTGGCTCATTTCCGGTCAATCCGTTGGCGAAAAAAAATATTCATTTGTTTTACAGCATTGTACACAAAAAATTGTCTCTATTATGTCAAAAAAGTTTTTTGGTACCACCGAAAATAACGAAGTTATAGTCATATTTTGAAAATCGCATTTTCTTGTTTTTTCAAGATAGCGTGGGAACGATGTGATATTTAAATTTTTTGTAAATGAATTATTAATAAACTACTTTGTCCATTTAACCGACTTTCTATCTCCAATAATAAAAAAGATACCCATTCAGTCCAACGTCAAATGGGACACCCTGTATAGTTGTAAGTAGCAGAAATTCACTCGTAGGCCATCTGCTCGTGCATCTGCTAACTTTTACGTCTGCACGTGCGATTGTAGTACGATATGTGATAATTACAAACACCGGCAGAAAAATCTATCCTCGAATCTATCATTTGCTCGTATTAAAGCTCCAGATAAGATCAAACAAATGACTTCTACCTGGTACACTTATGTCAAAAAATTCTTTTAAATTCCTACTAGGAAAAGTAATTACTTATTTATGCTAATTTTCCTGCGATTATCATGATTAATTGGTAATTACTTTTCAAAAAAGTAATATTAGCTACACATTACTGGATATATTTAGTTTTAATTGCATGAAAGGTAATTTTTCGAAAAATACATTAATAAATCCACAATGAATTAATTTCTTCATAACGAATTAATTTGAATTAAAATCTTTCATGTTGAAAAACGAAAACCTTTAAATAAGAGTTTAAATTCGAAAAATATACTGATGGTAATACTTACCAATTTTTTCAAGTTTATAGAAAAAAACGATTTGAAAGTATAAATATTTATGGAAGTTTTCCAAAGGAATCAATGATATCAAATATAACACTAGGTATACCTCGGGTGTAGCTATTAGGTCCTACGACAATAGTTACTATTGATTGCTTTAAAACTTGTTGCAGTAGGAAGATTTTTTGTGGAAAAAAACTTGATTGTATATTGTGTATTAAATTTAATATCAGTATAGGAGTAGACAGGACATGAACGTGGTTTCACCTTAGATATGCTATAAGTGGGAAGCAAATGAGTAGGACTGTAATCGTGCCCACGACTACCAAACCAACGGTAATACTTTTACACACATAAATTGTTGACTATTTTTAAATTAAAACTCTTGTCTTGGTGCTGCGTTACGCCATTATTAAAAAGCAATAAGGAACTTCTACCTATATTATTATAGCACTCATTATGTGTTTAATATTCGGTTTTAATTTTATTAACTCAAAACTATGATTAAATTAACACTACTCGCAATTTCTTAAATTTATGAACTATAGAGTTTTACACGAAGTCAGAATTTATCGTTTGAAAAACTAATTTTCGATGGTTTTTATTTCTATCAGATTATAATATAAAATTTGTATCTTTTTAGAAGGATTTTATGCCAAATTTAATTTTACAAAATGAGGACTATAAAAAAATCATTAAACCTGAAGTATAAATGTATAAAATGGTCCATTCCTTGCGGAAAATGTTGTTTCTTAAAAACCGTTCCTCATAGACTTTCGGCAGCTAGCGTGTTCTTTATTGACTTCTCAATATGGCTCGTTTTTGTGTAAACCATTGGAGGAAACATCTCGTCGTGGTTACGTGTGTTCTTCTTTTACAATTTTCATTAAGGCGAATGCTGGATTCCATTATGTTTTAAATTGATTGGAATAAAGTCTATAAAAATTTTTTTATACCTAATCTCAAGTGGTTTAGAACTTAATTTCGAATGTGATTTTCTTTGTTTTTTGTGTGGTAAGTATGAACATCCAAGTGTTGTTGGATGGCATCTGCATTTTCCTTAATGCATATTACATGTTGTGAGATGTACAAGAATGGAAAAGTAAGAATTTGCATTTCTATAAAAATTTTTCTATAATCTTCTTTATAGCTTATGTCGTTCATCACACGAATAGCACTTCGCCGAAGAGAAAAGTTTTTGTTTATTTGAGGCCCCAAACTAGTAGTTCATATACCAGATTTTTAAAGAGTACAAAGGTGGAACATTTCTTGGTGATTCTTCCAGGTTAGTTTTTGGTCTGATATCATGTCAAGAAAGTGGCAAGCTAAGAGTAATCTTCAAGATTTATTGTTATTGGTCGTAATGAAAATAAAACTTTGATTGTTTTGTCTTCATCTATTTTAAGTTTATTACCTAGGTATTCCTCTTTTTTTCAAGGTATTTGGTTAGGTTAGTTTATTGTTGTGCTAGTTCTTGGGTCATCTGCAAATAAAACAGATTCATTTTCCCTGAAGCAAGCAGAAAAATCATTGAACAAAATTAGAAATAAAATTGGCCCAAGGATAGAGCCCTGAGGCACCTCCGTATCTGTATTTAAGTATTTGGACTTGGAACCATTTGCACATACATATACATTCTGCTCTGATGATAAGATTATTTTACATGAATTTGGTAGGATGTTGAATTTATACAGGGTGTCCCGTTCGTGGTTCACCAAACGTCAAGGTTAGAAAGCAGAGCAAATTTAATCAAGAAAAAAGCAAAAAAGTAGGAGTCTATCTTTTATGGTTTGACAGTTACAGGGGTTTGAATTTGGCATCGCCCGTTTTTGCCAGAAATCAGTAAATGATCAATAGCTGCTTAATAATAATTTTTTTAAGCAAAAGTTAAATTTTGGTGGCTTTTGAAATAGTTGTATTATTAAATGATAACAAAAATAAAGGCGCACCCCAATTGTAACTAACCATGCTTAGAATCAATTCTCATAGGAGTAAGTTTAGAAGGCTCTAGTGAGTGCATAAAAAGAGTTAGGGTTTCAAAATTTTTCATAATTTCTAGAGAATTTAACGAATTTTTAAAAAAGTTAAAAAAACACGCCCTTAATACGTCATATCTTGAAGAAAATCTTCAAAAACTGCTAAATTTCCTGGATTTTTTTTCTTTTCGATTATTTTTTAATATTTGATAAACGATTTGTGTTTATCATTGTTACCAATGGAAAGAGGATACTTTCAGCTTTAAAATAATATTTTTTTAAAAGTTTTTAAGCAGCTATTGATCATTTACTGATTTCTGGCAAAAACGGGCGATGCTAAATTCAAACCCCTGTAACTTTCAAATCATAAAAGATAGACCCCTACTTTTTTGCTTTTTTCTTGATAAAATTTTTTCTTGTATAATTTGCGCAATAGTATCGAATTCAATACAAAGTCCGAAACAACTAAAAATGAAGTTATATGATATTCATGCTTCTCCAGAGTTTCTAGACAATCTATCAAAGAAATCTAGTATAACATTCAGTCTTGTATAAACCCATGTTGGGTTATGTGTAGTACTTAAGTTGTTTTCTTGAAAATAGTTGCTTAATTGCAATTGTAAGATTTTTTCAAAGATTTTCTCTATTATTGGAAGAAGAAGTGTTCGATAATTTGAAGGATTCTTTTATAGTTTTTGTAAATAGAATTAACCGTTGCAACTTTTAGTGTTTTTGGGAAAATATCATTTTAAATGCCCTGGTTGAAGAGGTATGTTAATTGAGGAATTAATATCTCTTGTACTGATTTTATAAGATCAAGTGAAATGTCGTAGAAATCTGTTGTACTACCTTTTTAAATTGAAGTAATTGCATGGCGAACTTTTATTTGAGATACTTGAGAATATTCAAGGTACAGGTAAACGTTGTTTTGCGCCGGTTCGCTTTACGCCGATTCACAATTACGTTGGTTGGTGCCGGCGTGGGATTTTCTGAGTTAGTTTTCGTTTTGTTTTTAAGATGATAGGGAGTCATTTATTGAAAAACCGATGTTTTTATCTTTCCCGAATTTTTTTAAAGTGTTTCGAATTGAAAACAAAAAAAAATATTAAAATACCGAACTTAAGTAAGACTTGTACTTTTATACACAATTTTTGTTTTTCATGCATCTAGATTTATGTAAGCGTAGTTTTGCAAAAATAAAAATATAAATATAGAAGTTTTTCTTGCAAAATTACATAAATATAGTTGTAGATACATAAATAACAAAAATTGCAAATGAATGTAAACTTCTTACTTTAGTTTGGTATTTCTTTATTTTTTTGACTTTCCTATTCGAAACACTTTAAAAAATTCATGAAAGATAAGTACGTCGTTTTTTTTAACATTTGACTCCCTATCACCTTAAGAGAAATGATTATATTTTTTTTATTATAAAATTAAAAGAATATTCAATTTGTAGCTGTTCATTTTACGCCGGTGTCTTTCGTAACGGCACCCCGGCGTAAAACGAAGTTTTTCTGTATTCTTATCTTGTATAAGGATTGTTTTTTACAACTAGTTTTATGGGGTCATGCCTGCAAGTTCTGTAGAAAGACCTGAGGCATTATCTACAAAAGATTCATTGAACTCATTTAGATTGGTAGGTCTATGGTAGTTTATAACTTTCCTAGCGAATTTTTTACAAATTTATAAGTTTTTCGAAAAATATTCCTCTGACATTTTAAGAGCATCTTCCTAAATATCCGTGATAAATTTTCCGTTGGAGATAATAACAAGGAATAGAAAATCCATCTCACTTTTCTGGAGCTTCTTTGCAAATTATGACCAAATAACTGATAATCAATGCGAATCCCTAGAGGGCGCGCGAATCATGAAATCTAGTATTAGTTCTGCAGTCATAACTCAAGTTTCCCTCGTTAGATTTTTAATTTTTTTTCAAATTTATAATCTAAATTGATTAGGCTACATCCTGCCAGAGAGTTACTTTCTGCAACCTAGCACAAAATTAATTAGTCCAAATTTAAGGTACTTTTAGATCATATTTTTTTGTACATTCTCCAATTTTTTTTCCTTCTGGCAAGAATTAAAGAAATGACTTCTAAATCATCTACAAAAAAAATTATACAAAAATGTTGTTTGTACTAGCTTTTATGACTACAGAACTAAACCACTATATTTTCCGTTTAGGAATTTGCTCTTAAGTCTTGATTACTGGGGTTTCGTTGTTATTCTAAATTTAGTAGTTCAAGTAGATCTGTGAACCACCCAGAGATTGCTGGAGCAGTACTAGGTATTTTATTAAATGCAAATTATTAGTTATAGAAGGTATTAGTAGAGTTATAAAGGAATTACTGTTTTTTTAAGTGTGTAAAGAAGATTGGTTTAAATAAATGAGTCCAATAAATTAAAAAGTTAATTAGTTTTTGTAAATGCAATGTAATTTCTTTTAAAAAATGACTTATTAACGAAGCTGTCCCTGGGTTGGTGGCAAGGTTGACGGGAATATTGAATGTCTTCGGACTCGGACGGGTTTAAACTAGTTTAAAATTTAATCGCAGAGAGCGGCTATTAAATTACGAAAGCGTCCGAAGTTGAAGCAGTAGTCGGTCGAAGCGTAGAAAAATAAAAAAAGAAGAAGAGGCCGGAGGGCGCAATGCGCAATAGATGATGAAGAAAAGCGAGGCGGAAAGAAAGCCAAGGGGGTGGGGTGTTGCGGGGGGGGCTTCGCCTCTGCACCTGACCCGACCATGTTTTGTAATGTTTCGTCGGAAATATTAGATTACCCTCAGGGCTAACTTTACACAGCTACGCTCCACGTTCAGTTTGAGTGCTTAATTTACTTTTCTTTTATTACCTTTATTTATTTTACCTATTCAGGAACAGGTTGCTAAATTCCACTTTAAACAAAAACGACGATAATAATTGCTAACGCTAACGACTTCCTCTTTAAACTGTTCAAAACTCTAAATCTTACAAATCAAACCAAATTTTTTACCAACCATATTAAAGCTAGTTTCAAAACTTTATTCCCAATAAACACGCATTCCTATCTCTTGTAGTATTTGGATAGCAAAATGTATACCTGAATGAAATTTTGATGTAGATGGAATAAAGTGGTATCTTTGAATTTCGTGTAGGTACCTAACCCAAAAAATGACTATGGGATGATCCATGTTGATTTTCGCTATAACCTATGAAGAGATATATTTTTCCCTGAAAGAACCCAAAAATGCTTGTTTCCATATTTCATCAAAAGATCCTAACAATGAAATTTTGAAGACTGCATTGTAAATTTGTAATAAATCAATAATATTTTGAAGAGGAGAGGTGGTTGAAATATTATTTGTTTTGGTTGGGAATCGTTAATGGTTTTAGTAGCAACGTTTAAGTGATGACATTTGAAAATAATTCCTCTTCTCCCCAACGCAACGCATTTAATAAGGTTGCAAAATGAAAACCCTTATTCTTGTAATGACAATAAAATGCATCAATTTTGTAATTAAACGTTGGAGGAGTAAAGTAAAACGCAAAGCATCGTCATCGTCCTTGGTAGGAATATTAAAGTGAAAATTAATATGAAACTTAAATTTTAAAATAAAATAGGCAGAGAATAATAACGAGGGCACTTTTGTTAGGTGAAGGGGCTTTAGTAGGAAGGAGTTCAATGCTCAACAATGAAAAATGTAACTTGAAGAGCTTTTAGAGAGCGCCATTATGTTTTCAGGATGAATAGTAGGAAAGTGCGGGGAGTCCAGACAGAACAGAAAACAGAACAGAATAGGACAGGGTGTGCATGCCTTACCCTATTTTATAGGGGTGCCCTAAACGTTTATAATGTAACCCTTAGCAGGGCCGCAATAAAAACTAAACTAGGAATTTAGAATAATTTTCTTGTTCCGGCCAACTGGTGGAAAATTCATTTTATTAAATGAGAGCTCCGAGCAAATATTGTTTTAATTAGTATTGGAGCATTGAATAAAGCAGGGTGATAATGATGTAGTAATGGCATATAGATTATATGTCAATATTTGAATGAGTGGTGGAAGTACATTTAGAAAGTTTCGTGCGTGTTTGTTATTTAAATTACGAGTGGGTTTAGGCGCGCTTCCAGAAAATTTACACGTTGTGTTGAGGCTCTCAGCTTTCACTTTGCACTTTAGACCTAACAAAATGTCTTCCTTTAACACACTTTTATACATCAAAAACTCCAAAAACAACCACTAAAATCGATATTTCTGAAATTTAATACTATTGTTCTATAGGAAATCTAAACTGGATAGAGATAAAGGGCGAGGGTTCCTCGAAAAGATCTATTCCAAACTACATATTTTAAATTTTAATCCAATGAGTAGGTACTACGTATATTATTCCACATAATAATTTTTTAGGGTCGGTTAATTTTTCGAGTATTAATATTTCAATGTAAAGACTGCTACATACGCACAAGTAAGTCTATCAAGTTGGCTTAATCTGTTGGTTGCCTGCGTCTTCACACGTACCAACTTATCAATCGAACTGTAGAATAATTTTCAGTAATGAACTCCCACTTTTTTTGCTGTACATCTAAAATCAGAAGATTATGCATAGTTTTTTTCACCCATACAACTTCTTCATGATTTTTTATTATAACTCAGTTTTTTGGATACCTATATTTTTTAAAAGATTCTAAATCTAAACAAAGGAAAGAAACCTTGATTTCAACGTTAAATTTCTATAGGTTTTTTTTTCATAGTTATACATTTTTTTTATAAGGATTTAATTTATTTATAAGTTATTGATAAGATATATTAAAGCCTAAACCTTTAAAAAATAAGATCTGTCAGAAATAAACGATAAAAAGAAATTCTTTCGAGTTTAGACAATATTTTATTGTTTTTTGCTAGATTCAAATTATATTAAAAAATATTGGTTTCCATTTGACATAACTGAGTTGGAATTGGTATAACCACGAAGACCTTCAAGTAAAAAATGATGGACAGTTTGAGGCTCCTTTCAAACTAAACAATTTTTATTTGAAATTTAGTCTTGAAAATGTTACTTTTGAAGGTATTTCTACTCTTCAGGTAAAATATCAATAAATTCTGATAAAGAAATTCTTCACCAACTTTTTAAATTAAATATTGTAACGCGAAATGTTTTCCAACACTAAGCAATCGGTTTTCCCTGATTTCGTATAATCTTGACTCAAGCCAAAATTGCACTCCACATGCACATGTAAATCGACTAATTTGGCCTGTAAAAAAATCACACCTATATCGAAGTAAGAATATAAATTCCAGTATTTTTGTTTTTCCTTATCATTTCTATGATATTGAAGTTACATATAATGCAAAACTGTCAATAAGTAGTTAACCGGGCATAATTATGTGTGGAAACGCGGAGAACCAACAGACTTTTTGTTTTCAACTTTACTTGACAAACAGAGGGTTAACTAATAAAACCTACACACTAACCAATTTGGTTGAGTGGTCAACACACAACCATAATGGACTCTGATTTCAACCAAGATGAATGGTTCATCCACAACTTCTTTTGATTTTGAGTGATAAGGTCTGTCAACACTCCTCTTGATATTTTTTCAAAATATTACGAAACTCGTCACTATTAACTTCTTTAATTGAAACCAAACAACCATTTTTTGCATCAAATAATTTTAAATCATTGACCATAACCCATTCAGTGCAAATAGCAAATGTGAACAAATTGTTGGTTTGACCATATGGATGCTGCATCCAATTTGATCAGTCCAACCTACTATATTAGATCGTGTTTAGGCCCATGTACTTATGCGTGTTTAATGACCTTTTAAATAATTAGTTAATACTCCATTATTTTGATGAAGAAAACTCCAATTTAAAACCATTTGTTGCCTGGTTACGTAGTTCGACTATACCCAATATTTTTCTCTTCTAAGTACATAATATTTGAAGTTGAACTTGATGATAACTCAAATCCTAACTGTTACAGCAAGTAAAGTAAAATAAAAAACAATAAGTATGCTAGTAGTTTCGTCTTTATTAGGGCATCATTAGACACTTAACAAGGAGGCATAAAACGTTCTATGGCAAATATTAATACGTATGTGATTTTAAGCTTCTGTGATGAATTATGATATTCAATGACACCCTAGTTCTAATTTAGCCATTTCTTATCAAAATTATTTATTGTTTTATAGCAAGACAAACGATTTAACATGTTCATAAGTAATTAATATAAAGGGTGATTTTTATGTATGGTTCAAATGCCGAGATAAAAAAAATTGGTATTTGTAACAAGGCCTTATTTGATCTTACCAAATTTCAATTTTTTATCCAGCCATTTGGACATGACGGCTTTGTTTCCATACATAAAAATGATTTTAACTAATCTTATGTTTCAAACAATTTTATATAAAATAATATGACTGCTGTGTCAAATTATTAAATCATTTTATGAAATGTTTTGTATTAACAAGGCAGTTCTTGTGCCTCATTATTAAGTGCCTGATGATGTACTAATAAAGGCGAAACAACTTCACTTCTCTTGTAATTAAAGTTGGGATTTTAATCATCATTCTCCGTTCAACGTCAAAATTGTGGCAGCAATTCAAGTAGATTGACATTTTTTTTGGAAAGATCATTGTTTCACTAATTTGACACAGTGTTTTTGATCATTATTCTACTGAAATCTCCACTTCAGTGGTATTTCTTCTGAAGAAAATTCGAACATTTGTTTTTAAAAAATGTTTTTTTTACCAAAAATGAACATTTTACCCTCTGTTTGTGTAATTGGCAAAATCCCAGATCCAGAAAAACAACTTAATAGACCCACCATCATGTTTGATATCTTACGTTGTAATATTGGATTATGAGTAGCCAAACACTCTCTTAAATCTATCTCGGCACTTTACGAGAAATTTTTCGGATATCCTCCTGAAAATTTTATTCATTCTGCCGATGGTTTCCTAAGATCTTTCCAACTTATGTGACATTTCCATACCATTACGTGTAGAGTTTTTCTCTCTAATTGTGGATACAGCATCCTAAGTAATATTTAAAGATTTTTGAATTTCAACTTTTGGCCATTTTAAAGCAAATGCCTATATAATTAACGTTCGTAGATTTTTCGAAAAACTGGAATATGACAAAAATAAAATTTATTGAATACAATTTCAAGAAATAAACTCAGAATTTTTTTTGTTTTAATTGCAAATAAACTTTTAATAAAGAAAAACGTGAGTCAACAGAGACATTTGGGAAATAATTAAAAGGTTAAATACTTTATATATTTTTTTCTAAAAGTAGTACCTATATCCGTAGATGCTTGACAAAAAAGTATAGAATATAAAATTTATTACTCAACAGATAGTAATCCAATTATAGGATAAGATTAATGAAGAATTATCATAACATAATATCTTTGAATGAAAAATATGATATATGATATAATATGAATAATAAATGACAAAAGTAGATTTTCTCATCGACAATATTTTTGAATTCGTGAAAGTTTCAGTAAAAAATTTCAACAGAATTTTGGATATGATGGTAGTCATTAATCTCGTCATTAATCATCTTATAAAGTGAAAAATTTAGATGGTGAAAAGTTCTGGTGGTATCTAAGCCAAAAGTTAAAGAATTCCTTAGTTGTTTTGGCAATACATGTATTATAATTGATTCCAAAAAATTCAACAACCATGCTGTGAAGTAAATTTGTACAGATAGTAAATTGCTATAGTCTTATGTACAACCACGCGCAAAGATATCGAGGACACAAAAGATATATTCTGACCCAATAACAAGCCTTCGCAAATACGAGATCACACGAAATTTGAAAAGAGTCCGTCAGCGTCTTAAGTCGTATTAATTTCTGTTAAATTTCGTGTCAACTCGTGTCTGCAGTCGCTTGATATTAGGTCAGAATATTTCTTTTATGTCCTCGATATCTTTGCGCGGGATTGTACATGTATATTACTTACCTGTTAAGTGGAAAAACTGAACCTAAGGACCATAAATAAGATTTTTCAGATTATTTTTGAAAAAAGTAAATAGAAACAATATCAATTTTCTTTTATTGCATGTACTGAATTTTTCATACATTAGTCAATACTAGAGTATGTAAAGTAAACTCGCAAAATATTTTTATAGCAAGGAATAACATTAGTTTAATTATTTAGCAAAAATTTAGGTCTTGGAGTATACGTACAAGTATTAAACATTAAATAGCAAAGGAAAGTTTTAGGATTTGTGTCTAGAGTTAATAATTATTGTGTACACTTTAAACAAATGACTCATCCTAAATGTTTATATTAAGCAACAACAGTTATTATTAGCGAATATGAGTGCGGTATAAAATTGAGTAGTTTGGGTTGGGTGGGTATTATTTAGTTACTATATAGTTACTGGTAGTATGTGCTGAAGAAGTAAGTTGAGAGAAACTGCAAGGTGTTGTTTTGGTGAATTCATGAGAAGTTGTGGGGACTCCGACGGCGAGTGAGAAAGAGCTATACATGGGAGCTGC
Source organism: Stenus bimaculatus (assembly GCA_963971135.1). Taxonomy (NCBI): domain Eukaryota; kingdom Metazoa; phylum Arthropoda; class Insecta; order Coleoptera; family Staphylinidae; genus Stenus; species Stenus bimaculatus. The sequence goes on from OZ020187.1 coordinate 19,248,629, forward strand.
CATTAAAAACGGCATGACGTCACGTGCTCAGACAGCTGCTTACATAACCGAGCACCGTTGCCATGCCTCCGAACAAGCCAACGTTGCCACTCTTCCCACTTCATACACCCAGCACCATAAAAAGCATTACGATTCGTAAGAAATGAAGCCCGAGAGAAATTTATGCCTTTTACGAATAAAAAAAGTCGGCCGGAGTCGCGACTAAAGTTGGGGAACGCGTTATTTATGTTCCAATATAATTTCGTTATGCGGTTCGCGCGCTTTATGCGTGCCCATTATTTTTCATTGCCGGCCACTTGCAAATATCAAAGTCCTCCTGATCGCGGAAGCCGCGCTAAATATCAAAGTGAAAATTAAAAACGAAATTTATGGCTACGAGGACGATAAACGATAAAACTGCATAAATATCAACCGGATTTTTTTAAAACAAAATGACGTTTAATGCGCTTTAAAAATTTCAAATGGTCTTTCTATTACACATCCGCAAGTTTATAAACCCTCAAAACAAACACCGAGGTTATAAATAACGGAAAATATCTTAAATAGCTATAAACAAGTAGAAATTAGCATTTTTAAACTCCTACTATAAGCCATTCAAATAAGCTCAAAAACATGATCTACTTCGAAAAAATTAGAGGAAAGCTGGAAATCGTTTTAATTACTTTATATTTCATAAAAAAAGAACATATTGAGTTTGCTCCAATTTTCGTACAATGCTCTATGTGCTGTGTAGAAAACACCAAGAAATTTTCGGCCATTTTGCAGTTTTTTCAAATTATGCGTCTGGAGGAAAATACCATTCGTTGCAATTTTAAAAATCGTTAAATTCTGCCGATTGAATACCCAACTTTTAAATTTAAGCCTCAAGAAGTTGGAGATAACTAGAGTCAAAAATTGCCCCCTTGGAGAAACAAAAATTTTCTTTCGGGTATACCGATATTTAGCACCGGATAACTTTCTAATGAATGTATCAACTTAAAAATGGCTATAATATAAGTTTAATAGCGTTAAATTCTGCATCGATCGAAAGTTTTCTCCATGTAAATTTTTTATTTTGTATGTACTGATTAATTTTTGAATAGCTTTTCCCAAGAAAGCAGTCTGAGGTTTTGGAGTAATGCACTGGATGCCACCCATCGCATCAAAGTATTCAAACCATCAATCGTGTCTATGTTCACATCGGCATTATCAAACACAAACTGATGAAAACTGTTTCTTGGCACATCTGATGAAGGTTGTTGCATGCAAGATAATTCCAAGTTTTTTACATTCATACATGAGCTGCAAAATCCTAGCGCTGATAGAACATCCAGCAAATCTCGCGAATCATATTTTCTATGCAGAAATGCTACAAATCCGATCTGCAGAGGAGACATGAATGATCTTGCCCTTGTAGCAGCGATAATTTCGTGAGCGATTGTTTTGACACGTACAGCAGTTTTCACTTCTATTCCTTTGTCCACGTTTTTATTCCTTCAGGATCTTGGGACGGTTATTATTTGCAGAAGCAGCAAAAGAGATTCAGGAATATCGTCATCAATGTTATCCAAGAAACTAACGGGTTTATGATAATTTTTGAGATCCTTTGCTTTCGATCTGCACAAGCTTGAGTCACGCGAAGACCTTCTTGTTTGTTCTGTTTTCTTGAGGCGTACCAGTTGTCTGACAGTATTGAGTACCCAGTATTTTTGAGACATACTATTGTACTTTTATGTTTATTTCCTGCTGAAATCCTGGGTATAATTATATTATCGTCATATTTCTCGAAAAGTCTTTTTTGATTGTTGGTATCAGCGGAACGTACTGTGAATAGCCTTGAAGGATTTCAGTCAGGTTATACTGGCATTCATCTTCCTCGATTGCAGCTGTAACATCATCATCCAGGTCCTCTGCTACTGCTAGATGCGAGAGGTTTGAAGAATCGTTTTCCACATGCCCCATGATACTTGGCTTCAGAATCAACAAGATTTGATACAATTCCAATGCGACTACTAACTTGTTGACCCCTGTTTGTAGCAACTTCCAGAAGATTGTTTTTGAATCTCAGAGTCATCACGCAATGTACGCTATCGCGCAATTCTTTATTCATTTTCAGAGTTTTTTTTTTCAAAATCAGATGATGCATCTTCACCACTAAGAACACAATTCTCCTTAAAATCGAACTCCGTTGAAGATCGTCTAGTTCTCTTACTGGGAACTTCTCCGGAAATTACAGCATTGATGTTTGATTCCTTGTTGAATGCTTTTGTACACTTTTCGTGAACAACAACTGTTGAGAGACATTGTAAATGCCCGTATTTGTCATTAGAAAGTTATCCCATGCTAAATATCGGTATATACGAAAGAAAATTTTTGTTTCTCAAGGGGGCAATTTTTTACTCTAGTTTTCTCCAACATCTTGACGCTTAAATTTAAAAGTTGGGTACTCAATCGACGCAGAATTTAACGCTTTTTAAAATTGCAAAGAATAGTATTTTCCTCTTAACGTATAATTTGAAACAACTGGAAAATGGCCGAAAATTTCTTGGTTTTTTCTACACATCACATAGAGCATTGCACGAAAATTGGGGCAAACTCTTTTTTTACGAAAACTAAAGTGATTAAAACGATTTCCAGCTTTCCTCTAATTTTTTTAAAGTAGAATGCTAATTTGACTGGCCTACTATGGGATTTACTTGATGAGATTTTTTGGGTGAACGATATTTTGATAAATCCAGAATAGTAAGGTGATATGGTGGTATTGATTAATTGTATGTTGTCAGGTTTTAGTTTTAGTAACAGTCTGGTGGAGTGTTCGATTCGGTGGCTAGTTTTTGCCATACGATCTATTTTGCAACTGATTAATCATTTCGAAAGGATTTTCTTGCAGCGCTCGCCACGAGGATAATTAATGAACGCCTTTATTAGGCGAAGAAGGTTTTGCATTTCGCGGTTAATACAACCATTAGAGCGGCGTCCTGTTTTCTTGCACGTGAAAAATTGTCATCACGTGCAATGGTGCTTTCCTTATCTTGGAGATGATGTGGTGGTGGTGCAATTGCAAGTTGCAACGGTGATTGTGTCGGGTCGCTGGTTTGCAAGGTTAGAGCTGCAGGTAAAAGCCGTTCGAGCGATACATATATTTTAATTCCGCCTTACGTAGGAGTACAGTTATACTTTATGTAGATAGACAAGAGAGGTGTAGTTTCTCCGTTCTTGGAAGACGCCTAACGGGATCTAGGTACCTTGAAAATATAAATAATTTGCATTGGCTTTGATTAATAAGACTCCATTGCAATTGTCGTTTATCAACAACTAGCTATCATGCACACACCCAATTCTCACATCTCACATCGGGCCTACTGTTTACTACAAAACATGACTCACACCTAAACTCTAATATCTACTACCTACAAGACAAGTCACTTATAAATTATTGTTCCGAGAATGAACACGGGATATTTACTATTTACAAAACCACAATTTGCATTTCATCAACTTGACGAACAAATTTATTCAACACTTACGCACGCTTCACACCATTGGTACCACCAAGCACCAACTCAAAAAAATGTTTACTAAATGACTTATAATAAATATCTTTCCTCCAAGCTTTTCAACCTACCACGCTCCTTTTGTGGCTCCTCATTATGAGCAAGAAAATTAGTTTCTTCGAAGATTAGCATGTACCGCTTCTAAACAACTTCTAAACCCAATTTGGGAGTGATTGATTACTCAACTCCAATATTTACTTGTAATGACGACATCATTAGAATACTCATGACAGTCAAAAATATAGAGAAGAAATCTAAGGTTTTTGAAAAATTGGCTTCAAATATTTAGAGTAAATGTAAATAGGTTACAATGCTTTTGAATTAAGGAAAAAGTTAGCTAGATTTTTAGACAAAGCAAGTGCTACAACCTTTGTTAAAACCAAAGCAATCTTTAACGTTATTCTTGGAAAACAATATCCAGTTATCTTTAGAGCCAATTAAAACAAAAGTTTTTCTAAACTGCAGGAAGCTTGAAAACGAACATTGTATCAATTGGTTACGCCGAAGTCGGTAACAATCTTTTTGCTCATTTCGGAAAAAAACCAAACATTCACTTCCTGCTAAAATAAAACACGAGTCATCAAAACTAGTCTAGAATATTTAATTAAATTTCTAAATAATTTTAAATCTTGTATAATCCATCTTATTGGCTTTGAAGAGCAAGAAACTAGTCCCATTAGAAACTATTTGGCAACCTGTTTTTGGCCGATATAAAACCCTTGATAAAACCACCTTACAGAGGCGAGGACATTACTTTCTCCCAGAATTCTTGAGTCTTTGCGCCTGGCCTCCCTCACCTTGAACGGTCGAACCAAAATAGGCCTGGGAACCCATCATCCCGTTCTCTTTACCTGCTCCTAGTTCGGGATGTGCTTCTCGCAAGATCACTTCTCTTCTTCATTATAAACCTACATGAAAACATCTCGTTTTTACGAATACCAACTACAAAATATTAAAATCGCGCTAAAATTCCTACAAAGAAGTGATGGTTTATTACAATATTTTTTTTAATTTCTAATGGTTGTGGAAAATGGTGTTTTTGTGCTTGGATTTTCAAAGGAATACAGTACAACTTGAATGGCGACCTATTTAATGTAAGAAATTATTCATATTTTATAAACTTCACACTATATCATAATTTTAAATTTACTAGATTTTACTTTGGTTATACAGAGGGGTGCACAAAAAACGGCCAATGTACGATATGTCAAATTAAATGGTTTGAAGAATAATATCAGATAATAAAAGATTAATTTTATTTTTGAAAACATCAGAGGAGGAGGAGGCAACTTTTCTTTTTCAAATGGCAATACATATATTTTTTTCGATTGAAAAAAAGCATTAACAACAATAATCTAAGCCAATTATACCAATAATTTTTTTTTTAAATTAATTTCTTTAATTTTTTTTTTCAATTTTTTTATTATTAATTTTTTTTAATTTAATTCAATTGTTTTTTTTTTGTTTTTGAGTTTTGAGTTTTTAATTTTATTAAATTTTGTATTTTAATTTATTTTTAATAAATCAAAAAATTATTAGTAAATTGAAAATTATTAATAATGAATTAAAAAACTAAATTTTAAAAAATAAAAAACTGAAATCGCAAAACAAAAAAAAAATTGAATTAAATTTAAAAAATAATAATAATAATAAAATTAAAAAAAATTATTGGTATAAATGATTTTTTTTTTTAATCGAAAAAAATATGTTGCCATTTGAAAAAGAAAAGTTGCCTCCTCCTCCTCTGATGTTTTCAAAAATAAAATTAATCTATTATTATCTGATTATAGTATTTTTCAAACCATTTAATTTGACATATCACTTATTAAAATCGTATAAGAAATAATGAAGCTACATCGTTGGCCGTTTTTTGTGCACCCCTCAGTATACTTTTTTACGAAACCGAAAAAATGCATAAAAAATGTAACCGTTGAATGTTTTTAACATATACGTACTTTAAATCTAACTTAACCGTACACCATTCATTGAAGAACTTCTAATTAAGTTGACTAGTGGGAAAATATACAGCTTGACGATACCAAGAAATTAATGTATTGTTTTAAAATTCTTGGTAATCTTTCAATTTGTCAAATTATAGTCGGAATTAGCTAATGGTTTCAGAACGATACCTCTTAATAATAAGGTTTCTAATGATTTAAACAGAAAAAATAATTTGGAAATTCCAAAGAAAAAAATAGATGTTTTTTTTGCAAATTTTATGAAATTTTATATCATCAAAAAATGTTTGATTTGACCTCTAAAAATAAGCCTCATTCTTTAAATAAACTTTGTTTACCCTCAAAAATAGTAAGAAGAACAACTTAAAAAATTGAATGCTTTGCAAATAAAAATGTTTGAAAGGTTTTAAAACCGATGGAATGTTTGCTCTTTAAATAAAGTATGCGAAAGGTCATGTGAACTATATTTTTCAAACGCATTTAGGTAAATAAGTTTTGGCACAAAAACTAGTTTCGTTTTAAGAAAATCTTAAAATTCAATTTTCGTTTATATTTTGCTAATTTTGTAAATTATGTTCTAAAATGTTTTCATTGATTTTGTTCAAGAAATTTCAATTTTAAATTTGGTCATACGTTTGAAGCTTTTTTAGGGTTATGTTTGATGGGTAAAATTGCTTCTATTTTTGTTAGAAGAAATGATTTATCGAGTAACGCCTAAAAGCAATATCCAATTTCGGCGATACCAATTAAGATCGTTCGAAATTAGTAATTTGAAGCAAGATTTTTTCTATTAATGGCCAACTTGTTTTTCATCCATCATCTTTTTTCGTTCACCTTGAGCTTCGGTGTATCTATTTTTACGTTTAAATATTCATAAGAGAAGACCATTAAAAACAATTCACGTGTGTCTGGTTTTTGTTTGGTTTGAAGCAATCTGGCGCGTTTCAATTAAAACAGATCTAAAAATACAAACTCACTTCGTACATACACAACAGCACGCACACAAGCGCTCTTGAAATCTTCCTTTTTTTGAGAGCGACAGGAAATGACATTACAAGTGTAAAGTGGGTATATTTTTATATAAAATAAAATAATGATGGTTTCAACATAATTGGAAATGTTACGGATATGGATGGTGCTTTTTTGTTATTTTTAATTGTCCAAATGAACAAAGGGTTAGTTGTTAGTTTGAATGCTCTTTTCAATTACAATGTATAATGAAACCTAAAGAAATTTAGGTACAATGACGTTCAAAGATATCGAGCACACAAAACGAATATTCTAACCTAAGCTAATCTAACCTTAAATTTGAAAGGACCTCGCCCGAATTTTAAGGTGATAGGGAGTTAAATGTTGAAAATCCGACGTTTTTACCTTTCATGATTATTTTAAGTTTTTCGAATTGGAAAGTAAAAAGAATAAGAAAATACCAAACTAAAGTAAGAATTTTACTTTCATTTATAATTTTTGTTATTTATGTATCTACAATTACATTTGTGTAATTTTGCAAGAAAAACTTCTATATTTTTATTTTTGCAAAACTATGCTCATATAAATCTAGATAAATGAAAAATAAAAACTGCATATAAAAGTACAATTCTTACTTAAGTTTGGTATTTAATTATTTTTTTAGTTTTCAATTTGAAACACTTTCAAAAAATTCAGGAAAAATAAAAACATCGGTTTTTCAACATTTGACTCGCTGTCACCTCAAGTCGTGTTTATCTACTTCAAATTTCGTGTAATCTCGTGTCTACAAGCGCTTGCTGTTGGAACAGAATATTTCTTTTGTGTCCTCGATATCTTTGAGCGTCACTGTACAATATTCAGCAATTGAAACGACTATTCAACTCACAAGTGATTATTTTTTGTGACAAGTAAATTGTCAAAAATATCCGCTGTTATTTTGTGTCGTCAAATTTCAATAAGTTGGCTGTAAAATTTTGCACAAAAAAGTGAAAAATGACCTTTAAATAGTCCCTTAAATATGCACTCTTGTTCAAATTATAAGTTGAATATTTTTCATACATTACTACTTATGTCCTACCTATTCCCCTCCTGCGATTCAAAAAATACCCAAATTTGACCACTCGTGATAATACATAAGAAAACATAATAGTCCTTTAACTTACCACATGATGTACAGTTGGTCCCAGCTGGAAGTAGGACAGAAATAATCACGATCGCGTATTCTTCCAGCTGGGAGCAACTTTACAATCATGGCACTTATAAAGCTGTACACAATATCCATAATATTTTTTATTCCACAATCTAAAAGTTGTAAATGGAAAAAGTAAATTTCGAAAAATAAAACGGGACCATAAACATTAATTCGAGAATGACCTACGCAAAAAGTAGATCACTAGGGAAATTTGGTGTTTACATTTTCCAATTTTAGTAAACAACAATGTTTCACCCTCGAGAATAATTAAATTAAAAAAATCGAGTTTCATTTGAAATTCGTCTAAAATTTGAATAAAGAATAACAAAAAATATTTGTTCGTAAGTTTGTAATTTTCCCTCTCGTGCTTGTAATTAAAAAAGTATCTGGTGATTAATATAGTAAACAATGGAGAGAATTGTTGTAGGCATTAATTAATGCAATGGTTGAAATAAATTGAAAAAAAAGTAAAGAATAAACATTGAAAGCGGCGTCGAGGCTGTCTAGATTCTTAATTAAAATTTAACTTGGTTCTTAATAAGTAATTAATTTTCTCTCCCCTCTTAATTGGCCCCAAACACATCGCCAGGATTTAAACTCGTTGAGCGAGTTTGAAATTAAAATTGTTTAAAACTTGCTAGTTTGTTGGAAAAATGTTATTATTAATTGTTTTGTTTTGATCATTGGTATCTACTAACTACGGTTGTTACGAAAATATTTTTACTCATAATTAATTATTTATGTAAGTAAGGACGGTGGTAATTTATTCTCAATTATAATTTAATTAAATGTTCATTTTAAGCTAATTTGCCATAATTATGCAATCGTTATAAATATTGTTACACATAAATATTAATTGGCTCATTTATTATTTCACACAAAATATGTACTACCACTTTACCAAATTATATTATTCACATATAAACATAAAATAAAAGAAAATTTGAGAAAAACGTTTATAAAAATATAATAAAGTTTTGCAAGCAATAATTAGCCACTTCCTCTCCGAGAATTTTTATACTAAAATTAGGTAATGCAAAAAAATTAATGAGAAATGTGATTTTTGCCTGAGCCAGGAGAGAAGTGAATGATTTACTCCCTCGTGATGACATATTGGGATTAAATCCTATACTTTTTTCCCTTGGTTTATAAATGATTATTAAATGGTGTATTTTGATAAATAAAAATTTAAAAAACCGATTTTAAATAGTTAATATTTTAGTAGGTTAATTAATGCATGTGCTATGACTATCGTAAATGTTTCCAAGAAAATGTAAATTATAATAAAAACACCTTTGTTGCCGTCATAATCATAATTTTTGTAGACGAATGTCGTATTTTTATGGTAGGAGATTAAGTAATCGTAAAACAGTATAACACTATAAATTTTAGAAGCTTGAAATTAAGATTAACGCTTCAAAATTTACATTTTTTTTAATACAAGTTGATTTTTTACATCACGTAGAACTAGTTTAAAGTTCAAAACATTTTCTAGTAAGATAACATTGATTAGTTATCGCAATAATGAAGATGCACGCTTTAATTGCCTAATGTGATTTATTTATAATTCCCAGTTTCTTATCTTTATTGTTATTTGTCATAAGCAATAAAAAGGGTTTTTTTTTAGTTTGTCATTTTTTTAAACGTTTTATGGAGCATTTGTATAATTCCGAGCTGAAGTTACAATTAAATTAAGGTGGCCAGACGTCACGATCTTGGCGGAACAGTCCCGATTTTTGAACATTTGTTAAATGTTAAAAAAGTTTGTTTTGAACACCTTTTTTTGTTTATTATTTGTCAAATTTGTAAAATATAAATCTGGCCACCTTAAATTAAATGCATTAATTTTTGTAAAATCAGAATATGATTCAGAAAATTAGAAAAAAAAGGAAAAAAAAATCACGGTAATTTTTCAAATTTTATTTTTTCTTAAACAAATAAATATAAAGACTCTTTTTCTATATTTGGTTACACATACAGTCCTAACTAAAACTACATAAAAGTTTATTTATAATCAGACCAAGAACCAAAAAATTATATATATTTTTTTAAATTAGTCACTTTTTCAGATTTTATTTTTTAATCTTAAAAAAATATAGGAATTCATTTTTTTTTTAATTTTGTTGCTCATATAGTCCTAACTAAAACTACTAAAATGTTAATTCAAAATCAGATCAAGAGTGAAAAAATTATAATTTTTTTTTAAATAAATCAGTCACTTTTTCAGTTTTTATTTTCTAATGTTAAAAAAATATAGGCGCTCAATTTTTTTTTTCATTTTGTTACACATGCTGTCCTAAGTAAAACTACATAAAAAGTTAAAAATTAAAAAAAATTCAGTTACTCTTTCAAATTTGGCCCCTTTAATCTTAAACAAAAAAAAATTAAGGTCTCAATTTTTTATATTACATATACAAATATAATCCTAAGTAAAACTACATAAAAAGTATTTTCCTGATGAGACCAGGGGTTAAAATATTGAGCCTTTGCATTTTTTTGTTTTCGATTAAAAAAATCTGAAAATTTGACTTTATTTTCACTTTTTTTTCCCTATTTTTTTTTTGACTCGGGCTACGATTTTCAATGAACTTTTTTTATATATTTTCACTGAGAACAGTATGTATTTTATATTTTAATATTATAAGAATCAAAATTTTTCCCATAAAATTTAAATAAATAATATGAATGTAAAAATGAATGCTTTTAAAATTTAACTTCATCCCGGTCATTTGTATGGTCAGAATTACTTTCTCCAAATTTAAAAAAAATATAGTAAAATTAAGGCTTCAAAAGATTAAAATTCTGTAGAACTAAATTTTTCGTTTCTTTACCACCAAATATTATTTCAAAAAAAATGGTCTGTTCCTAATAAAATTACAATACTTTCGTTTCGATTTTCAAAATTTATTTTTATAAAAATGTAAGTTTCACAAAAAAAATTTTAAATTGCACAAACATTTTGCACATGTTTAAAATTTATGAAGCCTTTATACCTTGGATTTTTTTTTATTTTTTAAATCGTAATGTGATAAGGTAGTTTTAAATTGCGCATTAAAATCGTTACATTGCCCATTGTTTTTGCCACATTGCGTTTTTTTTAATGAGTGGTGTGTGAGCCAACATTAATGAAAATTGCGTCGCTTATCGCACTTTTGTGTTTACGTTTAAATAATTCTCTGAGCTGCTGATTAAGCCACTACACTAGCAAGTGATAAGAACGTTCCCTAATTTTGGCCCATTACAATTTATTGCTTTCTGATAACGCCTCGCCTCTAACTTCATGCCTGCGTGTCACCTTTTTAATTAACTTTTAATTTTTACCCCCAAAATTGATAAGAATGTTTTCGAGTCATTAAATATACGCACTTAATTAATTTCGAGGACGTACTATACTATTTCACTTTTCGTTTCATTTTTAAAAAATTTTTCCAAGAATTCACAAAGCCTGTATCTAATTTTTTGAATGATTTTTTTCTTGCTGAAATTAAAATTTTATTTCCAAATATTTTGCACAGAAATGAAGAGCCCCAACAGTGGCGTACCCAGGATTTATTTTTTGAGGAGGGGGCGTCGGAGTTGAAAGGCAAATAACCGTGATAACGGGGGGGGATCATCTTACTTTATATGTATGGGGGTCCGACGAAATTTTTGTGCACGAGCATTTTCTCAAAAAATAATAAAAAATTTCATTTTTATTAATTTTATTTAAAATTTGTTAATAAAGTACATTCCCATGGGTGCGCCACTGAGCCCCAATACCAATTTATTAAAATGATGAAGAGATAAAATACTTTTTAGATTTTTCAAACAAAACATTTTGTATCAAAGCCCCAATCCAATTTTCTTAAAATGATGAAGAGATTTTTGAAAGAAAGCATTTTGTTGGAAATTTGGTCGAAATTTTGGTGGAATGACTAAAGGAGTTGTTTGTTTTGGAGGGTAAAAATGAAAAATGTGAAATTGAATAAAATAAAGGAGGATGCAATAAAAATTCGATAGTGACCCCGAAAGGGAAATGTTTTGTGGATGTAGGAGAGTGTAGTAAAAATGGATATAAAACGTTGGATAATAAATTCGTCTGCATTTCGCAGAGTATTGGCACCGTTTCGTCTATTATTGAAAGGCCATTGAGCGGCGCCGCTGTCTTTTGCACTCCGACCGATACCCGAAAAACATTGCTTGTTTTCCACATAAATATTCCGGATGGAAATTCCATTTCCGAGAGACGTTGTTTGGCAGCCCTTCGGGAAATGGCGCGCGCGGTCACTCCCTAAAAACCCCCTTCATCCCTCTGCAGACGCACACAAACAAAACGCACCAACAGACAACAAAATCGATTCACCCCACATTACCAAAAATTTCAATCACCACATATTATACCACTTTTGTTTCTTCCCAAAATTTTTTAAAATTCCTTTACTTTATTTCATGAGAAAATGAGGTTATTCCCATTTTTATCATAAAATGAGATGCAATAAGTTACATTCACTTTAGAGTGGAAAACATTCTCACGATTAGCTCTAGAAATTTTGGAAAACTTTTGAACGAAACCAGTAGATTACTTAAAATTTTCCATTTATTCTGGATTAGTATTCCAAAAGCCTTACTACTAAAACAATCAAAATTTGATTTCTACACCTTTTACACTTGTATTTCAGAAAAGAACAATACAATTTCAGATATCATCAATTGTACTTCAGAAACGTTAATTGTATTTCAGAAAGAATCGTTATTTTTCAATTAAAGTAAATTTTGCTCCAGACGTTTTGAATTACCTAAATACAGGGTGTCCCGTTCGTGGTTCACCAAACGTCAAGGTTAGAAAGTAGAGCAAATTTTATCACGAAAAAACCAAAAAAGTAGGGGTCTATCTTTTATGATTTGAAAGTTACAGGGGTTTGAATTTGGCATCGCCCGTTTTTGCCAGAAATCAGTAAATGATCAATAGTTACTTAAAAAATTAGTAAAAAGATTTTAAAAAAATAAAATTTTAGAGCTGAAAGTATCCTCTTTCCATTGGTAACAATGATAAAACACAAATCGTTTATCAAGGATTAAAAAAAATCGAAAGAAAAAAAAATCCAGAAAAAATTGTTTTTTTAGCAGTTTTTGAAGATTTTCTCCAAGATATGACCTATTAAGGGCGTGGTTTTTTTAGTTTTCTAAAAATTCGTTAAATTCTCCAGAAATTATTTTTTGGTTTTTTCTTGATAAAATGTGCTCTACTTTGTAACCTTGACGTTTGGTGAACCACGAACGGGACACCCTGTATAATATTTTAGCCACTAACAGCCATGTTTTCAATTTCTAAAGCAGCCACCCTGATCGATTGTAGTGTGTTAAACTGCAGGAGCAGAATCACCACCTGTAATTGTATTTTTGGCAACTTTAAACAATACTGCTTCAATCTCAGAAAAGGACAATATTGTTACTGGTGTATTGTTAAATTGCCAAAGCACATTTTTGATGAATTGTATGTGTCTGTTGTGGTTTACCTGCACAATCACCGCCAAAAATTTTTGACTTCCTCATTTTTCTACAGTTGGTCCATTCTGAAATTAAATTGATGATTGAGAAATATAAATAATGCTTTTTGAAATAAAATTGGAAAAAATCTAGCATAATTAATGAAAATATTTGGGTATGAGTCAAAAAATTTCACCCCAACACATTTAGATTAGCAAGCTTATTTCCTGTGGATTTATTAAACCAAAATTGATGAATCATGTAAAATCAAAATACAAAATTCTCTGAAACTAAAGTTTGATGAAAAAATGGTATTTAAAAAAAATTTGCTCAAGGCCAAAGCTTTTCATGTTAACAGACTGAACTTGGTAATTACAAAACTAAAAAAAAAGTAGTTGTAGCATAAGTTTTCGAACTTTAATAGTGTATTGTTAGTGTCTGGTAAACTTTTTACCCCTTCCTTAATTTCAAATCGTATTTTAAAGCAAAAACCTCGAAGGAAGTAGTCTGCTGTGTTTCCGGATGGCTGTCTATAATCTACAATTAACGTTATCAGATTGTAGAAAACGTGATAGGTGATAGTAATTTTCGTGTTAAAGATTTACATTTAACAGCTTGAAAATAATGGAGTAAGAAAGAAATAATATAGTTATCGCCCATCTGGAAAACACGGTTGACCTATTTTTAGAATTTGATTGAAATATCTATAATTGAGTTTGGTTTTTTAGAATAAAATATTCTTCTAATAAATCTACAATATTTATAGATATTCAGTAAAAAGTTGGCGATTAAATAAAAATCAAAAAAGGTATGAAAGTAGAAATCTTTAAACACACAATCAATTTTAAAACCGGTCCTAATTATTAACAAAACAACCTTCCACTTTGGGCTTCCTAAGATGTCGACGTTCGACTTTGGTTTGTCAAGCAAATGACGAAATTATTAAAATGAGTAAATAATTTCACGGCCAAAATTGGCAACGTCAATCGTCACTCATGTCTCGTGTCTAATTTACAACAATCAACTTTAATCAATGAAGAAATGGAACAATCCCGAAATAATTTATTACTTGAACGTGCATTTCCTTCTTGTGGATAATTTTGTGTTTCGCCTCAGAAATTATTCCGCGATATCGAACGGTGCTTGTTAAATTCTTAAAAAGACACGTCCAACTCCAATTCCCGTTTTACTCTAATAAAATTTATATGCGCCATTTTGCATTAATAAATGACGAGGGTTATTTATAGTAGCGCACGCTTTTCATTTTCAAGGAGAAACGCCACAAGGAATTTTTAAATTGCCACCAAGGAATTTTCGAAAGTATCATTTATTCTTCACACAAGGGGATTTATTCCTAATTACATATTTTAAATCAATTAGAAAATTCAATAAAACTTACGTAGCTATACGAGATAAAACATAATTGCCAAAATTTTTGGCTTTAAAAAAATCTATGCAAGTCAAAAATTAATAAATTTGTAGACATGATGACACTTTCATCCTTGGTTTTAACAATTTTAAGTTCAAGGTTTTAAAATATGTAATTTCCAACCAAACGTCAAGTTCGCTATTGTTTTGTTTTTAACTAAAATTTCGCCTTCAAAATTTGTTTCTATAGTATTAAAAAAATCATGTAATTTGTTTTGCTTCAAAGGTGTATTAAGTGACATTGGTTTGGTTAAAACGAATTGAAAGGTTTTTATTTGTAAAGAATGATAAAGCCCTAAAATGTATTATGATTTTCCCAGAAAGGAGTAGGAAAAACAAAATGACTCGTCCATTCAATTCACATTAAACTAATTTGCACCACCACAATAAGAATAAATAAAAATGAAGAGTGAAAAACGAGCAAACATTGGATATCAAAAAGCAATTAGTCTGCACAAAAGAAATGCGAGGCGAGGGGTAAAAAAACAAACAAGAGAAATGTCGCGATTGTCATGGAATTTCCGAGAAATCATGGCGTTATCTACAAGGCTTCGTGCTTATTATTAACAAAATAAAGACGGTAGTGAGTGGAATATAATGCCTGATGGGCTGCAATTTCGCGATTCGGTTTGAAGAGTTGTACTTGAAAAAATGCTTTGATAAAAAAACGCTTACGGCGGGTTAATTTCCTTGTAGTTTCCCGTAACACGGGACGTGAGCCACAAGGCATCTCATAAAAATACTCTGTTTATAAATACACCGATTCAATACGCGAAGTTCAACAAAATCTTGTTTACGTAGACGGTGGAAAAACGTAAGATTTTTTTCAACTTCTCCATTACTCAACAACCGTACTATTTCACGAAAATGCATTTTAAATTAAATAAATAATGGTGAATGGAAAGACTTAGTAGTAACGCTTCGACGATTTCTTTAAATTAAACAAAAATACAAACTTCTTTAAACTTACTACGGTTATTTACTAGTACCTTTTTAACTTTAAATAATGGGAAATTAATCACTGTTTCGCTAGCTTTTTCCATAGTTATATAGCTGAAAAATTTGAATAAAAAAATGCCACTAATGATAATCGATCTTTTGAAAGTAATGGAAATTTTCTTTTATAGAAAGGTTAATTTGATAACACTTTGATTTAAGAAAAATTTATTTAATTTTAAGTTTTAAATAATGATACTAATCGTCCTTATTCACACATATTTTCCTTTAACAATGGATTTACAATAATAACTGATACATATTCAATTTATTAACGCACTAGTATTGAAAAAACAGAGACTAGAAAAGAGAAAAATAAAGAAAACATTCTATATAGATAACATTCAACAGACAAAATACACATCTTTTTGTAATTGGCTATTCAAATTAATTTAAAAATAGGCAACCGCTTTTACTATGACGTCAGTTGTAGGTCAGCGCCAAGCGGCATAACCTCCTTAATAACTGACACTCATATAGTAGCTAATCCACTTATGACAGCGAGAGGGAGATCGCTTAGCTTGAATCGCCAATACTTACGCCCGGTCTCCGACATGTCTTTAGACGCAGCTTCACCAAGCTCAGCTCAGATTCAAGCCTACCTCGGCTTTATTCACGACGTCTTGGCTAGGTTCCGGATAGGTTTGACAACACCGCTATAAAGCTGATGCTACGCTCCCAGTCTTCTTTAAATTGCTTGTTTCTAAAATCAGCTTGTTTTGAAACTAGCGATTTTCGTAAAATTTAAAATACATTATTCCCAAGAAGAAAGGCAATTTAGTTAATCATAATCTATTAAAATAGTAGGATTGAATCGACGACTTATGTATAAGCTCTGCTTGGCGCAAACTTCGGCGTGGTTCAACCGAATAAGCTGAACTTGGGTCTTGATACGTCCATTTATTCAAAAATCTTTGCATGCGAAACATGTGTTCTAAGTTCAACAAGAATTGGGAAGCTGGAGGGAGGACCGAATATTCGCTTAATTTTTCGTCGTATATTCGGTATTCGACCAAATAAATATTCTATTTCAAATGGCCGCTTTTATGCTTGGGTATGGATAACCCACCTTTAAATATAATTTCTTCTCAGTAACTTATTTTTTATTATTTCAACCATATTTTCGCATGCATCACCAAATTTTAGTTTCCTTGTTTTACGCAAGTTCCAAGACGCAGTTAGAAAAGTTTGTTTTAAAATTATGCTCACAAAATGGCCGAAAACCACATGATTTAATTTTAACATTTACGAAGAGGATGGCTTAGGCCGAAACCGGTCAAGTGAGATCTTAATAAATACTTACAATTCAAGGAAAAATACATTTTATTAACCATCAACATAGTCCTTATAAATGGATCGTTTCAAACTATATGAATTTAAATATAAAGTTACTATAGCCTGATCTACAGTGTCTTAATGACGATAGAACCGGAGTTTCACACATCGCGGTCTTGTTTTTATTTTTGGTAAATACTGCTTTCTGTGGTAAATTATTTTTAACACGCTATAAGAGATTAGTGATTTAAGTTCATTATTAATTTTTGAAATGGAGTTTTCAACATATTTTTCATAAAGAGAGAAAAATAGCTGGGTATCATCAGCGTAAAAATGGATTTGATAATACCAGGAATAAATTGAGAATAGAAGGGGTCCAAAAATTGAACCTTGTGGCACCACAGATTTTAAAGATTCTTAGATATGACCAAACGAAGCTCGAACTTCTAAACTGCGTCGCGATTGATTCTAAGATATTTAAAAGAATTTTAGGATTGATGGTATCGGAAGATGGTAGAATTAAAGTGGTATTTTTCCCTGATCTGTGTTAATGATTACATCATTCATCAATATTTTTATTTAGCTCAGTTCCACAACTGTGGTTCTTATGGAACCATTGAATCACAAGTAAAATTGAATTTTCGTGAATGTAGTTTTTGCAATTTTTTCGACTACTTTTGACAGAATAGTTAGTAAACTAATTTGTCTGAGATCTTTGAGACTTTCCAGATTGGGTACATTGGGAAGTGGTATTATGACTGTTATTTCCATTGTTTGGGAAACCATCCTTCGAACAAATACGTATTTAGATATAATATGAATTTTATAATTAACGGACAACATAATTTAATCATCATAATATTGAGACCATTGTGGTCTGCAGTTTTGTACGAATGGGTTTTATTGTTTTTCTCACTATTTTCATCTGTTGTAAGCTGCAATAATCTCGAAAGATATATTTAGTTTGATGTCTTTATAATACTAGAATGTATTTTTTAATGGTACATAAGATATGGCGCAGGCAGAAACCAAATTTGTGAAAATATTGTTATAATATTTTCACAACAATTCCATACGACCTACAATATTTTCATGTTCCTACAATATTACCACGTTACAACTACAATTTTTGTTTCTACTTGGTGCACTAAAACGAAAAACTTATAGTTATTAAAAATGGCCATTGAGCTTTTTATAGTTTTTTTTAATATAAAAAATATTTTTCAAAAACAAGGTAGTCTATTTTTTGTAAGGCATTTAGCAATTTAAATCAAAAATATGGTTTTAACTTCTAATAGCCAATATCCAAAAAGATGTTTAAGTTTAGAAATTTAATACATTACATTACAAAATTCAGTAATTAGGAAACAAACTAAAAATATGATTACGAAACAGAAGAGAATACGTAAGATCCAAAATAAATTGATTTTTTAAATTTTTTATATTAAAAAATGTATTTGAAATTTATAAACTAAAAATTTGACTAGTAAAATGAAATTTTCTAAAATTGTGTATGTCTAATTGGAAGATGATATTTTTTGATGAGTTGTGATTTTTTTGCAATTGTCAGAATTTAGTAGAAGTGCTTTGAAATTGTTTATGCCTAATGGGAAGATGACAAGGAAGATGAAAACCACAAAAGAATTAAATTTTGAAAATTAAGTAGTCGGAAAAATATTTTTTAAATATTAAAAGCACTTAAAACAAAAAAGGCCGTGTTAAGCTGCCATTTTTAGCATTTTCTAGAAGGGTGTATAAAAATATGTTGCCTTGATTAGGTTAGGTTTTTTTGTTTTTTCGAATTTTATAAAACTATATGCGCAATTTTTGCAAAATACTTCCTTTGTTACTAAACACACTTTATTTTTTTACTTTAATTCTCGTTTTAATTATTGGCATTTTCATTAAATTTTGTATTAATTTTGTTACATTTGAAATACCCTAAAAATTAAAAACCAAAAAGTTGAAACTTTTTAAGAATAATTACTTTGAAAAATAGAAACAGTATAAAGCATTTTTACGTGTATTTTTTTATTAATTTAAATATATTTTTTGATATTTGACTTAAAAGTATCTTTGTAGACGCCCGTGATAATTTAATTTTCGGAGAGGGGATATTGAAAATTATCAGCAAATTACTTACCACGTACATATGAAAGTTAGAATCGGGTTTGAATACTTTAGGAGTTTCATTACTGATAATTTCACATGATAAGGATTTAAATAGTTCTGAAATTATTTAATTTCAATACCACCGTTACGGGGCGCTTTTGTTAAATGTAATGATTTCACTTCTCAACCATATGTTTCTATTCATTACATTTTTTTTTAAATTACAGAAAAAAACCAAATAATTATAAACCACCTGTTTAAATTGTTATTACGTTTGATAATTTTAGGTTATGTTTTCAGAACTGCACGCTGGTTACAAGATCAGCTGTTCATGCGGCGGGCGATAATAAGTTTTGCGTCAATTTTCGATCCTTAAGGCGTTTACATGGGATGTTTTCAAATACAAAACTAGATTCGATCTCAGAAAAAGCTGGATCGACCTGAAAACTATAAAAATACGTGTTTACATCGAGTATTCAAACCCGATTCAAACCTCCATGTATACGTGGTAACTAATAATTAATGCGGACCGCTAGAAGGCGCGTGAGTTTGAGAAGAAAAAACGTTATATTCGAACATTTCGGACACCACGATTTGCTATGTCATTCTCTATGTTTTTCTGATGGTGCCCGGAAACTACTATATTTAGGAAATCGCTTTTAAGTAATTCAAATGTTAACTGATTTTTATTAATTGAACTTTCCATTTACTATTTTGTTATCACAAATTTTCCTGGATCCTATCTTTAATCTACAAATAAAAACCACGTTTTTAAAAATACAACACTAATTATTTTAAATTTGTATATTTTTTTCACGACTTCACAAAACCCCATTGTTTAAACTAATCACTCATTAATTAAATCTTAGAGTAAAGCTTTAAAAAACGTTGAACTTTTGTCCTCAATATGAAAAGATTTTAGGATAGGCTCCTAAACAAATTATAGGCAATCATGGCCCCAGATTGGGTTTAGCTCTAATCAAACTTCTTTCAGACACTACGCGACCTTCAAGGGGTGGAGGTGGAGGGTAAGTAATGCTCCCTGGCCCCTTTTAGGGTCGCGCACTTTTGACACCTATTTGGAAAGACGCACGTGTGTCGATTTGGGAATTGGAGATTACTATGCTTCAACAAGTGCGATCTATTGTATGATTTAGGGCGTGAAAGGAACTTGAAAAATATTCATCCGAATTGAGGGTGGATTTTCTAAAACACCAAACGGATTTTAAATAACAAAATTGTTTTTTTAGAAACACAAATATCTGGACATTTAAACAAAAAATTCCACAAAATTAAAATTTCTATTACTATTTCATGAAACTTGAAAAATAAATAAAAATCTTATATTTAAGAAGCTTTTGTTGATCTCAAAAATGCTTTTTTTTTCTTCAAATATCAATAAAGTACAGCCTTCTATGACGGTTGACAGGCTGTAACAAGTCATTTTTATGTTCGTTCGTTCGTTGAGTCTATGGTCAGGTTTACTTTGTACTTCCAAGGAGTAGAAATGCAATTTCTACTCCGCCTATTTTATAATCCAATATAAATTAACATCATAACATATGTATGCATTATTTTTTTATAAATTTCGACGTTTGTGACTCTTCGCTCGTTCCACAAACCTACATGCTCGCTACAAAATATACTCCTAATGGCGCGTCCCGAGGGGTACGACACGCGAGGAAGTCCTTGTACACGCTAAAGGAAGTCCCATGGAAGTCCTTGGGAAGTCCGAGGAAGTCCCGGGAAGTCCCGGAAAGTCCGAGGAAGTCTCGGGAAGTCTGAGGAAGTCCGAGGAAGTCCCTGGAAGTCCGAGGAAGTCCCGGGAAGTCCGGGGAAGTCCCATGCAAAATTCGGAAGCCGATGATTTCCGAACTTTTACGAACCTCCAAAACTACCCTTTAACTACCCGGGAAGTCCGAGGAAGTCCGAGGAAGTCCCGGGAAGTCCGAGGAAGTCCGAGGAAGTCCGAGGAAGTCCCGGGAAGTCCGGGGAAGTCCCATGCAAAATTCGGAAGCCGATGATTTCCGAACTTTTACGAACCTCCAAAACTACCCTTTAACTACCCGGGAAGTCCGAGGAAGTCCGAGGAAGTCCCGGGAAGTCCGAGGAAGTCCCGGGAAGTCCGAGGAAGCCCCGGGAAGTCCGAGGAAGTCCCGGGAATTCCGAGGAAGTCCCGGAAATTCTGAGGAAGTCCCGGGAAGTCCTTTATAAAAGGAAGTCCTTGTACAAAATTTTATACCGTGTCGTACCCCTCGGCGCGTCCACATCTGAGCACGTTCGCGAACGAGGCAAGGCGAGGCAATACTTTTTCTCCAATCTGTTTGGTACGACGCATAAACAGATTGGAGAAAAAGCATTGCCTCGTTCGCGTATGTGCTCAGATGCTACAGTATTATATTTTCAACAAAAGTCAATAAATTATAGGTGATGTTTGGTAGGCTCTAATAAGTTATTTTACTGTCAGTTGAGTCTAAGACCATGTTCCTACCACTTCGTATATTTCCGAGGTAGATCGGGTATCGTTTTAATGGTTAGGCTAAAAAGTACCTACATTTTTGTCTTTCTGTACTTCTTTATTCTTTTTCCTCCTAATAAACTTTTTGACATTTTCAAAATTGGTACATATAAAATTGGTTTGTTTTCAGTAAATTTTCTTGAAGTTAAACCACAAAAAATTGGTCCATTTCTCGAAGAATTAAAATTCAGATTTAAAAAAAAGGTTTGAAAATGTAAGATAATTATTTATATTTTTTTCTGAATAACCATTGAACTTTGCCCATTGATGTACTGAATTACCTAATCATGTAAAAAAATCATTGATTATAAAGTTATAAATAAATGCACTTTTAAATTGGTACAATTAAATTCAGTTGATGTAAACTTCCTATCATTAACTTATTTTTTCCGTTGTTGAATAAATAAATAAAAAAACTGCTTAAATCTTAATTTTCGTTAATCGATGAAGTGATTACTCATGGAATAATTACCATAGCCATCAAGCTATAAGTTTGAAATTCGTCAATAAATTACTGGCAACCTTGCTGGCACGAGTTGTATTTTGAAATTAGCATTTTTATCTGCGATAACGGGGTGTATTAGCTGATAATAACATTCGTTGACGTTGCGAAATGCTTGTGTACACGTCGAATTGTACTCGTGCGTATGTGCATTACGTGAGTAAAATCTTACAATAGTGCCTATTTTGCTTGGAATATGTCCATAATTTTGAAGCGACGAGGTTCTTAATTTAATGTAAGGCGAGTAACGAAATATTGTTTTTCTTAGTTTTGAATATCTTGAACCTTGAATGTCGAATGCTCTCGACTAGAATAAAATAAAAATATAGACAAGGACGTATACCTTTCTACTATTTTTTAAGGTTTTAATCGAGTTTTAATTTTATAAAGTGCAAGTGTAACGAATTTAGATTACGACGAGGATTACTGACGAAAAAAGGCAACTCAAGGTTTCTCTATTTTTTCTTTTATTTGTGCTTAGTAATATATCCAAATTTATTTATAGAATTTTACCCAAAACGTCTAATGTAAAAGGGCCATAACGCGCATAAAATTATTGTATAAAAAGGTGGGAATACAAAAAAAATACCAGAAAATATTTTTTTAATATTTTAGTAATTCGCCGCATTTCGTTTACCTTGTAATACTGATATTTGATAAGAGCACTGCGTTTAACGCCCGGATTCTTCAACATGTCTTTAAACGAAGCTTTACCAATCTCAGCTCGGATTCAAGCTCAGCTTAAGTCGAACTTGCGTTGCCCCATGGTTTTATTCACGGTGCAAATAGATTTGGCAACAATGCCTTGTAGAGGATGCTACGCTCTCAGCCTCTTCAAAAATCCGCTGTTTAACGTTCAACTAGTCGCTAGGTCTAACATAACCATATATTATCCCTCTTGAGAAGACAAACTCATTTAAAAAACTGTTTCTCATCATAAAAAAGAAAATAACAAATATTTGGCGAGGAATTCTCATATTTGGTATATTGTATACATAATTATTTAAATCAACATTATTCATGTAATTTATATCAACATGTTTGCTGGACAGAAAGGATTGCTTTAACGAGTTTAGGTTATGTTTTGATGCTTAAGAGCAATTTCCTAAACGGAAAATATAGTGGTTTAGTTCTGCAGTCGTAAAAGCTAGTACGAACAGCATTTTTGTATAATTTTTTTGTAGATGATTTAAAAATCATTTGTTTAATTTTTGCCAGAAGTAAAAAAATTGGAGAATGTACAAAAAAAATATAATGATCTAAAAGTACTTTAACTTTGGACACCTTTAACTAATTTTGTGCTATGTTGCAGAAAGTAACTTTCTGGCAGGATGTAGCTTAATCAATTTAGATTATAAATCTGAAAAAAAAAAATTGAAAATCTAACGAGGGAAACTTGAGTTATGACTGCAGAACTAATGCTCGATTTCATGATTTTTCACATTTTTTTTCTCTCCAACTCGCGCGCCCTCTAGGGATTCGCATTAATTATCAGTTATTTGGTCATAATTTGCAAAGAAGCTCCAGAAAAGTGAGATGGATTTTGTATTCCTTGTTATTATCTCCAACGGAAAATTTATCGCTGGTGTCTAGGAAGATGCTCTTAACGGCTCAAAATCGACGACTTAATATATAAGCTCCGCTCGACGCGAATAAGACGAGAATTCGGAGTAGTGCGTGCAACCTACTGACGTCTTGAGATGCCGCTTAATTTTTAGTTTGGTTTTAAGACATGGTGAAGAAACCGAATGTAAGAAAATTAGTGTTTAGTGGATAGTGGTTTTATAAAACAAAAGTAAAAAACTTGATTGGTTGAATTTCAATTAAAATCATCTCATTATTTTTATTGTTTTAACATATTAATTAAAACCGTTGCCTACATTTAATTCTGCAAAATTAATGACTTTGAACAATATAATGGGTTGTTTTATTTAAATAAAAACAATGAATCATTTTCAGAATTTTATTGATTATTCATTTCCAAATTGGGCAGAGAAAATCCGCCTGAAGTAAAATAAGTTAAATCGCGTGAGATTACATTTTTCAACATTTCATAATATTTCATTATTATTTATAGTTTAAAATGTTAATTTGCTTGCATTTAATTAGAATTATTATAGAAAGTATTACTAACATTTATTTATGTATTTCAAATTGCGTAATTTTAAATTTACTTAAAATCATACATTTTTCATGTGTAATTTTGAAATTCGCTTAAAATAGTCGGATGTAATTGTATTTCATTTTACACTAAAAAATTCAATAACCAATTTAAGAAATTCCAAGGAAAGCAATTTAATATTCTCTTTTATTTGTTAAATTATTGATGAAAATGCTACTAACTTTAAATTAGGTTTAGTTCAAATAAAATACTCGATTTTACTTTTATTTCTGATTTTCACAAAAAATCAGTAAAATATTTTTTGATATTTTTTTAATTTTTTTATAAAAGCTAAAAGTATGTATTTTACATTTTGTTACTAATTATGCTAAAAATATTTACATAAATCAATATAAAACCTGTATACACCAATCGATATTTTAAAATTACAACTCTTCAAGATCAAACTTCAAGGATAATCATTGATGTCCAAATAAATCCTAAGGTCAAAAAATATCGATTGCAGAAATTATAATGGTAAAATTGAAGGCATAATTTTGAATTTTTATTGATGCTCGTTTTTTTTTTGTAATAAATTTATTTCTAATAGAATTTTTTTTGTACCTAAAGCTTTCCTGTGGTTATTTAATTTCTTCAATTTGTGATAAAAATTTATGAAAAAAATCAATTAAAATTTGATTTTCACAAAATAAGTCTTTGGGTTTAAAATTGCTCAAATCCTTGAACTGTGGATAAAATTATGATAATCCTAGTTTTCTTGTAAAACACGTGGTGGTGTTTTTTCAAAGTTTTTTATTGTGTTTAAATTTTTATAACCAAATTATGTAAGCGGTTTTAAGTATTTTGTTATTAGAAGAGTAAATAGAGTGTAATATATCATTAGCGAATACATTATTAAGTTTTAGTTGCAAACTAAAAGTTCTCCTTGAAAGTTGTTTTCCTAAAACGTTTATTAAGTCGCAAGATTATCAGTAATTATTTATCAACTTATGTAAACAAAAAATATTTAAGCTTTCTATGAGCTACTCTTATCATAAACAGGTTTAATTATATAAATATAAAAAATAAGTTAAGAGAGGTTTTTTTAATCAATTTCTTTTTCTTGATTATATACTTAATTTTTGTGATAAAAATGCAAAAAAGAAGAAGATTGTATGAACATTGTTTTTAGTAATTTTTAAGTTTCTGAAAATCTTAAATTCCAAAAGATCTTTTATAAATTTTAGATGGGGAAAATTCTTATTTTTAATTCTTCAAACTACAATAACTTTTCCAGTTGTTTTTCAGAAAAAATAAACTAAATTTCAGAAATCATCAATTGGAAATCAGAATTCCTCAATTTAGTTTCAGAAAGTATGATTTCTATTTTACAAACAATTAGTTTTTTTTGGAAAAAATCATTATGTTTTGTTCAAAATAAATTTTGTCGCAGATATTTTGGATTATTTAAATATATTTTAGCCACCAACAGTCATTTTTATGATGTGGTTCAAACTCGGGTTCAAATGCACAATCACCGCCAAAAATTCTTGAATTCCTCATTTTATTGCAATTGGTCCTTTCTGAAATTGTATTGATTTTTCTGAAACACAATTGATGATTTCGGAAATGAAATTGATATATCTGAAATACAATGGATGCCTTCTGAAGTACAATTGATGATTCTGAAATACAATTGATAGTTTCTGAAATACTTTTAGAAAATGTTTGAAGTAGACGTTGAAAAATTTTATCAGTAAATTAACGTGGCGATGTGAATGAGAGACTTTTTAGAAAACTTTTCCGTGGTTTGTAATTAATTGGTAGTCTTCGCTGAAAATGTTTTAATTGATTAGTGTTGGTCTTTGATTAAAATTGAGCATAATTAATAAGGGTAATGATCAAAGTGTTGGAGACTTTCGTAATAATTAATGCGACTCGTGGCTGATTATTTGATTCGTAGAAGAGAGGTGAAAAAAGTTGAAAAATTTATGAGTTTTCGATTGAAAACTGTTAGGCCACGTAGGGGCTCAGTGTGATCGTCGTGATAAAGCAAACAGCACACGTTGTAAGCACGATTAGATCTCGAAAGCCACTTATTACATCCAGCACATGCACTTTCGAATAAATCCCATCTACAAATGCAGTACATGCAAAAAAATCAATCAACCAAGGGTATAATAATACCATCCTTATCATTAAATTTAATTCCACTTTCGACCCGCAGGCTTTGTTTCTTCTCCTTCATCCTTCACTTATATAATTTCTTCTTTACCACATGTGAATTTATGCATGAAGAATATGAGCTTTCATTTTTTACAACCAACAAATTACATAGAAGAAATTATTCAATAGTCTAGAACCTAACACGTTTGAAGAGCAATTTATTCTCATTTTTAGAAGAAAGATCCAACATATGGCATGATCTCTGATATGACAATTGTAATTTCCGACTCCCAACTCCACATTTTGTATTTTCTTCTTGTGTTGGCATTGCTCCTCAAAGTAATTTTGTCTGAAATCTAGAATTTCAACAGGTCTTCTACTTTTTGGCTAGTACGTGCCATTTTTATACTAACGAAGGATTAAATTACCTGAGAAAAGAACCCAGATGAATTTCAACTTTTTTCTTTAAGTTGTCAAGTCCGAAGATTCGTTCTGGAAAGGCGGAAGAAATTCTTGTAGATGTTCGAGGGTTGAGGTAATAGATTTTGGATGTCAAAGTTTTTGAAAGGAGTAAAGTTTGTCGAGGAAAAGTGTCGTTTAAAGGGCTTAGAATTAAAGGTGAGTCCTGATCTAAATATCAAAAGCGCTGCGTGTAATTTACAGCGGGCACGAATCGGCCGTAAAACCTTTCAGAAATGTTCTTACCTTGTAAGAACGTCGCTTTTATAAATCATAAAGTTTGCCGACTTTTAAAAGCACGACTCGCACGAATTAAAGACAATTGAGACAATGTATTCACGGCGAATGCTGGTATTGTCATGTAAAATGTTAAATATCGAACCTTGAATGGCTCACTTTAAGCGCCCATTTTGCGTTTTTGCATTAGCGTCCTTTTTCTGCGAGGCACGTAATTTATTTTATGAAATTACATGATTATCTCTCATAAGCGGTGACTAATTTTCAGGGGTTGTAACGAGTTACAAGGCTTACAACTTGCGTCTAACTCTAAATTATTCTTCCAGCTAGCTACTTAATTATTTAAATTGCACGATTTCCGACGTTCAAAGTTTCTTTTCTTAAAGTTCACGCTTGTATTTATCATTTTTAATACTTTGTAGTAAATTACTAAATTGGAGGATGGAGGGAATTACAGTTTTCTTGGAGCTTTTACGATAACATCTACTAAAAAATCTAAATTGTAATTAGGATCTTTTTTTCTGGATGATGCCGATATATTACCTACAAATTAAAACTTTTTTCTGTCTCTTGTTGTTCATCCTCAACTCATAATTTTTTCCCTAGTTTCCTTTTAACTACACCTTTTAGAATTGTATTTCAGAAAAGATGAATTCAATTTCAGAATTTATCAATTGTAATTTATTTGAAAATCAGAACTCGTCAATTTAATTTCAGAAAATATGATTTGTATTTCAAAAAGAATTATTAATGGTTTTTCATTCAAAGTAAATTTTGCTGAAGAAATTTTGGATTACCTAAAAATATAATATTTTAGCCATCAACATCCATGTCTCTCATTGGTAGAACAGATACTATGTTGTGGTGCACGAGCACAACCATTACCAACAATTATTGTATTTTTGCCTTCATTAATAATAATTGTTTCTATGTAAACCAACATTTGCTCCATGATACCAGGAGCCATAAGATGAGAATTCCGAAGTTGTCTTTTAACAATACTTATCTTAGAACAGATGATATCAATTGGTGAATAAAGACCTAAGCGTAATATTGCTCCTAGTGTATGGTTAAATTTCCAAAACACATTTTTGATGAATTGTGTGTGCTTTTGTGGTTCACGTGCACATTACCCACAAAACTTTTGACTTCCTCATTTTTTTTACAATTGGTCCTTTCTGAAATTAAATTTATTTTTTTGAAATACTATTGATGCTTTCTGAAATACAATTGATATTTTCTGAAAATAAATTGGTCTTTTATGAAATACAATTGGAAAAGGTGGTCGATATAACATTGTAGGATTTTCTCTAATATTCAGTATGTTTTATCTTTTTTTTTAAAATTAACATTCAATTTTTTATGTGCTTTTATTGATTTTAGTAAAACTTTTTAAGAAAATGTCTGTAAGTAATCATTTAAGATTTTTTGTCAAGTCGAAAATCTAAAATTGTATAATTTGAAAACTTGGATTTGAATATTGTGATAAATATAGTTCTGAATTATTTAATTATTTGATTTAATTTTTAGTGTCGTTTTGGCAAAAATTTCGCTTTTTCAAACAAAAATTACATATACCTAGTTATATTTTTTTGGAACAATAGGTAACCTATTTTATTGGTTTAAATATGATATTAAATGTTGCATTTCATAAAAACTCTCTACATTTTTAGATATTCTTGGATATTTCGAAAAATAGATTTTGTTGCCCTAAAATTTTTGTTTTTGTTTTTTTTTTACATTTTTATGAATCTTATGAAAATCATAAAAAAAACATTAAAAATACGAATTATTTTCGTTTTTATTTTATTGAAAGATTTTTGCAGTTGTAAATTTTATTTTAAAATTATGATGAAAAAGATTTACGAGGTAATTATTTATTTCTACGATACTTTTTTAAAAGTAAATAAACAAATTACGCATGGCATATTTACATGTATTTAAATCCAATAACCGTCATATAAATTTTGAAAAGAATTTGTGTGGGATTGTCTTTATTATAGAATTAAAATATGAAAGCCTAGAATACGCATGACATCAATAATATAAAAATGGAAAAAATAAGTAGTACTTAATAACAAACAAACAAATAGAAGTACGTAGTAAAGAGCAAAGAATAACTTGAATGTTTTTGTTATTTGTATCAAACTAAAAATAGATGAAAAGTGAAAGGTTAAGAATAAGTTTCGAGATAAGTGCAAGGTATGCGTACTACAATAACGCTTTACGGTAAATTATGGAAAATTATCATTTATTGTAAGATGTGATTTGTGGGATAATAAAAAATATTTACAAGGTTTTTCACAAGCAAGAGGCTAAATAGTTTGCATCATGTAATCTAGGAAAATTATGGAAAAGACCCTGATTTAGTATCATTTAGTTTTTATTGTTGATACTATGATAATCTTGAAAAATTTATCAAAGTTCTTACAAAGTCCAGAAAACAAATAATTTTTTGCACTTCCATACAATAATGACCTACTTTACTTCTTTGTAAGAGGGGCTAAAATGGTACTTTTGCTCCCCTTTACGTCAAATTTACTTGTTCTCTCCGTCTTGTCATGTCTCATATGTCACTCTCTATTATTTTCATTAAAAATTTAATAACTTGTATTCACTTTGTATTGATTTTTGTATTTCAGGATTGAAATTGTTTTATATGAAATTTATAAATTTCTTCTTGATTGAGAATTTTTGGTTTTGTATTCCTTAAATTTCAAAACCAAAGCGTAGAACATTTATAATATTCTGATTTTTACCCAAAGTATACAAGAAGTACATTTTCTGTAATATTTATAACGAACTGATTTGCTTTTTCATTAATATTAGGGAAATACAAGACAAATTTTCACTTTCTTCCAAATTGGTGTTTTAAATTAAATATTCGGTTTCAATAAAGACGACTTAACACTTAACGCTGATCCCATAGAACTATAGTTCTATGCGAGGTTCTATGACTAATTTTCAGTTGAAATTGCGCTCGTTTTAAATGTTACAAACCAAAAATCTAATACTGCAAAAAATTTAATATGCACCGAGTGAGCAAAGTGAGTATAATCCCTGTTATTATTGTCGGCTTCGTCTCGGGCAACAACTTTCATAGCCGGGAGTCGGGATTATAACACTCGCTTTACTCCTTTGATGCATAAATAACTATTATATTTTGCATCTTTTTTATAAGTAAAATATAGAGCCAAATCTTAAGAGCCAGCCGAAAGCTATTTTTGATTGAGATTTTTGATGATATTACTAAGTAGATTTGATTTTTTTTTGTTTCCGTGATTGCTTATCCACGATATCTTTCCATTAAAATATTTTTAAATTTGTCAAGGCTATTGTATTCATTAAAACCTCAATGAAAAATCGAAGATCAGGTATATTTTTGCGTTTTTTTTATTTTATTCTTAGTAGTATTTTCAAGTAAAAAGTCAATTTCTGCCTTCTGGTTGCCCCTTAAGTTTAATATATAGACAGTGTTAATACCTATTTATACAGGGTGGGGCATAAAAATCTAGTGTTTTTGAATCAACCATAAAATCGGTAATTTTTGGTTTAAAGGAAATATTGGTGGAAAAAACATTTGTAAAAATGTACTTACTTAGCATTTTATAATAATCAAATAAGGAAAATTAAATTATAATTAATGTTGAAGACGTTTATAAAGTTTGACCTCCAAGCTTTCAAGCACGTTGAATCGATTTATCTAATGTACAGGGTTTGTCCTCGTACACACATGATTTAAGGTGCCCCTATAAAAAAAGCTTGCAATGTCAATGAACCATGAGATAAGATGCCTCAAAATTTCGAAATGAGACGGTTGCTTAGGAAAGAGTACCTACAGGTTTTTTTCGTGAAGTTGTTGCTGATTTGCAGCATCCCAATACCGATGATTTTTTTTGTTTATAGTTCTATTAAGGTGGAAATTGGCTTCATTCGAAGATTGTTAACACCAGGTAATATTTTATCATGAGTGAGTACACTGTCATTTCGACTAGTACTTCGAACAAAACGATCTTACTCGAACATGGGATGTTCTACTGTATACGCCTCCATGATGACAAATAAAAGTAAAATGCTATGAGCCGTGGATTTTGACACTTGCCTCGTGTTAAGTACTATCCATTTCAAAAAAAAACTGGGGGGATTATAAACGGCATGACCAGAATAAACTTTTATTTTTGTATTTGAATAACAAAGATAGAATTATCCTAAAATTTCCTATGTTTAATCCTGTATATGTTACTTATTGTTGGGAAATATTGGTATTTTGGGTAATTTTTTTTTATTTTAAAATCCTAAAACATTAAATTTTAATTGAAATTTTAAAGATATTTTGATAAATTAAAGATTTTTTGAATTATTAAACTACATTTTATCAACACGTGAAATGAATTTTGAACTTTCGTGCGTATTTATAGTATTATGAAAAATATAAAAAAAACAACTTTACTTACAACTTCAGAATTGCCCAAAAAGTTACAATTACAATTTCACGATTTCAATTTGAGACTCAAAGACTTAAGAAAATATTTATTTATACTATTACGTAATTTCTTGGTTTTAGTAAAATTTTTAGAATTTACAAAACTTTAGGACCCATAAATTGGGTACAACGTAATTTTGACCAAAAACTTGATAGTCAGATAGACATGGGTACTAGATAAAAAGATACAGTGAAATTTTTTTTTTCAAAATATAAAATTTCTTCGTATGAAGCGAATCGGACGTTTATTGGGAATTTTTAGATTCCGCTCGCCTTCTGGTGGTAAAATATGAATTTCGATATTCGGTACTTACGTTTTTGATTTAACGTATTGGTACATGTTTTTTGAGATTTACTGAAGCTTTAAATAATAAATCTGTTTTTTTAAATATGTACTTATAAGGTACAATAATGCATTTTTAACACAATTTTTGACATTGACAAGTACCTCTATTTATAGCGCCATCTATGCGTACTTAAAATTCCCAATATGAATTTTTATCGTTCTTTTGACATCTACTATCCACTGTAAAAGTGTGTCTTGCATATTATGAAACAGCCTGTATAGGAACGTAGTTTTAGAAAAACGATAAAAACGCATTTTTCCAAAACTAATATACAAGGTGTTTCTAAACATGTCCTTATCTTCAGGAACAAATTCTTTAACCTATTTTAAAATATAAAGTAAAAATACAATTTTTCCTCAAATGCTCCATTTTCGAAAAACAATGTGTTACATTTTCTAATTTTTTTTTTTAATTTTTAACATAACTTCTTTCTTTTTAAAGATAATTTTATGAATACCCAAGGAAGTACCATAAAAAGTGAATTTATATTGGACAGTCTCGTTAAATACAAAAAATGAACGAGTAAAAAGGGTCGATACCCCCGAAAAACTGTACCCTAAAATTTGTTTTGAACGTCATAGTGTTAGCAAAAGTGAGTTATTTTCAAGAGTTGAGCAAATTATCTTTAAAAAATATAGAAGTTATGCTTAAACTTAGTCCACATTGGGCAACAAAATTGTTGACAACATGTTTCTGTTTAAGTATCCCGTCACAAGCAACATGTTGATGGATACTCATCAACATTGGGCGGCATACATCAAAGAATTTTGTTGCTGGTTGCTTGTATCTCTGTTTCCCATTTTAAATGGATAACATCGCTCAGTGTGGACGTTGTTGCCAACATATTGCATGAATCCCAAACCTTTTTTGATATTAGAGGAGCTACCAAACGAAGAACTTCTTCAAAGTCAGTTTTCGTCAATCTGACAAAGTTGCGGAACGAAGTTTCATCATTTAATAGTAGTTCAGACATCAATTTGTTGCCAAGGAAAGTTCCATCTTTTAAAAATTCTCTTTGCCAATATCTTCTTTTTCGTTTTTTGGAATTGGCAGCTATTACAATAAATGCAGCACAAACACCAACAACAACTGCCTTATTTTCGTTCATAATTCAGAACTTGACTGATAAAATGGTGTGGACGCACAACATCACTGACAACATGTATCCGTATACATTGGCTGCAACTGTATCTGTTGGCAACAAATTGTTTAGCAACATAAAATCGATGCTGCCAACATTTTGTTGCCCAGTGTGGACTAAGCTTTTTAGAATTAAAAAAAATTTAGACATTTTAACATTTTGAATTTAGACCATTTTGGTGAAAAAATGTATTCTTATTTTTTATCTTCAAGTAGGTCAAAGAATTTATTCCTGAAGTTAGGCACACATGTTTAGAAACACCCTGTATAATAGATTATGCATCACGAAAAACTAAAATTCTATATAAAAATGCCCAAAAATCTATTTATAGAGGCTTTTCAAATTTGAGCGCTAAACTGGTTTCTACGTAGTGGTAAATTAAAAAAAGCACTGAACAGAAATAGCAATGTTGCCAAACTTCCATTTATGACATCATGATTTTAAGTATATCAAAAATTGTAAATGTTTTCATGTTACAAATAAGGTATTCATCTTCTGTAATAGGTTTTATAGAAACAAGTTCTAAAAAAGTCGATTACGACATTGAAGGGTGTAATAACATGAAATGTGGTGGGTGTGCCTCAAGTATCCACATTGGTCTCTTGAAAAAGCGTGTTGTGTTGTCAGGCGTAAGAAGTTAAAAGTGTTTGTATTGCATTTGATTTTTTAACATCCGTCGCCCCATTCAAGTTCTCGGTATTGGCGAATTGACATTTAGCTTTGAATAAATGAATAAATTAATTAAGAAAGCATTGTTCATTGTCGCGCACATGTTATATATTAACAAGTCGCAAAGATATGAAACCAATCAACACACGTGCGAGAGCGTTAGTGTCTACCCGAACATAACTCATTATTTCGTGTTTTTCATGAAAATTCCGATATCGATTAAAATTGCGGGGGTGTGAGGGGAGAGGGAGGGGGAGAGGGAAAGGTCGTCGAGCGTGATTTCCCAGCGATTCATTAAAAACGCATTTCGAGTCGAGTTTTGTTTGTTGTTGTGGAGCGGGGGGTAATGAAAAGGGTGGCAGTGAGTCAGGAGAGGAGCGGCAACGCCGGAAACGTCTCATATTTTTTCCGGGGTCTGGCTGGGGGGAATGAGGCGTGAGGCGGTACCGCACCGCACCGCACTGTGCGTTTTATTACACCTATACTCGGGACGTGGAGGAGAGTTGCGCGCGCGGTGGCGGCGGAGGTGGCAGCGGCGGCGGCAACGGCCGGTATCGAATTCGCTCAGATAAGTTGCGACGGCGGTTCGATATTCTCCTCCGACCGAAACCCTGCCGCTCCCCCGACCGAAAAACCCCATCCCATCCCGGCGCCTCGCTTCCGATCCTGAGGGATGGGAAAAAGCGGAAGTTCGACTCGTCGATTATTTGGGCCAACCGCGTTTTTGCATTTCAATGCTTCCTTTTTTATCCTGCTTATATCGTTAATAACAATTTTTTAATTTCAAGAGGTTGTTACTCTTGGTTCGCTATCTAAGGCCACAAAAGGTCCAAACTCATTCCCTATTCCAATCCTTTTCATTAAAATAAATGAGGAAGAACTCGGAGGAAATGAAAAGCCCCTCAAAATTATAATTAAAAGAACTTACCGCTTCTTTTACCCTTTACCCCATCTATTCCAATTTATTTTTTCTTTCTCTGGACATGCATTAACGTGAGACGAATCTTCGATATCTTACAACATTGATTTTATTTCAGCCTCTCCAATCAAAATCCTATCAAAGACAACCATCAACAAGCTTCAGCTTATTTCATAAGTTTTTATTGAAGACGTTTTATCAAATGACCAATTACTCCAAAAACTATTTAGACTCGAGAATCCTTAAGAAATTGAAAATATGGAACGAGTTTTCGACCTCAATTTTCCTTCCAACTGGAAAAAATCCATCAACTTTTTTGTGTTTACTTCATCTTCCAATTTCTATGAGAAATTCAATTTAAAATTCAATCTTTGGACGTTTTGAAATAATGAGCCTTTACACAGTAAAAAAATTTTTGATCAATTTTTTTTCTATTTTACGCCTAAGAAATATGATCATAAATAAACGAACTGTATTGAGTGTGTTTACTCGCTATTTCGGAATACTTGAAATTCTTCATGAGGATTCATTCCACATCACCAGGACAAATAAATGAATCCTCTAAGGAAACTCCACAGTGGTCTAGTTCTTCTTCCTCCTCATCCTCGTTGATGAGGATTCTATTTGAAGAATTTCGTCGGGGACAACATTTTGATTTAATATTATGTGTTCCAGCTCCTGCTCCTCACAACTATGTATTCCTACGCCAGTACTGTTCCTATCCATTGTTGGATCTGGTAGTACTCCCTGTAGGAGTGTCAGGAATGATCGAGGCAACTGATTTTATGAAGGTTCGATACCTGTACTCTTCCAAGGATGACTTCTTAGATGGAGCACCATACTTTTTGAGGTTGCAATAATTTTCGGCTCTTTCGACCTTAATTGGTGTCACCTCAGTAGCTTCTTTTATGGTTCTATTCCTTTTGTATAACTTTACTCCTCCTGAAGATTGCGGAGGTATTGAAAGCATGCAGAAACAAAATGTGCTTCTGCCTCAGTTGAGCATAATATATTGCTGTGCAGAGTTTTTTTTTTGCCAGGTTTTACGAGGAACCTGTTACTCTGAAAAAGGGTTGTCACTAATAATACGACTACCAAGTCCACGTTTTCGTCTATAAAAACCACTAAAAAGGAAAATGACTTTTCAATAATTTTAGATATAAGTTTCACATATGCACATCCGCTACTTAAAGGGAATTTATATTATATTCCTCCAGTTTTTGCAACAACAGCTTGGTTAGAATGCTCTTGTGGTTGGCGTTCTCTATCCACAATAAAATCCAAGTATTTTAAGGAGGACATAGCAAATTCACAGTTCTCCACGTTTACACCCACCCAACCCTAAATCAGAGAATATTTTACGTTTACCCACCTCCTTTAACGTATTGATGTGATCCTCGAAGCATGAATTTACTGTCACAATGTCATCGACATAACCAAAAAGTTGAGGTTCTAAACTACGTCCAAATACAGTCTGCTCAGTCTGTAGAGCATGCTGCAATCCAAACGGCTTCATGATAAACTGGAAGTGTTCCATCCCTGGCAAAGCAAATGCTGTTTTTTTCATTAGAATTGGCACTTAGAGGAATTTACAAAAAAACACTTATTAAATCGATGGTGGAGATATATTAAGCATTCTCCAATTTGTTTAAAATATTTTTAAATCGTAGAAGGGGGTATGCATCCCTTTTGAAAAATACGTCCATCGAAAAATACGTTAAAGGGTCTTTATGAAAAATATTAAAAAAAATAACTCTACTTACAACTTCAGAATTGCTCAAAAAGAGTTACAATTACAATTTCAAGATTTTAATCTGAGAATCAAAGACTTAAGAGAATATTTATTTGTACTATTATGTTATTTATTATATTGGTTATAGGATCTATAAATTGGGTACAACTTAATTTTGACCAAAAATATCAAAATTCATAGTCAGATTTTTCAGAAGACTTTTTAAGGATGTCTGGTATAAGGATAGTATTCTCAATTTCAAAAATTCATTGTTTAAGGTAATTCTCTTTACTTTGTTGCAAAAAACATAAGACGAACCTATTACTACCATTGGCACAGACGGATTTGTTTGATTGTGATTTCAGTTCCTATCTAAAATTCTGTTTTGCGACTTTTGTACTTTTTGATGTATTGGTGTAGACATAAAAAATCACAGTACAACTTCTTCCCTGACAGTGGTTCATTAGGAATCGTACGCATCAAAAACTATGTCAAGGTTACTGAATTGTTGAATTTTTCTTCTTGAGGTTTATTTTATAATGAAACATTACAATTACAATAACTTACAACAATAAATAAATAAAATAATGTCAAATGAATGCAATAAAATGTTGGTACTGATTTCAAGCAATAAACCCATCACATTGCAGCCAAAAATCTTGAAATCCACCTTGTTGAGAGCCCAAATTACGAAGAATATGATCCGAAACAGTGATTTTCGGAAATAGGCGATTTTCAGAAACTGATAATTTCAGAACGGTTGAAAATAAAAATTTCTTGTGAGGATGGAAAATCTAGGAAATTTTGTCAACCAATAGTTTTCGAGTTATAAACGAAAAATAAAAAAAGAGTCGATGACTTTTAAGATTTTCACCTCCTAACGACCCCAAACTCATCCCTGAAATCAAAAATTATGCCCCCGCTCCATGCACTTTAAAATTATTCGTTGACTGGACTTGTGATTATCATCGTGGTAACTTAACAACAGTCATCTGTTAAAAAAAGTTAATTAAGATTTGCGGGACGAGACGTATGGGGAGACCAACAACGTTGCCAGACTAGAATATTTGAAAAATGATGTCACGGTTTCAATAATTTAACTTTTAACCCCAAGAAAAAAGTTATAAAGAAATTCATTGGATATTATCTATTATTTTAATGTCATATTCAAAAATAAATAAAAATTAAAAAATAGTGGATAGACTAAAGGTGTCGAGATTCTTACACTATACAGGGTGTCTCATTTGACGTTGAACTGTATGGGTATCTTTGTTATTATTGGAGATAGAAAGTCGGTTAAATGGACAAAGTAGTAGAGATTTTTTCGAATATTAATAATTCATTTACAAAAAATTTGAATATCGCATCGTTTCAACGCTATCTTAAAAAAAAACAAGAAAATGCGATTTTTAGAATATGGTTATAACTTCTTTATTTTCTGTG
Source organism: Stenus bimaculatus (assembly GCA_963971135.1). Taxonomy (NCBI): domain Eukaryota; kingdom Metazoa; phylum Arthropoda; class Insecta; order Coleoptera; family Staphylinidae; genus Stenus; species Stenus bimaculatus. The sequence goes on from OZ020187.1 coordinate 19,286,275, forward strand.
GTACTAAAAAAGTTTTTTGACATAATACAGACAATTTTTTATATACAATGCAGTAAAACAAATGAATATTTTTTTTCGCTAACGGATTGACCGGAAATTAACTTTTTTTTCTTATGACAGCCATATTGGATTTACACATATTCGGAATTAGTATTTTTTTCTGAGTAATTTGATATATCATATGTCATATTTAGAAAAAATAAAATTATTTGATTTTACAAACTAACATTGGACTTTAAGAGATATAAATTGTCAATCACATAAATGTAACTATTTAAAATATTAAATGTAAAATAAAGTTTTGTTCATTTTCGGTCAATCTGTTGGCGAAAAAAAATATTCATTTGTTTTACTGCATTGTACACAAAAAATTGTCTGTATTAAGTCAAAAAAATTTTTTGGTACCACCGAAAATAACGAAGTTATAGCCATATTTTGAAAATCGCCTTTTCTTGTTTTTTCAAGATAGCGTTGGAACGATGGGAAATTCAAATTTTTTGTAAATGATTTATTAATATTCGAAAAAATTTCTACTACTTTGTCCATTTAATCATAAAAATAGTTTCATTTTATTTTAAAAAATTTTAGAAATATGTGTAATTTTTGACGTTAGGTTAGATTAAAAAATCAAGTTTTTTTATTGAATACTACTGCACATGTAATTTTTGTTTTTTTTTGTTTTGCTTTGTCATCGCTGTTTAAGTAGCGTTACTAAACAGCTAATAAAAGCATTAAATTATTGTCCAAAATTTTTATTTTTTTGTAATTTAGTTTTAAGCATTTATTTGGCTAAAAAAACAAATAATTCTTGTATTCAAAAATATTCAAAAATATTTATAAATAATGAAGTTATCTTAGCAAAACAGTTTCAAAAGTTTAACCATAAACTAAGTTAATTTAAAAACGCCAACCCAGCAAAGCCCAAAAATAAAAATAAGATATGTAATAGATATGCAAAAAAATTTCTCACGTTTTTTATTGAAATGTTTATCTAGCTATAAAACAGGCTCTACATAAATATTTGTTTCCTCTGCAAAAATTATTACAATTTTGTATAATGTTGTTTATTTAAGGTGTGTTTATCCAACGAAATCAACGAAATTACGTAAAAACGAAATAAAAAACATATGTTGTTGATGTGAGTACCTAATCACGTTGCTCACGTGATGGAAATTGTTTTCATTCGCCATTTTTTAATTAGCTACATGAAACTTTATCAAAGGCGACGTTATTTTTGTGGTCTCATTGTTTGCTCTGCTTGGCTATCGAAATTCTTTGAAAATTGAAAATGAAACAATAATAAAGTCCGGCGCTGTACGTAAAAAAAACAATTGAAAATGGCTAACGGCAAAACACCTGTAGTTTGAATTGTTTTCCGCGGTTGGTTAGGTTTATTAAAATTAGCCTTGTATGTGATGTAATGTAAGATCGTCGAAATGCATTTTCGTAGAGTGGCTTTGAAATACTGTTAGTAAGACATTAAAGTGCGCGACATTTCATTAACCTAATTTCGGGGCGAAGTAATGTTTTGATTCGGAGGTGGGGAGGTGTAAATAAAAGTGCAATTTAATTAAAAATCCTCCGCAAGTTGGCATTATTGTAAAACCACAGCACAAGAGAAGTAAGTGTGCCGCTTTCTCCCAACATGACACGCGCTTTCTTAGCCTAGAACCGAAGTAGCCTTTCGCACGAGAAACTCGTATCCCGGTCAAAGGCAACGTGCTCGGGATTCAGCAATCTGGCAACAGCGCTTTTATTGATCAGCCACCCGCACGACAGAACCACGATTCCAATTTTCTCCCGGCGCGCCGCGAATCGGGGGAACACAACATACAACATCATACACGAGTGTAATGAAAACCGAACGCGGAAATGCACGAACCACGAAACGCTACGAACGAACGAACGGCTTTTCCTATTTATTTTTTTACCTGCCATTTTTCTAATTTATATTATAAACAAGTCGTAAACGCCAAGTTTTAATGCAAAAGCGAGTAAGTATAAAAATGAAATGAGTTTAGTCGTTGCAATTGCGCACAATTTGTCGTTGGGATAATAAATATTTATAGAATGAATAGGTAATAAAGCAGGTTTAATTGCAGGGAACAAAATACAATAATTCCAGCAAGAGGAGGTCGTTCGGGTGCTCGATCAATGAATCATCCAATCCAGAGCTAGACCGGGCGGAAATTACGCGAATTATTTTTACAAATAATAAAAATACTACGGGTATTAAAAGTAATGATGGTATTAAAAGTCCTTCTTTTTATTACCACCAGACAGACGAGTTCCTCGAGTTTATGCAAAATGATGTTACGCCATGACTCGATGGGATTTCCTATACTCGTAACTTCTTTCACTCAAAACTTATTTTATGTGCAACTGTATAAATAATTACATAGTTTTTTTATTAATCTAAACTTAAGAAAGAAACTAAGACGAAATCTTTAGGGCGTGTTTCCATTTAAAAAACTGAAAAATTAGTGAATTGAAAGGTTTAGTAAATTTTTTATATTTCTCAGTTTTGATGACCTACGTCCTACAAAATGATAACATACAACCATTTGTAATCCTGAAGCCTATGTACTCAATATTTTCCAATTATGTCCATAAAACTTTAACCTAAGTGCTGGGATTTTTTGGAATGTAAGGACAAAAATTCAATCAAATATTAGCTAACTAGTTTCGACTTTATTTCCAAGTTTTCATCAGACCTATAAAGAATATATGCTCAATTATTGTAAAGTCCCCGATCCTAAAATTATAAAAAATCACTATAATTGATTAATATTCAATAGTTTTTTGAATCAAAATTTTTACTCTGAAATATTTTGAACAAATTTTTGATGACCTACACCTATAAAATCATCACTTACAACTATTACACTTTAAAATTATGACTTCTTCCTAACATTTATGAGGACTAGAGTTACTGAAAATTACGAAAAAACTTGTTAGTCGATATTTTTATTAAAATTTGTGATGCTAAAACCTATTGTACTCAAATATAATTAAATATTAGAGAAAATTTGAAGAGGAAAAATTATCTCTTATTTGAATATGGTATAATCGAGGGTATAATGTATTACTTTGAATTTTTAAACAAAAAGTACTCTAATATATTTGGTATTTATACAGGGTGTTCCGAAATTAGGCGCCCAACGTTTAGGAGGTGATTCTACAACTAATTTTAGGGAAACAAAATTAAATATTGTAAAACTGCAATCGTTTCAGATCAGTGCATTTTACTCCAAAACGGTGCGTTCTACCGACTTCGTATAAGATTACCTTTTTTGTCCAAAATTAATTGGGGAACATTATAATAAACTTTATTTTTATTTTTTACTAGCCATAAAAAAGTTAGGGGTATTTTTTATGACAACCCTCCTCAAATCTACCCTTACAAAGCTTCTGAGTAAATTGAAAAATATCAGGAAAACTTATCCTCTTGACTCACAAAATTTCAAATCTCTACAATAATTCGTCTTCAATTAATCCTTCCCTTAGGAGGCGAAATCGGATATAGGTTTATATAAACTTTTTTTCTTAAAATTGGTTGTAGAATCACCTCCTAAACGTTTGCCGTTTAATTTCGGAACACCTTGTATATGTTTTATTTTTTCTATACAAAATACTTTAGTCTATATTTTTTGGATATTTTTTAGTAAACTAAAAATTTCTAAAAACTACTCCTACATTTTATACCTTTTTTCTACTAAAAGCTCAAAAATTCCACAAATAATAATCCTGATTTTTTATTATTTTTTTTTGTATTAAAGTAAAAATGTTGAAAATTTGTAGAAAATGGCAATATTAAGACTAAGACTGATCTAGCATGAAACTAATAAAATTAAGGCTTCAGACTCCCAAGAGTTTTAAGACCCCCTAATAAAAAATGATATTTTTTTCAAATGATTATTATTTTTAAATTTGTTTATTTAGAAATGATAAATTTGGTCAAATGTAAACTTATCAAAAACAATCACTATTTTATTTTTTTAATCAAACGTCATTAAAGTGCAGCCTTCTGTGACGCTTGACAAGCTTTAACAAGTCATTTTTATATTCGTTGCCTCCATTCGTGCATTTCCGACGTAAATCGCTCACGATTGGGCAAACTTTGTACTTCCAAGGAGTAGAAAGGCAGAGGAGAAATTAGATATATGTACATGACTTTGACGTATGTCAATTAAATGTCAATTTTTGAAATTATTTTTACATAATTATTATCATCAATTTCGATGTTTGGAGAAAAAAATAGCATGTTTTATTCGGAATAAAAGAACTTTCTGTGGCTCGTCCCGTAAACCTATACAAAAAGTCGAGCAAAAAGTACTTCTTTCACTCCTAATAAAACAAACTATTAAATGTAGAAATTATTTCTTTTGGTGTGCAGTTTACATTCAACCATACTTTTATATTTTTTAATTTATAATTATTATTTTATATGTATCTAAATACATATTTTATTTTTGTTCGTTTTATACGTTTTTTATTTCAAATAAATAAGGATACTGACATTTACGATAGCCTGTATATTTGTATTCATATTCATTTTTTTCTATATTTTTTAATTCTCTCAAAAATGTTTAGCTTGCTGCCCCCAAAACCCGATTTCTGCTAAACGAACAATATGAAGTTTTGGACTTATATCCTATACAACTATACAATAATCTAAAATGACAGCTTGAATTGTTATTTGTTTAAAGAAGTCCTGTCAAAAAGTCATAGCTTACTTAATTTAATTCAAATAATATCAAGTATTTCGTAGTGTATTACTTCGAACATGGATTATAATACATCGTTCTAATTTAAAAAAAATGCAATTTAACTGTTGAACAATTCAATATGGCGTCCACTTAAAATAAGTCAGTTGCTATTGATATCTTGAACACCGAGTTTGTGATATTTTTGTAATAAACATATTTACATTCATCTTTACAAATCAAATAACTTATCTGAAACATTTTTTTGTAACTTTTCTAGTTAACGAAATTATCAACTTTGCATTTTTTTGGATTTTTTCCGTATATCTTCGAAATGGCTCGGAATTCTTCATTTGTTTAAACGGCATCTGAATAAGTATAAAAAACTGCAAAACAATGTCCATTTAACGGAATCTGCAATTTTATTAATAACAAAGATACCCATGTAATGCAATTCAAATTGGGAAACCCTGTATACTAAAATTTAAATTTTTTATTTTCATTACTAAAGAAATTATACATATGACCCATGTTTCGTTTCCACGTGGTATACAGGGTGGTGATTATTTCGATGCTCACCATTGGTATCTTTTAAAATGGAAGAGATACAAGGTCGGTTAAATTAAAGAAAAGTTGCGCATTTTTATGGCCATTAAAAATCTGAAAGAAAATTTAAGATATTTAAACTTATTGCAAAATTATGGCTAAAAATCTAAAAAATGTGATTTTAGAAAATAATTTATATTTTCCAAACCATTACTTCTACATCAATGAAATTTGGTACCTTAAAATTGTTTACTATTTTGAGTTAAATGACGTCAAAAAATAATTTTTTGGCCTCCTAGATTCGAAGCCGCGATATTCAACTTTTTTTTGGCAATAATTTTACGAGTTTAAATATCCTAAATTTTCTTTTAGATTTTTAATAGCCATAAAAATGAGAAACTTTTCTCTAATTTAACCGACCTCGTATCTTCTCCACTTTAAAAGATACCAATGGTGAGCATCGAAATAATCACCACCCTGTATACATACATATTATATACAGGGTGATTCGTAACATACATAATTTATTTTGCGCAAATGAATTAATTTTCAAAAAAAATTGTTTTGAACGATGTTGTAAACAACTTTCGTGTTTCTAAAATAAGGTACAGATATTTTTTGATATAATATGTTTGGCAAAGTTTATTATTATTTTTTAAAGAAAATTGAAGCCTCAATTATTTTAAAGTTCCTGGCTCCTGGTGCTCTTCCTAGCTTAAAATTAAATAAATCTCTTCCTGTGAATTATATACAATAGTTTTTTAATTAAAATTTTTACTCTACAATATTTTGGACAAATTTTCAATGACCTACAAAATCATAACTTACAACTATCTAGGCATTAACATCATGACTTTTTCTTATTATTTATGAGGAGTAGAGTTATAACTTCTTAAAAATTAGAGAAAAACCATTTTGCTTAATCTTTTTATTAAAATTTGTAATCCTGAAGTTTATGTACTCAATTATTTTAAAATCCGTGATGCTCTTTCTAGCCTTAAATAAAAAAAAAACCTACCTACACCTTCGATTAATATTCAAAAGTTTCTTAATTAAAATTTTTTACTCTGGAATATTTTGGACAAATTTTTGATGACCTATACCTACAAACTAATAGAGTTACAAAAAACTTCGAAAAAAAAAACTTTTCAAAAATGACCTATTATTTTTTGGTCTTAAGAAAATATGTAGATTTTTAATACACATTTTTAAGTAGGATTTTTGTTTTAGAAAAAAAAAACGATATTTTTAGGTTATATTTTATTAAAAATCACATTTCATTAAAACTTTAAATATTTTTGCAAAGTTTTCTAATTTGTATCGATTTCTTTATAAGAGTAGTAAATTTTCATTTTTTTATGAAATTTAACCAATTTTTTGGAAATAATTTTGTAATGGTAATTCTAAAATAGAAGAGATTAAATTAACTTTTGATTCAAAAATAATTTTTGTTGATGAGTGTTTATGGATGAAATAGTGTATAATTGGATTATGCTTGATGGTACGACTGGTTAATCCCTTATAAAGCGTGGAAACTGCATCAGCAGCCTGCTCTAAAGTAATCCATCATTAGCTTAGTTAAAATTCAATCCTTAATATGCGATTAAAATCTGAAGCTCCCAATTAGTCCAAAAATATTACCCCATAGCTAAAATTACTGTCACATAATTCTAAAACCATCCCAGGAAACGTTGGTGTGTTTTCCAAGCGCAATTAAACAAAATTAATCGTCGAACGCAACGGCAAGCAGAACAAGGCGTTATTTTTCTAATTTTATGCACTGGATGGTCACAACTCACAACCAAAAGTGTGGACGAACATGAGATGAGGCCAAGCAGAGAAGTTCAAGCAATCCCAAGCACCAAAAAGTCGTCTCGGTCCACTCATTGTTTCCACGCGTTTTTTCCTTCATGAACGAGTGCACGCATCTGTCCATTCTATCGTGCTTCCGGTTTTGTTTATTAGGTTGGCACCATTGCTTTGTTCGAAATGCCTCCGGGCGTAGCAATGCACAAAACGATCCGCCTAGTGGAATGCAATTGCACCAACAAAACCGGAACTCTGATAACTGATAACCCTTTCAACGTGTTTCTGAACTTTGCTAATTTTAGATAACAATACCCCGATCAATGTTCAATGTTGGATATTGGCCATCCGATAGGGGACCATCAAAGTTGTCAAAAATCTTATCAATTGAAAGGATTGAAAAAAGAGGAAAGTTCCAACAACGCGTTGAAGTTGCACGGAATAATTTATATGTTGCTGCAGCTGCTGGAAAATTTATAGCAGTCACCTAAAGCTATTTTGAGTTTTCCTTACACCTGATTATTATAGTGCTTTATCTCTTCTTCCTCAGGAATTATTTACAAAAAATTAAATCCATGAGTAATTAAAGTTTAACTCCAGCTTCTTTAGATCTGTGATGATTACAGTTCGTATCTTCCTACATTGTACAATTTTTGAAGAGTGTAAATCATTTTAAGAACCTGTTTTTTTGTTTATTCAGGAAATTGGAGATATCTTAAAATGTCTATAATTAATGCAAGATCGTAAAAAAAAACGAGTTGATTAATCAATTAAGATTTGAAAATATTATAAAGTGATTTATAACGGAAATGCGAAACCTTAAAAATCAAGAAAGTCTTGTAGGATTTCTTGTGTTTTTTTGTTGGTCGCGGAGGCCAAATAAAATTTATTCGGATTTTAGTGAGTGCGTGCGTGTTTTGTTTTATAAACGAGTTTAGGTTTATCTTCGCGAATGGTCCAGCTGGTTTGTGCGCGCGAACTCTGCTGACCTTGTGGAGATACTGTCTGGTCCATAAAACCGTGCATACATTATCTCTCCACAATACACAAAATGGTGGTATTCCGTATGCTTTGCATTGGATTTATTTACTCGTTGTAAAATTAGAACAAGCAGCTTATTCGTTCGTTGTTGCTGAGCTGAACATTCTCAAACTACATGAGACTAAAAAAAATCGCACATTTCTTAAGATTTTAATTATTTATGCAAGAAAACAAGCGAGTAGGTACATAAAATGTTTACACGCTAGCCTAATTTTTATTCTCATAAACTTCCGCGCTCAATAAATATTTATTCCACAAGTGACCTTAGTGACGTAAATAAAACAAACGCGATAATAATATCAGTTTACATAATGAATTCAATGTATGTATACGAGTCTACATTTATGTGTGCACATTTCAAACGTAAAACTGAGAATTTAAGAAAATCCATTTTAAAACAAAAATAAATTGGTTACATTAGCAAGTTACGTAAGGCGCGATTTAAATTACAGCACGTCACTGATTAATCAATAATAAATGGGTTTTATCAGCTTATTTTAAGCATTTGCTGGGAAAATAATTCGTTTTATAACGAATTTAACGAGTGCCTGCCTCGTTCTGATTCTAATCTTTTATAATTTTTTTACATAAATAAAACGTGATTCACGAGGATTTTACTTACGGTAGTGCCTCACCATTACCGTACCGCAAAGTAGTTTTTTGATTAATTTTTAATTCCTATGTTTATACATTTTTTCATTACCTAACGTGTAACGTGTACATTATCTATAAAAAAACTATAGTGATTCAGCTACATTCTAAGTTGTAATATAAAAATAATTACTAGTATTTCATCGATTCAAATTACGGATATAAATATATTTCCAGTACAATTAAAAATAAATCCAAAAATCCCCTCCAAAATAGAGTAGTCTGATTTCATATAACAAATACTTGGCGATAGACAAGAAGGAAACAAACACTTGCTGGAAGGGTATAAAGCTGGAATAAACAAAAACGTAAAATAAACTCATTATCCAGTGAAATTTGACACAGGCTTAATCCAAACCGTCCACGAAAAGTTAGCAGACACATCAAAGCTAGATAAAATAACCAAAGATAAGAACTCGAGAAAAAACAAAGAAAAATAAATCTGAAATTAAAGACGTATTTCGTCTTGATGGGAAATCGGAAATATATTGAGTTATTTATTTGATAATACAAAAACCCGTCGAAATAAATGTTCTTCCAGATAGACTCGACATAACGATTAAAAGATTCTAAGAAAACAAAAGATGCGTGAGACACAAATGAATAATGAATACACTGTTGATAACAGCGACCTTGCTTAAAAATTAAAAGATAATCTTTAAAGACCTTTCAAACGATATCCAAGAAGAGAAGGTTAAGTCAGATACTTACAAAATGCATGATATTGATGTGTTTTTAAATTAATGAAGTAAAAGAAATGAAAATTTGTTTAAAAAACAGAAGTACCAAATTTGTTAACAAACGGGAGATTTATGCAATTTCGAAATCTCATCAAGAAATAAATAGTCTAAAAGACGAAATCTTAAATTGTATTCAGTGATGATTGTAACGAATATTAAAGTCTTCAAGAAACCAAGATTTCAGAAAAAAAACATGCACTTGCTAAAGCTGAGGAAAAAGAAAGAATAATGAAGGATGAAGATACAAAAAACAAATAAAGAAACGGTCAGAAAAAAAAAGAGGTTGCGTGACGATGACTACGATTTTGTCCAACAATTAGAAAATAACATCAAAGACTTTTCAGACAAACTTCAAGAACAGAAGGATAAAACCAATATAGACAAAATGCATGGATTGATGATACATTTAAATTTAATGATGTGAAAGATCTGAATAAAAGATGACCGTAAAGAAATGAATTAAAAGAAACGTAAAGATGAGAAACAGAGACATCATCATAGATAAGAATAAAATTAAGTCACCGAAAATTAAAATGGAAGAACCAATTGATGCGGTTGATAAATTGGAGAAAAAACATCAAATCTTGATTTGTCTTTATCGCCACAAATCAGAGAACCAATGATTACTCCATTTCCAAATACATCTTCCAAGGAAAAAAATGTGATAAATTCAGCCCTGGTTTTGATCTTGAAATTGATGAAAATGTTTATGGTAATCAAGTCGATATAGGAGTTTGAGACCCCTAAAATTGAAATACAAGTTAATCATATCAAGGAACAAAAAGTCAAAGAGGAGAAAACTGAAATTCTGGAATTAATGGAGTTATTATAACCCAAGAAGAAACTGTCGTTGCAGTTTTTTTGGGGTGAAAAGCTTTGGAAGTAGCCAATTCAGTGATTGCTAAGCAAAGTTCGTAACAAACTAACGTTTCAGAAGAAAATGTGCAGGTTGACGAAGAAATGAGACAAGAAGTTAATAATGAATACAGTGTTGATTACTGCGACCTTGGCAAACAATTTGGACGATCTTTCAAATGAAATTCAAGAATTCAATGTTAAGACCGAGGCTGACAAAATGCACGAAATTGATGATACATTTAAATATAATGATGTGGACGATCTGAAAAAAGACGATCGTAAAGAAATCAAAGTAAAGAAAAAGAAACGCAAGAAAAGTAAAGATGAGAAACAGAGACATCATCACCACCTCCACCATTACGATATGAATAAAATTAAGTCATCGAAATTAAAAAGGAAGATGACATTAAAACTGAACCATTTGATGTGGTTGAGAAATTGGACAAAGAAACAACACCAAACCTTGATTTATCTTTATCGCCACAAACGAGAGAACCGATGATTATTCCAACTCCAAAAACTCCTACATCTTCCAACGAAAAGAAACGTGATAAATTCATTCCTAGTTTCGGTGTTGAAATTGACGAAAAAGTTCATGATAACGCTGTCAAGTCTATATCGGAGTTTGACGCCCCTAAAATCGAGATTCAAGTTAATCACGTCAAGGAAGAAATAGTCAAAGAGGAGAAAACTGAAATTGTGGAAGAAAAACCACAAGTTATTATATCTCAAGAAGAAACTGAAGATGCCGTTGCAGCTCTTTTGGGTGAAAGCTTTGGAAGTGGCCAATTTAGTGATTGTTATAATGAACCTCAAAGTCCTGAAAAAACCAACGTTTCAGAAGAAAATGTGCAGGATGACGAAGAAATGAGACAAGCAGCGCAAAGCCTAAATTCAAGAGAGTTGGAAATCAAAGTGAAAATAATTTAGAAATTGATATGGATACTGAAGAACAAGAAGAGGTTGCTGTAAAATATGAAGCACCTCGAACACCTGAAATGATTGACTTTTCTCAACCTCCAAAGACTCCTGATATTCCTAGCTATTTCAGAAAAGAATCGCAAGATAGGAGCATGCCTAATATTGGTAGCCCACCATCTTTGACTCCAATAAAACCACCACCGGTTGCCAGTGATGTCAAGAGAACTCTCGATTTGGATATGAAGAAAATTGAAACAACTACAAGAACTGTAATTACTCAATGGAGTGAAAAGAAAGAACCCACTGGCAGTCTTGAGAGAATACCGTCTCTTGCCATACAGAATAAAAAACTTTAGAATCTAGAAAAATGATTTCCACAAACTTTCTTCTGCTGAAAAATATTAGGGCAAAAATACGATATTTTGGAAATATCAAGTATATCGAAAGTTATTTTAAAAACTAAATCTGCGGGTGACGATCTTATTTATGTTACGCCTATTGAGAGTTTTTTGATAAAATTGATGAACACCATAATTCAACGAGACATGAAGGTAGGAAAGTGCTTCATAACTTTATAAAAAGAAATATACTATTCCAAGAGTGGCAGTCGATTTATACATATGGAATTGTGTATGACTTGCAATTTGAAAAACAAAACAAAAACATGCTGATTTAAGGGTAAAACCAATAACATCTAAATATTTTAATGTAAGGGGACAAATCTTCCTTTTTGATTTTCAAAACTGTATCGTTAGTGAATATAAAAAAACTTAAATTAAAAGGACCATTTCACTAAATGCTTATACTAAAAACACCTCAAGACGAAATGGCTGTAGAAGTGGCCTTTGAATTGCTGAAAAATTTTCTTGACCAAAGGGCTCCAGTAATACTGCAGAGTGATAATGGATGAGAATTCATTGTGGAGGTCATAAATGAACTGGAATATCGTTCTCGAACGACCTAGACTTCCCCAAAGTCTAAATTCCTTTGAAAGGTTAAATTAGGATGTAGAGCAAAATGTTAAGAATTTGAATGAAGGAAAATAAAACCGCAAAGTTGTTGTTACTTTGTGCGGTGGCAGAAAAATACTTGGTGTCATCGTATCATGGAAGAGTCTATATGGAAATGAGCCGAAAGTAGGTTTAAGACCTACAAATCTGCCATCAGACATAATAATTGATAAAATATTAACAGAAGAGTTAAAAAGAGTAAGTAATAACATAAATCATTATATCATCTAAATAGATTGTGGTTTGAGGACCAAACATTCCTTAATCGTGACAAGTTCCAGTTTAGGTTTAAATTTAATTGATAATATTTCTCTTCAATGGCTTTCAAAGCTTGATAAAGATTGAAACCTAAACGTGTTGCGAATTATAGGAGTTTTAAGAGAGTTTTGTCATCAAACCATAACCTAGTTGAATGATATATGAAAGTACACGTTAAACGTCGATTATAAATCATAATGATCGAAAACCGAAAGCTATTTGTCTAAAAACTGCTCCGTCAAAATCCTTTTGCCTAGCTAAATACTATAAGCCTAGGCAAACATAAATTAAAACTATTTGCCTGAAATTACCATTTTCCTACGACACATTCGCATACTGAAAAAGATGATGATGCAGTAAAGAAGGAAGCATTTTAAACACCTAAATGATTACTACTTAGCACTTAACCAAACCAACATTAAACAAATCAAAGAACATAATAGCTTGTAGGAGAGAAACTTTGGTTTTTTTTATGGATAACACTATTATTTGAATTCAGTGGTCAAGGTTCCTGATGATTGTAAAAATTCAAATAAACATAAAACACCACATATGATGAAAAGAACTTGCACCTTCCACTGAATGGCTTTGATGTCTTTGTAACCAATTCGTGTGCGTTGTTTGAAAGTTGGGTCTTTTGTTTTCCCTTGAAATGCAGTGGTAGATTGGAAATCCGCCTTCTTGGTGATTCCTGCTTTTTGCTTGGTTTTTCATTTGGAGGAGCAAGAGTGACGATCATCGTCATCGACAACGTTTTCAGGATGTCTCGTAGCGATGAGTCAGCAGCTATTTAGTTTTGCCGATCGGAGGATCGTGCAAAAATAACAAGTGCCCATAAAATATACGCAACGTGCGTGACCTGGCTGCTCGTTGCTCGTGGCCACTGCTAAAGCAAGCACCGACACACGAAACGAAATTCTTGGCATAAATTTCCAGAGCTCCTCATTTTTCGGTGCAGGGTGTGTCGCTTAATTGATTTTCACCCCGGGTATGCGCCTGCAGTGTGCTGCCTCTCGTCTTTTATTTTTTCGCTAGGAAATGCTTGGCGCATCTAGAATGAGCCAGAGCAAACGCACGCATCTCTACGCGGCCAGGTTTCGTTGTTTCTCATTATAAATCATCAAGAGCGCCTTGCACTGACGTCACTGACAGCAACGATGTGGCAACGCTCTGCAACGGACCAGCGGTGCCTTCACTTTAACCCCCTCTTCCCAAAAGATAGACTCACTTGTCCAACTGTACAACCCCCACCTTCTAGTCTAAGTCGAGTGTTCGTACCCAGTACCCAGTTACAATATCTAGTGTTACGGGGTCCAGTTTTACTAGGCAGCAAGTTTTGGTATCGCGAGGAAAGCAGTTTTGCTTTTCTAAAACACAACTTGCTGCTAACTTGTAGTATTTTATATAATATTTTTAATTAAAATTAACGGTTTGCTTTCAGAGTTAAGAACAATGCGTCTAGTAAGTAATAGTATCAAAGTTTTCAAAGAACAAAATTGAAAATTAATTCAATATTATCTTGTGTTTATCAAACATTAATACTAAAAACTGTTATTTATTAAAATCATGTTAGTCTTCTAAGGTTTTCTTCATTTTAGTACAATAATTTAAATTTCAAATCAATTTATGAAAACACGGTATTTATGAATTAGTAATGGCAATATAATTTGCCACCGGTTGTTAATTAATTGGCTTCTAAGCTATGCTTAATATTTTTTGAATTATTAATTTCTGTGTTTATTAATATAATAAAATCACCTTAAAACTCGTTAATTTCTAATGATACAGTTAAACATTTTTAAATTAATTTACTAATTTTATATCTTTTTGTATTAAACAAATTACAGTTACTAATAATGTTTTTAAGAAATCAGGACACGTAATAGCAACAATTTAATAACTATAAGGTTTTCTCTACCCACTCAGATAATTATTGTTGCCACATGTCTTCCAACTTCACCTAACATTGACACATTACTTTTCCAAGAAGGCTTTTGCTATTTATTTTAAAGAAGTGAATGCACCAAATGTCAAAGACATCATGAAACTTGTGCAATTTAAGAGCAATTTCCTAAACGAAAAATATAGTGGTTTAGTTCTGCAGTCATAAAAGCTAGTACGAACAACATTTTTGTATAATTTTTTTTGTAAATGATTTAGAAGTCATTTCTTTAATTTTTGCCAGAAGGAAAAAAAATTGGAAAATGTACAAAAAAAAATATATTGATCTAAAAGTACCTTAACTTTGGACCCCTCTAATTAATTTTGTGCTAGGTTGCAGAAGATAACTCTGTGGCAAGATGTAGCCTAATCAATTTAGATTATAAATCTGAAAAAAAATTGAAAATCTAACGAGGGAAACTTGAGTTATGACTGCAGAACTAATGCTCGATTTCATGATTTTTCACAATTTTTCCTCCCAAACTCGCGCGCCCTCTAGTGATCCGCATTAATTATTTGGTCATAATTTGCAAAGAAGCTCCAGAAAAGTGGGATGGATTTTCAATTCCTTGGTATTATCTCCAACGGTTGGGTCCCAATCATTTGCTTAACATAGAGTTTGTTAAATAAAAATATATTTTTTTTCAATTTTTGTCACAGTTTTCATATTTGGTGCCATCTTATAAGTAAATGAAGAAAAGTTTGAAATTGAAAACTCTTGTTTTAATTTTAAGGTCAGCTTCCTGTGCTTAAATTAGGCACGGTGTGATGCATTTCTTTGTTTCTCGAAACGCTAAATTTAGTTTCACAAAAAGGAGGAAGCCCGCTCGTCGCCATCCACCTTGACAAAAATTGCGGTGCAGGCGGTGGCCCAGTGTGTGAGTGGACGTGAATCCCTGGGTTTGTGAGTTTCGAAACCCGCACCTCAATGCGCTTCGAATTGAACTGCTCGAGGGGTGGGGAAGTTTTGTGCCCGCAATTTCGTCTGCTCTGATGATTTCCTAGGAGGATTGAGCTGGCCGACTGGAACTTTACGCCCGACCGCCCATTTCTTGTCGATTTTTTAGACGAGCCGCGCCCTCGCCTCCACTGGTCCGCAATACTCGGAACTTGAATGCCGGGCTACTGCGCATGCGTAGTACTCGCGACGCGATGGTTACCCGGCAATGTTCGCACTCTCCAGGGGCGGCGGGTGGGGTGGGGTTTTGGGTAATTGTATCATTCCAAAGCCTGCGAAACAAAAAGCGAATCGATAAATTACGCAGTGTTCCACTTTTTATAAAGCACCCGAGAATAAAAACACAAGTTTTAATTAACACACATCCAACCAAATAAAATCAAACTAACAAACATTAATTAATTAGTACATCATTGTGGTAAGTGGCTACTACAAATTGTAGCTGCAATGCATGGAATTTACATTTCACTCACTTCAAAATCTAACTAGGTATGCGAAATCACTCTAAATATGACTACAGAGAAAAGTACTTGGTTTAATCCCAGTTAGAATCAAAAATCTGAAGCAGAATGGTGAAGGTGAATCCTTTGCGGACTGCGCCAGCTTAGTAATCGTACGTTTATGATAAGTTGGAGGGGGAAAGCGGGGTTGCCAGTTGTCATGCGTTTGTTGCACCAATAAAATAAGCGATCGGCCCGGACGGAATGTTCTTGGCTTTTTCAAACTAGAAGAGAGGGTAAAATTGGAAGGAGTATTTCTGCTGTGGTAGTGTAATTTCGTATCTTTGAAATAAATCGTAAGAGGGATTTCAATGAGAAGCAAGGATCTTTTATTCCCATTTATCAGAATATGGTACATAAAAGTATAGAATGGACCATAATCATTATGTAATGAAAAGTAGAAAAAGTCGTCTCTAATAATTTTTTACAATAAATACATCGTCACAACATGTAATCCTAAACCATTTGATCGTAAATATGAAAAATGAGTAAATTTCCAGCAATTACGTTTTGAAAAAGCACTCTATGCGCTTTGTTTACGTGCACAAATTAAAAATAACAATAGCAACGGCGATGCATCAGTTACATAATTCGAAATAAACAAATTGTGGATTGTGATGAAAACAGCCGGATGCGATCGTTGCCAAACACATTCCGACCTAATGAAATAATGCAATTAAAACAAAAATATGTCGTAGGTTATTTTCATAAATTACATCTCGGCACCAACTAAATTTACTACCTGCAACAGTGCTTACGCAACAATATCTACTTGGAGATTTAGCAATCAAGGAACAGCAATATTAATCACTTTAATGTTGTGTACGTTGATTTAGAGAAGGAAGAAAGAATTGAGGGATTTCATTCAAGAAAAGGATAGATAAATAATGAACCTAATTGAAAATAACTGATATTCATGAAAAGACAAAATGAATTATTGTTGCTTTTTCTAAAATTCCATTGACTATTCAACTCACAAATGATTATTTTTTGTGACAAGTAAAACGTCAAAAATATCAGCGAATATTTTATGACGTTTATGTCAAATTTCAATAATTTTGAAGTTGGCTGTCAAATTTTGCACAAAAATGGAAAATAATCGTGAAATAGTCCCTTAAATACGCACTCTTGTTCAAATTATAAGTCGAATATTTTTCATACATTACCACGCATATCATTTGGGACTAAAGCCCACGATCACAAAATTTTTCCGTTCCACTAGCTCAAAACGTCATCATTCAACAAAGGACCACAGAAACCCACGAATAAATACGGTCGTTGTGAGCTTCTTGCGGTCGCCATCGATGACGTTTTTATGCACGAAAGAAACAACCGCGGTCTTATGTGGAACGACTTTGCGGTCGTCATGGACGTTGCGAGTCTTTAGTGGAACGCGCCCTCAAATTTGACCACTCGTGATATTACATATGAAAATATCACCTTCCTAAACTTTCCAAATGTTAACTGTACTCTGTACTCTTTTAGTAAATTAATGTTTTTCATTTATTTTACAGGTATGGCCGTGTGCAAAGCGTCAAATTGCTACCGAGGGGCGGCAAAGAGGAAGCGTGCGAGATGGCGTGCACGGTGGCGTTCATGGACATCAAGAGCGCGTCCAAGGCACATACGGCCGAACACAAATTGGATGATAGAACTCTGACCACGGAGTACTATGAACCAGCCGCCATTCCGTCCTCTTCATCGCCGCCGAATGCGTCCGCCGGATACGCCACGACTTCACCGTCGAACACTAGATTTCCCAACGGACACAGGTACTTTCAAAAACCTCCATCATCATTTATTTTTAACAAAATATCACCACCATTTGTTATCCCTCTTCTTTCATTTCAACTTTATCCAATTTATAAAAAACTCGGTACCTACTACATATATTTATGTTATGGCTTGTTCTCCACGATCCAGCATTTGGAACAAGCTATACAAAATATATGTTAGGGTGCCCACGTGCCCATCATGCATAAAGCAGAGCCTTAAAGCAAAGCATTAAAGTAGAGCACTCATGAAAGAGCATAATAGTGATAGGCCAGTCAAATTACCATTCTACTTCGAAAAAATTAGAGGAAAGCTGGAAATCGTTTTTATCACTTTATTTTTCGTAAAAAAAGAACATATTGAGTTTGTCCCAATTTTTGTACAATGCTCTATGTGCTGTGAAGAAAAATCCAAGAAATTTTCGGCCATTTTGCAGTTTTTTCAAATTATGCGTCTAGAGGAAAATACTATTCTTTGCAATTTTAAATAGTATTAAATTCTGCATCGATTGAGTACCCAACTTTTAAATTTACGCGTCAAGATGTTGGAGAAAACTAGAGTCAAAAATTGCCCCCTTAGAGAAACAAAAATTTTCTTTCGTATATACCGATATTTAGCACGGGATAACTTTCTGAAGACAAACACAGGCATTTACAATGTCTCTCAAGAGTTGTTGTTCACGAAATGTGTAGAAAAGCATACAACAAGGAATCAAACATCAATGCTGTAATTTCCGGTAATTCTCAGTAAGAGAACTAGACAATCTTCAGCCGTGTTCGATTTTAAGAAGAATTGCGTGCTTAATGGTGAAGATGCAGCATCTGATTTTGAAAAAAAAAACCTGAAAATAAATAATGAATTGCGCGATAGCGTACATCGTATGATGACTCTGAGATTCAAAAACAATCTTCTGGAAGTTGCTAGAAACAGGGGTCAACAAGTTAGTAGTCGCATTGGAATTGTATCAGATCTTGTTGCTTCTGAAGCCAAGTATCATAGAGGATGTGGAAAACGATTCTTCAAACCTCTCGCATCTAGCAGTAGCAGAGGGGCCCCTCTGGACCTGGATGATGATGTTACACTGCAATCGAGGAAGATGAATGCCAGTTTAACCTGATTGAAATCCTTCAAGGCTATTCACAGTACGTTCCGCTGATAGCAACAATCAAAAATAAACTTTTCGAGAAATATGACAATAATATAATTATACCCAGAATTTCAGCAGGAAGTAAACATAAAAGTACAATAGTATGTTTCAAAAATACTGGGTACTCAATACTGTCAGACAACTGGTACGCCTCAAAGAAACAGAACAATCAAGAAGAATGTCTTCGTGTGACTCAAGCTTGTGCAGATCGAAAGCACACGATCTCAAAAATTATCCTAAACCCGTTGGTTTCTTGGATAACATTGATGACGATATTCATGAATCTCTTTTGCTGCTTCTGCAAATAATAACTGTCCCAAGATCCCGAAGGAATAAAAACGTGGACAAAGGAATAGAAGTGAAAACTGCTGTACGTGTCAAAACAATCGCTCACGAAATTATCGCTGCTACAAGGGCAAGATCATTCATGTCTCCTCTGCAGATCGGACTTGCAGCATTTCTGCATAGAAAATATGATTCGCGAGATTTGCTGTATGTTCTATCAGCGCTAGGATTTTGCAGCTCATATATGAATGTACAAAACTTGGAATTATCTTGCATGCAACAACCTACGTCAGATGTGCCAAGAAACAGTTTTCACCAGTTTGTGTTTGATAATGCCGATGATAACATAGACAAGATTGATGGTTTGAATACTTTCATGCGATGGGTGGCATCCAGTGCATTACTCCAAAACCTCAGAGTGCTTTCTTTTGAAAAGCTTTTCAAAAATTAATCAGTACATACAAAATAAAAAATTTACATGGAGAAAACTCTCGATCGATGCAGAATTTAACGCTATTAAACTTATATTATAGCCATTTTTAAGTTGTTACATTCATTAGAAAGTTATTCGGTGCTAAATATCGGTTTATCCGAAAGAAAATTTTTATTTCTCTAAGGGGGCAATTTTTGATTTAGTTATCTCCGAGGTTATCTCCAACTTCTTGAGGCTTAAATTTAAAAGTTGGGTATTCAATAGACGCAGAACTTAACGCTTTTTAAAATTGCAGAGAATAGTATTTTCCACCAGACGCATAATTTTGGTTGTTTTAAAAAAAACTGCAAAATTACCGAAAATTTCCTGGTTTTTTCTACACAGCACATAGAGCATTGCACGAAAAGTGGGGCAAACTCAATATGTTCTTTTTTTATGAAAAGTGATTAAGACGATTTCCAGCTTTCCTCTAATTTTTTCGAAGTAGATCATATTTTTGAGCTTATTTGAATGGCCTATGAGGCAAGGTACACATGCTGACCATGCATAAAGTAAAGCAAGAGCAATTATGAACTGCCTATTTCAAGTGCCGATAATCGGAATAAAATTGACCGTTTTTAAGAATGATTTTTCAGAGCGTTAGCATGCTTTGAAAAATTTAAAACTCATACGCCTCTTAGAATGAACATCCCTCTTTATGACGGAGCTCGAATTTTTAAAATCGAATGAAAGAAACACTTTTTTCGTGAAGAATGCCAGGGTCAAATTTCGTCGCTTTTCAAAATGATGTCGATCGATAATTTTCGACATCTTTTTTAAAAGTGTTACCAAACTTCGAAAAATTTAAAATTCATACATCTTTTAGAATAAACATTCCCCTTTACGATACCCCTCTAATTTTTACAATCGGACGAAAAAAATACAAAAGGGTGTTGTATCTCTGCCCATTTAAGAGCGTGTGTTCCGTATAGAAAAATCGTTGCGCTAAGCTTCAGTACAAACTAAGCACCTTAGAAAAATATTTTTTCTACATATGACATGTTTATAAAGAGCCAATGAAAGTGTTCAGATTACATTTTCATATTGTACAAAAAATAGAAGTTTTACGCAGTCGAAGAAAAAAAAAATAAAAATTAATAAATTAACTTTTTGTCCTGAACAATGTCAAGAAAATTTTTTAACTTTAATTATTGTTTTCGCCGAATTAAATTTTTTTGAAAAATAACAGAGATATCTTGCGCACAAATCTTAAAAAATGTCCCGTAAAGTGCTGCCGTCTATACGCGCGAGCCGAATTTATTATTCTGTAATTCGGAATGGGGAATGTAAAAATCGCGTGGCTAAATTGACTGCTGTACTGTCTGCTGTCGGGGGGACATAGCCCATTAACAAATAGATCCAGGCGGGTTAAAACCACGATCTTTAAAATTTTATCCTCTAAAACATACTAAAATTTGATGAGATTCGGGCTAACTTTTGGATATTTAGAACTTTAGAGGGTGAAATCAAAATAAGCTTTGGGGGCGAATATCTTTTTTCGGTGTGGTCCGATTAGAAAGTAGCATCAACACTTTCGTCTTGGAATTTAATCAACCATCCACCTACAAAATTACAGCTCTCCATGCAAAAAATTCTTTTTCGGAGTGAAAGAACGTGCTGTGACCACTCAGATCCAAAAAGCAAACAGACTTGCTTTATGAATCTTCCTCGTTCATGACTTTACTCTTGCATGTGGAGCCGCATTGAAATGCATTGGTTTGATTTTTCATGACTGCTCTACTTTAATGCTTTGCTTTAAGGCTCTACTTTTAGGCTAGATTGGCATGTGGGTACCTTTACATTGGTACCTACTCCACTAAAACATGATGTATAGTTGTGCACAATAAATTTTGCAAAAGAAATAGACGCAATTGGAATTTGAAACTTCATAGAAAGGAGTTGTAGCTTTTGTTTGCCTTAAAAGGTGCTTAACATTTCGTTCTTTATCTCTAGATTAATGATGATCGTGTAGTAAAATCGTGCTTTATTAAATTAAAGCCGCATCTAGGCGTGAAAAGGCGCGCCCCTTGCATACACCATGCGCAAGTTAAACAAAACACTCGTCCGGACGGATGTTTTTTTTAGAAAATTTATGTTTTTAATCTAAAAGTGGGAATGCGTAATTATACTTGTACTTGTAATTGATGAGGTAGTGGATTATTAATTAATTTGTATGTTTTTTCAGTACGGCTGAAGAACATGGTAATTTCACCGAAAGATTTTATGATAGAACGAATAATACTAGGGTACCCGAAAATGAATATATTCGAAGAACGGGTTATCACGAGGCAAATAGGGCAAGGACTCGCGATAGGAATTTTAGAAACGGTCCTTATAACAGCTTGGTGGAAAGACACCGGACGGTCAACAATAGTTGGACGTTCGACGGTACCGCCACCAATAGGTACAATAACCAGACGAACGATACAGGGTATAACACGACATCGACGGACGTTAGCGATAGGCGATCAGAACAAAGTACAAAGAAGAAAACGAAATCGCGATCGGGAAGTAGAACGCCGTCGCCTTCAGGAAGCGCCTCCTCCAGATCTCCGTCGCGCTCGCGTTCAAGAAGTAGCAGCAGCTCGACCAGCAGCAGCGTCTCGAGGGAGACGAGCTCGACGGGATCACCAAAGTCGAGACGATTGCAATCCAACAACTCCTCGCACCAGCCGGTGGTGCATTCGGAAGACAGGCGACCGTTGGCCATCTGCGTTCGCAATCTACCTCTGAGGTCTTCGGACACGTCTCTAAAGGACGGACTCTTCCACGAGTACAAGAAACATGGAAAAGTTACGTGGGTCAAAGTGGTGGGTCAGAGTGCGGAGAGGCACGCGATAGTTTGCTTTAAGAAACCGGAGGATGTCGAAAAGGCCCTCGAGGTGAGCTACGATAAACTCTTCTTCGGGTGTAAAATTGAGGTGGCACCCTACCAAGGCTTCGACGTGGAAGACGTCGATTTGAGGCCCTACGAGGCCGAGATCGACGAATTTCATCCGAAAGCCACTCGTACCTTGTTCATCGGCAACTTGGAAAAGGACGTGACAGCCTCAGATCTCAGAAAACATTTCGATCAGTTCGGTGAAATTATCGAGATTGACATAAAGAAGCAAGGTGCTGTGAGTTCGTACGCATTTTGCCAGTATAGTGACATTGTAAGCGTCGTGAAAGCAATACGGACAATGGACGGTGAACATTTAAACAATAATCGTATCAAGCTGGGGTTTGGAAAATCCATGCCGACGCCTTGCGTCTGGGTGGATGGTGTTAGTGATAGTGTTACCGATAAGTACCTGAGTATACAGTTTGATCCGTTCGGCATAGTCGGACCTACGTTTATCGATAGGGAAAAGGGACAGGCGCTCATTTTCTTCGATCAAGTCATCAACGCCCAAACGGCGGTTAACAAAATGCGCGGGGTCAACCTTAGAGGCCGTAAAATCCAGGTCGATTTTGCTAGTCGAGAGTGCCAGGAAGCTTTTTTCGAAAATCTAGAGAAGCAGGGACTCAGCTTCGAAAGACCCGGTTTCGAAGAGCGGAGGGATTCTACCACCAGAAATTTTGAAACTTTAAGTGCGAGCAGGTTTTCTAGGTATGTTAATTAATACAACTATTTCTGCACCTATCACGAAATCTTTTAAGGCATGAAAAGTTAGAAACGATTGTTAGATATTGAAGTTTCTTGTTGTCCTCACGTAAATTTATTTTACATGTTTATATGTAATCGTCAAGTCCGAGATGTTTATATTCTATTTTGTTGCAGGTACGACACGCCGACGAGGCCGAGAACTGCATCGTACAGCAGTCGAACGGGAGCACCTGCAGGTCAAGTCAACGCGACAGCAATTCCATCGCCCGGAACTCCTGGTTCTGTAACGCCGCGAGGAGCCGGATCAAGATCCAGGCTGACCCGTTACGAGTACTACGACCAAAACAGCACGGTTGTTGATTACGCAGAACGCACTCTTCGCAGCTACGACGAGTACAGCCAAGGAAGCGCAGCTTCGCAAGAAGATGTCTACGATCACGAATACGTATACCACGAAAGTCCTTCGCATCTGGAAGTGTTAGAATCCCGCCTCCAAGCCGGCGATCACGTCATTCTCCCGTTCGCCCAGCCGGACATCAAAAATCTTCAAAAAGAACGGGTGCTGCTTCTGGAGCAGCTCGAAGAGTGTCACAGTTCAGGAGACGAGCTTATAGGTCCGAAAAAGCGTTTCAAATTGGACCACTTGGACGGGACCGTGACTAGTGATGTTATAATCGAAGCGAATCGCGATCATAGAAAAGTGATGGAAGTGCGGAGGTCTTCGGACGCTAGCTTAAAACACTTGTCGCGACGACCCAGTATAGACGGTAAACACGTGGGACACGAGCGCGGAGGCTCCTACTTGCCTCACGCGGTGTGCAAACGGCGAAAAACGGCCGGAAGTGATAGTGGAAAAGTGCACCATTACGAAAGTTCCGAAAGCGTGAGTGGTTCCAGGCCGGGAACACCTTTGTGCGACGAAAGACCCGAGAATTTTGCGCCTTCCGAACCGAGGAGGATACCACGCGAAAGAGAAGGTCCTCTCACCTTACCTTTGCCTCGGTTTGCGTCCCAATTAATGGGAAGGGCGAGTGTGTCAGTGGCGGGCATTAAAGGTCAGAAAGAGAATATTCTCGCGAGTCCGCCTGCCGCAGTTACGAGTCCTAGAATATCAAATCCTAAACCTCCTAGTCCAACGCCGGTACCACCACCAGCATCTCCTCCGCCTAGGCCGCCCTCGTTAAGTTCCAACAGTAGTGATAGTGACGGTGCGTCGCCCACGCCTTCTCTAGACGAAAGAATAAAATCTTTAGACGAGAGGTACGAAAAGTGGTCTGGCTCTAGGGCGCTGAGCACGGCGGGGATCGACGCTTTAGCTAAACTGGACATGTCCAGGGACCGTTTTAAATTTAGGCATAAATTACTCGACTTGGACCTCAAAGAGGTCCAACCGAGCGAAATTGTTAAATCTGTGATGGCGAAGAGGTCCGTCTTTGACGAAGACTCCAAAAGATTGGAAAATGTTGGCGAGAAGTACGAACCTAAAGACTTCAACTTGTACCCAAGAACACCAGTTACAGTCCAAACTACAGTACCTGCAACCACTTTATCCACACTACCTCTTCTTAAGGTTTGCACTAATCTTTTGCCGAAAACACCTACAATGCTTTCACCAAGATCTTCAGGTACGATATCCTTGTTTTAATTATTATTTTATTTTCTTTTTAATACAATCAAACAAAATAAAAATACAAAATGTTTCTTTGTAGGAACGTCTTTGACGCCGGCAAAAGGACTACAATATCCGTTTCCAACTCATCCACCGATGCAGCAGTCACCTTCGTCGAGTGGCACGTGTACGACGCCAACTCCACCATCCCAGCCGCCCACAAGTACAACCCCAAGAAGCACCCACGGTGAAAATAGACTGAAATCGTGCGCGAATGCTTCAAGTGATAATTGGACACCTAGCAAAGTCAATGTAAATAGAAGTGTTTCTAGCAGTGTAGTAACAAACAAACCTAGTGATGCCAATAAAAACATTCCTCCGGTCGCCGAGTGCGCGTCTCCCGCGTTACAAAGTGACACGAAACCGAAAACCATCAAAATTACGAGGAGAGACTCGTCGAGCAGCGAGTCAAAGTCCAGGAGGAATAGTGAGACTGGCAGGAGGCCGGAAGAAAGTGAAATTTGTGATAACACGGAAGTGGACAGGTTAGAAAAAGTTCGATTGGAAAATGAGAAAATCGAAAAAGAGAATGCTGAAAGAGAGAAAGCCGAAAAGGAGAAACAAGAGCGCGAACGGGCGGAACGCGAAAGATTGGAAAAAGAACGAGATGAAAAAGAACGGCAAGAAAAATTGGAAAAAGAGCGCTTAGAAAAAGAACGTCTTGAGAAAGAACGGAAAGAGCGAGAAGAACGAGAAAGGCGAGAGCGAGATGAAAAAGAACGTCGAGAACGCGAAGAAAAAGAATTGCGTGAAAAAGAACAGCGCGAAAAAGAGGAAAGAGAACGGCAAGAACGAGAAAGGCGAGAGAAAGAGGATAGAGAAAAACGAGAGCGTGGGGAACGAGAAAGGCAAGAACGAGAGCGACGAGAACGCGAAGAGAAGGAACGAAGAGAGCGCGCCGAAAGAGAGAAACGTGAAAGAGAAGAACAACTGGAAAGGGAACGTCTTGAAAAGGAAAGACGTGAAAGAAGAGATAAGGAAGAGAAAGATAGGAAGGAAAGGGAAGAACGAGAAAGGCGCGATAGGGAAGAAATGGAGAAGGAAAAGAGGCGCGAAAAGGACGACGAGCGCAAGCACAAAGACGACAATCATGACAAGCGCAGTGAGTACAGACATCGAGATAACCACAGTGAAAACAAAACAGACATTAAAAACGCCAAAGATGATAAAAATTCAGATAAAAAGGATAATCATATTTCGAGAAAAGAAAATAGGTACGAAGGAGATAAAAGAAAAGAAAACAATCTGCACGATAAAACCAAAAACTTATTCAATGAAATACGCGAGACCAAAGACAGGCCTATAATTGAAAACCATCATGTTGCAGTTGAAGTTGAACGTAAATTAGACATCAAAGATATTGCACGAAAGAAGGAACGTTCAAATAGCATATCCGGACCTGTAGGAATCAAACGACGCCTAAGTTCCCATGAAAGTTTAGATAGCTGCGATGACAGTGCAAAGAAAATCAAACTAAGTCAGGAACATAAGAAAATATCTGAAAGGCGTGATTCCAAGGACACCAACAAAAGCAAACACAAAAACTCCACCAGTTGTAAAATACCAGATGATGGCAAACCGCGAACGAATCATGTAAATGACGAGAAACGCAGAGAAAAAGATCGCGAAGAAAGACACAAGAATAAACATAATAAACAAAAAATTAAATCTAAAAATCGAGAAAGAGATTCAACGAGCGTGCCCAAATCACCACCGAAAGATATGGAATTCTTAGCAAGACTTGATCTTGTCGAAGTCGAAAAGCAAAAACAACGCTCAAAAGAATTTAAAGAAATGAAAGAAGCCGAATTCAAACGTCTTGAAGAACGCAAAAAGGAAATTTTATTAAAAGATAAAGACGATGGAAATAAGAGCGGCGACGAACAGAGAAAGCAAAAACGAGAACGTATCAAAAAATTCAGCAATAGTTCAGACAACACGGATTCGGACGAACCGAAGAAACATTCCATATTTGATATTGTCGATGACGAACCTGCCTACATCTCGATGTATGATAAGGTGAAAGCACGCAGCTGCAAGAACATGCAAAAGCAGGAGGAAGAAAAGCGCCAAGAAAAAATCAAGGCGAAATTTAGTCAACTCAAACAAAGCCGTGCAAAGCGTGAAGATAAGAAGCGATCGACTTCTTGGGACGAAGATTCGGATTCAGATGATCGTGGAGAAAAATCAGAAAGGCATAGAAAGAACAAAATGCTCATCGTTAGTTCGGACGAGGATGACGATGGAAACTTGTCACATAGAGTTAAAAAGGAAATGCTCACAGATTCGGATTCGGATCGTAACCGAACAATAATTAAATCAGAAATAGTAGAAAGTAGTGATGACGATCACATTAAAACTATGCGTAAATTTAAATCTCGAATTACTAGCGATTCATCTGATGACGAATTTAGGAAAATCCAAAATAAAATTAAGAGCGAAATGATCTCGGATAATGATGATCAAGGATTTGCCGATTGCGAAGAAAAATACAAGACTTTAAATGATTACGAAGATAAATATATCAATAAGAAAGAACGCAAAAATAGTAACAAGTCTGATCTCACGCAGCAAATATTTGGCGACAGTAATTCTCCAGACATTAAAGAAGATAAATTCGTTACAAACCGTCGTTATGATAACTCGTCTGCCGATGAAAATATGAAGGTGGAAGTACGGAAAAAGCATAAGAAGAAACAAAAGCGTCAAAAGAACTCGTTATCGAGCGAAGAAAGCTCCAAATTTGAATCAGATTCTATCCAAAACGACGGTGACAAGGTCAAATTGGAAAAGAAGAAACAACACAGTAAGAAAGATAAAAAACGAGATAAATCCAAAGATGAAAAGCAGAGAAAATCAAAGAAAAATAAATCAGAAACTAAAGACTTGTTTCGTCGTGATGGGAAAATGGAAAATATTTTTGGATCTTTATCTGATGATTCTGAAACCCATAGGGATGAAAATAACGAAATGAAAAATACGTTCTTAAATAGATTCAACAGCGAAGAAAATAATTCGCGACTTTATGCCAGCGATTCTGATAGTCCCATGCAAGATAAAAAGATTTGCGAAGAAAACGAGAGAAGAAAGTCTGAAGAAAGGGAACGTGCTAAAGCTGAAGAAAAAGAAAGAATAATGAAGGAAGAACATAGAAAACGCAAAGAAAAGAAACGGCGAGAAAAAGAAAAGAGGTTGCGTGAAGAGCAGATTAATAATGAACACAGTGTTGATTACTGCGACCTTGGCAAACAATTGGAAGATAACATCAAAGACCTTTCAAATGAAATTCAAGAACCCAAGCTTAAGACCGATGCTGACAAAATGCACGAAATTGATGATACGTTTAAATTTAATGATGTGGAAGATCTGAAAAAAGATGATCGTAAAGAAATCAAAGAAAAGAAAAAGAAACGCAAGAAAAGTAAAGATGAGAAACAGAGACATCATCACCACCACCACCATCACGATAAGAATAAACTGAAGTCGCCGGAAATTAAAAAGGAAGATGACATTAAAACCGAACCATTTGATGTGGTTGAGAAATTGGACAAAGAAACAACACCAAATCTTGATTTATCTTTATCGCCACAAACGAGAGAACCAATGATTAGTCCAATTCCAAAAACTCCTACATCTTCCAAGGAAAAGAAACGTGATAAATTCATTCCCGGTTTCGGTGTTGAAATTGATGAAAAAGTTCATGATAACGCTGTCAAGTCTATATCGGAGTTTGACGCCCCTAAAATCGAGATTCAAGTTAATCACGTCAAGGAAGAAATAGTCAAAGAGGAGAAAACTGAAATTGTGGAAGAAAAACCACGAGTTATTATATCCCAAGAAGAAACTGAAGATGCCGTTGCAGCTCTTTTGGGTGAAAGCTTTGGAAGTGGCCAATTTAGTGATTGTTATAATGAACCTCAAAGTCCTGAACAAACCAACGTTTCAGAAGAAAATGTGCAGGATGACGAAGAAATGAGACAAGCAGTCCAAAGCCTAAATTCAAGTGAGTTGGAAATCAAACCTGATACGCCTCAAAGTGAAAATGATTTACAAATTGATACAGATACTGAAGAACAAGAAGAGGTAGCTGTAAAATATGAAGCACCTCGAACACCTGAAATGATTGACTTTTCTCAACCTCCAAAGACTCCTGATATTCCTAGCTATTTCAGAAAAGAATCGCAAGATAGGAGCATGCCTAATATTGGTAGCCCACCATCTTTGACTCCAATAAAACCACCACCGGTTGCCAGTGATGTCAAGAGAACTCTCGATTTGGATATGAAGAAAATTGAAACAACTACAAGAACTGTAATTACTCAATGGAGTGAAAAGAAAGAACCCACTGGTAGTCTTGAGAGAATACCGTCTCTTGCCATACAGCCAAATATTGCAGCTAAACTGGCACCTTCATCAATCATTAAAACTGAAGAAAATATGGATAATTTACCACCACTGAAACCAGTTAATAAACCAATGGTTACAATATCCATGCACAATATGCCGGCTCAAATGCCTTATCCAGTTCTCTCTCAAAAAGACTCACCACATTTGCCTAAAGTATCTACCACGAACGTTTCCACAATCAGCAGACTACCAATAACTCCGGTTATGGTTTCAAAACCTCTAACGCCAACTACATTGTTATTACCACAGGCAAAAGTTGCCCATGCTAGACTTGAATTACCAAAAGATAATCCACCTCGAATGATTTATCAACAATATCCTGCATATTCACAACCGAGGATGATAGTGCAAAGACCACCTGGGTTAATAATTACCAACAGGCCTTCGACACCAACTTCTGCATATTTACAACCTAGCAGTTACAATATAGACAGCGCTAAACTTTTAACGGGATCATTCAGCAGCACTGAGCCTCCAAAGTTGGTCAGTATGCCACAAACTGTGCAACCAATCCAAACATCTCAAGCCCCGTCAATAATTATATCAACCCACGGGACTACAACAACACCAAGTGCCATTAAACCATTTATGGCAGTTATTCAAGAAGCTCCTAAACTTGTTAGCCTTTCATCATCTGTACAACAGCCATCGATAATTCAGAGTACACCTAAGCCTACAATTGCCAATTGTGTAACAACAAACCCTTTAATTATAACATCGACAAATACAGGTCGCTCTTCTTCTTCTCCTCTTACATTAACTACAACTACAACCGCAGCACCTAGTCCATCTTCAATTAATATGGTTATATCAGCAAAAGTTCTAGTAACCACAAGTAGTGTTGTTACTCCGACAAACGTTCTTACATCAACAAGCGTTCTTACGCCCACTAAAGTTTTGACATCTACAAATGTTTTTACTCCTACTAGCGTTCTAACACCTACAAATGTTATCACAACAACAAAAGTTTCGACATCTTCAAGTATTTTAACATCTACCAATGTTGTAACATCTACCAATATTGTAACATCTATGAATATTGTAACAACTGCAGTTTCTTTTACATCCACAAACACGTTAACATCTACCAATATCTCAACATCTACAAATATGGTTGGTCCTACAAAAGGTCTCACATCCGCAAATGCATTGGTTCCTACAAATATTCCAACATACGTACAGACAAGCAGAAATATTCCACCATCTATGAGTTTTCCAACAACTACTACCAATGTTATAGCACCTACAATTATTCCATCACCTGTAAATAATATGACATCAACTAAGGTTGTGATATCTCCAAATGCTATAACATCAACCAGCACAGTAACTCAAACAGCTAATATAGTAACACAATGCAAACCACCAACATTAATAATAACAAAACCAGAAAATGTAGTTGAAACTGGCTCTGTGCTGAAAGTATCTAATGCTGTTAGAACATCAACTCCAAGTCCTGTAATTGTATCCGCACCAAAGGCAGAGGAACCAGAAATTCCTGCAAAACCAGCAGAACCTTCAGCAATACAAAAAGTCACAGAGGAATTAAATTTCTCTTTAAAGAAACTTGACGAATGTAATAAAGTTGAAACTCCTACACCTGTTCCTGAAATTAAATCGGTTAAAGCTGAAGCACCAATTGAAAATCAAATTGAAACTACTATTAAAAATACATTGGAAGATCAGAAAATTGATCTCCAGCTTAATACAAAACTTGAACCACAAATTAAAAATAAAATTGATTCACCCATTCAAACCAACATTGAACAAATTAAAGAAGAAGTTAAAATTCCAGAAGATAATAAGCTACAAATTAAATCCGAACAAGAAAATGTTTCTGTTATCAAGGAAACTGAGAAATTTGATGAAGAAAAAGCAGATACTGAAAGTGTTATTTCTGATATAAGTAAAGAGCCGCTAAGTAATGATGTTAAAGAAGACGGTATTGATTCTAAAGAAGACAGTGATTACTGGTCTGCAAAAGAAGTTAACATTGATTCCGTTATTAAAAAGGTTGATGCCTTATGTTCTGCCGACGAGTTATCCGATCGCAGTAGTGAAGTTGGTAAGGATGATTGGTTGGAAGATAAAACCACAAAAGTAGAAGAGAAAGAAGAAGAAAAACATGAAATAATAGAGGCGTCTGAAGGAGAAACTATAGTCGAAGATAAAAGTATAAGTATAAGAGGACGCAAGGCTGGTCGTGCAAGGGGTCGTAAAACTCGTGGTGGAGCTCTTTCAGGTGGTATGCAAACTAGACGCGGTAAAGTTATCAATGAAGTGCCAGCAACCAGAGGAGCAAGAGGCGGTCGCGTTGGAAGACCTAAAAGTGACCGTAATGTATCCAAATCTGAATCTGATGATGTTTATGAGTTTAAAGACGATAGTGATGAATGCCAGAATAAAGATCGACCACGATTAATACTAACTATTAAATCTCCATCGGTAACTGGAGCCAATGGTAATACCGCTATTGTAAAGGAAGTAGTAAAAGAAATTGCTAAGGAAATGCCTCCTACCCCTCCTCAATCAACAGTTCAAGCTCATGTGCCAACTCCAATAATTCAACCACCACAAACACCACCCAAAATTGAAAAAGTTGATAATAAAGAAGAATTCGCATCTCCCGCTAATACAAGAAAATCAAGGCGACTACAAGAACGTGATGTTTCAAGAAACACTGTTGATGATACAATTGAAGATGTAGTTAAGAACACGGTATTAACCAGAGCTGCTGCTGCAGCTGCAGCAGGTCGTCGAGTCACTAGACAGACTCCAACAAAAGAACTTAATCGCAAGTCACCTAGGGGAGCAGCTGCTAAGAAGAAAGATAGGAGAGCTTCAGAAACAACTGATGACTCTTCAGAAGAAAAATTCATTAAATCTGATCTAGTAAATAAAGTGGAAAATGTTGAAGTTCCTGAAGTTAATAAAGAAATTCCAAATGAAATCAAGGCGGAGGTAAAAGAAAAACCAATTGAAGGGTTTAAAGCAGCAGTACTAAGAAGAGTTAAAGGTGACTTGATTCATGAACCAATGACTTTAATAGATCCAGTCACTGGATTGTTAACTCCAATGCGTGAATGTGAAGAGGGTCGTTACATTCCATTATCGTCACAAAATGCCAATCATCAAGCAGGCGCACCTCGAATGGTTGTTAGCAAACCAAAATCTCAAGAAATTACACAAACTACCAGTGTAATAACTCCACAAATTCCGCCAGTAATCAAACAGAAACCGCAATCATTGAAGGCACATGTTTTGGCCAAAGCTTCTCAACAAGTAACAATTTCAACAGTGGCCTCACCTGTAACAACAGCATTTGTTCCAAAAACTATTACCCAGAGCATCAATGTAAATGTTTCATTACCAAACTATACTCCAGCTCATTTATCACCAAAGTTACCTATTGGAGTGGCTAAACCTATCCAGGGCGTCAAAGTTATACAACCACCTCTTTCGCCCAATTTAGCACATCAACAGAAAATAATTCAACAAACTAAAGGAGTAGTTCCTAAATCTTTGATTGTCACTCAAGTAACAAACAGTGCTTTAGCCCCTCAAATGGCACATATGAAGCAAGTGGTACAAACACCTCAACTAAACAAAGTACCATTAATGAAACCTCACATTATTACACAACAACTTGTATCTGGAAATCCAATGAAACAACATATAATAACAGGAAGCAATCCACAAATTATCAATAAGAATATGGAACCACCCAAAGTTGAAGTCAGCATTGCATCTGGTTGTGTCATGGTGCCAAGATCAAATGCTTCACCCCAAAACCAACAAAGACACATTCTACAACCTGGTTTACCTGTCTCATCATACGAATCAGCTTTGGTGAGTTAAATCATAAAAATTATTCTTGAATGGTTTTCTAACTGTTTTGTTTTTTATTACTAACAAGCAGCATGGAGAAAGGAGGCGTAGCCCACCACCGGCGCACCAAAATTCTCCTTCACCACAGGTGATTTTTAAAAAAATATGCATTTATAGTATAATATAAATTTAAATTCATTTGCTTACATTAATTTCATAATAATTTGGGTAATAATTTGACTTTTTCTTTACAGGCGGAAGGGATTTCTCATTTTTCACCAGGAGCAGTTCCTTTGCGGCCACCTCATGATATTTCAGCACATTATGTCCATCCATCTCATGTTATGTATCAACAATACTTCAGGCAACAACCCTATCATTTACCAAGGTTAGTACTTTAAAAATTGAATATTATGATATACTTTTGATATTGAAGTAATATTTTATTTTATCTAAAATCTTATTTAATTTATTGTAGATCACCAATTATTGGGATAGAAAAATCTAGTGATGGACAAGAAGGTGAGGAAGCACCAGTGACATCACCTCCGTTGGAATTACGAAGACCAGGATCTGTTGGATTAGCACTTACTGCTCGACCCAATGTTGTTCCCCATAGTTTACAGTCACCTCATGATAGAGTTACAAGTAAGTACTTACTCTATACTATAATGCAATTTTTCATTATTTTGTAGCATTTGATGTGAGATTATTTTTAATTTTCCAATGTTATTTTTTCAGACTCTCCCCAAGTTGGACAAGTATTCAGTGTACGCTCTAGAAGACTTCCTTACAGCCAAGGGCGATACTATGAATCAAATGAGCCTCCACCAGCTCATCGACCATTGACAAGCCACAGCTCACTTGCAGCACTAGGCAGTGAACGACCTTTAAGTCATATTACCACCTTAGGAACACCAGACAGGCCTTTAAGCACTCATTCTGCACTGGCCGGTCATATTGGTGGTTTAGGAACACCTGAAAGACCATTGTCAACCCATATGCCAGAAAGACCTTTATCAACACATTTACCAGATAGACCGCTCTCCACCCATATTCCAGATAGAGGAATGACCAGCCTAGGTTTAAGTGCTGTGTTAGGAGCGGCAGGAAATATTATGGGGGCGGTTGCAAGACATGTTGGAGCCGACGCACCTGCTTTACAGAGAGGCTTACAGGCCGCCACACCACCACATGCTAGTCAAGTACCACCACAAGCTGAAAGCCTCCTAATGCTACTGAAGGTAAGAGTTTTTTTAGAGCTAAAAGTGTCAAAACAGAAATTTGGTTTGAACTTTGTAGTCAACCGAAAGTTCGAACAAGTGCACGTTCTGGCTTGGGCTCGGATACTTACACCCACGGATACTAGTTGTCTCTTTCATCTTCTCTTTCACATCTGCAACAGCTGCGATCTTTGGTTATTCTCAACTGATGTAGGTGTTTGTTCACATGGCATTGCCCAGTCCATATTCCTATGAGCTTTCTGAGTTTATCCCTCGTTAACTGTAGGCAGTAGTTCGCTGTTTTCAGGTTAGGTGCTCATGTGAGCATATTACTCTGTCTGCAGCCTTTTGTTTTTAGCCATCTGTTGACATGTCGTAGTATTGAGTGCTCTTTCATCAAGGCATTGATAGGAGACTTCGATAGGGGTGTTGAAGGCTACAGCCCAACTAATTGCTGGGTGGCAGTCCTTCGAGCTAGCTTGTCCATCTTCTCATTGCCTTGGTTTCCTGAATGTCCTTTAATCCAGATGATTTCTACTGTGTTGTTTATCGCTATGGTCTCCAGCATTTAGTAACATTCTGTTACTAACCAGGAGGTGATTTTTTGTTACCGCCCTGTTGTATGTCCACAAGCGAATCACTTTATTGTGTAGTTCTTTCTCTGCTGCTTCTCTAGCCCCGTGCAGTAGACCCGCCAATTATGTTTGAAGAATTGTGATATGGTCACCGAGGGGGATACTATCTTGCAGATCTAGTTCAGGTAAGAAGACTTCTATCCCTGATCTATCTTCTTTTTTGGACTCGTCAGTGAAAATGTTCACATCTGGTTTCCTGTTTTCTAGATGTGTGTATTCAATTCGATAGCTCCTGTAAAAGAAATATGTTACCTGTTTTTAGTCTGTCTATATCCCGAGGATTGGCTCACATTTGTGTGCCTCTCCCAAGATTTTTAGATGCCTACTCCCTTTGAAACTTGCATTCAGGAGTTTTCCTTCTCGCAGTCTTAGGAGGTAGCGTAGTGCCATCTCCTCCACATAGATATCTAAGGGAGTTAGGCACAGCCTCCATTGCTGCGGTGGGGGTTGTTTTCATGGCTCCAGTTACTGAGAGACAAGCTAGTCTCTGGACGTGAGTAATTTGTGCCAGTTGTGTTTTTTGTCTGGTTCTTGGCCACCAAACAAGTGCTCTGTAGCATAGCATTGGCCTGATGACTGCCGTATAGGGTCGACTTTGGGGATATTCTCCAGTAGAATCCATAATATCGGGAATAGTACTCCTCAGATGGGTTTTTCGAAATTTTCCAAAAGTTGGAAAAAAAAATCGATTATTTCAGGAACAAAATTATGTCTACCTGGTGTAGAATTTTACTAGGATTGCGAAATTGTCTTGTTACAATTTATCCTATTTATACTAATTAATAATTACAAATGGTTGAAAATGTGTAAAGAAAAATAACGTGTAATAAAAACACTATTGTTGCAAAAATTGTATCCAAAGGAATTCTTTTAAAAGCACATATGGTGGCCAGAAGTTTGTATGCCTTAACAAAATGAAATAAAATTTAGTTTAATTCTTAATTCTTCCAATTATTTGACGATGGGTAAAGATGCTTCGTTGTTAAATGTTTTAAGTCGAATAATTTTTTTTCTGGCGAAATCTAATATTTTATTTGTTTTCAGCAATATCCGCTGATGTGGCAAGGATTACTAGCTTTAAAGAACGATCAAGCTGCTGTCCAAATGTATTTTGTTTCTGGAAATGATTCCGTTGCAAAAATGAGCTTACCCAAAAATTCTGATGGTACAACACCACCTTTAAGAATATTTCAAAGAATGCGACTTGAACCACCGCAAGTTGAAGGTGTTGCTAGAAAAATGCAGGTATGTAGATCAAAACTATTTGTGGAGATCATTCTTTTAAATAATAAAATTATGAGTATTAATTTACTGTTTTTATTTGTTTAGATGGAAAATGAACACTGTATGCTTCTTGCATTACCCTGCGGCCATGATCATATTGATGTACTAAAACAATCCACGAATTTGGAAAATGGTTTTATCACCTACCTACAACAAAAACATGCTGCCGGAATTGTAAACGTTGCAGCTCCTGGCACATCACAACCTGTAAGTTCAATTTCTAAAAAAATGTTGAGTAGTTGAAATCAAATATCATTTATTTATTATTTGTGTATTTACATTTTGTATTTTCTTTACAGCCTGCTTATGTAGTACACATATTCCCAACTTGTGACTTTGTAAATGAAAACCTGCGACGAATAGCACCGAGTTTATTGGAAAGAGTTGCCGACATTGCACATTTGCTCATAGTGATAACGACCGTGTGATAGCACGTTAAAAGAAGTATATATATAAAGAAACATATAACACACAAATTAAAGTCAGTTATTTTTAAAGAACACAACTCATTACAAATCCATATTTATTCTTTGCGATATAAATGATGAACACTACAACACGTTTAAATATACACATACACATCTCGAAATATGAAATTATCCTAAAATTACTTAAAATATATAAAAAATTCACTGTGATTTCTTGACAAAAGTAGTTAAACGTTATTTACTATTAAAAATAATAATAAAAAAAGATTATAAAAAAATAATAACTTACTACCTATATAAGAGATCTCATGCTTAGTTTATACTTTTTTAGATGATCTTTATTTTTCTTACAAGAAAATGTTTTGCAAAAAATTATTTTTGTTCTTTTTTCTCGTTTAATTTAAAACTTATTTGCTAAAAACGGATTTGAGCAAATAAGCTTTAAATACGAAAAGAATGTTTAGATTTAGAAAATATGTTCTATTTATATTTTGTATGGTTTGCATCGTTTAAAAAAACATTTTAGTTTGTTTTTTTGTTTAAAGCAATTTTGTAACTCGTAATGTAATTAACAATGTTGCTTTAAATGTTTTGGTTAATTTGTTTTTATGCTTTTTAATTTTTATTACATTGCATTCGATTTTAGGTTTTTAATTAGCATAAAAACGATAAGGGGCTTTTTTTAAACGTTGCTTACTGAGTGAGATATGCATATTGAAAGAAATTAACCGTTACCCGTTATAGTTGGATTATGGCTAATAAAAAGAGTAAAGCGAATAGACATAATATATAAATAATAGAGTATATAGAATAAAAAGAAAGGAAATCAATCATTTTTTAAATTATGATGTAATATACATGTGAATACATTTTTAGTTTTTTTGTTATTTTAAGTATCTTTTTTAGTTGACATGTTCTGTACAGTGTATTTAGGTCCTAAGAGTATAAAAAATATATATAAAATTATATATATATTATATATAAGTTAGATTGCGTTATAAATAATATAGGAAAAATTGTGATGTCTATATATTACTGTAAATTTTGTACATACATAAAATACTGTGTATTGTGAATTATTATAATAACTATTACAACATAATACTGGTCTTTTATTAAAAAAAATCTTATATACCCAAATAGTATATTGTTTTATTACGAGCAAAAGTGATACTTTTTGTGGTGAGTACGATGTATTAGCAGGACTAGTGGTGGACCCAAAGGGGATCGGAAGGTGATTTAACCCCTAGATAAGATATATTAACTGATTTGCGCCTTTTTCAAGATTTAAACTAATTAATTTAATTTATAGCCCGCATATTTATCGAAAAATCATGCTTTTCCTAAAAAAACTTTTGATTCTAAAATTCTTACTTTAATATTTTAAATTATGAAATTTTTATTATTTTTTGAGAAAATGCTCGTGCACAAAAATTTTGTCGGACCCCCGTATTAATAAAGTAAGATTTTTTGGCCTTCAACTCCGTCTCCCCCCCCAAAAAATAAATCCTGGGTGCGCCCCGATGCTTGTTACTTTCAGTTATAATTTTATAACAAACACGGGCACATTTTATTAAGATGGACAAAGAAAATGAAGTTATCCCTCTGGAAATTGAAGAGCTGCTTCCACAGCTTTTTTGAATTTACTACCAACAGTCGTATTCTTGGGCCGGTCGAGAGTCGAGATCGTGTGGTCGACCACATTCATCATTCTGTCCTTTTCAATTACATGAAAAAATAAGAGTCTATCCATCTAGTCTAGTCGACCACATGATGTGGTCGGGCCCAAGAGTAAAGAGTAAGCCTCCTGTTCTGCTATTTTTGAACGAGTCGACACGATGTCACCGACGACTTTTATCATTCTGTCCTTTTCATTTGTATGAAAAGATAAGAGTCTGTCCTTCTAGTCTCATCGACGACATCGTGTCTACTGGTTCAAAAATAAGCCCCCTGGTACCAACGAAGTCGCGGCAGCAATATGAGATCGCCTACTATCGTTTTTGGTTTTGGAGTGGGGCGAATGAAAATTACATGAACATCAAACAATATTTCACGCAAATACGGGGGGAATGTATTTTTGGCGTATTTCAAATCCATGCTAAACTTGAAGAATAACATCGATATAAGAAAGTATGAAAAAGTTATTGCGTTTTTAAAAAGAAAGGGCGAAGGATACCAGCCGAAAAAATCAAAAGTCTTAACCAACGAACAGTTAGAATATTTTTGGAAAAATGCAAACGATGAAAAATATCTTATGATAAAGGTTGGCGCAATTATCGTAATATTTGGAGCCTGTCGCCGAGAAGAATAAATTATGTGTCTTGATCATATATAATATTAAAGATTTTGAAACCTCATTAGTTGTCATAATACCAGACACAAAAACCAAAACACCAAGAGTTTTCAACATTGTTGGTACACGGTATATGGATGTGTAGAAAGTATATAGAAAGTATCTAGCCCTCCGCCCAGAAAGTATCAGGCATCGAATCATGGAGATGGTGGATGGTTATGTAGAAAATTCGTTGGTAAACAAAAAGAAGATTGCCGAGTAAATTCTTCCCAAAAGTTTTGAAAATAATATAGCTCCAATCCCTGTAACATCCTCAGAAATTTCAAATAGAAACGATTCTGTTACAAGCGTTTCAGAAATTGAAAATAACACTTTTATGTATGCGGTTACTAAGGGAATATTTCCAACTGTACCAATTGTACGGTAAATATTAATACTAAATTAATACTAATTATTAT
Organism: Stenus bimaculatus; assembly: GCA_963971135.1. Classification (NCBI taxonomy): domain Eukaryota; kingdom Metazoa; phylum Arthropoda; class Insecta; order Coleoptera; family Staphylinidae; genus Stenus; species Stenus bimaculatus. Next base: position 19,325,702 of record OZ020187.1, read on the forward strand.
AATTATATTTGTTAGTTAAATTTTGTCCAATAATTATTATTATTTAAATTTACTTTCTACACTAGTGTAAAAAGTAATTTACTTTATATACTAGTAAAAAAAGTAATTTACTTTATACACTAGTGAAAAAAGTAATTTACTTTATACACTAGTGAAAAAAGTAATTTACTTTATACACTACAAACGTGTAAAAAATGCACTTTATATATTCATCAAAAAATGACGTTATTAACGTTTGTCATGGTGTCAAAAGTGCATTTTTTACACGTTTGTAGAAAAACTCCTTTTTAAAAATATATTATTTAAATATTCTTAAAGTTTACGATTTCTATATTTTTCTAGAAAACTGCAAAAGCTATCAACACCAAAATTTTATATCAGAAACATGTAGCACCTAGATATACCCAGTGGCGTAGCTATGCGGTGCGGACGTTGATATTTTGGGGCCCAAGGCCACCAATTTGCGATTTTCACATACAAAAGGGTCCATTTTTTACCTACGCCACTGGATATACCTATTTAAAAAAATATTTGTTGTAAATAGGTCGATTAGTTCTCCTATAATAAAATGGCAATGTATTGGCTAAAATTTGGGCACAAATCCGGCTCTGCAGGGTTTATTTGAAAACTTTCAAACATTTTATTAAAATTATCGGTAAATACAATTAATTCCTTAAATTTATAGCTCTTAACCATTTTTGTGCACCTTACAGTTTTCGAGAATTTAACTTTTTTCTGAAAATTTCTGGACTAAATTTGATTCTAAAGTGAGATTTTACGCATTTGTCTTCAGAACTGAAAAATGAAAGTGCTAACAAAACCATTCATTTTTTAATAGGGTAATTTTCGTTTAGAAAAAAAAAACATTCATTTTTTATTTGGCTGAAAACTTATTTAAAACCCTTTCCAAAAAATATAAAACTCTGGATTAAGGCGATAGTCGGCAGATTTGTGCGCTTGATTTTGAAATTCACTTGATATTTGCGGTGTTTTTTATAACTTTTTTTCCAGCAGACCTTTTTAAAAATTTATTCATTTGGTACACAGATGAGTTTTGTGGCTACCAATTTCTTCTTTTTTTGTTTTTGTAAGTCAAACCCTCGGTCAAACCAAACCAAATACTGAAATACTCATACGGTAGCAGTAAAACGGACGTTTGATAAAGGACGTTCGCTTAACGGCGCTTACCAAAATTCTAAAAATCTAATTGAAATAATATTTTTTTCTAATTCAAACAGCAAGTTAAGGTATAAACGAAGAACTACAGTAATCGTTTTTTTGTTTCAGGTATATTTTTAAACTATTTACAGCGTTCCAAAAATTAATTAAAATTTTAAGAAATTGGTACGCTGTAAAAAGTTAAAAAAAACGCCCTTTTTACTGCTGCCGCATTTGGTTTGACCTACAAAAGCAAAAAAGAAGAAATTGGTAGCCACAAAATTTATCTGTGTACCGAAAAAGAGATTTTAGAAAAGCTGGAAAAAAATGAGCAAAACCCAAAACCGAAAATATCAAGCGAATTTTAAAATCAAACGCTCAAGTTTCCCGACTATCGGCCTTTTTTATTTATTTCCCACATTAATTAATTAATGTATGCCTTCTTGATTTATCTGCTGATGGAAAATCCTGGAATCGCTACATATAAATGTGGATAGAATTATAGTATATTATACTAAAAGGGGGGTAAATAGTGTATTAATAGTCGAGGACCAGATTGCAGTCCGAGGAACGAGGGCTGCAAAGTCCGAGACTTGCAGCCCTCGTTCCTCCACTTTTATTCAATATTTTGGGATTTTAATATCCCAAAATCATAAGATACTTCTCTCTTCAATATGAGTAACAATCTGTTTTATAAACCCTTATCAAGTTACTTGAATTACAAAAGATTTAATTTTTTTTTTCGAAGTAACAGATTTTATTTAACAAACTCTTGATTAATCAAAATTTGTTAAAAACTTTTACTAGGTGCTTCAAATAATATATTTTCATCAATTTCGATATTAGGGTCTAATTTCAATACTTGTGTGGTTTTTACTAGGAATTAGAGGGAGGTAGACTGATTAAGTCCTGTACCTGTATAGGTATAAATATAATTCGTCATTTCAAAGATTCCCACTCAATCCCCAAGAAAGCAAACAAAGCTTTAATGAGGAAAGTATGGTGATCACAATTTTGGTCGAGGTTAATCCTTTTGAAGTAAATCGTTGATTTAAGAAGTGCATATTCTATAACTGAAGTTGTTGGTGTATTTTATGTTGATAAAAAATTTGTTTGTAATTACATTGGAAATAATACTTCAAGAATTTTGAAATGTACTCAAAAAAACATAGGTAAGTAAAAACCGGTCATTTGTAAAGTGTTGTGTATTTAAACCAATTTTTCAAAAAATTCTAGTTTCATTGTTTGTAGCTACTGGGTGATTTTTATGTTGATATACTTTTCTTTTGACAGGAAAACTCAATAAATCAAGTCATTTGGTAAAACATTTTGTGTATAAAAGTTTTTAAATACGAAGGTAATTGTAATTTTATAGTAACACACGTGGTTGCTTTTGTTCACGTTTTGCTAGGTGTAAAATAAAAAATAAAAAACGGTAGCACACAAAATGAAGTAAAAAGATAATAATAAAAAAATGCGAATTTTGCCACTTTGGAATTTTTTACTAAAGACGCGCATCTAAATTAACCTCAGGGCCGCATTTCCCAGTAGGCAAAATAGGCACTTGCCTAGTGGGATAATTTAGGGAGCCCGTATTTGGGAGATATTTTTTAATTAATAAACAGAAATTACAAAACAAAAAAATATAACAAAATAGAAATAAATTATATCATTTTTTTAAGTGTTTAAATCGAAAGGGTTCAAAAGTGTTTTTTTCTTCAAACGTCATTAAAGTACAGTCTTCTGTGACGTTTGACAGGCTTTAAAATATCACTTTTTATGTTCGTTGATTCTATGGTCACTTTGTATTGCCTAGGAGTAGAAATTACTACTTTGCAATGACAAGGAATAAAAGGGCGGAGTAGAAATGTATTTTAGGCAACCCAATATACACTAACATTGTATTGTGTGTTGTACGTAAATTAAATGCCAAATTTTAAAATTATTTACTATATTACTATTTTAAAAATTTCGACGTTTGAAGAGAAGGAGTAAAAGAACTCTTACTCCTAATAAAACAATACCGGGGGGAAATGAAAACCGGGTCACCTCGATAACTTTTTTATTTATGAATAAAAAAATTTGAAATTTGGCTATGTTCTATGGTTCAAAAAAACAAACTTTATGTGCATTTTTTATTTTCGAAATCACTTCCGGTTTCACCGGAAACACCATGAACTTTGTTTTTTTAAATGTAACATCCCATATTTTTATTCATGGCTTAAAATACTTTTAAAAAAGAAGTATTTTTGAGATATTAGTTTTTATTTTTTACGAAAAAAAATTTTTTTCAAAAAAAAAAAAAAGGTTTTCAAAGTCGGTGAAAAGTACCAAAACTAATTCTAAATAATTCAAATACCTAAATAAAATTGTAATTTGAAAAAAAATTTAAGTGGTTTTTGAACTATTAATTTTTAAACTTAGTTAATGAAGATTTTATCAAATATCTCACTTTTTTTAAATGGAATGATGCCGGGTCATTCGACTTTTTAAAAAGAGGATTTTATAACGATTATTTATTTTATGTATTTGAATTATTTAGAATTAGTTTTGGTAATTTTCACTGACTTCGAAAACCTTTTCTTTTTTGAAAAAAAAATTTTTTTCGTAAAAAATAAAAACTAATATCTCAAAAATACTTCTTTTTTAAAAGTATTTTAAGCCATGAATAAAAATATGGGATGTTACATTTAAAAAAACAAAGTTCATGGTGTTTCCGGTGAAACCGGAAGTGATTTCGAAAATAAAAAATGCACATAAAATTTGTTTTTTTGAACCATAGAACATAGCCAAATTTCAAATTTTTCTATTCATAAATAAAAAAGTTATAGAGGTGACCCGATTTTCGTTTCCACCCGGTATACTATTATTTACAAAATATTTTGCAAAACGAGTTATTTTATTCAGTTTTACATCCTGTCCAAAAAAAGTACCAACTTAAAAATCACCCTGTTGATTAATATTGTTTAAAATATTTATATATCCATAAAATAGCGATTTACATGGATTTATGATTTCGTATAATTTGTATTTTTTTGGAGCGCTCCTATTTTCGTACAAAAAAATTGCAAGGGTGATTTTACTGGAGAGTCAGTTGAAGAGCGAAATACATGAATTTAGGCTTGAATTGGTATTTACCCTGATGATGATAAAATGATTTTTTTGGACAGTTTTGATGACTCCTATTTTCATTTAAAAAAATGGTGTTTTTGCTGGGAATTTTGTGATTCGTTTTAAAAAAGCATACCCTGTATAACCGATATGAATAGATTTTCTTGAGCATGCCACTGTAGAGTTGTTTTTGTTTATTAATGAATAAAAAATTATTGTAAAAATAACAATGGAAATTATTAGGCAACCAAAGATCCAAATTCAAATCACGTGAGAAAAGTTTTGGAGCGTAACATGACGAAAGTTTTGCGTCACGGTTAGACTAGCAATTTCAAATAATCTAGGTACTTCAGTTTTAGATAATATTTTGAAGTGAACAGAGGTTTATTAATACAACGGCAATAATTGCGCGCGAGCCAAATTATGACACGTACTTAAATGAAATAATTGTTGCAGAATCATATAGAATGGCAACTCTCAGCTTAATCACTCATAAATCCAAGGCGAGTTAAGTAATTTTCAAAAGGTGAGCAGTGAAAGTTGCCCAATATTAGCTGTTACTTTAGTTACTAATTGTGTTATTATCAATTATTAAGTAATTAGTACAATTGAATGACTTGGAAAAAGTTTTTGCACCTTTAATATTTTATTGTTTTAAAAATTTCATCAAAAATAAATCAAATTAAATTTTTATAGTGTTTAAACACGAGTGGTTTTTAAAATTTTATTTCAGGAATGCCCATTTATATTTTTTCTTGAAGGTTGAAGACTAGAATACTTATCTAATTCTAAAATGTTTTAATGTTTACAATTTGAAAGTGTGCGATAAAAAATATTTAAATAGCAATTTATTCTACAAAAACTTTACATAAACATAATAGTTTTAGTGAAAGAAAAATTATCCAAAAATTATTAGTTAATAAACTTACACGCCTCGATTTGAAGAATTTTCTAAAAATATACAGGGTGTTCCTGGATTTACACAACGAATACAATGAAGTATTCAATGGCGATCCCAAGATTTTCCATCAGTAATGTATTAGATAAATCAAAAAGGCATGCATTAATTTAAAATGTTGGTGTTGATAATTTTTGTAGTTTTCAAGAAAATTATTAAAATCTAGAACTTGGAAAATATTTAAATAATGAAATTTTCTAAAAAACTTAATTTTGTTATCACTTTTGGTTTTTGAGTTCTGAACAAAAATCTTACTTTTGAGTCAAATTTAGTTCAGAAATTTTAGATTTTTCAAAAAAAAGTTAATTTCTCGAAAACTATACGGGGTAGATAAATGGTTAAAAGCTCAAAATTTAAGGATTCAATTGTCCTTTCCGAATATTCTAATAAAATGTTTTCAAATGAAGTCTCCAGAGGTGGAAGTCTGTATAGCTATACGATAATTTTCGTACAACGAAAAGACCGTTTGTTGACTAAGTTGCTTGGTAACAGATTTTCTATATCTCTTCCTTATGCACGTTTTGTATTTATTGAAAAGAGATAAAATCCGTCACCATAGCAACATATTCAACAATACGATATTTTCGTTGTACGAAAACAATCGTATAGCTTACAGACTTCCACCTCTGGGCCGGATTTGGGCACAAATTTTAGCAAATATATTTTGATTTTATTTTGGAAGAACTAATGGATCGATTTACTTGATTTCTCGAAAACTACACGGGGTACAAAAAACGTTTAAGGTCTCATAATTTATGGAGTGAATTGAACTTTTCGATAATTCTAAAAAAATATTTGAAAGTCTGCAAATAAACTATCTAGGGCTGGATTTATGTCCAAATTTTAGCAATGTTTTTGGAAAGAGATTTACATAAGTTTTTGGCCAAAAAAAGAATCATGCAAAATTCTACTTTAAATCACCCTTTGAACCCTCTTTGGGTGCGCCACTGGAGACATTAAGATACGTCATACGTTGCGTAGGACAGTAATGTTTTTATTTATGTAGTTTTATCGCTTGGTATTCGAAAAAAAACATACTGGTATTTCGTGTCAGAATTATTTATTGATATCATCGGAAATTTGGTTCAAACTTTATCAGCGGTAAGTTCTAGTAGAGATTTTCTAACAAATGTTGTGCTATGGATCGTTCTGTAAATTTTAGAACATCATGTATATTGAATATTCGGAGTTCGATTCGCTAAACTAGAAACTAGAAACACCCTGTATACATTATTTTCATAAAACACGATTATTTTCTATTGCATTAAATCACGAAAATTTATAACTAAATTTGAGTTTTTTTAGCGAAAAATTTGGATGCATAAAATGCGTTTTTATAAACGCTTCGATATTTTTAAATTATTAGAAGTATTTTAGTATTTATACTTATGACTTATTTTTTTATTAAAATAGACATAACTAACCTACTTATTTCAGTTTTCGTTATTTATTTTTACCAACGTAATTAACTTACATCAAGGAAATATTATGTCGGTGATTAATTACTGCGATCTGAAGTTATTTCCTGAATTGGTTAAATATGAGGTAACTTTTAACTTTATTGGTTCATTAATTAAAATTACATCGTTTCAAGCGTATTTTTAATGTGGTAAGAAATCCCAGTTTCAATTAAAAATATAAATATCGATACCCATTTTTATCTTTTATCATCATTGAAAATTTTCATAATTAATTAATTTTTGTATTGAATCAGATATTGTAATATAATAAGTAATTCAAAATTAATTCACCTTGAAATTCTCATTTAATTTTTCTATAAACAAAAGGTTATAAAATTATTTTTATAAAACAAGTAAAAGGCAATATTTTTATAGTAAAATACATTACGTAACGTAATGCTTTAATTAGCAAAAAAGGCGTGATAAAATTATTATAATAATAAAATATAAACTAAATCAATTTCGCAATAATCACATTTCGTTATGTTATCAACATTTTGAAAGTTTAATTTGTTGATTGCATACACAATTAGACACATGAATATTGCGGGGAATTTATTTTTATCAGCAATGTTTTTTTAGCGTTTTTTGAACGCGATTATCAAGAAAGGTATAAAAACGTAACGCCTACTTCATTTCCTACTTAAAAGCATTTTTTAATTACTGCCAGTTTTTACCTCAAACGCGAAACATTATTTTAATTAAATTAAATATTTTCAGGCAGGAAATTCCAAGATTGTTTTTACTGTTTTGTACGGTTTAGGAGCGATTTATGCTCTAGAAATAAATTCACGCTTCGTCTATTTCATGCGGGACTAGAGTCTCAATTCTGAAATAATAAATATTTTTCGCTTTTTATTGCAAACGTATGAAAGTGTAATGATTATTGTAGAAATGAAACTGGATGCGCTGCAGGCATGTATTAAGAATTTTCTAGGGGTTTTATCTCGCAATTTAATGCTTTCATGCCTGGCTAAAATTTTAAATGGTAGAAATTTTTATAATTTGTTTTGAAAATGGTTTTTTGACATGCAAGTTCTATTGTTACAACCAATTTAGGTAACAAATGAGGTGCTTAAAGCAATTTTTTTTTAAATGATCTGGAAAATAACTTGATCCATGCTGGAAACGCGCAGTAATTACAAATTTAAATGAACGTTAATTAGAAACTTTAAACAAGTCTAAATTCAAACTTAACACATCTTTTGAAATAATAATTTAAATTAAGTAATCATGTTTAATGCCACGTGCAGATAATTGGCAATTTTGTTTATACTCTAAGGGTGTAACAAAAAAAAAAAGAAATCTATGCATGTCTTTTTATAGTGACTCGAAAAAAGCGACCATGAAAAGAGCTGATGTACACAGAAAAAACGAGGTGCTACAAATTCATCGACGATGCTTTTCATCGACATTCGACATGACTTTAACATCGACATGGCCAATTCATCGACACGGACGTTTCATCGACAGCATTATCTTTTCATCGACACTACCTTTCTTCGACAAAGACGTTTCATCGATACTACTTTTTCATCGACTCAAACGTTTCATCGACATAACGTTTCATAGACAACCATTTCATCGACATTACCTTTCATAGACAACCATTTCATCGACACTACCTTTTCATCGACAAATCCTTCTTCGACAAGGACGCTTCATCGACATTACCTTTTCATTGACAAAAAATTTCATCGACATTACCAATTCTATTGGCGATAAAAAGGTAGTGTCGATGATACTGTAGTCGATGAAACGAATTTGTCGAAAAATTGGTAATGTCGATAAAAAGGTAGTGTCAATGAAACGTCTGTGTCGATGAATGAGTAGTATCGATGCAGCGTCCTTGTCGAAGATAAGGTTTGTCGATGAAACGATTGTCTATGAAAAGGTGATGTAGGTGAAACGGCTGTGTCGATGCAGCGTCCTTGTCGAAGATAAGGTTTGTCGATGAAAAGGTAGTATCGATGAAACGATCGTCTATGAAAAGGTGATGTAGGTGAAACGGCTGTGTCGATGAAAAAGTAGTATCGATGAAAGGTCCTTGTTGATGAAAAGGTTTGTCGATGAAAAAGTAATGTCAACGAACTGTTGATGAAACGACTGTATCGATGAAACTGTCATGTCGATGAAATGGTCGTGTCGTTGAAACGGGTTGTCGATGAAATTGCATTCGATAAAAGTGTATTATCGATGAAACGGTATACAACCGAAAAAACCTACCTCGAAAAAATTTATTTAGGATTAGGCCATTTTTTTTATTCATAAACATTAGTGTTAAAGATGTGTGAGTAAAATTAAAAAGCAAAATAAAATAAATTTTTAAAAATTTTCAAGTTAAAAGAATACCGGAAAAACAGTAGCATATTTTTTCATTTGTCAAATATACATTATTCCAATATTAACCAGTAGGGTGTCCCGTAAGAGGTTATTTCCAAAAAATATAACCACATTTTTGGTTATAAAATTGTTGATGGCTCAAGAGTTATATCAGTTTTCGTTTCTTCAGAAATCGCGTACTGCGCTTATTAAAAAAAATAATTAGGAAGATTCTATGAGTTGTTCGGTTAGTTTTTTTTTGTCTTACGGTGTTACGGTCTTCGAAGGGTGTGCCTTTCCAATAAAAGCGCTTTCAGGAATTCTGTTATCATCTATCAAATGAAAAAAAAAAGATTTTGCGAAAAATATTGCAGTACAATTAGAATAACAGACTTTCAAAAATTTCAACTTCGAATATCGCAAAACAAAAGGTATACGCAAATATCACACCGCACTCTATAGGTTTTTGTCAAAGTATTGTGTTTGTAATTTTTGTTTTCTTAAAATCTATAATCTGTGAAGTACCTAAAACGATGGATAAAAAGAGAGACCATCCTTTGACGAGCTCTGAAGCCAATTATGTATAAGAACATATGAGGGATACCTATCGTACATTTTATGTCAATAAAAATCATCATTTGACTCGTTTTATTGTATGTATGGCCATAATTCCCATAATTTTAGAAAATTTATTACAAAATATGGCTTACTTGGCAAAAAAGTAATTTCAAAAAAATTCTGTTAAGTTTACCCAAATGCATTACCATCTTAGATTCCGCATGAAATAACTTTTTTGGCTCTGTTTGAATTCCTCTCAACTTACAACCCCAGTTGTAAATATATTAAAACTACCCTAATCCATTGGGTTTAAGTACTTCCTAGACCAAATTCACAAGGTCTATAAAAAACATCATTTATCATTATGCTCTATAATTAACGAGTACTACACAAATCAATTAATCAATACATACTCAAAATATTGGTTTTCCAGAAAAAAAATAATTTATAGAAAATTAACTTGACCGATTAATGCACCGGAAAAGTGCTCAACAGAAGACTTTTTTTATATTCTAAAAAAATGATCAAATAACTAAAAAACTTGAATTAGTCGGTTAAAATATCATGGGATGATGATCTCACTCAGGCAATAAAATATTTTAATTTCTTTGGCTATATTTCTGCTTCTTAGTGAACATTTTAACTTCCTTTCAGAAATCTTTCTGGTACTGTTGAAATTGTGGTCTTGGAAACCAGAGGAATTTTGCTCTGCCCGATAACCATAAATTGTACCGTAAAAAACAAAACTGTATATTCTAATGTTATGTTTAAAAAATAAACAAAAATAACACTGGTCAACAAAATTTTGTAAAAACAAAGGTGTTTACAAATTTTGAAATACCTATTTACCCTCATTATAAAACAATATTTCCGCCATCAAGACACGCTGTAAATTAAAACGTGAAATAAATACTGCTCAAATCTGACTTTTTATATTGAAAATTATCAACAACTAAAAAGTAAAAATATTACACACTAAACCAACTGTGCTAATTGGTATATCCCATAGTGTTCCTTCATGGTTAGAATTTAATAACAATGAATGGACTTATCAAATCCAATATTATCTACCCTTCAATTATTTTATGACAATCAAAATTAGAACGGCAATAAGTCCTGAAGAAGGAGAAAATCTATCTCCGAAACGTTGACGGTGTTGTACATTGTATTATTCGAATTAAATTGGTTCGAAAGGCTATTATTTTATTTATTCACACATCTACGAACACGAAATCATCCATTATTAAAACAATATTTGTTTTGATTCGATCGAGTGTCTACACCTTTTCCAATTCTATTTTAGAAAAGGTCAATTCAATTTCAGAAATCATCAATTGTAATTCAGAATGGTTCTTTCTGAAATACAAATGATGCTTTCTGAAATACAATTAATGATTTCTGAAATACAATTGGAAAAGGTGTCGTTTTTTTTGTTGGAAGCAACTAGAAGTAAAAATGTATTTTTATCATTTTTTTTATTAAACCTTCTGGGGGGTTATTGTGTGCGAATGGAATACGCTAGAATGTTCTAGAATCTAGATCATTATTCTTCTAGAGCTTTCGGGGGTATCTTGTGAGCTTGGGTGTGTAGATAGTAGATATTCTAGAATGTTCTAATTTGTGAGTATGTAAGGAAGCGCAACAAGAAGTCATATTATTATTATCAAAATATGAACCTTTCTTTTTATCGAATGAAGTTATCAAATTTTTGGTTAAATACTAACCAACCAAAGAAGCCATTCGAAATCGCTTCTAGTGAATAATTGTGTCTTATGATTGACAAGTATAATGAGTAATGTCCAGAAAGTGTAAAAATCATCCTGGCAGGTTTCGTTACATTTGTTGTGAAATTACTTTTGAAATAGAGAAATTTCACGCCACTAGTACATTTAGGTATGTGGGCTTTCCTGCAAAGCACCAAAACAAAGGCCTGATTCCTCCTATCTATTGTATTACGTGTGTGGGGCTTCTTACTAAATGAGCAAGACGATCTCGATCCATGCCTTTCGGCATTCCGCATTCCTATGATTTTGATGTAACACACAGACCCTTCAACAAATTGTTATTTTTGCCTTACTAATAGATAAGATATTACAGAAAAAACTAAAAAAAAGTTAAGTATCCTGACTTTCCATATGCTAAAAAACGATCCCGCACAACGAAGAACTACTACCTATTCCAGAATGGTGACGCGTAAAGTAGCCGAACGTAGAATAGCCGAACAGTGAAATAGCCGAACCGTAGTTTAGCCGAAACGTAAATTGGCCGAACCGTAGATTAGACGAAACGTAGTTTGGCCGTACCGGAGATTGGCCGAATCGTAAATCGATGGAATCAATCATACACAAATTAATATTTGAGTAATTACTCTATTTACGATTTACGATTCGCCCAATCTATGGTACGGCCAAACTACGTTTCGGCTAAACTACTGTTCGGCTATTTCACTTTCGGCTATTCTACGTTCGGCTACTTTACGGTTTTTGATTCGGCCAATCTACGTTTCGGCTATTTCAATTTTGGCTACTTTACGGTTCGGCCATTTCACTGTTCGGCTATTCTACGTTCGGCTACTTTACAGGGTACCTACCACAATCAACTTAAAGGTCGAATGCGTCTGTTGAATCAGAGGAAGAAGATGACATAATGTTTGATCCTGATTTTCATGAAGAGCTTCTTCATTTAATGGATCATGTATACTTTCTCCAGAAGATCTCAATGTTATGGTTTGTGATTTAAATTTCCAAAACAGCAAAATATGTGACTTTTTTCAGCATCGAGGCAAAGAGTTTAGAAGCTTCTTTTCAAAGGATAATAATCTGGTATTTTGTAATAATTTTTCTAGCGTAATGAATGCGTTGGGTATAGAAAACAAAACCTAATGGAATTTTTTTGGAAAAGATCCAATATATGACGAATACAAATGGAAAATTTGTGGAGATTAAAAAGTGAATGTGCTCTTAGAATTACAGCTTGGATATTCAAAATTCTGTTGTTTTATTTGTGAATAGGACTGGAAAGAACACCACTTTTAAGAAACTGACTCAAAAGAGAATCTTACTCCAGAACAGAAAAATGTTAAAAATGTTGCACGAATACAACCTGATAATAAATTCTTACCATCTCTACACATATAAAACTTGGGGATAGAAAAAACTTTGTGAAAGCAATGGGCAGAGGTGGTGCTGGATTTTTATACTTGAAAGATAATAAATTTCCCAAAACCACCAATACCAAGATTAAAATGGGTATATTTATAGGTCCACAAATCAGGCAATTGATAAGGGATAACATATTTAAAGAAAAACTTAGTAATCTGCAAAAACCAGCTACGTTTGGGAATCTTTCATGGAAATGACCTCAATTTTTCTCGGAAATGGTCAAGTAACTATAAAGTATTATTCAGAAGCTTAAATTTTTACCACTTACAAGGTTTTGGGTTGCAATATATCCTTAAAAAATAAGTTTCCTTCATATTCATTTGGATTTTTTCCGCCGTTAGCGATGAATACGGTGAAAGATTTCACCAGAAAATTTTTACAATAGAAAAGCGGGCGTGCTACCAATTCATCTAGAGTGCTTTTTCATCGGCACAGACGTTTCATCAACATTACTTTTATCCTAGACACTACCTTTTCATCGAGAAACATTTATTTCGACAAGGACGTTTCATTGACACAGACATTTCATCGACATTACCTTTGTACCTTTTCATCGTCAAATAATTTCAACGACATTACCAAAATTCTTCGACAATGTTGTTTCATCTATTACAGTTTCATAGATACTATCTTTTAGTATATTTTACACCAGTGAAAATTATTAACACATAAATATCGACTACTTTCAAACGTCTGTGTCCTGTGTCGATAAAACGATATTGGCCATAAAACATGTCTTAAAAGGTAGTGTCGGTGAAGCTGTAGTTGATGAAACGACATTGCCGAAGAAATGGTAATGTCTATGAAACGTCTATGTCGATGAAACAGTAGTGTCAATGAAACGTCGATGAAAGGTTGTGACGATGTTGTCGATGAATTGGTCATGTCTATGAAACATCTGTGTCGGTGGAATTGCATTCGATGAAAAGGCTATATCGAAGAAAGTGTATTGTCGATGGAACGGTATACAACCATGAAGCAAAATACAGAAAATTCATAAGGCAATATTTATATTTTATAGTGATATACCTCATTTTCATTAAAAAAATTGAATTTTTGTAAAATCTAAAAAACTGATTATAAGAATAAAATTATTCGTATCTAGAATATTTAATCTCAAGTCTGCTGAATTAAACCTCATTCCTACACACAAAAGGTGAATTTTTGTTGACCAGTGTAATTAACTTACTTAATAATTAGAAATACCGGAACACTTAAGGTGTGAGAGAATTTATAAACTAATTTCGCTCTGATATGTAATAGGAATAATAATAAAGGTAAATTAGGTCCTGCGCTGGTATACGTCGTATTATTCTTACATAATTGAATACCAACATAACGTCCATGACTAACTAAAATAATTGTGTTCTGTAGTAGTATGTACCTAGAGTATAATTTTTCCAGAAACATGCATGTTAATAATGAACAATAAACAGGAAATGCAACACTGCAGTCTAATTGGTCGTTAGAGATGTTAGAATAAGAAAGCGCGGTCTTGAACAATAATCGTTCCCGGAGCCTTAATTAGGTCTTAATTAAAATGTAATTATTTCCAGGGCGATAATGAGTACAGCAACTTTCCAAGCCTATCCGAAAGGAACCTCTCGCATTCCCATCCCGTCATCACCGACGCCACTGCGACGCTCGTGGAGCGTACGCCTGCGTGGTGATAAAACATCGCCCGAATTAAAATCTACGCTGCTGTACCCCCAGGAAACGAACCAGGCAACTTCCTGCAGGGGCGCCTCGACGCCTGCGGTTCGAAACAGGGATGACGGACAACAAGCCCTTCGCAGAGGCAGATCGTTCATGGAGAGGGGCGAACGGGTCAGCTCGATCAGCGCCGTTGGCGGAAAAGGCTCCTGCAGGGTCTTGACGAGTTCCACCAGGAACTGCACTAAAGGACCTGATTCCCCCGATTCAGGAAATCGAACGCGAAGTTTGGTAAGTGCAATTCAAAGTTCGGGTTTACTTAATTTACAAGTGTAAGAACCGGGAAATCGATCGCGAGTGCAACGTTTATAAATTATGGTAAGCTTAGGAAATGTGTCATTCCATAATCTGGATTTTTTGGCACTGCAGCAAAAATTGATTCACTTTAACCCAAATAAAATAACTCTAATTTTTTAATTACTAAGCAATTACTACATCGTTCTAATAAGTAAATAATCAATTCACATTTAAAAATTAATTGGTTTAATTATTACAATTATATATAAACGATGTTGTGCAACAATAAAACAGTTATGTTAAATTTAATTTGGTTTATTTGAAAATACTGAAGTACAGTTTTAGGTAACCTTTGACATTTACAAATCTAGCAATGTTCTAAAATGTAGCAAAAAAACTTTTTAAAGTTATTTTTTTTAGATTTAGTACTTTCTATACGTATCATAACGAATTTGTTTTTTGTTTGTACTCAAAATTTGTTTCAACAAATTAAAGGAGTATATTATTGATGTTATCAAAATGAAAATTTAATTAAATAAAACAAATATCATTAAATTTTAGGTCAATGAATTTTTATTAGCTTATCACCAAGTTGTTCTAAAAATATGATGTGGTTTATTTTTTTAAAAAGAAGCTTTACAAATATCCCAAAATAAATTTTTCAGTCGATTATATTCTTATAAATTTTTATAATTATTTGAGTACAATCTCAGGGAAAATTGGATACACAATCGATTTTTTTTCAAAATTAGTAAATGGTTTATGAAAATCGTGTATTATTTGGTAGATTATCTATTTTTTTAATTTAAAACCTAATTACTTTATGATTAACTAAAAAAACTAGCAAAATTTTCTCAAAACATGGAGAAATTAAGAAAACTTTAAACAGTTCAATCAAGAGTGTTTGTATCTTCAATAATTAATTTATCGACATTCAATTTCTTGAAATGGAAAAGTCCTCTGATAAAAGAAAACATCGTGTTTGTTTCGATCAATAGTTGACAGTTCGTGTTTAGATTTAAGTAGTTGAATAGAAATTGATTAACAAATAAAAAGAAAATCCAATTTTCAGGAGCACTATCTTTTTCAGAATGACGGCCAACAAGTCAATCACAAAAATACAGGGCGTCTCACTTTTTTTCCAGCAAAAATGTTTTTTAGATAGTAAATGTCATATTCTGAACAAAAAATTTTGTCGACTCCTTAAAAAGTTACAGCAATTTCAAAATATTAATGATTTTTGGGACACCCTGTATAAATTTAATTTTATTTCAATTTTTTAAACTTAAATCAAGTATGCTTTGGATTTTGACATTATCTGTAAGCCAATCAGATAGGTTAATTTTCTTGACAGAAATTTTAAATGAGTCCACTTAATTTAAAAACAGCCAATAATGTTCAAAAACGCAAGTTGGTAAAGACAAAATTCAAACCATAAATAATTTAAATAAAAACATGATGATAATAAAGAAAAATTATACAGGGTGTCACAAAAAATCGTTAAAATCTTGAAATTTTACTATCTAAAAAAAATTTTTGCTGGAAAAAAAGTGAGACACCCGTATAATATTTTTGGTATTTATGGATAATTTTTCAAAAGTAAAAATTTTTTAAGTACAAGGTGTGTCACAAAATTTTGTTTGGGCATTAAGTGTCATTTAGAACAAAAAAATTCTATGATCTAATATTATTTAAAAAGAAACAACAATTTGAAAATGTTATTGATTTTTTGATTTTGTCTTTTTCTTTAAACAAATCAGATTAATTTTATCGAGAAAAATTCCACTTAGTTCAAAAACAGTCAAAGATAGAATCCAAACCATAATTAATTTAAATAAAAATTGATAACAAGAAAGAAAATTATACAGGGCGTTTCAAAAAAATCATGAAAATTTACTAGTTTAAAAATATTAGTCCATAAAAAAATTTTGTTAAGAATGTCATTTACTATCTAAAAAATATATTTGCTAGAAAAAAAGTGAGACACCCTGTATATTAAATATTGTTACTTTTGAAAAGTTATCCCTAAATTACCGAAAATATTATATTTTTCTGATTGACTTGTCGGGCGTCATTTTGCTAATATAGTGCTCCTGAAAATTGAAATTTCTTTTTATTTGTTAATAAAATTTCTATTCAACTACATACTTAAATCTAAACACGAACTATCAACTATTGATCATCTTAGAAAAAAAAATTGAATCAAAAAGCATCTATTGTATTTCGGAAAAAATTAATGATGAAAACTCGTGTAATTGTAATTCTTTCTATCCTTTGTAAATATATAAAATAATTCTTAATTGAAAATAATACAGTGTGTCCCAAAAAGCAATTATCCAAGGCCACGTCAAAACCTTTTTGGGAGCAAAGCAATTATGATTTCAAGGACCCTTTAAAAAAATGAACTATCAATTTTATTTTCAATTACAAATTTCTTGTTTGTTGTTTACTCCTTTCCCTGTCCACAAACTTTTAATTTTAAATAAAAACACTTATTTCGACTGCCTTAAAATTCACGGAAGGCGAAAATTTTTGAAATTTCAAAACTCTTCTGTAAAAATTCTTAAATTTTTCTTTAAAGATTTTACACATTTCTACAAATTAAATGTCTCAAAATTTTAGAAAGAAAAGCTTTGCCAGATTCTGTAAAAGACCCCAAAAACACTGAATTTATGAATAATGTTTTATTGTTAAATTATTATTTTTGTCGAATATTTTAAAAAGAAATAAACTAGAGATTTAAGCCAAAAATTATTCTTGTTTAGGGGCCCAAATTTGGTATAGTTTTGTCGACTTATTAGTCATTTAATCGAAACAGGGCTGTAATATGGAAATTCTGCGCCTGGGGCAAACGTTCGAACACCCCCACTCCTCCCAAAATAATAATTTCTTAACCTTCAGAAGACCAGGTGAAATCTAAAGCACAAAGGTCACCAACACAAAATGGTTTTTTACGAATGTATATAATTTTTCATTAAATAAATGCATTTTAATGATTTGTAGGAAGCTAAAAAACTTGAAAAAAATAATTGAGCTGTAAGCTGTAAATGTATAAACTTAGAAAAATACTATAATCAAATAAGCACTGGGGTAATATAGTGACCCCACCTAGTCATCGGAAGGTGAAAAATATTTAATCAAAGATATTATTAGATACATATTTTGATAGATGTGTTTCATTTTTATAACTGAATTTTTCTATTTTTGATTTATAATTGAATTTTTATTCCTGGCGTCCTCAATTTTTACAATTGGGCCTTTCTCAAATACAGTTGATGCTTTCTGAAATACAAATGATGATTTCTGAAATACAATTGATGATAACTGACATACAATAGATGCCTTCTGAATTCTGAAATACAATTGGAAAACAATCTTTTCAAAAGATGTAGACTAAGACCAGGTCAGGTAAAACTAATATCAAAGGCTGAATTGGACAAATGACCGATTAGAACAAAAGGCCGAATGGAAAATGACCGACATAGACGTGAACAAAAGGTCGAAAAAAAATAAAACAGACCGATGAAGGGTCGACGCGGACAAAAGTCCGATTTAAGAAAATTTGTAATAAAAGTTGAAGTTAAAAAATGTTTATTTTCAGAAATTTTTAGTATTTTTTTACAAATAAAATGTTAGTATATAATGACTAAGTACCTGATAAAGAGGTTAACGATAACTTTTTTTTCCAAAAATGCCATAATTTTTCAAGAAATAGAAATTTCAGACAATCTTTATTTTCGGTAATATTTTTGTCCAGGTCGTCCTTTTATCATTCAGCCTTTTTTCTTTCAGCTTTTGATCTAAGTCGGTTCTTTTTGTCCACGTCGCGTTGTATCGTGCGGCCTTTTGGAGTAGACCCAAAAAATACCAACTTTTTGTACAGGACATTCCATAAAATACGATTTTGTCATTTATTTTCGGCTTGACCAATTTTGTATTATACAATGCATTTTTAACAAAAACACGATTTACCGAAATCTGGGGTAATTTTAGCCCTTAATGGCAACGTTGGCTTTTTCCAAGTTTGGACCAAAATTACCCTTAAGGGCCAAAATTACCCCAGTTGATGGTACTATCATCCAAAAGGGCGAGTCTTCAGGATCATCCTTAAAAAATAAAATCAACCAAAGAATTTGGCGATTTTAGGAAAATATTACAAAAAAATGAATAATATTTGAACTGGCAATAATTCGATAAAAAAAATATTTCAATTTCTTCATGATTTATGTATGTAATTCTAATCGGAAATAATCATTATGGTTCACGTCGTGTAAGCTGATTCGGCCTTCGCCTCGCCTGCAAATATTCACGGCTTGAACCATAATGATTGACGTTACGATCCTTATGACATAAATTCAAGCTGGCTTGAATTCGGGCTTGATTTGACCTTTTAGATGTACTTCAAATGGTAGAGGTCAAGCCAAACGGAATTCAAGCTGGGTTGAGTTGCTCGAGATTCGAGATAAACGTAGTCTATGGTTATTTTAATTTAAAATGGCCTACTACTCTTCTACCACTTCATCTTGACTGATCGTCAATTTATTGGACAACCTGGATATCAGTAATTTGAAAAGTTTTAAATTAAAAATATTTCATTTATAGAGAGAAAAGGAATTACATATAAAAAAAATATAATTCCATTTGAAATTTTTAGAGGGAAAACCTGAAAAAAAATTAGAAAAAAAAGTTCCTGTTTCCGATTCTAATAAAGAAAAATTTTCTACATTGCTTATTAGTTTCTAAGACATTTGTATTACCTTTCAAGTTAGGCGAGTAACACTTTATAATTTGCTTCTAATTATGTATAACTTTGTAAAAAAAACAATGGAAAGGCATTTTTGAAAAAATGTACATAATTATAGTTTTTATTAGTCAAATTTACCAAATAATCGTTGGGTAACATTAAAATTTAAGATTATAAATCTTTCGTTAGATTAATTTTAAAAACACCTCTTAATAAAATTGTGGACGTCTTTCGATGGTCCAGCAGTAAAAAAAAATTAGATAATTATAAAAGACCGCAAATATTTTACGGTTCTTGCAATCATGGAACCTTGAAATGTTACACTGAATGTACCCACAACTTGGTGTGGTTGCACGCGACATTTCGAGCTTGAAACTCTGTAAATCACCACTTCCTGGTGACCCTACAATCTCAAATCACACATTTGAAAAAAAAATCAATTTTACAACCTTATACTAGATTTTTTTGAATATTCAGTTTAACCACAAGCAGGTACTTATATAGAATTAAATTACAAAATATCACTGACTGAAAAATATAATATTGTGTAATTTCGCAGTCGCTCTCATTTCCAACAAATTCTCGCCTTGGGGTTCCTACATCCTCCAGCATTGCATCATCACCTCGAACACCACCAGTATCGCCCTGCGGACACAAGTCGCACCAGGATTGGGATACTGAAAGCGTAACCAGTGGAATCAGCGGGATCAGCCTGGCTTCCTCAACATGCGATCACGCCAGTGTCGCCAGAAATGGCACCACATTTTCAGGAAGAAGTATGAAGTAAGTTATAAAAAAATTTCATTAAAAAATTTACGGTGTATTTACATGATTTTTTTTTAGATATGTTTATCATTGCACCCAACATGCTGGTGCCACTGGCGAAGACTACCTAACTCCCACACAAAGAGCCCAGAAGCAAGTTAGACGATTAAAAAGTCTCCTCCAACAAGCGCAAAAAGATCTTGAACAGAAAGATAGTGATATAATGAAATTAACCAAAGAAGTAGTTGAACTGAGGTTGTACAAGGCGGCCTTAAGTTCACCTGAAGAAAGGTCTAATTCAAGTGATGCAGTTACAGTGAGAGAAAATCACTTAGATGACATTAACGAAGTACCTGATGGTATCATCGGTGCTCATGTTAATGAAATGACTAGCTCTTATACTGATTCAGGGCACTATGATGATTATACTAACTCCTCAATACACTCGAAAGATTCTGTGATTTTATGTGAAGATTTTGCTTTATCTGTAAGTTACAATACATCAATAATATCTTTAAAAAATCAACATTTTTAATAATTTTAGCCTATTAAGAAGAAACATATAGATGTTGCTGATAAAAGTGTTTCAACAGATTTACTTTCTAATAATTTCGATTATGAACATCAGAGACTAATGGCTGATTATGAGAAGCGAATTTTGGATTTAGTTAGAGCTCATGAAAGTGAAAGTCAAGAACAACGCCAAAAACATAATGATAAGGTTGAAGAACTTCTTCAAAGAATTGCTGACATAAATAAAAGGTAATAACACAATTGCTATATTTAAAATTACTAAATATGTTTTTTCATAAATTAGAAGCATGAGTCATTTTTAAAAATAAACGAATATATTTTTTTACCAAGTTGAAAATTTGATGAGTGTTCATTTATTTAATTATTAAATAAAAACGCTAATTTATGTGCAGAAATAAGTAATCAGTAAATTTTTAGAAAACCTGTAATGACTTGTGCTTATCTAAATAATTCTAATTTATGTATCTTTTGATACTTCTTTTAAAAATAATAAATAAACAACTTTTAGACGCTTCCTGATATTTTTTATAATGGATTCATGTAAATAATTGCATCATATGTATTTTTTTTTAGATATTGGGAATTGGTACCAGACTTGGATAATGCCAAAGACCATATTAAAAAATTGGAGTCGCAACTGGAAGATGCACTTAAAAAATTAGAAGAGCAAGAAGAAAACCACAAAAAAGTTTATTTACAAATGTATGCTCAAGGTCAAGAAGCAGCTCGAGTTGAAAGAGAAAAACAGGTAACATTTTAAGTTATTATTATTAAAAATTGAAAGAGCCCTACTTTTTTTTTTACAAAATTACGATTGGAGTAGATTTAGACGCAAATTTATGCATTTCTTCCAAATAAATCCGAGGGCAGAAATGGGCGCTAACCCAGCAAACACAGTTATATAAATTCTATATAGCGTGTACATCAACTTTTATGTAAAATTTACGTAGCATATAGGGGGGTAATGTCAGCTAACTAGAATTTAGAAATGATGTAAAATGTATATTACATTTACGTTGTAGCCCAGAGTACCCTTTATGCGTAGAAAAAAATTCGATCCCCTCAATTATTTCAGTGGCGTAGGGAATTTATTTCCCAAAGGTGTAGAAAAATTACGCTAAAAAACGACGCGTCGAACAATTTTGTGTTCAGTGTTTAGACAACACAGGAGCAAATATCGAAAATCGCTATACGTGACGTTTAAAAGAATTGTTTAAACCAGCTTACGCTCGAATGTCAAAATTTTCATCTTTTAATTTGCGCTCGCACCGACCCACCAAAGTCAAAATTGCGTTTTTACGACCCCGCCCGACCAAAATAAACGAAGAGAGAAGAAACGTCGGATCGCCGATTTAAAATATGCGTTGAAAAAACGTAAAAAATTTTACGAATTTCGAAAAAAAATTAAAATTTTAATTCGAAGAAAATGTTTGTAAAAAGTTTCGATTTTCATGATTTTTTTACCCCACTTTGCCGAAACGATTTCAACGAAGAATAGCTTATTTTAATGGTCTTACAGTGCGCTTTAATCTAAAAAAAGATTCGTGTCGATATCTCTTTTCGTTCAGGAGTTCCGACTTAAAAACCCCGCAAAAATTGAAAGTCATTTTTTACATGAAAACTGCTCTGAAATTATCGGAAAATACTTAATTTTGAAAGAACTACTTGGCCGATCGAGACGCTTGATGGCTTAAAACTTGCAGGGGTCTTTTTTCTGTCAAATAAAGAGACATCCGTTCTGAGCGAATGAAAAATACGCCCCCCAGAGCCGGATTTGTACTCGAATTTTACAGAAATTTGGAACCCTTTTTCGCAAAAACTATTTAGCTGATTTTTCTCGTAAGCTACTCAAAATACTCCCATTTTGTGCCTTTATCTTCGGTAAAAATTTCAAATCTCTGTTATCAATACTTTTTGAGAAATTAAATAAAAACGAAATTTCAGAAAATATTAAAGCCCACGAAAATTTTGAAAAATTTTATTTTCGAATTTTTGAAAAAACGACCTCTCAAATGAAAGATATTTAAAAAATGATTAAAATTGGCCGCTCAGTTCTGCTTCAGGTCCGTTATATTTTTGCCACCATCCTGAAAAGTACAAAAATTTTGGAAATCGCACTAGATTAAAATTATTTTAAATCCTTTAGCTTGAAGTTATTTCAACGAGCTATAGCTTATTTCAAAATCTAGAAAAGATTCGTGTCGATATCTCTTTTAGTTTAGAAGTTACGACTCAAAAACCGCCGAAAATTTGAAAGTCACACAAAAAATGATGTGAAATTTTCGCTTTATCGGAAAATAATTAATTTTGAAGGAACTTGGCCGATTAAGACGCTTGATGGCTTAAAATTTGCAGGATTCTATTTTCTTTTAAATAAAGATGCATTCGTTCTAACCGCATGAAAAATGCGCCCTCCAGGGCCGGATTTGTACTCGAATATTACAAAAATTTTGAATTTTTTTAGCAAAAACTATTTAGCCGATTATTATCGTAAATGACCTAAAATATTACCATTTTGAGTCTTTATCTTTGGTAAAAATTTCAATTCTCTGCTGGCAGTACTTTTTGAGAAATTAAATAAAAACGAAATTTCAGAAAATATTCAAGCCAAAAAAAAGCCCACGAAAATTGTGAAAAATTTTATTTTCGAAATTTTGAAAAAACGACCTCTCAAATAAAAGATATTTAAAAAATGATTAAAATTGATCGCTCAGTTCTGCTTCCGGTCCGTTATTTTTTTGCCACCATCTTGAAAAGTACCAAAATTTTGGAAATCGCACGAGATTAAAATTATTTTAAACTTTGGCTTGAAGTTATTTTAACGAGCTATAGCTTATTTCAAAGGTCTTGCCGTACACTTTAATCTAGAAAAAGATTCGTGTCGATACCTCTTTTAGTTCAGAAGTTACGACTCAAAAACCGCCGAAAATTTGAAAGTCACACAAAAACTACTGTGAAATTTTCGCTTTATCGGAAAATAATTAATTTTGAAGGAACTACTTGGCCTATGGAGACGCTTTAATGGCTTAAAATTTGCAGGATTCTATTCTCTTTTAAATAAAGACACATTCGTTCTAATCGCATGAAAAATGCGCCCCCCAGGGCCGGATTTGTATTCGAATTTTACAAAAACTTTGGATTTTGTTAGCAAAAACTATTTAGCCGATTATTATCGTAAATGACCTAAAATAGTCCCATTTTGAGTGTTTATCGTCGGTAAAAATTTCAACTCGCTGCTATCAATACTTTTTGAGAAATTAAATAAAAACGAAATTTCATAAAAAAAATCCAAGTGAAAATAGTTTTCAAATTTAATTTGAAAACGCCAAAAACTCGTGTAGAAACTATTTACTTATGTACTTATTACATAAACGTGTTATATAGTTATTATATACACATATTTATATAAACAACACCTAATTGTATTTACATACATGAACTATAATATAAAAATCATGTAACTTGTGGACTGATGTTAAAATAAGACGAATTTGGTGGATTCGTCCATTGTATCAAACGGGAATATTCCTTATCTACCATTATCAAAGTAGATTGCAACAAATACTACTCTGAGTAGAACTTATCAGCGCCATTTAGATTTCATTTTGGAACTACTTGGGTTAACACTTGACAGATTTCCCATTATTTATGTAACGCCGATTAAATAACAGATACATAACCAAACGTTTGTAAGAGAGACAAAACTTTTGCTATATTCCTTACTTGTGATAAAACACAACATTGGTTATATAACAGATGCATCACATAAAAAGTAGGACTGCAAAAATCAGCACAAAGCACATTCGACATTCGTTGACAAACGTCCGCAATAAATGGCGTTTTTCTAACTCAAAAATCTCATAAAATACATAAATAGTACTTAACCTATTGGCGAATGATTTATATATTCAGAAGTACATAATAAATACATAAATAGTATATAGCCTATTGGCGAATGCTTTATATTTTCACAAACATATAATAAATACATAAATAGTACGTAACCTTTTGGCGTATGAGTTACATATTCCGAATTATATAAACTGTACCTAACTTTTGTTGCATTTTTTCATAGGACATAATCATGATATTTTCTCTATGTACAAAAATATATATGTATAAGAAAAAAATCTATTTTATATAAATTGTATATTAATAAGAAATATATTAGATACGTATGTTTTAAAGTAACCTTTATATACATATATGTATATTTTTGTAATATAAACATGTTATATAAATATAATTGCTACATCTATATTTACTGGGAATTAAGAGTAGGTAGGAGGTAGAAAACCTATCTACCATTATATTCTGTTAGAGTCCAAATATGCCTTCCCCTTTTTTGGTGAAAATGGCCAGCGTTCAAATCTGCCCTATCATAAAAGAGTTTTTTTATTTGGAGTCCAAATCTACTATAAACAAAATTACTTATAACCTCCTACATCCTAGAAATATAGAATAGAATACATTAAAAAATCTAAAGTAATTTTTATTTAAAGGTTGTGGAGCTAGCCCAAAAAGTACCTAGCAGAATATCAGTACCTGAAATGTTGCAGCAACTTCAAGTTACACAGGCAGAATTAGAAAATATTAAAGTAAGTAAAAATACAAATAAATAATAAATTTTCTTCAAAACGTGTTAATTGTTAATCATCTGTCTCATCATCATCTGTAATTATTACTAATTTTTAGGACATAGAGTATGCAGCGTCATCTAACAGCTTGACACCCCTTCTAAGTGCAAAAGAGGCTATTACTTTATGGGTGTTAGGTGCCAGGAAGGTAAAATTAAAAGAAAGTGTAGCACTCTATAGTCTTTCCAAGTACATTTCTTTTTAGCATGCGTACTTTGGGGAAGGGTTAGATATTCTCCATAGTTTTAGCCTCGTTTGTGCATGATGTAAATAGTTTTTTCATAACACATTATATACTTCTTTTAATTACTCGCACCTTTTCATTTTCGTTATTTTAATATGTGAATTCAAAAGGTCTGCGAGTCTAAGAAAATGTTGAAATATATTAATAAATCAACAAAAAAATTGTAGGTAGAGCTATTTACTGTTCAGGCTTATAACAAATTGATATTCCTAGTTATTTAGTTTCATATAGACTTTTTTATCACAGGCACTTGAGTAATTATGAAATTTTTTTATATTTTCTTAGACTCGCACCTACATAAAAATTAGTAACACAAAAGATAAATTTAAAAAGTGATGTTTCAAGTCCATAAACAGTAGACTTATTCTTGGACCGGTCGAGATCGTGTCGTCGACGAGACTAGAAGGACAGGCTCTCATTTTTTCATTTGAATGAAAAGGACAGACTGATGAAAGTCGTCGACGACACGATCTCGATAGGCCCAAGAATAAGCCCATAAAATTTATTACACTAATCACTTATTAAATTTATTTCTAATTTTTTGCATTAATATATTTCAAATATTAATTATTTTTTCTCGATAGGCAATGTACAAGCAAGTTATGGAGGCGAAAAATAAGAAAATTGACCCAGAAATTACTCTGCAATTTTTAAAATCAGCGATTTATTACTTTTTGACGGATAAAGAAAACAATCAAGGCCATCTGCGGGCCATTCAAAGCATTTTAGGATTCACACCAAGTGAAATAAGTAACATCGAAAAGGCGAGAAGTTCTTAATCTTTAACTAGTCTTTTGGTAAAATTTAAATTGATAGAATTTTAAGGCTGCATTAATATTAATTGAATAAATTGAGTTATTTACTTCAACAGGGTTTTTTAGACTAATAAAAAAAAGTTAAAAATTATGAAAGAAAATGACTGGAAACAAATTTTTAAAATTTTGCTTGAAGAGAAAAATATATTGTTAAAACAATTACAAAATACTACCCTGTGCAAGTAATTTGCAACTTTTTAATAAATTTTAAATTACTAATAAAATGTGCCGATTAATGTATGCATTTAAATTTTTTAAATTGGCATATTTTGCGCTTAAACAATGCCTTGTTTGATCTGTCCATGTTGAATATTGTACCATAATCATAAGTATTAGACGTGAGTGATTATTTTTTTTTATTATTAGCTAGTATTTAGATAATTATTTAAAGCACTAAATGTAAATTATAAATGCTCCAATGCTTCTTATGTAAAAAAATTATAACAATACATACATAAAATTTATATGTGATATGATTAACTATTAACAATTTCAAGTACCTATATTTATTATAGTTTATTTTTGGTGCATTTTATTATAGTTGTATATTTCATTTTAGTTAAGGTAAATTTTAGTTTCTTGATATTTTTTATGATTATGCTAATATTTTTTAATGAAAAGTGATTTAAATGTTAAAATTTAAACGAATTAACTACAGACTGAGTGTTTTTCAAAATGTAGTAAAAGCTATGGACGTGGAACTTTTTAAATTCAGTTAAATTTGTTAACAAATTAAGTGTAAAAAATGCCTACAATTTTCAACTACTTACTTGATTAATTATACTATTATATCCACAATCCCTTTTCAATTTTCAATATATTTTTATTGAATAAAGAATATGTATAAGAACTTTATTATTATCACAGCATTGATTGTTTTATAAAAAGTCATTAATTTCATTAAATATTTAATAATCACTATATTTTTAATTGTGAAAATCACTAAAAAATTAATTAATTTTCATGAGTATTTTTCATAAATACGATTAAAAATGTAGTCATTTTCAAATACCTGATATACCACTGTAATTTTTAAAAGCTGTAGAAATTAAGAGAACGAATATATATTTATATAGTCGTTTTGCAAGGGTCGGTAAGTGCAATACCTATAGTTTTTAAGGGTTTATAGTCCAAGTATTGTTATTGTTCTTTCAATAAAAACTGAGCAACTGATGTATTTTTAGTTTAATTGTAAAAAATATCAAAAACCTTCACTAACATTAAAATCCCAAGAATTACTAAATGGTTCTTTAGACTATACACGATGTCCCATTTGACATTGTATTCTATTGGGAATTTTAACTACGTATAGAGGGCGCTATAAATGGAGGATATTCGGTACTTGTCAGTGTCAAAAATTGTATTTAAAATGCATTCATGGACTTTATAACTACATATTCAACAAAACACTAATAGATTTATTATTTAAAGCTTCAGTAAAACTCAAAAAACATGTACCATTGCGTTAAATCAAAAAAGTAAGACCCAATATAGAAGTTCACATTTTTGCCACCAGAGGGCGAGCGGAATCTAAAAGTTCCCAATGGGTATCTTTGTTATTATTTTATATAGAACGTCGGTTAAATGAACAAAGTAGTGCATATTTGTATGTCCAATAATAATTCGTTGACAAAACAGTTGAATTTTGCATCGTTTCGATGCCATCTTGAAAAAACCAAAAAGTGCCATTTTCAAAATATGAGTGTAACTTCTTTATTATAGGCCATACCATTATTGTGCACGAGCATTTATTTCTCAAAAAATAATACAAAAATTTCATAATTTAAATTATTAAAGTGAGAATTTTCTCATTTTTATTAAAAAACTAGAATTGTCAAGTACATTTATAAAAGTCAATCAGACACTTAAACAAACCGACAAAAAAACTGAAGTTAAAAGTACAAGAAAAAACAAACCAGACCTTATTCTAACGTGCAGCTGGACACAAGTGTGCAGTGGGAATTTTAAACTGTGCAGTGGGAATCCTAAATTTGTGCAGTTAGTCTGGGATTCCACTATTCAAAATAAGCAAAAAGAATCAAAATTGAGAAGATGAGAATGATGAACATATGAAATATGAACCACATTTTAGACAAACTTGGGTATTGATCATATAATTTCTCACCGGTATTACCCGTATCGTTTAAAACGAAAACGATCTATTTATTATATTGCTCAATATATGGCAAATGCAAAAGCACATTCAAAAAATGAAATTGAAATTTTCCTTGAGTTTAAAAAGTGCCTTTGAATCGAATACATCTAGTTTTCACTTTATCTGTTTTCCTAATTAATTGGTATCATAATATGGCAAAGATATCTCGGATATTTCCTCAAGTTTAAATAAATTACATTTCTTATTATTAAAATCTCCAAAATTTTAAGATATCAAAAAAATCTTATGTCAAAAAATTAGTTTGTAAGTTCCCATATCCAAAACAAAAAATGAATAGAAAAAATACCTAACGTACTGAAAAATTTTTAATAATCACTCATTATATACCCAATTTTATTAGAATAACCGGTACATAATTTCTTTGAACTGTAGATCACCACTTATCATTCTGATGGTCTCAATTGGATTTCAGATAAATCAATTTGATTTTAGATTTAGACAATTTCAATTGTATTTTAGAATCATCAATTGTATTTTAGTAAAGATCAATTGTATTTCAGAAAGGATCAACTGTATTTCAGAAAGCATCAATTTTATTTCAGAAAGGATCAACTGTATTTCAGAAAGCATCAATTTTATTTCAGAAAAATCAATTTAACTTCAGATAGAGCCAATTGTAAAAAAAATGAAGACGCCAAGAGTTTTGCTTTGGCAATTTAAAAATTCAGCAGTAACAATATTACGCTTAGGTCCTTCTTCACCAGTGTTAATCCCAATTGAAATAATCTATTCTAAGAATAAAGCAGTATTGGTATAATTGAGAAATGGTGATATATTTAGAATCAATTATTGGTGAAGCCAAAAATATACAATTGTTAGTAGTGATTGTGCTCGTGCAGCACAACACACTACAATAGATGAATCGATGCAGCTACTTTAGCAATGGAAGACATGGATGTTGGTGGCTAATCCAAAATTTCTGCGAAAAAATTTACTTTGAGTGAAACATAATGAGTTTTTCTGAAATACTCTAATTGATGATTTTGAAATACAACTGATACTTTTTGATATTAACTTGTTTTTTTCTGAAATACAAAATTATTGATGATATCAGAAATTGAATTGATCTGTTCTAAAATACAACTGGAAAAGGTGTCGTTTCTTCCTAAAAATGACCTTGAAAACACTAAGAAAATCTATTTCGGCCTTCCGTCTTTAATATTTGTGTAGTTGGAAAAAATCCTTAGAATAAGGTCTGAAACAAACTCTTTCAGAGCACGACTTCTCCAAGCTTTAATCAAACCAAAACAGAACTGATTTTCTAAATCTAAAAATTTGCTGTGGTTTCCAAATGATTCCTAATAACTCCCTCCCAGATTTTGCAATTAACGAATCGGGATAGCGGCTTTGGAATAATAAGCAAACCACACACAGAGTCCAAGTCCTCTAATTTCTTACAAGTTCTTTTGATTGTGGTTTGATATGTAGGTAACCAAATACACAGGTTGGTACAACTGAAATCTTAAAAAGAAAATCTCCTAGTAATCCAATGGCTTAGCAAATTTTTTTTCCAAAATCTCTAATTTCACAGCAATTGTCAAATATTGAAAATGTTTTTCTTCATTTTCGAGGCAGATGCTAACACAAAACAAAGATTTACGCAAATTAATTTTGATAAAAACTGACGTTTATGAAATAGAAGGCACAATAACGAAAATCTGAAGTTTTGACACAACGGTAAAAATTACACCTACGCTTTTGTGAAGTCTAGTTACTTTGTTTTGATTTTGACATGATTTTGTGTTACTATGAACTTGAAGTAAACAAATTCCCCAGATTTTTAGGCGGGAAATTTGAATTGACCACAATCATTTTAGCTCACCCTGTATAATAAATTGACTTGTAATATCAAGTTACTCGATGTTGCGTGACTCTAAGCGGTGTTAGAATTTTGGTTTATTATAAACAAAAAGACTACTAAACTTTTAATGTTCACTACGCATATGAATTATACATATGTGTGTATTTGGACCAGGAATTTCTCATGTTGCTCTTCCTAACATTTTTATAACAATTTCTGTTGGTTGAAATAATAAAACATTTTTCTATGTCTCCTCCCATGAAAAGATTCGGGATCCGACGGGAGAAACTGAGAATTTTCTTACGTACTTAAATTTCGTATATTAATGACTATACAGGGTGGGACAAGTCTTGCACCAAACGAATGTCTAAACGGGTTGGATTTTAAAAAATGAAACTTTAAAAGTATCAATGTAATCAATTTGCCCATATTTTGACAGTATCTTCGAAAAGGTAGATACCAAGGATTCCTATTTACAGCAATTGTTAATTTGATTATGGAATATTCTGACCATTCTATCAGATTTCAATAATTTTCATTTTTCTAAAAACTAGGTCACATTTTCTGTAATTTACAAAGCTTCCTTGGCTGCATTTTATGAAGTGTCGCATTGTTTTTGAAAAACTTTATTTTTAGCCAACAACATTTTTTGTAAAGTTTAAAATGAAGCTTTTCAAAGACAATACGATACGTCTCTTACCGTTTTTTAAAATTCCAAAAAGTAAGATAGTTATGATTTTTATGCTTACTTTCAACTATCCTTTAAGAAGATAGTTGGTAAAATGTTTGAAAATTTTTGATTACAAATGCCTAAAAATCAATTTTTACTAGTGAAAAGTATGCTTTTCAAACATTTCGCCGACTATCTTCGTAAGATGAAATTTAATAATTTTTTTAATTAGGTAGGTAAAAATTGTTTGAATAAAACATGTTATTTATGTAATAAATTTATTGGCCTTAACGTAAATTTGTGAAAATACGTTTTAACATAAATAAACGCATCAGCCCCCCAATTGTCTACTTCTTACTATTGAGAATTATACCGTCGTATTTCTGTTGGAACCATTTTATCGCATCTTCCTTGGTGAGTCTATGGGGGAAACCTACTTTACCTTGTCTTCTACGCCTGTGAGCTACATTGAATCCAGGCCTTCCAAGTACTACGTAAAAGTCAAGACCATAGATACCAATGCTTGGATCGTACTTAATTCCCAAATCAATGTGTTCTTGAATACCAAATCCAAAATTACCTGAGGCTAAAAATTAAAAAAAAAATTAATTAGTATGAATTATTACAAATTTAAAAATAGCTTGATATGTGAATTTTAAATGTAAATCCCATTTAGTAACACATCTAGTAAAACGAGTAGACATGGGTTGCAAATAAGGGATTTAATTACTATAAGCAACAGTTGCAATCCAAGAAAATATCATAATTTAATGGATGAATATAGTTGCTACATTTAATTGAGCTGTAGTTCTGTTTGTACCACATAACAAAATTTTCGATCAAAGCAAGTCAAAAAAATTTCTTGCATGCAGTATTGATACCACTATCATCTGTACATTTTGCAAACAGGATTTTCTATTGCACTCTTAAATACTGAAGGTATAGGACACATTTTAAATGAAAGTGAGAGAAAAATCCTGTTTACAAAACGTACAAACTTATACTTCTAATTTGCAGATATATTAAACTATCCAATTGGAACTGAGAACTAGTACTTGCCAAACATTCTGAATACTTCATGTAAACACAATAATCTCTATTATAAGCAAAATGTGACCAACTTTCTCACTCTTACACACACCATTTAAGTGCAAGCAAGGCAAAATCACATTCTTAGAAAAAATGAGTTATTAAAACACTTTCAACTGATAAATCTCAGCTGAAAACTAACCTTCCACACTTAATAATCAGTGTAATAATATAAAAATAAGTGCCAAATGTGATAGAAGAACTATTTAAGAATATAAGGCACTACTAATAATTTAAAACTTTTCTTACCAGAGAAGTTTTCACGTCTCAATTCATATTCTCTGACTTTTAAGCCTTTTTCTAAAATTTCCTCGGCTTTGGCTCCTCGTACTGTGCAGTGTACAGCAATTTTTTCATTACGACGAATACCAAATGAACGTACAGTATATCTAGCTTTTGAAAAGACGGGTTGTTGTCCAGTCAATTGTTCCAATACCTAAAATAACGAATAATAAATTTATGGAAATTTTAAAGTTACAAAATTAATTCAATTTAATATTTAAAGATGTAAATCCCACTTAGTAACACATCTAGTATAACGCGTAGATATGGGTTGCATATAAGGATTACAATGATATAAGCAACATTTCAATCCATTCAATAATTATTATTAAACGGAAAATATTGTTGTTGCTAAAATTAAAATTAGCTGTAATTTTATAAAACTTACTTTGGCAGCCCTTGTTAGCCTATCACCAGATTCACCAACGCAGATATTTAAACATAACTTGCGGATATGAAGCTCTCGCATAACATTTTTGGAGTTGTCCTTTTTGGGCTTACCTTCCTTTGCAACGGGCTGTAAAAATAAACAGTAATAAATTTAATTTATTATTAAAACTGCAAGAATTTTACAAAAAAAATGTTAAGCATACATAACCTCAAATATAATTACAGCAAAAACAAACACTACAAATTCTTAGAATTTGGATAAATTATGTGGTTATTTACATTGTAGAACTTCAATAAACTTATCTTTAATTGCAATTTATGAATAATAAGTTTGTCATTATTAAAATTATAGCAAACATGTTGTAGCTTAGGTTAAAACAAACTATTTAGGTGTTAGTAAGGTAAAATATTTTCGACATCACAACGATTTAGGTATTATAATAAAACTTATAAACAAAAATTGTAAAATTCTTTAGTTATAAGGCGGATGATTGAAGATTTATTAAAATTACACCAAAAAAAGCATCACTTACCGCCATGTTCGCACTTAAAAAAGAACGTCAAATGTCAAAAGTGTACACAGAACAACACAAGAGGAGAGCTCATGCGCAGATGTAAAGCAAGCAAACGGTGTTATCCAATATCCCCTCCAAAATTTCGTCGCAGGATTTTGCAGGACTGCAATGTTGCCGATGTGATTTGTTTGTATTATTTGGTTGCCTATTATTTATATCAAATAAATTAATTAAAGAGATAAAATATAAAATTCATAAATTTAATACAATTTTAATTTAATTAATAAAAAACTTTTATATGGATTTTGTTTTTTTTTTTGAATTGAAACTAGTTACGTTATTTAAAAAAAATCAAATTAATAATTTTTTTCATCTACTTTATTTTTAAAAATATAAAATAAAATTGGAGGGAATTTTATAAATGTATTTTCGAAGAAGTTCCGTGATTATGTAATAGATGGCTCAACCTAATATACGTTTTTTTTTTTAAATCCAAATTAAACCACTACACGATTTTCAAAATTTAACCTTAAGAAATAATCGATTTTATATTACAATTAAATTACTTTAAATTTATTTTTGCTATAATCATTGACACGCACGAAATACTGACATGTTTGATCAATAAAGGTAGTCAAATAAGACAGACCTGTTTATACTAATAATTTAATTTTGGGCTATTTTATAAATAAAAAAATGGATCCTCTGGATATTCCCAAAGATGACCTTGTGGATTATTCAGATATCAATGTACCTGACATTACTTCTTCGGATAAAGAAGAACGCAAAGCAGCTAGAAGAATACGTATACATAAAAGAGATGAACTATTTAAAAGGTAATTATGCATTTTTCTGTAGCTTAAAGCAAAGCAGCCAAAATTTAGTAGGTTAATAAAAATGTTGCAATTTTTTCTTTCGGAGTTTTTTGAAAGTCCATTGCATATCAGGAGGTTTATTCTTGGGCCGGTCGAGATCGTGTCGTCGACGAGACTAGAAGGACAGACTCTTATTTTTTCTTGTGAATGATGAAAGTCGTCGACGACACGATCTCGACTGGTCCAAGAATACCCGATTTTTGTTGCTTTGGAAAAACCTTTTTACAATTTCCTAATTTGGAGTTAAGTGATCCTTTTTCACTAACCCAAATAAAAAATTCGATGATTAATTTTTCTCAAAAAAACACTTATTAAAATTGAGTAATTATTTAGGCAACGAGCAGCTTTGGGTAAAGAAGCATATGAAGAAACCAAACCTGATAAGCCAACCCTTCTTCAGCAACAACTGGAGAAAAGTAGTGAAATTTTGAAATATTTGTTTATCGAAGTTGAAGAGCAGGTGACTAATATTCAGGTAGCTAATGATGCCCGTGAAGTTGAAAGACGAGAAAATGACGGAAATAATCGGGTGAAGATTATGAACCAATTGGAAGAAGATGCCAGATTAGCAGGATTAATGTTTGATGATATAGCTTCAAAATGGACTAACATATTAAAATACAACGACCCTCTTAATATTCATGAAGAAATTCAAGCCCAAAAAGAAAAATGCGATGAAATTATTAAACAGAAAGATACAGTTATTGCTATGCTTAGAAATGAGTTAAGGATGGCTGGATTAAGGTTTCATAATGATCAAACTATCCAGAATGAGGATATTAAAATGTTGGCTAAAAGAGTGGAAAAAGAGGTTGGTGATTTTATTTATAAAAATGAAATTAAACCTATTTTTTGCAGGTGGTTACAATGAGATCCGCACATCGTGAGGAGCTTCAGAATATTGAAGATGTGATGATACAGGAGCGTACTAACATGATGATGAATAACGATAAACGTTGGGAAGATCTTTATAGAAAGCGAGGAGAACAAGAAATGGCCATAAGTGAAAATAAACTACGCCAAAAATCGGAATTTGAAGACAAAGTTACCAAAGTGCGAATAACACATTACGAAAGAGTCCGCGAGGTGAAAATAAGAATGGAGCGCGATTGCGAAACACTTCAGCGCGAATTCCAAAGAATTAAGGCCATAGCTCTGCAAAATTGTGAAAAAGTTGACTACAATTACCAAATTTTAAAGAAAAGGGAGGATGAAAATTTGATCATAAAATCTAATCAAAAGAGGAAACTGAATAAATTGAGGGATATCATAAATAGTTTACGCAAAAAATATGATACTTATAAAGAAAACACTGATGATGAAATTAACAAGTTGCTCAATGAAGTAATAGGACTGCAAAAGTGTATTTCTGGGGTTAAAACCAAATGTGCTACCCTAACTAAAGCTAATGATCTCCGCTACATGCAAGTTTGGGAGTTAAATCAAAAAATTGCGTCGGATCTTTTAGAAAAGTTAATAACCATTGATAGATTACTTCATGAGCAACAGCTGGGTTTAGAATGGGAAGAACCTCTTATAAAACTTATAAAGAAAACTAAATTACCTAGTTACAATAATGCAGTTCGTACCATGGAAGCTTTAAAAGGTTTAATTTTTCTTTTTATTTCAAGTGTTTTTAATTGAAGTTTTTTAAGGTTCAAAATTTACTTCAAAAAATGCTAGAGGAGGAGACAATGAGCCGGTTGATAAATTTGAGTATACTGCAGCGTACAAGCGCATTATGCTAACAATTTTGCAAAGAATTTCTGATAAATCATCTTTTGTTATGGAAAAGAGATTAAAACAAATTTTGAAACCCTTGGGTAAGAAAGAAATCGAGTTGATACAACTTGATAATGTTTTTAAAGTAAGTACCTAATTTTATTATAAAACATAGATTATCTATTATTAATTTAGGCTTTAGACATATCAAACACTTTGGAATTAAAGATACTGTATCAATACTTTATACCTTATATCAAGTGCCCTATTTGTACCATGTCAAGATCTTTAATCATTGATGTTAAGCAAGATACTGAAACCTCTGAAGAAGATGAATCTATAGTAGCTGAAACTATTACGTCGGAGAGTAACGAGGAAAAAGGCATACTAAGGGCAGTACGAGAATCTATTAGCGTAGTTGATGAAATCGTCACACAGGTAGTAGATCCTTCAAGAATACCAGAAGAGCCATCTGACTTGATTGTCTCAGAAGGCGAATGCTTAGGACCAATCACTTTTCAACCAGAGTATTAAAGTAATCAATTTTCCTAAATGATACTAACATTTTCGATTTTAGGAAGGAAGGAAAGTCAATCCAAGTTATTGATTTTAGTACTGTTAAGGTGGATGAGTCAAAGGCATGTCTTAGCACTCATCCATTATACATTGATGTGACACACATCTTGAGAGGATTTAGGGATTTTGTTAGTGATTATCATTGTGCTGATAAAGGGTAAGATTTTATAAAATTTTCATCGGATACAGTAGCGGATCTACTACTCGGGTTTTAGGTCACCAAGCGTTTTAGGGGCCCTTTTTGGCTTAGGCCGTTTATGATAAGTTGTCAGTGCATAAAGTCTAATTTTTGGGGACTTAATACAAAAAAGCATGTCCTAAGTAATGCTTTTGTGCACTAGTGCAATAAAGCATAACATTATGTACTGACAATTGATTTTTGAGGAACACTCAATTTCTCGAAAACTACTCGAGTTATCAAAACGTTTGAGAGCTCAATATTTGAGGAACAGTCTGATTTAGCAATTCAACTCTCAACTCAATACAGTTATTTTTAAAATAGTAATTTAAATCATTTATTAAGATTTTTTTATGAAAAATTCGATTTTTACCAAATATTTTTTAAATTTTGAATCCTGCTTTTTTATAAATCTCTATTTTTGAAAAAGGTTGACATTTGTACCTAATTTTTTTTTGAAACTTTTTATGAAAAATCTAAAGTCTGATTTTCTTCAAATATTTTTTAAATTGTACCTAGGACCTGTAGCCTGTATGTATTTCCTATACAGAGGCGCGTTATAGCTTTATGAGGCCTTAGGGAATTTTCAATTTTGAGGCACCAAAATATTGAAATTTTTAAGAAGGATTTTAAAATTACTATCGAATTCGGTTATAACGAGCATCAAGGGACGGCGAATTTTGCTCATTACAATCATGAAAAGGTTTTCCTTAGTATTATTCCAATTCTAAATATACAGGGTGTTTCAAACTAAGAGTCGGAAACAAGAATATGTACATACATATAAGTAAATGGAGCTTTTTAATAAATACTAAAAAGCTACATTTTCGAAATACAGGATCTTTACGGATTATTTTTACTTTTTTAACATGTACATTTTTAATGATTTATATTTTGTATATTAATCCATAATTATACTCGTGATTAGTCAACAGAGGGCTTCGTGCCAGACACCAAGGAAGAGCGCATTAAGAAGAAGAAGGTATTTTGCTCAAATATTAAAAAATAAAAATATTCAAAACAACTTTCTTGAGCATCCACTCTATTGACTCCCCCATTTTTTGTACGACGCCATTTTCCTTAATTACCAAATTTCGATTGTATTTTTAATTTTAAATGGAAGCGGGTGCAGTCGAATCCCAGGTGTGGGAAAACAACATTAAAGGGAATTAACGAAATTTGGGGAATAAATATTTACTCGGTATAACCGTGAAAAGGGTCGTAATAACCGTGAATTTTTTAATTGAAATTCATTGGAACCACAATATGTATTCGGATTTGCTCGTTATATCCGTGAACTCATTACATCCGTACTCGTTATAAGTTATAACAAAGTTCGACTGTATCATGGAGTATGGATATTGTCTAATACTCCATGACTATTAAAAAATTGAGGAAAACAATGCTATTTTTTAAATTTATTTTAAAGGCCCTTTCACGTACAGTCGAAACGCAGGTTCCATGTAATCAAATGAGAGCTTGCGTTTCGACTGTACATGAAAGGGCCTTAAGAATTCAAAATTTGCGCGATTTATCAGTCTATCAACTATCCTAAGTCAAATTTTTCAAAAAAATGGAATAAAGCCAATTTATAGTTCAAAGTTCAAAATATGACGCTTTCAATCCAGAAACATCCTAAGTCAAATTCAATAAAATAAACCAATCTAGATGATGTCCTTAGAAACCCTAACATTACAATATCACTAAATTTTAACATATAAATAAATTAAAAAATACATTCTTCTAAAAAAAGTGTTTTTTGACTTAGGGTAGTTCTAATTAGACCAACGAATAATTTTAATTGTGAATTAAACCATCATGTGCCAAATTTGTGACTAATGGGGCAATTCTGTACAAATCTGTAAATCCTTACAGGCAATATCTATAAGGTAACCATGAATCTGTCCATTACAATTTACAACCCATATAACAAACCTTATAGATTTCTCCTGTAAGGACTTACAGATTTGCACAGAATTGCACCATAAATTTCTTTGAAACTTTAAGAGGTTTTTCTGAAAATTCCAGAAGTCCAATTTTTACCAAATTTGGAAATATAAGTATCTGTCATTAATTTCACGTTCATATGGAATTTTATTATTTTTAATGGTTGATGATGATCCACAGATCCGGATTAACCTGTTTTGGACCCCTAGACATTTTTATTTTTTCCTCCCGGGCCCTCTAAAAATAAATATTCATTCTGGTCATAATTACGAAATTGTAGAAATCACTAAACAAAAACTCAAAATTTGTAACAAAATTATAGTTTCTTTTTCTTTGCCCTCATTTCTGAAAAGTTATGAATTACTTCTACTCGCCATAAAACTAAAAATGATCTTTCACGTGCAGCATTTTAAATAGGCAATGTGAAATAGATTCGTAACAAAGTTTAAACATTGGGAAATGAAGAAAGTATCAAACATTGTAGCAATTCTTCACCTAATTCGTCTATATCCACATTAGAATAAAGAAAATTGAAAATTTCGTTAATTTCGTTGAAACGATTTTTTATTTCTAACCGAATATTGTCGCAACTTACATAAAAGCAATTACATTTAAATTGATTTGAAGGCTTATTTTTTTATCAATATCAAATTTTAATTAACAATCACCAATCAGCCTCTGTAAAATGGGGGCCCTAGACATTTGTCTCTTTTCTCTAGGCAATAATTCGGCCCTGATCATCGATAGTAGAAAAAATAGTGTATACAACTCGTGTAAAAGCATATTTGCATTTAAGGTATTCTCCAACTCGACCTACAGTTGTTGTACAATTTTTACGTCGCGTGCCAATATTATCCACTTTTTGCACTTGTTGCATAAATAACTATTAAATTGTACCTAGGGACTATATTATGTATTTGTAACAAAATATGAAGAAGGTTACATTTTATAGTTTTCCCTAAAATTTAAAATTTCAAAGCTTTTTTCTTGTAAAATCCCATTTTTTGAAAAATTAGTATACAGGGTGATTCAGTCCACCCGTGCCACCCATTTATCTCGAGAACGCGTTATCGTACATGGCCAAAATAAAAAAAATTATTACCAAAGTGAACCTAAAGAATCCATTGGTGAACTTATTTTTTTCCGGAACAACCTGGAACTATCCGGAACCGGAGGTAACTTTGATTTTTTAAATGACAACATAGGTCGAGTTTGGTATGGTTTGATAGGTCTTTCAAAAACAAATAACTTTTATTAAAATATTTTTTTAATATTTTCCATAGTTTAGAATTTATTTATTCGAAAAACAAAAAAAATGTTAAAAAAAAGTAAATAAAAATTATTGCATATTTTGTAGAATTTTGTTTAAATATGGACAAGTATGATATTTAAAGTTGGTAAAATATTAGAATTTGTAGAAAGAGTTTATAAAATTCTTCAAAATATGAAATAATTTTTATTTACCTTTATTAACAATTTTTTTTTGTTTTTCGAATAAATTTTAAACTATGCAAAATATTAAAAAAATATTTTTATAAAAGTTGTTTGTTCTTAAAAGACCTATCAAACCATACTTATATTTTCGGAACAACCCGGAACTATCCGGAACCGGATATCACTTTGATTTTTTAAATTGCAACATAGGTCGAGTTTGGTGTGGTTTGATAGGTCTTTTCAAAATAAACAACTTTTATTAAAATATTTTTTTAATATTTATTCAAACGACGAAATTTTTAAAATATAAATATAATAAATAATTTTAAAATTTGACTTTTAATCCATGATACAACACACAATACAATGTTAGTGTATATTGGATTGCCTAAAATTTATTTCTACTTTTTTAAATTATAATTTAATGTTAATCATAATTAACATTGTTTAAGCTTAGTAGAAATTTAATTTCTACTCCTGGGCAGTACAAAGCGACCATAGAATCAACGAACAGATAAAGTGACATTTAATAGCATGTCAAACATCACAGAAGACTGTACTTAAATGACGTTTGAAGAAAAAGAAATTACTTTTATATCAATTTTTCTTTTGGGTTGTAGGGAAAGTGTAGACAAGCTCTCAAAAAATTTAGCTTCGGGCATCCAAGAACATACAGGGTGACCCAGTCATATGCCCACGGTCTATAGCTTCTTTGCTATAATACATATCGACTTGCGGTTTTCACCAACATATTGATACATGCATGCCCCACAGGTTGTCCCATCATGGCCTACTGATCCAAAGTTATATTTTTTTAAATGTAACACCCAGTATATTATGACATTTTTGGATTCCTTATCAAAAAATAATTATACTTTGTATAAACTTTTATGGGTCTATCATCCCTCGTGCATCCCTGCTCTAAAACAGATCAACATTTTGGCTTGAAATTTTGTCAAAAATTTTTCAACATCGTCTGGTCTACAACTATCATGTCAAATTTAAGTTTGTGATATTTTTTATCAGGGTGCCTTATGAAACGCAAATTGAACAATTAAACGAAATTTTCAAATGGAACACCCTGTATATTTTAACATCAATCGATGGCATTTTTTACAAGCTTTCTATTGATGTAATGTTTGTATTGTCGCTTATCAATGGTTTAGGAGAAATTAATATCCAAACTGAGAAACAGTGAAAAATAGACAAAATAGTGCTCTTGATGAATTTTGTTGAGGATTTTTTTTTATATTTGCCTATTATTTATTTCTGTCTTTCTCTATTTTGCTTTTTTTTATAATGTTGTTTTATTTCAATAGTAGTTTTTGTTGTTTTATAACAAAAATAAAATCGAAATTTGCAATTATTAATTTTGGTTTTCTAAGTCTCAGTATTCTTTGAAACTTTAGCAACTGAAGTTACCAGGGAAACCCTTATTTTGTTGAGTTTTGTTTTAACGCCTTTTTCTGTACTTTTTGCAATAACTAAACCGATATAGTGAACTCTTCTATAGAAGAAATGGCAAATATGCTGTAAGCGCTTGGGGAAGCTGAAAGAAATCCGCTTCTAGCTATCAGAAGAGAGCGTAAAAATGAAATTCAACAAAATAGGGGTTTCCTTGGTAACATCAGTTGTTAAATTTTCAAAACATACTGAAATTTAGAAAACCAAAATTGATAATTGCAAGTTTCGATTTTATTTATGTTGTAAAGCAACAAAAACTGCTTTGTAGTATAACAACATTATTAAAAAAGCAAAATAGAGAAAGACACAAATAAGTTTTAGGCAAATTAAAAAAAATCCTGAAAAAAATTCACCAAGAGTGCTATTTTGTCTATTTTCACTGTTTCTTAGTTTGGATATTAATATCTCCTAAACCATTGATAAGCGACCATACAAACATTATATCAATAGAAACCTTGTAAAAAATGCCATCGACTGACGTTAAAATATACAGGGTGTTCCATTTGAAAATTTCGTGTAACTGTTCAATTTGCGTTTTATAAGGCACCCTCATAAAAAAATATCACAAACTTAAATTTGACATGATAGTCGTAGACTAGACGATGTTGAAAATTTTTTGACATAATTTCAAGCCAACATGTTCTTCTGTTTTAGAGTAGTGATTTTTCAAAAATTGATCTTTTTTTGGCTTAAATGGCAAATATCAACAAAACAAGTCTTATACAAACTCAAGTACACCAAATTTCGTCATAAAATCTTCATTGGTTTGGATGCAATAAAGAAAAATGTATTTTTTTAGTTCAACTTCAAAAGCTTATAACTCCTCAGGGGTTCACTTTTGGTAATAGATAAGAAGGGTCATATCAACTTATTTTTAGGTGAGGAATCTTCAGTTAAACGTTGTCGGTCGAATAACGGGACACCTTGTATATCGAAAATATTTTTAAATTGTGGGGCATGCATGTTGTTGAAAACCGCAAGTCGATATGTTTTATAGCAAAGAAGCTATAGACCGTGGACATATGACTGGGTTACCCTGTATATTTGCTTCTGATCAGTTGAGATTTATAAATTTTAATTTTGTTTATCACAAAAATTCAGCTTGTTCCTTGATTTATGCCACGATATTCAAAGCGCCGAATTTGTAACAAAAGCCTTTACAAGATTTGTTGCGACTACATTTTGAAACTTTATAATGTTGCGTAACTTTAGGAACACCCTCTATATTGCTTAGAAATATTTTTTTGAAAGTAATTTAAATTTTAGGGAATCTAAACATTCAGGCTCGGTTTTAATAGTAAATCCATCAATTTCTCGATTTTTGACCACGAAAGACGTTGATGATTATTGGGAGTCGTACAAGAATGTATTTGGACAGGATAAGATTGATTTGTGGAACTCACTGCTGTATGCAATGCAGAAGTATTACGCCATTTTGGAAGGTAAGTCAAGAGATCGAAATTTTCTTAAGAAATAAGAATAAAAAAATTAGGGTTAATTCCAAATTATTTTCTTCAAAAAATGATTTTTTAGATCGTCATAATTTGCATAATACCCTTCAATGTGTTCGAAGACAAAATCTGGAATTGAAACATCTGCTAAAGCGTTATAGAACAGAAGAAGAGATGAAGCCACCTTGTGCGTTGCAACGAGTGGAACCAATTAGCGGTGCATCACGTCTCATGTCTTGTAGATCAGAAGGGACGAAAAAGTAACTACAAATTTTAGGCTTAAATAAATCCGCAAAGTGTTATTATCGTTTTTTGTGGTCGCCCCATTCAGAATGGTAGCATATAATCTCACGTACTGATGAGGAGGTCATAAGCCATGAGAAATATCGGCATGGGAAAACTTATCATTGATACTTTTTAAACTAATAGGTTGTCCCTTCGAGCCGTAGAGCTTCTCCCCGATACCTATACCAATATTAGATGTTAGTGTTTGAAAAATTTAGGCCCATCAAATTTAATCAAAATAACATTTTATTCCAAATTATCGGTTGAAATTCCTACAAGTCATTTAGTAAATACCTATAGTATTTTATCCTAAATTTTGGTTGTTCAGTAAAATGAAGAGGAATTTAATTATAAAATGCACCAACTAATAAATTGGTTTATAGAAAACTAATTAATGAAGGTATATTGTTTTTATTCGGGATTAAGGAGACTGCAAAAATATTTCTTGGAAATTAAAACGATTTTTCCCTAGATTTTGTTTTAGTTTTTTATGGTCCTTACTGCATTCTCATGTTGGTGCTGGATATTTTGAGGCGGGCGTCTAAGTATGGGTTGTCAGTAATGTTCGATAATCTCTGGCGATCGGTTTTGAAAGATTGTGACTGAGTGGTGGCATTTTGTAAATACCTAAATTATAGGTTAGGCTTACCGTGCGCGCATAACTGCGCTTTTTGCTGCCAGTATTTTATTCAATTCCTTCGCTCTATGGGACTTTCGACCTCTGGACGACAGCGGACATGTCGT
This sequence comes from Stenus bimaculatus, assembly GCA_963971135.1. Classification (NCBI taxonomy): domain Eukaryota; kingdom Metazoa; phylum Arthropoda; class Insecta; order Coleoptera; family Staphylinidae; genus Stenus; species Stenus bimaculatus. Next base: position 19,369,718 of record OZ020187.1, read on the forward strand.
AAATTATCCAGAGCCGGCGCAAAGCTAAATAATAATCAGTTTTAAATTAATTTGCATGACTTTTAGGGCTCATTTATTAAATGGAACGGCCAGCTAGTTGCTACAAGTTGTACTTAACGGCAAGCAGTTAATACCACCTTAAACAATTCGATTTTCCAAATTATCACTTTTCGTAAGACAAAATTTTGACCACACTATACAAATTTTGAAAAAATAAAAAAGCACTATTGTGCAAATTGGTGTTGTTTTTGAAAATTTGTGTAGGTTAGTGATTTATATTATGGTTGGTTATAATTATTTGGTGTATTAAGCCTTGGTGGTAATTAAAATTTTTGGTGGAATTCAATTTTAATGTACCTGTTTGCAAATCGATTTTCCTCTAGTGTAAAAAAGGAGGAAAAGAAGTTCTTTTTGGAAATAAATCAGCTTTTGTGTAGGGTGATTTTGTATATTAATTATTAACCTGTTCGAGAGATAAACAATGAGCATGGGCGTCTTGTAAGAGCGTGTTATCCATAGAAGAGGGCAGTGACGAATGGTAATTGTTTTAATTAACCGACCGAAGGTGCGCTTAAAATATAATGGCCGTGTAACGTGACACCCGACGTCCCAATCAAAAAACCAAAACCGGCCGCAATAAAATATATCCGTTTGAGATAAAATCGCAAAAACGGGACGATTCCCGCGTTCTCTCCAAATAAATTAGTTTATTGACAAGTTGTCTAACCGAAAGTGACCGGACTAATTCGTCCCCAAACATCGGCCTTGTTTGACTGCCAGGTAGGTCTTTATCTCTTATCATGTTTGGTGATTGATAACGACCCACCCAGGTTGACTAAGACGAAAATAAAGGTGGACTTTAACACGTTTACCAAGATACTGGAGTTTATTACCGCTCTGACCTTTTTCCACCATCACACGCTCGCAACTCAACAACCCAAAATTACTTATGCAAGTGCCAAATATTTTATTCAAAATCACATTACTTACAAAAACAACTTTCCATAAGAAATTGCTAAAATATACCCACAGATTACCAAAAACTGCAATTTTTCTATTACCAAAAAATCACATTATTACATTAGTTAGATCCTCATAAATTCATGTTGACTTTTTTTACATAGATTTTTTTCCATTTTCAATGCTTTTGACAAAAGTTTTACATGGAAATATATAGTAATAAACTGTCAAGAGATAATTAAGGTAGGTTTAAGGCCAAACTCTGATGGTATCTGAAATTTTTTATTCTGTAAGACTTGTCAATTTTGCAGCCGTAAAATCCGCTAAGATTTTAATGCAAAGTTCAATAAACTCTGGAACAAGTATTTGCATCAATTGTGTTCATTATAATTAAAATTTAAATAATATTTCTTCAAATCAAATACTCATTACAATATCAAATATATTAATATTATTTTGTAATAAATACAATCACGTATCGTAAAATAAACATGTTTTTTATTTGTACATTTGTATTAAAAGTTTTAGATTTCATGTTACCAATACCAGAATTGTAATCACTGTGCCCGAAGTATCAGATCAATTTCTTACTTATTCTGAGCTTTCATGAAAATTAGAACAATTTTATGCTCATTTGTAGGTAAGTTTTAAAAAGTTGTATATCGTCTGTTTTTTTTTATAAATGGGATATATCGTTTTATGTTTTATCCACTGCAACTATTGGACATATTTTTAAGTGAGATGAAAATCCTGTTAATAACTTAACAGAACTTGAATTCAAGCCAAATTTAAGTTACGCGAAATAAACGTAGTCTATTACCACGTTTACATGCAGTTTTGAAAACGAATTGATAATGCTATATCCGGATAGCATTGAATAGCGACTGACTCGATTCGCACTTTTTTCAAAATAAACATGAGGGGAGAGTAGAAATTAAATCAAGAATGAAGAAATACATACAGGGTGTTCCATTCGGGCTTCTCCAAACATAAGGTTTAAAAACTAGAGCAAATTTAATCGGCAAAAAACGGAAAAATAGGAGTCAATCTTCTTTAGTCTTTGAATTGAAAAAAAAATGGCAAAGGAATGGCAAAGGAAGAATTTTTTCCAAGAAAAGTCGCATTAAGTTTTTTTCTAAGTTCTTCATATTCTCAATAAATCAGGGAAAAATTTGAAACTGCAACTCCTTTCCTTCTCGAGAGATAGTACTATCAGGGGGATTATTTTCGAATCACACGATGTCGTAAACGACCTTTATCATTCTATCCTTGTCATTCAAATGCAAAAAATAGAGTGTGTCCTTGTCATGTCGTATACGATATTGCGCCGCGTAATTCGTGAATAACCCCCCAGAAGTGTTCTGAGTGTAATACAGTCTATTACCATCGGTGGGTGGACATGCGTAAAACTGTTATAAAACATTTGGCATTCCATCAGGTGTCACTTATAGCGTCTTATAGTGTTTTATAGCCTCCTTGACAAACTATTCACTCCTAGATTACTACTCATACAATTAACTTCAGAAGATTTTAGTAAGTGAGGACTGAGGACCCATAGTTACGGTTTCAAAAGTTTCCCTGGTTTGTTGAGAATATGAAGAAGTTTCAGAAAACTAAAAAAAAAAAACGAAACCGTAATGGGTCTAATTTTGGAGAAAATTTTCATAAACTAAAAAAAATATTTTTTTCTTCAAACGTTATTAAAGTACAGTCTTCTGTGACGTTTGACAGGCTTTAAAATGTCACTTTTTATGTTCGTTGATTCTATGGTCACTTTGCACTGCCTTGGACTAGAAATTCCTTTTTTTGCACTGACAAGGAATAAAAGGGCGGAGTAGAAATTAATTTTAGGCAACTAAATATACACTAAAATTGTATTATGTGTTGTAAGTAAATTAAATGTCAAATTTTAAAATTATTTATTACATTACTATTTTAAAAATTTCGACGTTTAAAGAAAAAATAGCATGTTTTATTCGGAGTAAAAGTACTTTTTGTGGCTTGCATGTACTTCTTTTACTCCTGATAAAACAATATACTATTTTAATTTGTTTGTTTTTTGCGATTTTTTTTCAACATTTTAACAACTTTTTTTGTATTACTGTTATTGCCAAATAAAATAGGAAGGTTTTAGTTTCCTAATGATCATTTTTTTAAATCTCTACGCACAATGGTTAAAATGTAATTGACGATTTTGTGAATTTTGATAAAAATCGTTGCCCTAAAATGCAAACACTGTAGCTCCAAATATAAAAAAAATCCTAATTTTTTAATATTTTTCGATTAAACTTTGGTGAAACACGAACGAACACCCTGTATAATTTCGTTTTTAAGCTAAGGTAAAAAAATGAGTAATTGAACCTTAACGTACATTTTTTAGTGTTTTATAACGTAATAAGAATTTCTTAAAAATGTCGGCGCCTTTTTCCAGATTGTCCCCCCTAGACATATTTTCTGGCTACGCCACTGGGTGTTAGCGTTTGCTAGTAATGGCCCTAGGTAATGGCTAGTAACTTTAGTCAAGTAAATCGCGTCAATTTCGTTAAAAATTGAACTTGAGAGAGATCATTTAGTACATTTATCTCGCGGGATTGGATTGTGATTGGACTGAATACGGGATTGTTCAGTCACGTAAACAAAACACGTTTATCTTGAGAGATTGGATTGGATTTTTTAACTCCAAGGTCAATCCTAGTTACAAAGCCAAGAAAAATAAAAGTACTGTAAATAGTTTCTGGGCCTCTTTTAATAATCTGTGGTCTATCCGTTAATGTTTTTATTCTGTGGGGAATTTTGATTACGTATAGATGGCGCTATTTTGACAAAAAATTTCTAACAAAATGGAGGAAGGCGAGTAAAAGCTTTGTTTGCTTTGAACTTTTATTGCTTTGAGTCACTGCACTAACGATTGTAGCAGTTTTGATGACTAAAAAGTTGATTTATAAGTACCCACACATAAAGTTTACAAAAACAGGTTATAATTTATTACTCCACTTCTAGCTTTATCAAATGATCGCCAGAGTCGTTTCTGAGATAGAAGTTTGTAACTCTGAAGAGTTGATCTCGGTTGAGAGTTGACTCGTTAGATATTGTACGTCTCTATCTTACACACAAAAACGTTCCTAATGTGGAAAAGAGACAAGACTCGTAACCAAAGGATAAATAAAAAAACATAGTAACCCAGTAAATAGTCCACTGCTCCTGTTAGGTTGGGCATTATAGACATCCATCTTTGATCTCCTAAATCGAGATTAGGTTCAATTAATGAAAACTATGTTCTATGTTGTGAATGTAGCTTTACGTTACTAATTCTAACGTGACCTTAAGTACTAATTTGGACAGTGTGAACAACTTCAAGAAAGTACATACGCCAAACTCTAGTATAAGTTGTGCATTAATTGAAAGTACTCTATTTGGAGGTTATGAAACTCAAGTCAATCGCTTTTACCTATATATGTCGTTACAAATTCTTATTCGATCGCGATTATTAAGTCCAATCCTTATAGGATTGGATAATTTAACTCAAGCTTGCGACAGGCGTGTTTATTTCGAAAAACAGCGAGACAAATTGTGTTTTTCTCTGTTGATTACGCAGGATTAAATTACATTCAAAAAATTATAAAATAAACATATTCCAGATTTGAACTAACCCAAAAACGGCTACATTGACTACGTTTATCTCGCGTAACTCGATCCGGATTGAATTGAAAAGCGATTGACTCAATCTGAATTTTTGCGATGCAAACACGTAGGATTGGATTCACTTTCAGGATTCAGTTTAATAATGCAATCCAATTCTATAAAATCATGAGATTGGACTTTGTAATTGTAATCGCGGTTGAATAAAAATTTGTAATGACATAAACGCGATTGACTTTACGAAAGTTACTAGTAAATTATGTTATCGAAGTTGGCATATCTGACTGCTGTTACTGTGCTGCATTCATAATTGCAAAATACACGTAATTTTCTTCCATTTTTCTTGTTTTAGACGTCTTTAAATATCATAACCTCTTCAATAAAATAAAATCAAAGTGAACAGACCACGGACCCCTAAAAAAACTATTTTAGGAATTTTCTTTCTATTCCTAACTAGGATTAATCATGGATTAAAAAATTTAATCCAAGCCAAATGAACTATGTCGAGATAAACGGGTTGTTAACGTGATTGACTGAATCCTGTCATAATTCTATTTTAAATCCAATCCGGATCAAGTTACACGAGATAAACGTAATTGTTAGGTTTGTTAAGGCCGATTAAACCATTGCCACTTTAAGGAAATTCAATGGAAAATTAGCTTGGGAGTAAATAAACAACTAGCCAAATTTCTGTAAGTTCACCTACTCCCAATGGAAAAGCTGTCACTTAAAAATGTTCCTTAAGGTTTAGGGATTAGTTAGATATTAAGTCAATTCATGTTTGCTGCCAAATCAGAAAAGTGGTACTACCGACTGAAGTGAATTTTTTATGCCATTTTTCTATGTTGCCCTTTTTATATAAAATATCGTACATTTCAACTTTAGAGACTTTTCTGGTAGTTGGGAACTCTGATGTGAGGTTTCAATGGAGTTCCTTTTGAAGATCTTCTAAATCAAAGAAATTGGAGATATCTACACTTGTCACAATTTTTTAAACCTTAAATCGGTTCTCCAAATAATATCTTATATCTATGCTTATACAAAACAATGTCTTGAACTTTTTATTTTATGGTAATCATGAATGGTTATAATATAGAGCTCGACCAATCAAGTTTTTCAAAACCGTTCCTAAAAAGGCCCATACACTATCAAATACTTTGCACAAACATGTTTGCGCAGCATCTTGTTGCACAAACAAAATTTTTCCGTGACCATACACTATCGCGCAAACATCGTCGAAGTCGAGTGTTGCGCAAACTTCAAGTTCAAATGTTAAGAGTCTACTCCCAATGAATACCAATAAACTCACACCAAAATTTCTTATTTTTGGTAGAGACAATTTTAATCAATTAGCAGATGCTGTTAAACTCCCCTTTTTATGTTTTGATATGTGATTGTTATGAGAAGAGCAACAACATGTTTGAAATTACACCACAGTTTGTGCAACAACTCAAACTTCACCATTTGTACAACACCAGGGTAGGGAATCTCCAATATTAAAAGTTTTTTCCCTAAGTTCGCGAGGACCCCTACGTGATGGCGCTGCTTTATTAGTTTTTTAGGCAACTTTTTTTACAAATCCTTACCCCTCTATGCTTCCCCTTAATCAAAAAATATAAAATAAATAAAAATTTGGATAAATAAATCAATTTTTCAAAAGTAAAAAAAAACCATTACATTTTTTGAACTGTTTCTTTAATTTTCTTAACTTTGCATAATTTTAAAAAATTATAATTTTTATAGTAAGCTTTGGAAGTAATGTCACCGTCATACTTCTATTTTTAACTTCGTTTTTATTTTTGGGCTTTTCGGTGTGTGTTTTTCTGTTAAAATTTTAAGTATTATGGCCTGATATACAATCAATAGTGAATTTTTACCAAGAATAATTTCTAACTTAGAACTTGAACAAGTGATTTGCAACTGTTGTAAAAATAAAATATTCCAAGTACCTTTGAACTCTTCAAACAGCACCAGCACAAGACCTCAAAATTATTTTATTTTTGAACTATTAAATATTTTGTAAGTATCCATAAAATGTAGTCATGTACAGAAACATAAATAAATATTAACCATTTAATTATATTTGTTTCTTTTTGTTCAAATAGCTAAAAGTTAAAGTGCAGAAAAATGTTTACTTTTTATTAAATATTCTAAACGACAATATTTATTAAAAAAGGAAATATTAAATAAATTTTAAAATGATAAGCTTATTTTACAAAATATTTAAATTTTTCCCGCCGTTTAAACGTCAAAGTTGCGGGGGAACCCTTTCAGATGGCGCTATTTTTGATGTCCGAAAATTTTGTATCCCAGTTAGCTATCTATTTTATCTATGTACAACACCCTCTGTTGCGCAAATTCCTTGATAGGGTATGGGCCCTTTAAGTCAGTCTTTTTCGACGATTTTTAAAATAAATACGTCAACGTTCACAAATTTCAAGAACTACATCGTTGCGTAAAAGTAAAACACTGTGTAGTTGATTTGTTATACTGTAAAAGTAGAAATCTTAAAAAAAATCTGAAAAAGTAGAAATACAAAAGGACTTATCCTGTACATGTTTAGATTTTCAGCTAAATTTATTTTAACGCATGTTCAGTTCACGGAAAATTAAACATGTAAGAAGTCAGAATTGAAATTAACCAACTCTTATTTCTTAAATGCTAAATGTTAAATCTTAAGTGTGGTGCATAAACAGACCAATTTAAAGCAAGCATGTCCTCTCCTTAGTTTTTTGAGGTTATGTACGTTTTATTTCTTAAATGTTAAATGTGTCTGCATAAATTTAATTAAGAGTCTAACCCTCAGAATTATCAACAGACATTTAATTTTAAATCTGGTTTAATTTGACATATATATTATATAGTCAATTTTGCAGCTAGATGTCATTTAAGCTATATTCGAAAAATTTCATTTGAGTTTTCGAATTTGAAGTTTAAAGGTGTGAACAGACCAATTTAATACTTCTGTCATAATATTTTCTACCTAACTTTGCTTACGGTTCAAAAATTGAGACTACATGTTACAAATATTGAAATTTTTAATTAGTAAATTACAGATGATAAATAAATCTGACGAAGTGATTTCGTAAGTTCTGATATGCAGCCTCATTCACTTATAAAAAAATCATTAAGAAATCCATTTGATTAAAACAATATATTTTTAATAGAATGTCATTGATTTCAATATCTTATAAATAATACTTAAGATACAATACGTAAAAGATAAATTTATCTTGAAGGACAATTTTAATTCACTTCTTCCTTCATTCATAATCTTTACGCTGTTCATTAAATTCTTTATAAAAGAATATATGATGGAATTAAATGCACATTTGTATTTATAGAGACAATTAATAAATTGCAGAAAAATCAAATTAATTAATTATAAAACAAACTGTTTCAAATTTCAAAAAAATATAAAGTATTATTCTTAAAGTGCAAAACTGTGTATTTTAAATTTTTTAATTTTAGTTTTAACTTGTTTATAGTTGCTTGGAATTGGAAACTTAATAACAGACAAAATCTAAAAATTGGATTAGAAACAAGAGTACAAGGTATTCCGCAACGTATTGTACAGTATATTGCAAACCAAAGCAGGTAACAAAAGACTCGACTGGTGGCTGAACTCGTGCTTCTTTTGTATCCTCCTCGGAAGGTACAGTACAGTTGGAACTGGGGCGAACTGTACATAGCTCTGTATTCTAGGTGTAGTGCTGAATTAAAAAGTTTTTATCAACAAACATTTTATTTGTTTCATCATTTATTGCCACATTAGCGGTCGGGTAATATTTTACACTCGGAATTTATAATTTTTGGGATTTTATTCAATTGGTAGACTTTAAACCAATTCTTTACCTTTAGTCCAACAATACTGATGAATGAACATATTTTTTATGGAAAATAAAATAAGTATTTCGTCGTCTTTGAACTCTACCACTGACAATTTTTTCTGCAATTATCTTTTGTAGTAAAAGGTGGTAAAATGTGTATAAAAGGTTGTTGGTTGATGCAGGCACGTTCTTTGTCAGGAACTAATAATTATACAACATCCGTCGTGAAAGGAAATGATGAAAGCAAACAGAGAAAGGTGCTAAAACAATAAAAATGATCGTCCAATAAATTGGCATTTATTTGGTGTTATATAGCCTGGAGACGGCGCCAATTTACAATCCTTTTTATTACTATTGATTTTCAATTAGTAAGTGACAAAACCAATTTCCTTTGTCCGCGTGGGTTACAGGTTTGATTGTTTTATTGTTATACAACTGAGAATGGGTCTCTCATTTAAAATGTAAGAATGCAAATCAGCAATAAAGTTAATTAAAACAACAATAAATTCTTGTAATTAAGTTTGTGGAGATTGTAAGAGGATCGGGTTATAAAATGTGTAAGGTGAGGAAAATTGAAGTTGGTTGCCAATATGCCAATTTTTGATAAGACCACCAAAGTTGGTGAAATTTTTGCATTTCGGGGCTGGCAGGAATGCAAATAAATCGCCGTAATAGAGGTGAGTAAAGTATATAAAAGGTAGGCTGTACTGGCTCAGCGACCGCCTCGAGATGCCATTGGTCGAGCGGTGAATGGTATTAAGTATACTTGATCGGATACCTGATGGGAAATATTTCACAGGCTCCTTTTGATGCCCGTCGTTATTATACAAGAGGGCAATCTCTTTTCTTTCAGTTCCTTTTTTATAAGTCGCGTTTTGTTCCGCCGACCGCTGATCCATTGTCCTTAAGTCATACCTTAAAAGTACTTCGATGTCGACCGGATGACATATCTTTGCTATTGTTTATTGAACTGACGTACATTGCATTCGCAAAACTTCAACTTTGCTTTAAATCAAAATCTACCTACCACTTAATAACGCCGACCTTAAGCACGAATTCAATGGTACCAAGACTTCATCTCAGAACTTACTTTTCAAAAACAAAAACTTAGTTTTATATTAAACCCAAGAAAATTCGTCTTCGTTTTTATCTTAAACTATACTATCGACAGTTTTTGGCAATGCGAATTTCATTTCGTGTGCTTACAGAATAGGGCCTCTGCTAACATTATAGGTATAGGTCCCCTGCCTGGTACTACTACAAACTCTACTTATTTGTCTGCATTATAGGAAAGTCAAATGAATATTAACAAAAAAACTCTACTGGAGACCACTTAAGTCCAACAGATTGCATATATTTCGTTCATCGTGTTATTAGTTAGTGGTGGAAATGAAAAAATGACTTACTAAATACTTTTGTAATACGTTGTTCTTCCAGTGATTCAAAATAGTACTACGAAATTAGATCTCTAGATTTATAGAAGTAGGTAAACTGTAGATTTTTGTTCAAGCATCTTGCAGTTTATTACACATATAACATATTAAATGATACCAGTTAAATGTAGAAGTTTGTTAATTTAATAGAGCTTTAGATACAAATAATTAGGACTCTTCGTTCTTTTATAATATGACAATACTTCGAATAAAGATACACTTAAAATTGTGAAGGCTATGTAAAGTACGAAGTTTGGTAGACTTTTTATTTATTTCTAAAATCAACTAAAACCACCCTAATCAAAGGCCGAAAGAAGAGAAGTAGAGTCGTACATCTACAGAGTTTCTATAAACGTATAAATTCGTATCCCAGAACTTTAAACTGCCATAGTCTGACACTTACAGAGTAATCCTAATTCACCAAAGTTAGAATTGAACTCCAGAAAAAAAATCCTTTCGAAATAGAATTGAACTATTGTTTCGAAGAAAAATAATTCCATCAGTTTTCAGTGTGTAGAACTTAGCACATTAGCATTTGCATTTTTACAATTGATTTCAAATAACTAAAATGTCAGAAGAACCGCAAAATGCAAAATCACAAAATCTGAGAATGGTATAATAAATACAGTATATAAAATTGTAGAAAATAAATTAGCGAAGAGTTGGTGAGGAAAAATGTTATGATAAATAGGATTCTAGTTTTGATAACTCTATATTCTTAAAGGCATTGTTTCGCTACAAAATCATAAAAATATGGAATATAGTGTAGTGTAGCTCTCTTGCAGAATTTTAAATCTGCGGACCAATTCATTATTATGGTCTGGGCAAATTTAAAATAGTTGTAATCAGGGAATCAGGAACAATAAGTTTGTACTAGATAAAGCTTTTTTAGTTAGAACCAAAAGTATTTGGGTTTTTTAAACAAAGCGATAAATTTACTAAAACGCATTTTTACGAATAGTTGGTCATGATCACGGAAAACATTGCGAAATTCATAGTTTCTTTGAAGAAGCAAATTACGAAATTACCATATCAGAATTCATTAGAAAATTTAAAAAAATTATCGTTTTGCAGAATAGTAACATATTAGAATGAGATGTAACCACTCCGTAGAATTGTAAAACAAGAGCTTGAAAGAAAAGTAGTTTTGTTAAGGATAAAATGACAAATGAATCAAATATCAATAATCGCAGAATTTAAAGATTACAAAATCATAAAACCTAGGATTATAAAATCGTAGCTTCATTGTGGGTTAGAAGAACCTTAAATCCGAAGAATTTTGTACAATAATAGATCAGTAGAACATCAAATCCGTAGAATCGAAATAGGTGTGAGAAGGATTGGAGAGCCTCAAGGAACCGTAAGCTGAAAGTATTGAGGTTTTTTAGAATCATCATAAAATTATTGGATCCAAAATCTGTAAATACGTATCATAATTTTCTACAGCTATTAATCCATAAAACCGTAAAGTAAACTAAAGCCGGGTGCGCACCCAAGCGATACGCAGGTGACTTGGTAACAAAGTGGCAAACACTAAATAGACTGTCCAGAAATATAGACTGTCCAGAAATTAAGAGACAAAATTTAGGAGGCAATTCTACAACTAATTTAAAGAAAAAAACTTCCTATAAACCGATTTCGCTAAATACAATAGCGCTTACTGAAGTGGCGAGGAGGTGGAGTGCCAAAATAAAAAATTTCACCCTACTGCTTCATCATCTCCACAGTACCTTTTATAAAAGGTTTGAAAAATGCCAACCACCGTACCACGCACACACCAGCCCGGAGTCTGCCTGGCCAAACTTGAAAGTGGCACGCAGGTGATATAGCATGAAAGTGGCAGGTGACACCTCCAAAATACCTTATTACAAATACAGTAGCGCGCAGTGGTTAGGCACTGAATTGCCAATAGAAAAAGTGTCACCCCATTGCTTCATTATCTCAACGGGCGCCACAGTACCCGTTTTAAAGCGTTTCAAAAATGCCACCTACCACACACACACACGCGCCACCCCGATGCGCGCTTGAGCTAAGGTCAAAGTGGCACGCAGGTGACGTGGCATCAAAGTGGTAAGTGATATCACCAAATAATTTATAACAAATACAGCGTGTACTTAAGTGGCTAGGCAGTGGGGTACCACTAGAAAAAAATCATCATACTACTTCATCACCTCAAAGAACTCCATAGTACTTGCTATAAAGTACCACGATACACCGGGTAGAGAAAAATCTGTAAGGTTACCATGGAAAACAAAAATTAAAACTCATTTTGGGGTATTATAGTAACAATGTCAGGCTGGCACACTGAAGGCACGAGTTCAAATCCCGTTTAGCGATTTTTACGCCCAAAAACCTGATAAATTTTGCAGAGTTAAAATTCGTCACTTGGCAGAATATTTTCTGATCGAATGAGAAAATGGTAGAACCTAAACTACAAGAAACGTAAAGTATTCGAATCGGAAATTGATAGAATAGGAAACTACTAGAATCCTAAGCGGGCAATTCTAGGAGTTAACGTTCTAGCCTCTACTAGTTAATGTTCTGGCATCTTATGGTTCAAGTACCTTACAGATCTAGCATCAGTTTCTGATCCTACCAATTTCCGACTTGTATACACAATAAGGTTCTAGGTTCTAGCAGTTTAGGTTCTACCATTTACTCATTGTAGCAGTTAATGTTCTAACAATTAACAGGACACCAACGAATTTGGAGGTCAAAATCCAAATTTTGATGTACGATCGATATCGCCTCTTCTTATTCCACGGTTTCCACAGAATCCACAGTTCTACAGATTCCACAGTTTCCACAATTTACACAGTTTCCACAATTTCCACAGTTTCCACTGTTTTCACAGTTTCCACAATTTCCACAATTTCCACAATTTCCACAATTTCCACAATTTACACAATTTCCACAATTTCCACAATTTCCACAGTTTTCACAGTTTCCACTGTATTCACAGTTTCAATAGTTTCCACAGTTTCCAATGTTTCCACAGAACCACAGTTTCCTCCACAGTTCCACAGATTCCACAGGTTCCACAGTTTTTCACACGTTGCCATATATCAGAGTCAATAATAGATACTGTGGTTGTGTTTATGACAATACTTGATGCATCAAATGATGTCTTATAAGCCAATAGAAGCTTACATATAAGAGAACTGTTTTCTGTAAGTTTGGAAAATGATCAAGTACGAATTCGCAGAATATTGAATTGCAGAACTGTACCTTTAAAGATCTTGAATAGTTGGTATAACTACAAATTTGCCGTTCATAAACTATAATTTCGCATAACCGTAAATCTAAGGAAATATTACTGTTTTGAAGAACTTCAAGTCATATAATAGCTCAATCAAGATCCAGATATAAATTTGACAGTACGTAGAACTGTAAAACGGAAATCAACCGATCTGTAGATTATGTTTATATAGATCCGGTTCTGTTAGAGTAATCTGTCAATACATGTTTGGATTAAAGACATTTGGAAGAAAACCAAATGGTTCTGCTGTTTTCTTTTGAAAATATGTCCATCTGTAGTTAAAAACGATGAGGTAATGTTTCTTCCAAGTGAAGTGTAACAAGACAGTAGTTTGCTTGAAGTTTATTTGAATTTATAAACAGGGTTCGTGCTGCAAGACGTAGGTAGCACTTTATGTACTCGTATATACATGAGATTGAGAGGGGATGCCTCAGCTACTGTTGGCTACTGTTGGTTTCGTTAGGCTACTGTGCACCATTGGAGACGTTCTTTTGGAAGCCCGCCCTCTTGGTAGCCAACAATGGCTGTAAATCGTCCAGAGATCCAGAGTGAAAATTAATTCAAATCTCGCGCCCTTTAAGTGAAATCGAGTCGCGTAATGAGGGGTGTAAAATTGGATTAAAAAGTGGGCGTTTCGGGCAGTAAAATTAATAAGCTTTGGAGAATTTATGGAATGGGAGCGCGTCGAATGCGCATTTCAAACAATCAACAACTCAATAATTAAGGCGGTGGAAGCTGCGAGAGCATCAGCGACTCGTGGGGGGCACAGCAAGGCTCGGGGGGCGCGGGACGGCCAGACACTACTGTGCAGTTCCCACGCGACAGACCATCTCGTAGAGCCCACGGTAAATGTTCCACAGACGTACAAAATCGCTGTAGAACGCCCATATAATTTGCTAAATTTAGTCGAAACAAAAGAGCGCGCGAGTATTAGTCGCATTATTCTCTCAAAGGAAAAAAATTAAGAGCCTCAATCGAACGGAAAGCGATTATTTGCACCATTGCTCATCCGTGCTTGCTAAATTACTCCGACTATAGCTACGATATGAGTATAGGCACCTAATTGCAGCCTATAAAATTATATGATGCATGAAGGGACCCAATATGGAACCTCGTGGTGAACTTGAGCTACTTGCAGTTGCGCAAAGGTGTATTACCTCCTACCATCCGTTAATTATTGAGGAAAGTAACTGTATTTTAGGTGGAAGAGGGAAGAGGCGTTTTGATTCGATTGTATAAATTATATAAAAAGATTAGCCGCGCAGAGTGAATATAAAAGCGGCATTATCTATGTGCATATTTGAATAATTATAAAATTCTCGGATTTGTTCCTTCTTAATTAATGGATGGACACCCAGTGTGGGGTCAAAATGATAAACGCACCGCTTTGACATTTAACACCATGATGTATTTATTCTTGAAAATGGAATGGAATTAAAGAATGGAAGAAAAAGGCGTTTGAAGAATGAAGCGCAAGCAAGCAAGAGTTTCGTCCACGTCCGCCAGCTTCAGCTTCAGCTTGAGCTTCCCTTTAAACTTCGTCAAGACATTAAGTGCACGTCAAAGCTTACACGCAGTTAATATAAACGTCTCGTTAGTTATTTAGACTAGTGAGAGCGGTATGCGATGTGTCGGTGGGTCGGGGGGTTCATTACTGGGCATGGGAGCCCCCTAAGGGTGGTGGCTGCCTTAGAATGCTGGGAAGCGCCCCAGGTGCTGGTAGCAAGCTTTGCCTGCCCCCACCCGTCTGCCTAAGGTTAAGGGTCAGCAGTCTTCACCGGCCAACGCTTGTAATTCCACTGCAATCGGCCGACAGTCTTTTATTATTCTCCTTCATACTTAATCCACCTGAAGAAGTAGGAGATTTTTCTCCTCCGAGACCTTAATTGTCCAATAAGAAACACCAACCTCAACTCCGAATGGTCGCCATAAATCCAAGCCGCGATAAATTTTACTGCTCAATAACAGAATTCGTTTTGTTGCTCGAAAATTTACTCATTTTAAAGTATCTCATAACTCAGACTCTACAAAATACACTTTAATAAATATTTTATAAACATTTTCCTCGAAAAGGCGTTAATTCTTTTATAATCGTCTTATTCATCATTACCAATCCTCTTTATAACTATAAGGACGGAGTCTTAAAGAATTTACTGCACAGATCATTTCTCAACGTGTTTCCTATTACCTATTGCCAATCTAAAATTCAATCAACTAACCAAGACAATCTAAGTCATTGTTCCAGTATGAATCAAAATTTGGTTACTATGTATTCTTCTTGTAATCACCATTGAGGTTTTCATACATTTTCGATTTTACTTCGAGCACCAAAGCTTGTAGTGTATTAGTGTATTCACTTTTCTTTCAATCCTTATGAAATCATCTTACCAATTACCAACACATGACTCCAGTATTTATCATAGCATAATTAACAATTAGGTGGCTTAGATATGCAGCCAATTTCAATATTGTCAACTAAGATATTTTTCAAACTTTTGTATTTGCAAGTGACGAACCAAAAAGCTTGAATGACCAACTGCGGTAAGATTAGCTTGAAGGGGGTCATATAAAGGATTCCAATATCCATCCTGCCTTATACAGTAATGTAAACATTTATCTCCAAAAGGATGCGTTCAGTAATGACACTCTCTGGGCGATTCTTATACCTGTGTTCGCCCAAAATCGTTCAAAAATAGAAAGAACACCTCTAGTGCGTAAGTAAATAATCGTTCAGAAATCCTCGCTTTGAGCGCAACCCGGTCAGGAGCAGGTTGAAAAACGCCCCGCAAGCGTAATAACGAAAACTTTTCCAAATTGACTTGTCCCAACGTCACTGTGTACGTGTGTATGATTTTTTAGGTTATGTTATAAAGTACGTCATACGTTTACCCAAAATAATTCAGGAATCCGGAATCCCTATACACTCCAAGTCCAAGTGCACTTCGATAATGACGCATAACACACTACCCATAGTACACTCAACCCTCACACTACGTTTCTGAACGGCCTCCATAGTTTTATTCCCTGGACATGTCATGTTAGTGCTTGTTATAGAATCACTCGTAATGTAAAGCAATCAAAGACTTCCATGTTTTCTGTTGTTATACATAGACCGGACACGCATGATATAACCTTAAAATAGGTGATTTTATTTGAAAATTTTATCTGCTAATGATCTAACTTTGGACATATAACTTTTACCATTCATTTAAGTAATAACCGATAGTATCGTAGTCCATCGCAATAGTAGTATGTTGTATCTGGTAATTTGTAAAATAAAGAAAAACACAGGTTAACTTTAAAATGTCCGCCAGTGATACAAAAAATAAAATGACTGCTTGTCCGGTCTATGTATAACAATAGAAAACACAGAGAGCAATCCCAAAACTTTAAGTATTCGATTATAAGGGGCATACTTATACTTACAGTCAAACTTGGCTATAACGAGCACGGATATTACGAGTTATATCGTTGTATATGTTAATTCGTTATATCCGTGCTTGTAATAACCAAGTTCGGCTGTAAATTGGAACCAATTCCAATGTATTTCAACTCAAACTTTCACGGTTTTTACGAGACTTTTCACGGAATTTCGTTCGTTTGAACTGGTTTTTCCATTTATAAAATTAATATTGTCAACCGTGGGATTCGATAATGTTAATTACCACCTGCGTGATTTCTCATTATTAGGTTATTAAAGGCCAATTGCACCACCAATTTGATTTTATAAGGACGCCCTAAAAAATTGGAACGGTAAAAATGTTGGAATTGGCCCCCGAAAAAACTTCATTTCAAGATTTGTTTTCAATATTCATATTTTATCTAAAAATTACTTCCAAAGGTAAGTAAGCTTTTTGGCAAAATTTGACCAATATAATATTATAAATAATATAGATGTTATCTTAAAAATTGAAAAAAAAACGAGTAAACTTTAACATCCTGATTTTTGAAAATGGAGCTCTTTAGCAAATAAATATTTTAGTTAAGCATTAAAATAAAAAACTCACTGTTTTCAAAAAATATTTAATTAGGCAGAACGTTATCTTCAACTAGTTGACATTATCAATGGGACTAATAAATTTATTATTATTTTTTGAAATTGATACAAATATACCGACCTTTGGCTAGAAACACCCTGTATATTTCGAATTATAATAATAGAAGGTAAGTATCATTTCAGGGTTATAACGATCACAATTCGCAATCCCTTGATGCTCGTTATAAACGAGTTCGAATAATCTTATGAGAATATCGAAAAAACAAGCAAAATCAATTTCTAATTTAATATTTTGGAAGAAAATTTATCCAAAATTCAATTTATAGCCAGTCCCCATTTGTTAGTTAGGAAAAGAAAGAAGGGCGTATCTATGATTTCGTCTTGGGTAGGGCAAAATTATTGATAAAAACTCAGAATTAGGCAGTTTTTTCGAAGTCCCAAATTTTTTTGAAAACCCCCAGGTTAAGTTAACTTAACCTAACGTTTTTTTTTTCTAATACAGTGTGTTCCAAAAAGAAGTTATTAGAGTAATATCGTCTAAAATAAACGTGATTTCATAACCAAAAAACCAATAATCAAGGTAATAACCCAGTTTTTTGGTAGGTCTTTTTTTTTTCAAGGAGAATGTCCTTATTTCAAAATTGTTCAAGATCATCATCAAATAATTATTTTGATGAATCAAAATAATCTTTCAAAAAATAAATAATTCACTTTTTTCTTAATATTTTCGCTCATATCTTGAAATAAGACTCATAAAGGTATCACTTTCAAAAAAAAAACTTTACAGAAAATTATATGTACTAAAAAATATTTAGTGTTAGTACCCTTA
Organism: Stenus bimaculatus; assembly: GCA_963971135.1. Classification (NCBI taxonomy): domain Eukaryota; kingdom Metazoa; phylum Arthropoda; class Insecta; order Coleoptera; family Staphylinidae; genus Stenus; species Stenus bimaculatus. The sequence goes on from OZ020187.1 coordinate 19,387,665, forward strand.
TAAGCTTAATTTTTTATTTACTTTTTTATTATTTTCGCTCATATCTATGATTTTTTTTGGGCGGGGGGGGGGGGTTCTTGCCCCTTCAGCGACCCCCTAAATACGCCCTTGAAAGGAAATACTTTACTTGGAGACCTAATTACTCAAGGACAAAAAAGACCTTTAAACTTAAATGATTTCACGAGAATCTGGGTAAACATCTGGTAAAATATTCGATATTTTGTAAGCATAAGCAGCTTGAAATATTTCATCTTGAGGCTGAAACCCGAATACTAGAACCTACCTAGTTTTAATTGAAGTCCATAGACCTACTTTTTTCAAAGGTCTCATAAAAATGTTTCTCAAAACGATATTAAATGATCAGATCTTTTGAAAGGATTCAGTATTGTAGAAATAATTTTTAGAATTTCTTCTTGTGTTTTATAATTTGCAATTTTCTGCTTCAGTCACATATTTAGGAATGATACTGATCCAGCCTTAGTAACACTCGAAAACACTAAAAATCAATTGCAAATAAGATAGTCCATGATCTGATCATTGGACCTTCTTTCTACTCAACTGATCCATAAATGGACTAAATGAAGATGTCAATATTTTTTAATTTCAATTTCAACATTTTTTCATTTTTCAAAAAAAAGTAATTTTATATATCGAAAATTTTGCCTTAGGTAGATGATTGCAAGATTTCAGGAATCCTACAATCTCCAGCCTACTATACCTATACTAATTTATGAGAAAAAGGAAAATTTAATAACAAAATCAGAAACCAACATTTTTCAAATTTTATATTTTGAAAAGATATTAAGAAAAAGAATGGAAATACTTTACTAGGAGATCTAATTACTCAAGGTAAAAATCATTTTCGCAATGTGTGTTTTTAGCTAAAAAATGAAATATTTCATGTGGGAATAAAAAATCTTCAAATATGTTTTTCTGAAATTCTTCTTACAGCTACCAGAGGTCCCATGATTTAGGGTTTGAGTAGAGTGCATGTAGTCATTGGGTGAGAAAACTAAAAATACTCCAATTGAAGGACTCGGTACAAAAAACAGGTCAACTCCAATTTTTAATAAAACTTTGATCTTTTATGTATTAATTAGAATAGGTTATTGCATATTTTGGTACAAAAATTAAAAAAAATAAAAATTGTGAAGTTGACTGGATTTTCCACCGTGCCTGATATCCTAATCTTCTAAAATAGTTTCAGTGGAACTGTACTTCTTATATTATTGATCATACCATCTGATAAAATATGTTTGATTTCATCTGGAGACTGAAACCCTAATCAGTACTACCTATTTCAATTGAAGTCCATGGATCTACTTTTTCTAAAGGTCTAATAATTATAGAATTACATCGATATTACATGATTAGATTAGATATGAGGACGATTGATCCTTATAGAACTACGACCAATATGATATTTTGTTCAACCCTTACTCTAGTGAAGTCCTGGGATCTCTAAATGTTTAATAAAGCTAATGAGATCCTTAGGGGAAATCCTTCGTCTGGAATTAGTGTTGTCCAGCGGATGGGATCAAATCTGATGCGAGCTATTGCGTCGCATTCGCAGATGATGTGTTCCCAGTGTTCTGAAGTTTCATGTTCCAAGGCACAGAATCTGCAAGTTTTTATTTCTGACTTAGCTATTTTGCTGAGATGATACCTCAATGACCAGTGTCCATTTAAAAGGCCTGTCATGAATTTTAAGTCGTTCCTGCTTAGGTGGGGAAGCTTTGTGGCTTTCTTAGGCGAGTAATCAATCAATTTTTTCGCCTGTTTTCATCCCAGAGTATTACTCCAGTGGGACATTATACATTTTCCACCCCAGGAACTCCTCTCGTAAATGTGTCTTGTTTAGCCCACATATTGGTTCGGGACATGATTATAGTACAAGTAACTCTGATGAAATATCCAGGTTTTTGGTCAAAATCTTTAAAATGGAGTTTACCAATTATTTTGAAAGGATCCAATATATTTTAAATAATTTTTAGAATTATATTTTAAGGTTTTAATTTACCTTGGTCTGGTGATCTTAGTAGCATTAGTTACAATCGAAAAATACTAAAAATCGTTTCAAATTGTACTAAATGAAGACTTCAATTTTTTCAATTTCAATTTCGACTGTTCATTTTTTTGAAAAAGTAAATTTGAATATCGAAAATTTAGATTTAGATGGATGGTTGCAAGATTTGAATGAGTTATTTATTCTAAAATTAATATAGACAAATTGTTAAAGTTAGTTGCCTAAATTAAGTTTAACCGCGATTCCCTTGACCATTTAAGCCGATAATCAATTATGGTTGGCCGAGTGAGCGGATAATAAATAACATTGTCCGTGCAAAAGGTCCTCAGCCAAGTTGCGCACATGTGCACGTTTATTGTTTATAATTTCATATTTCATTCGATCAGGGACTTTCAATTTTCAACAGTAAAATTAGCAATTAAACGTGCTCAGATCACAGATATAAATCAACTCGCACAATCATTTATAAACAATGGATGGGCTTGAATAATCATGAATAAAATTAAAATGGAAAAAAATGATAGCGCCCAAGAAGATTTGAAGACGTGGTTGGGTGGAAGGTGGAAGATCGCGTGGGCAAAGGAAGAAGAAACTTACTTCCTCCATCCGCGAAGAGGTGTGGAGTGCGTGTGTGGCGATCTGTGAATCGCTTTATTACGACCATAGGCAAAAGCCTGCACAGACTCGTTTAGAACGTGTTTTGTTTTTAAAAGAGGACTTTATGTCGGTTTTGCAGAGGGGCTTTTAAATATTTTCACGAAAATAAATGCAAAGGGTTTGATGGGTTGACAGAATGGTCATCAAACTATTTACTGCCTCTAGGCAATCTTTTATAGCCTGCTTTGAGTTAAATAATAAAATATGGGCTTAGTTTTTAAATTATTTAACCTTTTCATTTTTTACACGGGTTCTTAATCTATATACACATTATACTTTACTTCGCGCTTTTTAAACCTTTGCAAAAATATTTACCCGAGAATCAATAAAGAGAAGATTAATGGGGACAATTAGAAACATCTTCCAAACGCATTTTTCTAAATATACCCAAACTTATTAAGCAAATATTTCTGATTTACTCTAATGTATTTTTTGTGCATTTTTTTATAGATTTTTTATAGATTCTAGAACTTACCATTTTTTTGGTTTATAAATGACTAACTCAATCCAATGCGTGATGACTACTTTCGTGATTTTGCGCTTGCTGTCTGATTCATCAAAATCAACTCTGGTTACCACGAAATTTAGTGAATCAAGGTGCTCCGCACCCAAACAGTATTTACCAGGATGTAGATCTTAATCTGGTAAAACATTCAAATCCTGATGATTTCGCGACTTTCGCACGCTCAGTAGCCGGATATTCTTGGAATTTCCATCGTTTTCAGCGCGGATTTTCTTTTGCAAACGATTGTGTAATTGTGGTTTTATTCTTTATACCTGGCACACTTTCTTCCCAGGTCTTGCGAGCGATCACATTAGGTCACCTTTTGTATTTACCTAATAGTTTAATGTTATTTTTATTGCTTTCAGGCGTATCGGATTGACGCTTTGGTAGTTACATAATTTTTGCAGGGCAAGAAGTCGAAGTTGCTTCATTATAATGCAATGTTTAGATTTTTTGATTCAGAAATTTTATTAATGCCTTTAGAATGGTTGATTAATCATGGAGTGAATGGTGTGATTGATAAATTCTTCGAACCTCTGAATAGAATAGAAAATTCTTCAGAGTATTAAATATTATAATTTATTAATTTGTAAAAGTTAGGAATTTTACTAATGTAATAATTTCTATTATAACTTATGCAATAGGAATTATAATTTAAAAGAAGATTCTAAGGAAATTATTATTAATATTCAATTAGCAAAGTAGAGTTTGCAATACAAAATTGAAAAATAATGAAACATGATTTTAACCTCAATATCAGATTATACTTCCTAAACCTACATTTTTTAAGAAATAAATTGTGTATATTTCGAGTTTCGAGCTTGCCTCAGGCATAAATTTATTTCCAAAGTAAGTTTAATTATATATAAAAATCACATCTCGTGTTGGCTAAAAAGAAGATTATTAGATGCAGATTGGAATATCTCTTCAAAAACTTCTGTATTTTAACTCAAAAAATAGAGAACCTATCTATCATTATAATCTGTTAGCGTCAAAATATGCCTACCCTTTTTGGTGGTGAAAATGGCTGGCGTCCAAATCTGCCCTAAGATAAAAGATGTATTTTATTTGGCGTCCAAATCTACTACAACCAATTAGGATATTTCGATTAATGGGGGGTGGAAAGTTAATGCTATGTATAAACCGGATAATATCCAACTGGAAAAATGTTGACAAAAATGTTGGCAACAAGTTGTCGTCAAAAATGTTGGAGGTTTTGCGAAATATAAATACAAAGAAAAATGTTGCTTCTTTTTGTTTTAGTTTTTTTTGTAATTCTTCTAGTCAAAAAACAAAGAAATTAATCAAAATCGGATTTAACATTCTAAAAAAAAATTAGACACGCACACATGTTGGCAACTATTATGAACAAATATTGTTAGGTTTATACCTAGCTTTAGGATACCTCATTCGGAGTGGACATCATTAGTAGCAATATTAGATTATAGGATTTTTGTTAAAAATGTTGCAAAAATTCATAGAAGTTTAGGCTATAACAGTCTTTGATTTTCTTAGCATTTTTGGAAAATTTAGTAAATCTTTAAATTGCTTTGTGATCTGTATTTGGACTATCATAAAATAAATCCGGATTCTCGAAATCTAAATCGTCGTTATGTTTCAAAAACAAAAGATTTGCAGTGAAAAAGTCAGGGAAAATTGTTCATAAATAAACTTAAGAGAATTGGCAATTTCAACGTAAATTTTGTTGATTTCGAAGACAAACTGCAACCATACCAATTAAGAAATCCATTTAAACAAATCTTTTACCATAAATTTGGTAAATTTCGGACACCCACAAAATTTATGTTGTAAACATTAAGCTATAAAAAAGAACAGGACTTATTAAGGCATCCTTTTTAAATAAACTTTGAAAAAAATGGAAGTAAGTTGTAGTTTTTTTGGGAATTGTTTTGAAAGAAACCTAACAAACACGAAGACAAACATTAGCAAAAAAATAAAGCCACAAGATTTTAAATTTTAACAAAATAAGAAAATTTTAAAAAGGACCGAAAAAAAAATTTATATGATTAAAAACACACGTCTAAACTGAATGAAATAAATATCACCACGCTATTTATATGAAAATATGAAATTCAAATTTGAAATTTGCTAGTATTTGGATATCCATAATCGAAATTATCATGAACATCTAAAATTAGTTTTTGGAATTATCTCCAGTTTATGGTGGCGAGGAAATTTTGAATTATCCTTAGATTATTTAGATTTTACCAAAAACTGTATTAAAATCTGGAACACGTTCAAAAACTTACTCAGTTTATGATATATTCCTAAAGTGCTGAACTCAGATTATAATACCACAAAAAAATAACGGATAGAATTTTAGGAGTTGGAACAATATAGGTAGGTCATTGGTTATACAGACTTCTTTGCTTGTATTTCACCAACCGTCAGTGTTACAAAGTAGAGCAAATTTATTTGACAAGCAATTATTTTTTGTTCAATTTTTGCTAATTTTCTCCTAGATGATCCACTAGGTTGTATTTTTCTGATGTGTAGCTCTTTGTCCTCAATTACTAAAGTCTTGTTCTTTTATAAGCTGAGCCTAGGTTGTCAAAAATGATGGGAGTGATACCTGATGTAATGATAGCTTTCAAGCTTGTCCACCTATCGCGACATTCGTAACAAACTGTGCACAGTGGACAGGATACTTCTAAGTAACTTCAGAAGGGTAAGTTAGTAATGGAAAGAGCTACAGTTTCAAAAAATTTCCTGGTTTGTTGAGAATCTTGTTTTGAGAGAAAATTTTCAAAAACTGAAAATATTTTCTTCAAATTACAGCCTTCGTGCCGCTTCGTACATATCCGACGTAGATCGGTTATACGTTTTAATGTCTTGGAGAAAAAGTAGGTCGTTTCATAAATTTTGGAATTCTAAAAATATAATAATGTGTTTTATGCGTAGTAAATGAATTTTTTTCTCCCAATAAAGCAATATAGTAGTATGTATTACTTTTGAGATTTTTTTTTAACATTTTTTTTGATAAACCACGAACCATTAAAAGCTTTTGTTGATTTGATCTTTTGACTCTTCAACTAACGTAGAAATGACCTGTAAACTGAATTTTGGGACACCCTATGTATAAATTCAAAAATTCGCAGAAGTTTAGGCTAAAAGCTACAACATTCTTTAATTTTCTTAAAATTTTTGGAATATGTTGTAGTTTAAGATTGCGGCGTGATATGCAATTTGATTAAAAAAATAGGATTCTTGAAATGGTGGTTATGTTTCAAAAACAAATTCTTTGGGCGAAAATAAGTAGGAAAAAAAAATTATTTATAAGTAAACTTAAAAGAATAAGCGATTTCAAAGTAAATTTTATTGATTCCAAAGACAAACTATAACCATACCAATCAAAAAAACTAAAGTCCATTTTTAATAATCTTACAAAATAAGGAAATTTAAATAATGTTCTTAAGAAAGGTTTTTATGATTAAAAACACAAGTTTCAATTGAACATATCGAATATTCTCTTTCAACTTACAATTTTGAATAGTTCCAGTTTTATGAGATTTACTATAACCACGATACTATTAAAAAACATGAATATATGAAATTTAAAATTAAATATTTGCTAGTATTTGGTGATCTAGAATCTCAATTTTTATGAACATCTAACATGACAATTTAGTTTCTGGAACTGTGTCAAGTTTTTAGTAGCCAGATACTTTTGGAAAACTGCTAAAAAGTATAAAAGATCTGGAATGCCTTTAGAAATGTAGTAATTTATGTCATAACACAACAAAAAAATAAAAATTTCCAAAATTTTGAACAAACTTTACCCGATAGATTTTTACAAACATTTATGGTTTTAACAGATGATAACATAATTTCTGGAAACAATAAAAATAATGAAACTATAGGTCACCCTGTATAGCCAATCCTATACAGGGTGTTCCGTTTAGAAACTATAACAAATCGAAGAAAATATTTTTCTTTCAGTTTTTGAAAAGACTCAGTTTTGTTGTTTTTAAGTTTCTGAATTTTGAAATTCTTTATATTTTTATGTAATATCACGAGTGGTAAAATTTAAGTTGAATATTTTCCACTGTCATTACCACGAATGTTAAGTTAAATTCAGTTAAGTTTTAACCCCAAATGACATAAGTGTTAATGTATGAAAAATATTCGACTTATAATTTGAATAAGAGTGCATATTTATGGGACTATTTAACGATTTCACTTTTTTGTACAAAATTTGACAGCCAACTTCAAACTTATTTAAATTGGAGAAGTCACAAAATAATCACTTGTGAGTTGAATAGTCTGTATAAATCAGAAAAAAATATGAAACCTCAGATCTTTTCTTTCACTTACTAAAACCTTCTGAAAATACTTCGACAAGAAGTAGTCCTGAAGGTAGGTTGTCAAATAGGTTGAATGACAATTGATGTAATGCTAAGCATACTTTAGAAGGCTTTATGCTGATCATACACATGCAACAGTTTTTTAATTACAACGTTTACACTTATTAGGGCGTTCAATATAGATTTTATGATACCCCATACTGTTTTCTGGAATTTCAAACTTATCCGACATTCAGGTGGAAGTCTATAATGCCAAAAACCTTGGATTATTTACTCTATTGGTATGGTAACGATTTTTGACTCGTTTCTACGTTATAAACTTTGTTGTGTGTAAGAGGAAGACAGAAAGTATCTAACGAGTCAACTCAAAACCGAGATCAACTCGATTGGGTTGACTTCCACCTCTGGGGTCGAACAGAAAACGACGAACAAGGTGCCATAAACCATTGTTCGCCCATTGTTCAAGTCGAGGATTAAAAACGCCGTTTCATGTGTATTTGAACCTTTCGTAAGTGAAGGAAAAGTCGTCGATTTTAAGATTTTTGATGAAAATCGATGACCTAATATTTTGAATGCTAAAGCTCCAAAACCTAAAAAAGACGTGTTTTTTCTGGATTAAATTTGCTCTACTTTCTAACTATGACGTTTGGTGTACCACGAACGGAACACCCTGTATTTATCTTTGGTAGAGAAATGATACCTTTAAAATTAACATTACAAAATCTAGATTTTCTTCCGGAACGTATTTAGTTTTAGAAAAATGTCTTGAAGAAACTAATGATGCAACAATTCTGTGCAAATCTGTAAGTCCTTACAGGAAATATCTGTAAGGTTTGTTGTGTGGGTTATAATGAGGGGTTTCGATGGTTAACTTTCAGATATTTTCTGTAAGGGTTATCAGTTTTTCACAGAATAAGTAAGAAACCTATAATGAGTACTTGAAGGTTTTCCTTTTTCCTTCACAACCAAAGGCAAAACATATTTGGTATGACTACGAATGATTACGTTTTTCGAAAATAAGACATGGATGACCATTGTATTGTATTGTTGCAAAAAGAGAATTTCGGTGAAAACCCACACCTTTCTTACCAACTACGATTGCATAAAAAGCACCAGTATCTTAAATTAATTATCCCAATTGACATTAAATTATGTAAAGTAATTTGGAAAACAATTTAAAGTAGATAAATTCTTTAAAAATTATAATGCTTTTATTTATATCTCTGATGATTTAAATAATTTCCTAGAAGTTATCTTATTGACCGCACATTCTTGAGGAAGACTGCTTATAACGTTATGATTTATGGTGCTATGAAATATTTTGATGATGCGATGGAAATTTGAAGATTAAAGATAAGGGTGGTCGCGAAAAGCTGGTGAGCCTAGGAGGCTAGAGGCTACAATAGTCCTCTGTGAAAGTCCGATTGAAACATTTGCCGATCAGTTACGCATGGGCATGGCCATTGAAGAAACTACAAAGTACCTGTGCGTCAGAAAAGGACGCGTGACGCCGCGATGAGTGTCTTGGTACTCTTCGTCCAGGTCCAGGAGGAAGACAAAAGACGCACCTATTCTTCTCGGACCGTTAAACGGAGACGGAGACGGGAGCGTAACGTGGGTGCGTCGTGAGAGAAGACAGGTATTCTGTTCCTTAGCATCATCAGTGGTAAGGTCCAAAATTCCTTCACCTCGAATCCTCGTCATTGATGAAGAATGCCAAAGCAGTACGTTTGACTTCTTAAAGAATGCCGAAATATTTTTTAATCAGCTTATAAATGGTCGAATTTTGTTTAAATCACGTGACGACGTTCTTGATTTATACAGTTTCTCAGCGGGAGGTCATGCACTATTACAATTTATTTGTTTTCAAAATTGCGGCGTAAATCATTATTAGGTGAAATAAAAAAGGGGATGGAATGGTTTTTAATTGTGCTATTCATCTTTTATGAATATTTGTTTTTGGGATTTTTATGGAGGATTTGTGAAATTCTGAGGAATTCAGATTAAGGAAGAATTGTCTGATTTGACGCGCGCCGCTTTCATAATTTACCCAGGGCGTTATAAATACCTCCACGTCTTATCATTATTTGCAGTTCGTGGCGGTGTTCTTTTGATAATGGTTTTCAAATAAAAACCGATTTTCGGAATTGTGATATGGAGTTGGGTAAATAATGGATATTTGGGTGAGGATAAAAATGACAAGGGAAATATTATTGTCATGTCTTTAATTGGTTAATTTTATTACGAGGTTTCGCAGCTCAGGCAAACAATAGAGTTTTAAATAGTTAAATCGTGCTCGTGAATAATCTTTTTGCACTATTTGGAGCAGAAATGGGAAACGTCGAAGGTTTGCTGAATGAATGATGCGGTCGTCATTCACGCCTCTTAAATTCCCATAAAGTGACGGCAGTAAATGAAGGCGTCCCGTCGAAAATGTTTTCAAAGCGCACTTTTAGCTTTGTTATTAAGTCACAACTGACTTTAGTCCACATTTTATGACCCTCTCTATTTCACACCGACATTAAATTTTAAATCCAATTAGTCTTTTTTAAAACGATTGAATTTGGGTCAATAGCTTGCAGCTTTCAAAAGGGCTATACTTTTCAGAAATTTTATTTCGTCTTAACCTCTTTTCAAAAACTTATACCCAGAACATTTTACTATTTGTTTCTATAGAAAAATTAAAACTTCTAAAAACTTTCTTTAGGCTTCGTCCCAAAATTTAAAATTATAATCAAGGGTTGGTGGGCTTACTAATTATTAATACAAATATTCCGAAAAAAAAAGAATATTTTAGTTAACAACGAAATCACTTCTATAAAAAAAAGTAAACCTGGAATGAACCTTTCCGCACTTAATTTTCCTGCGATAATCATTTTCACAAAATTTTCTTTGATGATTTTTTATGTCAGTTATGAAATATACAATAATGTTACACATTTCTCATTCGATCTGAAATAAAAACTCAAAGTTTTGTACTTATCAATTATTTTCCCCATTTCATATTCATCTGCAGCCAAAATGTAAAATTTCAAGAAAGAGTTAAAATGTCAAAAATCCTATAAAAACATTATTTTGCTAGTACCTCGAAAAAGCAATTGAATTCTTCATTTCAAAAAGTATTGATTTGCATCAATATTTCTGTTTAAGAGGATTCTTTCCAGTATTGGGAATTCCAGCTACCAATAGAGGGCGCTCTACATGTATAGAAATATGGCAGAAGTGAGGTAGTGTCAGCCAAAAACAAGTGTGTTTATGTTTCAAATCTTGCCAATTATAATTACTTCATAATCTTATAATAAGTTTTTTAAAAACTATTAAAGTTTTTAATTTTTTACAGCTACATTTTTAGACAAAATTAACTGATGTAAAAACTCATGACCCGTGAAAACAGCTCCGAGAAAATAGCCCCAGGCAAAATTTCCATTTCGAAAAATTTAAAGTCTATGAATTTTCCAGCTGGCTAGTTTAGGTATTTTGTCAGGGGTGATTTTGTCGGAGATCTATTTTGTCGGGGGATATTTTATCCGGGATATTTTGGTATGGGTAATAAAAACTATGTAAAATATTACAAATTTTTAATTGGATTAGGTCACTCGGTAAAAAATAGTCTTCCAAATACTAACGACACGAGACCGGAAAACGCGACTGGGAACCATACTCCTAGTTCAGGATAAATTTTGACAATTTTTCTTGTAATGCATAAATCTTTAAATCTCGTAATTCTTGTATGATTATTTCCAAAGTGGCTAATTTCGTTATTCTAAAGCTACCCAAACTCATTAAAAATTCTATGTTTTCCAGAACAAATAAAAAAAATCTAAATTAAAATAATTGTTCCGACGACCATATGAGAAAATCGTATATGTCATTCATATTTGTAGTTTAGAAAATCTATCATTTTAACACTAGTGTGTTTGGGTTTCTGTTTTGCACTCCTTATAATTTTTGATGGAGGCGGTGCGAAGGAATTCCGAAACCCTTCTCTGTGATTTTTTGAACTTGCAAAAAAAGACAGTTCAAAAAAATTTATATTTAACCCCGCTAATATTACTTATTTTATTATTAAAATCATTATATAAATAACTTTTGTGTAAATTTTAACTAAAATAGGAACATTTTTTATTCGTTTAACTAAAAATAATCGATAACTTGAATTTCAGCTGATGTTAACACAGGTTATGTTATGACTATTTAGTTGTTACTACAAAATATTTATAATAAATCTCCGTAGTCGTCTGAAAAATAGCGTACGCAACACGCAAGAAAGTGAATTTCGTGCTCGCGTTATATCCTCACTCGTCGGACGCCTCGTTCGGCTATTTTCACACTCGCACAAATTTTGTCACTTTCTAGTTCGTTGCGTAATATACTATTTACAAACACTACTTTTACAGGTTGTTTCATAATTTGATTTTTAAGAATATTATGTAAACCTCAATAAAATAAGAGTTAATAGATTATTTTTTTTGGATTTGGACAAAGCGGTGGAAAAAATTAGAAATTGATTATAATTTGAAAAAGAAGCTGTAGAGTAACGGTTTCAATTTCGAAAACTTAGAAAATCCTTGTTTCAAAAATCCAAATTTTGTAATTTGAAAAGATCACAAAAAACAAATTCAATTATTTTTGATTTTGGACACAGGTTTACAAAAATGGCCATAACTTCTAAACTATTAGTCGTAGAGCAAATCTCTTAATTTCACTATAATGAGTAGACATAAATCTGTGGAAGAAAGATAATCCAAAAATTCTTGGGCAAATCCTAACATTTTTCTGAACTTCTAATTTCAATTAATATGTCATCGAGGAATCCAAAGGTATTAGATAATGTCTGAAAATAGCGAAAAGGATTTATTTTTTTCTTAGATTTTGTACCGTTTTATCTTTGTTCATTCAGTAATAGTTCTCGGCTAACCAAATTCTAAAAAACGTATACAATTTTTGTATTTTGTATCCAATAAGCAATATTATCATAAAAATCCAGTTTTTGAAAATACTCCAATATACCAATTTTGCCTAATTCATTAACAACAAACAACAGTAAACGGTATATTTTTTAGATATTTTTGATTTTAGGCTATCGATTGAAATTGTTTTAAGTTCTCCATGTTTAGGCAAAAATTACGCCCTATTCATATCCTTTTAAATACAATAGCTTAAAGTAGAATTGCAATGAAAGTGTAAAAAATATTTAAATGTAAATGAAATATGTTCTTCTGGGGATAGTTTGTAAAATTAGTTTCCAAAAAATACATCCTGTAGGTATTTAAATTCATCATACTAAAAAGAACTCGAATCGTGACAAATTTGTATTTATGTTTAAAAAATTTAAGTTTTTATTCAATATTTCTGCATCTTTTATCTTCAATTTTCTTCCCAGAATAGCTGTACCATATACCTAAATGGAAACCGTTTCAAATAAACATAACAGGAAGTTTCTAAATGTAAAAAAAAATTTAAAACACTTTAAGGATGAACAAAACTAAATTTGGTATCTTAAAGCTTAAGTTTTTTTTTCAATTTCTTAATCCCTATTGTAAGGAAGATGTAATTTTCCAAATTATTTGCTTAATTATTAATGGTTAGGTTGTTATTCCAGAATTTTAGTTGGAACAGAATCTTGATTAGTAGGAATGGTGTTAATAAAGTACTTGTCCTTATATAATCAAATTTATTATATCACGTTAACCGGTTTCGGCGTGAGCCATCTTCAGAACGTGAACGTCAATTACAAGAAATAGAAATAACGGGTGTCATAATTTTCAAAAGGTTATCAACCATGTGCTTTTCGACCATAAATTTTGACTAGAGATGTAATATTCTACCTTCTTCCACTGTTACTAGTTCGACGAACTTTATAAATTATTTGAAATTTTAAATAATAATGACGATGCATGCGAAAATTTGGAAAACGCAAAAGAAACAATGGAGCTAAATTAATGAAGGAATTTTAGTCTTCATGTACTGTTCATGGTGAAGGATGATAGATGAATCTTGATATTATTTGAATTTTCGTTATTTTGTAAGGATGACGAAACACAAGAATTTGGTCCTTGAAAAGATTTTCAATGTAATAGTTCCAAATTTTCGTTTTTGGTTTTTTATTTACAAATATTAAAGATTATGAACTGAATATTGCTTTGATACCAAAAAAGGTTGCAAGAGCATAAAGTTTGAGAATAGTTCCCTTGGCAGCTTCTAAGACATTAGTGTTGATGGTTGGGGGATTTTTTTTCTAAAATTTTGGTGATGGCAGTAAGGAATAAAAAAAAGATGATGAGATAAGGAACACTTATGAACTTTTTTAAAGGCGAAGTTCATTCATAGTCTTAACTACATCTCGGTTTTGGCATTCGTAATTGTTATAGTTTCAACTGAATTAACTATTTACTACCTACTTGCAAAAAACTGGGTAATTATTTCAGAAATTTAACTGAGAATAAGATGTGATTTCGAAATTTGAGGTGTTAAAGTTTCATTTTCTTTTCAAACTTTAATATAACTTCTATATTTCTAAAGATAAAAGTAAAAAATTAAATTTATTTTGGACTGTTACGTCAAATACAAAAAATGGGGGGTAAAAAGGGTTGATATCTCCGAAAAAGCTGCACTCTAAATTATTTTTGATCTTTCGCAGTTAAATTCAACGACAATTGACAAAAGTTAACTCTGTATAAAATTTCAGCAAATTATCTTTAGAAACTTAAAAAAAATGAAGAAAGTTTAACACCCTTTTTCGAAAAACTTTTTTACTTTTTATCTTCAAATAGATCAACGAATCTATTCCTGAAGTTAGGGACACATGTTTAGAAATAACCTGTATAGAGTAAGTATATTATTTTTGTAAAAAGCCATTAGTACATGCATAATTCTTGAATAAATCTATTCATGTTTTGTTGATAAATTATTCCCAAAAACGTTTTAAACTCAATTTTTGACAATGACATTGATGCAAAGCGTCTTCTATAGGTAATTAAAATTCCTGATAGCTAAGAGACTTTATGTTTATATTTATGATTTCGGGTATTTAGATCTGAGGTGAATTAGTTTCAATGGTATTGTTGATATTTTAAAGAAAGTGAAGTCGATGAAAAGATGGGTCAATTAAAACTTTAATTTATAATGATACTAGAATGGCAATGATAGTAAGATTTTTTTTCGATAAAAAGGCTAGTTTATTGAAGTTAGTCTATTAAAAAGTTACCAAATTGTGCGCAGAACTACAATATTAATAATTGGTATAAGATTTATGTCAATAAAACTCTTTGGGCTAGCGTTGAGAGCAAATTTCGACAAGTTTGATTTCGACAAATTTATTGCTTAATAAGCGATTTTCAATTAGCTGTTAATTTTGATTATTTCGGATCTTCGACTAATCGAAACATTTGATTAGTTGTGACTTTTCATCAACTTTTGTTGTAGTCTTCTTATGTTGTATATTTCTTATTTGCGAAAAAAATATTTTGATTGATCAAATGATGAAGATTTGGTATTTTTTTGTAATGCTGTACTTGAAGAAATGGAAGATAGAATAGTAATAATTATCTTTTGTATCATTAGGAAAAAGAATTTAATTGAAGAGTAACGTTTTCGGGGTAGGTAATTAAAGAGATTAAGTCATTATAGGTGAATTGTTGGTGTTGAATTTGAATAAAAAATGTTGGTTTGGTAGGTTTGGAGCGGTATGCGATAAGGTCTGAGAGCGGAGTACATAAGCGCATACATAAAGAGCTTGTACATAGCACCCACATGTCTACATAATGATACCCATAGAACACGACCCTTATGGGTAGGATTGGTAAGGCTGCTTTTGTGAGTCCGGTGAAGCGACTCCCGGTTTAAGAGCAACCGTCACAAAGTAGACCTTATGAATCTCGGACCGAGAGGTGTTGGTAGGCAGGACCCAGAGCTCGGCTGCGGAGGGGGACGCGCGGGGGGCAGCAACACACTACCGAGCCGACCATTGGGCTACCATCGCCACTTTGGTACAGAAGCATTCTAACAGCAGCTGCGAACTCTGAAGGAGTTTAAACTCTCTGCTTTTGGTCTGGGAGAAGGTTCATTTCGTTAAGTGATCGACCGAGCGAATTATCGAATGGTACTTGTGAGTGAGTCTGGACTTGGAAGGTGCACGATCAAGAGAAGACTTTTTCCTTTTCGACTTGCTCAATTTGGATTTGGATATTAAGGTTAGTTTTAATATACCTAGCTAGTTAAAAAGATTTTTGCTGATCGGTTTGAAAAGAGTTGGTTTGGTGTTTGGTAAGTGGAAGAGCGCGGTGTTAGGCGCGTGCTACCGGAATACACGCCCGTTGCCGTTGATGGTAGCTACCGGATTACGCTGGCCCAAGGCGCGAACCTTGTGGTATGGTCTATGGTGGGGATTCAGGATTCAGATTGGGACTACTCAACTTACTCACGCAACATTCGACCGGTTGCTACTGGTTGCTCTTACGCAACCGGACTTGTTATTATATTGACTCCATCACCGCTAAATTACTAACCGCAACTCTTTTATGATCGTTTTATAACGTTACCGACGGAAAATTAACCAAAAAACCACCATTTTAATGCTCACTCACATATTAAATTTCATTTCAATTAACCGATAATTAGCATATCACTTAATATAAATACCTATTAAATTAACTACCGCTTCAACGAAATTATTTAAAAAATTGAAAAGTAAAATTGTTTCGCAAGTAACGTTATTTAAAAATGAATAAAATTAACATATTGTTAGATTTATTAATATATCAAGATAACAATAGAATAATAGTGACATATACACATACATTTCATAATACCAATTATCAAAATCCATCAACAATTACCATAATAATTACTATTATTATACTAAAACTATAAAAGAAACACATGTTGTAATTTCTGATATGGTTAATTATTATAAAATAGAGATAATAAAATATTTATTGCCTTTGATAAAATGGGTAATTATTGATAATAAATAAAGAATAAATTAAGGTGAACATTTAAAATATTCCAAAATAGTCAAATAGGGTAATATAAACTAAATTAAAAAAAAAAAAAAATTTGAAAATAGCTTAATATTTAAAAAATCAGATTTCTGTTTGCAGTTTTTAAAGTTATGATAATATAATAATGTGAGCTGAAATGTAATGTGTAGCTACATTATTTATAATGAAGTTTTTAATTAAGTTGCGTCTTTGGCTCAGGACGCTAACGAGTTGTAATACAACCATAAAAAGTGAATTATGCATCGCTAATAAGACCACAACCATTACCTACTGTTAAACACCTTTTTAAAATAAAATTTCATATTTCATACAAACGTGATGAAAATAATTTTATTAGGTTAAAATAAATATATTTGGTGATTTTACTAGGTTATGTCCAGTTGTTAAAATAATATAAAGTAAAAAAAAATGGGGAAAAATTTTTCTAAAATCAAATAAAAATTGGGTTATTGGTCATAATTTTTTTACCTAAGTAATATAAAAACTATTTTTTGATTTATGTACTAAAAATTATTCGGGGTATCAATTTTTACAAAAAACAAAACGACAAAATTTGTTTTTGTGAGCCCAATTAAGTAGATAATAAGGCTTAAAATAATAGTTGAGCTTTAGGTTTTTATTTTAATTATTTTTGTTATTTTTATGGTTTTTCTAAATGTCAAAAGTATTATGTATTATAAATACAAAAGAACAAATTAAAATAGAACTTTGGTAGAAAACTTTTTATTTCAAAAAAGGTTTATCTGAATTTTAAAATCAAAATTATTTTGGGTCATTTTCATAAAAAAGTATGTACATCTTAAAAACTGAAGTAAATTTTATATTTTATTAGATTAAAATCATTAAAATAAAAATAGTTGGTTTTACTAAGTTATGTTCAAATTTTAAAATTATGCAAAGTCAAGAAAAATAAAAAAATGGGAAAAAAATCTTGGCAAAAAATCGAGTATTTTTGTTTTAAATTAAACATAAATGTAAGAAATAACATGAAACCAAAAATCACTGCTAATCAAATAAAAACAAATATTTTTTCTTTTTTCTAAATTTTGATTTTGGAGGACAATTGGTTTCTTGGTCATATTTTTTTCCACATTTTAAAATCACTTTTATTTGTTGCACTAAAAATTATTTAAGGTATCAATTTTTACGTAGATAAGGTTTAAAATAATAGTTTAAGCTTTAGGTGTTTATTCTGAGTATTTTTGTTACTTTAAAAAAACAGGCAGTTTTAATAAATTTTCAAGTCATTATAAAATACAAAAAAATGTCAAAAAATATAGGCACAAAACTATTATGTATTATAAATACCAAAAGAAGAAATTAAAATACAACTTTGATAGAAATATTTTTAATTCCAAAAAGTTAAAAAATATTGGTGTTACTGAATTATTTATGTCCACATATTAGAATATTGTATAGTCAAGAAATATACAAATATGTATAATGGGGTAAAAGTTTTAGTAATAAATCGAATAAAATTTTTGTAAAATCAAACAAAAATGTAAGAAATAACATGAAAACAAAAAACTTTAATAATTAAATAAATAAAATTTTTTTCTTCTTTCTCAATTTTGATTAATATTTTTCTTACCAAAAATTCCAAATTAGGCCATTTTCATAAAAATGTATATACATCTCAAAAACTGAAGTAAAGTTAATATTATATTAACTAAAAATAAAAATACATGCAATAAATAAATATTTGATTTTAAGTTTTATTGTACTTCTCAAAATAATAAAAAAAATCAAGAAAAATGAAAAAAATCTGAGAAAAAACGGAGTAAATGTATTCTAAATTCAAGCAAAAATGTAAGAAATAACATGAAAATAAAAATCAAAAAATTCTTTTATTATTTTTTTTTCAAAATTTTGATTGAGTTTTTGGTCATATTTTTATTTACCACAATAATTTTAAAACTATTTTTTTTGTTGTACTAATAGCTATTTGGAATTTCAATTTTTACAAAAAACAAAACGTCAACATTTGTTTTTATGAGCTTAATTAAGTATATAAGATTTAAAATAATAGTTTAAACTTGACGTTTTTATTTTGAGTGTTTTTTTTTACTTTTATGACTTTCTAAAAAATAGGCACTATTAATAAATTTTGAAGTCGTTTTAAATATACCAAAAAATATCAAAAAATATAGCTACAAGACATTTATGACTATCAAAAAGAAGAAATAACATTAGTTTCATTTGAATACCAAAACGAACAAAACACTAAATTATTTTTGGCCCATTTTCATAATCTCAAGAATTGAAGTAAATTTAAAAGCGGTAAAAGTAAAATTTAAATTTGTAAACAGCAAAAACTGTTAAAATGTTGTATATGTAAAAATACAGAGTGTTCTGTTAAAAAAATAAAGTTGTTTCAGTTCTCTGAGAAAAATTAAAAATAACGTAAATAAAAGTATCGTTTTTGATTATTGGTGGAAGTTTCTGTTATTTTCTAAAAAATTGTTTTTTCTTCAAATAACCTAAAATGTAGAACCGTCATTTTTTAATTCACTTTCAAATTTGTGAATTTGTAATCCAAGAAAAATGAAATGAGGCCTAATATAAAAATATCGGAAATTCTAAAATCTATAATAAATCCTGATTTTTGTTGTTTTTTTTTAAATATAATCGTTGTGACCTTTAATTTGAAATATCGCGTTTTTCTTATGGAAAATAGCCGAAATAAGAAAAAAATTCTTAATTTTACTTCATAACAGACATTCTTCTTAGAATAATGAATAATTAAATATTTCAAGATTACTTATTTGAAATAATTAGCAATATGCTTTTAAACTTTTTTTTTTCCAAATTACTAAAAATTTTGAGTGAATATAAATACAAATTTTATTTATTCAAGTATATTGGGTTGCAGACAATACAATTTCAATGAATTTACTTGTAAAATGTAAAAATTTCTTTTTTGAAAATTATTTTTCCGTATTTTAGTATTTTTTATTTTATTGATTTTTTATAGTAATATTTTTTTAATTTTGCCCTTCCTACTTTTACGCCAGATTTTTTTTGGTTTTATTAAAAACTTTTTGGACATTGGAAATACTACCTACCATTAATAATTTTTATTTATCGTTCAAAAATCGTTATCTACTAACATCTGTGCTTACTTAGGTATAATTATTTGTGCATTAATTTTTTAAAACTAATTTTATCAATTATTCAATACATGATAAAATTCGCAGAATAGATAAATATAAAACAAAGCAATTATGGATTTTTAAACAATTTTAATTAATCACATTATATTGTAATAAATTTAAATAAAGATAATGAATAGCTAATGAAGTTTAAATATTTATAAGAACAATTAATATTCCAGCCATAATTAAATATTCATATAAAATGAATGCAGGAAAGCTCAAAATCGGTAGCTTTAAGCTTTAATTACAATTTTCGTCCTCGAAATATTTTCGAGGACCACGGGTAACCCAATAGTGTCAAATTTATGCGTCTGCCGGTTTCCATCCGGACAATAATTTTACTTTACGAGCCCACCTTTTGTGTCATTACATTCCCCAGCGGTCGCGGTAAAAACAAACAAAAATATTCAAAAAAAAGAAGTTTCAATCCGACCACATTGTACCACCGCGCTAATTAATTGAATATGATTTGCTGACTGTTCTGGTTCTGGTCTAGCCGCATTATTAATATTCAGTTATTTAAATGCAAGTTTTTTTGGAAGCTCATTTCGAAGGACAATCTCGCTTTTTTCATTTCTTCCAAGAACAAATAAATTCGAGCAACTACTGTTACAAGTGAAATCTGTCTACATTTGATTGGGATTGAAAAAAGTTATTGCTTTGCGATTTTTATCTCGCTTTATTTATAGTCACTCTAATTATTTTAAATGGGTTACTTAAGTGTTTACTAATTTTACGGGTTTTCTAATTATGTCATCATTTAGGAAACGATTTTTTTAATAGTAATTGCTTAATTGATTTATACCCAGATTTTTTAGGCCTTATTTAATACTCATTCAACTCATTATAACTCCATGAAATTTTCGTCTTGATCACTTTAAATTTTAATTTGTTTTATAGCTTTTAAATTTCATAGTTACTTATTACAAGGATAACAGAATAATAAAAATATTTTATTATTTTAACAAGCTGATATTAATTAATGATTTTATCGGTTTGATTTTTTTGTTTTTAAACAAATTTTATGTCATTAAGTTTAGAAAAATTATTTATGAAAGAAAGTATAATTATTTAACTTTCTGTACATTAAATACACATTACACATAAAATAAAGTGTAAATGTATTTAATGTATCTATAATTACTTGGAAAAAATTATTTTAAGTGAAATTGTTGAAGTATAATTTATTTATCATTCAAACCATAATAACTATGAATAAATTTGTTTATGTTAAAATATTATTTATTTAACGTTACTTGATAAAGTAAGTTAGTCGTTTTGAATGAGGATTCAGACATATAGTTTTCTAATCGCTGCTTAATGACTTTGCATTTATCAGATAATTATTAAAATTAATTTGAACAAATTAACTAATCGCTAAATTATTCCAAATCTACTTATTTTAATTAGCCATTTTAGTAGATCTCATTATAAAAAATATATATTTTACTATTTTCTGAAACCATCAATTCTCATAAATTAGTGTTACTTCTGGGAAGAAGTTGATAGTTTAAATACCGTTCTAAATTTACTGGAATTTTCAATTTTCCGCCCATTTTTGAAACGACATTCAATAGATATACCATAGCTATTGGGTGTTTTAAAATTCCACTCGCCCTCTGGTGGAAAAAATATGAACTTTTATATTCGGTACATACTTTTTTGATTTAACGCATTGGTAGATGATTTTTGAGGTTTAAATAAAAAAGCTGTTTGTGTTTTGTTGAATATGTAGTTATAAGGTATAAGAGTGCATTTTAAAAATAATTTTTGACACTGACAAATACCGAATATCCTTCACTTATAGCGCCTTGTACACTTAGTTGTTATTCCCAATTAAAAAGTTTATAATACATGTAAGATCCAAATTACGAATGGTATTTTATAAGATTATTTCATGCCTAATTCTCAAAGATTGATGAAGAAGAGCCATGATTGGTTGTAAGATATTAAATGTTTAAGAAAAATGTTCAAATTTATCTTCCAACAAATCTGACGTTTGCACAATTTCTTTTTCTTCTGATATGTTAGCCACTGTTATGTTAAGATGAGATAAGATTCGATTAATGCCATCTTACGTTTGTACAATTACCTTTCTTGAATTATTTGTGTTCCTAATTACATTTCCTTCTTCCCAATTTCTTTGTCCAAACTCATTTCTTACCTATGTACCTAAATTGTATGGTTTTTTTTTAACTATTTTATCAGTATATTCTTTTTGTAGATTTCTTAATTTGCTTAATTCTTTGTTTACATTTTGTATACTTACTGGCTGAAGATTCTTACTTGAAATTGGAATAGGAGTTCTATTTGATCTTGATAATAATCTATTATTTGGAGAACCACGAATATCATGTCTGAGCATATAGCATCCTTCTACATTTCTGTAAAATATTGTTAACTATTTGTACAGCATATTTCCATAGTTCCATGTTTAAAACTCTAGGTATCTGCAAAAAACGAAATTCTCGGGAGGTGTATTGAGTTCCATTATCAGTTTCGAGATTTTCAGGAACTCCAAACTTCTTCAATAATTTATAAACAACATATCCCGAGTAACTATCATAAATTACCAAGTATTCTTTACCATGATAATGCAAATATCACATGCTACATACTGCCTTATAAAATCTGGAACACGTTTATTTGCAATAGGTAATTTTGACTTTGATTTTTCAGTTTTTTCGGAAAAACATTACATTTTTAAACAAAATTAGTAATATCTGGTGTTTGACCTTTCCAATGTAATAATTGACGACTACGCTTTAAACAACCTTCAATTCCAAAGTGTCCATCGTGGATATTTTGTAACATTTTTGGAATAAGATTTTTTGGAACTGCTACTTTTTCTCCTTTCAATATAACGCTTTCATAAATTGAAAGTTCTTCTCTAAAATTCCAATAATTTTTGATTTTTTCTGGTAATTCTTTTGTTTTTCGGAAAAACCATTTTGTATAATTTTAATTAGGAATTGAAGTTCTAAATCCAAATTTGTAGTAGCTTCTTCTAATTCGATAGAATAATTTGAATATTCAATATGTTATTGTTTTTCTTAATTTCTTGAATATTTTTCTAAATGGACATAATGCTTTTAGAAAATTTACTTCTCATATCACAATGCAAAGTTTCGTTAAAAAATAGAGTTGCCCAGTTTTGCACCGAGCCCTTCAATTATTTGAATTTACCAAAAACTTAGTTAGGTGAGGTATTAGATGATAGGAGGTGGTGATGGGATTTCAGATTACCGTAAGCTGAGGTAACTATTGTCCTTAAAGGTAACATGGTTCCAAATTTTGGAAAAAGATAGTTCGATCTACTATTAGTTACCAACTTTCATTTAATACATATTCTACGTAGATCAAATTATGTTTTTCCAAAATTTGGGCCAAAATTACCTTTAAGGTTTACGGTATTAAAAATTATTCAGTTTTAATGAAATATGTAAAATGGAATGGACCCTTGAAAAAAAAGAGTGGTAAGGTTGGAGCAAGTCCCGCAGGTCTTGGGCACGACACATTCCTGAGACCATTTATCAAGACGATCCTCCGTCAGAAGTGGGTCCCAACAATGAACTCAACACCGCCCTCTAAGCGGAATCCTTATCTCTTGGAGATCAGAGGAGCCGCGTTCTCTTCTCCTCGGCGGGGGGCGGCGACGCGTGGGCTGAAGACGCGTTCACATTTGCAAGTCATCAACTCATTACCATAAAGTCAACTAATGTCATTCCTTCTTCATCTTGAGCTTTTATTCCGTTAAAGTTTCAAAACGCTTTTGGTGGCTGTTGGCAATTAACGGAACGGTTTCGAGTCTTGGAGGGAATTCGTAACGCCCCGGAGTTTGTGGCGCAAATAGAGCAGCGAGGTGCACAGTAGCCGGTAAAAAATCCGGTAGCGGCTCCAATCAAAGCTCGGGTTATCCCCACCAAGAGCAAGACCAGTAGCGGAAACCGCAGGGTGCATTCAAAACCGGTAGCGACCCAGAAACTTGCGTAACGGATCGTGTAAACGCCCATATGTGTCATAATTTACTGCTACCCAGCTTTCCCAACCTGCGTATGTAAATTTATTCACTTTATTCACACTTCACCTTCCGCTAATTAATAGCGTTATTCGTTATTCAACTTTCCGCCACTCCAACCTAACGGAATTAATACCATTTCCGCAATTGTACCAACAAATCAAGGCGTATCTACCGGTTTCCTCAAAATTTTTCTTTAATATCTATAGCGACGATAATTTTATATCGAGAAAAAAGTATTCAAGACAAAGACCATCAAATATTTTTATGGATAAGTGGATAAAAATCCTTGTTCTTCCACAAATTAGTAGTATCTTTTATTAGAATATAGTCGAATCGTATCTATAGCCTATGATTAGCCTACCTCCTCCAGGTTAGTTTTATTATAAATTAAAAGATGGATTAGTTCAGAAGACCTACTAATTTGAGGGTGAATATGACTATACATCTTTTATATAGTAGGAAGAGAATAGGTTCAAATATGGTATATGTGGAAAATGTTATTTCGATGAAATCGCAGTGGTATCAGCATAGAGTTTCGGTTAAAATCCGCGAGATGGCGTGGTAAGGTTGAAGATTCTCAAGTTGGTGGAGTTAATAAGTCGCATTTAAATGTCAATCACAGCAAGGTGTAAGTTTTTGTTGTGTTCTTGTTACGCGTTTAGAATGTAACGGTGTGATCGAAATGTCAAAGGCGTTGGATGTTTTCGTAGTTCGTAGCGCACGAAGACAATTGATTGCCTGTTCGGAGCGCGGATGGCATTTACGGTCGCGGATGCACGGGCGGTATATGAATATATGAAATGAACCAACAATGAAGGGCGGTATTGGAATATTAGCATAAATACACGTTGCATTGTGTCGCCGGGCGCGGGGCGCGCCCTTAATGACGACCAATTCGAGAGCTTTTGTTTTTCGCGCCGCGCTGCTTTCTACGCTTTCGTAATTTTCCATTCTTCCCGATTGGATTTTATGGATGACCTCAAAAACCATGTCACATTGTTTGTTTATACCACAACACCATAATTAACCATTTTTTTTAAATAAAATCGCAAACATTTTCAAAACATCACCAAAAAAATTGGCCATGTTTATACTGACATCAAATTATAACAAGTCAAAGGTGTGGTTCCCATACATCAGAAAGAAAAAAAGCAATTGGGGACCTTTTTCAAAAATTTACACCAAGTATAAAATAAGGCCTTAATGAATTGACTCATCCATGAGAATTTAGTAAATTTAGAACCTAAATAGAAGTAAAGCAGCCTTAAACGTGCAAGGTCTCAAATATGGTTCTACTTTTTTTTTAATTTGGACAATCATTATTTTCGATTTGAATAAAAGAGAGTGGGGTTCAGTGGATTACTTCAAGGTTGTTTGGTAGAATGAGATTTTGACTAACGAAATTCGGATCAATTTTGGCAAAATCATCAAAGGCTTTCTGGTACCAAGGTTTTTTTTGGAAATAGTCCAGTCAGATGTTAGTTTGAAGTGGAAAGTTCTGGTGTAATTGTTTTGAATGGTTTAGTTTACGTTTTTTGGGATGCTGAAAATTCCTATCGGCAAATATGAGAAATCATCAAACAACACTACAAATCATAGTTTTTTTTTTGTTTAGTGTAGCTTCTTTCCGAGCACTTTGTTTTTCCAGTGGTTTTTTTTGCATCTCATCGCTTTTTTACATGTTGAATTGTAGAGAATTTTATGTCTTCTATGTCAAAGTATAATGTGGTTTTGCTATTTTCCGAAAATTACTGATTTTCCCCGGTTTTTCAAAACCTTTTTGAACGAAAACTATATGCCGTACAAAAAATGATAGAAATATGAATTGTAGATTATTTTCTGGTCATCAGTATAATTCAGGATCACTTTTTATGTAAAAAGCCAAAAACCAAAAATACTGCGATTTTTAGAGTATTTTGATGATTTCTCATATTTACCGAAAAATATTTTGTTTCCAACAAAATACTTCAGATTCGTCTTCTACTTCTCCAAAAACAGAACGTTAGCCAATAAAAACCGTATTTGGGTTACCCTAGACCTAGACCAACTTGTGGGGCATTGGAGATCGTAGTGGGGACACTGCGTATTAATGTATGAAATTACAGGGATGGACTGGACCACCGTTATACCGGGAATTTCCAGTTCATCCTTGCTTCTTGGTTACAGTGGACTGATTCAATGTATGTAGGTGTTAAAAAGGACTTGTGACGATGGAACTTGTCACAATCTACTGTTCTAGATTTGCAGTTATGTACGTACCATATATCAAAAGTTAGTTAGGTAATTCCTATAACCTCATTCCCAAACACGCCATATTTGATAATGTAATGCACTTCTATAGTTAACATAAGCTTTACGAAAAGCCTAAGTTTTTTACTCGAGAGCATATTAAATCATTATTTATACATTTAGGGAATACAATTATAAAGACTACAAGTATGAAATTAGATTTGGTACCCATGGGCAGCAAAATGGCGGCAGCAGTTCCTTCCAAAGTGTCACTATGTCAAGCACTGGTTGAAGGGAAACACGCGATTCATCGATATTCTATGTGTGTGTAGTAAATAGTTAAAAAAGTATAGTTATTGATTCACTGTATACCACTGTCCACTATACCCGATTCTTCTCTAATTGGCGGGATTTCGCATTTCCAGATACTGATATTTGCTAGGAAGCCCAAAAATTGTAGCTCCGCCACTGGAACGTATTCATCTACTAAAGAAAACCAACATACTGTAGATAATGTGGAACTAAATAAATTTAAAGGATATCACATTACTTAAAAATTTTCAGGTACTATTTTTTGGTATCTGATTAATGACTATATCTATTTATCTACATATATCATCTTCCAAGAATTTTTATTTTGGACACATTTTTCTTCAAATGTGTCACAGAAAATATCAATTGTATTTTAGATAAATCAATTTAATTTCATAAAATATCAATTGTATCTCAGGATCATCAATTGTTTCAGAAAGGATTAATTGCATTTCACAAAGCATCAATTGTATTTCAAAAAACTCAATATAATTTCAAAAGTGACCAATTATAAAAAATGAGGAAGCCAAGAGTCTTTGGCTTAATTGGTTTCATTGGGTCATTAATACTTCTATATTTTGATGTTCTTTCCTCGTTTGAATGCTTTAAAAGTGTATATAGTGTATTTTCGTTCTTCGTAAATGATAATGAGATTCCATATAAAGAATAGGTAATGATTTATCTGAAAACTGGATAATATTGTTATACATATTTAGCTTTAGTAAGATCTATCTTGAAATATTTCTTCCTATATGGAATCCTTATTATATGAACATGAGTCAATTATTAGAGAGCGTCCAAGGCTAACACATGTTCCTTAAGGTACACCAGAATGGACTTTGATAACCTTTGAAGAATAATTTCCATGTCTTACAGTTAATGATCTGTCTGACAGAAACGAATGTAACCAGCGACAAATTTGATTATCAAAGCCGTAAGCGATCTACCTTACTTAGCAGTTCCATGCTGGTTATCAGATATTAACTGTTTAGAAGACCATTTAGGTAACTCAAATTTCTGCAGCAAAATTTACTTTAAATGAAATTCAATTCTTTCTGAAATACAATTGATACTTTCTGAAATACAATTCACGTGTCTGAAATTCATCTTTTCTTTAACTGGAAAAGGTGTAGAACAATTTCAGATTTTCTAAAAAATCGTTTTTAAACTATTATTAAAAAAACTAAGCGAATATCTAAAAATTTTCTACTTACCATCATAGTTTTTTAGTAGTTCAGGTTCTTTGATTGTATTTTAAATGATATGAAAATGTGAAAAGTAACGGGTATGGTTGATGGAATGAATGTAATTTGTGATTGATTTGCGTGGGTTGTTATAGTAAACTTCCGGGAACCAAAATTGGTAGGATTGGTAGTTAAAGTTGGTACCGTAGGAGTTATCTGTATTTCGTGACTTTTTGTCTCCGGAGCTTGTAGGAATTGTGCAATAATAAAGGTAGCTGGAGGCTCCCTCGGCGGCATTATGATTTCCTTACCGTTTAAGAGGAAAACGTGACCGTGGCTCCTTTTGGTTAATTGAACCATCCACACGTTCCCGCGCTTGCAGTGGTACCAATTAGAGATGGACGGTAGCGCATCGATTGAGACTAATGCCCCCGCTTAATTGCGCCATGGCACGAAAATTGAATTTTTTGAACAAAATGCAAACAAACAGGGGGGAGTTTAAGTATAGGGTACTTTACATATATCGTGCCGGTGTATGAGCGGTTTGAAGAATGAAGAAGAAAACAAGGAGCGCGGTAGTAGGGAAATGAGGCCTTTCACTCGACCCGCCGCCGCCGCATTGTTATCACTCATAAAACTGCAAAAGAGCGAGAAGCTCCTTAACTGCTCACTTTTTAATTTTTGCTTGTTTGTTCACGTCTTGCAGGTCCGCATCGTGAAAACCGCAGCTGATCTCACAAGGACAAGGCATCATCTTCTGGAGTTCCTGCATCGCATCCGCGCGGAAATCTTTCGTACTTTCCTGGGAAAACTGGCAGTGCGGCCGAAAAATACGCCCGATAACGTCACGCGTTTCGTCACGGTTTTTGTGAAAAAGACGAGTTAGATAAGAAGGAAGGCAAGATGTTCGCCATAATGCAGATAGATAACGACGTCAGTGGACGGGAGTTCAGGAGGAAAATGCGCGCCAAGTGCGAGTACATTTGTAAATATTGCCAGCGCAGATTTAACAAGTCCTACAATCTCATGATTCATGAAAGAACCCACAAAAGTCCTGAACTTACCTTCAGCTGCGAGGTTTGCGGAAAAAGTTTCAAGAGGCAGGATAACCTCAAACAGCACAGGTATGTACTAATCTTACATCTCTCATATTCAATTTGCTAAAAAATGCACTACCAAAACGAAATCCTATCAAAAGTTATTGCACCACTATATTTGCACTTTCTTCAGAAACACACATTTGTAAATATAATGTAAATACAAAACATCCCTCCTAAAAATATCACAATATAAAAAAATATAAAGAAATAAGGATTTCATTATGTTAATTATTTCAATTAAAATTCCCTTTCTTACTAAAAAGCGTTTAAAATTTCTCAAGAAACCGACTAAAAAGTTGCCTACGCTGATGTTTTGATAGTATGAATAGGTATTTGTATCATTTATCGACTATAGTTCCAGTATCATAATATTCTCATTCTATTTTATTTTTCCTGAAGGGAACTACCTAGACATTTTTTGATTAGAAGGAATATACCAATTTCACGTATACATCACCCTTTGGTAGACTTATGGTGCAATTCTGGGCAAATTTGTAGTTCTTACAGGAAAAACCTGCAAAGTTTGTTATATGGGCTGTAATTGAAGATTTCCATGATTTCCTTAATACAGATATTTCCTGTAAGGTCTTAAGTGAAAGTTTTTGACAAATAGGAAGTTTAAATCAATTATTATTCTGTAGTACAAAAAATCTTTCAATTATAATCAAAAATTGCCTTCAAGACTACGCTCTAGTTGTTATCGTGACTAGTATATTGATCAATAATTGGTTTGAGACATTCAAAAATTACCAAAATGGTTGTTTGCATTGTTTAACTAAATGGCCTTAATTGAATATTCAAGGTGTACCTTGATATATCTAATTGGATTAATTTTACCTTAAAATGAACTCATTGTTACTGGGTACCATTTCATTATGTATTATTATTATTTTTATCTGTTAAAACCAAGAAATTATATGTATTGAAGAACAGGAACAAGAAATAAATCAGAAAATTGTTTTTGGGCTTCACTTTCTCCTCCACCAAAAGTTTGGCACCAATGGCTAAAATTTTCTAGTAAAGAAATTCAATACAGGCTATAATGTTTTAAATGGGTTAAAATAAGAAAATGGGTTGAAATTACAATTACAGTTCAAATTTTAATTTGAGTAATTTTTGAAAACTTTATTAAATTGAATTTCGATTTTAAACCATTTTTTTATAAATAAATTCATGGTTTTATGTCCTAAAAATCAAAATTCTTAGATAACTTTTTTGGTTATCAACTGATCCTGATTAAATCTTGTGTTTAAAATCATTTTATTTCTCATGTGATAAATTAAAAAAATATTTCATTGCAAAGGCAGTAGTTTCAGATTTCTAATATGTTCTTAAAATAAACAATTGGGTAAAAAATAATTCATTTATTAATATTTTTGGAGAAATTTTGACTTGAAATTGACAATTTTTAAGCTAAATCATAATTTAAGCTCTAATACCCTATAACAAATAAAAATAAATTACAAAAGGTTTTAATTGCAGTTCGAATTTCAATTTAATTAATTTTTTTTAATTACTTTATCATTTTAAACCTCACTTTTTAGACAAAAATAGAAGAATTTCTGTCCTAAAAATAAAAATTCTTGCTTAACTTATTTGTTTATCAACCGATTTTAATAATTCCTGTATAATTATGAGATAATGTAAAAAAAATAACTTTTAAAATATTGTAGGTTCTTAAAAATATCGAGTTATTAACGTTTTTTGAAAAAGTTATATTCCAAAATTAAAAAGCTAAGATTGTAGAAAACATCATCAAAACTTAAATTACAGTTCCCACTTTAATTTGAATATTTTTTTACAATTTTCTTAAATTACATTTTGATTTTTAATCGAATTTTAGATGAAATTGACATTGTTGTGTCCTGCAAATCGAAATTTTTGCGTAACTTTTTTAATTATCCTCGGATTTTAATGATTCTTTTTTTATTTTGTACCTGAAAGTTTTTGTTACTTCATGTTGTATATATAAAGTAACAAAATTAATTTTTTTTAATGTAATTTTTAAGTTTTTTGTAATATTCATATTTTTTCTTCAACATGGTATTGTAAAAATTTTAAATTAACTTTTTGAATTTTACAATTTTTAAACAATATTTCTTGAACTAAATAGTTTTATGATCTTCAATTTTCAAGAAAAAAATCACGACCTTACCAATTTTAATATATTTTGGGCAAAAATGGTATATGATTTAAGTGAGTTAAAATTTATTAATACATAATATAGGCTAAAATGGCTTTAGTTTTATAAATTTGGTCAAAAAATAATGCTTAAATTATTCCTTATTACTATGGTATTTTAAACATTTCTTGCATAATTACTAAACTTTTTGTTGAAAACACCGTAAAACGTCAATAAAATTTAATAGGTTTAAGTTAATGTTGCGTTTTCTTAATAATTTCCCAACTTAACTCATTAAACATTTGCTATTTGAAGTAAATTTTCATGAAAATAAAAAAAATTTCTATTTTAACTTGTATAATTTTAATTAATACATGACTTACAAATAGTAAGGATAATTTATGATCATGGACATTTTAAAAAAGTAGTAATTTGATGGTTGTGCCACAGTTTTTAAAATTTTTCCAATTTTACTTCATTTCCCTTAAAATGCTAATTTTTTATTTTATAATGCTAAAAATGGTTGAAAACTTAGGCCCAGATTTATCTGGGCCTAACTTTAGTCGATTTTGAAATTAGAGATTAGGTGCTCCCAACGAGCCATATTTTAATTTAAAAAGATTTTTCAAATTATGCAAAAACAACGAAAAACATATTTTTTAAGATGGACTTTAAAAAAGTTACATTTTTTGCCGAATTTCGGTATAATCAATCCCAAATATTCGATTTCACTCCTAGGCTTTGCCCAAAAAGCTTTTAAGGATATAATAGAATCACTTAAAACAGTATGGTTTTGAAAAAAAAATTTCAAATAAAAATTGTTTGGTTTAAAGGAGAAACAATAAAGAAGAGATCAATTTTTTCGTCTAGTACCAAAAAATTTTTTTTAAATAAAAATCTGCCAAATAAAAAAATTATTTAGGCAACAGCTAAGAAATTTATTTCATTTATAAAAACTTTGTTATGGTTAACCTGTTTTTCCCTCTTCATACCAAACAACTTTTATTTGAAACTTTTTTCTAAAAACCTTTTGTCTCAAGTTAAATGATTAAATGATTCTGATTCACATTTTTTAATTGAACCAGTTTAAAAAATACTTTTAAAAAATTCATAAATAATTACTTATTTGGTAAGGAAAGAAGGGTAAAACCCGAAATTCTTGTACCCAACTTTATTATACATAATAAAGTTGGATACAAGATCACCAGTCCAAAGTATCGAGTTAACCACCTATACTAATTTATTTAACGCAGAACTCCTTTTTATATTTCAAATAATAAAATAAATTTGTCAATTACATATATTATTAAAAAAATTTTAAACTTAAATCCAAAATTGAAGTAAATGCTACCATCCTTGAAAGACTCGGACAATCAATTGAACTATGAATTAATATATGCATAAACTGTAGGTCAAGTATAATTCTTCTATTTTCTAAAGAACATACATTTAATAAATTATACATAAAAGAAGGTACAAAGTAGGCACGTCCAGGGATATAATTAACTAAACGGTATTTATAAGCATATCTTAAAAATAGTTATGTATTCTTTCCAGTGTTTTCATATGGTTATTATATGTTATATGACGGTGACCACACAACCGATCCATACGAATCAGGAAGTTAAATACTACACCTTTTCCAATTGTATTACAGAAAAGATCAAGTCAATTTCAGAAATCATCAATTGTAATTTAGAATAGCATAGAAATACCATTGATCTTTTCTGAATTACAATTCATTATTTCTGAAATTGAATTGACTATTCTGAAATACAATTGATGCTTTCTGAAATACAATTGACTATTCTGAAATACAATTGACTATTCTGAAATACAATTGACTATTCTGAAATACAATTGATACACAGATCCAAGAATCCTCGATCCTTTAGAAGCTATAGACCTGTGATGTAAATGTAATCTTTTCATCAAAGATAATGCCCAAATCTTTTACCTCGGTTTTTTTATTTCAGTTAAAATAATTTTTCCTTGGCCATAGAAATAACTAATAACTAATAACTGAACATTTATTTGGATTGAGCTCAAGTCAATTTA
This sequence comes from Stenus bimaculatus, assembly GCA_963971135.1. Taxonomy (NCBI): domain Eukaryota; kingdom Metazoa; phylum Arthropoda; class Insecta; order Coleoptera; family Staphylinidae; genus Stenus; species Stenus bimaculatus. The sequence goes on from OZ020187.1 coordinate 19,420,361, forward strand.
TAACTGATCCCAATTGTAAATTTTTAACCTCTTCTTGTAATTCTACAGCACAATTAACCGATCTAATTATTTTATAAAGTTTGAAGTCAAGACAAGGATGTTTGAATTCTTTATTTATTCAGACACGGAATTAATAAATAACAAAAATAGCAGTGGTGCACAGTGTATATCTTGCTTCACCCCAGAAGTAACCATGAATTCAAAGGACCTGAAACTATCGAATAATTTCGGTATTGATGATTGATTGTAGACACCTCCACTTCCGTAATTTTAAATGTTACCTACAATTTAATATCAGTTAAAAGATTTTTTTAAAGAAAAATTGATTAAAATAGTATTTTGTCCAATGGTTTTATTAGTCTAAATTTCTAAAAAAATATAATTACATGTTGATTCACCTAATTGTGTTAAATTGTAGAATTTAAAAAAAATATTTTGAATTTTCAATTAAGGTTCTTTTATTTGAATTTTGCATTGACCTACTCATATATTGCAAAGTGCAAATTAATCATTTTATAGTTTGTTTGTCCAAAGTTAAAGCCATTTCTTTAAAGTACAATAAAACATTCCCGTTTTAAAATGTGATATATATTTTACATACCTCATAATGTCTATTGAGTTGTCAAATAGGCAGAGTAGAAATTGCTTTTATACTTCTTGAAAGTAAACCCGGTTGTACCCGATTTACGTCGGAAATGTACGAATATGACTCAATGAACAGAAAAATTAGTTCTTACCGCCTGTCAAGCGTCACAGAAGGATGTACTTTATTGACGTTTGAAGAAAAAATAAATGTAGGTACCGATTTAGTGCAAACTTGAAGGTTTTAGGATAATAATATAGTTTTGTACAGAATCGACCCATTGTTGATCGTTTTGTATTTCATAAATTTCAATTATTTAAAGCTTTTACTTACTTTTAGTTTCACTATAAAATTTACATCTAATAAACAAACAATTAGCTAGCATTGATGCAAGTTTAACTACACCGTAAAATGGCGAAGAACTATATAATTGAATCGAAACGCGAGTTTTTCACCTTCTTTACCGTAATTGCAATCCCCATTAGCCTGGTGCCATTGTTGAATCGGCTTCAGCTGTCTCCGCGAACGCCATAAAACACAATAACTCGCACGGGACTTTTTATTTCTTCCATAAAAAAGTCCAAACGTGGTATACAAACTCAGCAGACCAACGCGAATTGCCTTTATTGCGAATAATAAATCGCCGCTTAAACGCCGCCGAACGAACGCAACTCGAACGTCAAAATAACCAAAAAGGATCATCCAAAAATTAAGAGCATACAAGGTATTTATATCAGGTCGGAATTTAAAAGAATATTTAATATTTTAGTTATTACTGTGGGAATTGACTGTCGTTAATCGAATAATTAGGGTTTTTGGACACACTTCATGTCTCATATAGGTTAAGATTTAAGATCCAAACCTTTAAGGAATTATCCTTAAATTTTCCTCAAATTTGTGTACAAAATTTTTACAAACAAATTTAGTCAGGATTAGTTCCAAGAAATCAAAAATATTTTATTGCCTGGAGGAAACAAGTTATGGTCATGTCTTTAGATGTCCAAATGTTGGAAGTGGTAATGGTGTCGCATGAATTGTGCACGCATTCCAAAAGGGAAGTGTGAAAAATATTGAGGTAAATTAATTATTATGGAAACATAAAAGTGATGAAGTTTTAACGAGATTACTGCAATAAAATCATCTTTTCTGTATTTCGTTTAAAATTCTAATTACTTATGTTAATTAACAAAGAAGTGTTCGTTAATTTAGTATTTTTCTTTTTTCTTGCACATAACAAGTAAATGTTAGCAATTAACCTTTGTCCACGTTTTAATTACACGTTTTTAATAATATATTTTTAAAATGTTAGGAGGTTGATCTTTAATAAATCAAATTTACTAGTTTGTTGTTAATTTTTGGATTTGGAGGTGTTGTGAAGAAATCGCTTTATTTTTAGCGCATATGTCTTGTTCGATACCAGTTTTTCGAGCGGCCGATTGCGAAAGGCCTTTATTATAATTCGGACGTCGCGATGAAGAAATCTGAGACGACACCAAGGCCTCCTCCTCCTCCTCAACGTACGCCGTCATCCCACACCAAATTTTGGCACTTTGTTTCACGTGTTAACGTTATTAACGCGGATGCGGAGGTAACGAGCGTAGGACGGCTGGATTATTATATAAAACGAAAACATGTAATTAAGTGAACGTCCAAGGAGATTAAGCTAAACCTAACATATTGATTGCCTTTCGAGCACCCATTTTCAAGCCTTCAAAGGATTGCCGAATTTTGAAACCCACTTTAAAGATATTTTCTCCACTAATTTACCAACAGTATACAAGGCGTCCCAAAAGTCCCGGGACTGCACTATAATTTTTGAACATTTTGGGACTCTTTTCCAGTTGGCAGCTGTTCTGGGAGGAGAGCTCCCCAACTTTTTTTTAATAGCAATTCCTATCGTGGTTGCTATCATTTTGAAAGTAATAAAAAGAGAAATACATTTCTGAAAACCAGACGTAAATATCCTAATTATTTCAAAAGTTATAAGGGATTTAGTACAAAATCCGAAAATTCTATGTTGTTTCTTCTTATCACATGAGGTGCTCAAAGTGTCGTCCTTCTTTGGTCTCGGAAAAACCCAAACGTTCATAGATTTTTCAAAAGATTTATTGTTTCTGGGTTTAATGCAAACACCCTATTTTTTAGAAACAAACAAAAGAAAAAATCAAGAGGTGTTCAATCAATTTCACCTCTTTTACCAATCCAACGGTTTGGAAACGTGGTACTTAAAAAGTCTACAAAAACTAAAAGGTGGGGGTGCACCATCTTCTTGAAACCAGTCAGAACATACAGCTTGGATAGCTGGAACAATTTTGTTTTCTAGAAGTAACCATTTCCGTCCAAATTTCCATTAATAATGGAGCAATTACATTTAATCCTAAAATCATTTATTTTATGGGGGTATTGAGTATGATCTTCTCTCAATAAATGTGGATTTGTCTTTGTTCAATATCGACAATTATACCTATTGACCCTATGATTTAGGTAGAATGTTACTTCATCGGAGAAAACAACATTCGAAAGATAATTTCTGTCTCCTATAATTTCACAGATTGGAGACTTCTATCGAAGTCATCTCCAATCGTGTCATGAACCATATAAAATTAGCATGGAAAATAATTACTTTTCTGCAAAATTCGGTGCACTGAACTTTTCGAAATTCCATGTTCCTGTTCCGTTTTTGATAAGGACATTTCTGGATCTTCACTAAAAGAAAGAAGAACCTTTTCCTCTTTTTCTGGACACATTGCAGATTTTGGTCTACCAGTTCTTGTCTCATTCCTCACTCTTCTAGGAAAATCGTACTTGATCATAAGACCTTTTTTATCTCCAAATCAACCAATCATAAAAAGGGTGATTCTTTTCCTTTCAGTAAGTTTTTGCGCCATTTCATTTTTTTTTTCGTGTTTACTAATTGCAAAGATCTCATGAAAAAAAACAATACAATTAGCTTTACTTGTCAAAATTTGTTTAAAAAATAACAACAAACATAAAACACGTGACCAATAAAGAATCGATAAAAGATTTAATAACAAATTGGGGTGTAATCCCTTTATCTTTTATTTCTTGTACTTAATGAAAAATTAAAAAGATTTTAAAACAATACTATTTTAAACTTTATCACTCTGTATATATTTACAAATTTCAATTTTTTTGTTCTCACTCTCAAAAGTACTGCCTTTTGGGACGCCCTGTATTTCAACAAGCAATAATCTTAAGACATTGTATTTTTGTTTTGATGAATCTTTTTTGTGTTTCTTAAAAAACTTAGATACCTAAGGTAAAACTTATAATATTGATGGGATTTTGTTTTGTATTTACAAATAATGTATTAAAAGGGTAAGGTATTACATTAATGAATAATTAAATAAACTTGTAAATAATTTTCTGTGATAATCTAATGTATAACTTGGTATTTTAGATGTAGTCAATGCATTTGGCGGTGAAGGGGCCCTGCGGAACGGGGCCACTCCGGCCCTGTCCTCCTACTTTCCACAGTGTAAGACTCTTTTAACACTTTTTAATATGCTTTTAAATAATTTATTAAAAACCTAAATCTTTTGGAGGTGCGCAAAACTAATGCTTCCACTGTATATAAATTAAAAAGGAATTGCGCGAATTAAGGGGGTTCTTTGTTTCCTCTTATTGCAACATTTTGCAATTTTTCACCGCCGATTTTAGTTGGCATCCTGACAGCCTCACCATCTTTTGTTTCTTTTGTTGCAGGACCATACATTATCCCACGACAACGAACTACAGTTGCTTTTCAAGATATTAAAATCAATGCTTATACCTAGAGTTATTTTTAAAAAGGCCCTTTAATTATTTTATTAATTTATTTCGAATTATTCCTAAATGCAGTATTTACACGTGTAATATTTATTCTTCCTTATTGCTTACCTTATTTTGTAAATATTTATTATAAATTTAATTTTTAAGATTTTTTTCGCTTGTGACATGTGTAAAGCGCCTTTTTGAGGAAATTACGTTTATTTATTTTTTTTGAATTTATATAAGCTTATTTAATCAATTATTTAAGAGCCGGGCCATACTTAATTAAAACACCAACCAAACTAAAAATAACAAATACTATAAAATGTGATAATTATTTTTACTAAAATATACTTAAACAACTAATAGCTCAATATTTTCAAAATTTAATATTCTAGAAAGGTTCTAATTTAAATAAAATTAATTATTAAAAAAAATTCTACCGTTAAAAAATATATAAAACACAAGGACTATAAAACTCTAGTCTAATGGTTAATAAGCTTATGTAAGTTTTAAACAACGCAAAAAAATAATTAGAAAAAAATGTGCAATAAAATAAATATTCCTGGCGCGTACGTACGTATTTTGTTTTTATTTTTGTTGTATTAAGACTGTAAATATAGTTAATAAAATAAAACAAACCCCACTAAAAATGCTTTAAAAATAAATATATTTGTTTTAAATTTTATAAATATATTCTATTAATAATTGTTTAAATAATAAATATAACTACTAATAAATTAAAACAACAAATTGTTTTTCTTAACAAACAATTATTCATATTTTCATATATTATAAATAAACACGCGCATTTATTTACATAACCAAGATTTTATGAAAAAAATATACGTGCTTAAATTTTTCCTTAATTTTTGTCGATTTATTTTTCTAAATTTTTATTAAAACACTAAAAGTTTACAAAAATTTAAGTACGAATTATATTTGTTTAGAGAGTTTACCAAATTAATGGTTTTTATTCATCAATTTTGCATTTTTATAGACTATTATGCCGCTATGTCTTGCTTTTTTTTGTATTTTTTATTCAGTTAGTGAATAATATATTAGGTAAATTCTCTTATAAAAATTATATTAACCAATGTAATAAGTAAAACTGCAATTGTTTTGTCGCGTTGCAAAACATTTAAGCCAGTCCCGGAATGTGTGTACCAATAAATTTTTGCAATGTTCCATTTTTAATACTTTTATTGTAGTTTTATATTTATTAATTAGTCCATAAGGAATCTTATAAAGTGTACATTGCTTATAAATATTTTACATGAATAAACAAACTATTTTCGATTTGGAGTTTTTTTCTCGATTTCTGCCTTGTAGTGGTTTTTTTCAGGTCGCGCCCAAGCAGGTTTTCGACGATGATGTGTATCGGATTACTTCAAAAATGTGTACACGTTCCCGATTGGAATTGAAGGTAAGGATGCTGCAATAAAGAATCCGTTTAATGTGAATGAATTTTAAGAACCACTAAAAATACACATCCACTAAAAACAATGGTTTTATTCCGAAAATTCCAAAAACATTTTTATCATTTGGAACATTCCTAAAACACCTATGTACAATTTACCTACAATATAGACTATGATATCACCAAATTCTATTTTTTAAAACAAATCTTATGTTTGACCAAACACCAAAGAAGCTTTATTTTTTTTACAAAAGTCATCTCAATACCTTTAAATTTTAGAGCCTTCAGCTAAAGAAGAAGAAAAACATGATTAAAATAATCAAAGGTTTGATTAAAATTATGGCAATTCGAAATTTTTTAAATTAATTCTTAGTGACAGCTCTAAATTATAGTTTTAAAATTCATAAAAATTCATAAAAACTAAGAAGAATAAATAAAACAAATTAAAAAGTTTGGGCAATATTCTGTAATTTATTTATTTGGGAATGGCTAATTTTAAGTTTTGCCAACAAAAATCCAAATACTGCAATCCCTTCCAAGAAAAATTAGCTAAAAATATTTTCAGAAAATTTAAAAATCAAGTCCTTTGAAATTTTGAAAAAAAAATCTAAAACTTAAGATAGTGTAGTCAGAAGAAAATGAGTGAAAACTATAAATTATTCATGGTCATATTATTCATAAAACAATTTTAAAAACTTACTTATTTTAATGGAAAACGAACTTAAGTTACTGCATTTTTAAAATTAAAATTCAGATAAAATAACATTGTTGCCAGATTCATTTTCATAATGTTCCTAAAAAAAAAATCTCAGGTTTCCTAAATAGCGAAAAAGATAGAATATATGTTAAATGAAAGTTCCTAACTAATGGTGCAATTCTGAGCAAAACTGTAAGTCCTTACAGGAAATATCTGTAAGGTTTATTATATGGGTTGTAATGGACGGTTTTCATGGTTACCTTACAGATATTTCCTATAAGGGCTCACAGATTTTCCCAGAATAGACCTATAAGAGTAGATCAAACTATTTTTTAAGTTAGGCCAAAGTTACCTTTAAGGGGCAAAGTTACCTCAGATTACGGTACTCGAAGGCTCATCAACAACGTAGCAGAAAGCTTCGGCGCCAATTTAGAGACACCCTGTATATGATTTTCAAAATTAGGAATTTATTTGACGTTCTTGAAAAAATACATGGTCAAATCGTTCACCTAGAAAAACTGAGTAAAAAATAAAAGAAAATTTGACAAAACATTACTTATTAGGTTTATTTTATTTAGTTTATTAAAAAAAATGATAAAAAATGTAATATAGTTTTTAATATTATCAAAAATTCTAAATTGTCAAGAGTCAATCTTTTCAAAATTACCAAAAAATCCCAGGTTTTTGCGTAGAAGAAGTAAGTAAGTAAGGTTTTATAAAAAATAAATATATAAATTATTTTTGGCTCTTTTTTTCAAGGTGGAAATGAGATTTTTATTATGTTATAATTTTGAAAAAAATATAATTGAAATTTTTATTTTCAGTAATAATTGTATTTGTCAAAGCAAAATTTAATACGTATGTAGAAAGGATAGCCACATCTTTGATTAATATAGCCAAAATTATATTTCAACTTTATTTCCAGCAATTTTTTTTGGATAGTAGGTATATGTCATTCTGAATCTGAACAAAAACATTTCCTATGACCTTATATTTTTTTTCGACTCTTTTAGAAGTTGCAACAATTTTACATATGTAAATTTTCATGATTTTGTGGTACACCCTGTATAATTCTCTTTCTTATTATCATTTTTTCGTTAAATCAATTTGACTTGGATTTTGTCATTGCCAAATTGCTTTTTTGAACATTATTGGCTGTTCTTAAACTAAGTGAACCACGAGATGAACTATATTAATTTTCCCTTGATAAAATCAATCAATTTGATTTGTTGAAATAAAGACAAAATCCAAAGCACACTTGCTTTAAATAATAAACGTGAAAATAAAATAATATTTATACAGGGTGTCCCACAAAAATCATTAAAACTTTATGATTGATGGTTCATTGGAAAGTTTTAGTTAAAAATAACAATTACCATCTAAAAATTGTGCACCCTGTAGAACTCCCATCATAATTTTTAAAGTTTTGTTATACATTTGAGCTTATAAATATTTTTTGGAAAGGATTTACAGTAAAAATCATAAGTTTATGGTGAAATTCTCTGCAAAACTATAAGTCCTTAGAGGAAGCATGTTTGTTATTGGCAATTTTATAGTTGATATTACCCTCTGATGGCAAAATTATAAACCTGGAAAGCAAGTCCTTTTTATTTGGTTTTAAGCATTAGTACTTATTATAAGGGTTTTACTTCAAATTTAAATAATAAGTCTTTTTGGGTTTTGTGAAATATCTACTTATTAAATACAAAAATGCGTTTTAAACTCAACCAGTGACAAGTACATGCTATCCTCCATTTTAGGCAATTTTAAGCGCTCTGTATCGGTAGTTAAAATTCCCAATCTACGCTGAAATGGACGGTTTTCATGGTTACCTTGTAGGTATCTCCTGCAAACTGTAAGGGCTTACAGACAGTCCTATTAATTAAAAAGATCTTATTTTCCGATGTATAAATTTTCCTAGACTTAGGAACAAATGTAAACTTATAGGCCTAAATAATATAATTCCTAGGGTGTTATGTTTGAATCACCCGACAAAATATCATATACAACAAGACTAGGACCTAGGACACATTAAGGTTTGGGTGGTTTTCATGGTTACCTTACAGATATCTCCTGTAATCTGTAAGGGGTTACGGGTTAGAGATAGACCTATTAATCAAATAGATTATATTTTTCCATGTAATCTATTTTCCTGGAATTAGGAACAAATGCAAACTTATAGCTCTAAATAACTAAGTTCCTAGGGCGTTATGCTTGAATCACCTAACAAAAAATCGTATACAATATGACTAGGACCAGGTTTGTTATATGGGTTGTAATTGAAGGTTTCCATGGTTACCTTACAGATATTTCCTATAAGAGATTACAGATTTACACAGAATCAACATTAATGAGAAAGTCGTATACGATATCTTGTCGAGTCGAAATCAAAAATTCATAATTTCAATTTTGACCACAGTCACTGAAACTGAACATTTCACTCGTTCATATTTCTATGTAAGGAGGAACTATTAAAAATGTAGATATTATAATTGATCTGAAGATGTTTTGAAGAAGCGGTTAACATTTATTAGGTAATAACTGTATCCTTTCCCTCGAAGAAGGTAAAAAAAGTAAACTGCTCATTCAAGACCATTCAGGAGTCAGGTCGTGATGAATTATTTAATAAATAATGATGTATTATGAGGTTTAGAAAATTTTGGCCATTGTATAATTTTTAGCGATTGTTCTGTGGCCGAAGGAGACGGAAATGCAGGATAGACGAGGAGTTCCCTGCAGCCATCACTCACGTTCGTTTATCCTGCACGCGATGAAGTAACCAATTTCCAGTAGCAAGCACGGCTTTCACCGTTATTAAAATGAGCCGAGTTTTCCTTCTCGTGTGTAAGCGGGGTTGCACAGATCACACGGTATCATTTCTACAATTATAATTAACATGGTGCGCCAGCCACTTTACATTCTATTACACTTGTAATGCAAACCTTGCACTTTGTTTTATTTATTATTGCGTGTAAGGTGGATGCTGCGTTCCGTGCCAGTCGCAATTTCGCGCCGATATTGAGATGTCCGACACGATATTATGGCAAATATTAACTACCAACATGCTGCTATTAATATTCAATACAACGCGCCTTGCCTTAATAGCAAATTATCTACTTGTATTTATTTCAAAGACGTGTTTTAGAAATAAGGTTACATCTTAAATTCTTAAAATTACAAGATATTTGAATTTTGTTAACAATATTCTAATATTTTGGATCTATGGTTATGGAGTAAAAGTTTCCGTTCGATTATCACCAAACGTTAGTGTTGTTCGTCATTGCTTACAGTCTTAGTTTAGTCAGACTTCAAAATAGTAGATAGCAGATCGACATCATTTGAAATCCACCAACTACAAATTTTCCAGTTGTCTTTCAGAAAAGATCAAATGAATTTCAGAAATAAACAATGCTAATTCAGAAAAGTCAATAGCATTTCAGTAACCATCATTGTATTTCAGAAAAACATCATTTGAGAATCAGTATTCGGCAATTCAATTTCAGAAAGTTTGATTTGTATTTTAGAAGCAATCAATTCTATTTATGTTTCCTTTAAAGTGAATTTTGTCACAGATATTTTGGATTACCAAATTATAATATTTTAACCATCAAAATCCACTGTCTTAAACCACTATATGATAGATTTTACTTAATTGTGCTGAACGAGCACAATCACCACTTTTTGGCTTCATCAATAATTGTTTCTAAGTAAACCAACATGATATCGGGAGTCATGTTTTAGCAACACTACTTTTATCTCCGAACTGAGTATTTCCATTAGGTTTAACATTGATCAATTAGGACATCGTAATATAGTTATGGAGTATTGGTAAATTACCAAAGCACATTTATGAAGAATTGTATGTATTCTTTCCTGAACTTTTCCAAGTAGCAAAATCTTATTATAGTAATGAAAATCACATTTCCTGGAATTACAATTGGAGCTTTCTAAAATACAATTGATGATTCTGAAATAAAATTCATATTTAATAAATAAAATTGATTTATCTAAAGTACAATTTAAAAAAAAATGAAGTTAAGTCGATACCATTTAATTTACTTTTTCTTCTTATAGCCCCTGCTAATTGTCCAGCAAGATAACGATCCCGCTACCAAATAAGATAATTGGAGACTAGTGTTATTACCTTTTACCAAAAACGTAAGTCTTAATCCAAATATCTCAACCCAACGTCATCGGCTATAAATATTCATTTCGACAAAATACTGAAAGAAATAATTCATGGTTTAGAAGGGATTCTATTTTGATTGTAGTTTTTAAATTTGACCATCCATTATACGAAGACAAGTAATATTGTTGGTCTTTTCCAGTTCCAATTGGCACGAAACTGAAGTTATTATTATACTTGAAAAACTATTGATAGATTTTCTGCTTATATTCTGGTCATAGTTTTTAAAAACCTTCAGATATATGAAATAACTAATTTTAAGATATCTGGTTTGGCCAAGGAAATTATGCATTTGCAGATTAAAGGTAAGTGTATTCCTCCAGTCGCATTTTTCTGTATAAATACGATATCCCTCTATAACAAAATATGGTCTTGGATTCCGAATTTCAAAATAATAGGTTAACGCTACATTTAAGTACTTACCGTAACTTCATATAACTACAGTCCGGAGTCCCAACTTTAATGCTCACGAAAACATATTATATTTGAAATATGAGTGACATTCTTTTGTTGTTTGTGTGAAATTACCGCAAAGGAGTAAAATATGTTGTATTTTAGAATTTAGACGAATTTGAACTAATCTATTTCGCTCACTGGAATGAAGTGGGATTTCAAGAGTACTTGTCACAAAAGTACTAGTATTTTCAGTACACAAAACCAGTATGCCCATTAATGAATATGTGCACACTGGAAGGACCAAACAAGGACAAAGCTGGTCCGCGTACCATCTAATATTTTGGTCTAAGCCCGTTTACATCGCAAAAGCAAACACAACCTAATAGAACCAAGATGCGTTGTTCTATACCAATTCCCGATTAGAAGGTGTCAGCGATTTATAAAAACGCTAATATTTACATCTCAATTCACGCAAGCGCGTAACCACAGAATAACAACGGGACTAAGACAGAACTAACTAACTAACTAACCACCCTACTTTCGGAGGACTAACTCGAAATAGTCCGATAAATAGTCCACCGTCGTTTACACCGTTCCGGTTGGTACGCGGGCCAACTTGGTCCTCGTTTGGTCCTTCCGGTGTTCACCAAGATTGAAAATATTCTGGTTTTTAATTGATGTACCTAACACGACATGAAATATGGAAGGTTACATTTATGCCAGAAAGACTCTGGTAAACCAAATGCTTCAGGTTTCTCCCAAGAATACTGTAGATATTTTTAAATATTAGGGTATGGGTATTGACCAAGAGAAAATGATTGATGACCTTGGAAGAAATGGCTACAAGGATGTTCGTGAACTTTAGAGCTAACCTTGATACTTATTATATACTTTGTAGACATACTTTGTTCCATAATTCTTCGAATTTTTGAAAAACTTCTTGGGGCCATCTTGCGTATTCTTCACAGTCTATTGGATTATAGTATTCTAATCTAACGTATTAAGTTTCTCCAAAGATACTGTAGGTATTTGTTTAGCAATATTATGGTATGGATATATTAAGTATTGACGAAGATACAAGGACTTATGACCCTTGAAGAAATACCTAAAAGAGATGTTCATGAACTTTAGACCGAATCTTGATACTTATCATATTAAGATACTTCGCGGAGTCATCTTGCTGATTCTACAGAGTCTTTTGGATTAAACATTGAACTAACCTAAAATTTTCTTGAGAGGTTAGGAAATGCGAAATACCTTTACGCACACAGGCCAGAGATGTTGCGCGCCCGGTAGTGTGGGACTAATCTTCGCACTTTCTGATACGGAACTACCCACTAGAATCTGACCCCTTTCAACTTCCGGATTTCTTTGGTCTCGGCACTAAGCATAATCAATACTTCGAGATCAGTTCCTATTCCTTTTTTATCTTCATGTCTTCTTATTTTTTCCTCCATTTTCTTCTCTTTTTTAGTAGATGTTATCAAGTTATTTACTACATTCCAATTTATCGCATTTTCCAATTATATTTGATTTTGTAATCTCCTTTCCAAGATCATTTTCTGCTACTTTTCTAATTTCTTCCCATCTTTGACATTTGAAGTTGTATGTTCTGCATCATGAGCAGGTATTTTTGGAAACGTCCATGACCTGACAATATCTGTGGTGGTAATTAATCTTTTCGTGCTTCCAATTTATGCAGTTTTTATGTTCTTTTGTGCTGTTTTCCCATTGTTTTTGCCATTTACCAATTGTTTCTCCATTTCTTCTTTCCTATCTGCTTCGGTTTTTCCAATACATCTTTTCCTTTCCTCTGTGAGTAGTTCCAGAGGTAATAATCTTGACAACACTATGAAGCTGTCTGTTGATATCTTCTTATACCCTTTCCATCGAATTTTGTAGTATTGTATTTTTATTGTATTTTAGGCAGCTCAACATATACTTGCTCCTCCGTGACAGATGAGGTTTATCAAAAGATAATGTATAAAAAACAGCGCAAGAGGTGTGGGAGGCTTTACAAATGAATTTCGTGGCGTTATCCAAAGCTCAGTGGTTCGAAAAATGCAGGTACCAGGTATCTGATATAATTATATGTATCGACGATCTTTCTGTATGGAGAGCTCGAAGAGACAGTTTTCGTGAGTCTTTACGGTCTCAAATAAGCACCTAGATACTGAAATAAACGTTTTAGAGTTTTTCTTCGACAACATGGTTTCTAGAACAGTGGTCCTGATCCATGATTATACATTCGAGAATCGAGAAAGAAATGCTCATACTTGTGACTTGATCCTCCGAAGGTCGGCATTATTCTTATTAGCTTGGTACTAACTTTTTTGGCTCTTGCTACGACCTGGCTAAGGTGACTGTTGAAAGAGAGGCTTTTGTCCATGATCATTCCCAAATGTTTTAGTTCTTTTTTGGGTAATTTCCTTAGCTTGCACTTTCAATTTGATTTCCTTGCAACTTTTTCGATTGATTAGAAGAAAGGCTTCTGTTTTTGGGAGCCTCTTTCAATTGGTTATTTTCTATCCATTTGTTTAATTTTCTCAATGTTTTTTACATTTTTCATTGGCTTTTGCTCTTTTCTTTCCACGCTTACTTTTTCAAGGTCATCTGCACAAGCCATTAATTTGGTATTGTTTCCAGCATCAATGTCCATGATATCGTCGTAAAGAATGTTCCAGCACGAAGCCCTGTGGAACCCCCCCAGCTATGTCCTATACTCTGCCTTCGGTGTCTTTAATACACTTATTATTGAATTATTGTGTTCCTTAAGTGCACCGGAATTCCTTTTCGTCTTATTTTCTCATCGTCCGCCATAATGGAGTGTTGAAAGCATTTCTGACATCAATTGTGATTAGTGCACACATGTCTGTTTTGAGAGTTTTCATAAATTTATTTTCCGCTATCGTTTTAACTGCTTGTATGCCATCTGTTGTTGAGTTTCGGAACCCATATTGTTTTTCCGATAGGTTTGTTCCCAACTCCAGCTCTTGTTTTATACTTTCTACTAATATCTGCTCATACAACTTTCAGGCAGTGTCCAGAAAACAGAACGGTGAATACGATTGTGGTTGTTCTTCCTCTTTTCCTGGATTTTTTATTAGGGCCATCTTACTGGCTTTCCATATTTCCGAGTATGTTTCTTCTTTTATAATTTTATTATAATATATTTTTTGAAGAATTCTAGGGTGTTCAACGATAAGTTTTATCACTTCCGCTGGGATACTGAGTTCCAAGTATCTCCCAATAATGCTGTAGGTATTTGTTTAGGAATATTATCGTGTAGGTTTAGACCAAGAGATAATGATTGATGACCTCTGCAGAAATGGCTACAAGAGATGTTCGTGAACTTTGGACTTATATTTGATACTTATTGTATTATGATAATTTGAAGATATACTTTAGTCCATAATATTTCGAATTTTTGAAAAACTTCTTGGAGTCATCTTTAATAGAGTCTATTGGATTAAACCAAACTTTGTTCCACTAATGTAACGAGACAAGTTTCTCCAAAAACTGCTGTAGGTATTTGTTTTTTGTTTGGGAATATTATGATGTGGGTATAGACCAAGAGACGATGATTGATGACTTTTGGAGAAATGGCTTCAAGGGATGTTCATGGACTTTAGAAGTAATCTTGTTCCTTAGTATGTTATGATATTTCGAAGACATACTGTAGTCTATTTGGAATTTTTGAAAACACTATGGGGACATCTTGGAAATTCTTTGGAGGTTTCTTTCGGAATGGTAATTTTGGAAATTAGGTTTTTGGTGTAAGTTGATGAGATGATTTTTGAATGGGAATTCAATTAAGGAAAGCGGTTGGTGAACTTTTACCGTGAAATCGTGCTGGTCTTTTTCATGGCAATCACAGTTGGATTACGCGTGCTGTCATCGCGGACATGTGTATATGAGTTAGCGCCGCTTCCATAAATGGGCCGTTGTGTGCAGTGTTGTGAGCTGATGAGGCGAAAGAAGGCCTCAATGAATGGACTCGGACACACCGCTTAGCGTGTTGGTGTGCCGAGAGCAGCTCACAATACGTTTTTTATATGTGTGTGTGTGTAGTTCCTCGAGTTGCCCGCGGCGGCAGCACTGTTGTGAACCGGGCACCTTCTCGATTCTCACACCCGCACGTTTTCTCTTCTTCTCTCCTCCTTACGTACGATCGCGTTCCAAGGCGCGCGCGTTATTATATTGGACAGGATCATACTTAATAACGTTATGCAACAATGGCAACGAAATATCGCTTAAAAACGCACCTAATATCGTTACTTGGGGGAACACCGTTCGTACACGAAAGCGAATTTCTTTCCTCGTTACTCTTAGCGATTTGTGTTAATTTTTTTAATCACGCTTTATACGAATCGGTTCCGCGATTTCGGTTTGCAACGTTCCGCTCGGAACGCTCCCGGAGTCTCGAATCGCTCCCGGAGCTGTTCCAGTTCCCAGACACCGGATCACGACCTCGCTCCATCTATATGTCAATTGTTACTCTTACTGTTAATACTGCTAAACGTTAAACAAGAGAAATCACTTCAAAACTCATCTAATTAGCAGATTCTGCATCACGCAAAAGTGACCTTTTTATTTCGATTCAATTTTCTACAACTAATATCGCACGCGCAACTACTTTTTGTTCACCGAAATTGAATACAAATCATCTCTGACTCATCATTTCGAAATAATTTATTTACGAGTGAAAAGTAGCACGGCGAGAATATTTTAACTACACAATCTATCTGCTGAGGTGTCTAATTTTTCCAACTCACTACCTGAATGTGAGACGTGAATTATGGATATTGCCCGATTCGGTGATTTAAATTTATATTCACACCTGTTTCGACCTTATCAACTTGGTCAAAATATTTTATTGTGAAATGATCGAGAAATGTTGTAAATTATTTATCTAGGCGTTTCCTCATTTACATAAGTATTAATTATTGAACATCATTTACTAAAAGTTCATTAACGATGAGTGATTAACAATACTGGTACTTCACCTACATTTTCGGTATCAAAACCTTATTTTCTTTAAAGTCTTTAATTAACTACACCAGACACGAATGTTGGGCTAAAGTGAAAGAATGATGATATCCACCCTTTAAGATAAGAACGACAAGGAAAACTAAGATATCACTTACATTGATGAAGAATACCAGTAACATAAAAACGATTGTATGTAAAATCTGGGACATAATTTTAAGATGAGAAGAAGAAGTTAAAAAAATAACCAACAAAGAGGTAAACGAGACCTATACTAAACGAACAATGTACTGGGGGGTTGTGCTCGAATTACTCGAGAAGATGTCGTATACACAACATGACAAGGACACACTCTTATTTTTGCATTTGAATGACAAGGATGGAATCATAAAAGTCGTGTACGATGTACGAGATAGTGGCGACTGATTCGAGAATAACCGCCCTGGGACCATATCCTCATTTTTTGGGGATAAAATATCCTGTAGGAAAAAAGGCGTGGTAAAGCAAAATACTCGTTACTTATTGGTTTTTTGGAAACTTTCCCTAGAAACGGACTGTTTTTCTTAAACGATATTTCATTCCCGAAAATGAGGATAGATGTCCAGGGGGGCTATACTCGAATCACTCGACAAGATGTCGTATACGACATGACAAGGACACTTATTTTTGCATTTGAGTAACAAGGATTGAATGATGAAAGTGGTATACGACATCGTGTTGAGTGGTTCGAGAATAACCCCCAGGACTGCGATTCTCGAATGTATGCCACATATTATCGCACACTTTTTCTGTCAAAATGTTGTTTCTACCTTTCTTTAGGAACTGTTCGTCAGCATACCCTAGACCCATTTGTTAGTTTTTTTCGACATTTGTCGCATTCGATCCCCTTGCTACATTGGAGAATAAATTTTTAACAAAGTAATAGACATTTGACAGAAAAAGTGTGCGATATTTTATTGCATACATTCGAGAATCGCAGTCCAGGGCACCTATTCTCTAATGTATGTGATCAAGTTCCGCACACCTTTCCTGTAAAGATTCGACTAGTTTCTGAAAGTCATATTATCGACTAAGGTAAGTCGGACAGCACGAGCGGGTCTAGGTCAAGCGAACGACTACTTTTTCATTCGAAAAGTACCTAATTATTATCAGATTCCATGTTCATGCAAAAAAGTTTAAAGTTGTATTAAAAATGGCTGCATTAGAAGAAGGCACTTTACGATTTAGGGTAGAGTTGGGTGTCGAGGATACTGGGTGAGGTTTTGCTCGTAGTGTCCAAATCAGTTTGCATTGTACCTTGTATAAACACTTTAAAAAATTAAAAATTGATCACCTCTACTACTACTTAGTAGATTCTTAAGATAATATTAATCTGTACTTTTTCCTTGAAGTTAATTGAACCTTAAGTATCTTTACAGTATCTATTATCTATACTACAAAATGTTTGAAAAGCATACGTTTCCCTTGTGATTTATAATTTATAATCAAAAATTTCACAAATAAAATTTTACGAATTTTTACTCTTTAGTAAGCCTGATATTAATTTAGCCACTGTTGGTCAGACTGAAATTTCGCCGTGTTGCAAATAACTCGTTCGGCCGATTCATAACATGCGAAAATGAGAAGAATACAATTTACCTTACGCATGTAAAACTGGAGAATCGGTGGCCAGAGGTGGAATTCTGTAAGCCAGCAAATTGATATCGGTGGTGAATTGATTCGTCTCCTCTTCTGTCTCCCTCTTACACACAACAATAGTCACAACGTGGAAGCGAGACGAAAATGGTAACCACAGTAGTGAAGTAAACAATTTACCATTTTCGGTACCTGAGATCTTACAGAATCCCACCTCAGGTTTCTAAAATTTATTTTCCGGTTACGCTAGCCTGTAGATCAAACGTACTCAAAAATGAGAAAAAATTCAGGCATATCTCGGTTAAGTGAAAGATGTACATAAATTACTATTAAATTAAAAAAAAGTAAGGTATGATGGCTTTGGAAATATAAATATAAAAACTGTATTTTTTTATGTGGGTGAATAAATTTCAAATGATGACTTAAATAATGGGTTATGTTTATAGCAATGAATAGAGATATTTATGCACACTTAAGAAACTAAAAGTGTATAATTTATAAGAATTTCATAGGCAATAAAATCGTCCTATTAATAAGCGCTACTTATTAAAGTCTTATTAGCGTCAAACAAATTTATTGAAATTTTCATTTCTCTTAAACATTCCGCATGGTAAGTGCTCAATAATAAATAGCAAAGAGCGCAAGTCACGTATTAAGCAGGATTTGCAGATATTTATTGCAGCATAGCTCGCAATTCCATTGAGCGATTTTCATTTGGTATTTTTTCGCGCTCGCCCAGAACATATTAATGGTAGCTGAAATGGTATGAAATGTATCCATTTATAACTGTTAAGTTTCCCGCGTTCTTTCGTGCGGTCGTTTTCCTAAGATATCATTTATATCGAGATTAGCATCATTTATTGGCGATTTTTATGTTTCCGATGTGTAATGCTACTCCTGTTCGTGTATTTCTCTCACCAGGTCATAATAAATACGACAAGAGGTGAGTAATGTACGACAGCAGCATATATCTAAAGAGCCATTTTCAGTTGCACATAGTTTTTTATTTTAACCTGCGCACGCTTTGCATCGGATAGAATTGCCATTTATTACTAAAAACTCACCGAGAAGCAAAACTTTTATTTATTGCCATAAGGGATTTCGCACTATAAATAGAAAAGCTTGATGATGAAAACGACCGTGAGAATCCACACACATACTTCAAAGAGTCAAGTTCAAACCATTTCAGTGGAAGTTTGATATTTCCAATATCTAAATTGTATAATACAATAAGACAGCATATGAGGACTTAAGCAAAAATAATTTTATTAATGGCCAAAATTCTGACGTACCTATCGTATTTGAATAAAAATGGAGATTTTCAATAAAAAAGCTAAAAGCAGATTGTCTGGCGTTTCTTGGATAATAACTTCATTAACATGAAGCCTTTTTATCGATAGTCCAACAATCCGTTTGATCTATGCAACCGCTTCATCACTACCTTTTTGGACAAGAACATTTATCGACACAGACGTTTAATCGATTGACCTTTTATTCGACAAGGACGTTCTATCGGCAGTCCATTTTCATCGGAAAATCCATTATCTGTCAATGAATATTCTTATACCTTATACTTATATGAAATGATTGTATTTTGATGAAAATTCTTAGTAGATGAAGCAGTCGTATTTATGAAAAGGTGGCGGCGATGAAACTGTTGTCAATGAGAAGACTATCGGTAAAATGAAATTATGGAAGAAACAGTTTTGTCGAGAAAAAGGTTGTGTCGATGAAATGGTCTTATTAAAAAAAGTCTGTTGATGAAAAGATAGTGTCCATGAAAAGGTGTCGATGAATTGTACGTGTCTACGAAACGGTTTTCTCGATGAATACGTTATGTTAAGGAAACTCTTAATGAAAAAGGTGTTTCGATGAAATCGACTATCATTGAAGTAGTACGCCATAGGGCATGGCGTGCTAGCACTTCATCGACTATCCATTTTATAGGCATTATTTTTCATCAACAACGGTTGCATCGACTTGACCTTTACAATGACACGACCGTTTCATCGACACGGACGTTTCACCGACACCGACGTTTCACCGACATTACCTTTCATCGACAACCATTTTATCGACACTACCTTTTCATCGACCCTACCTTTTCATCGACAAACCTTTTCTTCGACCTTTTCGTCTGTCCTGTGTCGAACAATATTGGAAATGAAACATGTCTTTGCGATAAAAAGGTAGTGACTATGAAGCTGTAGTCGATGAAACGACATTGGAGAAGGAATGGTAATGTCGATAAAAAGGTAGTGTCGATAAAACGGTTGTCGATAAACGTTTGTGTCGATGAAATGTCTTCGACGAAGAAAATGTTTTTCGATGAAAAGGTAGTGTCGATGAACGTCCATGTCGATGAAATATCTGTGTCGATGAAACGGTCCTGTCGATGAAACGAACTGTTGATGAAATCGTATTCGATGAAAAGGCTATGTCGATGAAAGTGTATTGTGGATGAAACGGTATAAAACCAGAGCGCATATGCTCAAACCACTCGACACGATTTCGTATACGATTTCCAACATTATATCCGTATTATTTATTATTCAAATAAGAGTGTCCTTGTCTCATGTCGTATACCATATTTTGTCGAGTGATTCGAGAATAACCCCACAGGTATAACAAAAAAATCTAATCGAAAAATTAGAAAATTCACTAAAAATAACATCAATTTTAAAGTTCATTCCTTGGTGAATGTACTGGCTCCATATAGGTAAACAAAAAGTTTTTAGTAGTACATTATCTACTCCTAGTATGGGTGCTCTATAAAATTGTCGAATGTAAAAGTGTCGATCTGTTAAATTATCGGAATGCAATAAATGTAGAGTATATACTTCTATAAGGCTTCTATAGATATTATGACGATTTACGAAACCATTTATTTGGAACGCCACTTCATCTGAAAATACAATACAATTGGAAAAATTATTGCAATCAAGCCCCTCATCATTTCTTCACAAAATTCGATTCTTCTATCAAAACCATCTTCTGATAGTTCTTGAACTAATGTTATTTTAAATGGATGAAAGTTTTGAAACATTTCGACTCGAATCTTGGCCAACATTGGCTTATTGGGCAACTTTTCTAATTGAAGTATTTGGATTTTCCACAAATGATTAAAGTATTTCCAAGTTTTTCTATGGGAAATTTTAAAATTAAACCCTTGTATTTTCTAAACTATTTACTCAAAAAAAAGACATGTTCTGTAAAAAAAGCAAGCTAAAATAATACCATAAAAATAGGTGGTTATTAAAAAAAATCACTTGACTTTCAATTTGCTTTTTGAGGTCATGGTAATATTCCGAAATAATGTGTCACAAAGAATCTTACACTTTTATTTGAAACAATTTTCTCAAAAGTAAGTGGGTGTTGCCACAACCCCCCCCCCCCCCCCCCCCTCTAAGTAGATCAAACTATATTTTTCCAAGATTTAGGCCATAGTTTGCTTTAACGGCCAAAGTTACCCCAGTTTACGGTACTGCATAGGTACTATTTATTTTCTGGAAAAGTTAATATCCAGTACTTCAATAGGCCCAGTTTGTTGCAAAGAGCCAGCGAATTCGTAAACTTCAGTCCACGACAAATCATTATTGGAATTTTTAACTACGAATAGATCGTGCCAAGTGTTTTTTACAAAGTTTTTAATGAATTTTTCTGATTTTTATTTAAAATCAATATATATTTACAATGGCCAAATAAGATACTACAGACATTTTATACCAGCTTGACAGTTTCACAAATTCGCCGATAGGGGGAGAGCTCTCTTGTAAAAGCGCGAATAATGTAATTGAGGAGTTCTCTTGGGCGGAAAATTTTGTTTCTTCTACAGCTGAAAAATATCAAACAAACAAAAATCCATTTGAACAACTCCCTGAACTAATATAGAATCCAATATTTTTCTAAATTTGACTAGAAAATATAAAGGTTGATTTTTTACTAAATTTTTATTTAATTTTGTGTTATTCCCGGGCAAACCCTGGTAACTTCTGTTAGTTAACAGATAAAAAATAAAACAATTCTAAATTAACAGAAATATGAACTAACCTAACCTATTTGGCTATTTACCTATTAATCGTAAAAATTTAACAATGTAAGATGTTTCTCCAAATTAAGTTCGTTCGGCATCCTTTGGACTTTGGATTCGACAGTTATGCCTTTCGACATTTTTGCGTTCGGCATTTTTGCGTTCGGCACTTTTACGTTCAATGTTATTGGACAATTTAGAAGTTCAACACGTTTGCTTTCGATAGTTTTACAAGACTTTTACGTTCTATAATTTTAGTGTGTCACGTTGTGTCTATCTACTGTAATCTTAAAAAATAGTTTTAAGGTCATGAAGTTTTTTTTCTGTACTAATTTAAAATTTTACATGTACTACCAAAATCCAAAACATTTATTAAACAAAGAAAATTTGATCAGAAATCAATAAAAATTGGGAGTTTTAGTACAAAAAAATATTGAGCTACATATTATATTCATTTTGAAAATAGATGTATTGCCGGTCTTTTTGTTCACCTATATGCCTGTATGCATTTATTTTATTTTATTCAAATACATGTTCTATTAAAATTCAATGTAATAAAATGTGCATAATCATTGAGATAATTTTAGAATACTCATCATAAATATTTTATATTTTCATAGTTCAATGTATTCAAATATTTATGTTATCTAAAAATATGTTGAGAAAGCGATTACTAACAAACTTTTCATGTTATATACAACTCACTTTACCTATTTAAAATATGGGGATATAGCTCAGTGGTAGAGCATTCGACTGCAGATCGAGAGGTCCCCGGTTCAAACCCGGGTGTCCCCTAATTTTTTTTCATCGAACAACTTTTTTTTTTAATTATAAATTATGAAAGCCAGTATTTATCAATAAGTTTGCCATTTTTTATATAAAAACGATATACAGGGTGTACCACAATTCAGTTTTAGACCGTAACTCCGTTAGTTGAAGATCTAGAAAATCATCTAAAAATGGAATCTAATTGGTCATTCTTAAAATATTATTGGTTTTGACCATTTTAAGCAATCATCATTTTTTTTTTCAAATGGCACCTCGTTCTTTTGTAAACAAAAATGAAATGGTAAACAAAATTGTTAATTAGTATCTAATAAATACTATATATAAATAAATAAAATAAAACACTCACTCTTTTTAAAGATATTAACCCCCAGTATTATCAACAGACATTTAATTTTAAATGAGGTTTAATTTGACATATATAGTCTATTTTGCAGCCAAATGTCATTTAAACTATATTCAAACTTCATAAAAATACTATGCATGTCAAATTAATCCTCATTTAAAATTAAATGACTGTTGATAATACTGGGGGTTACCCCAGAATTAATGAGTCAGAACGTTTTCGTCAACCAATGTTGACATTATCAATGGCATTAAATAACATAAAATAACATTAAATTGTTAATTTAATTTTAAATTTTTAAGGCATTTTTCGGTTTTATATTATTTAAAATTGACACTTAAATTCGAAATGTGAAAAGTAATGGAAAATCTGTTACTTAAAAAAAATAATTGTCGCTTTTAAGTTTGGGCAACTATATAAATCATAAACCAGGTACTAAAACTTAATATTTGTCAGTTGTATAATGTACAGAGTGGCCCACCGAAAACTTCACCAGTTTTTGTATCTTAGTTCAATTTTTGGAAAGATGAGTTTTTACATATTTTATCTTCACCTATTTTCAACCTCTAACGGAGGTTGATATCAACTTTACTATTTCTAATGGCAATAAGTTGATATCAACCCTCCATTAGGGGTTAAAACCAAGTAAGTTGTAATTATTTAAAAATCTGCCCTCCTAAAAACAAAAATCGACCTATCCGAGCGATTTTTTGAAAATTGAAGTTAAATACTGAAAAACAGACATGATAAATTCATTCTGCACCGATTTTTAAAATAAAGACACTGTCGTAAATCTCGTTTCTTGTACTTTTTATTTTTATGCACTTTGATCCCAATTGCCATTTGAAATAGTATAGTTGATATCAACCCCCCGTTAGGGGTTGAAAATAGGTGAAGGGTAAATATCTAGAAATCCATCACCCTAAAAACAAAAATCGACCTATCCGAGCGTTTTTCCAAAAATTTATGTAAAAAGTTTTTGGTGGGCCACACACCATTTTAAGGATTTTGCCAAAAAAATAAAAAGTTATGGAACTTTTTATAGTTTTTTTTTAATTTTGCAAAGTTTTTATTTCTTTGGGTTCTATATTAATTAATTTGAAAATTCTTTACCAGATAGCTTATTCAAAAAAATACATTTCGACTTGGAAAGTTCTCCTGAAATAAAAAAAATAAAGAGCAGCTTCAAGCCCAATTTTAAGAAATAATGCAATTACTGGAAGTTTTAGTGTTTGCATTTGTTCATTGTTTAATCATTATAATTTAGTTATTTAGTAAGTAAGTTCATAATTACAGAAAACATGCTATAAAATACAACATATTTATTTGCAAAAAAGTACACTCAACCGAATATTTCATATGTTAAGCTACAGATGTCGGTCTTGCAAACGGCAGTAAAATACTTCTTTCAATTTTGTTACCAAAAACATTAAGGAATGAATGAACGTATATCAAATTTATCTTTAAAAAAACTATAAAGTTGTGGTTTATATTTTTTAGTTTTGGAGTTGCAGCATTTTTAATTTTAGGTCACCCATTTTTGCTACCTACATCACCATTAAATCTTTCTGAAAAGTTTTTCAGTTTTTCTTTTATTAAAAAAAGGCAATTTTTTCTTGCAAATCTGCATTATTATTTCTATAAATCGAAAAAAAATAAGTTTGTAGTTCATTTCCTTCAATTACTAAAACATTATTAATTAAACTTCTTTAATGATTTTTTTAAATAATTTTCGATGAATACAACAAATTTGCTTCATTTTATTTTTTGTTTATTTGAGCATTGGTAAGTAAAGGAAGCTATTATAATAATTAATAATGTTTGTTTTGAAACACAAAATACACTCACTTAATTGCCATGTTTTGAAAATAATCGAAATACTAAAGAAAAAAACTTTTTTCTTTGCATTACTGTCATTGTTACTGCAAAAGCCCGAAAACAAGTAAATCTTAGGATTGACGCGTCGAACCTAGGATTTATCAATATGAAGTGGTAAATATGCGATTAGTTCTGTCTTTGATAAAATTTCCCACAATTTTCCAATTTACCACATTAAATTGGTAAATCCTAGGCAGAGCCGGATTAAGGGTGATGTTGGCCTGAGGCTAATAAAAAGTAAAGACCGAAAATTTCGCCGAAGATCGATACTTGCAAGGGGAGTGTATATGCAAAAATTAATGAAAAAAATAGGATAGTAGATAGTAGCATCTGCGTAAAATAGTATATTGTATCTATTTTCTTCATGAGCATGAAAAAGTATACCCGATCCAGGATCGCGACAAATTTTTTTTGGCCCTTGGCATAAATGATATCAAGAGCCCTTTAAAAAATGATGTATAATTTATTTCCATTGCAGATTTCTTTTTTGTTGTCTTACTTCCCCAACCTTTTAATTAAAAAAAAACACTTATGTTGTGAACATTCTTCTTCCTTTGTCATGAAATTCGTTGCTGCCGAAAATTTTACGAATCTTCAGGGTTATTGGTTATTGGTTTTCACCCTCCAAAAATTAATCTTGAAAAATATTAGGTACTCAAAAAATAAAAAATATACATATATTTCTACTTCTGTTACAATAAGTTGTAAAATTGTTTTTAAAGATTGTACAAAATTCTACAAATTCAATGTTTTCTCAAAATTTTAGAAATAAAAGATTTTCTAGAATCTAAAAGACCCCAAAAACTGCAACGTACTAATTCAGTCCTGAATGCTGAATATGAATAATGTTTAAATTTTTATTTTTGACGAATATTTTAAAAAAGAAAAATTTAAAAAGTAAATCTTGTTCAGGGGCCTCTAAATTTTCTGTTTGCCAGGCAAGGTACAAATTTACCTAAGTTTGGCTTAGTTTTGATGACTCGCTCGCCATTTAATTGAAATACTGTTTCTTAGCCCATTTGAAATAGGAAAAAAAATAATAGTAATTAGCAACTAGTAAAGAACTCTTAAATTTATTGAAAAAAATTACTCTGGAATTTCCGATCTTTTGCTTACCCGATCTACGTCGGAAATGTACGAAGTGGTAATGGGACTCAACTGACAGTGAGATATCTTGTAACAACCTGTGAAGCCACTGGAATATAAAAATATTTTCTATAAATCACCATGCAAACCTCTTTTTTGTGCGAGTTTTAATCTGTAGTGGTCATAAAACTAAAAAAAAACTATCGTAATCTGGACCGCGATTCACGAATGTAAGCGATAAATTATCGCACTCTGTCAAAATTATATTTCTATACTATTCGTTCGAATGTACTGGGCCATGCAGCTCGTTTTATTCAATATTTATCGCATCCGATCTCATTTGCGATATTCGAGAATATAGCCCAGTCAATTAAGCAAAAAAATGAGGTCAACCTCGGAATGAGAGATAATAAGCTGGAAACTAGTATACACCTTCATTTTGGCGTTATACCTACAATTTGTCTCAAAAGTCTCATAAAATCTCGTGTCTGCGTCGTCAGTTATTCAAGGAGGAAGGCCACAAGAATCGGCTTTTCGCGATTATCTAGGTTTCTACAACTCCAATCATGTTAACATTTATTATAAAAATTGTAGAGCATAAAATTTGTGACAAATTTTGTTTTAAACATGCTTTCATGCGCTCAACCGTTTTAGAGATAGAGGGTAAAGAGCGCGTAGCGCTCAGCCATAGATACTGTAAAGGGTTTGGGACACCCTAGAGTTTTTTGCCAGAGCTCTGGAAACAGAGCTGCTAGAGATTGTCAGAGGCGTGTAAACCCATGACAAAGTGACTGCCAGAGTGAGGAAAAGCACTATGCCATATGCCCTTTCTCACTCTCGCAGTCACTTTGTCATGGGATTACAAGCCTCTGACAATCTCTGGCACCTCTGCTCTGGCAAAAAATCCCTAGCTTGTCCCATGCCCTTAATGCTAGGTAAACTGTGAATCTTCATTTAAGGCGGCTGCACAATTGATCGAACAGATACGTTACGGTTATGAAAAAGAGAGATAAAACATCCTAGTTCCTTGTGAGTGAGTGAGTGAGCATGAAATTTCCTCTCCGCCCTCTATCTCAAAAACGGTTGAGCGCATGAAAAAATGTTTCAAACAAAATTTGTCACAAATTTTATGCTCTACAGTTTTTATAATAGATGGTAACCTCATTGGAGCTAAAGATACCTAGATAATCGCGAAAAACCGATTTTTGTGACCTTTGACTTTGAATAACTGACGACTAAGACACGAGATTTTATAAGACTTTTGAGATAGCTTTTAGAACACCAAAATGAAGGTGTATACGAATTTCCAGCTTATCATCTCTTATTCCGAGGTGAAACGCTAATTTGACTGGGCTAATACAGGGTGGGCCAACGAAAACGAAACAGACGAGTTTTGAAATAGTTAATAAAAAAATTTGAAAAAATTCTCGGACAGGTCAACTTTAGTTTCGAGGGGAACATATTTTGCAATAGAGCTGATTCAAAAATCCATTCATCCTTGCGCTCTATGGACACAACCCCTTAAATTTTAATAGGGATGGTGGGGTAAGTAATACCTCGTTGGAAAGATCTTTTTATCTAGAGTAACATACAAAAAAAGAAGTTAAATCGATCGATTCGTTTTAAAGATATTCAAAATTTAGCAAGTAGAGATTTCATGCCTTTTAAAATTGTGCCATGAACACCACACCTTCAATTTTAAGTGTTTTGATAAGGTAAGTAATACCGTTTCGAGAGGGACATACTTTGCAATAGAGTTGATTCAAAAATCCATTCATCCCTCGCCCTTTGGACACCACCCCTAAAATTTTAATAGGGATGGTAGGGTAAGTAATACCTCGTTGGAAAGATCTTTTTACTCAGAGTAACATACAAAAAAAAAGTTAAATCGATCGATTCGTTTTAAAGATATTCAAAATTTAGCAAGTAGAGTTTTCATAGCTTTTAAAATTGTGCTATGAACACCACGCCTTCAATTTTAAGTCTTTTGATAGGGTAAGTAATACCTCCTTGGAAAGTTCTTTTTACCACAAGTAACATACAAAAGTGAAATCGATTGGTTTGTTTTAAAGAATTCAAAATAAAACAGTATTGCACATTATTTTTTATTTAACCAAACTAAACTTAACTAATCTTTTTGAAGAAAACTTAACACTTTAAAGAATCCCATCGATCCCGACACTTTCAAGGATGTTTTTATTATTTTATTAAATGTTCGAATTGAGTTCCACCAACCTCCATGCAAACGTACAAATTTTGCTCTAAGCGAATTCTTACATTTTGTAACATTTCAGCAGTAATTTCTCGGCATTTATTAATAATTCTCTGTCGTAACTCTGCTAGAGATCCTGGTTCCATTGCGTAAATCTTACTTTTTAAATGCCCCCAAAGGAAAAAATCAAGGGGAGTAAGATCGGGAGATCGCGGCGGCCACTCCAAAGGCCTCTACGCCCATTCCATTGCCCAGGAAACGTCGTATCCAAGAATTCCCTAAAAGGCCATGTGTAATGAGGAGGGGCTCCGTCTTATTGGAAAATCAGATGGTCTTCTAAATAACGATCGTCATTTTCGATAATATCGTCAAGAAATGGATGAACAAAGTTTTGAAGTAGATCCAAGCACATATCCCCTGTTAGATTGCCATCTAGAAAATAAGGACCAATAAGAAGGTCTCCAAAAATTCCAACCCACACATTCAATTTTTGAGGAGTTTGAGTGTGAACTGACCAATATCGACAATTATGACGATTAACGGTTGAGTTTAAGAAAAAAGTGCACTCATCAGAAAAACAGATATTATAAAGATAATTTTCATCAGCAATTTTCTGTTCCGTCATCACCTCACAAAATTGCAGTCGCCTATCAAAATCATCTTCATTTAACTCATGAATTAAATGAATTTTATAGGGATGATATTTGTGACCTTTCAATATTCGGCGAATGGTTGTTCTGCTGATGTTAGTCACAGTCTCCAGTTTTCTTGTGCTTAAAGTTGGATCTGCAGCAACTTGTCCCAAAACACCTATTTCAACGACCTCATTTCTTATTGGACGAACATTACCAGGATCGCGTTTCTTATTACCAACAGAACCAGTATTTTTAAATATTGCAACCAACTCCAGAACGTATTTTCGGTTACAATGTTTGTTTGGATGTTGTTCATTAAATAAATTAGCTGCACGATGAGCATTCTCATCGTTTTTAAAATAAAAAGTGATTAATTCAACCCTTTCTGGAATTGTATAAACCATTGCTAGCAGAAGCTTTTACAGAAGTTCACAAAATTTTAAATGTTGATTTCTAATAATTAGTCATAAACAGTTTTAACACGATGAAAATCACCACTAATACAAAATACAATTGATAAAAAGAATCTCAATGTGGTTATAAATCGTTTTATGTTTTGCATTGTTTTGTTCCAGATGTTACAAAATTTTAAACAATTCCTCGAATAAATTTAAATTTGTTTTTTAAAATCTCTCTTTTGTAGAAAATGAAAATAAATTGCGTTTTACATGTTCTTGTATGTTACTTTGGGTTAAAAGATCTTTCCCAGAAGGTATTACTTACCCTATTAAAACACTTAAAATTGAAGCCGTGGTGTTCATAGCACAATTTTAAAGGCATGAAAACTCTACATGTTAAATTTTGAATATCTTCAAAACGAATCGAAGGATTTAACTTTTTTTTTGGCATGTTACTCTGGGTAAAAAGATCTTTCTAACGAGGTATTACTTACCCCACCATTCCTATTAAATTTTTAGGGGTTGTGTCCAAAGGGCGAGGGATAAATGGATTTTTGAATCAGGTCTATTGCAAAATATGTCACCCTCGAATCGATATTACTTACCCTATCAAAACACTTAAAATTGAAGGCGTGGTGTTCATAGCACAATTTTAAAAGACAAGAAATCTCTACTTGCTAAATTTTGAATATCTTTAAAACGAATCGATCGATTTAACTTTTTTTTTGTATGTTACTCTGAGTAAAAAGATCTTTCTAACAAGGTATTACTTACCGCACCATCCCTATTAAAATTTTAGGGGTTGTGTCCATAGGGCACAGGGGTGAATGGATTTTTGAATCACTTCTGTTGCAAAATATGTCCCCCTCGAAACCAAAGTTGACCTGTTCGAGCGTTTTTTCAAAAATTTTTATTAACTATTTTAAAACTCGTCTGTTTCGTTTTCGTTGGCCCACCCTGTATAATTTTGGCAAAGTAATAGAATGTTGACAGAAAAAGTATGCAATATTTTGTTCAAAATTTCAGTAAGCGTTTTTTTTTTCTAACTGACGCAATTGACATATTATTAGCCTTATTAGGAGTACGCGCAAAAACCTTGTGGGATTAATTTTTTCGAAAGATTCCGCGCAAGTGCTAGAACACAAGTTTTTGGTTGTTCGACTTCATTTTAATTTGGCAACTTTGTATTCAAGTAGTTAATTGTTGGTATGTTTTATAAGCGATTATAAAAGACTAACTGTTTCTTTTTTCCATAAAAAAATCGGCGACAAAAGAAGGTAACAGTAAAAAAGCGCGTTCTACACAAACTCGGCATTTCATGAAGCTGTTAATTTTATTTATTTAACGCCGAAAAAAGAAACAAACATTAAATTAAAAGGCTCTTAACAGACACGCCTGAATTACACCTAATAAATTCGAATCGTTTTATTGAAGCAGCTCCGCATAAAAATCTCGCACATAATTAAGAACAAGGCGCGCCCAATAAATGTTTACTGCGTTGGATGATCCATGCTACATGCTACATGCTCCTCTTTACGAGCATCTTGTTATTTCGGTGAAACTTCGATTTTATTTTTATTATTGCGTCATAAAGAGTTTTGTTTAACGGGAGGAATTTCTCGCTAATCCGAAGAGAATGACGCTGCTGATTGCGTATCGTGGTTGAGCATCGCGTGGCACCGTGCCTCTGAAATTAATTTCTATAAAGCTTTTAAATGATCCAATTTACTCTTCGCTTAATTAGCAACCGGCAACCAACTCTGCGGTAGGCTTAAAATTAGCCCAATCACTGTCCGAAACTCATCATCCATTTCTTCTTAATTGATATATCAAACAGTGACTTGCGACTTTTGGCTTAATTATTTCGTAAATACAGAGGAATCAATTTTCACTTAATTGAAAATGTCCAGAAGTAATTAATAACCTCCACGGTAGTAGCTGGAAGAGAAGAAAAAAGTGGAATTCATTAAAACAATTGTGAAAATTGTTTGTTAATTTGGCGCGAAATTCAAGCGTTTTTATCGTTGTTTCCCTAATAAGGCGTGCATAATTTATTATTGTTATGCGAAGTGTAATTACATGCAATTTCATTTGGTATTTGTGGGAGACAGCACGCGCGATCGAATAAAATTTATGCAAATGCCGTTTCGAGTTTGTGTAATTTCCAGCGCGCACCCACAACTCCGTGCAATGATCACATCAATTATTACCTGTCTGTGCTAAACAAACCGTATGCAAATGGGCCGGTAACGAACGTTAATAGATCTTCTCGATGAGTAATTAATAAAGTTCTTCTTACAATTAATATTGGTGTGTGAGTATCGAGTACCAAGCGCGCCCAGATTAGATTAGATTCGAACAATAAAAGGCGAAAAGAGGCGCGAGCTCTTCAACAATTTAATAACAGTACACGGCCGCTAGATGTCGTGACCATCACACCTTGCATTGTCCACCCACTATATGTGGACATGCATAAAACGCTTCGGCATGAAATTATTATAATAAATACGTTTTGTATCGCCGTGCCGGGCGTTTTTAGATAATTCAGCGGATGGAGCATACTTCCGGAGATTAATCGATAATTTCAACTTTTTCTCAATAC
Organism: Stenus bimaculatus; assembly: GCA_963971135.1. Classification (NCBI taxonomy): domain Eukaryota; kingdom Metazoa; phylum Arthropoda; class Insecta; order Coleoptera; family Staphylinidae; genus Stenus; species Stenus bimaculatus. The sequence goes on from OZ020187.1 coordinate 19,452,011, forward strand.
AAATCATACATAATCGCTGTCCACAAAACCTATAATGTATTACCAATAAACCAATACCATAATTATAGCCTTGCACCTATACTCAGCAGTACCCTTGAATCTTTGATTCAGGTTAATAGGAAATTCCAAAAGCCCCAAGATTTTGTGAAAACTTAAAATTAGGAACTGATCTAGTTTACATAGTCATACTTATAGACTATACCGGGTGGAAATGAAAACCGGGTCACCTCTATAACTTTTTTGAAATTTGGCTATGTTCTATGGTTCAAAAAAACAAATTTTATGTGCATTTTTTATTTTCGAAATCACTTCCGGTTTCACCGGAAACACCATGAACTTTGTTTTTTTAAATGTAACATCCCATATTTTTATTCATGGCTTAAAATACTTTTAAAAAAGAAGTACTTTTGAGATATTAGTTTTTATTTTTTGCGAAAAAAAAAATTTTTTCGAAAAAAAAAAGGTTTTCAAAGCCTGTGAAAATTACCAAAACTAATTCTAAATAATTCAAATACATAAATAAAATTGTAATTTGAAAAAAAATTTAAGTGGTCTTTGAACTATTAATTTTTAAACTTAGTTAATGAAGATTTTATCAAATATCTCATTTTTTTTAAATGCAATGATTTATAACGATTATTTTGGTACCCCATATGTAGGGGTATTATTTTGCATGTGCCTGTAATAAAGATACTTAGTATTTTCCAACTTAAGAAATAAATAATTTTACTAGTTCATTTAGCGTTATCCAGGGTGCACCGCGTAGAGGCGAACTAGTTTTACACCCCAAAAAACTTAAAAATATTCATAAATAAAAAATGATTAATAAAATGAGACGAACGATAAAATCACAAAAATTGTTCTAAATGTCCTCCGTTGTTTTCAATACAAAGTTCGTGTCTACGAATAGTAGAATGAATTACTCTGTTTAATTCCTCTGGAGTAATGTTTTTGACAGAATTTCTAACGCGTCGTTTTAATTCATCTGATGTATCTGGTGGAGTAAGATACACTTCGTCTTTAATTTATCCCCAAAGATAAAAATCTAGCGGGGTAAGATCGGGTGACCCGGAGGCCATCGAATTGGACCATTAGTTCCAATCCACTGGTTATTATAATGTCTATTTAAATATTCCACCACTATTCCTGCATTATGTGCAGGGGCACCATCTTGCTGGAAATACATTCCGCCCAAATTAATTAAAGGTAGTTCCTCAATTAAATCATTAATTTCGTTTTCAAGGAAACCCAAATAGCGTTGGGCATTCAGATGCCCTTCAAAAAATATGGGACCAATAATATGGGTACCAATTATTCCTATCCAACAATTGAAGCTAAACCTTACTTGGAAATTGGCTTCTCCAATAAGCCTTGGATTTTCTTGTGACCAATCCCTCGTGTTATTTCTATTAAACAATCCTAGGTTGGTAAAATTACTTTCGTCGGAATATAAAATTTGTGTATTGAATTGTAGATTTTCTCGCATCATATTTAAAAACCATTGGCTAAACTCAAGACGCCGTGCGTTATCAGCTTCATACAAATGTTGATGAAGTTGGTATTTGTAGGAATGGTACTTATGCTTTTGTAAAATCTTTAGAACTGAAGTGTGGCAAATTCGGTATTCAAAAGCAATTTGTCGTGAAGAAGAGGTTGGGTTAACTTCGACATAGGCTATGATATCAACTTCACTTTCATGATTAATTATAAATTTATCTTCAGCATTATTAGGTTCTCTACGAAATTTGGCTTCCAGTTTAAAAAAGAAGGTACGATGTGGTTGACGTCTTTCTGGATGTTTTTCGCGATAAAGTACACTAGCAGCCATGGCATTTTTTAGACATTCACCGTAAATTAGCAACATGTCAACTTGTTCATCTCGCGAAAACATTTTTAAGACTTGATAATTAAAACTATCTAAACAAAAAAGTAATCTAATGTATTATACAACTCTTCACAAGATGTTTGGACGATTACTGATTTGTTTAAACTTTATCAAATTTTTGAATGTTTCTTATGAATTTTATTTGTTCAACAGAAACGGCTGACGCCAAATGTTGATCAAAATTTATTTAATATTCACGAATGACACGGCATCATTGCATTTAAAAAAAGTGAGATATTTTATAAAATCTTCATTAACTAAGTTTAAAAATTAATAGTTCAAAAACCACTTAAATTTTTTTTCAAATTACAATTTTATTTAGGTATTTGAATTATTTAGAATTAGTTTTGGTACTTTTCACCGACTTCGAAAACCTTTTTTTTTTTTGAAAAAAATTTTTTTTACAAAAAGAATAGAAACTAATATCTCAAAAATACTTCTTTTTTAAAAGTATTTTAAGCCATGAATAAAAATATGGGATGTTACATTTAAAAAAACAAAGTTCATGGTGTTTTCGGTGAAACCGGAAGTGATTTCGAAAATAAAAAATGTACATAAAATTTGTGTTTTTGAACCATAGAACATAGCCAAATTTCACATGTTTTTATTCATAAATAAAAAAGTTATCGAGGTGACCCGGTTTTCATTTCCATCGACTAGTTTAATCTATATTGCCTTTTTACAAGACCGCCTCATCGACAAAGATATGTTTCATCGCTAATGTTGATTTATCGACACATATTTAGAATTTTCGAAAATAAGTAAAAACGGTAAAAGACGAGTTTTTTAAGATTACTAAGAAAAAAGAAGTCACCGCTTTTACCATTTCTCAAATATAATAAAGAATAAAGAATATTATACCTACAACAATAAAATAAATCATGTAAGAAGATTCTGCCATAATTTTTTATACTATTATAGAGTCGAAGAACCGTCCTTGACCATACAAGAAAGTGTCCATAAAATGGTTCTCGATGAAAAGGTAATGTCGATGTAACGTCTCTATCGATGAAACCGTAGAATCCATGAAATGTCCTTAAAGAAGAAAAGGTGATATAGACGACATGGTTGTCGTGTCTGTGTCTGTGTTGATGAGAAAGTAGTGTTGATGAAACGCCCTTGTCGAATAAATGGTTTGTCGATGAAAAGATAGTGTTGGCGATATGGTTGTCGATGAAAGGTAATGTCGATGAAACCTCTGGGTCGATAAAAAAGCAATTTCGATGAAACGTCCTTGTCGAAGAAAAGGTTTGTCGATGAAATGTCTGTGAAAGTAGTGTCGATGAGAAAGAAGTGTCGATGAAACGCCCTTGTTGAATAAATGGTTTGTCAATGAAACAGTAGTGTTGACGAAATGGTTGTCGATGAAAACGTAATGTCCATGAAACGTCTGTGTCGATGAAGCGGACCGTCGATGAAAATATGAAAATGCATTCGATGAAAAGGCTGTGTCGTTGAAGGTATCAGGACAAAAAACCCCTGAACATTTATCCCCAGTGCAAAAAAAAACCGACAAAAAACCCCACGACAAAAACCCCCTGGGCATAAAGCCCCCGTGCAAAAAACTTCCCCAACAAAGAGCCCCAAACAAAGACAAAACTCCTCTGGACATATACAACATGCAAAAAAAACAACAACTGACAAATAACCCTCATACAAAAACTCCACACAAACTATATGTAACCTTCAATATGTTTTGTCTTTCTTTCTCTATCGAAAATTCATTTAAATTAACTGTTTTTAATTAATAGTCTAAAGAATAGAATTATTTTTTTACTTAAAACCTCACTATACAGCTAGGTCAGGTCAGGTCAGTTAGGTTAGGTTATTTTAGGTTTAAAGTAAGTGTCCAGGGAGTTTTTGTCCTAGAACCGTCGTTGAAACAGAATACAACCATCGCTTAGTTAGATGTAAATAGCTGTACTTATGCAGCCTTTTACTCCACATGCTATTTTAGTTAATACATGTTTTAAAGGACGTGATACCACTCCATTGACAGTCCATTTCATCGACACTACTTTTTCGTCGGCAACCATTTCATCGACATGGCCTTTACATCGATCCGACCGTTTCATCGACACAGACGTTGCATCGACACAGACGTTTTATCGACACAGACGTTCCATCGACACTAGTTTTTAATCGACACATACGATTCATCGACTTTACCGTTTCATGGACACTACATTTTCATCGACAAACCTTTTCTTCGACAAGGACGTTTCATCGACACTACTTTTTCATCGACAAGGACTTTTCATCAACAATACCTTTTCATCGACAACCTTTTCACCGACAAACCTTTTCTTCGACAAGGACGTTTCATCGACAACCGTTTCATCGACAACCGTTTCATCGACAACCGTTTCATCGACAAGGTTTTTCTTTGAAAAGAACGTTTCATCGACACTACCTTTTTATCGATAAAGAATCTCAACGGCATTGCCATTTCTTCGTCAAATAATTTTCTATTGAAATAGGGGGTAGCTCCACAATCATTTGAAAAAATAAAGATATTTGCAAAAAAACGTATTTTAAAAATTATAAAAATTAATTTCTCAAAAACTGCCGAATTAATTTAATAATTTACAATATATTTTAACTATTTAAATTATTTAAGACTAGTTTAATTTCTATGAAAAAAATAAAATCCAAATTTTTTTTTGAAAGTTCAGAAAAATTTATTTTCACAAACATACTTGGAACTTACCAATGTTAAAAATAAATACAAAAAATACGGTGTTACATTTAAAATAAGAAAGCCGATGTTATTTCCGGTGAAACCGGAAGTGAAATTATTTTTTTTAGTTCCATAAATGCGATTTCTTATGCCATATAACATACTATAATTTAATTTTTTTATTTTCATAAATAAAGATATTACAGGAGTGGCCCTAGTTTCGTGGACACCCGGTATACTTGAAATAGAATATTTTACACCATTGAAAATGATAAACAGATAAATATATCTAAAAGTTTTAAACATCTGTGTCTGTGTTGGTTAATAAACGGATGATGAAACGTCCTTTTCAAAGAAAAAGCTTGTCGATTAAACGGGTGTCGATGATACGGTTTGCCAATGAAACGGTTATCGATGAAACGGTTGTCGATGAAACGGTTATCCATGAAACGGTTGTCGATGAAAAGGTAGTGTCGATGAAACGTCCTTGTCGAAGGAAAGGTTTGTCGATGAAAAGGAAGTGTCGAAGAAACGATTGTCGATGAAAAGGTAATGTCGATGAAACGTCCGTGTCGAAGAATGGTATGTCGATGAAAGGGTAGTGTCGATGAAACGGTTGTCGGTGAAAAGGTGATGTCGATGAAAAGTCTGTGTCGATGAAAAGTCTGTGTCGATGAAAAAGTAGTGTACATGAAACGGCCTTGTCGAAGAAAAAGGTTTGTCTATGAAAAGGTAGTGTCGATGAAATGGTTGTCGATGAAAAGGTAATGTTGATGAAAAGTCTGTGTTGATGAACTGGCCGTGTCGATGAAACGTCTGTGCCGATGAAACGGTCGTGTCGATGAAACGGACTGTCGATGAAATTTCATTCAATGAAAAGGCTGTGTCGATGAAAGTGTATTGTCGATTAAACGGTATACAACCGTTTTAAAGTTGTCAATTCTAATGAAATTTGTTTAGCACTACATCTAATTTATATTTTTCTTTCTTCACCAGCATCGTAAGTTTATACGAAAGAATTCTAAAAGTAAATAGTAAACTAAAGATATTTTCGGTAAAATGTATTATAATCTAGTAAATCTACATTTAACATGTAGCATTGTTAGAACAAAACTAAGATAATTTATATACTAATGTAACTTAGTATTGTTCAGCACAGCAATGTGATCCCTATGACCATAAAGAGAGACTTGTGTCCATGAATAGCAATACCTGGTAAAGCCCTAACAACTGTATAAAAATGGGATTCCCTTAGAAATGAAGGGTGAAAAATAATATTATGTTTTCATACAAAGGCATTCAGTATTTCACAAAAACATACTGAATATGTCAACAGAGCTAGAGGGACAATCACAGAGAAAAAATTGGAGTGGTCTCCAACTCCAAAATTTGTCAAATATTATTCAGAATAAATTTCTTAAGGCAGCGAAAAAGTACCTATTTTTCGCCTATGCATTAAAAAGTATACCCGATCTACGTTGGAAATGTACGAAATGTTATGAACATAGCCGTAGGCCCAACTAATAGAGAAATTACTTATTACAGCCTCTGAAACGTCACAGAAGGCTCTAATTTATTGACGTTTGATGAAAAATAATTTTAAAAATAATCATATGGTATAAAACACTTAATTATCAATAAATCACCCTTTTTTAAGATGCATTGAAGTTTGGTCGAAAGTTTTTCGATTAAAAAATCGCAAATAATCTGGTTTAAAGAGTTCGATTAGAGCAAAACGTTTTTGGTACCACGTACCACATGACATACTAATTATTAGCGTTGTCTGAAAATATTAATTTTTCAAATGGTGGAAAGAGGTTTGTGTGTCTTAATTTTTCAATAATCCACATAAGGATAACGAAAACTTTGGAAAGATTTTATAGTTTTATGACATTTATAATTTCTAATAATTAGTCATCATTGTGTATGAAAATAAAATGCTGGCGAATGGCTACTCGGATATATGACTCAAATCTTTATATCCTTAGTAACTTTGTATAGACCGGACGATTATGCGGGTAATTTGATAAGAGAAAGTTACATTTTATGTTGTATACTAAAATGTAAAGTGCAGTTTCTTTAATATTACATTTTGATGGGTGCAAATATAATCATCAAGGAGCATGACGACAATTTTTATCATTTCGATTTTAATGTATTAAAAAAACCCTGAAGATAATTAAATTTGTCATCAAAATTTATACATCTATTAAAGAGCAATTCATGTATGAAGACTGAAGACTGTAGAGATTTTATAAGATAGTAGGAATTTACCTGTAACACCTTATTTGTAAAAAGGTTTTTTGCTTATTTACTAAACCCAATAATTTGAAAATTGTAGTCATCGTGTGGAATTTTAAAGGTTCCAATAAGTGCATAGTATTGTCGAGGTTGTCGTACACGTTTTGTTGTCGCCGTTTGTGCATGTCAGAGAACATTTCCTCTGGGAATCTCAATGAATTTAGTGTGAGGTGTGACACGCACACACAGACACCTAAAGTGGCGACATTACTTTTGCCAAGGGACAGGCGACACAAGCCAGTTAAGTTGTAACGTCCGAGATACAGCAAGGGAATATTTTTATATATCTCCTGTGTGGTCGAAGCTTTCCTACCTTTATCGCCTCTGCCACTAAAGTTAAAGGTCTCCATTACACTTTATATTCATATATAAACACGCACACATGGAGTAATCGAACTAATGCGTACACCTTCCACCAACACAGTTGTACGCGATAATCACCTCGACGGTTTTACTAAGCCATAAAATCCATTGATATTTGATTACTTTAAGTATATTAGCATTAAAATAAGGTTTATATTAACTTCAAATTATTTACTTGAGTAATTACTACGACGATATTCATTGCGATTTTGAGACTGTATTTACTATGGCATAAATCACGCTTTAAAAGCCAGGTACTCCAAGGCTCGATAATAGGCGCTGTAAAAAATGATCACTTTTTTGCATCTATACTTACACACGTAATAAAAGATTTTTAAGCGGATTATTGTATGTGTGACTACTTGCAAATTATTAACGCAATATTATAAGTTTGTAATCCGTGGAATTAATCCGAGATTTATTTATATGTTAATATAGAATCACATTTCACTACTGTGGTATATTAATTGGTATTTTCACATGGCATTACAAATAAATTATTCGAATTGCTCATATTTACAAACGGTACAATACAACGATTAATCAAATAAATTTATTGTCTACGTGGTTCAACAAACAAGATAAGTTAATGTCAATGAAGATTAAAAATTCCATTTGAAAGTAAGCAATTTCATAATTGTTTGTGATTCATTTCTTAAGGCCAAAAATAGCAGGTAGCTTTGCGGATCTGTAACAAAACCATAAATTAGAACCTGTGATTAGAAACAAACTTAAAAGCCGGGAGCTGGTGTATAATTAAGAGCATCTTTTTGCGGTCGGAAATGGCAACACAGTAACGAAATGTTTCACCCGGTAGTTTACCTCAATTATGACGAGGGGTGCCTAGGAAACACAAAAAATTGGTCGTGCGAAATGATCTTCACGATAATTCCACGTTACCGACTTTAAATATATGTTTTACTCTGCATTTGGGCAAGCTTAATATTGTTTATTTCCAGAAATGCTCACCGTTAAAATTATAATCATACACTTTTGACTTGGGTTCTTTGAACACTTTTTCGGAAATTAGCGATTATTGTTTTGAAGGCTGTAAATTGAAGACTCGTGAAATATTACAGCGCTTCCAGAAGATATCATTGTAATTGTATTTAATCATGAGTTTTACGATTTTCCGATTTTTTTTATAAAATTGATTCCTACCAGTTTTTTTAATAATTAAAACAACACATAAAAATTTAAAAAAAAAATAAATAAAGAATTATGTATAAATAATAAATAAAAATGTGGCAATTTTCACTCATAAAATAGTACATAAGCTTCAAAACTAACTGTACTTTTTGCAGAAATTTTTGTCACTCTTGAATCGTTGAATTTATACCATATATGTGAATAAGCAGTGTAAAGTCCACTGTAAGGTGTGTTACTATAGTTACTCAGATGTATTAATTATATGTACATGGTTTTCTTGGAGTCAGAGTAATTTGTCATATCTAATCCCTTCAGAGGAAATTCAATATTCACATTCAATTCACTGAAGAATGTAATAACTACAGGACCCATTACAGTATTTCTCGTATTCTCGAAAAACTGTTGTTCAAAAGAATTGTTGACTTCTTTCATTCATCTGAACTATTCTCCGATTCACAACATGGATTTCGTGAAGGCAGATCTACCATAACAGCACTTGCTTCAATTTTGGAAACCCCCTTAGAACCATTGGATTTCTAAAGTGAACTTCAAATAACTTTATATGACCTGTCGCTTTTGATATAATATCTCATGATATGCTCTTAATGAAAGTCGATTATTATGGAATCAAACCTCCAATGAACACCCATATTAAGTCATATCTGACTCTCAGGAAATAGTGGGATGCATGGGATAACGAACTATCTTATCCTAAAGAAAGAAAGTCTGCAGGGATTAATACTATAACCCCTGCTGTTTTTAATATTCATAAAGGAAATTACTACTATTTTCAGATGACGCTGATATACTACACGATGCAGAAGACCACGAAAACACCGAAGCAACATGAGCTGGTTCCAAATAAATAAATTCAAACCTGGTGTATATCAAAACAAGAAACTAGCACAAGGCTAAAATCCTGGAGGTAACGGTGCAAGAGAACTTAAAATGGATAGCTCAAATGGAGCAGCTGAAAACTAAACTAGCTAAAGCTATCTTTGTAATGAAAAATGTCTCCAAATATGTTCTTCCTGAAGCCGGCAGGATGTTATACTTTGCTTAATTTCACAGTAATATAAGCTTTGGGAGGCATCCCAAAGAAGCATCGAAATGTTCCTCCTGCAAAAAAGGTAAAGAGCTGTAAAACCATCTTTAAGGAGCTACGGATCTTGACGGTTCCAGCCATATATATCTTTACGAAGGTCTCAAGTATGCCTACTGCAATGATACCGATATAGAACATAATAATGACACTCATAATTTGAATATACGTAATAATGAAAATCTTAAGATCCCTCACTTTCGACTAACAACGACCCAACAGAGTTTTCGATATTGGTTAGTAAAAGGCCTCAATGCAGTACTTAAATAAATATCCAAGCTGCCATTCAACAAGTTCAAGTTAGCAATTAAGGACATATACTTATCAACGGTGTGATCTATGACTTTAAAGAATTTCTGAAAACAACATCAATTCAATAATTAAAACTCACATCATAATTATCTACATGCATGCTCATGTATTTATTTTGCTTAATTACTAATATCTAGACTTATGTAAATTGTATTATATTATAAATGTACAGTTACTCATGAATAAAGTATTATTATTAATTTAGTTCTTACCATTCTGCTGGTGTAAGCCTTTATAATAAACAACTAAAATTTTAGGAAACACTTAAAGACTTGTACATTCTTTTATATTTCGCTCTTTGAACAAATAGGCTTCTCATCGCAATTAAAAATTTCCTCACTTGTAAAACTATCAAGACCTAAGAAGGTATGCACCGTGTTCTTTATCTAAGGAATTTTGCTGCATACTTTCTGTTGGAATTTGAGATATTGGTAAACAATTTAATATTGGAAAATATGTTAATCTATTGGAAACTGAAGAAACTGTGGAATAAAATGAGTAGGCAGAAAGTAGATGACTTCCAGATTTCTTTAGGGAAGTGTTCCAAAAACTGATGCAGGATTCCCTGTTTGCATTGCAATGCTAATATCTTGAAAGAAGTTGTTCTGGGATCTTTGGTTACACTTTTTATTTTTTTTCTCAAGTCTTTAATAATGTATAAACCATAAAATCCGCGAAAGACTACTATATTTAGATATTTTATTTTCTTCTTCTCCACTTAAATCACCAATAGACGATTATAAATATGTAAAGTAAACAAGTAAAGTCCCGTACCAAAGTTTTGCCTATATTCCACGGAATTATGGTCATTTCATCAGGTATTTTCCCGTCATCTCTCCTAGTTCTTAATGGTTCCAAAATACAAGAAATCCAAGCTCTTTGAGTTAAATCATTTAATTCATGATGTCGAGAACATCTTCTAGCACTGAATTTGTAGGTTTACCCATGTAAATCACCTTCATTAATCAAAGAACTATAAGAACAAGTATGTTGAACACAAACAGAGTTACTCAAACGAAGACCAATGTAAAGTACCTAAAGATTGTATTGATAATGTATTAAGTCAAGCACCAGATGCTTTAGATAATTAAGCATTAAGACGAGATTTCTTCATTAAATTATTATTTGAAGAAGAATAAATTCATTAAATCTCAATTCCAAAAAAGGGAGATCCCATGGTCTCTGAATACTATTTCTGAAGATTTTAAAATTATATTTGTTTTTGAAGACGGAAGAGATTCACCATCGTTGATATCATCATCAGTAGTAGAGGCAAAAATTTAAAGCTCAATCTCTTCAATTTTCTTAATAGATCCGTAGAAAGATGAAAGAAAAGTTAACAAAGATAAAAAAGAAGATAAGCGAATTCCTAAACCACTTGAAACAAAAAGTTTTCAGAAATGGTATTTTTTTCTAGAAAATATTTTAAAATGTCATCAAAACAATTAATTCCAGAAGGATTATGCCAAGTAGGGGTGTATCTTATCAAATAAATTAACTTTGGTATTGCTGAGCAGTTTTTAAAAAAAAAAAATTACCATCACGCGTTTGTGATGGTAATTTCAACAGGCGAGATAAGTTCCAAACTGTTTGATGTTTTTTATAGAATATATAAGAGCACTGTGTGCTAGAAGAGTACCAAGTAGAAACCAATCTAATTTTTCTAAAATTCTAATAATTGAAATTACAAATAATTTTTTGACCTATTTTATCAAAAACAAAGAATTCACATTTCTTAATATTTAAGGGCCGGTTTATTCACCCTTCAGTAAAGTGTTCATTAGCGTTACTGACAGGATTGTCATCTGTAAGTGTATATTCACCTTTCAGTAGTAGCAACCTTTCAGTTTTAGGTTACTGGAATGGGAAGATTATAATCTCAAATTTGAAGAAAAAATAGCAATTTTTTAAAAGTATTCTCTTTGTTTTTCAATTTTATAAGTTAAAATAGATATTATTATTAATGCCATGTATATAATCCTCGATGTCTTAGTTCAGTTGGTTTAATTTAAATATTATTGGGGTGATCTGGAGTTTTTCCTTCCAGGGTATACTTACTGGAACTTTTGCAACACCACCGGCTTTAAATTTTTCAGACATTCCTTCGTAATATTTTTGTTTTTTTAATCCATCATATTTAATTTTTAGCATTACAAATTTTTGATTCCCCGAAATAAGCGCCCAAAATTTTATTAGTTTTTTATAATCTTTCACTTCGGGAACTTTCAGACTCCTAATGTTGAGATGAGACTTTTTAGTATTACAAAAATATTTAAAACGAAAATCGAATGCTTAAATCTTGAATTTAACCATGTTCTATTAAGTATTTAAAAAAAAAATCATTTATCATTAAAATGGAAAAGTGCCGAATATTTTAGATATACGATATACTCTTTTTGTTTGGTTTGCCCAATAAAGATAAGAAGACTTTCGTAAATCAAAAAAGGGAAATTATAAAAAAATTAATCGCTAATCGCTTAGTACATTCACCAAAATATTTTATAGGCAGAATTTATTTTTTACTCATACGTCATAAATGCAATAAAATTTTTAAAAATAGAACAAAATAGAAGTGCAAAAAACGCCAAAAATCCGAAAAAATATTGTCTGACAGATAAAATAGAATGAATATACCCATTTTTTTACAGGAGACCTGTAACTTTACTGCACAAGTAACTAACAGACACTTTACTGGACAGATGAATAAATGGGCGCTAATTCTAATAAAATTATATTAGAAGCAGAAAATATTTTTTTAAATTTTTAATGACTTTATTCTTGTTTTAATGATTGTAGTCTATGAAATTATTATAAGTCGCATTTAAGAAGATGATAAGAAGTAGTAATATAATGTAGGAGATCTTTACAAACGTAGTTAAATTAATCCTGTGAATTAATCCTCGTTTTGAAGGAAAAATAACATAATATGGAGATTAAGTATTTTGCATATACATGTCATTATATCTAAATTTATCTTGAAAAGTATGGTTTAGATGCCAGATGCTCTAGGGGCTACCAAAACTACCTCCCATGACATAAGTGGAATGTGTTACATAAAGTCCTACTTAAACTACTTGAGAAGAGTGGTGTAAAAATCTAAATAACTACATTAATTGGTTAAAATAGTAGTAGTACACTAAGGTAGTTAAAAAATAAATTGACAGGGTAACATAAATAACATTTACAAGAATACATAAAATCATAAAATGTACAAGAAAACATAGTAGGTATATTATTGTAAAAAGTATGATAATTCCGGGAGGATAATCGCGTTACATGAAAATCTAGTTCAGGATTTTGGTCGTCCAGGTTATTGCTTATTATTTTATACATATAAGTTTGGATATACAGTGGAGATCAAATAATTGAGCAATAGCTTAACTTAGTGCATATGTAAGCATTGAAAAGAACATTTATAGTATCAGGTGATTTGAAGTTTCTTTAGTTCCGTATTATCTGTTGATTTGAAAATTAAAATTTGGGTTACTGTTGAACGTGACCCTTAGATCTTTATAGTGGGTGGATCATTATTAAGATCTACGATATTTATTTTGTTAGAATAGGTTAGTACATAACACTTTTTTTTAAGAGCTAGTCCATTTTCATAACACTACTTATTAAATTTATGCAAATTATTTTGTAGAACCATGAACCATATGATCAGCAATGAATTCTTCGAAACAATTTTAAATCATCTTCATCAGAAAAAATCTTACAAGCAACGTTGATGCATAACAAAATTAGAACAAGTCACAAATTTGAACCTTGTGGTACACAGTAATGAACTGGAAAATCTACAGATTGTACATCATTGTATTCAGCTATTTGATTCCATTGACTTATATTCGACCCAGAATTATCTAGAAAATTGAATCTTAATAATTTGATGAAAAGTTTGCTGTGTTGAATTTTATCAAAGGTCTTCATTAAATCTGTGTATATTACATCAAGTTGTTGCTGTTCCTCTAAAGCCTTTGATATTTCCTGTGTAATATTTAATAAGTTCCTATTGGTTGAATATATCATTACAGTTATAATTGTCTCAAAAACTTTGGAGAAGTTGCTCGGTATTGCAATTGGTGTATCGTATTTAATATGATCTTTTTCAGCTGATTTATACACTGGACAAATCCTTGTCTTTTTCCAGGATTTTGGAAACACACAAGAAGATAGAATATTGTAAATGTATGTTAATGGGTTGGCAAATATAAACGCCCAATATTTAGCAGAAATTATGGGATTAAGTCAACTCCAGCTGTGAGCTTGCTACTGAGTTTCTTTAGGTGAATTTCTACCTCTACCAAGTGAAATTAATTCTTGAAATTCGTAGTTGACAGTTGATACATATAATTATCAGAAACTTTGGAAAAGTAATTGGCAAAGCTGTTATACAATATCTAGAGTAACAGTGTAAATTGTTTCCTCATATTTCATTACACCAGGAATAATTGTGGTGTGCTTCATGGAATTCATTGTATTTTTCTTGTTTAAGCAAGGGTTTTCATGAATTTTGGGCACGAATACCGCTGGTAAGATTTTTTAAAATTGTGCAGTAAAATCATCTAACGTTTTTAATTTAGAAGATCGGTTTTGATTAAAGTGTAAGCTTCTCGGATAAGGTTAATGAATTTATAAGAAGCTTTGTGAGTTTGTTAAACTTGAGTTAATTTGGTAAGGTAATTGCTGAAAATGCGTATAAGTAGGTAGATATTCAAAGTAATTGAAATGTAAATTTAATGAGCCATTAATGCTAAAATAATTGGAGTGGTTCTCCGATTCCTGAGAAAAAGTGAAGAATGTGGTTGATTCTGTGGTAAAAAAAGAAATGATGTAATTAATTTGGGTAATGTGTGCGTAGTAATTCGTGGTAATTGCATAAATGTAAGTGATAGAGGCTTGTAATTTTCCGGCGAGGTAAACTGGTAGTTCTCCTTAAGCGAACAAGTAGTGTAATAAGTAATAATAAGTAAACATTATCAATCTTTGTCAGTGCCGTGTGCGAACCAGGTCAGATGGGTTCACTACTGGCTCATGGGAGAAAAGAGAATGAAAGGGAAAAAGGTCAGGCCCATGGGTGTAGAGGTCACCTTCGCTCAATCATATCTAACCGCGCATTACAACGAAATTCACGATCAATATCGAGCACTCGATCCGAAACAATGGCCGCTCGACAAAAACGGTTTGTGGTTGTGTCGGTTGTGTGAAATGGTCAGAGAATCAGAATCACATGGGTATGATGATGTAAAAAGGCAGCGTGAAATGTCTTTTAAAATGCGCGCCCCGCCCCTTAATCTAGAGGCATCATTTAACATAAAAATGCGGGACAATGCGAAGAAGTCACTTAAACTAAAATATACGTCGAAAACATTTAAAATAACTACCTGCCACCTATTGTTATGTTAAGGAAAAAGATGACCGCCGCGCACTTTTTGTCCCAGGACGGCGGCTACCGAAACTTTTGAAATGTGTCAAAAACAACTTAAAAATCCTCGCGCTCCCATCGATCCCATGGCCAGAACTAATCTTTAACAGGGCCCCTGTTGTCCACCCCACGTCAATCCACAATGGAAATGTATCCAATTATGATGAAAGAGGAAAAAAGAAATTGCTTCTTTCGAAACGAAATCATTTTGCCGCTTTAAAATAAATTGAACGCAGTTAATTAACATTACGGTTGCCTAAGTAGGCTCTAATTACCATGTGGGTGGGGCCTTGGCGTAACTATCTTTACAAAAACGCGTCCATTATCCCTTTCAATCCTCTCACAAACAACGCATTTAACACGTCCGGAATTATTTTTCAACTCTTCCTTACATTTTTTTCTTCTTAACGATTGCTCTTTCATTTTTATCCTATTCACCTTTAATGAGAAAATTAACTAGTAATGCAATTTAAAATTCATTTTTTTCTTCCAAAAATTTGCATAAAACCATTTATTATATTTAATCCAATAAAAAACGCATCATACTTAAAGTCAGGAATTTCAATCCTACACCAAGCCCAGCTTACATAATGGATTAGCACTATAATTATAGTTAAAATCTTAGTTTAGTCTATGATAATTAATTTCTTTTACTATAAGTTTTTTAAATATCAAATGGAAATGGAAATCCAAACCAGTAATATATTTACCTAACCTAACCTTCACTTTATAAGCATTTAATTAAACTAACTTTTTGGGATAGTTTTTTGATCTATGTAAAAAATATAATACAAAAAACAGAAGATTTTAAAATTTTTCAAAAGTTTCAATGGCGTTCTATAAAACCTTTGTTTTTTGCTTTTACACACAAAGAAATGGTAATATCAATACCTTAAAATAATGTGGTATTTTGTTGTTGTAAAAAAAGAAATTTTAAAAAGCTCTTGTACCAAATAATATAGTCCCGTTCGTGGTTCACCATACGTCAAGGTTAGAAAGTAGAGCAAATTTTATCACGAAAAAACCAAAAAAGTAGGGGTGTATCTTTTATGGTTTGAAAGTTACAAGGGTTTGAATTTGGCATCACCCGTTTTTGCCAGAAATCAGTAAATGATGAATAGCTGTTTAAATACTTAGTAAAAAGATTTTAAAAAAATATAATTTTAAAGTATCCTCTTTCCATTGGTAACAATGATAAAACACAAATCGTTTATCAAGTATTAAAAAGAAATCGAAAAGAAAAAAAAATCCAGAAAACAATGTTTTTTTAGCAGTCTTTGAAGATTTTCTCCAAGATATGACCAATTAAGGGCGTGGTTTTTTTAATTTTCTAAAAATTCGTTAAATTCTCTAGAAATTATGAAAAATTTTGGAACTCTAACTCTTTTTTTTTTCACTCACTAGAGCCTTCTAAACTTACTCCTATGAGAATTGATTCTAAGCATAGTTACTTACAATTGAGGTGCGCCTTCATTTTTGTTATTGTTTAATAATACAACTATTTCAGAAGCCATCAAAATTTAACTTTTGCTTATAAATGATTATTAAGCAACTATTGATCATTTACTGATTTCTGGCAAAAAACGGGCGATGCCAAATTCAAACCCCTGTAACTTTCAAACCATAAAAGATGGACCCCAACTTTTTTGGTTTTTTTTTGATAAAATTTGCTCTACTTTCTAATCTTGACGTTTGGTGAACCACGCTCCCGGTATAACAGAAAGGTTGAATTTGTTTCTAGTTTTTTGAGTATCATCAATGACACTGATGTTTATTTTAATTTTTTCGTGATGTTGAAAACTAAAAGAACATTTATGTCTTTGTGCCTTAAAATAGTGAGTGAGTTAATAAACAAAAAAATATTATAAGTCACTTTGTATGTAATAATAATAATTTTTAAATATTTATACATCATTAGTACCTAGGTATTTTGGAACTTTGAAAGTAACCGACATTGAGATAACTAATATAGTTATTACACTACAGTATATGATTACACACAATAAAAAATAATTGCGGAGAATAAAATTAAAGTCCTGCCAATAAAGGTGATTATAACACATCAAAATGAAGCCGCCGTGCACACACAAAAATGCCCTTGTAAATTTTTCGAATTTACAAACTGCTGCATTATAAGGCAATAAAAAGAAAAATCAACAAAACTATTCTTAAATGGTCGATTCTTTTTTATGGGAACACTTGTAAACAAGTGCCGAAAATTTGAGCAAGTCATCGGTCGAAAACTGAAAACAAAAAAGGAACGGTGAAACAACGCGAAGCGTTTCGTTTTAACACTAAACAATGGCCGTCTTGATCTATGAATGGGCACATTTCTGAAACAGTGTGATGTCAGTCGAGTCCATTACCGGCTCATTGTGGCTGGACCTCTAAATGGCTGCCATTGTTATCGATTTAGACTCATATTTGATTACGTGATTACCCTGGCAGGTGTTCGGATTCCGATCATTCTGCTCGTGATTGATTACAATTTTGTTTGGCTGAACGCGAGTCCGCATTGTGTCCGAGGAAAGGTGTTAACGCTGTTGATATCATTAATTTCCACGGCATTTCTTATGCTAATTCATGGAGTTTGTATGCAAATGGCATTTTTTGTTCGCTCTACGATGGATTTGGTTTGTACTTGAAGAGTTATAGCTACTTAAATATTTTGACTAACACCACTTCGGCACTTTACATACATTAGACATAAAACTTTCACTTATCAAAGAAATATTTTCACAAAAACAGTACTGGTTATGATTTCACAAATAAGTTTATATCGACAATAAAATTCTTTTGATGAACAATGGAGGGTTATTTCGCTCTAAAAAAGTCTTCCTGGCCTAAAACCAAGATGACCATACCATATTCCCTGTGGTGACCACAAAGAAGGGCATATGACAGAAGCGCAGAAGAAACCATTACGGAAAAATACGCATATTACAGTGCTATATTATCTACAGTCCATTTCACAGACAAAGACGATTACCTTTTCATCGACAACCCTTTCATCGTCAACTCTTTCATCGAAACTACCCATAGATACTACTTTTCGATCGACAGAGACGTTCTATCACATTACTGCGTTTTCAACAATAGACTATTTCTTGTACAAGAAAGTTTCATCGATATTAACTCTTCATTAACAACACTTTCATCGACAATGACGTTTCATCGACAGATCATTCACCTATACCACTTTTTTATCAACACCCATCCTAGCTAATAATATTTAGACGGCCTACGTTTGACCGATTACAAGCCACCTGTTCTAACATCAGTGGACCATCCTCAGGAAATACTAAAGATCAAACAGTTTGCCATATGCCACCGTATTTCTGCACAGCAGTCAATATCTCATGGGTCTACCACAACGATAATATTACGTTGAGGTACACGTTCATACTGAGTCTTGGACAAAATGATTTTTTCTAAATTCTAATATAATAAAATTGGCAATCGGCCGATGATGAGTGACGTTACATAGACATTACCATTTCATCGATAACCATTTCATAGACACTTTGAAAAAGATCTTTCATCGACAATAGTTTTTCATCGACAAAACATTCCATTGCCAATACCATTTTTTCGACAATATCGTTTTATCGGGTCTTCTCATCGCCATGAAAGTTTCTTCGATACAGACGTTACCTTCTCATTGACAATAATTTCATGGACACTGTCTTTTCATCGATAGATAATTTTCTTCTACAATAACGTTTCATCGACATTACCTCTTCATCGACAACTCTCTTATAGATACATAGACACATACTCTATCTAGCAATATTAACTTAAAAAATATCTAACGAGTCAACTCTAAACCGACATCAACTCGATATGGTAACAAACTTCCCCCTCTGATTAGAGTGGACCTTCATCGAGAAAAGTAAATAGTCAGCGTTTTTCCGTATATTTACCGTTTACCTTTGCGATTTTACTTAAAAACAATGCATTCAATTACTCTTTCTATAATTGTTATGGTACACCTGCATACTGAATCTCGTGAACAAAATGAATTTGTCTAAATTCTAAAATAATAAAATCGGCAATTGACCCATGATGAGTGCTCACTGGGACGTTTCATTGACATTACCTTTTCATAGATAACCATTTCATGGGCACTACCATTTTTTTGAAAAGGACGTTTCATCGGTAAACCATTTCTTCGACAATCTCATCGCTATCGACATTTTTTTTAACGGCATAATGGTTTCATTGATAATAATTTGTCATCAACAAACCATTTCATTGACAATACTATTTTCTCGTTTTATCGACATGAAAGATTAATCAACACAAAAATCTTTTTAATGAAATGGTTTTTCGATGTAAATGTAGTGTCAATAAAACATCCATGCCTAGAAAAAGGTTTCTTGATGGAAAAGTTGTGTCGATGAAATAGTGTAGGTATCGATGAAACATTTAGGTTTGTTCCGACAAAGTAATAAACAGTACATTGATGGTCACAGGCATGCGCAATAGATAAAATGCGTTCCAACAAAGATGTGATCATACGTAGGACGATCGGATTTAGTGTTCCAACCAAACTTTGGGACCGTCATTTCGGTACTCGCTCGAGAGCTTGAAGTGGTTGGATTGACCTGCGCATTTCGTTTCGCTCTTCATCAGTTAATCTTTGTTGTTTACGTTTGATGTGAGGTTATTTCGTTATTTGTAATTAAAAAGTTGTGAATTACGAATTAAAAAAATTGAAAATGATGGAAGATGAAGGAAATCATAAACTGATGAAACTCTAGAACTTTATAAAAGAAAAATTAATTACATTTGTATTAATGAAATTCATTACTAAATGCTAGGGACGTGTGCGGATCAATGGACCAAGCACAAAGCTGCAGTAGTGCCAACCAAATTAAGCAATGAGCAATGGATTATGGGTTATTTCAACCACAGAAAAAAATTTACATAAAAGATATCAAGAAATGTCAAAAATATGAAAAATAACCTCCAAAAATTTGCATAAAAGCTCCGTAAAATATTAAAAGAAAGTCGTGGAAAAAGTATAGTACAGGTAAACGTCGTTCTATGCCGGGGTTCCGTTCCGAGCAGTGGCGTAGCGTCAACTTTCGCCAAGCTCATTTACGGTTTCGTGATGGTACAAAAATTCGGTGTCGGAACGAACCTATTAATTTCAATGAAACGTCCTTGTCGATCAAGATAGCACGTTAAAAAAAGCGCACACACAAAAAACGCTTATAGAATACACAACATGCACCACATGAATGTCCGGAAATTAATAAATAATCATGCAATTTTGATGTAAAAATAATCTCGAAAGGCACATTTTTTATAGCTACTGGGAAGAAACTTCCTTTTTGTAAGGAAACAGATTTTTTCCATTGTCCATTGGAGATTTTTATTTTTTTTTGTGTCATACAAAAATATTGTGGCCAGAAATTTTCGTAAATTTTGAACAAAATATTTATCAAGGGTTAATAGATTCGTCATATTTTTTTGCATCTTAGATGTTATGATAGTAATTCTACAGAGCGTCCAAATTTTACCTTCCAATTTAAGTAATGGCCATCATTTATACCAACCTCCATTGACACTCGTCCTATTGTGAAAGATGCCAAGTAAAAACTTTACGATTTATTTTGGCTTGGTCATCTTGAAGCAATTGTCCATCGAGGAACGCATATTTATTATGAAAACTGAATACCAAAATGTTAGTAATGCTTCTAATGTGAATGGAAATAGTTGTCTAGTCTAGAACATGTGGTTTCAACAGGACGGTTCTATTTTCCACATAACAGATGAAATACTGAATCTTTTAACAGAGGGATAATTTTTCGTATAACTGACGTTAATTGACATCTAGGTCATGCGATCTCACATTCCTAGATTATTTGGGCCCATTTGAAGTTTAAGCTAATAATCTCAAAAAATTGAACAGATTCGAGCTATTCAAGCAATTGAAAATATCTGCGAAAATATCGAAAATTTTGACAAAAGAATGTTGATATCTATACTTTAACTCAAAATAATAAATACATAATATTTAAAGTGTTTTCTATGTTTTATTATTAAATTAAATCAGAAAGTCAAATTTGGACGTTCAATAGAATCCATAAGTGTCAACAAAACCTACAAAATATCTAGATAAGATTCGCTACATTCTACCAAATAAAATTCCTCTTATTTTATAACAGATAAATCGCACAAAAGCAAGGTGACAAAAGGCTCTGCATCCAACAGCAGTGAATTCGAAGGAATATCCGTGATTCACTCTCCCCAAATTGCTTTTGTAAATTCTAAAAAATATGCTTTAAATATGAAATATCCAGAAAGAAAATTATTATTTATATCCTATAAAAGGCACAAAGTACATATCCAAAATTGTTTGAATGTAGGCAGATGAATTAAAGAAGAATAATACTTTTGAAGACTTGTGGGACATCTGCTCTTTTTAAATTTAATTTTCTACCATCCAACACGTTCATGGTAAAATCTTTCCAAATTATATTGTAGAACTTACAAAAACAAAAACTAAACTTTAGTTTATATGTATAGCAAAAAAATATAATACATTCCAAAAGTAGTAACGTAATAGTAAAACAATTACAAAATCACAGTTCTATTTAAAGAAGGTTCTAGATGTTAAAAGTCTTGCCCTTATTTAATTCATTTGTGTCATCCGCTAAATAGTAACCTTATGCCAAACAAGAACCAATATAATTTTCTAGTTTAAACAGGTTTAATGGTGGCACAACAGAATTTTAAAGAAACCTGGGGGTTATTCTTGAATCACACAATATCGTATACGAAGTGACAAATCCTTATTTTTACATTTGATTGGCAATGATGATAGAAGTCCTATACGACATGGTGTCGAGTAGTTCGAGAATATGTACCTACAGTTGCCACACAATATTGATCAATAGAGAATATCGTAATGGACTCAATTATTTCTTTCGCATTCACTGGTTGCAACTGGAATAGTTGCTCCAGCATTCATATTTTATAACCAGAACAACCTTTTTAATAATTTCAGTAACCTGAACGATACTTTTCAGAGTTTCACGAACCGGAACAGCGTTCCGGTTAACTCCGGTGGTTTTCAAGTCTTGAGTAGAGGATTTTGGCAGTAGTTTTTCGTATTCCAGATGAATAGAGTGAATGTGATAAATAAATAGTGTCATTTTTTAAATGAAAAATTATGTAAGTAATATTGATTTTCTTAATTTACTAAAGTACACATCTGATTATAAAAGCGGGGAAATTTGATATTTAATTAAATTAAACGCCCATTAAAGACAGAAATTCATCTGGAAAGACCAGCGCGTTTAATCATCGTTCGATGATTTTGATAGATTAATGATATCCGAGGCGAGTTCGGCTTGTTCTCTCGCATTCGTAGCAGATTAAACGCCCTTACAAAGGCGCCTGCACAATAACAACAAATTTATAGCCCGATCCTTGCAGCTAATTATAAACAACACAAATAAAGAATCGTGCTTACATTAATAAGTCGGTAAATAATTAAAAACGGCATCAAAATGAATTTTCTGCATTTCTGACGCACTTGCATATTAATGCGCATAATCGGGCAGCGTGTGTGGCTATGTTTTATGTCCATCTTGCGTGCCATGATTTAGTGAGCGAAGCTCGCTTGTTTCTCCCACGCACACATCTTCACTCTTTATTTATTGCCGACTTTGCCCGTTTTAAAATTGTCAAGTCGGGTGTGCACACCGCCGCATCATGGGAAGACTTGATAGTTACCTTTTGTTTTTACATAATCTCCACTCGACGATCAGAGAATTATTCACAAGCAAAATTTCCCTGCAAACACAAGAAACCTATTAATGAGGTATCAAGTGACAAACCAATTCAAAAAATTTATATGGCAGATATGGACTCTACCACTCCTGGGTGGTGCCTGCACTCTGCTACTGTACCGCTTATCTAATGGCGTCTGGAGATTTGCAGACCGATTGGGAGTGACCGCAAAAATTTATTGACTGGAACCTAGAGTGGTGTCCCATAAATTGTGAGCCCTTTTAAACGGAAGCAGCTTAAATCACGAAAATCTACGACGTGAAAAGCTTTAACGAAAGTCTTCATTTCAATACTTTATGTACGTGTAAATCAGATTTTATCTCTTGATTGTTGGTGATTGAAAGTTGGCCACCCGTTAGTCTGGGTGGAAATTGAAGGTTCAATTTTGGGGGTCCTTGCAAGACGACGAAACAACATAGTTACGTAAAAAAGGACGAACGATACAATCAGCTGAAAAATCTTGAAACGTCTTCTTTAATTTATCGGCAATGTTGTCGCGACAGACGACTAATTGGGTACCGATTACAGGTGAGAATTATTGCTCGGATGAGCAGGTGCCTTTTTATTGTTGTTATTCGAAGGAAAAATCTCGCATCGATCGATCGATCAATTTTTTTCTTCGATAGCTTCAAGACGTGCGTGTAGAATTGACGGCGAAACATTAATAATGAAAGCACAATGGGCGTCTGTAGTTTACACGGCGAATTAAATCGAAACACACGCTGAGATCACGAAGAAGTAAACCACTAATAGCCTAACCACTAATTTGGATATAGAGAATAGAGAAAAAAGTGTCAACCACTGAAATCATCAATAAATTAACAACCGTAGAATGTAGAATGTTAATCTTAAGCAATTAGTAACCGTAAAATAACACATTTCTTTATCCATTTCTAATTCTTTATAACCCTGTAAGATAAAGTCAATAAGGATGGACCCACCACAAGTGCGACACCTTTCGAGGACCTGTGGCTTATCTGATCGGTTCTGACCGTAAATATTGGCGTCCTCCGCGCTTTTTTCCGAAAGCAGCCGCTTTTAAATAAACAAGGGTGGACGTGAGGTGCGGGTTTCGTGAAAACAAAGAGCGGTGGACGGTTTTTGTAATTCGAGACCATTATTTCGACCTCTGAACCCAAGGGCATCTTGTGCGCTTCTACCTCCTTATTACGTGCGCGATGATATCATTATGAAGTGGAATTTTATGGAAATTCAAATAACCACAACATTTTACTACACCCCATTACTTACCAGCAACAAGTGGGAGCCTTTTAGTAGTTTCACAATAAATCCCGCTCACATTTGAAGACATGGATGGAAAATATATTTTTGGGTATTCCCAATCAACTAACTTCAGTATATGCTTCGTTACGCTCCATGTTTTTAAGCTCAGAGCATGTTTGCCTTCAGTGTCATCACTTTCAGCATTTTGACACGTTCGATAACTTCGTTGGTCACATAGCGAAGAGCATCAACAATGGCACGCAGCACCTTATTTTGAAATCTCTGCAGAATGTTGGAGCTGCTGGCACTACACTCTAAACTTGAATTCCATAAGTCCAAATTAGTTTTAAAATGACTTTGTAAAGCAGTACCTTGTTACCCATAAAAATCTGTATTGTTTCCATATATCCAACTTTATTAAAGAATGCGTTACATGTTTCGGGTGTTAACCCATCATCATGTAATCGTTGTAAGTTCTATCAAATCGTATAAGAGTTATCGTCCCATTAAACTTCCTATGCACTATTTACAGATGTGGCATTTTAGGAGAAAATTTAGCAGCTACCAACTCTCTTTTCAATACGTAAAATTGTATGACAATAAGCCAAATGTTTTAAGTAGTTGGCTTTTAGCTTCCTCTGGCTCCCTGTATAAGAAAATTTTTGTCTAAACTGGATTATTCTGTATAACATTAAAGTTTCGATTTAAGGACTTTTCCAAAATTGCAAATTAATAACAAGTAGATCAGACTGCAAAGCCAACAAAACAAACCAGCAAGTTCCTGACTTCAAAAGAAATTAAATTGATTGATTAAATTGATCAAAGCTTCGTCCAGGATAATAGAATGGTCTGAGTTTACCTAAGAAACAACTGCCACTTTATCCTAATTCTATTACGGTACACCAATAACGATTACCTGATGATGGTTTAACACCCGAAACATGTAGCATATACTTTAATAAAGTTGGACATATGGAATAACCACATGTTTTATTGGTAATTATTTATCCAAATCAGCGAACACCATCTAATTACTTCAGTATCTTGTTGTCTAAGGACATCTGTGATTTTCGAGCCAGTACATTTGATTTTTCATCACTGTCGCTGAATACAGCCTATCATGTTTAAGCCATGTGAGCGTAGTATCCAGGTGAATCCCTAATAGGTACTTCGAAATAGTTAGCCTGCTTTAGTTCACAGTTGTTAATTTTAACTGGCGGTCATGTTCATCTACACAATGTGAATGTGACATGAGTGGATTTGCTTTCATTGTCATTGATTCGCCATTTCTATAATCAGTACCGGATTTGATTAAGATTGATTTCTAGCTTTTTCGAAGCTGATATTGGAGTTGGTATCATCAGCAAATGTTGCCACCATAGTGACTGAAGTTTTTGGTCAATGATTTGGATTCACCATATTGGATAGGGTTGAGATATGAGTAATGATTTTTCCGTTTTACAGGAAAATGTCTATCAGCAAGGTACGATTTAATTAGTTGTAAATGAGGCAGTGAGGGTATGGTAAATATTCCTTTAGTTTGTAGTACAAGCCCTTGTACCAAATTTCGTCGAATTCATTGCATTGTATATGTTACAGTGAAAGTAGAAAATGTTTAAAATCACTTGTGAGTGTAAACATTCACTGAGGAAATCAGTGAAAGTATAAAATAAACCATTTAAAATATTTAGATTTAACTATTACTGGAGAATGTGAACTTTCACTAGGAATTGTGAACATTCAGTTTGAAGTAATACTGAATATGGCCAATAAAAAATACAAGTACAAAATGAAGTTTAGCTGCCCTGACTTTGGCTGTGTTATGGGTTACCAACCACTATTTAATATTTTTAATTCTGGCCATAAAACTGTTATATTGTTAATAATTTTATTAACAAACTCCCTTCCATTATTAGATTGAATGACTGACGGTGCACCAATTAAAGTAAAAATATCAACAAGGTCAAACACACAAAATTTTGTTAAATGGTCCTGATACACCATGATAAATTTAAAGTCACCATCAGGGTGCGATTGAAAGTCATTTTTCGAATGATGCGTTCACGGTTCACGCCCTCCATGCCCAATAGAAACATGTACTTTTTTAATACATCATAAAGTTCACTATCATGTACAAATATATTATTTCAGATCCTTCTTTTAATGCCACAATAAGTTTTCTTATTCTATCTACTTCCAATACATCAAACATTTTTAAAATATTGAAATCATCAGATCCCTTCTTCAATTTAAATTATGCACTTAAAACACTTTTTTAATTACATCATTATACTTGTTTTCAGACAATTTTAGCAAAGCCCTATCCTCTTTAATTTTTTTATTAAATCTTCTAATATGACTGTGAACTTGAAATGGTTTTTTTTTTAAGTTAGGAATGTCTAAATTGTAAGTAGTTTTTTGCTTTACTTTCACTAACCAAATTCAGTGATTGTTTACATTCAATAGTATAAGTGATTTAAACATGATTTTTTCCACTTCCACTGACTATTTAGTGAATGTTTCACTAGTGATTGTTAATAATCACTGATTATCCATTCCATTATTAGATTGAAGGACTGACGGTGCACCAATTAAAGTAAAAATATCAACAAGGTCAATCACACAAAATTTTGTTAAATGGTCCTGATACACCATGATAAATTTAAAGTCACCATCAGGGTGCGATTGAAAGTCAATTCTCGAATCATGCATTCACGATTCACCCCCTCCATGCCCGACAGAAACATGTACTTTTTTTAATACATCATAAAGTTCACTATCATGTACAAATATATTATTTCAGATCCTTCTTTTAATGGCACAATAAGTTTTCTTATTCTATCTACTTCCAATACATCAAACATTTTTAAAATATTGAAATCGTAAGATCCCTTCTTTAATTTAAATTATGCACTTAAAACACTTTTTTAATTACATCATTATACTTGTTTTCAGACAATTTTAGCAAGGCCCTATCCTCTTTAATTTTTTTATTAAATCTTCTAATATGACTGTGAACTTGAAATGGTTTTTTTTAAGTTAGGAATGTCTAAATTGTAAGTAGTTTTTTGCTTTTTATCCACTTTCACTGTAATATATATAAATTTTATGTGTCTAAAACATTTGGTGAATAATTCTTTGGTGATTAGGTCAAAGCCAGGAGCTTTCTTTATGTTGATTTCTTCAGGAATTGTTTTTCTGGCTTCATTCTCTTTTATCTTCCGTATGGGCATCTCCATATGGAAATGGGCTTCTACGTAGTGGCTTATTTCTTCATCTTCAGTCGTGGCTTCTCAGTTAAAGAGTTCGAAAACTTTTTGCAAGTGTTTGGAGAATACCTCTATTTTTTCCTGTCATTTCTTGTCCATTGATTCTTTTCATCTCTGATTGGTGGATCGGTTTGTTGCACCCTTTTTAGTTTTTTGTTGCCTTCCATAAAGAATAGTTTGTTAGTTCGGTTGGGGTCGCAAACAAAAGGGGATTTTAACAAGTATAATGCTTCTTTGGGTAACTAAATGAGCTTATTTTTCGATCATTCTCTCTTTCTTGTAATTATAGGATCAGAACTTAATAAAAACCAATTCAGAATATCTCTATTCGACTCTTCTATATTGTATTTTTTCGAATTGGGATCCCGGTATCTTTTAAAATCTTCGTTCCGTGCTTCTTGGATCTCCTCTGTTAAATTGCCAATACAAATTGTAGATTCTCTGATGTTACTAGTCTTTATATAATGTCACCTATATTAATAAAGGCTTTTGATGTTGCTCCACGTAAGAAACATTTTTGTGTTGATTTAGTCACTGTCGCGTTATACACCATTCCATCAACCATTGAAAAAATTAGCTCGTATCTGTCTTTAAGGGTTAAAACACTATTTTCAAGTAATTTTATCTTTTTATCTACCCCAGCTTTTTCAGTCCCAGAAGCTAAAGTTGACTCCTTTATAAATTCAATTCTTAAAGGCCTGCAATATCTTGTAGACCAGGATGGGGATTTTGCCAAATAATTTTTGTACAAAAAATTAGGAGATGAATAACGATATACGTAAAAAGCACTATGTCCAGAACTACCATCTAAACCCCATTTTGAGTACAAAATTAGTTCTTATAGTTCAATCTTAGAAATTGAGTTTTTAACACTTTGTTTAACATGAATAAGTCTATCAACAGTGTGGTCAAATATTGCTTGTAAACCAACTTCTGCAAAAGTAGAATTAATCTTTATGTGTTCTGAATTTTGATACCATTCTCTTGCTTTTTGAATAATTTTGTAAGCTGGGTGGGCCTAGATAATTTAGCATCCACCATCATCCCTAGAGCTTCTTCAGCTGCCAACATTTATAATTTTGTTTCAAGAGGCTTTCTAATATGGATTTTTATATTTGCTTGCATAGGTTGGACTTGATCTAATTTCTTGCACTACTTTCGATGCCTCAAGTTTTTCTGCAGCTCTTAGGAATAACTTAACACAGAAAGAGGTGTAGATTTTCTTAAATCACTTGTTTTCTTCTATTCCAGAAGCCATTATCCAGCGAGAATTTTATTCAATTCCTTAAGACTCATCTGGTCTTGAGACAGTGTTCTCTTTTTAGCTTCATCTTTCAAAAAAATCAAATATATCTTCAATATTGCTTTGTTCAGAGTTCAGAGTCTCTTAGTTTATCCAAGAGTTCTTTTCGTGCCATACTCATATATTTCGAATTTGTTCCTGGTAAGAAAATTCAGATTAAAAAATATTAAACAAAGTCTTAAGTCTTATTTGTAAAGTTCATACAGGGAGGGCCAACGAAAACGAAACAGACGAGTTTTGAAATAGTTAATAAAAAAATAAAAAAATGCTCGGACAGGTCAACTTTAGTTTCGAGGGGGACATATTTTGCAATAGAGCTGATTCAAAAATCCAGTCATCCCTGCGCCCTATGGACACAACCCCTTAAATTTTAATAGGGATGGTGGGGTAAGTAATACCTCGTTGGAAAGATATTTTTATCCAGTGTAACATACAAAAAAAAAAGTTAAATCGATCAATTCGTTTTAAAGATATTCAAAATTTAGTAAGTAGAGATTTCATGCCTTTTAAAATTGTGCCATGAACACCACACCTTCAATTTTAAGTGTTTTGATAAGGTAAGTAATACTGTTTCGAGAGGGACATACTTTGCAATAGAGTTGATTCAAAAATCCATTCATCCCTCGCCCTTTGGACACAACCCCTAATATTTTAATAGGGATGGTAGGGTAAGTAATACCTCGTTGGAAAGACCTTTTTACCCAGAGTAACATACAAAAAAAAAGTTAAATCGATCGATTAGTTTTAAAGATATTCAAAATTTAGCAAGTAGAGTTTTCATACCTTTTAAAATTGTGCTATGAACACCACGCCTTCAATTTTAAGTCTTTTGATAGGGTAAGTAATACCTCCTTGGAAAGTTCTTTTTACCACAAGTAACATACAAAAAAAGAGATCGCGGCGGCCACTCCAAAGGTCCTCTACGCCCAATCCATTGCCCAGGAAACGTCGTATCCAAGAATTCCCTAACAGGCCGTGTGTAATGAGGAGGGGCTCCGTCTTGTTGGAAAATGAGATGGTCTTCTAAATAACGATCGTTCATTTTCGATAATATCGTCAAGAAATGGATGAACAAAGTTTTGAAGTAGATCCAAGTACATATCCTCTGTTAGATTGCCATCTAGAAAATAACGACCAATAAGAAGGTCTCCAAAAATTCCAACCCACACATTCAATTTTTGAGGAGTTTGAGTGTGAACTGACCAATATCGACAATTATGACGATTAACGGTTGAGTTTAAGAAAAAAGTGCACTCATCAGAAAAACAGATATTATAAAGATAATTTTCATCAGCAATTATCCGTTCCGTCATCACCTCACAAAATTGCAGTCGCCTATCAAAATCATCTTCATTTAACTCATGAATTAAATGAATTTTATAGGGATGATATTTGTGACCTTTCAATATTCGGCGAATGGTTGTTCTGCTGATGTTAGTCACAGTCTCCAGTTGTCTTGTGCTTAAAGTTGGATCTGCGCCAACTTGTCCCAAAACACCTATTTCAACGACCTCATTTCTTATTGGACGAACATTACCAGGATCGCGTTTCTTATTACCAACAGAACCAGTATTTTTAAATTTTGCAACCAACTCCAGAACGTACTTTCGGTTACAATGTTTGTTTGGATGTTGTTCATTAAATAAATTAGCTGCACGATGAGCATTCTCATCGTTTTTAAAATAAAATGTGATTAATTCAACCCTTTCTGGAATTGTATAAACCATTGCTAGCAGAAGCTTTTACAGAAGTTCACAAAATTTTAAATGTTGATTTCTAATAATTATAACAGAGTAAACACTGTGAATTCCATATATCCAACTTATTTATTTGTTCAAAAATCAGGAAGAAATGCTACATGTTTCGCTGAACTAGTCAGCATCATCAGGCATAATTTGACATTAACGAAACTGTAATTTGGCCACTAACCGCAAAATTTCAGCTTCGTTAACTTTAATATTTGAATCCCATGTTCTACACAAGGGTTATAAGTTGGATACATGTACTTTGAAGAAGTGATAAGAAAAATTTTTCTCCGTCATCCATTAAATTAAAAACATTTAACGTCACAAGTTAAAACAACATTACATTGATAAAATCTTTCTCTATGAGGTTAAAACAACATTTCGCTCATCACGACGTTTTGGTAAAACTTGGAATAAAATTCTTGATAAAATTAGTATGTACAAAATAGGTTTATGAAAGTCAGAAACAGCAATGATATAAATTAAAAATTGAAAAATTATTTTTGTTTTTAATTTTAAATTCCTTTGGAAGCGGTAGAAAACCCAAATTAACTTGTTGGATTGATCTCTAACACAAATTGATCTACTTTTTAATTTTATTCTATTGTAGTAAAATCTCATTTTAACTGTTAGGTAGAAAATTTAATTTAATGGATGACGGAGAAAAATTTTTCTTATCACTTCTTCAAAGTACATGTATCCAACTTATAACCCTTGTGTAGAACATGGGATTCAAATATTAAAGTTAACGAAGCTGAAATTTTGCGGTTAGTGGCCAAATTACAGTTTCGTTAATGTCAAATTATGCCTGATGATGCTGACTAGTTCAGCGAAACATGTAGCATTTCTTCCTGATTTTTGAACAAATAAATAAGTTGGATATATGGAATTCACAGTGTTTACTCTGTTATAAAATCTTATCCAAATTCACCGCAAGTTTTCTACTTCTTCTAATACTTAGTCATAATCAGTTTTAACACGATGAAAATCACCACTAATACAAAATACAACTGATAAAAAGAATCTCAATGTGGTTATAAATCGTTTTATGTTTTGCATTGTTTTGTTCCAGATGTTACAAAATTTTAAACAATTCCTCGAATAAATTTAAATTTGTTTTTTTAAATCTCTCTTTTGTAGAAAATGAAAATAAATTGCGTTTTACATGTTTTTGTGTGTTACTTTGGGTTAAAAGATCTTTCCCAGGAGGTATTACTTACCCTATCAAAACACTTAAAATTGAAGCCGTGGTGTTCATAGCACAATTTTAAAGGCATGAAAACTCTACATGTTAAATTTTGAATATCTTCAAAACGAATCGAAGGATTTAACTTTTTTTTTTGACATGTTACTCTGGGTAAAAAGATCTTTCTAACGAGGTATTACTTACCCCACCATCCCTATTAAATTTTAAGGGGTTGTGTCCAAAGGGCGAGGGATGAATGGATTTTTGAATCAGGTCTATTGCAAAATATGTCCCCCTCGAAACGATATTACTTACTCTATCAAAACACTTAAAATTGAAGGCGTGGTGTTCATAGCACAATTTTAATAGACATGAAATCTCTACTTGCTAAATTTTGAATATCTTTAAAACGAATCGATCGATTTAACTTTTTTTTTTGTATGTTACTCTGAGTAAAAAGATCTTTCTAACAACTTACCCCACCATCCCTATTAAAATTTTAGGGGTTGTGTCCATAGGGCACAGGGGTAAATGGATTTTTGAATCTTTTCTATTGCAAAATATGTCCCCTTCGAAACCAAAGTTGACCTGTCCGAGCGTTTTTTCAAAATTTTTTATTAACTATTTTAAAACTCGTCTGTTTCGTTTTCGTTGGCCCACCCTGTATAAACAGTTCATATAATACCGGAACATAAAAAGTTCCATAATTCAAGAAGAAAAAACCAATTTCCGAGCAAAATGTGCAGGTCAATCAGGATTAATTTAAGTTGATACTGCGGTGATGTGTGGAGTGGGGTGCGAGTGAGTTGCACTCTTGAATTTTAAGTTTAATTATTTTCTCTCCATTTCTGCCCCGACGAACAGGTTAACGAGAAACTAGATTAGTGTAGTTTTATATGACTTCTGCAAGTAAAAAGCAAGGATAATAATTTGGAGAAATTTAGGGTATACCAAAGGTGATAGTTTAAAAATTTTCAAGGCTCCATCCAACAATTATTGTCTTTCAAATGAAGTATTTGCGTGATGTAAACATTAACCGACTGTTTCTTCAGCATTCCTTAACGTTATTAATATATGAATCGGATTTTTTTGATGCCAAATTTTAGGTTTTTGGTTAATGAACCGATTTTGTGCAAATTCCATTGGAATAATTTAAAAAAGCATGTTCCACTTTCTAAAAGATGTTGCTGAAGCATTAGTTTGTTCCAGGACATTTTTTGTTAATTCCATTAAAGATGATCCCAGTAGGTGCATAATTGGATAAGATACAATCGATCCATACTTAAGTAAGGTTAACCATCTATCACAATCGCTAATCTAATAAACGAGTCGCCCCCTGCCTTATGATAAATCGGTGCCAACTCTCACAAATATCATTTCCATAAACAATCGCTCATAGAAAATCCAATCAAGCAACTACACCTGACTACACCATTGTAACCATTGTAACCATTGCAGCAAATAAAGTACGAATCATAAAACGTGCTTTCGTGCGAAATCAAGTCACTTTAGATCTTAGTATATAATCAGCAATCACGTGCAATAAAACCGTATGATATAAATGGTTACAGGAGGCGATAATGAATGTCGATCTTTTGCGTGTAAATCGCGGGTGTTCGGCTTGTTTACACTTGTTGATCGCCGGTTATAATCCACGTCGATATTTTGATCCCCGCCGAGATCAATAAATCGATACATTTTTGTTTGCACCACGAACATGCACAACATTTACGTGCAAAATGTCTCTTACTTAAAAGTTATAGCGGTATAAATAAGACGTCTTGTATAGGACATTAGCAATATTTACGTGCGGTTAATGAGATGCGTTGTCCCGCAAGGGTCCACAATTGTTCCTCGAGCTAGCGCCTATCGAAATTAAAATTTCGAAGATGATTTGTGTGCGCGCATTTAGTTTTTAATGGGGGGCGACTGGAGTTGTAAAAAAGCAATTTGTAGTTTTATTAGGTTTTTTCAACTTTTTTTACGATCTCGCTTGTTATAAAATCAATAGGTAGGTGTGCTATTAAAAACAAAAACAAACACGATCGGTTCGAAAAGTATAAAATGATAATATTTGTGTTAAATTAAATTGGCTGTATAAATTTTTTACCTAAGATTATAAAAAACGTGGTTTTTTAGGATTTTTTTGTTTGGTTGGGTTTATAAGTGAGGAGTTGGTATCGTTGGCGTTGCTCATTTAACGACGTTACGAGACGGTCGGTTCATTAGGGTCGCTATAACAAACGCAACGGGGGGTTGATGTCTTCCACCCTTCCTCTTGATACCGCCACTGATCTTAAGGTGCCATAACATGGTCGTATTACCTTAAATTAACTGCACTGCGAGCATACCTACACGTTTTATGGGAGGCGCTCCGAAAAAATAAAAGGACTAACCGTCTAAATTATAATGAGGGACCACTCTTTGTATACTTTTCCATTTCTTTCAACATATAAATTAAAAATTAAATTTTTCTTATTTTAATTAAATACAATTTTTACAAAATTTTATTATTTTTTTAGTGTTTCTACCGAAGGTTTACTAAATTTATCCAACACTTTGTCTTCCACTTTTTCATTTGGTCATTAAACGCCGATTTAACCGCTCCCTCTTAAATTTTAAGCGCCAGTTGCACCTCCTCCACTTGAAACTTAAGTCCCACTTTAAAAATCTATTACATAAAAAAATTGAATGTTATGGTTTAAGGAGAAGCAGGGTAGGGAATCTCCCATATAAAAAGTTTTTTCCCTAAGTTCGCGAGGAGCCCTACGTGATGGCGCTGCTTTATTAGTTTTTTTGGCAGTTTTTTTTACAAATTCTTACCCCTCTATGCTTCCCCTTAATCAAAAAATATAAAATAAATAAAAATTTGGATAAATAAATCAATTTTTCAAAAGTAAAAAAATCCATCACATTTTTGGAATTGTTTCTTTAATTTTCTTAACTTTGCATAATTTTAAAAAATTATAATTTTTATAGTAAGCTTTGGAAGTAATGTCACCGTCATACTTCTATTTTTAACTTCGTTTTTATTTTTGGGCTTTTCGGTGTGTGTTTTTGTGTTAAAATTTTAAGTATTATGGGCTGATATACAATCAATAGTGAATTTTTACAAAGAATAATTTCTAACTTAGAACTTGAACAAGTGATTTGCAACTGTTGTAAAAATAAAATATTCCAAGTAACTTTGACTCTTCAAACAGCACAAGACCTCAAAATTATTTTATTTTTGAAATATTAAATATTTTGTAAGTATCCATAAAATGTATTCATGTACAGAAACATAAATAAATATTAACCATTTAATTATATTTGTTTCTTTTTGTTCAAATAGCTAAAAGTTAAGGTGTAGAAAAATGTTTACTTTTTATTAAATATTCTAAAGGACAATATTTATTAAAAAGGAAATATTAAATAAATTTTAAAATGATAAGCTTATTTTACAAAATATTAAAATTTTTCCCGCCTATTAAACGTCAAAGTTGCGGGGGAACCCTTTCAGATGGCGCTATTTTTGATGTCCGAAAATTTTGTATCCCAGTTAGCTATCTATTTTATCTATGAGGAGAAGTGGTACAACTAGCCCTTAAATTTAAATAGGTGACACTATTAAAAACTACCGTTTAAAATTTTTAAGCACCTCTTAAACGTGAAAACGGCTTTTATTTTTCTAGGATTTAGTTTCGGTAATTTTTTTTCTCTAAAAGAGAGTTTGTGTTATTCAATGTTTTGTGAACCACATCATGTGAACTCCTCAGCAACCAGTAATGCATCAATGCTTTGGGGGTGTCCACTTGCTGTGCAACTTTAGTTGTATAATTATTAAAGCAAAAACAGAAAAAGTTAGATTGCGTTTGTATAAGATCATAAAATGTTTGTAATTCCAGAAGTTTTGCGAAACCTGTTAATATGTGGCATAAAATTCATGCGAAATGCTTTAGATAAGTTTTAGAAAATGAACCTTATTAAAATATTCAATAAGGTTCAAATTATAAATTAGAAGAGTTCGTCGCGCAAACAAGAAACCACACTTCACGATTTTATTTTTTTATTAAGGCATTCGAGGTGATTATCCTTTAATATCATATACCGATGCGAAATCTTATTTAATGCTTTTTTTCCTTTAAGATATCGGTGCAAAGACTCAATTTTTGTTAGCTCAAAATAAACAAAATTTTTGGTTAGGTCACTTTTGGGCTGAACGTCTTAAATAAGATTGTGTTCACATCTAGGTCTCTGCTTAGACTTAATTTTTCCAATGATATTCTTTAAATTTTCATACAGTAAATTCAAATAAGATTGATACCACAACTTTGCAAACAAACATATTCTGTAGTGATTTTAGACTTGCTAAGTAGGTGTACCTGTTAATTTTCATTCAAATTTAAATCTGATCTATCACTTTAACCAAAGCTTCTCTCAGCAGTTTTTCTTCGGCTATTTTTTCAAGTTATTTCTTAGTGTGTTGCAAATATTATAAAAAAGAGTATTTTCAAAACTAAAATTAGTGCAGTTAATATATTCGCGATGGATTTTTCACCGGATCACAACGTATTCATTTCATCATTTCAGTATAGCCAACTGTAGGAAACTTTGGTTTCCTACTTCCTACCATGCAATGTTAACAGTATCAATCATTTTTGAAGACCGTGTATTACAACTAAAAGATTCCGTTCTCATAAAAAACAAAAAATTAAAAAAATAAATATTAAAAGATTTAATTTTAGTTGTACCTACCTTGTATTATGTACAAAAGCAAGTAAAACTGAAAATGTAAATCATTGGATATTTCTTCAAAAATAGTGTTTTCTTTGTAACCTGAAGCTGAATAAATATAATTAATAATCGAAACTCTTGATTATTCTAGAAAAATCGATCCTAACTTTGAGCAATTCTAAAATTGTTATACCCTCTTACCCCCTTCTACGTCTGCGGACGCCAATGAAAAATATGAATTTTATCTTATATCGCTTTAAAGATTTATTTTCTTCAGACATAACGATTTTTATCCACTTAAATTCAAGTTAAGTATAAACTTTTAAAATGCAAAACGCATAAGTTATAATTTATTGAGGAATACGTCACGTAAATTTTAGACATATTTTATGCACACTTTGTATAGGATGTTCAGATAGACGAAAAAATAGAAAAGGTGCGTGCAAAAAAAGAAATGTGTCCTGAAAAATGAGGATGTTTGGTTGTCGTAAACAGACACATACTAACTATTGAATTTTGTAGAGACAAAGTAGGAAACTCTGATCTAATCTGATCTAATCTGGACTACTCAGAAACTATGTACATCATGATTTTCATCCTACTCCTCTGGTTCATGTTTTTATCCAATAAATTTTACAGTCGTCGGAGGTTTTTGTAGCATTAGTCTATTTTTTTTTCTTGTTTGGTTGAAAAACTTTGGTTATCGTAGAAGGAATCGTTG
This sequence comes from Stenus bimaculatus, assembly GCA_963971135.1. Classification (NCBI taxonomy): domain Eukaryota; kingdom Metazoa; phylum Arthropoda; class Insecta; order Coleoptera; family Staphylinidae; genus Stenus; species Stenus bimaculatus. The sequence continues at coordinate 19,489,195 of OZ020187.1, forward strand.
GTAGTATATACAGGGTGTTTCAAAACTATTCCGCATCCTCTTAAGGGCAGATTCCTCTCATGAAAATAAGACGAAAAGTTCAAATAAACAGGTGTCCGATCTCGCTTCATAAGGGAGCTACAGCCTCTTAAAAGTGTTGTTAATAAGAAGGTTTTTCTTCGTTTATTTCAAAACGAATTGAAGTACAGCTTTGAAATTTGGTATGAATTATGATACAGTTGGTACACGTTTTCGTGAATTTTTTTAATTTTTTTGCATGTTTTAAAAGGGTAAATTTAACTAAGGTTGAGGTTTAAAATTATCATAACTTTTTTTGCTTAACTTTTGCAAGAGTTTTTTTTTAAATTATTGTTCCACATTTAATTCTTAACAAAAAAGGTGCTCTTATTTAAAGTCGCTAGATTGCGCCGTTTTCGGAGAAAATGCATTTTTCCATTTATTGACGGTCAACACAATTTAAATAAAATTATTAAAAAAAATCGTATTAGCCATGGATTCTTTTGTTGACAAAAAAATTGAAAAAATTCACGAAAACGTGTCCCAACTGTATCATGATTCATACCAAATTTCAAAGCTGTACTTCAATTCGTTTTGAAATAAACGAAGAAAAACCTTCTTATTAACAACACTTTTAAGAGGCTGTAGCTCCCTTATGAAGCGAGATCAGACACATGTTTATTTGAACTTTTCGTCTTATTTTCATGAGAGGAATCTGCCCTTAAGAGGATGCGGAATAGTTTTGAAACACCCTGTATATACATTGATACTTCATTTCTAAAATTTACTACTTATTACATATCAGTACATACAAGGCGGATAATGTTCTCTATAACCCAGAGTCTGAAATTTAAAATAATAGGATATAAGCATCAGTGATCTAATATCTATTTTATTAGGCTTTTTTTTTCTAACTACTTAAAAAGTCACCGTCAAGATTTGGTTGGGTTTTATCCTCATAAAGCTCAACTGTTTTAAAAATTGATATTATTTTGTTGATATTAAGGTTCTGTTCCGATGAAATCTAGTTTTTAAAAAACTTTATTTTTCTCCATTTATATGAAAAGCATTTAAATTATTTTCGTTTATATGTTTATAGTATTTAACTATATTATAATGATTTTGTATACCACATAAATATTAGTAAATCAAGATCTGAAATAAAATCTAGCAGATAGAAAATGCAAATTGTTTCATTGATGTTTAAAATACACCAGGGTTTATATTTTCGTGTCAGATCTTATGTCAAATGTTCGAATAAAAATTGAATTTTCCTGCGTTTGAAGTTGATCCGAATATATCGAACTTCAAATTCATTTACGAAGTTGAGCTTTGAGCGTGAGCAGTAAGTAAAAGTAATGTATGTTGTAATTTGCATATTATAGTTTATTTTACGCCAACGAAGAGGTTTCACAAATAGTTCATTTTAAACAGTCAAACTAGATTACTGTAGTTTTCTCGTACTTTTTTTATATTTTTTATATTATGATTTCGAAAATAGTTCACAATAGGTTTCGCCAAATAATTGCTTTCATCAGGCTTTATGGACGGTGAAAGCTAAAAATATATTTTGCTGGTTTTAAGGAAGTTTTGCTATAGAATTGAATTTTTTATTTAACTCAAGTATACTTTGGATTTTATCTTTATCTTTAACCCAATCAGATAGATTAAGTTTAGCGAAGAAAATTTAAAATGGCCCATTTTAAAAACAGTCGATAATCTCCAAAACAGCAATTTGGTAAAGACAAAATCCAAATGATAATATGTAAAAAATTATATAGTGTCCAGAATGACATTTACTATTTAAAAATCTTTTGCTGAAAAAAACCTTTCAAACTCATGAATCAAATGGTTTAATAAAATTTATCACAATTGAAGACCTTGGTGCAAGAAGGAGGTAAGTCCACTTTTCGTAGTTCTGAGAAAATTGATTAAAACGGTTTACTTTTAAATATTTGAATATATTATTGTTATAATCAGCACAATATATTTGTTCATCCTCAAAATATTTACATACCCCTTTATGTAATAATAATGTATGCAAATATGTTCATTTTTAATTTTTTTTTTATTTGGATTACCTCTTTCTTATCCCAAATATCTCAAATGTTGTTGAAAAGGCGAACAAATCTTGCCAAATCCATAAAAATAAATACTTTTTTTAATTAGTTTATTATGTGAATATATCAAACAAGAATTCGCAATAAAAATGGCCCTAGAGTATCAATACTAATCATCTCATCCGGTAACACATCGTCAGTGTAATCTGTCTCATTAGTTTCTTAACCGTCAAATTTTAAGTTACGATAGTATTTCATTCAGTTTTCAGATGCATATTTTAATCTTACCCCATTATCACGTTGTCATTTTACCCCTTATTTGCTCAAAATGGCTGCTAAGGATAAGTTAATGTTTAAATTAAACAAATAAATATTCATCATACTCATATCCTTTTTGCACAATTCGATTGAAAATTGTAAGTTTTGACGTAAAAAACTCATTTTGTCCCAAAAGTTGAATTAACCTCTTTCTTGTACCAAGGTCTTCAATTCTTCCATATAGGTTCAAAATTTAAATTCTTTTTTACTACCAGTTTCGTCTATTTCTATAAACGTTTTCAGGCAAAATCTACAAATATTGCATAAAACTTAAAAATTAGGTTGTATAGAAAAGAATTTAAAAACATAATATAAAGTAAGGAATGGCGTGGACAAAATAGACATATGTCTTGCCCGCATATTACAGAAGGCCTAGAAAATTGCCGATTTTCTTAAGAAAAAAAATTGGTGAAAGTTTTTACTTCATACACAACCAACACCCCCCCCCCCCCCCTTACGAAAAGGGCCCGGAGAGAAAAATATCTAGGAGGTTAATGCGGCCCTAATTGCCAATGCTTTTTCATCTACAACAGTTTCATCGATACGAGTAATTCAGCGACACAAACCATTCATCGATATAACGTTTTCATCAAAAACCATTGCATCGACAATACCTTTTGCATTGACAAACCTATTTTCGACAAGGACGTTTCATCGACATTCGACATAACCTTTTCATCAATAACCGTTTCATCGACACTACCTTTTCATCAATAAATCTCTTCCTCGACAAGGACGTTTCATGGACATTAGTTTTTCATCGATACAGACGTTTCATCGACATTACCTTTTCATCGACAACCGCTTCATCAACACTACCTTTTTATCGACAAACCTTTTCGTCGATGAAAAGTAGTGACGACGAAATGGCTGACGAAGAAAAGGTAGTGTTTTTGTCGCAGAAAAGGTACTGTCAATGAAAAGGTAATGTCGATGAAACGTCTGTATAGATGAAATGTCTCTGACGATGAAACGGTCGTGTCGATGAAATTTCATTCGATGAGTAGTGTATTGTCAATGAAACGGTATACAGGCATATGGGATACATTAATAATTCTGAAAATACTACGCACTTGTCAAAAATTACAAAATTTTAAAATTTATACGGTTATCAAACACTTTTATTATTAATTATATTTATTATTGTTAAAGCACTTATTAATTGTTATTATTTCATTTTCTATTGTAATTACGTTGTGGATTTAATGATCAGCTGTTAGGTTACAGGTTAAAGTTTTTTATTTCCCATTTACTAAATTAAATTAATGTGTTGCTTAAAAATGGTGCAAATAACAAACTGTCACTTAGTATTTTTAGTGTTAATTAAAAATTTAGGAACACTTGTGCAAACGGTCCTAGAATATTATTAATTTCCTACATTGGCAATTTCCAACTGTAATCCGTGTTTCAATTTTTTGGTCCCCAGAGTGACATGTTTTTCACTCATTCGATTTATCAAGGAAGTACGGTCTTTGTCGACATAAGGAAGAAGCTTCTTTCGTCGAATACCATCACACTGTTTGGTATAGATAGTAATAATTTTAATAATTCTTGTACTAGTTTATAATCTTCATATATCTTCATCACAATTTTCGAATTACTTTTCCACATTGTTCCTATATTGTTACTTCTTCTTCTTCCAGATCTAAATTTTAACATTAAAACATCTTTAATATTATGTATTTTCGTTGTTAACCCACCATCGTAATGCAGAAGTTTATTCTTTTAATAATTTATTTTTATTAGATTTTCCAGTAATATCTAATGTAGTAGGCATATTTTTGGTTAAAATAAAAGTTCTATAATTAGAAACATTTTAGGTAACCATGGAATTTGTCCGTTACAGCTCATATAGCAAATTTAAATTTAAAGGCCTTTAAACTTAAATGATTGGAAATCTCATTTCTAAATTTTTAGTTAAAGAATCTAACATAGAATTGTAAAAGGACTTTCTCTAGAATCTTTGCGGAGAAGAAAATGGGCAAAATTGGTCCTGTTTTTTTGAAATGTTATTAAAAGTAGAACCTTAGAAGTCAATAGAGCCAAAAATAAATAATAAAATATCATTTGACAAGGCAAAGCAAACAAAAAGTGAATGAATTAAAAGCTCTTTATCGCGAACTTGAAGATAGAACTTCTAAAGGTAAGAAGGACTTGGCGGTTCGGTTTATAAATAACTGTCCCAAAATTGTCCAACGTCATCAGCAAAAAAACTTGAATCTGCCCAACAATCATTAAGTAACCAAAAAACTTCGTTAGCTATTTATTATCAGAACACCAGAGGTCTTAACACGAAACTTCAAACTTTCTACGATGCAGTATCATCTTCTTCTTGTGATGTGTTCTTCATTACTGAAACTTGGCTTCACCAGGGAGTTTTCAATAAAAAGCTTTTTCCAGATAAATATAACGTTTATAGAAATGACAGAACGTGCAAAAGAGGCGGAGGAGTCCTTATAGCTGTCAGTACTCATCTAAAATCTGAGTAAATGGATTTTTCTTCCGGATGTTCTAATACTGAAATAGTTATTGTTAAAATTCACTTAGTAAAGAGTACATTGACTTTGGTATGCCTTTACATATCTCCAAGTTCCACGCTTAATGAGTATCTCGCCATATTTGAGGCACTTGAAGACTTGTTTACTGATATTGATGATAACATTGTTATTTTTGGGGACTTTAATATCCCAAAGTACAAAATCGATCCTAAACATGTTTCTGATGATCCATTTACCTACAATCTTGATAACTTTTTAAATTTTGCAAATCTTATACAGACAAATGCTATTACCAACTCTAATTGATTTAGCTATCATTTCCAAGAACCTTAGCTGCGAAGTATCTCGGGATATAGAACCTCTTGTTATGGAGGACGATCACCATCCTGCATTGAATGCTATTTTATCGATTATTGATAGTTTACCAAATTTCCAGAGCACTAATATTCATCCTGAATTGAAATTAAATTATAAACGTGCTAACCTGTATGATTTATATACGGCTATTGCTGTACTTGATTGGGAAAACCTCACCGATACAGAAAATGTTAACTCATTCTGTGAGACTTTCTATGATAAGCTCTATGACTGCTTAAAAGTGCACGTTCCTAAATTTAAATCCAACAACAAACTCAGCCGTGATCCTCCTTGGATATCCCTTGATATTAAAAAGAAAATCATGTTGAAAGAAAAATACAGAAAAATATATCGAAGAACATTATCTATTGAACATCACAACCTGTATCTCAACACCCGTAGGACTGCCAAGCTTTCTATAAGTAATGCCAAAAGTGATTTTTACAGCAAAACGGAAGCTAGAATTCATAGTAACCCTAAAGAGTTTTGGAGTTTTATTAACAGTATTAAGGGTACTACCCGCATTCCTGGTACTATGGTTCTAAACAATGTTACACTAGGTGACTCGAAGAGTATAGTTGATGGTTTTGCTCGATACTTCAGTGAGGTGTACTCTAGTAATACCACAGATAGTAATACCTCAGATATTATGGATCTTAACAATTTTTCATGTCTGGGTGATTTTTATATTTCTGAGCAGACTATATTGTCCCACATGAAAAAGTTAAAGCCCAATTTAACCATGGGATTGGATAGAATTCCGGCCTTTCTTGTTAAGGATTGTGCATTCTATATTTGCAAGCCGCTGTGTCGTATTTTTAACTTAATCTTAAAAACTGGTGTATTCCCTAATGTTTGGAAAGAAGTCAAGATCTGTCCAGTTTTGAAGAGTATAATTGAGAATTATCGACCAATATCATTACTAAGTAATTTCTCGAAAATACTCGATCACCAATGGTAGTATATCAATCTTTCAACATGGATTTATGAAGGCTCGAAGCACTGATTCGAACCTTCTGAATATAACTCAATTCATATCGAGTAATCTAGATGAAAGAGTCCAAACTGATGTAATTTACACCGATTTGACTAAGGCATTCGACTGCATGGATCACTCAATACTTATAAAAAAGCTACATCAATTCGGTGTAAACAATAATTTGATTCGAATTATTTGCTCGTACCTCAAGGATAGAATCCAAACAGTTGTTCACAATGGTGTTCGCTCAAGTTCGTATTATGCTTCCAGTGGTGTACCGCAAGGTTCGACACTTGGACCTCTCCTATTTCTAATATTTGTCAATGACGTGTGTGAGGTAATCAATTCTCCAATTCTCCTATATGCTGATGATATCAAGATTTATAGAAGCATTAGAACTTATGACGACTGCCATCTACTTCAAAGTGATCTTAGTAATCTTGCCTTGTGGTGTTCAAATAATAAGTTGTGCCTTAATATAAAAAAGTGTCATGTGCTTTCATATCATAGAGTTAGTTTACTTTAATTATCGAATTTCTGTTAATAGTTTGAGTCGTGTTACTTGTATCAAAGATCTGGGTGTGTTGTTTGATTTTAAACTTACATTATATAATCATATATTAGACTTGGTTAATAGCTGTTTTAAAACTTTGGGTTTTGTTATTAGAAATTCCAAAAACTTTAATTCCATCTCTACTGCCACACTTTTATTCAAGTCATATATTTTAAGCAAGTTAAATTATTGTTGCGTTGTCTGGTCTCCATCATATATAAAATACATACAAATTTTGGAAAAAGTTGAAAAGAAATTCCTAAAATTTTGTTTCTTTATGAAATACAAAAAATAACCTGATTGGAGTTATAGCTATCAAAGTCTTTTAAATGAATTTAACTTCATGTCTGTTAATAATAATCATAAACTGATCTTTTGCTGCTATCTTTATAAAGTCGTTCACTCAATTATTGATGACTTTAGTATCAGTAATCAAATAAAATTTCATGTACCGCGTATAACTTACAGAAAATGTCAGTCATTCCATTATTCTACACCTAACACAGTACATCATTCTAATTCCCCACTACTTAAAATGTTTTCCAGCTATAATGAATTTCAATATCTAGCTGATATCTTTGTCGTTGATTTCAGAATTTTTAAACAACAATGTTCTGAATGTATTTATGCTATTTGTTAATAGATTAATTTATTATCTATTTTAATTTGTACTTTTAATGCTTTGAATGTATTTTACTTTTTGTTAATCGTTTAATTTAGTATCAATTTCAGTATGTACTTTTAATGTTTTGATGAACTATTTACTTTTGATGTAGCTATTATGTATTTTTTATGTTTACTCTGTAATTGGCCAGTTGGCTGTTGGGTAAATAAAGGCAATTATTATTATTTTTATTAAAAAGTACATTTTTTCATATTTTTTGAGTGCCTAAGGGTGGGGAGGGACGATCACCAATTTGTATCCACAACTTTTTTTAAATTAATTTTTAATAAAAAAGTATTTTTTTTAATTTAACTGTTGCAAGAATGTTTTGTGTAGGTATTTTAATATTGCACTCTTTTCAAGTGCGGAATTTAAAACATAAACACGGTAATATTTGTTCCTTTATTTGATTATACTGAGGCATTGTTTTAGAGCGAGTTTAAACATTCATATGTCCGCTTATTTTCCAGGATCAAACAATTAAAAGAAGAATTAAAGACTCATCTCGTAAATTCCTCATAATTTACCGCCGCACAAAATTAATAAATTAGCCTTTGTAACAGGAAATTAAATAGGAATTAGGAATCCCCTTAAAACGTATGCATATTAAAAAGCATGGTTTTAATTATGTTTATGATACAAGGATAAAAGTCTGGACATCTCGGAATGGGAAAATTCTAATAAATAATCAAAAAATTTAATTGTACACAGTAGGAGTCTACAATATATCTTGGCTATTCGGAAAGAGGTTGGAAATATTAAAGAGGGCCGAAACGGGACCCTTTTGTCCCATAAGACAAAGTGCCAAGTATAAATCCTAGCTCAAAAATTAGTTTTTTTAATTTATGTGCTGCTGACAACGTCGGGCCTTGGGCGATTATGAAACGTCCTGCGGAACGCGTGTCAGCCCGCATCAAGCGGGGGAGGACCTCTTTAAAAATTAATTTATTTTATTATCAACAAGAAAATTTAAAAAAAAAAACATCACGCTACAACGGTTTCTAAAAATAAAACCATCGAGATGTTTGACAGCACGTTTAGGTGATTTTTTTCAAAAATTTGTTTAGAATTTTTAAATCCCTCCATTGAAAAGGTGTTGATAAATTTGGTCGCTCCATCGAAGCGAAATATTAAGACACAATTACCGTCCCATTTAAAGCGCCTCATTGCCCTTTTGGCACTCTTATCTCCTATTAAGGCTTCTTGTGTGGGCTTCTCCAGGTGTTGGAAAATTTCCGCGCGTCGTCCCTTGACAAGGCGTGAGTTGATAATAAATAAAATTTGTTTTATCGCCTACCCCATTCTGGTAAAGACGCGTCGAAGACTTAAGCCTATTAACAAGCTTTTTGTTTATCGCGCAATAATTCCCGGGTCTTTTTGGGTGGTCCAGGTGTGAAGATTTTTGAGGCGGCTTAAAACCGTAACAATGGCAAACAACTTAAGTCAAGTGTGCTAAAAATCGCTCTCAGCCACGTCCGTGCGGATTTCGCACGTAATTTTACGTTTGGTAAACACTTTGTTACGGTTCGGATTATCGTCAGGGTTTTATTATTGTTGGAACGCGTCATAATATTTTTGTAATTTGCGCTTTGGGAGCGTAAACATAATAAATTCGGGACATTAAATAGTGGACGGCCATAAATAAAGCCATTTAATAGATTGATATTTATCGCTTAATATGTGCATTTATTTAAATTTGGTTTTAACATGGCGCACGCGTTGTAAAACGGACATAAAGCTCCACTTGGCACCGAAGAAAAGTTTACAGTTTATATACTGGTTTAGAGACCACCAAGGGATCTTCAAATCAATAAAATAATTCTACTACATCAATACGTACCTTCGGATACAAATGTTAACGTTTTTATTGGGAAATAGATATAAAGTTAACAGTGCTTTATTGTCTTTTGCCTTTACGGCATCGTAATTTACGATTAACGTACTCGCTTTTTATGCGTCCGCGCCGACTGATCGATGAATATTTAAATAAATACAACTATTCGCTCTTTTATGCTCAATTATTAATCATAAATTCGTCCTTAAAACTTATTTCATAACTTCATTTTACCACATAAATTCTTAAAATATTACCTGTCAGCATATTTACTACAAATTTTCATTACTACTTACTCTAATTTTATAATAATTCATTTGATTCGTTGGGATAATATTTTTCAATTACTGTTTTTTCCACAAAGACACGGATTTCCCGGACCTTAAATACTTCTTAAAAGTATCAAGTATAGGAAATTTCAATTTAAATTTTCTTGATTTTAAACAAAACCTACAACCATACCAATGAGGAAGAAAAACGAAAAAAATAATTGATATTTTTATATCTTATACCGGGTGGAAATGAAAACCGGGTCACCTCGATAACTTTTTTATTTATGAATAAAAAAATTTGAAATTTGGCTATGTTCTATGTATCAAACAAACAAATTTTATGTGCATTTTTTATTTTCGAAATCACTTCCGGTTTTACCGGAAACACCATGAACTTTGTTTTTTTAAATGTAACATCCCATATTTTTATTCATGGCTTAAAATCCTTTTAAAAAAGAAGTATTTTTGAGATATTAGTTTTTATTTTTTTTCTAAAAAAAATTTTTTTGCAAAAAAAAAAAGGTTTTCGAAGTCGGTGAAAAGTATCAAAACTAATTCTAAATAATTCAAATACCTAAATAAAATTGTAATTTGAAAAAAAATTTAAGTGGTTTTTGAACTATTAATTTTTAAACTTAGTTAATGAAGATTTTATCAAATATCTCACTTTTTTTAAATGCAATGATGCCGGGTCATTCGACTTTTTAAAAAGAGGATTTTATAACGATTATTTTGGTACCCCATATGTAGGGGTATTATTTTGCATGTCCCTGTAATAAAAATACTTAATAGCTATTATTTGCCAACTTAAGAAATAAATAATTTTACTAGTTCATTTAGCGTTCTCCAGGGTGCACCGCGTGGAAGCGAACTAGTTTTACACCCCAAAAAACGTAAAAATATTCATCAATAAAAAATGATTATTAAAATGAGAAGAATGCAGGTAACAACGATAAAATCACAAAAATTGTTCAAGTAAATTAACTGCTTTTTATGTTATTATTAAACTTATCAAAATGTGTGATATTCAGAAAATGTCAATGCTTTAATCGTGAATATTAAATAAATTTTGATCAACATGTGGCGTCAGCCGTTTTTGTTGAACAAATAAAATTCATAAGAAACATTCAAAAATTTGATAAAGTTTAAACAAATCAGTAATCGTCCAAACATCTTGTGAAGAGTTGTATAATTAGATTACTTTTTTGTTTAGATAGTTTTAATTATCAAGTCTTAAAAATGTTTTCGCGAGATGAACAAGTTAACATGTTGCTCATTTACGGTGAATGTCGAAAAAATGCCATGGCTGCTAGTGTACTTTATCGCGAAAGACATCCAGAAAGACGTCAGCCACATCGTACCTTCTTTTTTAAACTGGAAGCCAAATTTCGTAGAGAACCTAATAATGCTGAAGATAAATTTATAATTAATCATGAAAGTGAAGTTGATATCTTAGCCTATGTCGAAGTTAACCCAACCTCTTCTTCACGACAAATTGCTTTTGAATACCGAATAAGCCACACTTCAGTTCTAAAGATTTTACAAAAGCATAAGTACCATTCCTACAAATACCAACTTCACCAACATTTGTATAAAGCTGATAACGCACGGCGTCTTGAGTTTAGCCAATGGTTTTTAAATATGATGCGAGAAAATCTACAATTCAATACACAAATTTTATATTCCGACGAAAGTAATTTTACCAACCTAGGATTGTTTAATAGAAATAACACGAGGTATTGGTCACAAGAAAATCCAAGGCTTATTCGAGAAGCCAATTTCCAAGTAAAGTTTAGCTTCAATTGTTGGATAGGAATAATTGGTACCCATATTATTGGTCCCATATTTTTTTAAGGGCATCTGAATGCCCAACGCTATTTGGGTTTCCTTGAAAACGAAATTAATGATTTAATTGAGGAACTACCTTTAATTAATTTGGGCGGAATGTATTTCCAGCAAGATGGTGCCCCTGCACATAATGCAGGAATAGTGGTGGAATATTTAAATAGACATTATAATAACCAGTGGATTGGAACTAATGGTCCAATTCGATGGCCTCCGAGGTCACCCGATCTTACCCCGCTAGATTTTTATCTTTGGGGAAAAATTAAAGATGAAGTGTATCTTACTCCACCAGATACATCAGATGAATTAAAAAGACGCGTTAGAACTTCTGTCAATAACATTACTCCAGAGGAATTAAACAGAGTAATTCATTCTACTATTCGTAGACACGAACTTTGTATTGAAAACAACGGAGGATATTTAGAACAATTTTTGTGATTTTATCGTTCGTCTCATTTTATTAATCATTTTTTATTTATGAATATTTTTAAGTTTTTTGGGGTGTAAAACTAGTTCGCTTCCACGCGGTGCACCCTGGAGAACGCTAAATGAACTAGTAAAATTATTTATTTCTTAAGTTGGAAAATACTAGCTATTAAGTATCTTTATTACAGGCACATGCAAAATAATACCCCTACATATGGGGTACCAAAATAATCGTTATAAAATCCTCTTTTTAAAAAGTCGAATGACCCGGCATCATTGCATTTAAAAAAAGTGAGATATTTGATAAAATCTTCATTAACTAAGTTTAAAAATTAATAGTTCAAAAACCACTTAATTTTTTTTTTAAATTACAATTTCATTTATGTATTTGAATTATTTAGAATTTTTTTTTTCAAAAAATAAAAACTAATATCTCAAAAATACTTCTTTTTTAAAAGTATTTTAAGCCATGTAAAAAATATGGGATGTTACATTTAAAAAAACAAAGTTCATGGTGTTTCCGGTGAAACCGGAAGTGATTTCGAAAATAAAAAATGCACATAAAATTTGTTTTTTTGATCCATAGAACATAGCCAAATTTCAAATTTTTCTATTCATAAATAAAAAGTTATAGAGGTGACCCGGTTTTCATTTCCACCCGGTATTTTAGAAATCATAATTATAAATAAGTTGTTTTTTGTTTCAATTCGATACGATAAAATATTAACGTAAATATAAATTAGCCCCTCCGCTTCAACTACGCGATGTGTTTTGACGTCATTTCTTCCGAACGCTGTGCGTTCCGTACACGCGTATAGTACAGTTGATTGTTTCTAGACGTTTTTATAGTTATTATCTTTTAATACCCTGATAAAATATTACTATTAGTTATTAATTAAAGTAGGAGAATTATTTATTAATTTAAAATTTACTTCTTTATAATTTTTTACTCATGAAATTTCACTTTAAATGTTGTACAACTTTAGTGTGGTTTTCACAAGTGTGTAGCGTTTCAAATTAAAAATTTGAAAGTTAATAATTTTGGATTGTAGTATAAAGAAATAAGAAAAAAATAAAAAAAATTCAAGGCAGTACGACTTTTTTTCAAAAGATATGAATTTTTATGTAAAATATGGCTTTCTAACAAATGAATAAAATTAAAAAACGAAAATTCGTACAGATAAGTTTGTAAAAATTATCGAAATTATCTTATTAAATTTTTTTAAATTTACCTAGAAAAATTTTGTTTTGTTTGAGTTTTTGGGGTGTAAATTTTTTTTGAGGGGGTGTAGAGGGCAAGTGACCCCCTACATTTCATTTATTTTCTATTATCTTTCATTTGCGGGGTCGATTTTGAAAAGATACGAAAAAATATTTTTTGAGTTATTTTAAGGCTTAAAATTTTTCATGGAAATCGATTTTTATTGTTTTTCTCGAAAACTATAAAAGTTAGCGATTTCATATTTTTACCAAAGGTAAACACCATGGATAGACGCGTTTAAAAAAATATTTGGTTAAAATCGGTTAAACGGTTTTTTTGGAAAAATTTGGCAAAATTTTGGCAAAATTTTGGTACAAATACGGGCCTGGACGACGTAATTTTATACCGAAAATTTAAATTTTCAGGGAATTTGGTGGGGGAGGTAACGGTGCGAATTTTAAGCTATTACTCGTCCCGGCGGTTCTAATAGATTGGAAGATATTAATTATTTTGTGAAAAGTAAAAAATTTCAGACCGCAATTTTGGTTCCAAACGGAGATTTTGCATATTTTTGCTACATTTTCGGCCATAATTCGATAACGAAAGGAGATAGCGAAGTGATTCTTTTTTTGTCGTAAAGTGGACAATGAAAGCTTTCAGAAAATGTACATTGCGTTAGGGTAGAATAAAATTTGAGGGACTGATTAAACCGAAACTCGAATAAAAATGCGACTTTTTTAAATGCGATTTTAAAAAATTTAAGATTTCGTTGTTTTTTCAAAATTCAAAAAACCCTATGCGTGGGCGGTTTTAATACCAAGAGTAGATTTATCAGAATTTTTAAAAATGAAAATCCGTTAAAAAGTAGGCCGACGGGAGCCGCCGACCCCTAAATTCAACATTGTTACATTTTTACGCCATAACTTTTTAACCTCGCAAAATTTAAAAATTCACTATGCTCATTACACCACAAATATTGTTGTTCTTTGATAATCTGATGTAAAATTGAGAAAATTTTAAAAATTGACCAAAGCGCGCGTTTGAGCTATTTTATTAACATTTCACTTGGGATTTTTTTTTCAAGTCCAGGGGTAAAATATAATCGTGCTGATTTTTTCTCGCATAAATATTAAAGAAAGAAGGAAAATAAAAAACATTGGAATATTATACACGGTCGGGATCATAAGTTACGAATTTTCAAAGTCGGCGTCGAAAAAACACTAATTTCAAACTACAAATTCGAGGGCGCCAAAAGTACAGAAAAAATTAAGATACGAAAAAAGCGCTCGTTTCCTGATGTAGCGCGGTATGTAGATGATAAATCAAGAAACCGCGATTTTTTTTCATCTGCCGATCTTCTAATCGAAGCCGCACAGTTTTAGCACTTTTGCCGACCGTATAACCCGCGCGAAGCGACTAGGAAATAATGACGTCACTCAGCTCGCAAGGAAAAAAAGTAGCGCCGCGCGAGTTCATAAACTTTGTTAATTAATTGCGAAGCCATTTTAAGTGCTAGACCAAAAATTCAAATTGCAAAATTCAAGTTAAAAGGAACACTTTTATATAAAATTATAAAAAAATGGTTTACAGACTCATTGAAACCGTACAACGTACCTATCATCTTCCGATATAAGTATTTAGAGTTCGACAAATAATGACAAATTAGTAAACTGGAACTGAATCTATTATTGGGTTCCAATTGCTCATGGAGTTTTAGCGAGTAAATCTGTAATTAAAATGTTTATAATATTGTCATCTTTTGATTTCCCTCTTATTTTTTAAAATGAAAATTTTAAAATAGTCCTAGTTATTTCAGATTCGGGGGCAACTGGAAACTGTACAGATAATTTTTTAGTAAAATACTTTAACCAATATGTGTGTCAAATAGTAAAAGCTGTTGGAATCAACAAATTTATCAATTTTGTATTTTTTTATTCTTTTAAGATAAGATTGTTTTCTATTTTCGAAAAGTGTTTATTCGAAACATATCAAATCTAACTTTAAATCGCAAATGTAACCATCAAAACATTCAGAATACCTATAAAATAAAAAATGTTACCCATGGAAAAGAAAAGTATTTACTATTTACTCAACAAATTTATTTATCTACAAACTCTTTAATAAACTTGCCTTTTTTCTACAGACTTGGCCAATTATTTCACAATTTTGCTTTTTGTAATATGAGTAATATCGGGCACATTTAGAAAAACGTAAAAATTATCTTTCTCGTAACACTGAAATCCCCAAATTAGTTTGACATAATGAAATGTTTTAGAACCAAATAATGTTTTTAATAAAGATAGTAACAACATTCTTTTGAATTTTTTTTGGCTACATTTGAAGACTTTACCTTTCTATTCCACATTTCCTTAATTATTATCTTTCTGTTTAAGACAAGACACCTCATAATTTTTTTATTCGGTCGAATAATTTGGCATACAATTTATTTTTATTTATTTGGATTCTTGCCATAGCTTCCTTTATTATATGTATAGAGAACCAAATCTGCGGCTTCGATATCTTCATATCTTTCTTTTTGAACATCTAGAAATAATTGATTATTTTCTTCTATTCCAAATAAATCCTAAACAGCTTTTCCAGGAACGATATACGACATTCTGAGAAAGATATTTGTCTGATTTTAGCTGCATGGTGAAATATCTTATTCTACCGTTGGTCACAATTTTATTGTCAGAAGGAGCACTTTTGATTATTTTTGATTTTGTTTGTGCTTTTTTATAAGACTTTTCACTGCCTTTTAAGCTTTATTACTTCAAGTAAAAAAAGCCTTGGTGTTATTATATATTCTTCACTCAGATTTAGAGAAAATACCAGTTAGCTAATTCGCCGAGCATTTTGTGCACTTAAATCCATATACATGAATAGATTTGTATTGAGCTCCTCGAATAGAAAAATACTTTTTGAGGTTTTAGTTCTATCGAACTTTAACTACTGTGACACTTTTTATTTAGTTCAAAATTCATGTGTCAGACTTATTCACAATTTGAGAAGAAGAGATCGAACTTCAATTAAGTTACTAGAAACCAAATGGCTTGATATGGAAAATCCTAGGGTGTAGGGTATTGCATGCTTGTTGCTTTAAATACAAAGTCCTACACTTTAAGAAACCACCATACTTATATAATAAGATTTCGTTCAGGACCGATGTCCACAATTTAAATTTGCGTACAAGAAATTTGTTAACTATTCCTAGTCATAAGACTAAACTTTTTAAACGATGTTTTTCCTATAATATTTCGAAACTTGCTAACACCTATGACTTTTCTTCACCAACTTTGTATATGTTTAAATTAAACCTGAAAAAGATATTGTTTTGTGCTCAAAAATCAAAAATTTGTTGCTAAGTAACGTAACAAGAGTTTAAATACTTTTGGTTCATTGTATGGTATATGTTTCTTGTCTGTAATATTTATAAAATTATATTTTTAAACTGTTCTCTTTGTATTGATTATACAGGGTGGTGATAAAGTTTGGAACCAAGGTCATAACTTCCGTAAAAATTTTTTTTGTAAAAATCGCTCGGACAGTTCAATTTTTGTTTTAAAAATGCCATCTTTTGAAATGAAAAAAATATTCATGACGTCACTGATAACTTCACTATGACGTCATCATCAATTTTTTTAAATGGAAACCCCTACTTTTTTTACACATTTTTCATAGACCTTTTTATCATATTAATGATCACATAAAAATATTTAAAAAAATTTCAACCATTTTTGAAAAAAAAAATAAATTTACTCAAAAAAAAAATTATTAATTCTCAATGAAAATATTACAAAAAAAAGTAAATTTTTAATTTACAAGTAACAAATTTTAACGAAAATGTTCAAATTGTTCCCCATTGACCATTTGGCATTGTCCCATTCGAGTGTAGACACTCTGAATACTTTTGTTAATAGCTTCCTATAAACATATATCTGATTTTGCTTCCTAAGGGAGCTACAGCCCTTGAAATGTTATGTCTAAAACTCACTTATTTGAAAACGGATTGTAGCTACTATAAGATTAGAAATTTGGTGTAAAGCATAATACCTTGAAGATACAATTTTATGATTTTTTTCAGATTTTAGGAAGTGTCAAGTTTAAAAATAGCGTTAACTTTTTTATGGTTAACATAACATAATATTTATATTCATAAAATTATTCCTTATTTAATTTTGGACAAAAATGGTAGGTACTCTTATCCCAACTCGATAGAATGCACCCTTTTCGAGTAAAATACACTTAACCATTCACATGTTGAGTTCCAATCATATTTTACTATTGTGCCATACAATAATTTCGCTACTTTTGTTCTACAATACTCAACTTTTATTATTAGTTACTTAATGCAAAGAAGCTATTTGACAAGTTTGAATAGTTTCTCTAAAATTTAGGATTAAACGACCTATCGTACTGATATTATTTCAAGAGCTGTAGCTCCCTTAGGAAGCAAAATCGGACATATGTTTATAGGAAATTTACTTTTTTAAAATAAATTGTAGAATCACATCCTAAAATTTTGCCGCTTAATTTCTGGACACCCTGTGTATAGGGTGGCTGTACATATGTATATTATCAAAGAAAAAGGAGAACATATTTTATTCCATTTTTTAAGTATTTACAATAAAAACATAATATTTTCTATATAAAAATTATAGATATACACGGTGTCCATTTTATTGATCTAGGTAAATATCCTGAAAACCAAGTGATAATACCAAGTAAGCTTTACTAGGAAACTAAAGTTTTTTTAGCAAAATCTCAAGAGGCAAAAAGTCTTTAGATAAAGTCAAGAATTTTTAAGAATTATTATTATTTTTTAATTGTGTATGTTTGACGGAATTAAAACCTTGGGTCCCTGATAAGGACATCAACAAAGACAGTATGATTATTTTTTTAAATTATTAAAAAAAAATATTTAATTGAAAATTCTCAAATTTCTGTTAATTTTGACGAATACGAAAAATTAACATTTTCTAAAAAAATATTAAATCAAAAGCTCCTTATTTGTCATTAATTATGAATCTAGAAAAAAAATTATGGGTTACCATTTGAAAAAAAAAGTTTTCACCATAACACTCCTATGTAATATGTAAAAAAACTTAAAGGAAATCACTTAGTTTTCAAGATATTCAGCTGAATCGATTAAAATGGCACAACCAGTTTATACTAATATTTTTTTTTAATTAATAAAGTACTATGAACTAACAAAATAGTTCATTTTCGTTTTTATCTTCATCAGAACTATCAGTAATATTTTTTTGTTTTTAATAATATTCAAAATAATTGAAAAAAACTGAAAGAGAAGAATTTAACTAAAAAAAAATATGAATGATCTTACCTTAAAAAGAGAACAAAATCTAAGAAAAAACAATTGAAGACCTTGGTGCAAGAAGGAGGTAAGTCCACTTTCGTAGAGAAAATTGATTAAAACGGTTTACTTTTAAAAATTTGAATATATTATTATTATAATCAGCACAATATATTTGTTCATCCTCAAAATATTTACATACCCTTTTATGTAATAATAAAGTAAGCAAATATGTTCTTTTTAATTTTTTTTTATTTGGACTTACCTCTTTCTTGCCCCAAATGTTGATGAAAAGACGAACAAATCTTGCCAAATCCATAAAAATAAATACTTTTTTTAATGAATTTATTATGTAAAAATATCAAACAAGAATTAGCAATAAAAAATGGCCCTATAGTATCAATACTAATCATCTGATCCGGTAACACATCGTCAGTGTAATCTGTCTCATTAGTTTCTTAACCGTCAAATTTTAAGTTACGATAGTATTTCATTCAGTTTTCAGATGCATATTTTAATCTTACCCCATTATCACGTTGTCTTTTTACCCCATATTTGCTCAAAATGGCTGCTAAGGATAAGTTAATATTTAAATTAAACAACTAAACACTCATCATACTCACATCCTTTTTGCACAATTCGATTGGGCTTTTAATTATTTGTAAAATACGTTACCCTTTTATTATGGACTCTTGTCTGCTGGGTATCATTTAATAAGTAAATAAATGTTCTCTTTAAAAGATACCATCTGGCCACAATACCTCTATGCCAACATTAATTTTTGAAGGGCCAGGTTGAAACATTATGGTTTACGTATATGAATATTGTTTAGGCCAGAACTTGAAGGAGTGGGAGGTAAATATATGTTGAGTTTATAATTTTTATCTTGATGATTATTGGACATTTCAAGCCCATTTAAAATCTGGGGTGCATCAATATTAGCTTCTTCATAGATAGGTCTAGGTACTTCATGTAGTTTTTTAGTAGAAGATAGGGTCACTTTATGTTTTATTAATTTTATTTTTATATTTTATAAGATCTGATTCCAAAAAAACTTTTTCTGTAATTTGTTCAGAACCTCAATAAATTCACTCTTTCGAATTTCTTTTTCTAAGATTTGCTCTTTGTCATTTACAAAGAGTCTTGTCATGTAAATAAGTTGAGGAGGGATTATTTCCTTATCAATTGCTTTCTTTATTAATTCGCAAGAGATATGAGAAACATGCTCATCGACTACCAGTTAAATTGAACGTACTTTTGGGATGTTCTGCCGAAAACATTTTTGAAACTAGTTTGAAAAAAGCGTTATGGTCACCAAACCTATCGGAAAAGTTGCAAATGCAATCTTATCCAAAGGATCAGCTTTATTCGTAATCATAGATTCAATAATATTCTTTCGTTTGTATATTGTTAGCAGTGATAGTTTTTACTGGAAG